>JAUIMM010000255.1:4968750-6247500 GCA_031769625.1 Taudactylus pleione | reverse complement strand
ATTTGTTTGCCCCTGGCCCCATTCCACTTCTTGGCCCTGATAAACTTCTCGGCCCAAAATTCCAACGAATGGCCCACGATCCACGTGTCTCTAGGCTTGCACCATGGATCTGAAAGTAGGAGGAAAGTGTTAGCAACAAAATTATGTCTTGGTAACGCTAATGCGTACTCACTTGAGGTTCGCATCCCATGAAGGGGGTTGAAAAACCTCATGCCGAAGTAGCCAATTGATAGGGGGATTAGTAATTTTGCGACATGAGGAAAAACCCCTGATTGTGAAGCCAAGACCTCAGTCACTCCTCCCTCACTAACAGGGTGACGGTCTGAGTTTAGGGCTAGTGCCCCCTCAATAATCAGCTTCAGAAGAGCCTTCACGATCCAACATCTAACAATGAGGCCGTGACCCAACTAGCAGCACCGCTGCCCACACCTGGCACAGGTGTCATACACCAACATAGGTGTCTTCTGCCCGGCATGAGGCATGCCATTCCACTAAGTGTGCCAAATCGCTACGCGGCCCCGGAGGCTATATCCTCCTATCACCTTGTTAACAGCATAACTTGGTTATGTTTCATTTGCAGTTGTGTTTCTCGGGTGCCCACCTAGCGTCTTTATGTTGCTGGTAGCCCTCATAATAACAGCGTTAGTTTCTGCTGCCGGAATGTGAACCAAAGTTCTTAGCATCCAATCCCAATTTGGAAATACTTTTCCTAAACACTGAAAGGAGGTGGGCTTGTTCCCTCATTATCATGCTGCGCTAGTGTGATGAACTGACTTTTGCCCAATTGATACTTTATGGACTTGTGGATTATACAAAGTACTCAGACTCCCTGATCATCACTTTATCATACCGCAAACCCCTGTTTGTTGGTGTATTGGATGCAGCCACTAGTTCTCCTAACTGAAAGGTGCTAATGTAGGCACCGAGAAATAAAAGAAACATGTGAAAAAGAGTCACCTCAAAGGTGCTGCTAGTGACCCTGCTGATTGCACCCTTCAAGTATGTTAACATTTGTGTGTATATAGGTTTTTTTTTTTTTTTTTTTAGTGTTTTCCTCAACCCTTCAGCAACCTTGAGTTTAGAAACCCTTGTTAATATCTTTCTTACCTTTTCAGGTTCATAAGGAAATTCCTGCCAAGTCATCTTCCTCTGTCATTTGCTTTTGTTGATCTTGATTCCTCCCACTTCTCCTCCTCCCATACTGGACCTCCTCTCTTGTGAGTTATTCCAACCTTGTATGGTCTAGGCCAAGTCCCAGGCACATTTGTCTGCAACAAAGGCTATTCATCTAACTAGCCCCAATTTATATCCCCAATACCACATCGCTTATCTACATCGCGTCCAGAATGTGGACGCTGCTTCCGTATTTCCCTTGTAAATGTTTTATTCTCTGACCCCCCCCCTTGCATAGATGTTTGAGCTCGTCTGGAAACAGGATGTGGGAGTTTGTATGGATTTTGAAAGAATGGTCACTCATTCAGCAAATAATTGCGCTTGGTCCCAGCTAAACTACCCAACATCTGACTGGTGACAGGAGGTACTATAGCCAGAAAGCTACTTTCTTCCACATCTAATAAAACTACCCAGTTACTTTGAAATTTTGGGATTAGATCTTGAGTTAAATGACTTAATACCTGGGTGCTAGTGTTTGTAAAGACCCACTAATTCTTCTGTTGTTTAAGCCTATTAAGTCTATTAGCAAATAAGTCTATTAGCAAACCAGCGGATAACTAGCACGAGACGTTTGTAATCCATCCAAGCTGCAAAAAGCTACAGATTGGAAACAACCAGACCCACAATCCATACTTGCTGTAGTAATAAAATATGGTATCTATGGAATATATCGCTAGTATCCTTCACGATACGCTTAACATTTTGCACAAAATCTGGGATCTGCTGTACACCCAATTTAACAGTTCCTTACTAAGCATCCTATAATTTATTTTCAAGTATGCTGTCTACCCATGTGAGTTTTGCAGAGTTTATTACTACGATGTTCTACTTCTAACAGAATCAAAGCTTCTCTAATACCCCTTTTACACCGTCTTAAAAATCCCTGGTTGATGCACGTGTATCAACCTGGGATTTTTGTCAGTGTAAACGGATCAACCGGGGATCCGACCTGGCTGGATTGCAGGGCTGAACATGGGTCATTCCCTTGTCGCCCTGCAATGTAAACTGCGCGACCCAGGTTACAATGACCCGGCTCGCGCCGCATGCCACCCGATTGGCCGCCTTCTCCAAGCGTCCACTGCCGGGCCGACCAAATGGAGCAGCACACTCCACCCGCCCTCCGTGCCTCCGGACAGCGCCGCAGTGTAAAAGTGGGTCTGTCCTGGGTCTGATTCCGGGTTGGAACCATGTTCCAAATCCTGGGTCAGACCTGGAACTTTGGTGTCAAAGGGGGCATAATTTTCAGGCCAGTGATGGAAAATTGTCTGCAGCAGTCATGTCACAGTAGCTTAATTGCAGAGTAAAAGAACTAAGGAAATACCACAGGAAAGTTAGTTTTGCTGGCTTTCATTTTCAGGAATTTTGAGTTTGAAACCAGGAAATTCAAAATTAGAGTGTGGAAAACTGCTCCCGTGAGCATGAAACAGCAGAAACTGGGATTTAGCAGACCTGGTCAAGTTTTCCATGCATCCAGTAACCAGTGTTTGTTCCTTCCTGGAACTTGTTTTCTCGTCATGCCTATATGTAACAAAACACAGTGGTGTGTTCTGATATTTTGCTGTTGACACCACCATTGTACTTCAGTGTTCGCTGACTGATTGCCCATCTCTAACAATGCAAAATTCATCAGACAATGCCACAGCAGTGACACATATAAACCAACAAGGGAGAGCTTGCAGTCGCTTGGGGCGGGAATCCAGTCGCATTCTGCAGTGGGCAGACCGCCACAATGTGGCTATCTCCGCCTTGTTCATTCATGGCGTAGAGAACTGGGAGGCAGACTATCTCAGCCACCAGGATCTCCATCCTGGAGAGTAGACCTTGCATCCGGAGTTGTTCAGCGTTGGGGCAGGCCTCAGATTGACCTCATGGTATCTCGTCAGAATCACCAGCTGTCTCGGTACTGTTCCAGGACACGGGATCCAGTAATGGTGGCGATGGATGCTCTCTCCAACTGTTTTTTTTTTTTTTTTTTTTTTTTTAAATTTTGTATTTTTAGTTCGTCTCTCTCCATGCAGGCTTAGCATGGAAAGTGTGATCATTACAGACTCCGATAGACATGATTGATCTTCAGTGTTATGTTTATTCTGCTAAAAGGAAATGCATTTAAAAAATATATTTATAACATTGCGTGGTAGATAAGGTCCTTTTGTTATTACTACAGCATTTATGGGATTTTTGTTAAGCTATAAATGTGTAAGAGGATTGGACTCCTTATTTTATGATTGAGATTGAACCAGGTATTACACCCATGAGAGAGATCAGCGCTTGTTGTACACAATAACATATCAAACCTTGTATTGCAATGAGTGGAGGATCAGACAAGATGCAAGGTATGTGCAACACTGCAACTTGAAATATAGCTGTGTGCATTGTTTTGATTTTTCACCAAGATGCCTTAACACTGCACATCAGACCCCATGTATGGTATTATGGGGGAGATGCTTCAACGCTTGGAGAAAGAGTTAAAGTACCAACCAACCAGCTCCTAATGATCATTAACATCCTGTAAAATGGCAGTTAGGAACTGATTGGTACTTTATCACTCTCCAGCTTTGATACATCTCCCCCTGTAAGACTATCCTTCAGTGTGGGAAAGAGGCTACTATGTACTTAAGCATAATACTGTGCTAAAGGGAAAAGGAATGCATAGACTCATTGTATTTCCCCTTTTAATAGAATACATAAAGGAACACACACTGCATTGAATCTGATTCCCTGCAGCCTGCATTTCTCATATTTCTTTATTGAAAAAGGGAAGTCTTGTAACACAACTGTACGCCTGCATTGTTCAGTGTGGGGGGAAGGTCAGCCTCTAGTTGTATAAGTACTGTAAGAAATAACTGATTTCCTATTACATTTATGATTTGTTCTATTCAAGCAGCAATGACAAGATCACTCTGAAACATTATACACAAAATAAAAATATATTTGAGCATCCCAATTTATAAAATGTTTACGTTTAATCAACCTTATCTTGTACAATTTGGTTAGAATAAGCCATTTGATGTGATATTGGATCCCTGTGCCTGGCACACTGATAAAACTGAAATAAATGATTTCACCTCACAGAGGAGACAGACATATTCATGGTAATAATAATAATCAGTCATGGAATGGCTATTGGAGAAGGGCATGTGCATTGTCCATGGGAACAGCTGCAGCTGAGAAGGCTTAAAGGATCTTTAGTGCTGCTCCCGCCCATCCTCTTTCTGCCAGCTGCTATAATCTGTGGGACAGACAGGCAACAGGCTGTGGGCTTTTAAATAAGAACTGTAGGACTTGCAAGCTTTGCAAAATTCTACTGTCATCCTGTACGTGAGCAGGTATTGTACTATTGATTCACGCATTCCATCTAATATAGGATGTTTTTAACAAATGAGTTTGTCTTATCTGCATTTTTCATTATATATCCGTATTGGATTGTTGTGACTTCCTTTTTTTATTCTTTTACTCCACATTTTCTTGTTGTATAGTGTTTTGTGTTTCTTCTTAAAGTCATTGTATAACCTTTTTTTCATTACCTCAACTCCTGCTGTCTTTTTCCTCCATGCGTCATATTTTAGGTTTAACTGCAAATTATTGCTATCATTTAATTATTACATTTAAACTTGTAACTGATCCCAACATCCTGCACAGCGTAATACAGTGATCTAATATTGACCTGGTTGATAATTCTATTATTCTATATGATCCTATAGCTCCTAATTATCATTTTTTTTTTTTTTTTTCCTCTTCACTTTATACTGTTTATAGTTTTGTTACTATGTTCACTCTCAACACATTTCTGTTTATAATACAGGCTTGTCCTATATAAAAGCACAATTGTTATTGCTAAAGTTTTCCGTACATTGTTAAAATGTCATATTCATTCCGTACCCCCCGGAAAGGCAGGCAAGCCTCCTGGCCCCAGCAAGCCGGCTGTTTAAACCCCGTCAGAAGGGGGGGGGGGGGGGGGCGGTGACACGATTCATGCTCAATCTGATCATCATAGCCCCGCTCCCTGCCTCACAATGCCAGTGATCTCGGCATTGTGGAGAGGGGGTGGGGACGCGATCGCGGTCACACTCTATGCCCCGCCCCCAATGATGTGTTATGCTCCAGGCCACGCCCCCTTTTTGCCATGGCACTTCCCCCGTGTGGTTGCCCGACAGCTCCCTCCCGGAAGGAGGGAGCCAAATGCCGGCAACCCTCACATGCTGCATGATGAGTAATTTTGCACTAATTTTTGTATAGTGTTTTGTGTTTCTTCTTAAAGTCATTGTATAACCTTTTTTTCATTACCTCAACTCCTGCTGTCTTTTTCCTCCATGCGTCATATTTTAGGTTTAACTGCAAATTATTGCTATCATTTAATTATTACATTTAAACTTGTAACTGATCCCAACATCCTGCACAGCGTAATACAGTGATCTAATATTGACCTGGTTGATAATTCTATTATTCTATATGATCCTATAGCTCCTAATTATCATTTTTTTTTTTTTCCTCTTCACTTTATACTGTTTATAGTTTTGTTACTATGTTCACTCTCAACACATTTCTGTTTATAATACAGGCTTGTCCTATATAAAAGCACAATTGTTATTGCTAAAGTTTTCCGTACATTGTTAAAATGTCATATTCATTCCGTACCCCCCGGAAAGGCAGGCAAGCCTCCTGGCCCCAGCAAGCCGGCTGTTTAAACCCCGTCAGAAGGGGGGGGGGGGGGTGACACGATTCATGCTCAATCTGATCATCATAGCCCCGCTCCCTGCCTCACAATGCCAGTGATCTCGGCATTGTGGAGAGGGGGTGGGGACGCGATCGCGGTCACACTCTATGCCCCGCCCCCAATGATGTGTTATGCTCCAGGCCACGCCCCCTTTTTGCCATGGCACTTCCCCCGTGTGGTTGCCCGACAGCTCCCTCCCGGAAGGAGGGAGCCAAATGCCGGCAACCCTCACATGCTGCATGATGAGTAATTTTGCACTAATTTTTATATACTAAAGAACATGGAATGAATCCTAAAGGTGTCCACACACATAGCGACATTTTAAACGATTTGGCCGATTTTCGACGAATCGTGATGACGAATCGGGTAAAAAAAGTACAAATCGTGAGTTTATACTCACGAGCACGATGCCGATGTGCGTCCCCGCTCGACGTACATCGCATCTTCTGATCTGCCGTGCTGTAGGGCAGATTTGCCAATCTGGGATACAATGCATTGGCTGCAAGATAGATCTTTAGTCAGATTGGACATTTTTAACTCCAAATCGTGATCACGACGGCAAGGGAGCTCCTGTGAAAGTTCATGAGGAAATTGGCCATAAAATCGTATCGTGAGGACATTGATATGTGTGTGGGAACCTTATTTCTTTATGTGTGGGTCTTCTAAGAGGAAATGCTACATTACCACAACAGATTTAGGAGCATATGTACTAAAAATCACAGAAGTGGAAAAAGAAACCGAGGGTAGTCAGTATTACTAACCCCCTCTGTCTACACCTGGCACTTGAGCACACAGTGTATATCTAGATTAAATTGCTATTTCTATTCTCCCTCAAAACCAACAGTGCTTTTCAAAAATCCGTATCAGTTGCTATTCTGACACTCAAAACAGACAAATAACTACAACAAAAGGAATCTGTGCTACTGTTGTTGAGGGATATAATAACTGTGCTTAATTGATCCAATAAAAGGCTTCTCTGAATTATAAATACACATTTATTAAAACATACATTATACAGTGTTTCATATCATATTTTATTGTATCTAAATATGATAACAATTTTATCCAGTACACTGCTACACTTAAAAAAGTTCTCTTCATGGATCAAACCGATACTTATTAGGCCCAGTTCAATACAATAAAGTCTCTTATTTGAATTAGCTGGTAATATGGAAACTAAACTGCTCACCACTTGATAATGTCCAGTAGTGTGGCCAGGGATACCCAATGTTATTTTTTTCTGTAGCGGTATACGTTCTCCAATGTCAGCAATTCATATAATAATGCAACTGGTTGGTATTTGTAATGCGCCGGTTCTCCTGTCGCTCGTGGAATCTGGATACAGCGCTGTGTGTAAAAAGAGCTCATCCACCTGTGGTGGGATCCTGGCAACACTTGAGTTGTAGCTTGCCGTCACCAACAATCTCTTGTTACATCGGGTTCTGTAGCCCGTTTTATCGGCTGCAGCACCTAATCTAACAAGAGACTGTGGGTGACTGCAGGCTACAACCCAAGTGTTGCCAGGATCCCACCACAGGTGGATGAGCTCTTTTTACACACCGCGCTGTAGTAAAGCTAAAGAGCCAATACCATGCGTTATGTCACAAGGCCATGCCCCATTTGTGCGTACGCCTTTGGTATGTCATTTGCAGGAGCATGACCTGATGTCACACCCCCGTTTTTAGTCACACTGGGGGGCAAGCCCATCACATTGAAAATACTGTACTCTATTTAAATAATCTTCCCAATATAATTTGTTCACTGTTGAAGTGAAAGAAAATCAGAGCAATATAGAAAACATTGAAAAAGCCACGTTCACATAAAATGCACAGAAACAAGCCAGATCCACACAAAATCTTCTGAAACAAGACAGATCCACATAAAATACATTTTAAAAACAACATCTATGTAAAATACATATTGAAATCCAGAACCACTTAAAATACATTGGAAAAGCAAGATTCACATGACACACACTTCAGCCCCTCCATGTGTCACTCCAGCTTCCTCCATTACCATTCCAGCCCACATTCATGTGTCATTGCGGCCCCTCATGTGTTACTCCCGCACCTTCACCCCACCCTCAGAGCTATCTCAATAGCCCCACTCTGCCCCCATAAGTGTGAAAGTAGGCATCATCCCCCCCGCTCTCAGGCTGCCCCTCACTGGCTCTCAGGCAGTAGTGCCCATTATGCAGTTCCCCCTGTATTTGTGCCTCTTATGCAGTGCCCTCTGTATTTGTGCTCCCTGTAGTTTTGCCCCATATGCAGTGCCCCCACCCCAGTACTTAATTGACCGCTCTGGCCTCGGTTGCCGCTGCCTCTGACTGGATATAACTAGATCCAGCAGGCGCACGGGGCATGCTCCTCATGATGTCACCCGTGTACTGCATCACTGGGAACACTGGCCTCTGACCGCTTCAGAGGCCAGCATTCACAGTTACAATGGAGGGAGCCGCATCACATAACCTAAAGAGCCGCATGCAGCTTGAGAGCTGTGGGCAGGGCAGTTTCTAGGGTCTGAGGCTCCCAGTGCGAGCAGTCAAAATGCGCCCCCCCCCCCCCCTCGAAGCAGTAATATTGTGGAGTGGGCGTGGCGTCATCGTGAGGGGGTGTGGTATCACAGTAAGGGAGCGTGATCTAGAAAACCACAGAATGTCAGCCACCGTGACTACTGAGTACAGGGCTGTCTAACCTGTCAGAGGCAAAGCGCTGAAAAATATATGTAGCGAAACAAAAGACAGACAGCATGCGCGCGCCTTCGGGTGTGGCCTAGCTGTCTAATGCCCACGCCGCATTTCTGTGTGCATGCCTTTGGTGTGACATTTGCAGAAGTATGACCTTGCATCACACCCGGTTTTAGTTGCGTTGGGAGCGAGCCCAGCTCATTGAAAATACAAGCCAGATCCACATAAAATACACTGCAACAAACCACTTCCACATAAAATATATTGGAAAAGCCAGAGGCACATAAACTACGTTTTAAAACCACATCCACCTCAAATACATTATTACATCCAGAACCACATAAAACACATTGAAAAAACATGATTCACATAATACACACTTCATTCCAGCCCCCTCCCTTGCCATTCCATCCCGACAGGTCTTAGGCTTCCCCCCCACTGGCTCTCAGGCAAAAGTGCCCATTATGCTGTGCCCCCTGTAGTTGTCCCCATATGCAGTGTCCCCTATATAAATTCCCCAGTATTAGTGCCCCCAATAGTAATGCTCCCTTTGTAGTAGTGCCCCAAGTAGTAGTGCCCCCAGTAGAAGTGCCCCTGGCCCCTGAGTAATGCACCCAGTAGTGGTGCCTCCTAAGCAATGACCGCAGTAGAAGTGCCCCCAGAGTAATGTCCCCAGTAGTAGTGCCCGGGTGCCCCCAGTAGTAGTTGCTCCCCCAGCAGAAGTGCCCCCAGAGTAATGTCCCCAGTAGTGGTGCCCCCAGTGGTAGTGCCTCCCCCCAAGTATTGTCCAGGCTGCCTGCACAAAAAACAAACAAACCAGTAATACCTTCAACCCCGCTCCGGCGTCCGCTCTGCTCGGCTGCTCCTCTCTCTGCACTATGGGAAAGACGTCATGACGTCCTCCCATAGTGCACATTGGGGGAGCCGGAAGCCGGGAGCCTCAGTCTCCGGCTGCTCTGCCGAGCGCCCGCTGGTAACTGAATCTCAGCGGGCGCACAGCAGTTAACAGGCTGTTTCTGCAGCAGGGGTAGGAGGCGGTGCGCCTCGTGCGATTGCACGGGTCGCCTGCCCCTAGAAACGGCCCTGGGCGTGGGTTGGCCACCGCTGCTGCTCCTGTGAATATGCCTGCATTGGCATAATGGCGTAAACCAAAGGGACCAAACTCTAGAAAGATTTGGTTTTCTTAGTTTGGTACATAGGGATCAGACTGCAGTCCCCTTTGACATTAATGGGGATTGTGGTCTACAGCATAGTTAGCCTTTTGCTGGAGATTTCTGTGAACTCTCCTGCATTAGGCTTTGTTACATAGCCTGGCTACATAAAATTATGCAGAAACTGCAGTTTCTGCATAATTTTATGAAAAACCAGCTTGATGAATAAGCCCCTTTGTGTATTTCTTGTTATATACAAATAGTTTATTCCTAAATTTAACAGATGTTTGTAAGTGTTTGCTATTATGCTTAAACTGGTTTGTGTAGGTGGTTTGTTTCTTGTATTCCTACTTTCAGGGAAATTGTGAAATTAACATCTAATCCCCATTCATACCATTTTTGCCGAATGGCGGGTGTGCCTACATCTACGTACGTTTTTATCTAATGTTGCCCAGGAGCACGTCTAGCATCGCCAGGTGGAACCTGTATGTCTGTGCACAGTATGCTTTGAGACCAGATTTGTGTAGGAGTGGCATGCTGCCAGAGGCTGTATAGTGTTAAGGGCTGAAGGGAAATATTTTTATTTTATCGTAAAATTGATGGCAATGCCAGAGACAATCGAGTAGCGCACCACTTGATAAGTAATAAGGTTTCCCATACAAAAATAGAGGGCTCCAATTGCTTATGGTAATAGGGTGGAATGCGAACAAAAAGTCCTGTCACTGTGTTAAATATATTGCGCTGAGCTTCATACTGTAAATTGGTCCTAAACTCTTCAAATATAATCCCTATCAATCTTTAACAAATACAATTGGGGTTCTAATACCTTATTAAGAAAAATACAAAAAAACAATGAAATATTACTTGTAATACAGGTCTTCTGCTGGCTCGCTTCAGTCGCAGGGATCATCCTCATTCGTTGACCAGTGGCCATTTTCTTTTAGTGCAGTTTTGCCTGGTAAATACGTCACTGTAAATAAAGGGAACCCCCTGTATACAAGAAAGATTTGGAGCTTAAGCGCATTGATGTTTTCTGTGTGCAAGACTATCTCGCTAGCCAGTGGAAACACTGGGCAGACTAAAAGCTAATGATTACATATGTGTGCTGGAGAGTAGTGGCCATTTTGTTGTCTTACGAATCTTCATCTTGCAAAGTATGTTACCAAATCTCAATGTTATAATTTATATGCAGGGCAATCTGAGAGGTCCATTATCTAACATGACACATAGGGCCGTATTCAATTAGAAGTGAAAAGTCAGTTATCAGCGATAATTTATCGCCGATGACATAAATTTTGCCATTTTCAATTATCCCCATATTCAATTTCAAAGACTTTTCGCAGGTGTGAAAAGTCTTTGTTAAAAAGCGGGGGTAAGTTTTCACCACTGAATAGGTGGCGAAAAAAAGTGCAGAATTTAGGATTTTGGGGTACAAACGTAAAAAAAGTACCCTGCACCCTTTGGAATGTCCCCTTAAAGTAATCTGTGTCAAAATGTAAAAAAAAAGTTCAATAGGACACCCCAAAAAAAGTAGTTTTGGGGTACAAACTAAAAAACTAGTGAAATAGACTCAGGGGGAGTCCCCAAGTATGCGGCAGGTGTTTTTTTTTAGAATGCGCATGGTTGCGGCAGGTTGATTTTTAATTTTTTTAAAATGCTTGCACCTATTTTCATGTACCCCAAATTTGTTGGGACTAGTTATTTTTAAAAAAAAAATGAAGCTAAATGCTATTTTTCACCACTTCTTTAAAGACTCATTAAAGCACCTGTCTCGGCCGTTTAGAAACCCCAAATACCTTTAGCAGGCCAATTCGGGGATACCCATAGTGTTCCCCAATGTCAGACCATCTTTTGGAGGGTGACAGGCTGAATTCCCCAAAAGTGACACGACTTTGATACTTACCTTTTTCGCCAGGTCACGTTTTTGCCAATTCCTAATTGGATACGCGGGCACGTGCCCGATACTTTATCCCCAGGAAATGCTGCGATGACAGCGAAAAGTCCGACCTCTGACTTTTCGCCTCTAATTGAATATGGCCCATAAAATGAAACATGACAGAAAAACTATGTTTACGAGGGCAGTGGCCATTTTCTTATAGTATGGAAAGCACACATGGGATTTGAATGATTAGCCAACCTCTCCTGGAGTCTGGGAGTTTTTACAAAGAAAACAGGCAACTATGCTTTTTAAAAAAAAAAAACAAAAAAAAAAAACTGTATTCTGAGGGGGAAAGAACTTACAAGAAAAGGCACATTTTTATTTAACCCGTTTAATGCTAAAATCAGTTGGTGGAACTGAATGTGCCCACTTTCACAATCACTCCTATGAATAAGGAGTAGGTGGGGGAACGCCTCACCTTCAGAGACTGGGCATCACTGGTTATGCTCTTGTAAGTATTGGTTCAGCCTACATGATGTCTGCCTTGATTGCTTATAAAAGTGGAGTTTAAAGCATTCCTCCCAACAATGTAAAGGGAAAATGAATCCCCATAATGTGCACAAGGGAACAGGACATACCTATGAACCTTTTCTGCCCGCAGGAAAGCTGTCTAAATGGGTAAGTGGGACAGAGCCTTCAGATCAAAACTGTCCTCTCTGAATTGAGACTGTTAGGACGTATGCTATGAGCATGTGTGTTTTCAGGCTTTTTGCACAGAATCAGTAAATCAGTAATCCTAATCTTTTCAGGCTTTTTGGACATAATCCACTGAATTTCATGTGACATCTGTTTCACTTTCCATTAAGAATTTGGAAAAATAAATGTGTCCATGCACTGACTAGCTCTTTTTTTGAAAGTACAGGGATCTATCAATATTCTGCTCTGCCCACGATCATGCCCCCAGATGATGTGCTTGGAGTGTTAAATTGGTGCTCTACCTCTCACTTACCGTTACCTCTCTCGCCTGATACTCTTACTGCCTCCCAGTCATGTTGTGACACCACTATCTCAGACTCTGTATAAATCCATTAAGCCAACAATGCATTTTACAGGTTAAGGTACTAATTCAAAGTTGAACATATAGCTGTATGAGGAGCATATATACTAGCACTGCACATGCTCTGAAAATTGTCGCTCTCAAATACATACAATGCAGAGTCATATGCTTTTGGATTGCATCTACGCTTATGAACGGAAGAGGCAGATGGGGGTGTGATGGGGCAAAGTTCAAGAAGGCTGTGGCCATGCCAACGGGGCCCATGCAGTCCTGCATATGAGTGAGTATATGCCCGTCAGGAGATGGATCCTTTGACCTAGTTTAGGGCAGGTGAAAGAAGGCCTACTCACTAATGATTGCTAGTAGAAAACCAGATGCATGTGCAACTCCTCTGCAGGTGCTTACAGCTCTGCATATTTGCTAAAATATGTTGTTATTCCATGCATGCTTGTTTTGAGCAATTGGCCTGATTCAGAGCTGTGCACTAATCATACTTGTCTACCCTCCCGATTCGGTCGGGAGCCTCCCAAAAATCGGGTGCAGCTCTCAGCCCCCGGGAATTTAGGCAAACCTCTGGAGGCCCCCATTGTTACAATAAAACCCCATCAGCAGGGGGGGGGGGACAGTGACGTGATTTGCACTGAATTGCGTCATCATGGCCCCGCCCCCTGCTTCACAATGCCGAAAATCTCAGCATTGTGTAGCAAGGGCAGGGCCAAAAGATGTGATTCTGTAACCACGCCCCCGCTCCGCCCCCAATGCAGGGTAGAATTCCTGACCACTCCCCCCTCTACCCTGCCACACTCCCCTGCTTGTCCGACTTGGCTGTCCCATCCCAGAGGGGACTGACAGAATGTCGGCTAGCCTGGCGCAAATGCCGCTGCTACTGCGGATGTGTACGCAAATGTGATGCAAAAATATGCAAATTTTGCAAATACTGGGAGATGTATTGAGCCGCCCACCGACTGCTTTGCAAATCCAAGCATTTGCATAAAATGTAGCACCATCTGCGTACAAAGATGCAGCATCAGTCGCAAATCATTCAATTTTTGCAGTCCAGAGTGAATCTATGATCCTGCAAAATGGATGTGGGCATTGTGACGCCGGAGCCATATTCCATGCGCATGGGATCATAGTCGCAGGGTGCACCAGGCCCCCAAAAGGGTCATGACAGATCTGCGTTCCTTTATGCAACTCCCCGTTACCTCCCCAAAACGCTCGCTGACTGTCAATCACACTATGAATACATAATTGCTTCAAGTGTCTATGGTACCTTTTGATGTATGTGCAGTGCGACTAAGACGCATGACAGATAATTGCTCAACTAACGTAGAACTCTGAATTAAGCCCAGTGTACGCCCAAATTACTACTGACTTTGCATCAGCCCATAAGTTTGAATGGCTGTAAAACTATATCAACATGGCAAAGTGGACTTGCGAGCAGCTCTGAATCAGCCCCAATATGTTCGTTCATAATTTATGAATATGTTGATGTAAGGACCCTATAAACATTTTTTCCTTTTTTTTTTGCACCTATAAACGTTTGGATTATCCTGGTTTTTATATCTGTCGCTCACTGCACTGAATTCCCAAAAGTCATGGGATAGCAGTATGTAAAAGTAATGGTAGGTTGTGTCTCTGCACTGTGATGTCTTGAAAATGTCCAGACCTGCATCAGTTGTAATCTGGCATCTCGTGAGTCCATTAGTACACCGGCTAGGCTGCTCATGGCAAGGCGTCTTGAATTATCACGCGCTGAGCTAAGTAAATTGTGGGTCCCAGGGACCCCTCACTTACTTACGGGTCCTAATCCACTGTTTCTGGGTCCCATCACAATTTATGAGGGCAGACAGCAATTGTGAAAGTGCCGAGGGGCAAGGAGGGGGCTAGGGGCAGGCAATGCTGGAAGTAGGGAGGGGGCAAGGGTAGACAGCAGCTGGTGGAGTGCTGGGGGGCAAGGAGGGGGTTAGGGGTAGGCAGAACTTGGGGTAGGGAGGTGGGCAAGGGTAGTTAGCAGCAGCTGGACAGTACAGGGGGCAAGGAGGGTGTTAGGGGCACTCTGGGGGTAGGGAGGGGGCACAGGTAGATAGCAGTTGGGGCAGAACTGCGGGCAAGAAAAAGGTTAGGGACAGGCAGTACTGGGGGTAGGGAGGGGGTAAAGGTAGATAGCACTTGGGGCAGTGGTTCCCTCCTTTGCTTCTGCTGGGAGCCCTTGGCCTGGTCACTGTTGTCCATCTGCATCTCCCTTCTGCATCGGGCAGTGTACACCTCCCCGCCTCCTACGTGCAGAGAGCTCAGCTGGCTAAAGGAGCACAGGTTGCTAGAGGGTCCCGGCACCACTGACAATGCTGTTGCAGCCAAATCGCCACTGGACTTCTGTGCAGGTGATTCTGCCGTCCTTCATCAGTGACCTGCTCCATCTCCCTCTACTTCTGATGCTCTGCTTACTGCCCAGCCTGCAGGAACTGCGCTCCTCTCTGCTGCTGCCCAACCTATGCAGGATTCCCCACTTCTCTATTTACTCCCCCAGGTAGCTCATTGCAGAACAGTGCAGAGTATGGAGAGCGCGCTGGCGGGAAAGCGGAGCGTAGGTGTCGGGGCTCAGACGGCAGATTGGCTGGGGAGACGCTAGCTACTGCGGTACACAAAGCGCCAGCGCATCCTGCAGGACCCGTTCAGTTTTAAAAACTGGGTACCCAGCTTCCTGTAGCACGTAAAAATGCGCTATAGTGCGTATTTTGCAATCACTACACTGTTCCAGTTGTTTCGGGCTGATGGTTGGGTTCGGGTGTGGAGCAGACCTCATGAGGCCATAGACCCCAGTCAGCAAGGCACTATGCAGGCTGGTGGTGGTTCCATAATTGTGTGGGATGTGTTCATGCGGAATAAATGGGTCCACTGGTCCGCCTGAACACGTCATTGAGCGGTACTGCTATGTTGCTTTGCTTGATGACCATTTACATCCCTTCATGGACTTCATGTACCTCCAAAATGATGGAATGTTCAAGCAGGATAATAATTGTCCTGATTTGGTTCTAGGGGCGTTTTGGAGAGTTCAGAAAATGGTGTGGTCACCACTTTCGCCCGACATGAACCCAATCGAGCATTTATGGGACGTGGTGGAGAGGTCCTTTCGTACCCAAGATAGTGCACCTACAAATGTCAGGGAGCTATGGGAAGCTATCCAGATGGCATGGGTCAACATCTCTCTAGAGATCTTCCGTCCACTTTTAGAATCAATATCACGTCAAGTTGCTGCACTTCGCTGGGCTAGACAAGTTCCTACACGATACTAGGCATTTATCCCATGACGTTTGGCAGTTCAGTGTGGGAATACGTTTAAGAAGCCGGCGGCCACAATCCCGACCGCCGGCTTACCGAATCCTCTATCCCGCCTAGGGTTAAATGACAGGCATCTAAAATCTAGATGCCTGTCATTTTCCCGACGCCGGGAGAATGGCGCCCGGCATCCCGATCGAAGGGAAGCCGAGCGCTGCGAGGGGACAGCCGCGGGGGGGGAGGAGGGTTAGATATAGGGCACCCGGGGGGGGGGGGGAATTAGGGTTAGGCACCCCCCCAGGAGGGTAGGGTTAGGCAAGGGGGAGGGAGGGTTAGGGTTAGGCACCCCTGGGAGGGACTTAGAGTTAGGCACCCCCCGGGGGACTTAGGTTTAGGCAGCGTGTTAGAGTTAGGCACTTGGGGGGGGAAGGTTAGGGTTAGGCACCCATAAGGAGGGTTAGGATGGTTGGTTAGGTTAGTTTATACTTACCTTAGGGATGATCGGGATTTCCAGCGCTGTCGGGCTTCCGCTGCTGGGCTCTGCTCTTTTGTCGGGCTGCCGCAGCCAGGAGTCGAACTGCCGGTCATGCGGCAGCCGGGATCCCATACCGAATGCGTTCAGTGTATATAGTACCTGCCAAAAAGCAAATGTATATAATAAAAGCAAGTTCTAGCAAAATTTGGCTGAATTTACATATGTATTTCTCATTCATAGTCTGAACACAAGTAATGATGTATATAATGCAGTGTTGGCTGACCTTGACACTCCAGATGTTATGGAACTACATAACCCAGCATGCACTGCTACAGTTTTGCTATTAGGGCATGCTAAAACTGTGGCAGGGCATGCTGGGATATATAGTTCCACAACAGCTGGAGTGTCAAGGTTCGCCAACACTGATATAATGGAATCGATGGTTGGGGGAGGGTGTGCTGAGCTTACTGAAACACAGCTCACTCTCCATTAGTATCCTTGTACTGACTCCTGTGCACAAATGGTCTAATGGATGGCAAGACCATCTGTACATATTGGCACACTTGGCAGCTGCCCAGGGCCCCACCATTCCAGGGGCCTTCGAGCAGGGGTAGGCTAGACCAGGGGGCATCTGACCCCCTAGCTGTTGCCTCTGGAGCTTCTTCGGAGGCAGGTAGAGACTGCTGCCCGGCTGCTTTGAATGTGTAAAATCCGCAATGAGAGTATCAGTTCCTTTAGGAAATTGGACTCCCTGTTTGTCCTCTATGGTTTCCATAAGAAAGGTTGACCTGCCACTAAACAAACTTTGGCAGGATGGATTCGCATGGTGATTTTCCTGAACCATCCCCTCACTCCTCGGTCTGTGGGTCCTTCGTGGGCAGTTCGCCGTGGTGCCTTGGCTGTTCAGCTTTGCAAGGCAGCCACGTGGTCTTCTGTCCATACCTTTTGTGAGGTATTATGCATTTGATACCTTCGCCTCTCGGGATGCTTCTATCGGGCGGCGGAGTCTCATTCCAGCACAGGAGCGTCCCCACCCTAAAAAAGGATACTGCTTTGGGACATCCCCAAGGTATCCTGTGGATACCCTATGGACCCTAAAGTAGAAAATAAGAGATGTAGTAAGAACTTACCCTAACTTACCTGTACTGCAGATGGGCTTTAATCTGTTTACCGGTTTTTCCGTCTCCTTCTGGTGAAAATGTGATTCTTGTGTGTTCCACACTTTCTTCTCTCTTTTGTTCTCCTCCTCCAGCATATGGCTTGTTATGAAACTGATGGCCTTGGCTAGGGGGCGGGGTATAGGAGTGTGACCCCAGTGCATCCTGGGAGGCTGAAAGTTTTAACTCTGTGGTGCCCGATGCTGCCACCATCGCCTATACCCCAAGGTATCCTGTGGAACCCTATGGACTTCATAGAGATAACAAGGGTAAGTTCTTACCATATCTCTTATTTTTAAAAAACACACCTTCAGCAAGCACCTGCAATAAAAAAAAACACCTCCCCCATACTTGCAGACCCCCCCAAAAGTCTATTTTGCTAGTTTACAAGTTTGTACCCCCACTTTGTACTATTTGGCCCCCATTTTCAAAGACATTTTTTGGGGTGTTCCTCTCCTATTTTTTTTTTTTTAGGGTTTTTTTGACGCAATTATGCTTTGGGGGGCTGTCCCACCTATTCATAGGCGAATCTGTTTCGCTTATTACATTGCATTGCTTTTTCACGTACGCGAAAACTATTTGGAATTGTATACGCCAAAAAGTTTCCGCCTGGCGAAATGACGTCACCCGGAATAATTTTTTCGCGGAAAACTCCTTTTCTCCTCTAATTCAGTACGGCCCTTGGTGTTGAAAAGCGTTGGTGGAGGGATTGTGGGCCGTTTTGGATTGGCCAACTACTTGTTACTAGGGACAGCGTGTGGAAGTCCGGACTTCACAGCCATATTCCAGGTTATATGGTTTTTTTTTTCCATCTACTGTTGTGTTTATTCAGACTGTAATTTTTTTTATTGCATTCATAAATTGAAGACCTTTTTATGACTATTATAGATACAGCCATTATTTACTCCTGCTTGTCAGTTCCCATGTGATACTGGGCTAAGGAGAAGAGGGACAGTTGAAACCCAGAAAGAAACCTTGATGTGTATTATACTGTGAGTATGGTACACCCATCTGTTTATAATATCCACATTGTTTTGGTGAACAATTCCATTGATAGAGTTCATCTGGAGACTGGGGTTTAGGAAAGAAACCTTTTTATATGAATATCACAGTTTGCTCCATTGTGAGTAGGGTACGCTGTTTACCTACTACCATATCAGAATCTTATAGCTGTTGTTTTTTATGTACAAAACTACAACAACAGAGGAATATCGATTGAAAGGCATTTTTCCACACAAGTTGAGACCTCCAACGAAAGAAGTATTGTCATATATACTAAAAGTTATTTGTCTTGTTTTCATGATGATATGAATCCTTGGGGGGAAAAAAGCTACAAATAAAGAGCCAAGGGAAAGGTATAAGCCATATTTTTCTCTTACATGTTCTTCTCAATTCAAGTACCAATACATACATATGAATTGTTTTTAATGCTTTATTGTGGAAGCAAGGCATTATTAATTACTAGTGAGCTCATTGTTGGTTATGTCATAAATCTTTGTGCATGTAATTGTTATTTATGTATTAGGTGACACATAATGATATAAGCTTTTTTTGCATCACCGAGTGTGTGCAGTGATTCTCCACATTGTTTGGTTAACACAATCAGAGTGGCCAGGCAACATCCTCTACATGCCTCCTAGCCTGCAGCCAGATAGTGAATGGCTGTCAGCATGCTGATTGGTGGATGACTGGAGCTATACACTAATCAAAGTGCTGACAGCGTTTCACTGTAGGGAAGCATGCAGAGAGATGGTGCAGGAGAAGTTTTTAAAAAAAAAATTTTTATTTGATGTCTGATTTTCTTAATTGAGGGTAGGGTGGTATTTGGGTATTCAATCTGGGGTCTGATTTTAATAATTGGGGAGAGAGAGCAGTGGGTGTCTGCTCTGGAGTCTGATTTTATTAATGGGGGGAGGGGACAGTGGATGTCTGATCGTAGGGGCCCCAGTGCATTACTTTGCTCATGGCCTACAATGCTGTTAAGACAACCCTTGTGGAGGCAAACTCAGGAACAAGTAGGACCAATTAGCACATAAACATTAGTTATGCAGTTTCCACTAAGATGTTAGAGCTGATTGGGAAAGTTCAAAATAAGGCAATATAATATGAGTATAAAACTAGCTCCATGACCTCATTGAATTACAATTCTTTACTGTTTTGAACTGTACTGTGCTTATCTCATTTGTTTTGGTCCATTTTCAGTGTGCCAACACAGAGACTTCAGAGACACACAGAAGTTTTAAACACTTTCTACTGTAACTTTCACTTTCCAGCTGATAGTCATTCTTCCAAGATGTCATCCTATAATTTCTTTTTACATGTGCAAAATCCATCTGTCTGGCAAATTTAGGTGGCTGCCATTCAAAAAATCTTTCTTATATGTGGAAGCATTAGGTTAAGTTTCTTCCTTTGCGCAAGTGCAACCTGATGTTAGCGAGAGTCAGTCAGTCACAGACCTTCTCATGATGGCAGAAGATGGGAGTAGGACATCCCTGCTGAGAAAAGGGTGGTCCAATACATCTTTGTCATGTGACTGTGGTTGCCAAGGTTGAGTAAACTGTAAATGGTTAATAACAGAATTACAACTTGGCAAAACTGTATTCTTACAGACAATTGGTACTTTGTCAAAGAAACATACTGTTTTTACTAGGAACTACACTTTTACATTACAAAAAGGAAAAAAAAATATATTATGAAATAGTAAAAACAAAAATAAAACATCTGGTGAGGAAGTTAACTTGGCCCAGACAATATCATTTCCACAAGCCTTTGTCCTTGTATCTGTTTTCATTTTCTGAGGGTCTTGGCAGCAGAATAAGGAAATCCACTAATTCAAAAAAACAAAATACTATTTACTGTATAGCATCAGTTCCTCATTCTCATCATAGTTAAGCAGCAGAAGCAGCATGGGAATTCTTGCCTGGTGCTATTGTTACCTAAAGTGTTTGGCTCTTAAGTACGGGCCAGTGAGTTTAAACTTTTTTGTTTGTTCCATTCCAGGTTACCTTACACGTATACATATTTCCCAAGTGACATTCTTTTAGATGAAAAACAACATGTACTTCTTTGCTAATCTAGACAGTCTTGCCTTTGTGTTTAATGTATAGATCTTTTGGCTTTTAAATTTTGTATGATGGTACAAGGTTTAAAGCTTTTTGTGGCGTTTCAACTTGTTTATACAGTAAAGCTGGGTCCACACTGAGCGATGTGTACCCAGCCAACGGGCCAACATATTGCATTCTGGGTACATATCAGAACAATGTAATGAACGATGGAGCGATCACTCGTTCCGTCCTTTATTACACTGTATGGCGCCGCATGTGATATCGCTAGGAGTGCACATATCGTGTATTTGGCCAAATCGGAATGACCGCTCCAGTGTGTACCCAGCTTAAACTATGTTTTATGATATTTTGTATCTAAAAGTCTGATCAAGCATGTCAGATGGATTATTTTGAATGCTGGGTGATGTTTAGTCTTCATGACATTCATATATTAAGTTATTAAATGAACAGAGTCATCTAGGGGTATATTTACTAAAGTGAGAGTTTTTAGAAGTGGAGATGTTGCCCATAGCAACCAATCAGATTCTAGCTATTATCTTCTAGAAGGTGCTAGTTAAATGTTAAATCGAATCTGATTGGTTGCTATGGGCAACATCTCCACTTCTAAAAACCTGCACTTTTGTAAATATACCCCTAGTATGTTTTTACTGTATATGCAAATTTCTTTCCTATTGCTTGAGCATGCATGTTTGAGTGTTTGTTCCTGTAAATGTTTGGCAAGTATGTTTATTTTACATGTAAGCATGTATATGCTTAACCAACTGGACCAGAATGCCCACGTGGCTGTTTCGTCTAGCGTTTGGTGGGTATGGACTCTGATACCCCCAAAAAAAGTAATCTTGCACATTACAAGATATCTTCCATGCTGCTTCTTTTAACTGTACTTCAAGCTAGTCTGGTTGTGTGCTAGTTAGGGGTTTCTAGGCACTCATTGGAATGATTTGACTCAAGCTGTAACTTGCATACCTGCTGAAATGCAACAACACATTCCTTCCCCCACATAACTCCACGTTACATTGGCTGCATAATCTTTACTCTCTATACAGCAAACCAAATTTCATTTTATTACAGTAAACGGGGGGGCTGGGTACGAGATGCCAGCGGTCAGAATACCGACAGCGGCATCCCGACAAAATTTAGTAAGCCCTAAATCCTTAGCCCTAACCCACCCCTCCCGCAGCCTAACCCACCCCTCCCGTAGCCTAACCCTAATACTTACCAGGATTCTGGAGCTGGGATTCCTGTGCCGGTATTCTAACTGCCAGCATCCCGACCGCAGGGATGGCGACTATATCCTGAACTGGGATTTACAGTGTTTTTGTCAAAATTGAAAAATAGAGACAGTGCCTTCAGACACAATTATGCCGTTTAGTATTGTCTATTAAAGAGCAAATAAAGTCAATAGTTGACATTAGTATATCTAATATACTACAGAGCTGATTATTGTATATACTTGAAATTATTGAGTTTATACGCAATACTTCTGAACATTTGCATTGTCTAAACTGAATCACAAGGTGGTGGCTTCTGAAGCATTAGGCTGCATCTGGCTCATCACAGCATCACCCCACTGTTGGAGATACCTCTCTATTGCTGCTGGTACCTGGTAACCATGCTTTGCTTAATATTCCCAGCCATTTGGGATAAACCTCCTATTTGCCAGAATTTGGACTTTTTTTCATTTAAGCATCTGTCCCAACTGTCCCTAACTAACTATGGGCCTGATTCAGACCCACTCGCAAGCGGCTGTCCGCTCTCAAGTGGGTCGATGTTGTGCACTGCGCATGCGCACGACGGCGGGAGCTCCGTCGTGCGCATGCGCCAGACGCGACGAGCGAAGGACTTTCCTTCGCTCGTTGTGTCTGATCAAAGGGGGCGTGCTGTCGATGTTGATTGACAGCACGCCCCCTTTGGTGGGCGTGCCGGGGCCGTGCCTCCCTGACGGGGGCGTTCCCAAGGGAACGCCTACCGTCAGAAGCCGGCCCACTGACATCACTAGTGATGTCAGTGGGAGTGATTTTGGCTCTGATAGAGCCAAAATCACTCCGGGCCTTGTGGTTGAAAAACTCAACCGCAGGCTCCGGCTCGCAGTGGCGATGGTCAAGACCATCGCGGCCATCAAACTGCACGCTCGTATAGGCTGTGGGTGGTGACCCACAGCTATACGAGCGTCCAGGAGGATGCTCCATAATTATGGAGGGCGGCCCTCATTCAGAGCGTGCGCTCTGCTCAGAGCGTACGGCTCTGAATGAGGGCCTATGATCACAGTTTTCTCTTGCAGGTAGCCATGTTAGGAGTAACAAAACTGGCGGACAAGTTGGCAGATTTTTTGTGATGTCAAAGCATACCTTCCAACTGTCCCGATATTTGTGGGGTAGTCCTTATTTCTGAGGACTGTTTTAAGCTATCCTGTGGTCAGGACAATTTTCAGGGGGTTAGGAGTTATTCCACAAAGTTGAGGCAGGTGTATAAATAATAATGATACAGTGTAAATGCCTGCGAGGGGAGTGATAAATGGTTACGACCCCTTGGGCTGATTTGTATTCTCCCAGTTTTGGCATAGCAACTCAGTCTCCACCTTTTCATCTTATTTTAATATTAATAACAATAATCATCATCACCCTCCTCTTCAGAAGACACCACAATGTTAAAATTGACTGCCACATACATAAGTACAGACTAATACAGAAGGTATATAAATCCACATAGATGCATAATTATAGTATAGGGAAGACAAAATGGAGAAGATGCGTTCATAGGAGCTTACAGTCTATAGAGTGCTGGTGGATCTAATGGTTCCAGGTGCTGTAGTAGAAGCCTGGTGGTGGCAGTGAGAGGAAATGCTTATCCCCCAGGTATAGCAAAGGAAGCCGGCACAAGTTGCTTATGAATAGAGGGCCTGATTCAGAGCCACTCGTAAGTGGCAGCTCGTTCGCTCCGAGCGATGTTTGCCCAACTGCGCACGCGTACGGATCGTTATACGCATGCGCAAACCAGTCAGTGCGGCCGAAATTCATGTGCTCGCAAAATAGCGAATGCCTGCTAATTTGAGTGACAGGATGAGGCATATGTGGGTGGTAACATGGGAAGGTGCTTGAAAACGGGGAGTGGAGATCCGATCGCAGGCGTGCTTAAAGGTCAAAACGGGCGTTTTATGGGTGTGCATATTTAAAACAGCAGCGTCATTGACCACGTCACTGGGTTATTTTATAGCCAGAACTGCTCGCAAAATTGTGGTAGCAAAAACCAACCACAAGAATAGCGAGCAGCTCATACCCTGTTCGATGTGCTCGATTAATCTAATAAATAGCGGACATGACGTAGGATGCGAGCGGACAGGGGGCGTAGTTTCCCAAAAAACGACCGCAAGTTTTGTTCGCTCGTTCAGACCTAGAGGCGTGAACAGACCGCAAACAGCGAACAGTTCATTTGAATAGCCACCCCTATTTTCTGGATGAGCGAGCGCAAATAGCGACCGGCTCTGAATCAGGCCCAGAGTAACTTCCCTGCATGCAATCTGTACTGGCCAGCGGAGTAAGGCCATCTAGCCACATATATTGGAAGGAAAATACAGATGTGGGAGCATCAGCTGTCTGCTAAAATGTTACATATTGCCATCCTACTCAATTACAGAGTCGCAGTTAGAATGCCAGGTGAAAACTGAACAAAGCATTTGACCTATCTGAAAACTTATTTGCTTTTGTTTTAAATTATTTGTAATAAAGTGATGGACTGTTGTACTCTCTCAAAAAAACATGTAAACTTGAGCAGTAAAAATGAAGAGATGAAACTTCCTTATGCTAAGAGTGGAAGCACCCACACCCAAACCCCTCATTACAGCCTATGTCAGGTTGCCATGCACACCTGGCATGTCTGCGTCATATGCAAGGCAGAGTGCAGGTGTTGGCCACATCTGACAATGATGTGTGCTGTATTATGGAGGCATATTTAGGGTAGTTGAGTGTGGCCTAGTTCTTAAAAAAAAAAAAAAAAAAATGCTAGACACCCCACAATGTGATGCAATCTTGTACCACCACCCTTTTTCGGCAGCATACACTGTTCCTGACCAAAGTGCAAATATTGAATGCTTTGCAGTAAAAAAAAGATATAAAATTCTGCGCACACAACAGCGAAAATGCCATTCGGTATAAATGTGGTCCCCACCACACACAAATAATAACACCAAAATATAAACCAAGGGCAAATTCTAAAAGGTACCACCAGTTCTTATCAAAGAATCTGATCTTCGTAAGTATATACAAGAATATGATCACAAGTCCACGTAAACAAGATCCTTCTTATAACGCTATTTTTCTTTAGCGAATTCCTCAAATAAAACAAACAAACAGTCCGTGAGATGGATGTGAGTCAGTGCAATCTGGACAATACTATTGTCCTGATTGGATACAGAGAAGGGACGGACAGCAGAATCTTAGATGTAAGTGGAGATATTACATTGTTATTGTACCGACTCACATCCATCTCACGGACTGTTTGTTTCTGTTTTATTTGAGGAATTCGCTAAAGAAAAACAGCGTTTTAAGAAGGATCTTGTTTACGTGGACTTATGATCATATTCTTATATATACTTACGAAGATCACAGATTGAATGCTTTGCGTTTCACATTTTGTAATCAAAGGTTAGCACTCGGACAAACATGCAGGTGTAAGCATACGTGCTAATGAGAATTAAGGGTCAATTTATTAAATGGTGAGAAGCCCTATCTCTGATGGAAATGGGTGATTTTGACATAAATAGGGTTTTCCCCTATATATCAAGTGTTTTACATTATGACCTGAGTAGTACTGCATTAACTCTTTTTGCATTAGATCCTACTTTGTACAACCTGTATTTAGTCAGGGTTTCAGCCAATGCAGGTTTTATAGGGTCTCAAATGAGGTAACATGCTTATTTTCATAAGGGTAGTGAGTAACTCATTATAATAAATAATTTATAGATGTTTTTTTTTTTTTAATCCCTTATACTGGACATTGTTGCTGGGTGACTACTGCTAAGTGTAAACCATTAAAATG
Organism: Taudactylus pleione; assembly: GCA_031769625.1. Classification (NCBI taxonomy): domain Eukaryota; kingdom Metazoa; phylum Chordata; class Amphibia; order Anura; family Myobatrachidae; genus Taudactylus; species Taudactylus pleione. Next base: position 6,221,830 of record JAUIMM010000255.1, on the reverse strand, counting down.
GTTGCTACCTTTAAGCCACCTCAGAAATGAATAATATATTGTGATTCTGTTACATTGTTCATGGCTGAGCATAGGACCTCAACAGCTAGGATATGTAATATTTACTGAGGTACCCATATCCCCGCAAAGGACACGTACCCTAGAAGACCTATTTAGGCAGTAAATACACTGCATAGTGCTACCAGCATAAGCTGAGTGTATGATGAGAGCTATAGAGAACAGCAGTATCTAGCCAGCCCTCTTCCTCCCGAGTCTCTACTTACATTAATTTGTTTACTAGGGCTAGTACTTGGGCCAGCCGCCGTGGGAGAAGAGGCCGCTTCTGCTGCTGGTCACTGTCACTGTCTGGGAAGGAACTGTTTGCTGGACTAGGTGGCCACCGATGCCCACAACCCCACGATGGCTGGCCCATTAGTATTCATCTTGGCGCCGTCACACTTCACGCGTATTCAAGCTCGGGCCCCGCTCCCTGCATGCACAGTCTGAATTTTCTACGGGGCAATGGGGAAACCAGGGGATTTAGTATACTTTGCGGGGTAGCGGGAGCTTCCGCCTTAATTCGGGAGGCTCTTGCGGAATGCGGGAGGGTAGGCAAGTATGCTACATACCCCTGATACTCCCACAAAACTGGTATCTTGCATTTGTTTGCAAGGCAGCTGCCCAGTTGATTCCCAGAAAAGCCCATCCAGAGCCGTAACTAGACTTTTTGGTGCCTTGTGCCAGAGAGAGCATTGGTGTCCCCTCCCCCCCATTTTTTAAATATGGACACCTGAAAAAGGGCCATGGACTCACTGGGAAGGGCCAGGGAAGAGATAGGGGAGGCCAGGAGATGCTGGGGATAAAAGAAGAGGAAGCTACAAGTGAGAATTATAATAAACAGGAAAATTGACAGTCCCAAACAGCGCCCCCTGCCCTGCCCTGCGGTGCCCTGTGCCATGGCACAGGTCGCACTACCCTAGTTACGGCCCTGAGCCCATCTCATGGTCCGAGAGAACTGACCATGCTCATAGCCTCCTGCAAGGTGCATATGCATGCTGCGGCACATGTGTAATTTGAAATTAGTATCCAACTCAGAATCAGGCCTAAATTAGCGGTCCCATTTTTTTTTTTTTCTACAGATGAAGCTTTAGTAATGCTATCCCTGTGATTCTAACCACTTGCAGCTGCAGAAGACAAGTAGTTAATGTTCCTGGTAATTCACTGCTTACATTCCACTAAGTAACAAGGCGCATTTCTTATGTTTATCCTAATATGACCTGTTTCAACTTGTATGAAATGAAAAAGGTCCCCCCTCACCAAGAAAACAAGGTAGAAACTTATTGGACAAGATATTTTGTTTGTCTCCTGGAGCTGCACCTATTCTCAGAGTTTACATACAGTTTTGGATATCGGTTACATAAGGACCTTATTGTCACACTAATGCCAGTTCAGCATTGCGGCTAATTACAGGCCTAGCCCTGAAGTGCAGCTATATATAGGTACAAGTATGTGTGTGTCTTGTGTACTATGGCTAACTGTGACTTTACATTAGGTATGTGGGTCAAGATGATGTGTATATTACAGTATGCTTCTTTAATAACATTATAGACATATTCACTGGGGACACTTAAGAATGCTCTAAAAAATAATTGTGTGTTTATCAGCCTAATATTGATGAATTGTAGTGAAATACCTGTTCGTTATGTTATGCCAAACTATACACTGCGATGTAAATCTAGACCATGAATTTAGTGTATACGAAATTTGTTGTGTTTCCGTGGGTAGCTCATGTAAACTTCCAATTCCAGATCACCTGGTATCTACGTACATGGGATTCCCCTAAGAACCAGTAACATCATCTTGGAACTTCATATTCTTCTGATGCTTATATTCTCATTAACATCATTGCAGCTCATAAAATCGCTGGTAATTGAAGGCCATTGTTTCTCAACAGTATCTGGATACCAAAGGTTAATTCAATTGGCTAAATGTAACTTAACGTAAAAGTTGAATGCACTGGTAAGAAAACAAACCATGTACTAAATAACTAAGGAACATTGGGTCTCATTCAGACCTGGTCGCAAGCACCGATGTGCTCGCAACCGGGTTGATGGGTAGCCCTGCGCATGCGCAGCGGCCGCACTGGGTGTGCACAAGCCCCGGAGCGAGAGAGAAACTCTCTCGCTCCGGAGCTCGCTACAAAAGGGGCGGCTGTCGATGTTGATCGATCAGAGCAGGAAGCTCCTTGGGGCTTGCGGTTGCTGAGACTCAACCTTAGGGTCTCGTCACAAGCCCCGATGGTCGCGATGGTGATCACCATCGCGACCATCAACCTGGTCGGTCGTGAAGCTGTGGGTGGTAACCCACAACTTAACTAACGACTAGGAGGCCGCACTTCAAAAATGAAGAGAGAGAGAGCGATCACTTCTTGCGACCGCCTCTGATTGAGGGCCATTGTTTCTAGCCTTTTAAACAGTTCAAAAACTTGATCAAAACTTGTACATTGTAGATGGTACTTGGTATATAATGTACATCTTGTGGAGTATTTGATATTCATTTATACATATTAGGGGTACATATTTACCATCATAAGACTACATAATAAAAAAAAAATAATTGAAGTCGTGATTTAGAAAACAGGTGCATTTTCAGTCTGCCTACCAGTGTTTGAGGCCCATACAGTATGTAGACAGCTGTTGAGATTTTTGGCATTGTTTTTAGGGACTGATTCAGACTTTGGAATAGAGTAGTAACTGTGTACCTGGACAAACCATGTTTCAAAGCAAGGGGTGAAAATACATGCATACATTTTTTTATTTTTTTTTGCATGTGGGATAAATACTGCCTGCTTTTGCCTGTAGCCCACAAATGCTGGACAGCTTTATTTTTTTAACACTGCAATTCAGTTTGGAGACTCTCCTCCCAGATGTAAATCTCTCTGCACATTTTAAATCTGCCCCAACTGCAGTGCAGCATGGTTTTACCAAGATGCACAAGTTACTTGCTCTTTCTTATGCCGCATACACACTAGACGATAAGTTGGACGATCTGAACGATATCGTTATCGTTCATCGCGTTCAATATCATTCAGTGTGTATGCAAGAAATCGTTAACGATGCACGCTCTCAGATAGTTAACGGTGTCTTTCATCGCCCGTACTTGCAGAACCTGACTATATCGTCAGGTTGCCCTGAAAGTACTGGGATAAGCGAGGGTCCCGTCACTGAACAGTATCGTTAACGATATTGTTCAGTGTGTATGCTCAATGTCATTACCGACATTGAGCCCAGCAATGCAGGGGAGACACTTAACGATATCGCTCATGGATTATATCGTTAAGTGTGTATGAGCATTTAGTCTACTCCCAACTCTGAATCAGGTCCTTAGTTCTGTTGAGTATATAAGTGTAAAAGTTTGTTCTATTCTGTCTTTTTAGTACCAGAGGCGTCCTGTGGGGTCCTTTTAATAAATTTAAGGTTGACATTATTATTATTTTTATATATTTATATTATATGGTGCCACAAAGCTGCAAAAATATGCTAATGGTTGCATAGAGCACTCGAGCAACGGGACGCCCACTGCCGCCTTCTCATCTGTGTACGACGTCTATTACCTGCGTAAATATCCGTAACATTGATGCACATCGAGCAGCCATCTTGCCCTTGCAGCAGGTCTGACCAGCCACATACACTGCAGCTCTCCTCGCGTGCTGATGGCTCTCATGCTGCGAATGTAATGGCTAATTTATGCACGCCCATGAAATGGCATTTAAACGGATACTCCTGCATGTTTATGACCACCCCAAATGCTGACTACAAGTCACTCACTTTGCAAGTGGATCCATTGTGCGAACGTAATCGCAAAGCAATCGCGGCGCGTGCGCATTGCAACTTGTATGCATGCGCACATGCAAACAATCACTCAACCTGCGTAAATATCACCATTGTGTCCGTCTCTAAAGAAGGCCCAAAAATAATAGCGGTCAGGAGTGACCCAGTGTCCTTGAAATGGTGAAAGATCAGGTCATAGTCATTGACTGAGTGGTTGTCCACTGCAGACTAGAATAGTGCAGTGTGAAAACTAAGAGGGTGAAGGGCCCTGCCTGTAAGAGTGTAGTCTTAGGGATAGCTATATTGGAATATGTAAACAAATATTTTGGTTCCTGATACTGCAGAATCACATAGGTGCTGCTGGCAATCTAATAAAATGCATAAAGAAAGAGGGCTGCATAATATGAAGAATGTTTTTATAATAAATTGAGATATGCAGGCTCGGATTAGTTCAGATTTTTCCGCCACATTCGACTTTTTCCCGGCAAATTTCTGGTATCAGAGGCAAAACATCATCGTTCATGGACCATTCGTGTCCGTGCATCGACCATCATTTGGTCGTTTGCAGGGGCCCCGAAACTGGACAATTTGAACGATAACGATAGGATCTTTATCGTTGAAATTGTCCAATTTATCTGACTGTGTACGTAGTTTGTCTCCTAATCCAGACTCCATTCACTGGCAGCAGTAGGCTTTCTGTTACTTGCACACTGGACTGCTAACTGTAGTCCCATGGTGAGAGAACTCCCCCTGGCACTGCCAGTCCAGACTGCCATTAGCAGAAAGCATGTGCAGAATGGTATCCAGGATGCCAGTGCCTCCTTATCTTAAGCCTGCAAGTAATATTAAATGTTTTCAATCTGTATCGCAAAGAATTGAAAATTAGCGTCATACAGCAACAGAATGGACCAATCACCCTGACAATTGGTTAGTGATAATGAGGCAAGTTGAGTCTTTAATAAGGCAAGTCTTTATTTGACTTATCCACTTGGATAAATATGTAAAAAAACAATCTGATCTCAGGATCAGATGAAAGTTTATTTTAAAATGTCTATTGTCACTGTGTGATAAGTCCCTTTTTAATGTTGTGGATATGGTCACCAATCCTTTTTTTTTTTTTTGTTCCTTTTTCAGAGATATAGGAGTTCCCCTGGACACTCCAACATTCAAATCACTTCTTCTGTATCACAGCACGTACATTTTATAAGTTTGAAGTTGTTTTTATTCACTGGAGTTGATGGTATTAGTGGGTGGTGTGGTTGTGATGTTATCTTTCCAACACATTTGATGCAATAGTGGTAGCCTTGAATAGTGTTGGCTGGTCAGTAGGACCCGACCCCTCCAACACACAGAACACAGATGATGGTTGTTCAGTATGTATGAATAACCATCAACTGCAGATATACCTGTGCAGTGTGTACCCACCTTTAGAAAATTATTGACTCAACTTTGTTGATATTGATGTTATATTGTGCAATACATATATTTTATTTGATGTATTTTTTTTTTATTTTTTTTTTGGAATTGTAATTTGAGATTTTTTTTTTTTTTTTTTGTCCAGCGCTATTGTCTTTGCCATGGCTTCTTTAACATTTTTTGCACCTTGATTTTTGTCCAAGAATTTGTTTTAGTTTACTTTTTTTTTTTTCTCTACTTAAGCAGCGAAATATCCACCTGCAATGTTATTTATTTACTTTGGGTGTTGGTTGCTATTGTCCAACAAGAAATTTTTACAATCACCGATTTAAGTTTTTGTTTTGATAGTACGATCTTAGATAGAGATCTCCAGCAGGAGTGCAGACATTTTTGTCTATAGATGTCATATTGGGTTATTTGGCCTTAATGCATTTGTACTTACATTTTCAAATTGCTGATAGGTCTGTGCATTCAGCATTACAGACAAGGATAGGTATTCAATTAGCCGCGGGGTTTACCCTGTGACTATAATCAAGAGCAGAAAGAGATAAACATAGTGAAGCACAATTTATTACAAAACAGAAAATAAAACATAGATGGCTGATCCTTTATGTAAGCATTCCCCCAATGGGATAATCCACAATGACATGTAATTGCAATTACCGGATGGCAGAGAGTCCTGTCAACGGACAGTCCTCAATGAGCGTGAGATGTATGGAACATCAGCATATATCCCGGAAATACTGCTGGGCACTGCTCACCTCTTCAACCGTCCGGGCTCTGCAAGGTGTCTGTCAGCATGGATGTCCCCCGTGTGTACCGACGCGTTTCGATCCCTAAGTTCTGGGATCTTCCTCAAGGTAAGTTCCAATGGTGAATGCTGAATGAACCCCCCCACAGTCCTTAAGTACTACCATCGTCCAATCCTAATCCTCCCGTCACAGCTGTTTCTTAAATGTGCACGGACTACATATCCCATGATCCTCTATTTCTATGACCACGTGACAAGTGTTTCCCATACGTCACTTCCGGAACCATTCCTCCGTGTGGTATTGTCCTTTCCGCCGCAGCGAATCTCTATACATAGATCGACTACCACGTCCATGATTCTTTGCTGCGGTGGTCACATGACCCTGAGAAATATCTCACATCCGGAATATCCTGGTTATCCCGAGTTGTTCGTAGCTTTTAACTTCACACGTTTCTTTATTTAAATATCATTGGTGGCGTCTTTGTTGTTGCCATAGTGATGTCAACAAAGGGCTCTCTCAGGTGGATTCCGGTTTAATATTTCGGTACAATGATCGAGCGGTTCCAGGAAAAACAAAGGGAACATTTGGTCAATTCCTTAAAATAATACAAGAGATCACAATTAAAACATTATGGAATAAAAACATACTAATTCGATACTAGATGTCAAACTATCCTATACAAAGTGCTCGTGCAAGTGCAGTGCAAAATAATATAATATGTTTATAAAAACCATTTGACCTCAAAATAGATGTTGAGACCACCCGGATGTAAGGTACCTAAATCAAAGATTTTCTTCATTTCAGCTTTTGCTAATTGGTTGGCTAGATCTCTCCTCCGCCATTGTCCTTTAACATTCTGGAGGCCCATAAAACATTTTATCTCAGAAGGGTCGCACTTGTGGTATTTTTTAAAATGATTGGAGAGAGCATGGGTTTCCAACCCTTTACGAATATTCCGCAAGTGCTCCCCAATCTGGACTTTTAATAATCTTGATGTCCTACCTATATAAAAAAGGTTGCAACTGCACCCTATTGCATAAATTACACTTTTTTGTGTTACATGTAATAAAATCATAGATGGAACACATTTTTCCATTTATTTCCACCTCTGTAATTTTGTTCTTTCCTTCTCCTTTTATATGTTTGCACCCTACACATGTACCACAACGAAAAAAACCTTTAGTTTTAATGCCTCCCCTGTTTTTCATTTCTAGGTAAAGCACTCCTCACTAAGTGGGTACCTATATTTGGTGCTTTCCTGTATATACATTTTGGTATACTGGGTAGTTGAGGTCCAAGTATAGGGTCTTTCTGTAGAATAGCCCAATGTTTACACAGGGTTTTTTTCTAATAGTTTATGTTGACAACTATAAGAAGTGATGAATGCCCATTCGGAAAAACCTGATCCCTTCTTCGTGTTGTCTTTATTACACTTTAAGAGGTCACCGCTCTCTATTCTTGATACTTCTTCTATAGTACGTTCAATTCTATTACTTTGATACCCTGATGCCACAAATTTTGCTTTCATTTCTTTTGCTTGTATTTCGCATGCATTGGGATAACTGCAATTCCTTTTTAACCTCCTTAGTTGTCCCACGGGAATTGAGAACAACCAATTGAAATGGTGACAACTGTCTGCACCAATATATGAATTGGAATCAGTGGGTTTTGAAAAGTTGAGGGTATATAAATGGTTATCTTCCGCTATTACAGTGATATCCAAAAAGTTTACTTTACTACTACTTTCCATAAAAACAAATTCAATATTTAAAACATTATCATTAAGATAATGATAAAAATCCTTTAAAAGAGTGTCTCCACCTTTACCAATAAAAAAGACGTCATCTATATATCTTGACCGGTACACCAGGTTCGCTCCAAATGGGTTGTTATTCCAAATCACTGTATTTTCCCACTGACCCATAAATATATTGGCATAACTTGGAGCGAACCTGGTGCCCATTGCAGTTCCCATCTTTTGTAAATAGAAGACGTCATTAAAAACAAAGTAATTGTTAGTTAAAATAAATTGCACTCCCTCTATTAAAAAATTCTGTAGGCCCATGTCCAAATCACTGTCTCTTAAAGTTGTTGTGATTGCTTTCACACCTTCCTGGTGATCTATTATGGTATACAGAGATTTTACATCTGCTGTTACCATGATGTATTCACTTTTCCATTCAATTGTCGTGAGGAGATTCAAGAAGTCCTTTGAATCTTTTAAATGGGATTGATTTTTTAAAACCAAAGGCTGTAAAAAATGATCGATGAACTCAGATACATTTGCTGTAATGGAATCTATCCCCGACACTATAGGTCGTCCTGGTGGGTGTAAGGGGTCTTTATGTATTTTAGGGAGTACATAAATTACGGGTGTAACTGGTTCTGCGATATACATGAACGAAGCTTCTTTCTCTGTGAGTACCTTGTTATCCTTATATTTATCTAACAATGCTCCTAAATTTTCTAACATTCTTTGAGTAGGATCAGCACGAAGTTTACGATACGTGCTTTTATCTTCTACCTGTCTCAATACTTCATTTTCGTACGTTATTCTATTGAGAATAACTACACCCCCACCCTTATCGGCGGGTTTTACTACAATGTCCTTATTATCCTGTAGATTTCTTAGGGCTTTACGTTCTTTATTTGTGAGATTATGAATAATTTTTTTAGGATTTATAATCTGGATGTCGTCACTAACTAATTTGTAAAAAGTATCTACAAAGTTCCCCTTCATGTGTGTCGGATTAAATACCGATTTACGTTTAAATGGAGTTCTATCCATATCCAATTGTACCTCCACAGGGGCAATGTCTTTTAACAAAAATAATTTTTTAATAGCTAGTTTTCTAATATATCGATTTAAGTCTATGAAAGTGGTGAACTTATTCAAAGGCACAGACTGAGCATATTTTAATCCCTTTTCTAAAACACACTTTTCCTCCTGGGATAAGATATGTGTACTTAAGTTGAAAATTTTAACCCTACCATTTGTACAGTTTGTGGGGTTATTCTCAACATTAATCCCCTCCATACATTCCTCATCTGGCTTTTCCATTATTTTTTTAGTTCTTATCTTTTTAGTGCGTTTTCGTGTGCGTCTGTTTCCTCCCCTACATCCTCTAGTGGTCATTTTGCGGGATGATGTGCTCTCCCCCCTCTAAAAAATGTGGTAGTTCATTTTCTTCCGTGAGTGGTTGGTAGCGACTCCTCGTTAAAGGGAATCCCCTGTCCCCATCTTTACAGTATTGTTGATTTCTCCACCTTCTATTGTATCCCTCCCCATTTGTCTCATATTCTTTATATGGTGTTCGTTCCCGTGCGGGATGGTCACCATAAAGATTTTTAGCGGTACCGCAGGTTTTTCCGAATAGGCATTCATCACTTCTTATAGTAGTCAACATAAACTATTAGAAAAAACCCTGCGTAAACATTGGGCTATTCTACAGAAAGACCCTATACTTGGACCTCAACTACCCAGTATACCAAAATGTATATACAGGAAAGCACCAAATATAGGTACCCACTTAGTGAGGAGTGCTTTACCTAGAAATGAAAACAGGGGAGGCATTAAAACTAAAGGTTTTTTCGTTGTGGTACATGTGTAGGGTGCAAACATATAAAAGGAGAAGGAAAGAATAAAATTACAGAGGTGGAAATAAATGGAAAAATGTGTTCCATCTATGATTTTATTACGTGTAACACAAAAAAGTGTAATTTATGCAATAGGGTGCAGTTGCAACCTTTTTTATATAGGTAGGACATCAAGATTATTAAAAGTCCGGAATGGGGAGCACTTGCGGAATATTCGTAAAGGGTTGGAAACCCATGCTCTCTCCAATCATTTTAAAAAATACCACAAGTGCGACCCTTCTGAGATAAAATGTTTTATGGGCCTCCAGAATGTTAAAGGACAATGGCGGAGGAGAGATCTAGCCAACCAATTAGCAAAAGCTGAAATGAAGAAAATCTTTGATTTAGGTACCTTACATCCGGGTGGTCTCAACATCGATTTTGAGGTCAAATGGTTTTTATAAACATATTTATTATATTATTTTGCACTGCACTTGCACGAGCACTTTGTATAGGATAGTTTGACATCTAGTATCGAATTCGTATGTTTTTATTCAATAATGTTTTAATTGTGATCTCTTGTATTATTTTGAGGAATTGACCAGATGTTCCCTTTGTTTTTCCTGGAACCGCTCGATCATTGTACCGAAATATTAAACCGGAATCCACCTGAGAGAGCCCTTTGTTGACATCACTATGGCAACAACAAAGATGCCACCAATGATATTTAAATAAAGAAACGTGTGAAGTTAAAAGCTACGAACAACTCGGGATAACCAGGATATTCCGGATGTGAGATATTTCTCAGGGTCATGTGACCACCGCAGCAAAGAATCATGGACGTGGTAGTCGATCTATGTATAGAGATTCGCTGCGGCGGAAAGGAAAATACCACACGGAGGAATGGTTCCGGAAGTGACGTATGGGAAACACTTGTCACGTGGTCATAGAAATAGAGGATCATGGGATATGTAGTCCGTGCACATTTAAGAAACAGCTGTGACGGGAGGATTAGGATTGGACGATGGTAGTACTTAAGGACTGTGGGGGGGGTTCATTCAGCATTCACCATTGGAACTTACCTTGAGGAAGATCCCAGAACTTAGGGATCGAAACGCATCGGTACACACCGGGGACATCCATGCTGACAGACACCTTGCAGAGCCCGGACGGTTGAAGAGGTGAGCAGTGCCCAGCAGTATTCCTGGGATATATGCTGATGTTCCATACATCTCAAGCTCATTGAGGACTGTCCGTTGACAGGACTCTCTGCCATCCGGTAATTGCAATTACATGTCATTGTGGATTATCCCATTGGGGGAATGCTTACATAAAGGATCAGCCATCTATGTTTTATTTTCTGTTTTGTAATAAATTGTGCTTCACTGTTTATCTCTTTCTGCTCTTGATTATGGGACACCATATATGAGAACTACACAGAAGAGTTGAATAAGATTGGGGGGAACACCACCCTTGTTTGGATTATTGTACTAAGCGCAGGTCATGTGATTTTTGCTTCTTATTTATTTCACATGTGTTGGTGAAGGTTGGGATACCTTTAAAAAAATCACGTTTGTCCTGCTGCATGAGAGACTGCGTACTAATTGAGCTATCTACACTTATCCACGTTTTACCCCGTGACTAATTGCCGGGCAAAATCCATGCGGCGCTTGGAAAAGCTATTTAATAAAATAGCTCCGAAAAATTGGGAGTCACGTACGGAAACACACTGATTCTGCTTAAACTGCAGAGTCAATGGGGTTTTTCCCCCACGGGCTCCATGAGCTGCGAGGTAAAGTCTGACTGCGGCGACTCGCGCGTGAGGAATCCCTGCTAAGTGCATAGGTCCGGCGCGGCAAACCACACGGCTAATTGAATATGCCCCAAGGAGTGCACTGTTAACATTTAAAAATATATTCCTTTCACAAGTACACCTTTAGTTCCCTTCAAATATCACCTCCAAAATTTTAATTTAAAAAGTATTATCAAAAACTTTCAAATATGTACAAAAAAAAAGCAGAAATCTCGCATTGTATTTTAATCATAAACTTAAAAATCAGTGAAACCCAAGTGCTCACTTAAAATCAGTTGAGAGTGACTACCTAAAGGTATGGGATAAAATATTACAATGTTCATCCTAAATATGTGGTCTGTGGGCCTGATTCTGCTTATACGCACGCTACACAGTTGCTAAAATCAGCGGTGAAATGCAAACTTTGCAGTCGTGTTGCGATCACAGCCTTACACACATCCGTATACTTGGGGCAACATAGCGAATTAATCGGTAACATCGAACCTATACGCACAGTTAAGGCAGGTCAGACCTCACTTAGGAATTGCTAACTTCAGTGCACGCTATGAAACCTCAGGCTGCGTCTAGTATTGCAGTGGATAATTTATGCACGCCCCAGCAACGGCATTGAGACGCACTGGCACGCCTGCATTCACCTGACCACCCCCCCCGTCATCACCCACAATCGGCACTTCCTGTCAATCACTCTTCTCTGGGTCTGCGTAGCCTCTGCAGACACACTTCCCATTGCAATTTCCAGTTTGCGCACTGCAATGCATGCGCAGTGCGATTTAATCAGATTTCGTGCGTATTAGCAACTGCTTTCCTTGCTGAATCAGGCCTTGTGTGTAATTGGATCCTCTCGGGATGCAGTCATTATGTGTAAATGCATAATGTCGGCATCTACAGAATGTCAACATGTGAAACCGGAGGGTTAGTCCACTGTTGGTCCAGTGTTCAACACTGGTCGATTGCAGGGTTGAAATGCCGGGTTGCTCGACCCGGGAATTTTTCTGGTGGCGCGTTTACACTGCACCTCGACCTGGCAATATCCCGGGTTACTTTTGCGATGTGAAAGGGGTATTAGTTAACCCTCCCCCATCCCCCAAACAAACAAAGAAACAGAAAAAAAAAATGCGGCTTTTCTGCTTTAAATAGTGGAGCAGAATGTTAATATAACTGTGGTAAACTCTTCCAATCCTCAAATCCTCAAATCCTCCTATACCGGCTACTCATGACACGCCTAATCCCTTATCTGTCAGAAGTATCATTATTCAAATTAGGTATTGGGTTCTAGGTAGAGATGGAATTATGTAACAATTGGAGAGATTCAATTTGATTTAGCTAATAGGGAGAGGGGGGAATAGTTATTATCCTAATGATTCCTTCATTTTGGTGGATATATTTAATATCTTCACTCTATTTCTTGCAGCACCTTTTGGAGTTCTGCTTGGTGATTTAATTTTTACAATTTTAGTTTAGGTTCAATGGCCCTTTTGTGTGATGCTGCTTCTATCATATATTTGGTTCAAAAAGACATACAAATGTAAACTAACTTGAGCTGGGCATACCATCTTTAGCTAGTAGCACTTTCAACAATTTAGTTGTTGCTACTTTGATTATAATCATATATTTGCCTCTAGAAAATAATTGCATACTTACCTTTGACATTTGTATGACAGATTAATGTTTTTTTTTTTTTTTTCAACCTTTCAAGAATTTGCATACTTTTTAGTAAAATGTTCTGATACTTTCTGGTCATTTCTTGCTAAAATAGCAGAGCAATTTGGTATTATTGAAAAGTTGAGACCACTTACTGCCTGATCGCAGCACACCTTAAATAATCTTTACTACTAACCTTTAATTACTTTTATCGTCTTTTGAGTGACCAGCTCTGAAATGTGGCAATACACTTCTCTTGTTCACATAAGCCGGTTAGGAAATTTAATGAGACCTGCAATATTGTAGAAACTTGCTCCCTACGATCTTCCTAAAGGTGCATACACACACAACGATTTTTTGAACAATATCGTTTAACGATAATCGTTTGAAAAAATCGTTCGCTGTCTGAGTCAAACGATCAACAATTATCGTTCATGCGCGTTCACGTTTGTAGTTTGTAATTTGTAGTTCAGTCAGACTTGTCAACTGAACGATTTTCAGCAAGTTAATATGCAAGAATCGTTTGTAGTTCTAAAAAATCGTTCATTACATTTAGTAAATGAACAACTTTAGTAATCGATTTTAGTTAATTTTTTCAAGGTAGAATCGTTCATTAACTCAATCGTTGTGTGTGTATGCAGCTTTATACTACACCTGTTTCTTCCACGTGGATCTAAAAATGCTTACCTTTCTTGAACCCCCGCCCTCTGGCATGTAGGCATAGCAAAAGGATTGCCCGAAATGAAGAGGCTGTAAAACCAGTATGGCAAGTTCAGTGTAGGTCTGAAGAGGAGCCGCAGAAAGAGAGAGAGAGAAAGGGGCTTGAAAATACTTTCCAATGTTCCAAGTTCTTCATAGCTTGGTTGTTTAACATGGACTTTTAATGCAAGAAAAAGTTCACAGTGGAAAAATTAGATTGGGTGATCACATCAATCTTATTTACAATGCTTGGTGCTTTTTGGAATGGATTCCCTGTCACTCTTAAAATCTGAGCATGCTTCTTCCTCTAACCTACAAGCCTTACAAATGGAGTCTAGGATTACTGGGCTGCCATCGTCTTGTCCAAACTGTTTCAAACAGATGGAGGTTACCTCTTTGTTTCCTGTAACCAGGATTCCTAGACCCCAAGTCCTCCTTTCCAGACACTTCTATCACCTCTCAAACAGGTAACTACTAAATCACAGGCTATTTTTCACACACGTTTTTACTTTTTAGTCGTAATGAAGTAATATTTGTGTATTAGAGCATGTGAGATAGCTATGTTCTGGTAAATGTAATGTGAATAGATTTGTATAGATTATTTTCCCTTTATTTCCCTATATATTTAGTTCTCTTTATTTCGTAACAATGTCAACCTTTGCAGCGCCATTCATTATGGTGTTCTACCAGAACATTAAGCCACAGTATAACCTGAGGGGAAGTTAGGAGAGTTCTAAAGACAGTATTTTAGGAGATGAGGGGTAGACGTAGGCTAGGAGCATCTACTCTGCTATATGTATTTACAGGTCAAATTCTGATACCTAAAAGTGTAAGGAGACAACAGGAAGAGGTATATGCCCTTTTTATTTGTGTCTGTATATTATGAGGCGGTCAAGAATGTGCACGATGTATGCGTTTTAGGGGAGACAGATGAAATCAGAGGTTATTATTATTCCTATTTTATAGCACCAACAATTTACTCATTTACTGTACATTGGAGCTTACAGGCTAAGGGCCTGATTCAGACCCACTCGCGAGCGGCTGTCCGCTCGCAAGTGGGTCGATGTTATGGACTGAGCATGCGCACGACTGAGGGAGCTCCGTCGTGCGCATGCGCCAGACGCGACGAGCGAAGGAAAGTCCTTCGCTCGTTGTGTCCGATCAAAGGGGGCGTGCTGTCAATGTTGATTGACAGCACGCCCCCTTTGGTGGGCGTGCCGGGGGCGTGCCTCCCTGACGGGGGCGTTCCCACGGGAACGCCTCCCGTCAGAAGCCGGCCCACTGACATCACTAGTGATGTCAGTGGGAGTGATTTTGGCTCTGATAGAGCCAAAATCACTCCGGAGCTTGCGGTTGAAAACCTCAACCGCAGGCTCCGGCTCGCAAATTCGATGGTCGCGATGGTCTCGACCATCGCGACCATCACAATGCACGCTCGTATAGCCTGTGGGTGGTGACCCACAGCTATACGAGCGTCCAGGAGGACGCTCCATGAAAATGGAGCCCGGCCCTCATTCAGAGCGTGCGCTCTGCTCAGAGCGTACGGCTCTGAATGAGGGCCTAAATTCCCTAACACACAAATATGTCCACACACATACACACTAAGATTAATTTTGTCAGAATCATTTTAATCTACCAATATGTTTTTGGAGTGTAGAAGGAAACAAACTTAAACAGAGCGAGGACAAACGGACTCCACACAGACAGGGCCAAGATCAGGAATTGATCTCATGGCCTCAGTAATGTATGGTGGTAATGCTAACCACTGTGCAACCGTACTGCCCAGAATTGCTCTGTTTGAAGGAGGTGTGTGTGTATTTAGGGGGGGGGGGGTGTCAGGGAAAACGGGATTTGTCCTGAGGACTTTGTAATAGGAGGAGGTTGGAGGTGCATCAAAACAAGTCATACACTGTAGTAACTTATCGAACCTATGTTCTCTGCAGTCCCTGTAACTTTTTTTTTTTAAACAATATTTGGTCACAAATTTTGCATTTTAAATTATTTTTAGAATAAGTATTAACCTATAAAGTCAAAAATATAAGATTAGTTAGAATTTAAGTATACAGAATAAGAGGCACTATACTGAGCAATTGGTTAGAATTGAAAAGTGACTTTTCCAGGGTCAAAACTTATAGGACAAATCTTTGAAATCTGAGACATCTAAACAACCGGCAATTCTGCCAATGTTCAGGGCGATTTACCTTCACCCTGGACATCACATGATTGCTGGTACACACTGCACAATTTAATGAATGACGGAACGATTACTTGTTCCGTCCTTCATTAATATGTCTGGCGCCGGATGCGATATCGTGTGATTGACTGTGCAGCACAGCCAATCACATGATAACGCATGCGACCAGTGGGAGTGCGCAATTCTGCATACACACTAGGTGATATACACGATTTGTCGTGCGGTTATACCAAATCGTGGCGATATCGTCCTGGTGTGTATGCACCCTTATTCTGGAAATTGGAAAGCATTTGCAACTATCCTGATATTTAAATGTTTCAAAAAACAAATTAGAACGGGTGCTCCAATCACCTGTCACTGATAAGTATGACTGTTCATGTGAGTTTTCTAGATAGATGGAGGGGTAACTTCGCCTTTAGAAGCACTAGACCAGCCCCTGTGCAGTGACTATACCCCCATGGTGCTGTTGCTTTGCACTCTCAGCGGTGGTGCACAATCTGTGTCCCAAATGGATGTCCACAAATGTCAGTTTGTGTAGTATAAAGCGTTAAGATGTGTGCACACAATGCTCTATTCTATTAGGAGAAGGGTAGAGGTACATGTCCTGTATCTGTGTATTTGGAGCAGGTACATGTACTGCAATGCACGTTTTCACTTGTTTATAGTAGATAAATGCACAGACGAATACTACAGATGCAAATATTGTGTGAAAATAATTAAATAGTACTTCTCGTCTTCCCCTTATATTTTCTATGGGGAAATAACAGCATAGGTGCAAAAATGCCTTTTTTGGGGTCCCAGAGTGCAAGAAGGTGAAAATTTGAATTGTGTGATGCTAAAAATATGTTGTTTTCAGGCATGAAAAAGAGAATTTGAATTGACCCTTTAATATTTATGATTGAGAGATAAAACGGGCACATCTGATATTAATTCTTATATATGCCTTACAAATGAAACATGACGGCAAATGAATTACATTCTAAAGCTATGGACAGTGTTTGTAATTTTTACACATACTGAAACTCTATTTAGGTGTCATTTTTATTTTGGATTCCATAAGACATGGAATGTTGTGCATGTGTCACTCTTCTTATTTAGGGTATTTCATAAATATGGTTAATACACTACACTAATAATTAAGCATATTTGTGTCATCAGACTTCCTCAAAGGGTTAAACTCTGTTACCATATACATTAATAAATGCTATGTGCATGTCATGCGGAGCTGTACAGTACTAGACAGTGCTTTATATGATCTGCTGTGTATCAATCTGCACTTACTCATTTGTTCAGTGTTATCAACCACACTTTACAAATGGGCAAAACCGTTCAACCCTGCTGTGCTTGTAGGATGGCACAAAAGCAATTGTGCATCTCCTTGAATTGTGGTGTGCTAAACGATTGTCCTTTTGTGTACTCCAACTGTGTTACACTGGTTTGCTGTTACAGGAGGTGGTAGTCGTGGGACCTATAAAGGTTGCATTCTGTATAAACAAATGCAATAACAAGGACATTTAGGACCAAGTTTGAGATGTGCACAACTTTGACATAAATCCTACATAATTACATTTGTGTGTTATAATTATAAATATTGATAAATATTACTCAGAAATAGGGATCATTATTTTCCCTCTTCGTCCATAGGTTCCATTTACCTCGGCAGTTTGGCTAGGACAGGGGTTCTGAACCTTGAGGTGCTGTGTATTACTAGCTTGCAAAAAGTATAATTTTACTGACTGCTACTTTTAATTTTAATTAAAAACAAGCTTGTACCTAACAAAAAAATAATGCAGACCCCACCCACACTCCTCTTTATTCTGATCGTTTAATACACAATCCAGAACTGGGAACATTATAAAAGGCAGTAATGTAGTAGATGTGCCCCAAAGCTGCCTCTCAGACATAATAGATGTCCCAGGCTGAAAGAGGTTAGTAACCTTGAGGATGCCACTGGGCTTACTGCCTTCATACATAATAGTCTCATTTATTCAAGTATCAAGTGCTTATTGTCTTGATGTCTTGTATTCTGGCATGAAGTGACAGAGCCATGTGTTGAGGATAATCTGAATTTGCTGTTTATTGATCATCTCACGTGGGTTGCTCCATATTTTTCATTAAAAACCTATACAAAGATGCTGCTGCTACTGACAGGTACCTTTTGTTGGACAACATTGACATAAATACTACATAATCACATTTGTGTGGTGTGAGAATCACAGCACTGAAGGGATGTGTCTATTGAACTGTGTTAATTAATTATGACTCATGGGACCAGTTTATACATCTCAGATGACACAAACAGTAATGCACAGAAACTGGACACTTGTTGATCTAAACAGAAAAAATAGATGCTAGTTCCACAATGCGTCCCATAACACTTAATTATTTTACTGTACTAGATTGCTGTGTGGCTGCAGGTATTTGGTATTGTGTTTTGGAATTCTGCAGTGCTGGACTGTTGATGTAGAGTAGAATCAGATTTATGTTTTGAAATAGGAAGGAATTAGGCAATTGGATGCTGAATGGTGATTTATCACCTCCTGGATTAACTGTGCAGGAAGTGAACAACTGAATTTAAGAAACAAACTCATGATTTGGACATGTCCTCACTACGATACCTTTTTAAGACTGGGATTACCCTTCTGGGATTCTGTTTTATGTGTATAGAGAATACTTTAGGAAATACAGTGGTCTATTTTGCTATTAGAAGCAAAAAAGTTCCAGGTTTGTTAACCAAATCTAATATTTTTTATATCCTGGCTTTGCCGTTATTTTGCCTCAGACATCTGTTAAGAGAAATTTTTTAGCTGTATGTTCGATTTTAATATGTTCCAGTTTCATTCAACCATTAGTTTTTTGCAGATTACCCATATGATAAAACCTAATACAAACCTAAAACAAAATCTCTTGTTCATTTCAACATGTTGCCACATTTTTATCCATTGTTGCATGAAATTCAGATTATAAAGCACAAACTTGCCATGA
The DNA here is from genome assembly GCA_031769625.1 of Taudactylus pleione. NCBI lineage: Eukaryota > Metazoa > Chordata > Amphibia > Anura > Myobatrachidae > Taudactylus > Taudactylus pleione. The sequence goes on along the minus strand of JAUIMM010000255.1, from coordinate 6,202,945 downwards.
TTTGTATGCCAGCACAGTTGCCTGCTGTGAATGCAGGGTACTTTAGACTTTTCAGGGTGTTTGGCAATAAAACCAAGACACTTGTGTCCTCTTTGTGCTCATGTCCTTATATCTCATACTTATGTCCTTGTCTCTCTCAGCTTGCGGTCTTGCCCTTGCAAAATGAATCAGCCCCAAGCAGCCAGTTTGTGCTCCAGGAAAAACTCTGACCCTCTTTCAATGAGCGACTTTTGGCTAGAGGTGGAAAATATCAAACAGATGCGTGGATCTGATGGGGATGAAAGCAGCTCCTCTGAGCCCAGCACCCCAGAAGGTAAATGACCTTGTATTTAATCTTGCTCCACTCCTACTGGAGCAATTAAATTGGAGCAATTAAAATAATAAACAAATTAATATTGATATGGTTCATTTTCATTAACTCCCATGGAAAGCAGTTTAGAATAGTATTTGTAGAATATCTTTTAGTTTACTATAGTATTTGAAGAATTATTTTGGATTTAGGGGATTTGTTACACAGATGTGTCCCAATACACTATTGCTGCAGTTACGCCAAACAGCCCCCCTCGGCACGCAAGGTCCAGTGCGACTGTGCTTGCACTGAGCTTCTTTTGTGCATCTTTTTTATCATGCGATGCGACTAAGATGAACCAGTAGACTGCACTGATTAATTGATATGCAACACTTGTATATGTGTGGGACTGAGGGCTCTATGTACTAAGCCTTGGAGAGAGTTAAAGTGCCATCCAATCTGCTCCTAATACCCTTTTAAGACATACTGAGATTCCCAGGATTTTGGTCTGCCACGGACAAAATTCCCAGGTCTCATGTATGTGTGAAAGGCACCTACCCGGGAGACAGTTCCCGGGTAGCCAATACTGCAATTGACCAGGGTATTTCCTGGGACTTAAGTCCCAGGAAGACAACCCTGCTCTAGTGTGAATGGTGCAACCTGGGATTTTACTCCCGGGATGCACCTAGCAGCTTCTGATTGGCCACTCGGGAGCTGGCTCCAGTGGCCCATGTAATCACCCCCCCTATCCCTGTAACCACTGCCGGTAGCATCACCCCCCCAACTCGCCCCCCTGTCCGCAGCACCAGAGGACAGGGAGGTTACAGACCCCCGTAAGAAAAGCGTGCTTCTCACTGTTGCAGGGAGCTGCACTGGGAAACTACAGGTATAGGAAGACTGATCTGCTCTTTCACATGCTGCATACGGGAGAGGGGCTGGGGAGAGAGAGAGGGAGTAGCGCAATGGTTCCCAAACTGTGAGCCTTGGCACCCTGGGATGGCTTGGGACACTTGCAGGGATGCCTCAGGTTGGTGGTCCAGCACCACATCAAATTATTTATGGTCAAAGTAATGTAAATATGTAGAAAAACAGAAGCGCAGATCTGTCTACCATCACATAACTGACCCTAAGGATGACAGGTCAGCACAATTTACATCACTTTACTACGCTTCACTACATTTTTCTGAATTTCTCAATAACAAACTTTTGGCTTAGGGGTGCCCTGAAAACACTGCTCATACTGTAGGGTGCCGTGATTCAAAAAAGTTTGGGAACCACTGGAGTAGGGTTAGATGGTTTCAGTGACCTGTTCCTCTGCTACTTTCCCCATCTGTCCCTCTGCACCTTACCGTCCACTTTAATAAAACTGTGAAAAACTATGTAAAACCCTGCTTATGTCTGAAAGGAGTGGACCTGGGAATTTCCCGGGTCTTTTGTGTAGTGTGAAAGGGGGTCTCAACCAAATACCCGGGATTTTGCACAGAAGAAATTCACAGTTCTGAGCAGGAAATTTCCCAGGTCGTATGTCTGAAAGGGGTAATCCTGTCATTTTCCAAACACAGCATGTAACATGGCAGATAGGAGCTGATTGGTTGGTACTTTTATCTTTCTCCACGTTCTCTCTATCCAAAACTTAGTACATCTACCGCTGAGTCTGTATCCGAAGTACTATGATGTAGAGGCCGCTGCTTTTTTACCTGCCAAGTTCCATTGTACTGCATTTACAGACTGCGTCGCACACAGATATACAAGTGTTGTACATCAAACTAATCAGCGCATCTTAAGATGGGTACACACTGAACAGATAATTCTGCAGATCAACTGATCTGCAGATATATCGGCAGATGATGGTTGTTTATACACACTGGACAACCATAATCTGTCTTCTGCTGCAGGTCCCGCTGGCCGGCGGCGTGTCGCGCCCCTTTCCCCGCGGCCTCTGCTGTACACCCAACACGTTGCCCCAATATTCCTGCAGATATATTGGGTATCAGCTGTGCAGCAGAGCCAACACGATAGGTCTGCGAACGATGTCATTCACAGACATATCGCTGGTACGCACTGGCCGACTGGCACCCGATATATTGGCCGATCAATTGATCGGCCAATATATGTGCCAGTCTCTGTACCCAGCGTAAGACGCATTGCATTATTACTAAGACACATTTTCAGATGAAAAATATGCAAAAAAGACACTTGGTACTTCTCATTAAGTAGCATGTCTACTCTAATTAGCTTAAAATTAACATTGATTAGCAGTTTTTATTATCCCAATCTCTCATTCAAACCATCTCTACAAACTCACAAAAAAGACAAATGATAAATAATTTAATGCATATTAATAAAGTGTGTATTCATTTTTATCAGTACCAGAGCATGCTTTAGTCAAAGAGAACCTTCTTTTTTTCTCTTAAATATGTACATAAACTTATTATTAGCTGCATACCCTATCCAGTTTACTGCAATAAATAGAAATACAAGTTTTTCTGGAGAATTACAAATGTGTCCACATACATCTATCCTCTGTGAGCTACAAGTCGCATTACACATAACGTGTGCGTGCAGTGTCACTCGGTAGCACTGAGCGTCTTTTTGGGCAACTTTTTCCCTTCAAATGCGTCTTAATTGCACAGCGTAACATAGCATTTCGCATACAGATATACTCGCAGCCGCACACAGAATATAGGCATGCTGCATATCATTTTAATTAGCAGAAGCTGCTTGTGTGTCATACCCGCATAGCTGTGCGATTAAGACGCATTTAGGCCCGTATTCGTAGAGGCAAAAAAGCTGCGTTTTTCGCCACTTTCCGAAGTATCGTCCTATTCAATTCCAGGACTTTTTCGCCTGGGCGAAAACACCATAGGCAAAAGCAGACTAAGAAGTTTTTCCATCCAAAGGCAGGAGAGAAGATGTGCAAAATCCCTATTTTTGAGTAAAAATGTGGGAACTTGGTTTAGAACCCCCCTAATTACTAATTTTGGGGTGAAAATGTAAAAAGTATTTGAAAATGGGTTTTAAGTATTGGGTTGGGTAATTTGGGGTGCTGTATGGGTGGGACAGGTGTTTTTAGGATTGCAGGAGGCTGCAGCAAGTTTATTTTAAAAAAAAATTCTAACACATTTTAGAGACACATAAATATACTAGTACCCATTTACATGTTCCCCCAATTTAACTAAAGCAATTATTTTTCAGACATTGCTTTATATAATTTTTCTACACTTATATATATATTTGCATAATGGCCAGCCCTTTGACTCAATAGAAGATCCCTAATCACTTTTATTAGGGCTATTAATACACTTCTATATTGATATCCCGGGTCAGTTAGGCTTTTTAGGGAGGTACAGACTGATTTCCCCAAAATAAGCTGTCTCTTTCGCTATTCGTTGCATTCGCACATGTGTTTTTACCGTTTTGCAATTGAATAGGGTGAAAAGTGGAAGCATGCATTGTGTACAGTAAGTAGGCGAAGACTTCGCCACAAAACAGGCGAATGAAGCGAAAACATTGCGATTATCGCCGATCACTGCTTTTCGCCGCTAATTGAATACGGGCCTTAATGGGTAAAAGTTTCATGAAAATATGCTCTGCGCTACCAAGTCTCACCACGGCATGGTGTGACTAGAAGGACTGTTTAACGTGCAAGGAGGCTATAGAAGTATGTGGACACCTCTGTATGGTGCTGGTCTGCATATGATACATTATGGTGCAAACACTGGGTTTGGTATACTTGAATGTTATCTATCATTCAAGCTGTTAATATTCACCAAGGGTCTGATTCAGAGGTGGACGACTTAGAACATTGGCCCAAAGCGCCCGTTGTTTTAAATCAACGCATGCTTCCCGATGGTTATTGCCGGTGGATACATATCTGAATTGCATGGAGATCCAAGTTATTTTGATAGAAGTGACTGGGGAGGCAACTTTCGTCAGTGGTCGAGTTGGTGGTGTGCTGGTGTCAGGGACTTCATCAAACGACACAGTTCCACTGGCATCGGCGCCCATGTACTGTCAAACGTTCTGAGCGACCATAGGGTTACTCTAGTGTCCGATGGTGCGGCCGATATCCACTCAATAGGTGCAACTTTCAGTCGCGGTGGATTAGACCCGTAGCCAGCCAGCAGACATCTCATTGACTGCGGCATTAGCATAAATTCATAGTAGTAGTTGCGACACTGCAACTCTGTCCACCCATCAGGCCCCAAGTCCACATTTTTCCACCTAAGTAATATTTCTAGATTTAAATCTGTCATCCAGGGGATATGCTACAAACCACACTTTCAGTGTCCTCATGCTTGAATCATTGCAATGCCCTAAATCTAGAGCATCTACAAAATACATTAAATTGTGGCAGTAATAATAGACATTCGGAAAAGGGCTACAAAATTGTGCATGGGCTGCATAACTGTATCAGGAAAATACTTGAATATGTACTGCTTAGAGGTGAGAAGTGACAGGGCTGATATGACAGTAACATTCATGTAGATCAAAAATATTAATAGTGTACAGAAAGAAAGCATAGTTAAAAATGAGCCTGTCTTTGAAATTGGAGCCTGGAGGAATGAGGAAAGGCAACAACTGGAAGGGGTTATAATTGCCTTAGAGGTGGACAGAAGAATTCAAGAGTACTTGGGACAAATATATTGCTATTGTAAAGACTTAAGGACTCAGGGCCTGATTTAGAGATGGACACAGTTTCATTCCCAACTGTGATTTTGGATGCAGCATATTTGGGTGTCTCTGTGCACAAGACAGATGTCTTGTGCACAGAGACACCCACCTCCAGCGAACTACAGTAGCAAAAAATCTCACCACTATGTTCGTCATCGACATTAGGTTCACCTCTGAATCAGGCACTCATTTACGTAGATTGCATTTAGGTTCGAAATTTACAGTGCGTATTACATAACAAATGCAAGTATGTGAGTCCCAAGGAAATCCAAATTTTGTAATGTTCAATAGTCCACAATATACAGTACATTCACTTCTGGACGAAGGATGAATGAATACAATGTCTCAAATGTGCCTTCTTTCCAATATAATCCTCACATCAGTTCGCAGACATGAAATATAAAGAAAAAAGGGCAATAGTATAGTACATCCCAGAAAGAGAATATTTTTCAATCCTCACTATCCACGTACTATACTATTTTGTTTAATTTTCTGTTTTCCCTATACCTACCAATACATATGGTGATAACGTTCTCTAATAGGTGAAAAGAGTCCGCACCGAAATTACAAATATAATCGCTATACAGAAAACCAAAATTTAATATATGTAGTTATCCTTTACCTCAGGTTCTATTTAAGCAAGTATTAGAAAAAAAATTTCGCCTTCTTTATACATCAGCTGTGATGTCTTATTGTTATATGTATTGTCATTCGTCTAATTATTAGAGTGTACTAATATCACTCTTTTTAGAGGGAATATAATGAAGGTTAAATTTTATTTATCTAACATCTATTATTCATTTTCCGATAATTATTATTTTCTCAAGAGTGCCCCAAAAAGCAAGTTTTTGTCTTGTGTTGTCTCTTGCAACAATCTTTGTACATATGGTGATAACGCTCTGAGAATTGCTGCGCAGCCCATTCTACAAATCTATACCAGAAAATGTGGACTTCGAGACGCAACACCGCTTGGTTTGCCAAGAATATACCCCAAAGAAACCTTTGTGTGTGTTATACACAGTGTCTTTATGTGAGTGCGGTACGCAGTCCTCTTACTTATAGCCACGTGGAGAAGTACATTTGGGATTGTATGGCCCCACGTTGAACCTCTAAAATATAGGGAGGATTAAAAAATATTCTCTTTCTGGGACGTGCTATACTATTGCCCTTTTTTCTTTATATTTCATGTTTGGGAACTGATGTGAGGATTATATCGGCAAGAAAGCACATTTGAGACATTTGTATTCATTCAGTCTCCGTCCAGAAGTGAATGTATATCCTGGACTTTTGAACATTACAAAATTTAGATTTCCTTGGGAAGTGCATGTGAGGACCTTGTTTCTTGTATTTTTTCATTTGAAATAAGTAGGGCGGGTGACCTATACCTTACAAAATCCTCCTGCAGCTTCTGGTGTGCGCAGTGACTTGTTTCTGTATATATTATTTTGTTTGGCAAGTATGTGAGTGGTGCTATGGTTTATACTGAAAACTCAGGGCCTGATTCTGTAAGGATCGTAATTGCAAAGCTGCACTCAGGCTATAGATATATGATGTATGCACTTGGGCAGCTTTGCAATTGCGATCCTTTGCGGATATGGTAATGCACAGGAGGCATCACGCCCCCCGTACATTACTTAACCAAGCTGCGTTGTTCAACACAGCATCGGTTAATCTGCGTACCTTCGGCCCATAGGGTCCCGCAGTCAGCCTCCGCAGTTTAGTGGAAGAGGCCAGGAAATCTTCGTCACCCGACGGAGATCCTAGCCTCTTCCCTTTCCCCCCAATGGCGGCCACACGCCTCCGTTTCGGATAATGGAGGTTGTTGCCGCCCACTCCCCACCCCCAAATGGCAGCAGACTGTCAATCACTGACAGTCTGCTGCCAGTTTGCAAGTGAACTTTGCAGAACGGGTCTGGCGCCTGCGCAGATCCCCAAACACCGAGAATCGTTCAGCAGTGCACGCTAATCAGGCCCTCAATGCAGTGTTAGTAAATTAACCTTTTAGATCAAGGGAAACTACACAAAAAAAAAGTTAGTCTAGATCAGTCGTTCTCAAACTCTGTCCTCAGGTCTTGTTTTCCAGGTCTCCCAGCAGGTGCACAGGCGTATTTTAAAAGATCCACAGGTGGAGCTAATTATTTCACTTGTGATTCTGTGCACAGTTATTGGTTTGTTTCCTGCTCTCTTGGTATTCTCATGTGACCCCTGAATTACAGGGAGACCTCCCGGACTCCTGAGAGGGGAGGCAAAATTTGCGAAGACTTGCAAGATCGGAGAGGGCATGATGCCGCTGCAGTGATTAAGCCCTTCCCACCACAGGATACAAAAATTAATATAACATAAACTTGGACCATATTTGCACAGGAGAATTTAATATAGGATACCATGGTGCTTATGACTGTTCTTTTCTGTCTGCAGTTTAAAAAGGATCTGTTGTAACTAGAATTTTAGTAGTGGACAGTAGTGTCATTAAAATTCTCATGATGTTTTCCTGTAATTTGCTATTTGTGCAGTGACTATACTTGATGTTAAGCAAAGATGGTGTTATGGGGGGATAGAGGGCCTGATTCAGAGCCGCTCGCTCTGACAGAGTGCTCGCTCTGAATCAGGGCCGGGCTTTTTTATTTTGGAGCGGCCTCTCGGCTGCTCGCATAGCTGTGGGTGACCACCCACAGCTATAGCGAGCGGCCATGATGATGGTCGCGATGGTCAAGACCATTGGGCTTGCGACGAGACCCTTGTGGTAGTGTCTCGTTCATCGCAAGCCCCAGAGAGCTTTCGGCTCTAACATAGCCGGAAGTTCTCCTCGGACATCACTTGTGATGTCGGTGGGGCCGCTCCCAAACGGCAGGCGTTCTCATGAGAATGCCACCTTTTGGGTAGCCACCCCCCCGGCCCGCCCACCAAAGGGGGCGAGCTGTCACTCAACATCGACAGCTCGCCCCCTTTGATGCGAGACCCGGAGCGACTGAGTGCCTGACGCTAACCAGGTCTCACGCATGCGCAGCGACAGAGTGCCTGTCGCTAACCGGGTCTCACGCATGCGAACCATCGACCCCATTGCGAACGCTCAGCGCTTGCGACCGGGTCTGAATCTGGCCCAGAGAGTAGTATAAAAAGGTAGCACTGTATAGTATTATTTCTCAGAAGTAAGGTCCAAATTGTGCACAGTACTGAAGATGGCAGGATTCAGTTGAGGATATTTAGGCAAACCAAAAAGTGTTATAACCCATAGCAACCAGTAATTATTCTATTACAGGTTAAAAATTAAAGTAGAGATGTGGGCTGTTTTTATGGAATCTCTCACTCCATTTATGTAACCTGGGTTTGACCAGTTATAGAGGTGCCAAATTGTGTAAAGACCTACATATTGGAAGTGATTCTATCTTGTTTTAGAGGGAGAAGCAGAAGCCAATTGGCTGCAGGACGCTGGTCTTTCTCCACTAATTGGCGACCAAAGTCCCACGGAAGACAATGTCTTAATTTTGTCGACCCTTACCAGAACACAGACTGCAGCTGTACAACGACGCGTCGACAGCTACAGCCGGTCACTCCGGAAGCATTCCAAGCAATCAGCCCGTGATGTCAGGGATGTATTCACTAGAGTAGGCAGTACAGTGAGTATCCTAACTCTTCTTCTTCACTGTTATGGCAGAAACCTGACCGTGCCAAGTGTTATGCTTTTGGAGATATAATTACCAGCAACACAGTCACGGTTTCCATCTTTTAACACATGACATCAGCCCAGATAAGCATTTATTATAGCTAGTCATCCTGTGTCTCTCCAAACTTTTAGTACTATCTGTCCGCATACAATTTAATTGTTTGCTGACAATTGCAATTAAACCTCATTGTTTTTCTTTATTTTCCATTTTCTTTTCTATTTTTTAACAAGCTAGTTTTTTTCATATGATGTTTATGTTCTCAGTTGTTATTTCCTTTCATAATATTCTTCAGGAGAGCATCTCTGAGGAGAACGGGACAGATAATAGTAGCAGAACAGAGGAGACCAGAAGCTCCACCGAGAGCAGACCAACAAGTAAGTGTCCCTTTATTTTGTTTTACTTTTATATATGTATAGTAAATCAAGGCATTCTGAGCTATGGTATTATTGTGTGTGCAAGACAAGCTGTTACACAGTGTATCACTCCTAATCCATAGGAACTGAAAGGGAGCAGAATAATTGTAATAAAATTGGAGTTTTGCGCTTGAGGTTGCATCTTTCCTCCCCGTTTAAAGATGAAATACAGTGGACTTGTAGTTATTTATGTATAGATTTAATATTATATTTGTTTTTCACACTGAAGCTCTTCCCAGTCTACGGAGAAGGACCGGAGCATCTGATGTATTTGACACAGAAGTGGCATATTCAGAACAAGCAGCATCTGAACGCAGTGAGGATTGCAGGACAATGGGGCACCCAGAGTCATTACCTGTAAGTTTTCTTCACATATCATTTAATAATGGACAATTTCATTCAATCACTCATATGGGTTCAATCATCTTATTGGGAAATCCTGCAAATGTTTTTTTGTTCTTGTATATATTTGGATAATTATTTATTTTATATTTAAAGATGTCGCATACATTAGGTTTCCCCTTGCCATTGCTATACCTGATAATTATTAATATTGATAGCTGCTGCAAACTTCACTTTTATTAAAGCTGACTTTGAGCTTTTTTATCACTTTAGTATATACATCGTAATGAGATGTCTTTAGTAAAAGTTCAGTAGTTTGGCCAAAAAGATTGTTTTAGAATTTTGTAGGAGAAATAATGAAGACTGCATGCTTAAAATGTAAGTTTTAAAACATTCTCTCTGCAAAACATCTAAATATATAGGTCATTCGGAGCTGTAATTGTTATTTTGGTGAAAGTGCTGTTGTCATATATTTTTGCATACAGAAGATGCCTCAAGCACAAATGCATCATGAAAATGTGAATTTTTCCTTTTGCTCTAAAAAGGTATTTATCAGCGGCTTCCGTGTGTCAGTCATGTGCTGGTCGCATGACTGCACCTTTATGCTAATACGCTACAACCACTTCCCTGGTGTACATCTGTGCGTATGAATGTGCAAGGACTGAGACACACACTGTGAGCCATGCTTAGTGCGTCTTACGACACCACCATTGGTTGCAGCATTGAAACTTCCACCAGTCCTATGCTAGGTTCAGATTCTCCATCTCAGTATGGCTTCCAATGTGAGCGATTTAAGGATCTGTGTACGCAAACAGTTCAGTGGCACACCCATAGGATGGACCATCTCTGTGCGTCTAAATAGCCACCTCCTAGTTAACGCCCAGGAACGCCCAATAAATTTTTTTCTCCATGCTTGAGTATGAAATCGCAATTCTGACTTTGCACGTACACAGGGCCTGATTCAGAGCCGGACGCTCTGACCAGAGCGCTCGCTCTGAATCGGGGCCCTCCTACATGAAAATGGAGCTGCCTTATGGACGCTCGCATAGCTGTGGGTTACCACCCACAGCTTATGCGAGCGTCCATGATGGTCACGATGGTCAAGACCATCGCGACCATCGGGCTTGCGACGGGACCCTGCGGTAGGGTCTCGCTGTCGCAAGCCCTGGAGTGATTTTGGCTCTATCAGAGCCAAAATCACTCCCACTGACATCACTAGTGATGTCAGTGGGGCCGGCTTCCCATGGTAACGCCTCTGTCTGGCAGCCACGCCCCTGGCACGCCCACCAAAGGGGGCGTGCTGTCAATCAACATCGACAGCACGCCCCCTTTGGTGCGAGACCCGGAGCGACGGAGAGCCCGTCGCTAGCCGGGTCTCGCGCATGCGCACGACGGAGCTCCCTCCGTCGTTCTCATGCACAGTGGGGCAACATCGACCCGTTTGCGAGCGTCCTGCGCTCGCGAGCGGGTCTGAATGACCCCCACAGTCAGGATCCATGTGCGGTGTGACTTAGACGCAGTAAAAAAAAAAAAACACTCAATGGAGTACGACATCGACATAGCATGCGACTCAGAATCAGGCCCTATTTGTGGCAAACTATTCATACACATATTTTAGTGAAATTGGCTCCTCCTCTACAAGAAAGGCTTGTAGGTGTTTTTTTATCCACTGTGGTGATTTTCTGTTAGGCTGGACTATTTAGCTGGGTTGATGGCAATGTACACCTACTTTTTGTGGAAAATTTCATAATATTAAAATGTTTAATATTAATGCTCAAATATTCTTCATATATGCCTCAAAACTCCTGAAGTAATTTGCTTGAAATAGCCAATTCCAATTCTGCTTTGAGGAATTCCAACTAGTGTTTTTAAAAAAATGCTCAAGGGGAATTAATAGACACTGGTATGTACAAAATGAAGCCATCCTAAGTGATGTTGTGCCTAGATAAATATGTAAAGGTTTGCACATCGGTCGCAACAGGACAAGTGACTTGCATCGGAAGCTGCTTGTACCAAAAGGTGTACTCCCTTCTAGGTACAGTAATTAAAAAAAAAAATGCTACAAGCCCTACATCTGTGTGCTGGGCAATAATGTATATGTCTGTTAGTTTGGGATGTGTATAATGTATCAGAATGTATAAATGTGGCAAATGACGTAGCAATAACAACTAAACATTGAAGACTTTTCTGTACCTTTGATGGCATAGTTATTTAGCAATGGGATCCAGATGAACCTGTGTTGGATCAGTAACAGTGACAGTGAAGGTGTTGCCTGTCTCTTATTAATACAGATGTGACCTGGTGCATGCTTTTTAACCAGCCGGCACTTTACACATTTTTGGCCATCACACGGATGTTCTGCTTGTAGCTTATCTATTTGTTTAAACAATGTTCACAAGTGGTTTGCTGCCGGTGTCCTCAACTAGATGGAGCCGTTCTAATAATTTAAACAAACTAATAGTTGTATTTTATTAGAATTGTGTACTCTATAAAGGCCAACACTTTGAGTTTAAATGACTGATTTCTATCGCAGATAAAATGATTACTTTTTTTTTTTTTATGAAAAGGTGTATTACTTTATTTTCCTGAATCCTATTGTAATATTCTGCCTCATCAAAAGCCAACCCCTCTTTTGTGGTGTGCAGCTGTGTGATACTATTTTGCTTATCCTTTTGTCTACAGCAAATCCAGATCCAAAAGGGGCGACTTGGTGTTACAAAGGTTTCAAACCTATCATCTCCTGACATGAAGCAGATGCCTACACTAGCCCTCATAGAGTTGACTGCCCTGTATGACGCTTTAGAACTGGAACTGAAACGGAATAAAGCAGTCAAGCGTAAGGCTACTGGTAGGTACCAGCCTAGTCATCCGTTCATTTTTATTTACTTACTATGTGTTTCAATAGAACCAATGGTTCCCAAGAGCATTGGCTTTGTAATTTTCCACCTGAAGCCATCTAGTCATCAACCATTTTCTCTCTCCTGTCACAATATATCCCTCCATATGTACTTTATACATTTTTATACACTCAGATCTCATTCTTCTGCTATGTAACATATGTCTCTCCCTCCTTTAGTGAGTCGGCTATTTGGCGTGTCGCTCACCACTCTACTTGAACAGGACCGAAAGCTGATAACAAACACCCAGGTTCCACTCATCCTGCAGGCGGTGAGGCCAGAGTTGTGGAATTACGTAATGTTTATAAATGTGACTATGAGAATGTTAAGCTCAATACCCATGTAAATATTACGTTAGACTGAAGAGTGTATGGAATTAGAGCGCATTGTTACACACCACAAACCTGTGTTCTACTTTTTAGAATTAAGTGAATGTTATAACTGCCAGTAACCATGTGCCTACTTCGTTACTTATGTTCTGCAGATTCTGAATTGTCTGGAGAAAAAGGGCATGGAGTTTCAGGGTATATTAAGAATTTGTGGCTCACAGACACGGATGAAGGTAAAGATATAACTAGTGTTATTATTATATAGTTTAATGAATTCCATTTTATCACTGATTTTTCCACTATGAGGTTTTCTGTACATTCACATAACTCACCTGGTATATTGTTTTGCGGTTACAATTCACATTCTCATGTGGAGTTTCTGCGCTAATGTAATAACTATCTTATACCCACATCCACTCCACCCAGGTGTTTTGGTTTTCATCTAAATTAAAGCCTTTCTATTGTTGTTGTTGTTGTGTATACTAAGCATTTTTTCACAGAGCAGAAATGCCCTCTTGACACAAAATATTTATATTAACACCTGGTTTATAAATGCTAGCCTTCTTATATGATAAGCCATAATTAATATTGCCACTTAGACAGTACATTTATATTATAGATATGACTTTGTGTTTCAGCCCGTGTTCTGTGCAAGTGGACATTATTATTTCCTCTTATTTTTTTTTGCCATTTCTTGACAGAGTGCTGCTTTTAAACCAGCTATTTTGTTGTGGTCCAACTAATAGTCAAACAGAATTGGGTGTCCCACTCAAGAATTTTTTAAATAAGTTGTTTGTAGTTTTTAGCCTTAACACTATTAGTAATTGTAAGCTCTTGTTGCTTTGAGTATGTATTTATTCCTTTAGTGGGTGTGTTACTGTTGTAACTCCAAAAAACACTTAGTAGAAAGGAAAACACAGTAAGTTTACTTGACACGACGCACACAGGTCTATTAATTATTAAAATATCCAATTTTATTGGATATGCATTAAAAAAATTTCATTCTGATTATTTTCCCAACTGTTATTCAGGTTTCCCATTTAGTGCATTTGGCTTACCTGTTATTGCTGTCCAAATATATCCTTCCACTCCTCACTTGATCCCACTGAAACCATAGGTTGTATTACAATATAAAAAATACCCAAAAAAGTGTTTAAATTATTAGATTTTTTTTTTACTTATCGACCGAATTGAAGTTTAATAATGCAAAGGCTTTTTTTCATAGTATTCAGCTGGCAAAGACACTAGCAGACCTGAATACTATGAAAAAAATCCTTTATATTCTTAAACTTCAATACAGCATATAAAATAAACCTGATGGTTGTTTTTAGAGTAAAACATATGACGTCAGTCAGTTTATATATTGAATAAAAGTGTATTTGTATGGTATTTAATACAGCTCTTGGGGTGTTTATTAATGGCACAAACACTATATTTTATGTATTACAATACTGACTTCCCTGTCCATACTGTATCTACTGTAAGCTTGTTGTGCCTGACTGTCACCAGTGCTGTGTGTTGTTCATAAAGTAGACTGGGCTACAGTTTGCGGCTGCTGCATTTCTTGCTTGCTTTGCTTCCTCACAGTGTGCTGTATCTGTATTACTGCCCAGCTGGGATTTCACTATAGCCCAACACCACAATCCCTAAGCAAGTAATGCCTATCATAACTAATGCCATGCCATAAGCACTTCTATAGGTTGACATGTGGCTAATCCACCCTATGTCTCTGTATACAACATATCCGTAAAACTTCACTTGCATATGGCCTCATGAAGCAATAAGTATTCATTTCCTGTTCATTAAAAGAAGGAGCTCACATAAAGTAAGTGAATAATTAAAGTTACAACAGGCCTTGCAGGTGCTAGGTGGCTCAGGTCATATAAGTTATTCTTAGAAGAACATGTTTCCTTATCCTGGCTGCAAGTTAATTTATTCAGGTGGCAATTAGATTCAGCAACTGCTGAGGATAAGCAGAATGCAAACCTTTGCCCGATTGCTGTTATGTAATTTAAGTTAGTGTTACATTTGATTGGCTGTCTGTGATTGGGTGTGGCTGTAGTTATATGCTATGTGGACTATACATTTCTAGTTACCTTCTTGATGACAAAAAAACAGGAAATATTTGGTGCGAGATGAAGACTTTTTATCCTATTTCTAAAACAGTTACAGTGCCCTATTGTTTTTTAACTGTATGCCTGGATTTTACCTCTTAACGATGTATGTTTTAGCCAGTACTCATTTTTGTCACTCTACTTCTTTTTTTCATGTGTACTGTTCACTTTTCAGTCACTACAGCAGAACTTGGAGAGAAACTTTTATGCTGGACTCTTCTCTTGGGATGATGTTAATCCACATGATGCTGCTGGACTCCTCAAGATGTTCCTCAGAGAGCTTCCTCCCCCCTTACTCACAGCTGAATATCTGCCGGCATTTACAGCTGTGCAGCGTAAGTACAGTTAGTGATACCATTTTTTAAATAGTTTGCAGAATTGAATATACAATAAAACTATTGCTTCTCTGAAATGTCAACATCCAATGATTGGTTCGCAATTGATGTAATGTTGCAGATGGTAGCAATGACTGAGAAAAAGTTGTAATATCCTAGGAAAGATAACCTGACTTACATTATATATACTAGAATTGCAGGACAAATGTGTTGCTACTTTAGCATATTCATATAATGTACCAGTATGTGTCGAGGGTAAATGTCCAAACGAGAAAGATTTTTATGCAGGTAAATGTGATTCATATTGAGCATAAGGAGATTAAGGGCCTGGTTCAGAGGTGAATGCCATTGCAGCTGTGACTGCGTCTCTTGCAGCAGTGAGACTGCGTCTTTATGCTAATGCCGCAGCCGATGGGATTTGTACAGACTGCGGAGCTAATCCACTGCTGTTTGCATTAAGATGCACCATCGGCCACGCTTTGGAGACTGCACCAGCCCTATGCAGGATAGAATCTCCGTCTCAATATGGGTGCCTGTATCAGTGCAACAACTGCAGAAAAAGATGCAGTTACTGACTGCAATACACCTGCGTCTGGCTAGCCACCCCCCTGTTACCATCAGGACACATACGTAATGCGGCTCGAACGCAAGCATAGACTGAAAACATGCGGCATCTACACAGCGTGCATCTCTGAATCAGGCCCTAAATCTAGTGTGCATGTTTTTCCTATATGATCTCTGCTGGGTTATCTGTCACACCGTGTTATTATATTATGTTTTATTGTGGTCTGTGTCATGTACACAAGGAAAGAACATAAGCTGGCTAAATAATAATAATAATGCTATCTTTTGCATATAGAGATATCTGACCTAAAACAAAGACTCCAAGCTCTGAACCTACTTATTATGGTCCTTCCAGAGGTGAATCGGTGCACTTTAAAGGTACTGTGTCCATTTCCAGACTTCATATTCCTATTCCTGACCTCACCACCGAGCACCATTAATGTGCTAAGACACTCTTGCTTCTAGATATTAAAATTTTAATGGCCCTGTTCTGCTTTTTTATTTTGAATAGTCTAAAGCTGGGTACACATTAGACGATGTGTACCCAGTGCAACATTGCTGGCGACGGGATCTGGTATGCGGCAAGTGCATACACACTTGCCGCTGCTGGGTCCGGCGGGGGGGACCTGTCATGCTGCATTCTGCATCGTTAGCGACATCCTCCGTCTGCAGGCAGAGCACATATCATGGATACACACTAGACGATGTACCTAGTGTGCCACTCCGATCCGCAAGATTGGACGACATATCGTCTAGTGCATTGGTTCTCAAACTCTGTCCTCAGGACCCCAATCAGTGCATGTTTTCCAGGTTACCTCACAGAATCACAAGTTAAATAATTAGCTTCACCTGTGGATCTTTTACAATGTGTCAGTGAGTAATGAATACACCTGTGCACCTGCTGGGTGACCTGGAAAACGTGACCTGTGTGAGGTCCTGAGGACCGAGTTTGAGAATCACTGATCTAGTGTGTACCTAGCATAACTTTTCCCCATTTCTTTCAATCTATACATTTGAAAATAAATATAATAATATGTAAATAACAAAGTTTAAAAGTTCACGTTGATGTCTACAGGGAGAATTTCAGCAGCTCCCATAACTTATATGACTGCACAAAGGAGAACGCTGACCAGAGTTTCCATAATTTATGTCCCCCTATGCCCCAATGCTACAGTACGTTTGTATAATTAGTTTTTCTTGTGTTTAATTTTATATTGCACTCCCCGAGTTGTATGTTAACGCCTACAAAACTGTAGAGATTGTCAAGTGTTGTATTTGTAGAGGAAAACCCCCAGTAATCATTGGCCCAAATACATTATGTATAAACTAGTTTGAATTATTTTCTTTTGTCACTGTAGTGTGGGTCATTACTCCACTCCTCTGCTTGTCACCTCAGGCTTTGTTCTACCTGTATCTAGTAACCACAACTCTAAATCCGTCTAACCCACAGGCCCTGCTTGAGTTCCTCCACAAAGTGGCTTCTCAGGAAAAGAGCAACCTCATGTCATTGTGGAATATTGCCACCATTATGGCACCTAACCTTTTTCTGTATTGTGGGAGCAGTGGCAAGAACTCAGAGGGTGGGGAGAAACAGCTAGCAGAGGGAGTGGCTGGTCTGGTCATGGCCATGGTTCATTATCAGGACTTGCTATGGACGGTGAGTACCTCAATCAAAGATGCAATTGGACACGTAAGAAACCTGAATATAATATGGGGAAATGTGAAGAGGTTTTGAGTAATATAGTATATATATATATACAGTATATCATAATTCTTAAAAAAATGCATTTTTAGTACTTTTTAGAGAACCAATTCCATATAGATTATAATAGTAGATCTTGAAATAATGTAAAAGTCCTTAAGCACCAAATATTCTTATATATAAATGGGGGGGGGGGGGGTAATTTGTTTTAGTACACTCAAATCCTCTGTTTAAAACCAATCAAATGTACTTGTGATTCGGTATCCTCAAAAGTACTAATATTCAGCTTGGAGCCCAAAAAATACAAATAAAGACACAATAGAGTACACTGTGCAGAGTATAAGTTCCCTATAAACGTGCAAAAATTGCACTCTGCTTTCTTTAGTGACAAAGCAGCATTAGACAATTTTTCTCCAATGTCCACTGGTGGTTGTTACACAACGAACTGGGTTTGTTGTGGGACCAGTTGGATAAGTCTTGTTATTCTCCAGTCAGTAGAGATTATTTGGACCATGAATACCCAAGGAAATAAAGAACAATGGGCCTGATTCAGGGTTTTACACTATGCTTATGTTCTGGCAATTGAGCGATTATCGTCGCACTGGGTATGCATCAAGGACCATTACTGTAGTTGCTTGCAGCGACTATTCGCAGTGTGATCAATAGTCAGGGAGTATCTGGAGGTGGTAACTGGAAGTGGCACCAGAAAATGCAACCGTTTTTCGGGACATGTCTCATCCAGCACATGCAATCCCGTATGCAAAAAATATATCTCTGGTGCCTCTATTCCCATGGCCATTTTGTCGGACCATAGACTTACTAAGGAATGCCACAGTGGAATGATCTGCAACCGATGCTGCATATTTAAGCAGATGCTTGGCTTTGAAAAACCGCCAGAGGGCGTTCAATACATTTCCCAGCATTTGTGACATTTGCATATTTTCACATAGCATCTGCATACACATTCGCAGCGGCGGCATTAGCGACAACTCTGAATTAGACCCAATATTAGCGCACACTGCTTGTTTGTGATATAATCGTTCTATCCACTGGTGCTAAATGCACTCACCATTTCTCTTCATCTATAGCGACTATAGTAGCTAGTGGACCAGACCTAGTAAGTTCACAATCTCTCTGTCCAACGTCAACTTCACTTGGGATATATCTGTTAGTATTGCAGATAGTATTGGCCTAGTATAATTGCTAATCGGTTTGTACACATGAAGGACTCGTTGTCTAACATTTAGGTCCTGGTCTTTTAGATTCATCCAAAGGTTAACCTCAATAATTCTGTCCACAAACCAGGCAACCACCCTCATCCCTACACCCTGAAGCCGAAGGCTTCATTATTATCAAGAGCAAGAATACTCTCACTCCATCTTCGTCTTCTTCTCTAGGACCCTGCCCTTTAACAGGCAAGAGTCCATACTTTAGGTTGGCAAAAGTATTTCTCCCGTATCTTGCCCCACCATATTGAGTCTCTCATATATCATGCCCCTCTATATATATATATAGTCATTCTGCCCCCTCCAGTATCATAGTTCATCTGAACAGTATGTATGTATGCATGTACGGGTGCTGCTGATTTGTCAAGTCTGGTAAGTGCATCCCCTTACTTTCTTTCTGTGTATATCTATGTATGTACGTATGTACGTACGTACGTACGTGTGTGTGTGTATATGTATATATATATATATTAGGGGTGTGCACCGGCCACTTTTCGTGTTTTGGTTTTGGATCTGGATCTTTCTTCGTGTTTTGGATCTGGATTGGTTTTGCCAAAACCACCCTTCCGTGTTTTGGGTTCTGGGTTTTGTGTTTTGGATCTGTATTTTTTTTTAAAAAAAGCATAAAAACAGCTAAAATCACAGAATTTGTTGGTTTCTCTGCTCCTATGCTATTATTAACTTCAATAACCTTAATTTCCACTCATTTCCAGTCTATTCTGAACACCTCACACCTCACAATAGTGTTTTTATGTCCAAAAGGTTGCACCGAGGTAGCTGGATGACTATGCTAAGCAACACGAGTGGGCGGCACAAACACGTGACCCATCTAGGAGTGACACTGCAGTGGCAGACAGGATGGCAGTTAGAAAAACTAGGCCCCAAACTGTACATAATGCAAAGAAAAAAAAGAGGTGCAAGATGGAATTGTCCTTGGGCCCTCCCACCCACCCTTATGTTGTATAAACAGGACATGCACACTTTAACAAATCAATCATTTCAGCGCCAGGGTCTGCCACACAACTGTGGCTGAAATTATTGGTTCGTTTGGGCCCCCACAAAACAAGCTGGCAATTAATGTGTCCCTGCACAAACTGGCTCTACGGAGGCAAGATGTCATCCTCATCCACCGATTCCTCACCCTCTTCAGTGTGTACATCCTCATCCTCACAAAGTATTAACTCGTCCCCACTTGAATCCACCACCACAGGTCCCTCTGTACCTTCTGGAGGCTGGTCTCCCTGGAAGAGCTGATAATTCATTTTGATGAACATCATCTTCTCCACATTCTGTGGAAGCAACCTCCTACGCCTTTCGCTGACAAGGTTCCCGGCTGCACTAAACACTCTTTCGGAGTACACACTGGAGGGGGGGCAACTCAGGTAAAATAGAGCCAGCTTGTACAGGGGCCTCCAAATTGCCTCTTTTTCCTGCCAGTACAGGTATGGACTGTCTGACATGCCTACTTGGATGCTGTCACCGATGTAATCCTCCACCATTCTGTCAATGGTGACAGTATCATATGCAGTGACAGTAGACATGTCAGAAATTGTTGCCAGGTCCTTCAGTCCGGACCAGATGTCCAAACTTGGTCCTGCCTGCCCTGCATCACCGCCAGCGGGTTGCTTAGGATACCTAAGTTTTTTCCTGGCAGCCCCAGTTGCGGGAGAAAATTAAGAAGGAGCCGTTGACGTGTCACGTTCCGCTTCAGCTGACAGTGTGTTCACCAGCAGGTCTTTGCACCTCTGCAGGCTTGTGTCGGCCGGAAAGAGAGACACCACATAGGCTTTAAACCTAGGATCGAGCACGGTGGCCAAAATGTAGTGGTCTGATTTCAACAGATTGACCACCCTGGAATCCTGGCAAAGCGAATGAAGGGCTTCATACACAAGTCCCACATGCCGAGCGGAATCGCTCCGTCTTAGCTCCTCCTTCACTTTCTCCAGCTGCTTCTGCAAAAGCCTGATGAGGGGAATGACCTGACTCAAGCTGGCTGTGTCTGAACTGACTTCACGTGTGGCAAGTTCGAAGGGCTGGAGAACCTTGCACAACACGGAAATCATTCTCCACTGCGCTTGAGTCAGGTGCATACCCCCTCCTTTGCCTATGTCATAGGTGGATGTATAGGCTTGTATGGCCTTTTGCTGCTCCTCCATCCTCTGAAGCATATAGAGGGTTGAGTTCCACCGCGTCACAACCTCTTGCTTCAGGTGATGGCGGGGTAGGTTCAAGAGTGTTTGCTGGCGCTCCAGTCTTCGGCACGCAGTCGCTGAATGGCGAAAGTGGACAGAAATTTTTCGGGCCACCCAAAGCGTCTCCTGCACGCCTCCTGTCGCTTTTCAGAAAATTCTGCACCACCAAGTTTATTGTGTGAGCAAAACATGGGACGTGCTGGAATTTGCCCAGATGTAATGCCCGCACAATATTGGTGGCGTTGTCAGATATCACAAATCCCCAGGAGAGTCTAAGTGGGGTAAGCCACTGGGCGATGATTTCCCTCAGTTTCTCTAAGAGGTTGTCGGCGGTGTGCCTCTTACTGAAACCGGTGATACACAGCGTAGCCTGCCTTGTAACAAGCTGGCATTTCTGAGATGCTGCTACTGGTGACGCTGCTGCTGTTGCTGCGTAAGGTGATACATCTACCCAGTGGGCTGTCACAGTCATATAGTCCTTAGTCTGCCCTGTTCCACTTGTCCACATGTCCGTGGTTAAGTGGACATTGTGTACAACGGCATTTTTCAGGACACTGAGGACACTTTTTCTGACGTTTCTGTACAGTCTCGGTATCGCCTGCCTAGTGAAGTGGAATCTAGACGGAATTTGGAACCGGGGACACACTACCTCCATCAATTGTCTAAATCCCACTGCACTAAAGGCGGATACCGGACGCACGTCTAACACCCACATAGCAGTCAAGGCCTCAGTTATACGTTTTGCTTCAGGATGACTGCTGTCGTACTTCATCCTCCTCGCTAAGGACTGTTGGAGGGTCAATTGTTTAGTAAAAGTAGTGGTGTTCCTACTTCCTCTCTGGGATGATGAACGACTCCCAGCAGCAGCAACAGCAGCAGCGGCAGCAGTAGGCGTAGCAATGCAGGATCCTCCAGAGGAATCCCGGATAGGAGAGTCAGTCATGCCAGTGACATGGCCTGCAGGACTACTTCCGATCCTGACTAAGGATGAAATTGACGAGGAGGGAGTTGACGGTGTGGTTTGCAGGCGCTTGGATACAACAGGACAACGGGATTTAGGTGTCCCTGGACTGCTTACGGTCTTAGCCAAAGTTTCTGAACTTGACAGTAACTTTTTATGAACGCCGTATAAGGGAGGATGTTCCTAGGTGGTTGACGTCCCTACCCCTACTTATTTCACCTTTACATATGGTACATATGGCAAGACAGTTGTTGTCCGGATTTGGATAGAAATATTGCCAGACCAAAGAGGTGGAATGTTTGGTCTTCTGCCCAGGCATGACCGTGATGGGCTTTTTCATCCCACGGACAACAACTGTCTCCCCCGGAGCCTGATTTAAACAAACCACATCACCATCAGAATCCTCCTCGCCAACTTCCTCCTCAGCGCCAGCTACACCAGTATCCTCATCCTGTTGTACTTCAACAGTGACATCTTCAATTTGCATATCAGCAAGTGGACTGTGGGTGCTCCTTTCAGCACTTGCAGGGGGCGTGCAAATGGTGGAAAGAGCCACCTCTTCCCGTCCAGTGCTGGGAAGGTCAGGCATCGCAACCACCACCACACTTGGACTCTCCTTGGGGATTTGTGATATCTTCTTAGAAAGCACAGTTCTTCGCTGTGCTTTTGCCAGCTTAACTCTTTTGATTTTTTTAGTGGGAGGAGGGCTTCCATCGTCATGTGAAGCTGAACCACTAGTCATGAACATACTAGGGATCGACCTTAGCCGTTCCTTGCCACTCCGTGTCGTAAATGGCATATTGGCAAGTTTACGTTTCTCTTCAGCTGATTTAAATGTCTTTTTCAAGGTCATTTTCCTGAACTTTGCCATTTGGGATTGTATGTGCCCTCTACTATGACATTGGGCATCGGCCTTGGCAGACGACGTTGATGGCATGTTATCGTCTATGTCATGACTAGTGGCAGCAGCTTCAGCACTAGGAGGAAGTGGTTCTTGATCTTTCTCTATTTTATTTTTATCGGAGAAAGTTTGGTCCTCCATTTATGTTATATCGATTTGATATATACGTGCGGCTAAACACAGAAAATAATTTTTTTTTTGGTTTGGACTGGAGTGTACGTTGGGGGTTACAGCACCCTTTAACGGTCAAGCCAGCCGGCCCTTTACTTATGACACAGGCGCACGCTTGGCACTACTTTGTTGATGCACGTGCGGCTACTGCGCACACAATTCACAAACACAGAAAATATATTATTTTTTTAGCACTTGGGGGGAGCACCCCTGATGGACAGAGCACCCCCTGGACAACACTATAGCACCCCTTTAGGACTGGGACACTGCACAGGACTTTGGAGTGGACACAGCCCCTATGGAGAACTGACTGCACAACACAGTCCAGCCAGCCCCTATGGACTTTGAAGTAGTGGACACAGCCCCTATTAACAACAGCAGCACAGCACAACACAGCCAGCCCCTATGGACTTTGAAGTAGTGGACAACAGCAGCACTACACTACACTACACTACACAGCCCTAACTCCCACCCTCCCTCTTCACTGTCCACAGCCGAGTGAGAAAATGGCGCCGACGCGGGTACCTTATATAGGATCCAAAACCCGCGAGACTCGGAAGGCGGGATGATGACGTTTTGCCTCGATTTCAGATACGAGTCAGGCGGGAAAAGTCGAGCCTGACTCGGATCGGACTCGGATCGGGGGGGTTCGGATTTCAGAAATCCGAACCCGCTCACCCCTAATATATATATATATATATATATATATATATATATATAAACTCTCCAAGATCCGGCACTCACAGGTATATTGTATAACTGGACCGGGTGCCCTCCTCACTGTGACCTCCAAACGGGGATATACTGACACATACTACAACCAATGGCGGCACTCCGGATAACAAACAAATATATTTATATATTTATATTTCTACATCATTATACACAAT
This sequence comes from Taudactylus pleione, assembly GCA_031769625.1. NCBI lineage: Eukaryota > Metazoa > Chordata > Amphibia > Anura > Myobatrachidae > Taudactylus > Taudactylus pleione. The sequence continues at coordinate 6,179,280 of JAUIMM010000255.1, read as the reverse complement.
GTGTGTACTGGAGTGGGGCGTGGCCAAATCCGGAAAGCGTAGCCATGCCTACTCCCCTCCAAATCTGATATATAAAATTACTTGTTCTGTTTTTTATATTCAGGGTCCATAGGGGATCCACAGGGGTACCATTGGGTTTGTGTGGTTGGAGTGATTCGGGCACCAGACAGTTAAAGCTTTAGCTCCCAGGATGCCCCTGGCCTCCTCCACATATACCCAGCCATAGGCAGACAGTTTTTAATTTGGTGCTGGACAGATCGCATCTTTAGAACAGGGGAACTGCGTAGGCAGCCCCAACTTTTATTTTTATGATTTTTTTTTTATTATTATTATGAGCAAGCAGCAATGCGTCCTAATGGGCGCCTGTGCGGCTGCTCCAGCTACCTCCGCCAGCGCGGCAACACCGGTGAGTGGTTCGGTGAGGCTTGAGCAGTTGATTTAGTGCCCATTATAAGTATATTTATTTGCATTGTATGTGACTTGTGCTAGCTCTGTTGCGGTGATATTGAGCCTTAAACGTCTGACTGTCCGTTATATGTATCCCTGCTGCTCTTTCTTAAACCCTCAACTACCAGGTGTGTGGGGGTTCATTATTACTTCACATTTACTTGTATTTGTGAAGGGTGTCACATTGCGTAATTAGCTTTACACTTATTGTGTGCTACTTACTGGCTATTTCTATGCCTTCTAAAGGCAAGGATATACAGGAGGCTGAGGCCCCTATACTGGTTACATGCAAATCCTGTTTTGCGGGCATGCTCTCTCAGGATTTCATACAGGACGGTCTGTGTGCTAATTCTTATAAATCTACTCACCAGTCCACCTTACCAGCCCCTGTCCAGGAGCCACCTTGGGTGTACTCCTTATCGCTGGTTATGACGCAGCTAGTGGATTGCTTAACAGCCACCATGGGGTACCCACAGCTATTACAGCCTACTATGTTGGTACCCCCTATGCATTCTACTTGGATGGATGTTTATGCCCACTCAGTTCAGAATATGGCTCATACGTCTGCCACCTCTCAGCAAAAGTTACAGGCGGACAGACCACCAAAGCACATAGGCGGACTGTATCATACTCTCAGCCTACCCAGCTTTCGGATTCTAACACATCATCTGAGGAGGCAGATGATGCACAGGGTTCTCTCTCCGAGTTGCACTCGGGTGAGTAGCACCGTCTTTCAACAGTGAATGTTACTGCTTTAGTGAGGGCGGTTAAATTAATCCTGAATATATAGGATAATGGACCGGCCCCTAAGCCTAAAACCCCGATGTTTAAACATCAAAAGGTGGTTAAGGCTAAATTTCCTGAGTCAGAACAACTCACTGAGCTCATGGGAGAAGCTTGGGGTACTCCTTGCAAACTGTTCCAGGTCTTTTTACACTCACCCTACTAGAGAGTGTACTAAGTGGGAAGTCCCTCCCACTTGTGGCACGCTTAGTCAGAAGCTCTACGCTGCCTCTACTGTCTACATCCTCTTAAGGATGCCACGGATAGAAGACTGGAAACTTGTCTCGTCAGTCTACATGCTTTCTGGCGCTATCACTAGGCCAGCTAGGGCTGCAGCCTCGGTGGCTAAGGCTATCGAAGGATGGGCAGAGGCACTGGAATAGAACTTGCCATCAGACGCTACCAGGGAACAACTGGCCTACATCTCACATATTCTGGAAGTGGCCTCTTATTTGGGAGAAGCTGCGTTGGATATTGGACTCCTTGCCTCTAAGGCATCTGCGACCTCGGTAGTCGCCCATCCTTTGGCTACGATTCTGGAAGGATTCAAGAAAGCACTCAAATCCTTACCTTCTCTGGAGACAGGATGTTTGGCACAGAGTTTGATAAGATTGTGGCTATCAGGACAGCCTCAAAATCTGCCTTTCTGCCCTCAGCAGCCTCTAAGCCTAGGCTGTCCTCTTTGTCCTTTCGCCCCCAGGGTGAGGCAAGAGGACAGTCCTTTCCTAGGCAGTCTAGTTCACGCAAGACCAAAATGCCGCGAGTCAAGCAGTCTTGGTCAACCAGATGTCTGGCTTTCAAGTCGGACGACAAACCCTCCGCCTGATGGGGTGGGCCTCCTCCAGGGGGATCCCAGGTTGGGGGGCCAACTTCTTTGATTTGCCAACTCTTGGCGTCAACAGCAACAGACGCCGGAGTCTGAGAAGTGGTCTCTCAGGGGTATGCTCTCACCTTCCTATTTCCTATTTCACCACCAATTTTTCTACTTCAGGGTCCATAGGGTATCCACAGGATACCTTGGGGTATAGGTGTGACGTCAGTCGCAGGGCACCAAAGAGTTAAGCTTTCAGCCTCCCAGGATGCACTAGGTCCCCCTCCTATACCCCGCCCCCGGGCCAAGGCACCTCAGTTTAGTTTGGTGCCCGGCCGGAGTCGGGTGCACCTGTTGGAGTGGGGGCTAGAAGAGCCCCTGAAGCTTATTCTTCATGCAGCTGTGGCTGCACATCTGGATGAACAGCATGGACAGTCAGTCCTGACGTCCATGCTGTCTTCCCTACACCCCGCCGGTACCAGAACGCCGGTACTGATCCGGGGATGCTGGTGGGCGTCTGGGGTCACAGCTAGCGGTGACCCCAGATGCTCCGGACCATGGCCGGATTCAAGGGGGACAGAGGTAAGCAGCGGGGTCCCGCGGTGGGTCCCCGCTGATCACATGGTCCTAAGTCCCCAGGCAGGGGGCTCCCTGGGGACTGGCTGCAGCGTGGAGCCAGGCGACCAACCTGCGCTTCCACTACCCCCTGGGACAGCGGACCGCAGCAGAGCGGTAGCGCTGCGGCGTCCCAGGGGTTAAATGCATGCCAGGGGAGCGCGCCTTCCCTGTCTCACAGCCGGCGCCTCCCCCGCTGCACACAGCCCTCTCTGCATGCTGCCGACTGGTCCTGTGGCAGCGCTCCTCCCCCAGGCCAGCCTCCTCTCTGCTCCTCGGCGGCCATCTTCTCCAGAACGCATGGTGAACGCTGCTGGAAGCGCTGGACGGAAGCATCGTGGTCTGGGTCCCCCCGCATACCTCTCCTCCGCTGTGGTCAGGTCTGTGTATGCAGCGCTGTGTCCTACCAGGCCCTGTGTCTGTGTAGTTGAGTGATCAGCGCTGTTAGTGCAGGAATTGTTATTTTTCTGCATTGTATGTGACTGTGCTAGCGCTGCTGCCTGTAATCTTTTCTTCTCTAAACTGTCAGCTTTATTACTGTCCCTGTTCTTTCTGCTAAAGCCCTTGCGGTGCGGTGCTGCAGGGTGGTCTCTCGCCTATTTAATACTTAATTGGTGAGAGAGGTCACATACGTGGTGCCATCATGTCTGAAAGTGATTTTCCCCTCCGGCTACAGTGTACCACGTGCAAAGTACCGTTAGCGGAGGGGGAGGGTAGCGCGGAGGGCCTTTGCCGGCAGTGTTTGTCCATGGCGCGGCCTATTACGGTTACAGCACCGGTACAGGAGCCGCCCTGGGCTTGTTTCGCTCAGGCGTTAACAGCTTTAGTGGGCCAGTTAGCTCCGCAGCCCGCGTTTACTCCGATGGGTTTGTCCCAGCAGTCTGTGGTGTCATCACCCATGCAGGGGTTCCCACGACAATTGGTGGTACCCCACAGTCTCCCTATTTCCCCGCTCCCGGGTTCTCAGGAGCCAGCGTGGGTTAACTCCCTGACAAGTTCTGTACAGCACTTGTCGGATGTGTTGCAAGGGGAGTCTGTGATGCGGTCTCATAAAAGGCCGGTGGCGTCTCTGTCCGCTCCTTATGAGGATGACGAAGGGACGTCTGATGATGGGGAGATTCTAGATCCTTACGATCAGGAACCTCTCCATACTAAGGACGCTGATGCTAAGTCCAAAGTATATATTCCTGGACTTATTCGGGCGGTCCGCACAGCCTTGGTGATTGAGGACGAAGTTCCCCCAGCGGCTAAATCTAAGTATGCCTTTTTCAAAGATGTGAAGGGCGATGCCACAGTCTTTCCTCTTTCGGGTCAGTTGGTGGACCATTTAGAGGAGGCGTGGAAACAACCTGGCAAAAGATACCAGCCGCAGAGACGCCTGGTGGTGGCTTATCCGTTCGCGGATAATTATTTTGCTAAGTGGGAATCCCCTCCACAGGTGGATTCTCACGTGACCCGTCTTGTCCGTAGTGCCACATTGCCGATGCCATCCATGTCCTCCCTTAAGGATGCTACGGACCGCAAGGTAGAAATCTGCCTGAAGTCCGCTTATTCCCTTGCAGGGGGGGCAGCACGGCCGGCTATGGCCATTTGCTGGGTTGCCAGAGCGATGGAGCGCTGGGCGGATTCATTAGAGGCTTCTTTTGAATCCGACTGTCCGGCCGATCAGGCGGAGTTGATTGGCAATCTCCGTGATTCGGCCACCTACATCAACGAGGCGGCTCTAGACATTAGTACTCTGGTGTCTAGAATTTCTTCAGCAGCGGTAGCTGCTCGTCGCACCTTGTGGCTGCGATCCTGGAAGGCGGACGCAGATTCCAAGAAAGGTCTGGAAGCGTTGCCGTTTACCGGAGAAGTTCTCTTCGGTCCGGATCTGGATAAGATTGTGGCCACGCTGGCGGCAGCCAAATCTGCCTGTCTCCCGTCGGCCGCTGCTCCTTCTGGTTCGGGACCATCGTCCTTTCGGTCATCTAGGGCCCAGGGCAGGCCCAAACCACAGTCGTTTCCTCGACAGGCTGGCCCTAAGAAATCGGTCAAGCCCCGGAAGCAGGCATGGAGTACCAGACGTCCGGCCCCCAAGCCAGATGACAAGCCTGCGGCCTGACGGTCCCCCCTCCCTTTGGGGGATCCCAGGGTGGGAGGCTGCCTGCTACAGTTCGCCCAGTGTTGGTCGACCACTACGACAGACACTTGGGTTCTGGAGGTGGTTTCCCACGGATACGCCCTCTCCTTCCGGCACAGACCCCCGGCTCGCTTCTTCACCACGGGTCTCCCATCAGACCGGAACAAGGCTACGGAGCTGCGGAAGGTATTGCACACTATGCTCCAGGCTGGAGTTATAGTGGCGGTTCCATTCTCCCAGAGGGGCCAGGGTTTCTATTCAAATCTATTTTTGGTACAGAAACCCAATGGGTCATATCGTCCGATACTCAACCTCAAAGCACTCAACAAGTCTTTGCGGGTCCCGAAGTTTCGGATGGAGACCCTACGGTCCATCATTCTGGCGCTGGAACCTGGGGACTACTTGGTGTCATTGGACATACAGGACGCTTACCTGCATGTCCCTATTCTTTGGCGCCATCAACAGTTCCTCAGGTTTGCAATCAGCAGCGACCACTTCCAGTTTCGGGCGTTACCTTTTGGCCTGGCAACAGCACCACGTGTTTTCACCAAGGTGATGGCGGTCATGGCGGCTTCTCTGCGGCTGCAGGGAGTCCGCATGTTGCCGTATTTGGACGACCTGTTATTGGTGGCAGGATCTCCAGAGCTCCTGTTACGCCACTTGGACCTGACCATTGCACTGCTGCAACGGCACGGCTGGCTAATCAACTGGCAGAAGTCCACTCTAATCCCGTCTCGGAGGATTCTGCATCTTGGAGCCTTATTGGACTCGGGACAGCAAAGGATCTTCGTGACGGAGGACAAGATCTCTGCTTTACAGTCAAGGGTGCGCAGTTGTCTGCACAGCCGCCGGGTGTCCTTACACTCGGCGATGAGGTTACTGGGCTCCATGGTGTCGGTGTTCGACATGGTGGAATACGCCCAGTTTCACTCCAGACCTCTGCAGCACCTGATCCTGTCCAAGTGGAACGGGCTGACTCAGTCTCTGAAGTCCCAGACGATTGTGCTCACCCAGGAGGTTCGCCTGTCCCTTACGTGGTGGTTACAGACGACCCACCTCAACAAGGGACGTCCGTTCTGGGTTCCAAATTGGGTCCTGTTGACAACGGACGCCAGTCTTCGGGGCTGGGGAGCAGTTTCGGGTCCACACTTGTTCCAGGGCAGGTGGACGCCGACAGAAGCGGAGCTTCCAATAAATATCTTGGAACTCCGTGCGGTCTTCAATGCTCTCCAGCAGGCACAGCGGTTTCTCCAGGGTCGCCCGGTGCAGGTCCAGTCGGACAACGCTACCACCGTGGCCTACATAAACAGGCAAGGAGGAACTCGCAGTCGGGCGGCTCTCGTAGAGGTCTCTCGGATCCTGGTTTGGGCGGAGCGCAATCTTCCGGCCATATCAGCGGTCTTCATCCCGGGAGTGCTCAATTGGGAGGCGGACTTTCTAAGTCGCCAGGACGTTCATCCGGGGGAATGGTCCCTGCACCCGGACGTTTTTCAACTACTGGTGGACAGGTGGGGTCTTCCAGAAATCGACCTCATGGCGTCCCGGCACAACAACAAGTTGCCGGTGTACGGGTCTCGCACAAGAGACAAAGGGGCGTCTCTGGTGGATGCTCTGTCCGTCCGGTGGACGTTCCGGTTCGCATACCTGTTCCCTCCGGTCTCCCTTCTTCCACGGGTAATCCGGAAATTCAAACAGGAAGGAGGGACGCTCCTGTTGATAGCTCCCGCGTGGCCCAGACGGCACTGGTTCTCAGACCTTCAGGGTCTGTCCGTGGACATTCCTCTGCGGTTGCCGCTACGACCGGACCTTCTGTCTCAGGGTCCTTGCCTTCACCCGGACCTGACTCGGCTGTCTTTGACGGCGTGGCTGTTGAGACGGCCATGCTGAGGTCCCGGGGGTTTTCCAGCTCTGTGGTGCGTACCATGTTACGAGCTCGGAAACCGTCTTCCGCGAGGATATACCATCGCGTGTGGCATACGTTCTTCCAGTGGTGTCGACCGAGAGGTTATGCACCGCGGGAGTTTCGTCTGTCTCGGATTCTCGCCTTCCTGCAAGCGGGACTAGATCATGGGCTTCGCCTTGCTTCTTTGAAGGTACAGGTTTCGGCCCTATCTGTCTGGTTTCACCGTAGGATTGCTACAATCCCGGATGTGCGCACCTTTATGCAGGGTGTTCTCCGCATTCAGCCGCCCTTTGTTCCACCTGTGGCGCCTTGGGATTTGGCTGTGGTCCTGAGGGCTCTCCAAGGACCGCCGTTTGAACCACTGGGCTCAGTGGATCTTAAATGGCTAACAGCTAAGACTGTTTTCCTTCTGGCCATTGCTTCGGCCAGACGTGTTTCTGAGTTAGGGGCTCTTTCTTGTAGACCCCCTTTCTTGGTTTTTTATGGGAACAGGGCAGTGCTCCGCACTCGGCCCGAGTTTCTTCCCAAAGTTATTTCCCAGTTTCATATTAACGAGGAAATAGTTGTTCCGGCCTTTAACTCACCGGGTCTTTCCGTGGGTGAGGCCTCATTGGATGTTGTGCGGGCCTTCAGGACTTATGTTGACCGCACTTCTTCGTTTAGGAAGTCGGACGCTTTGTTTGTCCTCTTTGGCTTCCGTAAAAAGGGTTGGCCTGCTTCAAAGCAAACTTTGGCAGCCTGGATCCGTATGGCTATTTCTGAAGCTTATCTTCATGAAGGCCTACCGGTCCCTCCTTCTCTGAAGGCTCATTCCACTAGGTCTGTGGGTCCTTCGTGGGCAGCTCGACGTGGTGCCTCGGCAGTTCAGATCTGCAAGGCTGCTACGTGGTCTTCTGTCCATACCTTCGTGAGGTATTACAGGTTTGACACCTTCGCCTCTCAGGATGCTTCCTTCGGGCGGCGGATTCTCCTTTCTGCACAGGAGCGTCCCCACCCTTAAAGGATACTGCTTTGGGACATCCCCAAGGTATCCTGTGGATACCCTATGGACCCTGAAGTAGAAAATATGAGATATGGTAAGAACTTACCCTTGTTATCTCTATTTCTACGAAGTCCATAGGGTTCCACAGGACTCCCGCCCTGTCGCACCTGTGCTGCAGATGGGCTTTGCTCTGGTCACCGGTTTTCCGTCTCCCTCTGGTGAGAATGTGATTCTTGTATGTGTCCAGATCTTTGTTCTCTCTCTTCCTTCTCCTCCTCCGGCCTATGGCTTGGTAACTAACTGAGGTGCCTTGGCCCGGGGGCGGGGTATAGGAGGGGGACCTAGTGCATCCTGGGAGGCTGAAAGCTTAACTCTTTGGTGCCCTGCGACTGACGTCACACCTATACCCCAAGGTATCCTGTGGAACCCTATGGACTTCGTAGAAATAGAGATAACAAGGGTAAGTTCTTACCATATCTCATATTTTTTTGTACAGGTCCCCCATCAGACCCCATCAAGGCCTTGGCACTCCAGGAGGCCATTCACTCCCTGCTGCGTTCAGGTGTGATAATGCGTTTTTTTTTTGGCCCAGAGAGGAACTTTTTTTTTTTCTTTTATTCCACTATATTTTTGATTCAGAAGCTGAATGGGTCTCATTGGCCTATTCTGAATCTCAAACCCTTTAACAAATTCATCCGAGTGCCTAAGTTCCACATGGTAACTCTACAATCTATTGTCCTGGCATTGGAGCCTGGGGATTTCATGGTCTCTCTGGACATTCGGGATGCATACCTGCGTGTATCTATTACTGCAACCCACCAGCGGTTCCTACGGTTTGCTGTTCTGCAGCAACATTACCAGTATTTTGGCACTGCCCTTTGGTCTGTCAACAGCCCCTCTGGTCTTTACCAAAATAATGGCAGTTATGGTGGTCCACCTCAGGCGCCAGGGAGTCAGAATCCTGCCATACCTAGATGACCTCTTAATCTTGGCACATTCACTGTTTGTGCTACAACGCCATCTCCAGCTGACTGGGTTGCCTGCAAACACACAGCTGGATCATCCTTTGGAAAAAGTAACCCCCCTATCTCCGACACAGCGCATGATACATCTGGGGGCACTCCTAGATTCTCGAATATAGAGTATATTTCTGCCAGCAGACAAGATTTTGACACTACACTTGCGTGTGCGCAGCTTGCTCCACAATTGGAGGGTCTATTCACTCAGCAGTGCTGGTCCTGGGGTCTATGGTATTCAACTTCAATATAGTAGAATACGCACAGTTCCACTCCAGGCCCCTTCAACAACTGATACTCTCATGGTGGAACGGGCAGAAGCATCTGATCCGGTCCCAGATGATCCTTCTCTCTCCAAAGGTTTGGCTTTCCCTCTCATGGTGGCTAAAGACGTCCCATCTGGACAAGGGTCACCCTTTCTGGATTCCAAATTGGGATTACCATGCCAGCCTTCGTGGTTGGGGCATGGTAATCAGTCGTCATCCCTTGGACAACCTAGTAAAATCATTCTGGAGCTTCGAGCAGTGTATAGAGCACTCACTCCTGGCACGAGATATCCTCTGGGGCAGGCCGGTCCAAATCCAGTCCGAAAACGCCACTGCGGTAGCCTACCTCAACCATCAGGGAGGCACGTGAATTCAGGCAGCCATGCGGGAAGTGGGCCGAATGTCATCTCCTGGCAATCTCTGCAGTGTTCATCCTCGATTCCTTAACTGTGAAGCATACTTCCTAAGCTGTCAGGACATACACGCCGGAGAGTGGGCTCTCCATCCGAATGTCTTTCAACTCCTGGTGGACAAATGTGGCCTGCCAGACGTTGACCTCATGGCCTCATGTCACAACTACAAGGTCCCCAGGTACGGGTCCAGGACCAGAGACCCTTCAGCTGCCTTTGTGTACGCTCTGGCAGTGAGGTGGGACTTCAATCTCGCATACCTTTTTTTTCCTCCGATCTCCCTCCTCATGAGGGTCTCCGAAAGTCCAAGCAAGAAGGCGGCACGGTAATACTTATAGCCCCACATTGGTTCACCGACCTATGGAGTCTCTCCATAGACTCTCCTTTTCCACTTCCTCTATGGCAGGATTTACTAGCACAGAGTCCTTGCCGGCACCCGGACCTACCTCGCCTGTCTGAGTCATCCCTCTTAAAGACCAGGGGTTTCTCTCACTCTGTGGTCCAGACGATGCTCAGGGCACGTAAGACTGCCTCAGTCTGCATCTATTACAGAGTTTGGCATTCTTACTTCCAATGATGCTCCCCCAGAGGCTATTACCCTACAGTTTTTAGGGTCTCCCAGGTGCTTGCCTTTCTGCAGGCTGGGTTAGACCTCGGCCTCCACCTGGCATCCCTTAGAGTTCAGGTTTCTGCTCTGTCAGTCTGGTTCCAGTGAAGGATTGCTCCCTGCTTGATGTCAGAACATTCTTTCAGGGTGTCCTCCACATTCAACCTTCGGATCTATGTGGATCGTACAAATTCCTTGAGGAAATCAGATTCTCTTTTTGTGTTGTTTGGCTTTCACAAGCGAGGCTGGAGCTAACAGACTCTGGCTCAATGGCTCCACATTACAATCTCTCAGGCCTACACGCAAGCTAATCTTCCTGTTCCAAACAGGGTTACAGCACATTCTACTCGGTCTGTGGGACCCTTGTGGGCGGTTGGATGTGGCGATTCTGCTGAACAATCGTTTGAGGCAGCCACGTGGTCTTCCGTCCACACCTTTCTCAGGTTTTATGGCTTTGATACCTTTGCCTCTCAGGATGCGTCGGATTCTCCTTTATGCTCAGGAGCGTCCCCACACTTAAGGTAAAAACTGCTATGGAGCATATCCCTGTGGATCCCCTATGGAAATTAAGAGTTTATGGTAGACTTACCTTTGTTAACTCTATTTCTTCGAAGGCCATAGGATCCACAGGGCTCCCACCCTGACGCACCTGGCCTCATTGGGTAGTTTTTTTTCTCTTGATCACTGATTCCTTCATCTTCTAGGAGAGTGTTTCTTGAGAGTAATGTTCTTCCTTCTCCTCTTTCCTGCGCCTGTCTTGGGCTTGTTTACAAAACTGTCTGCCTATGGCTGGGGGCGGGGTATATGTGGAGGAGGCCCGGGCATCCTGGGAGCTAAAGATTTAACTGGATCACTCCAACCACACACACACCCCAATAGTTACTAAAGGTAAGTCTACCATAACTCTTAATGTTTTTGTTCCTGTTATGCATTCGGACACCCCTGCACCCATTGGGATGAAACCAAGGTGAGGTGGTCCACTTCGATCCTGGTAAGGTTTTAGGGGGGGTTAGGGTCCCGGTCGGACCTCCCGTTGGTGTAAGCTGGGCAGAACTTTGACCCAGGAAGCCTGTTCTGAGCCTTTTGCTGGATGGATTTGGACGAAAACTTCAGAGTAGTAACATTGGATCCCAGATGACATACTAGGGGGTTAAGGTCCAGGTTGGACCTCCCGTTGGTGTACGCTGGGCAGGACTTTGATTCAGAGAGCCTATTCTGGGCCTGTCACTGGATGGATTTTGATGAAATTTCACAGAGGGATGGCAATTAGTCTGGGCTGCCTAATGGAGTGGTTGAGGTCCTGGTCGAACCTCACAGTGGAGGTCGCCGAGCAGTACTTTAACCCACTGATCCTCTGGGCCTTCCACTGGATGGATTTGGATGAACACTTCAGAGTGGTAACATTGGATCCCAGAAGACATACTAGGTGGTTGAGATCCCGGTCGGATCTCCCGTTGGTGTACGCTGGGCAGTACTTTCACCTGGGTAGCCTGTTCTGGGCTTCCCACTGGATTTATTTGGACATCACATAATTAAACTTAATAACTTGAAGATTTAAACCCGGGCAACGTCGGGTACTTCAGCTAGTATAAAACAAATACTATGCGCATCCGTACGTTACAGGGGAGCGCCACAAGCTTCAAGGGGGTGGTATGTGGCTGGATGCCTATGGGATTGGCAGCCCACGGTGCATCCTTTCTCTCTCTGGAGTCCCTGTTTGAACTACGTCGCTCTCATTCACATGATAATGATGTGACTCACATTCCCGGCGTGGTTTGGCAGACTCCCAGCGCTCAGCCAGTCGGGTCACTTTGGAAGGTGTTGAGCTACACTGCAAAGGGGGACAATTTGAAGGTCCCCTCAGCAGCTCACTGTACTATGCACCACTGCAGCGCTGCTGAGGACAAAGCAGCTGACCTGGTCCCTCCAAGAAGCAAATAGTACCTGCCCACCCTCTCTGCGCTCATTTATATACTGTGGGTGTATGTACTGGTTGGTATGCAGTCAGGAAGCCGACGGTCGAAATGCCGACCGCTGGCTTCCCGACTATGCAATCCCGGCAGGGGTCTAATAATAGGCATTGAAATTGCGACGCCCATCATTATCCCTACGCCAGGAGCCCGATGCAAGCCATACCGAATGAAGGTAAGCCAGGCCGCGGACAGCCGTGGGGTGGGAGGGTTAGGTTAGGGGCTCCCGGGGGGGACTTAGGGTTAGGCACCCCCCGGGAGGGTTAGGGATAGGCTAGGGGAAGGTGGGGGTTAGGGTTGGGCACCCCCGGGGGGAGGTTAGGGTTAGGCACCCCCCCCACGGAAGACTTAGGTTTAGGCTGCGGGGACGGGGGGGTTAGGTTAAGGCACTTACGGGGAGGGTTAGGGTTAGGCAGTAGGGGGGAGGTTAGGGTTAGGCACCCCTAAGGGAGGGTTAGGGGGGGAGAGGGTTAGTTATACTTACATTTTTTACCTGTCGGGATCTTCACTGCTGCTGGTCTTCCGGCATCGGGATTTGAACCGCCGTACATAGGTCCGGCGGTCATTCATACCGACCCCGTACTGATTCCCTCCAATATACATCATTGCATAATTTGTTGGTGCTCTATAAATAATGTATAGTCTTTCCACTTAAGCTTGAGCCGCCTGCGCAAAAGTAGGAGCAAGTACTGTCTGTAGAATCTCATCCCCAAACACACCTGCAGTGGAACGTGCATTTCTTTAATGAAGTGAACTGGAAATAATACTGTTTTGTAGATTTTCTCAGATGTGCCAATAAATAAACTTTTCATGAATCACTCAAAAATTAAAGCTCTTATAGCAAGTGACCACATCATGATCCCAAAATAAAACTTTGGGGATTTATTAACAACAGTATGAACAATTTTTGAGAGTTTTTTTTACAGGATTGTTTTTATTATTCTAAGTTTGGGTAACTATTCAGTAGCTAGAAAAATTGGGATGTATATTTTATTTTTAAACACAATAAGTGTTTTAGGAGTTTTAGAATAAGGGGGATGTGTATTATTGTAAACAGTACTACTTCAATCCCTGGCTTCTACTGTTGCTAAATGGCTAAATGGCAGCATGATTTCCATAACACTGGTAGCCCAAGAAGGAGAGAGCTTGTTAGTACTGCTCATCCTCTTCTAGCTATTCAAGCTAGTATGGAAGGAGGAATTCGGTATGACTGACTGTTTCCCGGAAGGAGTATGGTAAACATACTTAATGGGTTGATTGTAGTTTCTTTCCATTCAAGATCCCCTCTGGCCTCAGTCACCACCACATATCACCAGTTTAGCCAAAGAGCTTGATTTTAAGAATGCATGTGTCTTCCAACTCACATACTCACAAATATTAAATAAAAGAGCATTTTAAAAATATACTAAATTTTTTAATTATCATTTGTTCAATTAGGCCAGTTAATTTGGCTTCCTTGTCACATAAATGTAATAACTATTCCTTGTCACATAAATGTAATAACTTTTTGTGGGTGTCCTTTTTTCTGGACTAATGTTAAATTAATCTGCTGTTATTGTACAGGTGCCCACCTTTTTGCTGTCCCAGGTACGAAAGCTGAATGAGAATAGTGTTAAGAGATTCAATGACCGCCGGCTACTAAACTTCCTACGTAAAATTCACTTGGACAAGGAAAGGCCGGAGAAGAATCAGACCAAGGTATGTCCAAATTTGTCGGACGTGGCATAACACATGCTGATGGCAGGGGTACATAATAAACTAAGCTGGCATATTTTACACTGTGGTGGACATAGTAATGCAGAAATCACTGCAGTACTCTCTCGATGATGTCACCTAGTTCATTGATAGGCTGTGAATATTACTTATATCAATGAAATAGCTACCCTCCTCGTGTAAGTGATGGATACACTTAAAAAGATATGTTTAAATGTGATCCTAGACCACCAGCGATTTCATGATTTTTGACTTCCTGTTCCTACCACCATTCCAGCCCTGTAAACAAGTACAGATTCGGGCTTCTCTATTCCTAAATGACTCTTTGGCCATTCGATTGGAGGAAGACTTACAAGCTGCAGATGTCTTAAAGAAATTTCAGGAACATCTCACAAAACGTAGCTGGCAGATGATAAACACTATGGGGCTGATGAAATGGTATGTGGCTAATTTCTGCGTCAGACTTATGTATGATATAGCTGCACACTTACAGATATATGCAGGATTGCCACTTATGTGTGTATACTCCAGAGTACTGTATGTAGCAGCTAATGTGGGAGTAATAAAAGCATAAGAACAGTATGAGGACTAGTAATGTCATCATTATAGCAATTCTCTATATTAATCGTTAGTCATTACATACAATTGTAACAAGTGTGTGGTGCTGTGGCTAGAAACCCTGGATGTAGAACAGTGCAGTCTACATTAATTATCAGTGACGTGCTTATTAGTATAGGCTTTGATAACTTTTTATAAAGAGCATAGTACTACTGTAAGAAAACAAAGATTAATAAAAGACACTGCACATCTATTCTGTGACCAACATGGGTTACAAAGTTATTGTTTTGCATAACTTTAGTTTCTAAATGTATAATAACGACAAACCTAGTGCATCAGAAAACCTAAATATAATAAATCGGATTTACCTTGCGTGCAGTGGAAGAAACTATAAGCATTTTTCTGTTTTATTACGACTAATGTACTAAGCAAATTTAAACTTTTCCGATCTCTTTCAGTAATGGTTCCTTTGCGTTTCCAAACGTGGACCTGTATGAAGTAGGAGGGAATATAGGTAAGTGTGCCCTGACATTAAACGGTTGGTAGCAGGAGACAATGGAATGCTTTCATTTAATTACATGTATTTCTAGGTGAGCACTGTTTGGATCCCGATACCTACATGCTGGACTTGTACAATGCCAATCCTAACGGAGAATGGGTGATTAAACCCAGTCCTCATTCAACACCTATTTCATAGAGCTATGGGGCTTGTTACTGTACTGTATACAATACTGAAATTACAGAGCCCTGGAGAGACAGACTTCCCAGTTTAATGTGTCCAGGAATAAGATTGGGAATCTTGCGGAATTCAGCAAAGACCTTTTGAAGTCTCAATTTACGTAGGATACTCTGACATGAGGCAGACGGTCTTAACATATTCTCCCTAGAGGAGTGTATAAAACAAACTTCCAAGTTGGGAATCTGATGAACTGATCTTGGGTCTTTAAAGGCCTTAATATCTGTATATGAGAGAGGCCTAAAATGCAGTTTATCCTGTTCTTCACCATCTGCAGTACGAAATACATTGGAAAGTGTTTTTTCCAGGATGTGTAGAGCATATGGTTACTGTTCAAAATGGAAGCAGGAAGGTGCTGATCACCACCACTAGAGGGCCTCTGTCTCCACTTTGTGTTTTGTATGCACAGGTTTTTGAGATCCCTTTTCATGGACTGTGTACAGAGAAATGTATTAATTCTGTATTATGTTTTTATTTTTGCTTTTTTATGTTACATTTGTATTTAATAGGTTAATTAAACATGATTTTATTGAACATTTACTAATAAAAATGTTTCTGATTCTTTTATGTACAGTGTGTTTGGGGGAAAAATATTCCCAATACTGTAATCATCCCCATGTTTATGGAACCTACATTTCTGTAAATAAGCCATAGTCAGTGATAGAAGACTGTATCTGATTCATTAGAACTGGCAGCTGTGTTCAACTTTGTGAAATGACTGTAATTACGAAATCTATTAGCCCCCCTAACACTGGGGAACAAAAAGCACTTAATGGGGCTTATTAAAGGGGATGGTAGGGGATTACCAGGTGCAAGTATTAACTCCTTCTCATTTGCTGTTCCTGTTTCTCTCAGCCGCATCCTACTTCAAGCCAGTCATCAGACTGTAGCCATACTAGAACACATCAAGAAACCTGCATAATTATGTTACTCACGTTCCAGCACGTGTATACATGTATGCTTGCAAATGGGCCCAAAAGCAGCTACTGTGTGAATGTGTGAGCAGCTCACTCTCACTCACACAAACACACTCACACACACAGTCTCACTTTTCAATCAGCCCTCATGTAAGTGTGTGTATGTATACATATATAATGAGAGAGAGTGTCCTATTGGAGAAAACTGCTATATAAATAAAATGATATATATGTGTGTGTGTGTGTGTGTGTGTGTGTGTACATATATATATATATATATATTAGGGGTGTGCACCGGCCACTTTTCGTGTTTTGGATCTGGATCTTTCTTCGTGTTTTGGATCCGGATTGGTTTTGCCAAAACCAACCTTCCGTGTTCTGGGTTCTGGGTTTTGTGTTTTGGATCTGTATTTTTAAAAAAAAAAAGCATAAAAACAGCTAAAATCACAGAATTTGTAGGTTTTTCTGCTCCTATGCTATTATTAACCTCAATAACCTTAATTTCCACTCATTTCCAGTCTATTCTGAACACCTCACACCTCACAATAGTGTTTTTATGTCCAAAAGGTTGCACCGAGGTAGCTGGATGACTATGCTAAGCGACACGAGTGGGCGGCACAAACACGTGACCCATCTAGGCGTGATACTGCAGTGGCAGACAGGATGGCAGTTTGAAAAACTAGGCCCCAAACTGTACATAATGCAAAGAAAAAAAAGAGGTGCAAGATGGAATTGTCCTTGGGCCCTCCCACTTTCTCCAGCTGCTTCTGCAAAAGCCTGGTGAGGGGAATTACCTGACTCAAGCTGGCACGTATGTCAAGTTCAAAGGGCTGGACAACCTTGCACAACACGGAAATCATTCTCCACTGTGCTTGAGTCAGGTGCATACCCCCTCCTTTGCCTATGTCATAGGTGGATGTATAGGCTTGAATGGCCTTTTGCTGCTCCTCCATCCTCTGAAGCATATAGAGGGTTGAGTTCCACCGCGTCACAACCTCTTGCTTCAGGTGATGGCGGGGCAGGTTCAAGAGTGTTTGCTGGCGCTCCAGTCTTCGGCACGCAGTCGCTGAATGGCGAAAGTGGACAGAAATTTTCGGGCCACCCAAAGCGTCTCCTGCACGCCCCTGTCGCTTTTCAGAAAATTCTGCACCACCAAGTTTATTGTGTGAGCAAAACATGGGACGTGCTGGAATTTGCCCAGATGTAATGCCTGCACAATATTGGTGGCGTTGTCAGATATCACAAATCCCCAGGAGAGTCTAAGTGGGGTAAGCCACTGGGCGATGATTTCCCTCAGTTTCTCTAAGAGGTTGTCGGCGGTGTGCCTCTTGCTGAAACCGGTGATACACAGCGTAGCCTGCCTTGGAACGAGCTGGCATTTCTGAGATGCTGCGACTGGTGACGCTGCTGCTGTTGCTGCGTAAGGTGATACATCTACCCAGTGGGCTGTCACCGTCATATAGTCCTTAGTCTGCCCTGTTCCACTTGTCCACATGTCCGTGGTTAAGTGGACATTGGGTACAACGGCATTTTTCAGGACACTGAGGACACTTTTTCTGACGTTTCTGTACAGTCTCGGTATCGCCTGCCTAGTGAAGTGGAATCTAGACGGGATTTGGAACCGGGGACACACTACCTCCATCAATTGTCTAAATCCCACTGCACTAATGGCGGATACCGGACGCACGTCTAACACCAACATAGCAGTCAAGGCCTCAGTTATACGTTTTGCTTCAGGATGACTGCTGTCGTACTTCATCCTCCTCGCTAAGGACTGTTGGAGGGTCAATTGTTTAGTAAAAGTAGTGTTCCTACTTCCTCTCTGGGATGATGAATGACTCCCAGCAGCAGCAACAGCAGCAGCGGCAGCAGGAGGCGTAGCAATGCAGGATCCTCCGGAGGAATCCCCGATAGGAGAGTCAGTCATGCCAGTGACATGGCCTGCAGGACTACTTCCGATCCTGACTAAGGAGGAAATTGACGAGGAGGGAGTTGACGGTGTGGTTTGCAGGCGCTTGGATACAACAGGACAACAGGATTTAGGTGTCCATGGACTGCTTACGGTCTTAGCCAAAGTTTCTGAACTTGACAGTAACTTATTATGAATGCGCTGCAGGTGCCGTATAAGGGAGGATGTTCCTAGGTGGTTAACGTCCCTACCCCTACTTATTCCACCTTTACATAAGGTACATATGGCAAGACAGTTGTTGTCCGGATTTGGATAGAAATATTGCCAGACCAAAGAGGTGGAATGTTTGGTCTTCTGCCCAGGCATGACCGTGATGGGCTTTTTCATCCCACGGACAACAACTGTCTCCCCCGGAGCCTGATTTAAACAAACCACATCACCATCAGAATCCTCCTCGCCAACTTCCTCCTCAGCGCCAGCTACACCAGTATCCTCATCCTGTTGTACTTCAACAGTGACATCTTCAATTTGCATATCAGCAAGTGGACTGTGGGTGCTCCTTTCAGCACTTGCAGGGGGCGTGCAAATGGTGGAAAGAGCAACCTCTTCCCGCCCAGTGCTGGGAAGGTCAGGCATCGCAACCACCACCACACTTGGACTTTCCTTGGGGATTTGCGATATCTTCTTAGAAAGCACAGTTCTTCGCTGTGCTTTTGCCAGCTTAACTCTTTTGATTTTTTTAGTGGGAGGAGGGCTTCCATCGTCATGTGAAGCTGAACCACTAGTCATGAACATACTAGGGATCGACCTTAGCCGTTCCTTGCCACTCCATGTCGTAAATGGCATATTGGCAAGTTTACGTTTCTCTTCAGCTGATTTAAATGTTTTTTTCAAGGTCATTTTCCTGAACTTTGTCATTTGGGATTGTATGTGCCCTCTATTATGACATTGGGCATCGGCCTTGGCAGACGACTTGGATGGCATGTTATCGTCTATGTCATGACTAGTGGCAGCAGCTTCAGCACTAGGAGGAAGTGGTTCTTGATCTTTCTCTATTTTATTTTTATCGGTGAAAGTTTGGTCCTCCATTTATGTTATATCGATTTGATATATACGTGCGGCTAAACACAGAAAATATTTTTTTATTTTTGCTGGAGAGTAGTGCACTTTGTGGGTTACACCAGCCTTTAAGAAATGAGCCAGCCGGCTCTTTACTTATGGGACACAGGCGCACGCTTGGCGCTGCTCCTTTGTTGATGCACGTGCGGCTACTGCAATTCACAAACACACAAAAAATATTATTTTTTTAGCACTTGGGGGGAGCACCCCTGATGGACAGAGCACCCCCTGGACAACACTACAGCACCCCTTTAGGACTGGGACACTGCACAGGACTTTGGAGTGGACACAGCCCCTATGGAGAACTGACTGCACAACACAGTCCAGCCAGCCCCTATGGGCTTTGAAGTAGTGGACACAGCCCCTATTAACAACAGCAGCACAGCACGACACAGCCCCTGTTAACAACAGCAGCACAGCACAACACAGCCAGCCCCTATGGACTTTGAAGTAGTGGACAACAGCAGCACAGCGCAGCACAGCACAGCACAGCACAACACTACTCTGCACTACACTACACTACACAGCCCAGCCAGCCCTAACTCCCACCCTCCCTCTTCACTGTCCACAGCCAAGTGAGAAAATGGCGCCGACGCGGGTACCTTTTATATAGGATCCAAAACCCGCGAGACTCGGAAGGCGGGATGATGACGCTTTGCCTCGATTTCAGATCCGAGTCAGGCGGGTAAAAGTCGAGCCTGACTCGGATCTGCCTCGGATCGGGGGGGCTCGGGGGGGGTTCGGATTTCAGAAATCCGAACCCGCTCACCCCATAATTTTATATATATATATATATATATATTATACTAGCTGATGTACCCGGTTTCACCGGGTAGACCTTAGATATTTTCATTTCCTTCATACCATCTTAAGTTATATGCTTAGTTAATTTTATGCCACTGGAGTAAATAAGTGTGCTAGTATCAAGATTCCCCTTGGGGTTATTTTTTGTTGGTACTTAACCACCGCAGCACGGTGCACCATAGGATTAATCTGTGCATATTTCCTTGCTGCATCCTAAAGTTGCTTCCTCCTTTTAACTTAAGTGTATCTGGCATGACGTTTGGCAGGAGCCGCCTTGGGGACAGGTAGAGGTGATGTCTGTGTAAGGTGGAGTCTGACTGGAGAAAAGGTGGTGTGGTGCACACTTTTTGAGGCTCACCTGGCAGGTACGCATTGTAATGGTCCTTAGAGAGGTCCTCTGTATAGTGTAGTCGCCTCCTGGGTGATGTTCAGCACCGAAACTCTCATAGAGCTCATCATTACCGGTAAACTAGACCTTGAACGGTTGCCCGGCCGCTAACTGTTCGCATAAACCACTATAAATTAAGGGTTGGGACGTGTCAAGGAGTTACTCAACGGAGCTGGTGTGGTTGTTCCCCTTGCTGTCGTGGCACATGATGGAAAACTCCTCCCAGTTGTCCACCTTGTGCAAAACAATTAGTTCATGCACCTTCCTAGCCATTAGCGGAGTGTAATTCATGAGCGAGGAGAGGGACTAGAACAGGCAGGCTCAGTCTCCTGTGATGGGGACAATAGTGTGAGGCACCAGCTCCCTTTTAACAATCAAAAACTCAATGGCCATGTTCGAGAAAATTTAAAATCCATATACAAAGCAAGTGAAGTATCCACATGGAAAAAACATAATCAAAGTGTTGTCTTTAGCGGTGGTGACTCCGGAAGTGGGGCTGCAGTGCAGTCCAATATTCAAATAGAGGAGTCACGCCAGCTGTCACCCCAAATACTGGCAAACATTACTGGCAGTTGGTGTAGCTCGCTTATTTCAATATTTGACTGCGCTGCAGCCCTACCTCTGAAGCTGCCACTCCACCCAGACAATGAGCTTACAGTCCCACAGCACTTGGGACATGTAGCTTTCTCACCCAATCACCTTGTTCGAAAGGGAACATTTTACCACTTTTCACCCCCTTAAGGGGTCAAATTTCAAAAAAATTCCTGCTTAGTGGGTGCTTATGTCATGGAAGGAATATACTCCCCAAATTTCATGTTTCTAGGTCAAGGGGTTTGGGCAGGGTATTGACGAGTCAGTCAGTTAGGACATTTCACAGGGGGAGAAAACATTTTAGCCCTTTTCACCCCCGTTATGAGTCGAATTTTGAAAAATCCCTGCTTAGTGGGTGCCTACGTTATGGAAGGCATATACTCCTTGAATTCCATGTTTCTAGATCCAGGGGTTTGGGATGGGTGTTGACGAGTCAGTGAGTGAGTCAGATCATTTGATTTTATATTTTATTTATTTATATATTCTCATCAGGAACATGAAATGAGAAAGATTAATTACATAGTAACAAGTGAAGTATTGTTACTGAAATTTGATGAAAAGTGATAAGCTTACAAAATGTATTTTATTCAGAGCGTTGTAAATGGGTTAGGATATCTGGATCTGGAGTGTAGGGTGATTCAGCAGATGCTGGTGGAAGACCGGCAAAATGTATATAGGGAGGCTTTGGATCCTCTGTGCAGCTGGAAACACTTTCTGTCTTTGTGAGTAAGTAGTCCAAGGTAACCGGTTCAGTGGGCTGAAGTTCAGTACACTCTGACACATTTCGAGCTCAACCAAGTTTTTTTTTTATCAAGAAGTGATTAGCTATATCACTTGTGGGTGTCTGATACATATGCACTCATGATGGCAATGACAGTCATCTTTCTAGCTAGATGCTACTGATTGTGAATTCACCTTTAAAGTTAGTTGGTGCTTTCTTCATTGATTGTGCATAGGCCTATATTACAAGTTGAGTCTCCCATATCCAAAATACTTGGGACCAGGGGTATTTTGGATATCGGAATATTCAGTATTTTGGATTATTTGCATACTATAAGGAAATATCTTGGGAATGGGACCCAAATCTAAACACAGAATGCATTTGTTTTATATCCACCTTATACACACAGCCTGCAGGTAATTTTATACAATATATTTAATAATTTTGTGCCTTAAACAAAGTTTGTGTACATTGAACCATCAAAAAGCAAAGGTTTCACTGTCTTGGTCATGCTAAAAATATTCCGTATTTCGTAATATTCCATATTTCGGAATATTTGGATATGGGAGACTCAACCCTATGATTTTAGAAGTACATTTTTTTTATTAAATTTTATTTAGACAAGAGGATGAAGATCATTTTTGCTATTCTATTGAGGTGTATTTTTTTTAAAAAGAGTTTTTTCGCTCAAAACAAATAAAAGCAAAATGTGTTGTATATGTCACTATTGCAGAGTTGGATGCCTCTGACTCCACATATGGGGGTATAAATACTTTATATTTAGCTGCTGATTTTTAGAGCTTATTAAGTTTAAACTTGTGCTTCCAACTCCATATGAGCCCCTTGGAGAGGACCTTTTGGACAGTATTAAACATACTTAATTTTGTATAAGGTATGTTTCCTATAATGTTGAATGCATATGTGAAGCACCCGATAAAACACAATGTAGTAGTAAAAATAATATACATGAACTGGTTCTCCCTAGCATATACAGGCATTCATTGATTCCCACAGTTTGTAAGGTAGATTACAAGGATTTTTACTAGGTTTAAACTGTAGGGCAATAAATGTTACACTGAAATCTCACCGGTCATTTAAAAAAAACATAGATACAAACTTTCAATCAACACTGCCCCAAGGCCTTCAAATAGCAATTGTTTCTGTATTAATTCATGAAAGGCACGCATTTCCCTGCTGGGCCTCGTCACAATAAATGATAGTTAGCAGCATGAATTAGCCAGCAGCTATTTGGATTAATGACAGAAGCTTGGAATACCAATTATGTGTAAAATACGTGAAGTATACACACTGCCTGCATTATTATAAATAATATGTCTGACAATAGCTTTTTGTGTATATTTATTTTGTAGCATTTTCATTCACATAAATTATTATTATTATTATTATTTTTATTATATTATGTGACACAGGAAAACATATTTTTCCAGCTTGTATATACCTGAATCCTATTGCTCTTTTTCTGACTTCCATTTTGACTTACTGTTACTGTCGGACATTTTGTCCCTTGTTCTGTCAACGTTTGTCACTGGCGTCACGTTCCCTCCCTCCAAATCCCATCGTATGTTACGGCCAGAGGGTTTTTAAAATGTTGCTGGAATGGTTTCTCTTGTGCTCAATGCCTTGATTAGCTGCTCTGCTTCCAAGCCATTCAGCCATGGAAATGATGCCTCTGTGTTATCAGCAAAGTGCAGGCCTCACAGTTGCCAGGCAACCCAGATTGGTCCATGGCTGAGCCTATCCGAAATAACTTTACCCTCCTCAAAAATAGCTTAGTGAAAAAAAGATTTATCTAATGACTGTAGAATTAGAGATATGAAGTCTGCGGATATTCTTCCCTTACAGAAGTCTGCACACGTAGCAGTCTGCATACAAAGAAATAACTTGTGAACTGTGCTCCTTCCCCCTTGTTTATGTAATGTTACCTCATTGCATAGGGGGCTCCATCCTCTTGCAAATTTGGAGGAAGCCAGAGTATGGCAATAGTCACTGGAGGGCGCTCTCTAGGTGAGCAGTGTCTAATACAGACAGTCAAAAATAGCAACTCATGATCTGTGTTTAACCCAGACATGTTTATGTTTAGTTGGTTATTTGTCTAATTAGTGAGAGCTCTGTCTTTTAGATGGCAATATGGATGTTCGACATAATCAATATTTACGTAATAATATTCTTGCTGATTAGAATAAGACACAGACTAGGCAGGATTATCTAGCACTGCTAATTTCCCTTTGATAGTGCTTGGGGTTTGGACATGCCAGTCTCTGATTTTGGTGTTTCCAGTTCCACTGTGAATTTTGCCCCACCTCTTCTCCCTGCTCCTGCAGCTAGCAATAATAGTGTCCTCCCCCCTCCTCTACCCCTCTCACTCTGATTGTGCATAAGTATAGAAAATTGTTCCATTACAGGGAAAATTACAGCTTTGAAATCTGTAGAGAAAGTGGAGCAGAGTGAACAAGGGGGGTAGGGAGACTGGGTGAACACAAGCAGCAAGCAGGGGAGTACGTTTATATTTTTCATTTGGTGAGATAGACTTTTTTAGTCCTTTCAGTGCTCATATAGTAGTTTCACTCCATGTATTTATTTTTCCGCCTTAGCGATGTCTGTCCGTGCCCATTGCTGCAGACTCGCTGCTCCCCCTTTCCCTGATTCACAGCAGAGTGTCTCTGTGCAGCAGGAGATAACACCTTAACAATGCCCAGTACGCCTGTGATATGTGTAAATCCCCTAGTGCTGTCAGATAAGAGGATCCAAGTATTGCACAGGGCCGAGTGAGGATCCTGTCATCTGAATTTGTGTATATTACTGTCCATGACATGAAACACACAGTACAATAATATCTGTGCACTGCTCTGGGTGTAATACATACATGTTTTTTTTTTTTGTTTTTTTTTACTAAGTTTGTAATCTAAATCCTGTTAAGTTTAAGCATATTTATATATTTGTTAAATTTATTTTAATATATACATTTTAACTGCCATATTGACATATCCGTTACATATGTTCTGTGCAATAATGTATGTGTATAAATGAATCCCCATAGCAGTAGTCATGGTTGGAAGACAGTGTCTTTTATATGCTAGTCCCTCTCTTTTTCTCCTCCCCATCTCAGGAAGCACTTGCTCTCCTACCATTATGCAGCTTGCTTCTGTATTAATTTCCCCACTCCTATTCCTGCACAGTATCTTCCCACATTTATCATGCACAAATCTTCCTGGGTTTTCATATTCATTTTTACTACTGTACTGATCTATTAATTTTCTTTTAATTTAATTCAGCTCCAGTCATTCTCCTTCCCAGTTCCCAACATGTTCTTGTCCATTTTCTACTAGAATATAATTTCTTTCCATGTAAACTTACATTTTTTAATTTTTTTTTCTACCCTCTAGTTCACCTGTCTTTTGACTAAAACACCTTCACTTTACCTTACACTGTCTGCTCCAGGCATATCATTAAATGAATGTTTACGGTATGGACCGTTCATTTTTACACTGATTTACATGAAATCATACTGCTTGCTTTCTCCACTCTCCTGTGCTCTCTGAAATTACCAATAAGGATGTATACAGGTGCTGAAATGGTTTCTTTTTCCAAGCAGCCACTGGCAAAATAGGGGTAGTTGGACCCTTAAAGGTAAACAGATGAACAATATAGTGGCGCTAAATTGAGTAGACAATAATACATAAATATGATAAAAATTATATAAACAATTTAATAAAAGATTATTTTATGACATACAATATAAAATATCATATATGAGCAAGATGCCTCTCCCTAGTGATTGTCCACATGAACATAGCCTGTTCCTATATACACTTCCGGATTCAATGATTAATAGAATACAATGATAGTCAGTCTCCCTTGGTAATAGGACTGTCCAATAAGTAAATAATTACCAAAGCTTTCCACCGGTAGAGGGATGGTCCTATTCGCATACGGATTCCATTTGCAGAGCTTGGAGCCCTCAGATGTTCGCAGTGTGAAAAATGAAGTATAAGTCCAAAGTGGTGGCAGCACTTTCAATGTCCGGCAGGTTGGTTCAGACTTTAGATAAATATGTGGATCACTTGGTGGGTGATAGCAAATAACCACTAACGCGTTTCACTGTGTGGGTTGACAGCTTATTCCTATTACCAAGGAAATACCTCACCCACTAAAATACCCATCAATCACAACCTCTTCTTGACACCATGACTTACACACTTTTAATTCTCTTACCATCAATTCTTGAAACTGTACCACGCATTGATTACTGCTCATCCACCATCACACCCTTGCACCGTTCTTCATCCGCAAAAACACCCTTTTTTTTTTTACCAAAAAGGAAAATACCACACAACATTTTTTTTGTATAATAAATATATATATATATATATATATATATTAGACAATGAAGTGGAAATGGCGGCACTCAAAGGACTCAGAATAAATGTACAAAGACTGACTGGTTACTCCAAGGCAAGTTACCACCTGTGCCGGCCTATGGAGGTGTGTGTATAGATATATATATATATATATATATATATATATATATATATATATATGGTTTATATATTTAGATGCATAGTATTTGTACTAAACAAAGAAAAAATAGATTGCGCCAATAGGTATAGAAAAATATGTCACTAGAAGTCCTGGGGAACAAACAGTAATAGAAAAGACTGGACAGTAACAGACAGACCTAGATGTTAGAGGGCCCTGCTCGCAAGCTTACAATCTATAGGGAAATTGGCATTGATACACAAGGGTAGGTGCTACCTATTGCATATTATCCCAGCCAATTTGCAGAGGTTCTTGGTGAGCTGTATGATCCAGTCACACAGGAATGTTGGCCTAGGCTCAGGAAAATGGTAAATAAAGAAAGAGAAAGTATATAAGGTTATGGACCATATAGGGTGGTTCTGGGATTTTGATATGCTTGTCTAAAGACTTAAGTTTTCAGGGAACGCTTCAAGGTTTGGAGACTAGAGGAAAGTCTTATTGTGCATGGGAGAGCATTCCACAGAGTGGGTGCAGCCCGGAAAAGTCCTGTAACCTTGAATGAGAGCAGGTGATCTGTGAGGATGAGAGAAGAAGATCTTGTGCAGAGTGGACAGGTCAGGTTGGGATATATTTTGAGGTATTTGAAAATATGTATGTTAGTGTAGTTTGGTTAATAGACTTATGTGTAAGTAAAATTAATTTATATCGAATTTGGTAGAATATAGGTAACCAATGGAGGGATTGACATTTATCGCCAGCGGAGTAGCAGATGATGAATGTATAGCATGGAAGATCAGCCTCTCAGCTGCATTTAAAATGGATTGTAGTGGTCAGAGTCATTTGTGGGGAAGACCAGTAAGGACACTATTGCAATAATCCATGTGGGAGATAATGAGTGCATAATTTAGAGTTTTTGCAGTGTAAGATATGGTCGTATTCTAGATATGTTTTTAAGATGTATATAACATGATTTCGAAACAGATTGGATGTGGAGAAAAAAAGACAGTTCGGAGTCTAGGATAACACTTAGGCAGCGAGCTTGTGGCATAGGGTTGATTGTCGAGTTATCAACAGT
This sequence comes from Taudactylus pleione, assembly GCA_031769625.1. Lineage (NCBI taxonomy): Eukaryota > Metazoa > Chordata > Amphibia > Anura > Myobatrachidae > Taudactylus > Taudactylus pleione. The sequence continues at coordinate 6,152,320 of JAUIMM010000255.1, read as the reverse complement.
GATAAAGATATCAGGTTGGTAAATACTATTGGCCGGTGGAAATATTATTGATTCTGTTTTGGCAATGTTAAGATGACATGGCATACAGTAATGCAGACCAATACAGATGGTGACAAATCTGGGGAGGATAGGTAGATTTAAGTATCATCTGTATACAAATGATACGGACATCCAAAAGAGCTGATACTGTAAGTTTGCCAAGAGATGTGGTATAGATTGAGAAAAGTGGGGGACCTGCAGGGGTACTCCAACTGATAGGTAGCGAAACGAATGTGGAGTAAAAAAACGAGCATTGAAAGCGTGATTAGATAAGTAGGATAAGAACCAAGAAAGGACTATGGGCCCGATTCAGACCCGGACGCTAAGTCGCAGATGCACGCTATGGGCGATAGTCGCCCGTCTGGTTCACGCATGTGCATATTGATGCATACGCATGCGCGAACCAGTCATTGCGATCGAGAATCGTGCACTCTTAACACAAAGACTGAGCACTAATTTGAGTGACAGTGCCGTTTGTGGGTGGTAACAGGGGAATGTGCTTGTGAACGGGGGAGTGGTGCTGCGAACGCAGGCGTGTCTGGGCATCTAAACAACGTTTTATGGGTGTCCATAATTAGCATGGAGGTGTAATTGTACATGTCACTTGGTTGTATTTCAGCATGTAGTGATCGCAATGCTTGTGGTGGAGTAGGTTCTACCTCAAGTGCTGTGTGCTGCTTCGGTGGCTCTCGATTCTGATTAATCATACACTTCCTGGAGATGACGTGTGCTAAGAAAGAAAAGTGGGCGTCTTTATACCGGCATGCACTTACTCTGCCGTCGCTCTCTAAGACATAGAGGGCGTCCTTACACCAGACAGTGTGATTGCGGTATTTGCATACCCGGCCCCTTTTGGATGAGGGTGATCGCGGCTTAGTGTCCGGATCTGAATCAACCCCTAAGTCCTGAAGACCTAGGAATTGTATACTTTTGTATGAGAAGAGAGAGTCAAATGCAGCAGAGAGATCTAGAAGAATATGGGGTCTATTTACTAACCAGTGTTCGGAGACAGAGTGAAAAGTGATAAGGTGCAAGCCAATCAGCTCCCAATTGTCATTTTTCAAACAAACAGCCTGTGAGATGGCAGTTGGGAGCTGATTGGCTGGCACCATATCACTTTCTTATCACTTTTCGCTGTCTGCTAACACTGCTTAGTAAATAGACCCCTAAGTAGTGAGTAATGGCCTTTAGCAGGGATCAGAGCATTCATTACCTTAGTCAATGCTGTTGGAAGCACCACCTGCCAGTCACGCACAGGACAGGCAGCCCCAGGTGGAGGTGTCCCCCCCCCCCCCTCCCCCCTCGAGACTGCCAGTCCGGGCTGCCATAAGCAGAGAGCGGCTTCCAGTGGCAGCCACTGCTTTGCCTGTCGGGCAGCCCTACAGGGCTTCTCGGGGCTGCAGCCGCCGCTCATGCACATGTGCAAGTCCCGGTGCCTGACATTCATTGTGCAGGCACCAGGACCAGAAACAGCGACAGCTCCCCTTAGGTAAGAGGGCAGGAGCTGCTGCTGGATATGACTGTAATTTTGAGAGAGCGGGTCAGAAATTAAAATTTTTTTAGAATAGGAGTAATCACTGAATGCTTGAATACTTGTAGATACCAGTAGGGAGAGACAGAGATTACAGATTTTAGTTAAGGTTGGGATGAGCACAGGAGACCACGCTCTACTGATTTGTGATGATATACTGTAGGATCAAGAGGAGAAATAGAGTCTTAGGATGAGAAAAGTTTTTAGATACTTCATCTTCATTTGTGAGATGAAATGAAGAGAAGGTGCCAGAGGGTTCAGGAAAGGAATTGAGCAGGTCACTGGCTGAGGAAGAGCATTCCATTTAATTTTGAATCTTATCAATCTTGTCCTTGAAATAGGAAGCAAGATCTTGTGCGCTGGTGGGTTGGGTGCGAGTAATCTACAGTAGATGTATCCAGGCCTGACAAGAGCCGCGGCGGGCCCGGGTAATGGGACATGGCCTAATCATGTGAGGTGTGGCCACGCCCCCTTTGAAAAAAAAAAAAAAAAATTCAGCGCGAGGGGGGCGCTCTGAGCCTCCTCAGCCCAGCGCAAAGCCGGGGGTGGCGTGATCAGTGTGATCACTCCCTCCCCACAGGCATAGGAGACTGCAGCCACGAGCAGTCTCCCACTGCAGCTCAGCACACACTGTGTGCTGGGCTGCTGTTAGGGAAGGGGGGGAGCGGCGTCGGACCCGAGCCCCTCAGAAAACCCGAACCTGGGTAATTTGTACCCGCTACCCCCCCACTCCTCTTGGTGCCTCTGGATGTATCTCTGAATAGTCTAGCAATGAGATACTGATAGTATTGGGCAGTATTAGGACTCGCCTTTTAATGTACTTACCTTGAATTAATAATATACCCACAAGGACCAGAGCATATTTATACTAGCGCTGATGTGCACAACAGATTATTGAATAGAGCGTGTAATGAATAATGTGCACCAATGCGGTATGAGAATATAATATAGATTAGCACATAGGTCCGATAGTCTGACGACACCTTTTTAAAGCCTATATCACTCATTTAAGGCAAAATCTGTGAATGAGATATGGAGTAATATAATGATGATAGGAGATGGTCATGGTGGGAACATTTTTAATGCACTTCCACAAATTAAAAAGCACACAGAAAATAGAATGAAAAATTTTGTATAATATTTCGCTGACCTAATTTTAAGGTGGATATAAAGGTTGTTTTATGAATTTCTATAAGGGCAGCACAGACGGTGTAATGGTTAGCATTATTGCCTTACAACACTGAGGTCATGGGTTCATTTCCCACCACTGCCTTACCTGTGTGGAGTTTGTATATTCTCCCTGTGCTTGCATGGGTTTCCTTCGGGTGCTCCGGTTTCCTCCCACACTCCAAAAATATACTGGTAGATTAATTGGCTCCCAACACAAATTAACCCTAATGTGTATGTGTGTGATCATGTGATAGGGAATATAGATTGTAAGCTCCACTGGGGCAGGGAATGATGTGAATGGCCAAATGTTCTCTGTAAAGCGCTGCAGAATGTGTGCGCTATATAAATAACTGGAAATAAACTAAATAAGTTTAAAATATGGGTCATTAAGGAAAGATCATACTATGAGTACCCTCTATTCAAATTATTATTTACTTCCTTTTGTTTAGATGGGTATTAAATGATGACGCTTACAACTTCTCTTTAATATTTGCATGGGTCACCATTGAATAATAAAAATACTGTTAAAACTATACAAATAACATTAAATGAGTGACCCACAATGGGAATACTTTTTTTCTTTGTTTGATATTATTGACTTTTTATTCCCGGGTGCACCTCCCCAAAGTCTATGAAAGGATTATGTTGGATTTGGATATAGGGGAAGAACTAGATGTGAATTGTGGTCTGTGCGGATAGGCTGTTTCTTTGTGGGCGAATGAGAGGTGAGCAGTGATTTAAATGTGTTAAAAAGACGCTTGAGGTTTAGAAACTTGAGCAGAGATGAGAGATTGGAAATATGTTTGTTTGACAGTGTCCAAAGCCTTACGAAAAGAGTGGTAGATAGTCTTATATGTGAGGAAGTCACTTGGTGTACGAGATTTGCACCACTGATGTTCTACTTTATGTAAGCGATTTTGTAGGTGTCTTGTTACTTTGGAATGCCATGGGTGACATCTAAGTCGTATGTGGAGTGTCATGGGTAGCTGGGCCCACTTCATCGAGGACTATTCTCGAGTTTGGGTAAGGTGTGATACAGCAGTCTCAGGAGAATTAAAAATATATTTTTATATACACTGATATATGCTATATAGCATAAGAAAGCAATAAAAACAAATTGGCTACATAAAACAACATATAAATAGAATTAATATTGCAAGTTTTAACCAAGTAACATGTTTTTATTGATAACGATTAAAGGTTTCACAGTGAAACAAGTCTCCAAATGGTGAATGGGTCAGGGCTACCAATATGAGAACCTGTGTAACTGTCTCTTTTTGATGGTGTGCCCCTTGAATAGTTTCCTTATGGAATATACATGCCAGCTGATATATGGTACCACTGCCAGCTCTTCATGTCTGAATGATGGCAAGTCAAAGACCTGGTTGTCTCTATAGACAGTGATAGGTGGCTTTGTACTTTGTCAAACAAGGCGTATTCCAGTATGTGGAATCTTCATATTAGTCCGCATAATGAAAAATGAAGTAATATTGGGTAAAGTCACCTGGTGTGGTAGCCAGTGAGCTGTAGGTTAATATGGAGGCTAACACGTAAAATGTTTCCAAATGTAGCTGTCCCATCTGAAGAATGTATACGCAGGACTAGTGTAACTCAAGTATAATTCTGAATCAAGCCTATAATATCTCCCTTCTATGATTTCACTCTTGTATATATCACAGAAACAAAGATTTAACCCAACAGTTATAATGCCACTAATTATGTCTTTAGCCTTAAAATTATGTGTGCTTAGTAACTTTATAACATGAACATACATTACTGATACTCTTGACAACCACAAATGGATGAATTGCGTAGTAGACAGTTGACAATCACTATTTATTCATATAAAAGTTATCCTTCTAATTAGATTACCTTATTATTGACAGCAACATGAGTCTCAACCCCAATTGAGAATTTATGGGTTAATCTGGAATGCCTAAAACGATGTGTTTCAGAACCTTCAGCCAGACCATGATTATTGTGCGCTGATGCATGTTTTCTACATGACTTTTATGTAAGACACCTTGAGAATGACAGTTATACAGTAGAATCTGGATTATTTGGTTAAACAAGTGATGAGGTTGCATGGATAATTGAAACTGAAAATACATGTCTCAAAGCTGCATCTCGCCACCAGCTCTCCAGCCACATTACCGGCTCTTAGCCGCACCTTCGTCTCTCAAAGCCACATCTCATCACGGTATCACAAGCCACACTGCCAGCACTGAGCCGCACCTTTGGCTCTCAAAGCTGCTTCACACCACCAGCTCTCCAGCCACACTACCAGCTCTCAGTCGCATCTCACTACTGGCTCTCCAGCCACATTATCGGCTCTCAAATACGCATCTTGCCACTGCCTCTCCAGCCATGCTACCGGCTCTCAGCCGCACCTCATCACGATCTCACAAGCCACACTGCCGGCACTGAGCCGCACCTTCGGCTCTCAAAGCCGCTTCACACCACTGGCTCTCCAGCCACACTACTGGCAATCAACCACATCTCCGGCTAACTGTATTTCAACCACGTCTCTCCAGCCACACTACCTGCTCTCAAAGCCGCATCTCACCACCGACTCTCCAGCCACGCTATCGGCTCTTAAAGCCGCATCTCACCAGCGGCTCTTCACATCTCACCAGCGGCTCTTCAGTCACACTACCGGCACTCAAAGCCGCATCTCGCCACCAGCTCTTCAGCCACACTACTGGCTCTCAAAGCCGCAGCTCACAAGCCACACTACCGGCTCTAAGCCACATCTCACCAGCGGCTCTTCAGTCACACTACCGTATCTCAAAGCCACATCTCACCACCATCTCTCCAGCCACACTACCGGCTCTTCGGCCACACCCCTGGCTCTAAAAGCTGCATCTCACCACAGGCTCACAAGCCACACTGCTGGCACTGAGCCGCACCTTTGGCTCTCAAAGCCGCTTCACACCACCAGCTCTCTGGCCACACTACTGGCTCTCCAGCCACATTACCGGCTCTCAAAGCCGCATCTCGGCACCGGCTGTCCAGCCACACTACCGGCTCTCTACCGCACCTTCGGCTCTCAAAGCCGCATCTCATTACCGTCTCACAAACCGCACTGCCGACACTGAGCCGCACCTTCGGCTTTCAAAGCCGCTTCACACCACTGGCTCTCCAGCCACACTACTGGCAATTAACTGCATCTCCAGCTCTCAAAGCCGCATTTTAAATCTTCTGATGGACTAACTGTGCTTCAGTCACCGGATCTGTAACTGTCACTATTTTCTTTGGTCCTCCTAGGGGATCTGTGTAAACCGTTACTACCCCAAGTGTATGTCCGGGCGGCCGCCTAAGTACCGGTGAACTTAATCTGTTCTAAAGGAACAATGGGAGGTTGTTAGTGGCGGAAGACCATGCCCACTGGGTTCTATGGGGTTTACACGGTGTACCCTAGGTAACCGTAACAGTTTTTCACTCTTGTCATCTGCATTCCCACAACAGGTTTCACTGGCCATTTTTACTGAGGAGCATAGTGCCTACACTGAGGATCATAGTGCTTACTCTGAGGAGCATAGTATCTACTCTGAGGAGCACAGTGCCTACTCTGAGGAGCATAGTACCTACCCTGAGGAGCATAGTACCTACTCCTCTGGAATTTCTGAGAGACTCTTGAATTTGAATTCTTCCAGTTCCCAGGACAGTAGGCAAACCTCCAACATACTGCCTGCTTCTCCCCTTAATAGTTTTGTGGCATTATGTGGCACCTAGACCTCCCCCTCCACAGATATCCCAGGAGCCAGATAAAGAAAGTAGGCAAGTATGCTGGGGTTGCCAAATGGCGTGCACACTTGTTTGTGTCCTTATGGATAAATGGAATTTAAGCACCAAGCAAACTAAATCTACTGCTCATTCACATATTCTGCAGTTGATAAATTGTGCCAGTAGCAATAAATTAGATTCTGGCCATCATTTTTCTAGCGCAGTTTATAAAATGAAAGCAAGCATATGATTGGTTGTTATGGGCAACATCACATTTTATTTTATTTTTTTCCTGTGCAGCAATTTTCATAAATGTCTCTGAGTGTACATCCAGCTGCCATGATTGCTCTGCTCCTTTCTGCTTTCGTTCTCCCTAAACTGATTTTTGGCTGCCCTTGGGCTACTAAACACTCAGCAGGAAAAGTCAAATTCATTACCCTATTGATGTTTTTAACCCTTGCTCTGCTAGAGACACAACACTGCAGAGTCAGGTGTGGAAAGGAAGGGGTCAATCTGTCTCGCCAGTGACAGGAGAGGAGGGGTTGTAATTAGAGTCATTATCTACCTTCTGATGTAGGACGTTTTATTTGGTGAATAACAGCTGGCATAAATACAGTGCCTGCCTTCTTCCAATTTATCATCCATCTGAATGTCTAGTTCTATTCTCTCCCCTCCTCCCTGCTCGCTCTCTCTATTTGCCCACCCCTCTGTATGTCTGTCTCTCTCTCCCACCCACCGCCAATCATCTTCTCACCAGGGAGCATTGAAAATAGCAGCTTGCCTATTTAAAAATAAAATGAAAATTTAATGCCAACAAAATGCCACACACATTTTCAGATGTAGCGTGAAAAGAGGAGGGGGATTTGCCCAAAGCTATGTGTATTCAATACAGAATTTCCTCCTTGTAAACACAAATGACTTTTGTCACTTTCTGCTTTGTCACCTCAGGGCAATCACAGGTAGAATTGCTATTTTGCTAAGAAAAAAATTACTTTTCTAAGCATGCACCTTGTGTCCCATGGCTCTCCTCTGATTGTGTCAGTGCTGCATCCGGAAGAGAGAAGGACAGACTAAACATTCCAAAATACATCATCAGGCTGATTGTTTTATCACAGAGCGATGTATTGAAATATACATTTATTTTTTATTAAATCAAAGATAACAATAGCATTGACTGATTAATCTACTTTTGGATGAACCCTTCTCTTTCAATAATGACAGCACCACCACCAACCTTAGTGCTGCAGCAGTAGTCCCCACTCTCTTCTTCAAGGGTTTACAGGTTATTACAGTACTGATTTTTTTTATTTGTTTTTTTACAGTGAATGATTCAAGGAGGAGTAAAGCATTGTCATTACAATAGCCAAGTCTGGGCAAGTTATTATTCAAATCTTCCCAAAATTGAGTTGTGACTAATGTTATTATTGATTGGACAGGAGTTGCAACTTAACTATATCAGCTCTGGAGCTCCTCCTCCTGTGGTCATGTCTGTAAACAGGTAATTGCAAGATAACCATCACAGAAGCACTAATATCCCTTACAGACATATCGAGATTCCCGGGAATTTGGCCTGTCTCAGCCAAATTCCTGGGTAGCCGTGTCTGTCTAAAAGGTGCCTACCCGGGAACACGTTCCCGGGTAGCCGCCCCTGCAATCGACCATGGTTTTTCCTGGGACTTAAGTCCCGGGAAATTACTCTGCTTCTGTCTGAATGGTGCTACCCAGGAATTTACTACTCCCGGGCAGCACCAAGCAGCTTTTACATGTAGTTGACAGCGCAGAGCATCCTATAGGACGCTCAGCACTGCTGCTCACCACCCCCAGCGCCGGCCGGCTGTGCCACAGCGGGCCGCCCGCCCTCCCGCTGGACCACCAGGGAATTAAAAGAAATGTAAAAAAAAATAATAATAAAAAAAAAATTATGATTGACAGGCTTCCGGCAGCTGAATGATGACATCATCATCATCAGCCAGAGAGGGGATAGGCTAGGAGGAGCAGACGGCAGAGAAGAGGCAGGTAAGCAGAAAAACCCTGCTCTTGTCTGAAAGGGGTCTACCTGGGAATTTCCTGGGTCGACGCTGTAGTGTGAAAGGGGGTTCTCGACCAAATACCCGGGTATTTGCACAGGAGAAATTCCCGGGTCGGAGCAGGAAATTTCCCGGGTTGTATATCTGAAAGGGGTATTAGTGACAAGGTACAGTGAGCATTGTAAGTGAAAGACGTTGGCAATACTATTAAGCTTATGTACTCTATTATTCCAGCTGTAGGGTACGCTAACCAAAAGCTCAATCTCATTCTCAACCCCGTACACTAAAATTTTTGCATTGTATGTTAAAGATCACCCCGCAAGTACTAATTCTGATCGATCATGTTACTGGGCTTTATAGTCCCTAGAATTTGCTGGATAAACTTATTGCCATCAAAGTGGGTTATTCAATTGGTTCTGGGCGGTGAGGCTGTGCATTACCTGACATGGTCGCAAACAATGCAACCAATCAGAAACGCACACTCGGTGCTTGCAGGAAGATAATATTCCAGCAGCCGCCAATGCACAAAGACCTCCTGGCCCCTCTGTATCCCTGCACCTTCCACCACTATCTACTGCGCAGCCGATCACTGCTGATTGGGCAGCACAGCAGGACACCCACCCGGGGACTGCAGAGAGGAGCAACCGCTGGTGAAATGTAATTGAGCTGCCCTCAGCCCCCCAGTGTGTACCTGGCACCTGCTCAGAGAATCAGCCTTTGGGGAAATGCAAAGTGGTCCGGTCATCGATAGTCTGATATGATTAAAACAAAACAATATTAATGTTATGTGTTTTAAAATATATATTTGTTTTAATAAATTGTGTTGGATAAGTTATAAATAGATATTCTTGACCTAATTCAATCATAAAAAACTGACAAATATTAGCCAGTTAAGTGGTTCATGAGCGCCCAACGGAGCAATTCAATTGTTTTAGGCGCCCATGAATTATTGTGCCCAAAAGCATCTGGGTCAACAATGTCTAGATAGACTCCAGATGTTAGACAGGAAATAGAAAATCCCTAACCCTCCCTCCTGGTGCTTAACCCTAACCATCGGGGTAGTGCCTGACCCTAACTGTTCCTTCTAGTGCCAAACCCTAACCCTTTGTTAAGTGCCTATCCCTAACCCACCCTCCTGGTGCCTAACCCTAATTGTCGGCAGGGCCGGCTCCAGGGGTTGGAGCACCCTGTGCCATGCATGACCAACAATGGGGGTGTGGCCTAATTAGCATAGTCCACGCCCCCTATGTGATATTTGGAGGCGTGCCTGCATGGCACGCCTCCAAATAACGGCAGGCTGGGGGGCAGCCTCACTAGCTGGGCTTACCCCAGCCCTCTCCCGTCACTGAATGGATGCCGTACGCATGAGCGCGGCATCCATTCAGACTCCGGCACCGTTTTTTTATTCATGGGCTGGCTGCTGGCACTGACAGGCAGGCAGGCTGTATGTATGTGGTGGGGTGCGGCACGCCAGCACATTAGTCACACACACACACACACACACCATGTCTGCCAGTGCCAGCAGCCAGTCTGAGCCCATGATGTGATGGGAGGAGGAGCCATTAGCGGCATTCACTTACCACATCCTCCGCACCACGGACGCCCTCTTCACCTCGTCCAGGCCTCCAGTGTCAGTGGTAGGGGTATGGCAAAAGCGCAGCAGCGGGATGGGTGGGCTGAGCAGAGCCCGGCATGAAAGTGACAGCCAGGAAAAATACCGGCAGAAAATCGGCTGACCCTCTGTAGGTGGCGCCCTCGTGCGACCGCTCAGGTGGAACATGCCTGGAGCCGGCCTTGACTGTCGGGGTAAGTGCCTAACTCTACCCCTCCAGTAAGTGCCTAACCCCCCCATAAAAAAACATGTGTCCACCTTTTGACCCTCCCCACCATTTGTACCTGTCGACTTTCTTCCATGTTGACATTTAGTGTGTTGACCTTTTGACCCTGTCGACCTTCTTACATGTCGTCTTTTAGTGTGTCCACCTTTTGCCCTGTCTAACAACTGGTGTCGACTTTTTAACTGTTGTGATGTTGTGGGATAATTAGCTCGGTAGATGTGTGGATTGGTGCAGTATAGATATAATAAATTCAGGCGCTAAAGTATATATAAATAATTATTCTTAAAACTCAATTATTAAATTGATGAACACCTTTACATCTAAGCAGCTCTTGTAACATCAAAATTAAATAGAACAAAAGTATTTAGTATACTCATAAAGAGCGCTATATTCGGTATCAAATTAATTTTAATTATGCATATAAGATCAACAATAACATAAAAGATAAATATATAAATATTATTCACATATGTGACATTTAAAAAGCCTTAATATATATATATATATATATATATATATATATATAAAACTGCATTATGCACCTCTCCAGTTTGACAAACAAAATAGTCTGTATCAATATGATTCCAACATAGAGAGTTCTATTGTAATCAAATGCCCAGTCCTGATCTGCACTGCCTGATCCCTCTGAGGAAAGCGCTACAGGAAAACAGCAGAGAAACATGTTAGGGCTGTTCCTGCATATGGCACTTTTTGTGGAATAACTTGCTAATCATTTGCCCGATGTCCATACTTTTAAACATCAAGCCGATCCTCACTGACTGCTGCCTGTGTAAACCACTGCATCCTGGCCGCACTCTCCCTCCCCTGCATCACAGGAGAAGGACTAAGAATCGGAGCTATTGCCCACATATGGGTAAGGACACTTACTGAATAATGTACTTGGAAATCTAGGGGGAGGTTGAGACAAGCGCTTGCCGCAGAGAGTTTTACAAGGTGGCTAAGTAAAGACATTCAAGTGTGCTTTAATCTAAAGGACTGGGCATTTGATTACAATAGAACTCTCTATATTGGAATCAGATTGATACAGACTATTTTGTTTGTCAAACTGGACAGGTGCCCAATGCAGTGATCTGTATTAAGGCTTTTTAAATATGTCACATATGTAAAATATATATATATATATATATATATATATATATATATATATAAAGAAAACAAAGTCTGCCGGCGCTCCAACAAAACAAAAGGCAACCTGCTTCGGTGCATCCAGTGTAACACACGAAATCCAGAGAGAGTAGACTGGCACTCGGAGACAACAAGTAGACAAAAACGATGTATTGTATCAAACGTTTTCGAGGTTACCACCCGTCATCAGGACAAAATACATACAGCCATAGACGACACTTAGCCCACCATTAAATACCCCACCAGTGGCCATCTTCCATCGCCGCGCACCACGAGAGCTCGCACCTCCCACCGGATGTAGTCATCGCCGAACTTCCGGGGCACCTTCCAGCCGTCGCCATAGGAACTGCAGGTTTGCGTTCCACTGGCCGGCTTCATGCGCTCCAGTAGTATCCAGGCCACGAACTGTCATCAGCGGCTTCGTGCTGAGCTACCCAACTGTGAAGCAGCTATAGAAGATGTAGATTAGCCAAAAATACACAAACCACAAATACATAGAAATATAAAAACAAGTTAAACAATACAAGCAGATTTGATCTAAATCACATCATAATACTAAAGAGGATGGCTCCAGTAATGTGACACCTACCATGTCAGTATTTATAACATTGCCACAGGCGCATAATTAAGACCCAAATTGATACACACAAACCACCGATCTAATAATTTAAAGAAGACTGTTCCAATTAATTTTATCATTAAGTCCCCCAGGTTTAGTGGTCCCAAGTTTAATGATCCAACGGGATTCTTTAAATAACAGTGATCGAGCACGGTCACCACCCCGTACAGAAGCAGGGACATGGTCAATGATAAAATATCGCAAAGACTCTAATGTGTGCCCAGCTTCCCGGAAATGACGTGCCACAGGTTGGTCAATATCCCTACCATTCAATATCATCTTAATCGCTGACCAATGTGCTGTCATCCTTTCCCTAAACTTCCTGGTAGTCTGGCCGACATAGTGTAGTCCACACGGACATACAACAATATATACCACAAAAGTTGAAAGGCAGGTAAGAACATATCTTATGTCGAAAGAGATATCCTTATGTGGATGTTTGAACGTTTTGCACGGTATCAAAAATTTACAAGTCGTGCACAAGTCGTGCACCAATTATATATCTTTATTTTCCTATAAATAGAGACAGTTTATTCTACAGTGCTTTAAAATTATGCCATCACAAGGGTTCCACAGCATCATACATAGCAGTAAAACATAGAACAAAGTGCATAAATACAGAATGGTACTGACAAGAACATAATTTTACATATATACATATTTATTTTATTGCAGAGTACATAATTACTTAGATAATATGGGCCTGCTTGTTCGATCTTTCAATCTAGAGTGGTCATGTGTGGACACAAAGCGGGTAAGGGAAGCAGAGTTGGAGAATGCAGAGACTAGAGATTAGTAGGAGGGGTGGTAAACTTTATTGAAGAAATTCATTTTAAGAGAACATTTGTAGCTTAGAAGCTGGAGACAAGGCTCTTTTGGCACATGTGATAATTCCAGAGGTTGTGATAGGCTCAGTTGAGAATGGGAGGAGGTAATCAGTGAAAAATAAAAGGGGTGGCTGTTGGCAAGGTGAAGTAGGCATAAAGGAATGTGAGTGGAAATGAGGAAACAAATTTAGGGAGGAGTAGTAGAGTACTTTGTAGGTGGGGGAGTGAAATGTATATTTAATTATTTAATTCTGAGTTGTATAGGGAGCCAGTGGAGTGACTGGCAGATGGGAGCTGCAGAGGTAGAGCGACAGGACACAAAAAAGGTCAGCAGAGGTAAAGATCCAATGAAGAGGGATGAGGTGAGAGATAGGAAGACCAGAGAGTAGTTGATTACATTAGTGAGGAGTTATTAGATTGTCAATGAGAGTTTTAGTAGCTTCCAGGATGAGAAATTGCTGGATCTTGAAAATATAATGTGAAGGTGCAAAGAACAGAATTGTGAAAGGAACTGTAGGTGTGTGTATGGGAGAGGGGGAGTTAAGGATAACACTAAGACAATGGACTTGGGGAACAAAGTTGAAGGAGATATTATCAACAGAGGGAGAGGGAACATTGAAGGGCTGAAAAACAATTAATTCTGTTTGGAAATATTGAGTTTCAAAAAGCATTGTGATATCCAGGTAGAGTGCCAGAGTGGAGAGATTAGGGGAAGAAAGGTACATTTGGGTATTATCAGCATAAAGATGGTAAAAATCAGTTGATTAAGGGAAGAGATGTAGAGGGAGATGTGACAGGGCCAAGAGCAGTGCTTTCTGGGACCTTAAGGAGAATAGGATGTGAAGAATTATTACAGGTGAGTGCAGAGAGAAAGAAGAAGTGGTTGGCCTACTAAGAGGTGAATCAAAAGAAAGCTGAGTCATGGAGCCTGAAGAAATGGAGACATTGTGGGAGAAGTATGTGGTCAATGTTATCAAAAGCTGATTTGAGGTCCAGGAGTATGAGAATAGAGCAGTGAACTTTAGATTTGGCCATGGTAATTAGTGATCTGGGTCAAGTGATCTGGGTCAGTGCACTTTCAGTGGAATGAAGAGACTGGAAGCCAGATTGGAGTGGGGAAAAGAGGAAATAGGTGGTTTGGTAATTGTATATCACCCACTCAATGAGCTTGGAGGCATAAGGAAAGAAAAATGGGACAATAATTAGAGGGAGAAGATGATAGAGTACAGTTATAAGTTGGCTTGTTCAGTAATGTGGGAGCAGTCATTGGAAAGTAGGGAATGGAGGATTTGGTCAGGGGCCAGGTGGAGGAGAGGAGGGCACAGACAGGGGAGGAGTACAAAGGTCAGCAGTACTGGTGTGGAGGAAGAGCTTGAAGGGAAAACATGTCATGATGGATGTACCTAAGTTTGAAGGTAAAGTTGGTGGCAAAGTCGAGAGCACCAAGGAAGGAGAGAAAAAATGGAAGGAGGAATATTGCGGTATCAAACAGGTGGTAGGGATTGCAGAACAGGGAAGAGAAGAGGGACTTGAAGTAGTACTGTTTAGCAAGTTTAAGAGCATAACTATAGGAGGAGGGATTGAATATGAAATGGAGGAAGTCAGCAAGAAAGTGTGATTTCCAGAGGTGCCCAGAAGAACAAGAGTAATTTTGGAGAAAGCGAGTTAGTAATGAGTGGCATTATTGGGGAGGGTACCCTCAGGTTGATTGCGACAGCTGTGGCAGCAGAGCAAAGGGCAGTGGTCATAGAAAGAGACAGCTTGGTCAGGGCATGAGAGGATAGTAATGGGTTATAGTAGGGAGTCTAATGAAGAGGAGAAACTTATGGGATCGAGGGTATCATGATTCTTATTTAGTGAGTGTGGTCAAAAAAGGGAGGGGATAAATGGAATTGTGCTGCCCAGAGAAGGGGTGGTGGTGTTGGAGAGAGTGACGGGAGAGTTGACAAAGTTGGATACAGCACAGATATGAGAGAAGACCAGGTCAGGGAATGCCCATTGATGAGGAAGGGGGTTGATTGAAAGAAGCCAAACGAGTCAGAGAGAGACTGAAGATTGGAGGCAGCAGGATTGGACTGAATAATCATCATTTGAGATGTTAAAGTCACTGGGAATTAATAACAGGAGGTCAGAGGATAGAACAAGGGGAGTCAAACAGAGAAGTTATCAAGGAATTGGGAGTCAGGACAGGAGGGATGATAGATGGTAGCAACGAGAAGTAGGCAAGAGAGATGTAGAAGGTTGGGCTTGAGTTAAGGGGTGGGGATGGAAATGAGATGAAGAGGAGGAGGGAATGAGAACTGGGCTAGTCATGATAAGGCATTCATTAGGGTCTCAGACACTGAACTGAGAGGTTTTGAATGTAATTTGTATTATTTTATATGTCAAAGTAATGGTCTAACCCAGAGGTTCCCAAACTGTGTGCTGTGGCACCCTGGAGTGCCTCGGAAACTTGCAAGGGTGCCTCCGGTTGGTGGCCCAGCACCAAATCAAATTATTTTTGGTCAATATAATGTAAATATGTGGACAAACAGAAACACAAACCTGTCCACCACCACCACATAACTGGACCTAAGAATGACAGGTAAGCAAAATTTACATCACTTTTCTACTTTACTGCATTTTCTTCTGAATTTCTCAATAACAAACTTTTAGCTTTGGGTTGCCATGAAAAAAAGGAAAAGGCTGATACTCTAGGGCGCCGTGACTAAAAAAGTTTGGGAACCACTGGTCTAACCCCTTTTCTGTAATTCCTATATCTTATCTTGAGATGTGCAAAATAAAAACCAAGACCAAAACACAAAGGTGAATCTGGATCCAAAACTAAAACCAAAAATCGGGGGTTGGCAACCTACAGTTTTCTGCAAGTCCTACACTAATATTATTATTATTTGTTAAAAAAAAGTATTTTAAAGACTTATTTAAAAAAAAACCTCTATTTTAGTAAAACAAAATACACCTTGGGGTGTTGAACATCACCCTAGAGGTGTGTCTAGCAGACTCCTGTAGCATTATCCCCCATCACTCTTGTAGCCATAGGTCCTACTGTAGCAATTGACCCCATCATGGCATTTACCCATATTTTCCCACCCCTGTGTCCATAGATCCCCATTGTAGCATTACCTCCTCCCATTATCTACAGTATATGTTCCTATTGTAGAATAAAAGTGGAAAGAGATCCCCCTGCTGCATTATCCTACATCCTCCCATCCACAAGTATTCAATCGTTCCCATTGATGCATTACCCAGCCAGTGCCAATAAACCCCCTATGGCAAAATCCCTCCCTAATCCTTCAGTGGCAATAAATTATTTTGTGACCTTAAATCCACCCATGGATATAGATACCCCCTCTGTGGCTATAGATGTTGCTGTTGGAAATATGTGTGTACAGATTTCTAGGTGTAGCAGAGTTCCAGAACACACCAGCGGATGATCTGAGAACACAAACTGCTCAATTGCTTAACCAGCGAAGTGGTTTAATTGGTGTTATATGAGATACAGCTGTACTCACTGTTATACACTGATTTGATGAAGTCAAGCAGTGTAATATAAAACTCACCAGCAGGAGAGTGCATCTGGTGACCTGGTAGTGGTACAGGGATTCTAGAAGGTGTTGTGGGTGGTGGTAATACCAAGGTTTTTCTGGAACTAAGTGGAGACTACTGTCTCACACTGTGGCACTCAACACAGTGATAAGATGGCGTAGTGCATGCTCAGTAGCTAAATCTGGTGGTCATCTGGGAACAGGGAATGAAATCTCTGTGAAGGAAGGCAATGGAGTGTGCGCAGTAGTGCTCTCCACTTTCAACAGTAACCCCCAACTGGCACATTTCACCTCCCTTCCCACTTGTGCAGATCACAGAGAAACGAATCACAGCAGTAACTGACCATCGATCCCCCAGCTGGAATCTGCACTTTTATATTTGGTGAATGCGCTCCAGAATGTCGTTCCCATGGCTATATGATGCAGCAGGCAGTCAGAGACTACTAAAACACTACCTTGTGCTGGACCATGCAGCAGGAAATCAATTCAACCAAGCTTCTAGGGACTGCATCGGCTGCAGCTCCTAGAAGCCAGATAGGCCTGCCGTTATAGCAGAGGAGTGGCTTCCCATTAGAAGTGCTCGCGCTGCTAAATGCAGTCTGGACTGGCAGTCCCAGGGGGAGAAAACACCTCACCCTGAGACTGCCCGTCAAGCTGTGATTAGCAGGGAGCGCTTCCAATGGGAAGTTATTGCCACTGCTAGGCAGTCCCTGCTGGTGTCGAATTTTACTGAGAGGGGTAAAATCTGTCACTGGATACAACCACATCAGATAAAGCCCTTTGAAGGTGGCTGCATCCCATGTGACCCCGTTAGTTAAGTGGTTAAATTCAACTGCACCAAGGGCCTGATTCAGACCCGCTAGCTAAGAAGCGTTCGCACGCAGACTGCCGATGTTTGCATTGTGCACTTGCGTATGCATCGCAGTGCGTGTGCGCAAACCAGTGCTAGAGATCGGGAAGCATTCGCTCGCTGCGCATAGACTGCCTGGCTGAATGAGTGACAGGAAAAGCCATTTGTGGGTGGTGACACGGGCTAGCCGCTAGAAACAGGGGAGTGGAGGTGCGAACGCATGCTTGCCTGAATGTCTTAACGCCATTTCCGAGGCGTGCATAATTAAGAGGCAGTGTCATAGTACACGTCACTTGGCTTCATTTTACAATGAACCGCTCGCAGTGCTTGCGGTAGGGTATGGTCACCCACAAGTGCTGCGCATGCATCCGATGGTGCTCGATGTTACCGATGGTTGCATACACTTCCTGAAGATGACATGCGCAAGTGGGCATCTTAAGACAGGCTCGTGGGCATCTGCATACACAGAGCGATAGCACTCCAAGACATAGTGGGCGTGCTAATGCCTTGCCATGCGATCGCCTGCCTTGCCGAATTTGCATATGCATCTAGCGAGCGGGTCTGAATCAGGTCCTAAGTCCACATGTAAAGAGGCTGACATATAGGCTTGATGGACAGCATCGAACACAAAATTATGAAGTATTTTAACAAGAAGTAGAAAGCTCTCTTGTAAAATACTGCAGGCACAGGGTAATTAAAAAAATAAATACTAAGCTGGAGCTCAGTTAATCCCATATTATACATGACACTGGCTACAAGATATTATAAATGTCCTATTTGATTGTAGAACAAAAATCAGTTGTCAGTGCTTATCCTTACATCTGTAATTATGCGTGCATTTAACAAAATTAATGCACAGAGTATTAGTTCATATTTAACTTAAAACATTTAAACTGGCAATCCAGTTTGAAGAGTCCTCAATTTTCTACAAGTCCTGCACTGACATCTGTTATACAAGAAACATAACATTGCAGTTACACCAGGGCCAGACTGGGACTAAAAATAGTCCCTGGCATTTAAAGCGCACAGGCCCACCTCGCGTCAGCATCTGACTCCTGGCATAGACTCCTCCCCTTACTATTCCTGACTTCTATTTCTTGGTCTATGCAATTACAAATATAATCAATATTAGAACAACATACAAGTGTCAAAATTCCCTGTAACAAATACACCATACATGCCTACTCTCCTGGTAACCCCCTGCAACCCCGAAAGAGTAGACATATCTCCCGCATCCCACCCATTTCCTAGCGAAGTGGGCAGGATGGGGGAGATTTTAGGACAAATTTGCGGGTCCGTGTGCAGGGGGCGAAGCTAAACGACACGAAATCGCGGGGCCTAATGACAGCTGAAGCCTGGCCCCACCCCCCGAAACTGAGATGACCGGGCTGCTCCCGGAAAAGAAGTAAGAAAAGTCAGTAAGTATGAAATACACACTTCACAGCTCATCCTGCAGGGGATTCAAACCACATGTGCCATAGTCAGACATTTGGTTGGTTCTGATAGGTAAAGCTGGCACTTCTTTGATGTAGGTCACACACATAGAAAAGGGAAGGCATTGAGGATAGACAAGTACATATAACTACCATATATCTATATTACTGCACCCATGTGTATTCATTTTGTGAAAAAATGTGTTGTACTTCGTGGCAGAGTATCAGTAGTGCATTCCTGTGTATATACTGCTATATGGATATACATTTCAGTTTTAGTGATGGTCTTCATGGCCCCATCATCCCAGTTCTAAACGAGAGAGAGAGACAGCTAAAGTCTACAGACTGGTGGCTGGACAGTATTGCTCCCTAGTATAACCTGTACTATGCCCTCCATTATGCAGTATGCATCTTGATGACTGATGTTGACAGAACACTATCAAAGACAACACGGTGATGGTGAAGATATAAGTAGATTAAGTGATCAGCAACTTTTTTTCTGAAGATGATGCCAGTTGTGGGTAAAGCAACAGAAGTGTAGAAGTATATGTACTCCTTTCCCAACCTGTCCATGGGAGAGTCCTCTGTACCTCTATTGGATTAGGTGTGTCAGCTTACAGCAGGGTACTGCCGTGACAAGCTAGCTGCAATGATAGTGGCAGGAAAGAATTCCTGGGCAGCATATACTATGGAGAGTCTGTACAGCATTTGCTGCCCAGGCAGTCTTTCCTGACACTATCATTGCAGCTAGCTTGTCATGGCCAGTCCGGCCCTGAGTTACACTAACCTCGCAGGTACAATATAGAGGGCCTGACATCTTAACATGAGCTGGTGTGCAGGGGCACCGAGAGGGGGGGGGGGAAGCGAGTACAAATTACCCGGGCCTGGGTTTGCTGCGGGGGCCCGGTTCTGGCACCGCTCCCCCCCTCTTACATCACAGCAGCCCAGCACACGCTAAGAAGCAGCTACATCAGTCTCCTATGCCTGTGGGGGGAGCGATCCAGCTCTGGTTATCACCGGGCTGAGGGGGCTCACTGCGCCCCCCTCACCAGCGCGCAGTGCTGCTGCAAAATGTTTTTTTTTTTTAACCTAAGGGGGCGTGGCCACGTCTCCCGCGATTAGGCCACGCTCTCTTTTTACCTGGATTCTTCGCGGCTCTTAGCGGGCCTGCTGGTGTGCAAACCACAACCTAAAAGGCCTCACAACCTTGGTGAATAGCTGCTAAGATTTCTGAAAACAATATAATACGTTTTTTGGGAAAAATAAATGGGTGTATAGGTAAGGAAGAATTATTTATTTTATTTATTTATTAACAGTTTCTTATATAGCGCAGCATATTCCCTTGCGCTTTACAATTGTAAACATTAATAGAACAAAACTGGGTAATAACAGACAGATATATAGGTAGGAAGGCCCTGCTCGCAAGCTTACAATCTATAGGGAAATAAGAATGTAATAACTAGGGATGTGCGCCGACCACGTGTTTTGGTTTTGAATCTGTATCTCCTTCAAGGTTTTGGATCTGGATTTGGTTTTGCAAAACCACCCTTGCGTGTTTTGGTTTTGGTTTTAGATCTGTATTTTCGTCAAAATTTTATAAAAACAGCTAAAATCACATAATTTGGGCCTTTTTAATTCCTACAGTATTATTAACCTCAAAAACATTAATTTCAAGTCAATCCCAGTTAATTTTGACCACTTCACAGCTCACAGTATTGTTCACCAACATAGGCCAAAGGCTGATTGGCTAAACTAAGCAACCAACAGAGTAACGGCACAAACACACGGCAGTTATTTCTGTTTACAAATGTTTTGCAAATAACCAATATAATAACTCGCAAGTATGTTCAATAGAAAACAATACAACACAGAAATTTACTAAAAATCGTGCGTGGAATATCCTTGCTCAAAACAAGTAATTGTAGTTAACAAGCAACAAACTAAAAACCCCTAAACAATGTGTAAATAGCAACAGCAGATGTACATGCCCTCAGCACATGTCTATTCTCAGTGGCCAATCTGTATCTCCCTCCTGGGGGTGCTGGGCCACTGGCACTGACTGGCACTCTGTGCCCATGTAAAGCTCTGTGCAATCAGCCTTTTTGTTGAGCAGTTCCCCAAAATCTCCTCAACCATAAAAACAGCATTCCATACCAGCGGGTCAGAAACAGTGCGGATTAGATACAGTGCATGGTACAGTGTAGGTCGGATATAGGGGATGCAGTCAGGAAGCCGACGGTCGCAATGCCGACCACCAGCTTCACAACTGTCTAATCCCTGCAAGGTACTAATGACAGGTGTCGAAATTCCGACGCCTGTCATTAGACCTACGCTCAGAGCCTGACACCCAGCATACCGATCGAAGGTAAGCCGGGCACCAGGCGCGGACAGTCTCGTGGGAGAGGGTCAGGTTAGGGGCTCCCAAGGGGGGGATTTATGGTTAGGCACCCCCCCCCGGGAGGGTTAGGGTTAGGCTAGGGGAAGGGGGGGTTAGGGTTCGGCACCCCCTCGGGAGACTTAGGTTTAGGCTGCGGGGAAGGGGGGTTAGGTTTGGACACTTAGAGGGGGGTTAGAGTTAGGCACTAGGGGGGAAGGTTAGGGTTAGGCACCCCTAAAGGAGGGTTAGGGTAGGGAATTAGGTTAGCGGTACTTACCTAAATTTACAGTCGGGTATCTTCACCCCTGCCGGGCTTCCGCTGTCGGGATTTGACATGATGCGGTTGGCAGTATATCATACTGATTCCGGATATAGTGCGAGTCTGATATAGTGCGGGATACAGTGTGGGTTGGATACAGTGCAGGCCGGATACAGGCCCTGATTCAGAGCCGGACGCTCTGAAAGAGCACTCGCTCTGAATCAGCGTGTCTTTTTTATTTTTATGGAGCAGCCTCCTGGCCGCTCGCATAGCTGTGGGTTGCCACCCACAGCTATTGCGAGCAGCCAGGATGATGGCCGCGATGGTCAAGACCATCGCGACCATCGGGCTTGCAACGAGACCCTTGTGGTAGGGTCTCGTGGCCGCAAGCCCCAGAGAGATTTTGGCTCTAACAGAGCCGGAATCTCTCCACTGACATCACGAGTGATGTCAGTGGGGCCGCCCCCAAATGGCAGGTGTTCTCATGGGAACGCCTCCGTTTGGGCAGCCACCCTCCCGGCCCGCCCACCAAAGGGGGCGAGCTGTCACTCAACAACGACAGCTCGCCCCCTTTGGTGCGAGACCTGGAGCGACGGATTGCCCGACGCTAGCAGGGTCTCGCGCATGCGCACGACGGAGCCAATAAGTGGGCAAGCACTTATTGGCTGAGAGCTGTGATAGACGGCTCTCTCAGCCAATCAGCGGCAAGCCCATTGAATTCAATGGGACTTTGTAAAATGGCCGCTCGAGGCAAAACCTCAAGTCAAAAGCGGGATTTCAAGGTTTTGCCTCAAATAGGGATCCGAGGAGGACGGGCATATCTGAGCGGTGTCTCAGATCCCTGAAGTTCAGGTGCGCTCGGATCCCTGAAGTTCAGGTGAGAACCGGGCCCGCTCATCTCTAGTAATAACATGCTGAACACCATTACTCCATATTTATTCCAGTGGAAAAGCTCACTAGTTTGTTTATTCAATGATACCGCACCACTTACACTCTGAATGAAAGCAATTATTATTATTATTATTATTATTATTATTATTATTAACTTTCATTTATGAGGTGTCTGCAGTGCAGTACAGGATAAACATGGAAACATATACACAACAGTAGTCCAAAGCATAACTATTTAGTTATTAGTACTAAACATTAAATTACCATTACAGATTGTGGGACAGGCAATGGCGGCATGGGTAGATATTATCACTGTTTTTTGGGGGGTTTTTTCTCTTTGGGGGCGCCAAGGATTTTTCTACTCAGATAATGGATGTGGCATAAAATTATTGTTTTCATTAACATTTATCAACAAATCCATGCATAGGAATGCTCCATTCAGTATAAGGAGCAATATCTAGCATGTTCTATCTGGTCCTTGCCCACAGCAGGGGGCGTGAAATGGAGCTGAAATGTGGACTAATATGCATCTAATGTGCCAGTGTGTATAAGCCCTTATTTTTGCATATGGCACAATCCAGATGCTTTGTACCCCAAACCTACTAGCAGAGGTGGCATACTCCACCACCATACCTGAGGTTACAATATCCCAGGGTAATGACATACCATAATCATAGCCAAGTGTTTATTTAGTGTGATGAAATGATTATTTATGGCCATCTTATCTGAGTCCTCACAGACAGTGCTGCAATACACACACAAGTGGCCGCACTTATGGAGAATCTTCAAAGTGTCTATCAATATGATAATATTCCTACAGTCATCTTCAGCTCATGCATTTAACACATCTGAAGGAAGAGATGCTGAGAAAAAAATTATTCAGTATAATATTAACTTCTTACAGTATTTCTCAGTACAACCTTCAAAGTTTGTCTATGGTAGTCCTATGTAGCTAAATATAAGTGTATTTGTGTAGGTAAGCATTATGGTCGCCATTGTGCGTAACCTGAAAGGAAGCCTATTTTTGATGGATCTTTTGCACCCAGCATGGGTCTGGTGCAAATGCTGATACTAATGATGATGGTTGCTGTGGCTGGCATATAATGGATAGCACGGCTTCCCGCTTGCAGATGAGCGAATACCCGCATTTGCTATACGGAATCCCACATTAATATAAGATGGTAAATCTAGTTTCTGTGGCTACATGCATATAAAGACGCTTTGCGTGGGACTCAGAAAGAATCGGCCCATAATTATATGATGTAACTTTACAGTCCTTTTTTTGGCTTCTTGTGATCCATAGAGGTATATTTACTAAAGTCCAGGTTTTTTAGAAGTAGAGATGTTGCCCATAGCAACCAATCAGATTCTACTTATCATTTATCTAGCACCTTATAGAAGATAATAGCTATAATCTGATTGGTTGCTATGGGCAACATCTCCACTTCTAAAAACCTGCAATTTAGTAAAAATATACCCCCTACTGCACCTTGTCTGCAAACCTTCAGAATCTGTATAACATAACACCAACCATTTTACTATATGGACATAATAATGTTATTTTGTTTATTGCTTCTAAATAAAATGTTTGCACAGCTCTATTCTATATTATCTTACATTACTTATTCTTTTCCTTCTTATATGTACATACTACTCCATATACAAGGACACTCATCTAACACCTCAGTATAGCACATTCTCTCTGCCAATTAGCATCAGTCTTTATATATTTTCCAATGTGATGTTGACCTTTCCAATATTCAAAATATCCATTTTTTTTTTACATTAAATTGTTACCAAATACCAAGTTGCTGCCTCCATTTTATCCAGAAATCTCTCCATATAATAGAGATGGTGAGGAGGCAGGGAGAGGCAGGGCGGTGGAGAAGTAATCAGCCTCTTATCAACTCTGACACAGAAAACGAGGCAATTATGTTCTAGTGTCCCAAGGGGAGGGCTGGTGGAGCACAGATAATCTGCTGGCTCTGTGAGGAAGGCAGACAGGCAAAGTGGCAAACGGAGGGATGTTAAGTAACATGGCAAATGAATATGGACTAAAACAAAAGTGTATATAGGAGAGAACTTAGAATAATGGTCAGAGCAGAGAACAGGAGAATAAGGCAGAGGGAAGAGTTATTTGGGAAGAGGAATACATCCAAAATGTTATTGAGAAATATTATGAAAAGAGAACTAAATAAGTAGTTTTAATCAGAGGGAAATGTAAACATAGGACAGAGAAAGTTAGAATAAAGGAAGAATATCCCTGACATTGGATAATCGGGGGTGTTGTAATAATACTCGAAAAACTATTTAAGGTTATATTCACAATAAAAATGTTTGTAAATTTTTAACACATTTTAATAAAATGTAATTTTGTAAGATTGTGGTTTGTGTTAAAATACAGTATCAAAGATGGTATGATAGAAATGCTTTAGAATGAATAGCTGAGATTAAAATTGAAGTTCTCACTGTGTTGTTGGGACTTTAGTGTATTAGCTCACTAGTCCATGTGTACAATTTCATCATTGAGATGTTATTCATGTAGCCAATTGGTACAGTAGTACACTGTTTAACTTTATTTTTCAATATACATTTATTGGTCAGAAACCGCTGAAATTTTAAGAAGCAATTTAATCCCAATCTTACCAATCTTTACATGCCTGGTTGTGGGGAAGTGCATGGATTTGCACGGAGGCCATCTTGGTTGGGGAATGAAGCCTCCCAATAGGAATCAACATGGAGTCTGCGCACTAGCGCACTCCATTTTCAACACTCTTTACATACTCTAAACAGATGAAGCCAGTAACATACAATAAAGTCACAGTTGTTATAAATTATAACAACACTTTATATACACATAGTTTTACTTTATTTTTTTCCAGGAACGCTTCTCTATACAACCTCCTGAAAATAACATTTCTGGAGGTTACATCTATTGTTGCTCTGAATCTCAAGTGTCTCTAAAGTATCAGCTGTTTTGCTGCATCAGTGGTGCACATTTTGTTTATTTAGAAACAGTTGCCAGCTCAGGATGAGTAATTGGCTGATGAAGATTCTGTAGCAATTATGGGTTTAGTTGAAACTACAGTACTTAGTTTGAGCAAGGTATAATGTTACTCTATTCAAGTGCTGAGCAATCATAAGCTGGCCATCCACTATACAATTTTCTGTCAGATACCTGTCCAATCTGGCTGGTTGGAATGAAAACCTGGTAATGTATGGGAGCAAATGACAATCGTCGATTTGCTCACAAACACAGGAAAATAGCCAAAAATGGTTGTTCAGACAAATTGGTTAAAACACACAAATGTAACCAATTTGAACAATTTTTTTTGTCCTTTTTTCAGTGTTTAAAACCATATGATCGACTGTCATTTGCTCCCATACATTACCAGGTTTTCATTCCAACCAGCCAGATTGGACAGATATCTGACAGAAAATTGTGTAGTTGATGCCCAGCTTTAGTATATTTGTTTCCAAAGATGTGGGTCTATTCTGTAAAATCCGATGCTGGGTGCCTTGAATGCACTAGAAACTAGTTATTTCTGACAAGTATTTCCATTTATTTAGCTATTATAATGAAACTTTCCTCCTTGAAGGGTATATTCTGTCTTACCCTTACCACCTTCGTACTAACTGGATTAATGTAACTGTTACCTACTTCTTTAGGGACAGTTCTTAGAGCTACAGCTACTCTCTCAGTTCAATTAACTGCAGCTTATGGGCCATATTCAATATGGGAGCAAAAAGTCTGTGCTGGACTTTTCGCTCCTCATCAGAGGTTAGAATGGGGATAAAGTATCGGGCGCATGCCTGCTTATCCCCCGTATTCAATTTAAAAGGAGCGAAAACGGGACTCTGTTTGAATTTCTTCTACCCTCTCACTCCGAACTTCATAAAGAGAATCATGGAAGTCAGGGATTGGGGGTCCCCTTTCAGTCTCAATTACAGGAGCAATAACTGTCCCTCATGCAGAAAGTATCGAGTTCAGTATTACTATCCAAATAGTAAAATCCCTATCCACTAAGCTCTCCCTCTTTATCGTTTTCCTCAATTCTGAGGGCGGAACATATTCAAAAGAAAATGGGGCTGAGGATTCACCATCTACTCTCAATTCCCCTTACGTTTTACTGAATGGAAGAAAGTTTGATATCCTCCCTGATATCTTCTAAGTAAACGTCTCGGCCTATGGGGTGCAAGTGTTGCCGTTGATATGTTAACACAATATCTTGCCCTGACTCTGGCTTCATCTTATACACAGAGAAATTGGGAAACTTTTCCACTATGATTTAGGGTTCATTCTTCCACCTATTAGCAATTTTCAGTTTATTAGGAATTCCAAGTTGTCTACATAATACACAATCTCCAGGAGCTAATACTTGATCCCAGACTTTCATATCATACTGGATTTTGTTCTTTTTGCCAAGTTTCTTAGCAGTTTTTCTAGTCACATTGTAAGCCTCTCTTAATTGCTGCCTTAAATTTTCTACATACTTAGGGGCATATCCAATTGGGCGCGAGGTTCCCTCGCACCTAATTTAGAAATACAGTGGGTATGCGCACTCCCGATACCCGCGGTATTCAATTCCAAAAATACTGGTCACAGGGTTTTCAGCTGTGAAAACCTCGCACCACGTATTTTTTTAGTAAAAAAAGAAATCACTTATCTGGCTCTCCAGACATCTCCGCGGCTCCCGGTGGCCTCCCCTCTCTCTTCTTACTGGAGAGGGGGCTGCTGGGAGTCCCAGGGACTCCTGGAAGGCTCCAGGGGCAGGTGGGAGTGACAAGGGCTGCTGGGAGATGTAGTTCTCACTGCGCCGATTCCGGGGGGCCACACAAACAGTGCGTGGGCACACTGACAGTGGGACACACACAGGGGTGCCAGGGGGGGTAGCGGGTACAATTTACCCAGGCCCGGGCTTCCAGAGGGGCCCGGTGGGGGCCCGGGTCCGGCACTGCCCCCCTCCATTCCTCCCTCCCTCGCAGCACCCCTGCACACAGCGTGTGCTTGGATGCAGTGGGAGATTGCTTGCAGCTGCTAAGCAGCAGCCACAGCAATCTTCTATGCCTGAGGGGGGGGAGTGATCACACTGATCGCACCCCCTCCCCTGGCTTTGCACTGGGCTGAAGGGCTCACAGCACCCCTTCCCCGGTGCTGCAAAAGTATGTTGTTGTTTTTTTTCTTCAAGGGGGCGTGGCCACGCCTCCTGTGATTACGCCACGCCCCCTCTTTACCGGGGCCTGGCGGCACTCTCTATGCCCCTGCATGCACACACACACTCATACACCACACACACTGACATACTCACCGCTGCTGCAGAAGAGCCGGCTCCCGACGCAGGATGAAGAAGACAGCGCTGCAGGAGGTAAGCAATTAAGGACTAATTAAGCTAATTGGATACTTCCAATTGCTTAATTAGTCCTCAAGGAGGGTGCCGCGGGGGTGTCAGAGCAAGTCCCGGTGATTTTACGTAAAATCATCGATTTTAGGAAAAATCGCGCATGCTCAGGAGGTGTGTGAAAAAAAACCTCCCGGTGCGTGCTTTAAAATAACCACGCACCTAATAGAAAAGTAAAAAACCCGCAGCAGCAGGAAAAACCTTGCAGGTACTTTTTTTTGCTATTCTCGCACGCTATTGAATATGCCCCCTAGTATGAGATACAAATTAACTGTCATTGGAAGAGAGCCCCATACAAACATCTATGGGGAGTCCAGCCTCTCTCCCAAATATGGATGTATGAGGAAAACCCTGTAGCTTCATTTTTTTTTTTTGTGTGTGCAGTTATAGGCATGCACCAGCTGACTAACATGCCTCTTACATTGACATTTACTTTGGGGATCTACTGTTCCCAACATATCAAGTAGAGTTCTGTTAAATCATTCAGGTTGTGGGTCATCTTGAGAATGGTATGGCATGGTTCTTGATTTAGTTAATTCATAGTAATGGCATAACTACTTTATCAACTTGCTCTCAAAGTGCCTCCCCTGATCCGTATCAAGTCTATTGGGCAGACCATAATGGTTAAAAAAGTATTTGCCACAGTAGAAGCCTTTCGATTAGGTGTTACATGGGCCCTTACTATTAATATATTGCACTTCTTCCCAGGTTCAACTTCTAAAGTCAGATATACACACCAAGTCCATAGGACCATTACTGTCAATGGTGACCAAAGGCACCACTTTAGTAGGTAAGGTTTTCATAATATGCAACTCCCAGATGACCTACCCACTTCATCCTATATACTGTACATGGCCAATAAAACATATCTGTTATTCGAGTCAATGTTTTATCAAACCTAAATGCTTTTGATATAGCGCTTCCCTGAATTCTTCCACAGAAGCATCAATATGCAGTATGTATGTTAACTTGGGGTCAGTGTAAGCCAGAACAGGGGCATTAGTTAGACTTTCAGAAATTGTATAAATGATCTCTCGCACTATGGAGTCCACCTGTATCCAAAAGGATCGTTTGGCTTTAGGTTCGGCCCAGATAGATGTTTTATTCTGTTGTTCATTCCATGTGAAGGAGGATACCCCTTTGCCAGATCAGGTAGTGGTTTGCCTATCCTAGAGAATTGAGGCATACACCAGCGGTAGTGTCCACAAAAATCTAGAAAAGATCGTAACTCTTTCAATTTAGTAGGATGGGGCCATTTGCTAATGGCTTCCTTTTTAGATGGATCTGTTGCAACTCCATTATGGCTAACAATGTTCCCTAAATATTTCACAGATGACTGGCATATATAGCATTTGTCCAAAGATAGCTTTAAACCTTTCTTCATTAGACGGTCTAATACTTTCAAAAGGCATCTATTGTGTTCCTCTAAAGCGTTCCTGAAGACAATGATGTCATCCAGATAGACGATGACCTTACGATAATTCATATAGCCTACTGTCTTGTCCATTGTTCTCTGAAAAGTGGCATGGGCTCCTTTAATTTCCCTTTAATTCTCTGAGGCATTATCAAAAACTCCAAGGGGACATATAAATGGTGTTTTTTTCTGGGGACATTGGTATCTGATAGTACCCATTGCATATGTCCAATGCAGAGAACCACACACTTTCCTTAAGCAGATGAGGGCTTCATCGATCTTGGGTACAGCGTATTGATCAGGTACTCTTCTCTGATTCAATGTCCTGTAATCGACACACATTACTATGTCCCCATTCTTCTTGCATGCAACCAAAATAGCTGATGTGTATGGGCTTCCAGAATCTATTATATCTTGGTTTTCCAGTAGTCCTTTATGGTGGTTTCTCACATCCTCAAAGTATACACCTAATCCCCATATAACTAATCCAATAAGTGGCTGTATTGGTACAGCAGGGATGTTTTCACTGTACTATGATTCAAATATTATTGAAACTTGTGAGCGGCTATCTATCAATACATTACAAGACAGTCTATTAATACTGGCAGGTACTTCTGAAGTTGGTCCCATTAAACCCTTTTGGTAAGGTCCTACTCCACCATGAACTCCCCATTGCACGCATACTTATTTCTAGGGGATCGGTGAAGGGGTTACTGGCCTCCCACTGCTGTTTCCCTGTTCCAAAACCTCCGTATTTTGAGAAATAAGCTGGTTTAGCCTTTAAAATGATTGTCGCTTTAATACGGGGAAAACTCGTATAAATCCCTGTGGAAGATCGCAAGCTTTTACATTTAGCCTTCTATCTGGGATTTTGGAAAAATGTACATACACATTATGGAATTTTTACTTTCCTGCTGGCATATCTTCTACATACTCCCTTACACCTTGTGGGAATTTTTTCCTTTCCTGCCAGATCCTAGCAGTGTCTCCAAATTGTAACCAACCTTTACCTCCCTTACTTAGGTAGGATAGGATTCAGTGACGTGCGGTGAGGTCAATGTATAAAAACACAGTTTTATATTAAAACTCTGGAGCATGACAGGGAGTATAATGGGGAGGAAGTATGACAGGGGAGGCTCTGCCTCAACTGCCTACCGTAACTGCACATCCCTGATAGGATTTAATTAGCTTTGCCTCTACCCAAACTTTATTCTAGGGTAAACCGTTGTCTTCCAGTCCTGCTTGGGTAGGCCCTAATCAATGCTTGATACCTCTTCACATAACATACTCTAAACAGATTAAGCCAGTAATATACAGTCAGGTGTTCTCAAAAATAAGCAACATTTTGTATACAAATAGTTTTACTACTTTTCAGGAACGCTTCTCTGTAAAACCTCCTGAAAAGAATATTTCTCAAGGACACATCTATTGTTATACAGGTAAGAGCATAACATAACATTTACAACTTTTTAAAAAAGAAAACACCCATTCAGCTAACCATTTTATAAATTTGCATATAGCTAAATTCTAGTGTAACCTCCTCTACTTAGCTTCCCTAGGCAATGATTGTTACCTTGTTTAATGGCCAAACAAGGGTACCTGTATAGGGCTGACCAGTTTGGGGTTGGTTTACATTATGGCAGGGCGACCCCATTCTGTGTATCTCCCTGCTATAGTGTAAGCATAGGCAAAACTAGAGATCTGGTAATGGGTGGTCCCAGTTTTAGCACCATGTCATATATTGTTTTACTGTTTCTTGGAAAAAAAGAGTCTATCACATATTTATGTGTGCGTATATGTATATATATATATATATATATATATATATATCATTCCAGCGCCCATCCCCTCTCCTCCCTCCATCTTACCTGGATGGCATGCACTGCGCAGGGACTGTAGTGCCAGCCGTGGACAGTCCTCCTCCTGGGCGTCCAATAATATCGGCTGAGGGGTCTATACTCCAAATAATAGCCCAATTCCTATATAGCTTTTTACAGCCAATAGTACAACTAACTCCGAGCTATCTGAAAGATACAGGTGACTTCCTGAATAAACTTAAGAACATTGAAGGTATTGGTGAGGGTACCTGGTTGGCCACACTAGATGTCACCTCCTTATATACTGTCATACCGCATGAGGATGGAGTGATGGCAGTACGAGAAGCATTGTGTGGATATGGACAGATAAGACCACCTGTGGAGTTTCTTGTGGAACTATTGGAGGTGGTTTTGGCGGAAAACCACTTCTTATATGGTGGCAAGTTCTATAAACAATGCGCAGGTACTGCGATGGGTAGTAATTTGGCGCCCGCGTATGCAAATTTATATATGTGTAGATATGAATGCATTAACATCTTGCCTAGGTTTGGTGCTGCGATTCTACAATACAGTTGTTTTATTGATGATGTCTTTATAGTATGGGGTGACACAGAGGAGAATTTTTGGGGGATGGTAGAAATTTTGAATGCACTACCAAGCCCGATAAAATGTACTGCTAAAATTAGCAAAGACTGTATCTATTTTCTGGACGTGACGGTCTATAAGAAAGATTGTAAGCTGTATACAACTCTCTTTAGGAAAGATACGGACCGAAATACATTATTATACGCAACAAGCCAGCATTCACCTAGACTTAAGGAGAGTCCCACCATTTCTCAATTCCTAAGAGTTTTGCGTCTCAATACAGAAGTTGAGGTGGCTGAGAAACAGATCCTTGAGATGAAAGCCCGCTTTGTGGAATGTGGATATGCACGATCTGCCATTGAGAATTGCCTTATCAAAGCACGAACAAAATTCACTAATAAACTACCAGTGGAAGAGCACTCAAGCCCTAAAAGGATGATCCACTCCAGTAGATATGATAGCAAATCCAGCATAATCAATAAATCATTTAAAAAACATTGGCCATTAATGGCAACAGAGACCCTGTGTTGAAGAGAGGTTTACAACAACCACCTATTATGGCTTACAGGCGTGGTCCCAACCTGAAACAACTCCTTATGTGACCCCTGAGTCAACTGGATGATATACAAGGTGGTAATTGGCTTAAGTCATCTAGGAAGGGGTGTTTTAAATGCCCGAATTGTGTGACATGCCGTTCCATGGCAGCGGGTTCAACATTTCCACATCCCCATAGTGGCAAACCGATAAATATTCGACATAACCTTTACTGCACCTTGGATCATGTTATTTATATGATTATCTGCCAGTGCGGATTGGTGTACGTGGGTCTGACGAAGAGGAATTTTAGAGAACGTATGGCAAATCATAGGAGCTCGATACGTGCGGCTATGGCTACAGGTACATCTGATAAACCGGTGGCTAGGCATTGGCAACAAAATAGTCACCCATCATCATCACTCAGATGTAGATCATTGACTGGGTTCCACCACATCCAAGAGGTGATGACCGTGAATTAATGCTGCATAAGCTTGAAGCACGATGGATATACAAGCTGGATACGATCTCACCTAGAGGCCTGAATGAACACAGTGCACTTGGAGCTTACTTACCAAGATAAATTGATAGATACACTATGACTCTATATATGACATAAATGCCGATTTTTTGGGTGCTCTGGCATTATTATATACAGTACTCCACTGATTGTTTAATTAAGTTTTTTCGATTGTTTTTTGATTTCTTTATTTTTGTTTAATATTGTTTTTGTTTTAATCCTTTTTTGTGATTGGGGGAATATAGAATTATTTGCTGTATTATAACTATGGCTGTGATATGAATGTTTAAACATTTTGATACCCACTGAAGATGGTATTTAGATATATTTAGATGCTTGTTTATATGATTGTCCTCAGCCAAGGGTTTTTGATACCAGCCGGACTGCTTGTATTGCCTACCTCTATTGATATAGGAATTTTTGCCTGGATCTTTTGTGTTTTACTGTGACTTACAAGCTCCTGATCTATTTATATAGTAATTATTAGTATTTTTGTATGTATATGTTTTTTGTCCATATTGATCATTTAGCGTTTGGTACTTGGGTTTTTTATTTGTGACGCTGCAGACGTTTGTTTATAGTCTGCTGTTTGTTGCCATGCCGCCCCATGTAATGCGTTCCATGCCCGACGGGAAGTGATTCTACTTCTGGGTAACGCCCCTTAGCGGTGGAACGCAAGCTTTGGAACGCACGCGCTCTGTGAGCGGCGTTAGCACCATGAGGATGGCATTTAAGAGTTCAGCTGGTGTCAGGTAAGTGTGATCTGATTGTTGGGGACCTGTACCTGGTATCCATTATACCTGAGGCTTGACTGCTTGAGAAAGGTCCGTGTAGTGGACCGAAACGTCGCCCTGTATGTAAGCCCTCTCTTTTGAATATTAAATACTGCAAGCTACTGGTGAGTGCAATCCTTTAAAACTTATATATATATATATATATATATATCATTCCAGCGTCCATCCCCTCCCCTCCCTCCATCTTACCTGGGCGGCATGCACTGCGCAGGGACTGTAGTGCCAGCCGTGAACAGTCCAGGGCTGTGCTTTATAGCAATAAGCTGCACAACCTCTGCACCACACGAATGATGTGTAATGTGTAGTGTTTTACTTAAAGACCGCACATTACACCTCCTCCGTACGGTGCAGACTATTGCTATAAAACACAGCCCTGACCGTCTGCGCTTTTCAAATGTTTGGGGGAGGGAGGGCGATCTGCCCCCTTTCCCCTCCCCCCCATTCCGATGCCCATGCAATCTGAATGACTAGAACGATTTAGAGTAACTTTAAAAATGACTGAAGCTCTGAATTTCCATACCCTCTACAGGTAACAACAACTAGCATTCATATTGCAGCCATTGTAGTTAAAATGTAAAGCATATATGAATCTGTTTTTCTAGTCTGTAAACAAAATTTGTAGAACTACTTGCTGCAATTTTGTATCTGAGCATAAAAATCGCCCATAAACCTTAAGAAAAGGGATAAAGAATTGACTACACAGTCATAGCACAGCAAGTTAGCTAATGATGAAAGGGTTAACGCTAGTCTGCATTACTATAATAAACAGGTAGTAATGTCTGGTAATGAAAAGTCCATTTACCTTTAATGAGCTGGCAGTGGAGCAATAAACATCAATAACTGACACTGGGGAAAGCTTTTAAGACATAATTCCTTAGGCCAGAAAGAACGTTTCTTCTTTTAATACCTCTCCCACCCTCTCTCTCTCTCCCACCCTCTCTCTCTCTCTCTCTCTCTCTCTCTCTCTCTCTCTCTCTCTCACTCTCACTCTCTCTCTCATTACCTTTTCGATAATATCTGTCTCTTTTGCTTTTTTAGTCTGTTTTCCTCTCCCTATTGGTCTACATCAGGGGTTCCCAACCACGGTCCTCAAGGCACACTAACAGTCCAGGTTTTGGGGATAACCATACTTGAGCACAGGTGACTTCATTAGTACCTCAGTTATTTTGATTAAACCATCTGTGCACAATCATGGATATCAATAAAACCAGGACTGTTAGTGTGCTTTGAGGACCGAGGTTGGGAATCACTGGTCTACATACTGGCTTGACTTTTTCTTACTGGGTCAATAAAATGTGCCTCCACCCAAGCTTAATTATATGCGTGTATAATACCTAGGCACGCTTGGGTAAGCCTGATTAAACGTAAGTGTACTTTGCAATGTGGTGCACACAATAATTATCACAATAAATCACCTACTTCTTTTTCCCTTTTGTATCCTGTAGGTACAGATGAAATGGGACCTTCTTAATGCTCTTCCAGGTAAGTAAACACATGTTAGTATAGACTTTTGTTATTTTATGTTAACAGATGTGAAAGAATGAGAGCAAACACATTAACAACACATCATAGTTTTCAGCATACATTTAGGGAACATGCATAATACCAATATACATTACTGTGTTCAAGAATAACAAAGTTACACTTTCCTCTAATACTAATGTCTCTTTGATGAACATAGAAATTGATGAAGTCCTCTATGAATTGTGTATATAGACATCCTTGTTAATATCCACTGTGTGTTGGTCAGCTTTCAATGTCTTTGAAACTTTCAAATACGTATTCTCGTATTACCAATAGTTTCTTAAACTAACATAAATATCACAAAAAGGGTGGGCGAAACAGGAGTCAATGAAGGAGCTTTATGTATCTCTGGCTATTTATCATTCCTCTGTAAAATAAATTCTGAAAATAATTTGTAGCTATACCCCAAATAAGCCACAATGTCATATATAAGTCCTCCAGAAGGGGGGATGTTATTGATTTAATATAATCCTTTCACTTGGACCTGGGCTAGAGCTATGTCCCCAATTATTGATGAGATCAAGCAGTACTTATACTGGAGATAACTTAAATGTCGCTGCTTGCCCAAAATCTCAGGAAAACGCAGTACTCCAGGTGCTCTTCTCTCCTCAGGATTATCCCTAGTACTTTTCCTCCTATTTTTCTATATGTTTGACTAGGATTCCAAATAATAATGTTAGTATAAGTCTCAAGGTGACTTCTGGGACAGAATAACACCTATCTGTGCTGTTTACATTTAAGGTCAATTATTAATGCTAAATGAGAGATCCAGCTGAGTGTTATACTGGTGTAATAGTACTTACTGTAGGTACAGTGCTACTGCTGTTCCCACTGCCACTAACTAGCTTCACTCACTTCTGCTACCAGACTAGCTGTCAGCTGCCTGTATAATGCAGGCTCTCCTTGCCTTTGTATCGGTGGCTGGACTCAGGCATGGCTGTCAGCTGTCTCAATATGGGCGGTCTCTCTTAATGACCGGCCCCGGCTCTGACGCGACTGTACTCTTCACCTCCGGCCGCCTTCTGCTGGAACAGCCGCTGAGAACTGTGGTCACCTCTGACCAAGTCGCTACCCATCCAGCCACCGCAGCCTAACTCTGGCCCTGCACAAACTCACTGTCCTGTATGCTGCTAGGCTCTCCCTTCACACAGCGCCGTTGGAGTGATGAGTGGCAGCCTCTGGTGAGGGGAACTCCAGACTAACTGTCAGCTGCTGCTAATAGCTCTTATCCACCACTCTCTAAACTGACCCTCTTTTCCTGATAGAAACCAAGTCACTCCCACCTATATTACTCCGCCCCTACTCTGCATGCTTAACCCTGCCAGTCCCGCCATTTTACAATCAAAACATAACATTTTACAAAGATTCATCTCTATATTTAATCTTATATGCTAAAACAACTTTCCCTAATAAATTGTGATATATCATACATCAGAGATCTGTCGCAATATCCCTATATTCCCTGTATACAAACTCTAGACATATATCAATATGGCTACAGTGTTTCAACATGTGGTGTTGTGTAAAGAACACTATAAATGGACCTGGCAGCCATTGATAAAGCAGTATATATTGGTATGAAGAGTATAGGAGATACATGTTTTGGCTCCAGAAAGTGTTGAATTGCTTGTCCCCATGATAGTCACAGTATGCACCTTCCTTGACCAATTCCTTTATTCTGCTGCTCTAATATTTGTGTGTCATTACAGTCACCCCCTCTTCCATACTGATCATCTTGTTTGCAGAGATACAAAATTACTCATCCTTACATTATATATTTGACATTCTACATGATTTACTGAATCCTATAATAATTTAAGCTGACATTAATGTTTAAATGCAAACGCTCATTTATGTATAATCATAGTTTCTCTAGATCACTAAACCCCCAAATTAATATATGAGCCATGCATATGAAAAACATTGTTCGCTGTTAAGCTGACATTGCACTGATACAGGTTGGAGAACTGAGACAGAAGTCAGGTGAGACAGCCATTTTAACACTGGCCCTGCCCATGTGGATGAATGCACCAATCCACACACTGGGTTTCTGCAGGGCAATTCTGCAAATTTTTTCAATCAATCTCTCTACGATTTGCACCGAGCTCACCAAAACTATTAGAGCAATTTACCAGGGCACCCATGACGGGAAATCTGCTCCAATAAGTCATATCCCATGACAGGATATCTGCTCTAATACTATTGTCTGTAATAGTAGTAGCAAAAATGTACACTGCCAGGTTACGTCCCTCCACTGTTACTGTGCCTTCACTCTGAGGGCAGGAGGAGATGGAGGTATCCAAATGGGTCCCTCTTTGCACTCTGGAGCTCTTCCAATACGTAGCAGCAGACTAACATCATCTAAAGATAGAATTAGCTCTCTCAGTCACGCTCTAAAAACTATTAGTACATTTATTAGATGTTAATATATGTGAGTTTATCTTTAATTCTATCTATATTTTTAGGAGCATGTCATATTACAATTACTGCTGAGATCATATCATCCTAAACTGCTACAGGGCACAATCACTCACTAGCAAAGTATTGCTACATAGTATAAGTTTGGAACTACTTTCTATAATGTAGCCATAATATAGCCAGTGGATGGCAGTGTTCTCTTGCAATTTATGGATGATATTTAATTTGGCCTCTGCATAGAAAGCAATATGGGCCTGATTCATTACCGATAGCAACTGCGATTACACAATCAGCCAATTGTGGCCTTTTGCGCATATGCACACAACTGGCCACTGCAATCGGGATTGCAGAGTGATTGACAGAAACAGGGCCGCCATCAGGGGGGGACAGCCAGCACTCCTGTACCGGGCCCGGACAGCTGAGGGGCCCGGACGTCGGCAGGCAGAGTTAATTGCTAATTTATTGCCCTCATACAGGACAGCTGAGGCTGCTAAGTGCTGGCCGGAGAGTTCTATGAATGAGTCATCACACACAGCTCAGCAGTGTGTGATGACTCATTCATTAATGAACTCTTCGGGCAGCGCTGCATGATCAGTGTCCTGCTTCTGATACTGTGAATCAGGAGCAGCTGCAGAGGACCAGCTTATATAATAAAGGTAGGAGCACTGGGCCCCCTCACAGACAGGTTCCCCTCTCAGGACCTTATCAAATTAGTTACTTCAATCACCTCTGCCTCCATAGTTGCTCCACCCTCAGCTCTCCTCCTCTCCTCCCCTTGCTCTCATTGGCCAGATAATGTGTGCACTGCACTGAGGAAGGAAATGTGAGAGAGCAACTGCGGTGCACACACAGAGGTACCTCTGCCCCATCCCTCCCTCCTATACAATCTGCCCCATTGCCCCCTGTACTATGCCTATCTGCCCTCCCCTCCCCCTCCTATACAATCTATCCCCTGTACTATTGCTGAATCCTGCTCTGCCCCATCCCTCTCTCCTATACAATCTGCCCCATTGTCCCCTGTACTATGCCTATCTGCCCTCCCCTCCCCCTCCTATACAATCTATCCCCTGTACTATTTCTGAATCCTGCTCTGTCCCCCTCCTATACAATCTGCCCCACTGTCCCCTGTAATATTCATGAATCCCGCTTCTGTCTCCCCCCTACCCAAATTTCTATCTCTGTACTCTCCCCATATGTGCCCATATCTGTGCCCCAGTTCCCTCATAGCTGTGCCTTTGCCCCCTCTCCATCTCTGCCTCTGCCCGCTTCCCATTTTTGACTCTGCTCCTATCCCATCTGTGTCCTTTACTTAAGTGTGCTTCTCTCTATTTGCACCTCTGCCCCCTTGCCATGTCCGTGCTGGGCCTGATACAGACCCTGTAGCTAAGGAGCGATCACTCACTGCCGGGCGATTGTTGCTCAATGCGCTTGCGTCTAATTCGCAGTGCGCGTGTGCAAGCCAGTCTCTGCAATGGGAAACTGTGCGCTCGTAGCACACAGACTGCCCGCTGCTTTGAGTGACAGATAGTGCCATTTGTGGGTGGTAACAGGGGATGATGCTTGTATCGGGGAGTGTTGTTGCGAACGCAGGCGTGTCAGGCCAACAAAACGCAGTTTAAAGGGTGTGCATAATTAGCAAAGTAGCGTCATTGTACACGTCACCTCCATGTATTTCAGCCAGCACTGATCGCAGTGCTTGCGGTGGGGTAAGTCTACCTCAAGGGCTGCGCTCAGCTCCGATGGCTCTTGATGTTACCGATTCATCCAACAATCCCAGGAGATGACTTGTGTTGCAAGGGTAAACGGGGCATCTTAACACACTTGCGAGCGCTCAGTGCCGTAGCTCGCTAAGACATAGAGGGCGTCCTTACGCGACGCAGTGCGATCACATAATTTAAATATCCGCCCCTTTTTTTTGCAACGAGCGAGCGCATCTTGAGAGCGGGTCTGAATGAGGTCCAGTGTTCCATACCACATACAGTAATTGAACATCCGGATGGCAGGTTATTACAGTTCTGTTGTAAAGCATTAGGCTTTTCTCAATTTAAGAAACAAAAAATCTGTTTATTCTTTTTTAATATTTAAAGGAAAGGGAAAAAAAATAAAAAAAAAATAAAATATATATATATATATATATATATATATATATATACACACTCCAGATACCAGAGCTCAACCCAACCCCTTTGCGTCCACCAGACCTTTGGGGGAAAGAACAAAGGGGGTGGGGGGGCCCTGCCTTTTTCATTTGTACCGGGCCCCACGATTTCTGATGGCAGCCCTGGACAGAAAGTGCCCTTTGTGGGTGGTGACGGGGGGTGGTCAGCGAAATGCAGGTGTGCCAGTGCATTTGAACGCCATTGCAGGGGAGTGCATAAGTTAGTCACTGCGATGCTCTACGCAGCTTGAGTACTCATAGCGTGCTTGGAAGTTATCAATTTCTGAGTAAGGTCAGAGCTTGTGCAAGTGTGCGTGAGGCTGCGATGCTACGCGATTGTCCTGATGGTTTCGCAGTCTTGCTAAACATTACGGATGTGTGTAAGGTAAAGTGGGCGTCCTTATCTGCTGTTGCGGCATAGCGATCTCAATGAATTAGCATATTAATGCAGGGGAACTGCGTGCGTAATCACTATTGTATTCACAGTTGTGATCCTTACTGAATCAGGCACCATGTCAATAAATGATATAAAGTAAATATTCTATGTGTATACGATTACGTCATAGCTTCTTCCCTCATGTGCTTTCCTTCCCTCACTTATACCATCATCCCCTTCCCACTGTCAATTACACTGCCAAACCCCGCTGCTCATATCGATATTATTATTATTATACTTTAGAACTAGGGGTCCACAGCACCTTACAAATGACAAAAACAGTATGAACATAAAACACAGGAACGAAAGTGACATACAATACAGAACTTCGCAGAACTTGGACATTGTTTATAACATTACTGCATCACCAGTCATAGAACTCAAATAGGCAGCTGGGTGGCAGAACCAGGGGTGGCTAGAGGGGGGGGCAGTATGGAGAGACAGTGAGCAAGGAGCATGGGGCAGTGGGTTAGGATAAGAGCTGGAAGACTTTGATGAAGAAGTGGATCTTGAGAGCCCATTTGAAATTTTGGTAGAGAGGTGGAGTCTGATAGGAAAAAGGAGAGAGTTCCAGAGGTGAGGAGCGACATGGGCAAAATTACTCATGTTGCTGCAATGTTTATAAACCTTGTGTATAAACATTCTGCAATGTTTTGTACTGTAAGTCACTTTTACTTTTGTTCATACTGTTACTGTCCTCTGTAAGGTGCTGCAGACCCCTTGTGGTGCCATGTATAATAATAATAATAATAATAATAATAATAATAATAATAATAATAATAATAAGTATGTTAAACTGAATTTAATACTTCTTTATTGTGAAAACACACCCATTTTGAATTGTAATATATTTTAATGACATGTGACCTAAAAACTGGATCATGTGTTATACCACTTGCATTTAGCATGGTGGCGCACTGCTAAGCATTGCTCCCTCACACAGCATGTATTATTCTGACCAGGACCCTATCTGTGTGGAGTGCAAATGTTTTCCCTATATTTGTGTGGGTTTCTTCTGGGTTCTCCAGGTTCCTCCTGCAATCCACAAACATTGTGTGGTAGTGTATATATCAGGGGTACTCAACCACGGTCCTCAAGGCACACTAACAGTCCAGGTTTTAAGGATAGCCATACTTGAGCACAAGCAACTTCATTAGTACCTCAGTTATTTTGATTAAACCATCTGTGCTATAGCATGGATATCACCAAAACCAGCACTGTTAGTGTGCCTTGAGGACCGAGGTTGGGAATCACTGGTATATATAGTGGATACAGACCTAGTGTAATATGGTGCTGCTATATACATAAATAGTAATAATTTAAAAATATATAGACAGTGTTGGCTGGAAATTAACTATTTGCCATTCAGCTAGGGGCTAGCACAGAGATAGGTGGTTCCTCAGTGAGATTGCTAAGCACTGCATAGTAGCTGAGCAGAGCACATGTATTGCTTGTTGTCAGTCCACTACGTCTCACTGGTCCTCAGCTGACTGTACACAGCTGTTTTCATTCCCCCAAAGACTTCATGTGCTGTCATAGGTAAAGGATGATTATCCTCCTAGAGCACATAGCTTCTGACTTATCATGACGTTCTACCGCTCCATTGCTACACATAGTAGATGGCTATAGGGACAAATGCAGGATTTGTAGAGGAGGTTTCCAGGTGTTGACTTAAAACTGTTGCATTAACAGAAACTTTATTTCTAGTTACATTTATTTTTAAATACATAACAAGCACAGTTGAGTCCCAAAGTGTTGCTCAATCTGTTATGATCCATGGTAGCGGATCATCTTGGTGGCAGGTCCCAGTGGTATTAGGCGATTGGGACACTGCATTATGCTTTGATTCCAGTTCCGGCTGTTGCAGGCAGCTGGAACTCTGTCTGTATCTCTGCAGCTCATAGCTGCATTCCTGCTTATCAGTCTGTGTTCAGTTCAGCTGCAAACCATTTAGTGATTATGGAGGCTCTCTGCAGGGATTGCTCTCATTGTTCCCTGCTTCTGATAAATTACAGCCAGACCTACACTTCCTGCCGGTGATATTGCCTGACTTCCAGAATATGTGTTTGTCCCTGTGCTCAGAAGCATGAGTTTTGCACCTTGAAAAAGACAGACGTCGAAACGCGTTGGTGTATAGGGCTGGAGCCTATGGTGATTACATCAGGAACCTCTGACCAATTGTGGGATAGTCCGGACTCTGTCTCCCACTCCAGGTCATTATATTTTCCATCTATCATGTTGGTTTCTCACTCATTTATGCATAAACATTATTTGTGTTTTTATGAGTTAATAAATTGTGTTCAATTACTATCCACCCTTGAAGAAATCCCGTATTCATTTTAATTTGCATAAAACCTTGAGGAAACAAGGGGCCAAGGTGAAGGTATGAAAAGTGCCCTTGGAACCTAAAAGAGACCTTTATGAACACATCTCATCATGATTTATTGTGAGTAAGTATGCCCTTTCTACCTGGCTGTATTCACAAGTACATGGATGTTTTTGATATTCCATATGAATATTTCCTATGAATTTCAGCGTGATATAGACCTTGTGTGAAAAAATATACCTTTATGGAAGCTTACCTCTGTTTTACAGAGTGAGTATGGTACGACTATTTACCTTATCATAGAACATTATTTTGGAGCCATTACATTTGTAAAAATCATACTAAACTATTGTTTCCCCCCCCCCATTTCTTCTCGCCCTTTTCTGAGGACTATTAC
The DNA here is from genome assembly GCA_031769625.1 of Taudactylus pleione. Lineage (NCBI taxonomy): Eukaryota > Metazoa > Chordata > Amphibia > Anura > Myobatrachidae > Taudactylus > Taudactylus pleione. The sequence continues at coordinate 6,109,720 of JAUIMM010000255.1, read as the reverse complement.
AAAAAGATATCCTCTGGGAAGAAAACTGGATTGTACACCATTGATGAACTTGTGACAGAATTAAGGACGGCTGTGATTGAGTATGGTATCAGACATCTAACTGTAAAAATATTGGATGCAAAAAAAATGTTAAAAGTTTCTTTGGTTTAGATTGTGGTTTTGCTGAGTGGGTCGAGATAGGGGTGAGCGCAGTAAGAAGTCATCATCTTTTTTGTGTGTTCTATGAGTCTATGAAGTCGTTACAGAAGTCGATTCAGAAGTCCTGCATTACAAGAATGATGATTTACCCTGGCACTTAATTAAAAAAAAAAAAAATAGATGAAATCTTAATTTCCACCTACTTTTCTAGAAATTAAGTGATGATGAATAGACCCCATAGTGATTTAAAAGGATGAGGTTTTATTTTTCACACTATAAAATAAAATTTTGCCTGCATGGAAGTTAGTTGCACCCACCACACAGTGGGCCTGGTTCTGAGTCAGACGCTAACTGGGTTACAACTAAAATGCTATTATTTTACATTTTCATAGTTACCTAGTGTGTTTGAGCGCTTAGACTAGGGACGTGCAAAATACGGCCCGTGGGCCGGATAGGTCCCGCAAGCTAATGCTGCTTGTCCTGCTGCCTCTAATCACTGAACAATGACAAACGGCCCAACCAACCGCTTGTCATTGCGCTACAGTACATAAGACCCGCGGCCGCCATTGAGAACAATCCGCTGCAGCCAGGAGCAACTGTAAGCTCCCGACTACACACTCACCAGTTCTCTGGTGTACTGCGACATGACGGTCTCCCAGCTCCCCCTATCAGAGCAGTGTTTGATGAGTGCATGCCCCGGAAGTTTAGTAGCGGAGCAGCAGCAGTAGAGACAGCGGCGCTGAATTTGGCAGCCGTAGCAGAAAGATTTTTACAGTGAAAAATCCCTTGTGAAAGTAATTAGGTGTGCACATAATTTAAGATAATTTCTGCACCCTTCTAACAGGGCATACTGTCTTTAAACTTCTGTGCCAAATGTAGTAGGGTGAGAGTTTAGAAAATTTTAGAGTTTAGCAGTAAACTCTTACGTTGGTCGAGTTTTATCTTCAAAATGGAAAAAAATCTGGATGAAAGTTTAAATTGTGAGAGTTTTTTGAGTCTAAAAACATTTGGGTTTGTATGTTCTCGAACTGTATTACATTGGCCAAGTTTAAAATGTGTGAGAGATTACTGCTCAACTCTCATGTTTTTTAAACTTGAACCCTATTACATTCGGACCATAATGTTTTAGAAGTGATTTACAAGTGATTAGAAGAGCTGTTTTTTTTTATTGCTTTCATTTAGCAATAAAATGGTGAATTTACTATGCAGCTGTTTTCACAGTCATAGCATCTATAGGGTTTAGGGGTAATCATAGTAAATATAAAACCAGGCATGCTTTGTATTTAATATTATTGCTCCTTTAATTCCAGAATCCAAAAACGCAGAGGCTTTGAATTCATCCAGTGTTCAGGAATATGTACATACATGACTAGGGCTGTTAATAGCCGTCAAAGGTCTGGGTACTCCAAAAATTTTTAATTTTTGTGATATTTTTTGTATTTTTATGGGTTAGAGTAGAGGTAAGCAAAATATAGCCTATCCCACCCACTTTTCTTACATACACAACTGTCATCATTAGTATCAGGACTCACAAAGGCTTTTGTGGCGTGTGGCCCTTGCATGTTTACTGAAAAGCGTTAAGCTGAAATAATTGCCCACCCCTGGCTTAGACCAAATACTGTAAAATAATACATTTGCAGTCACAGTCAATATTACACCCACCTTCAATGCTTTGTAGTTGTCTGCCACTATGCATCACAAATGCAACTTGGGCAGGTGCTACTGACAGTACTAGAAGACATACAGACAGGGCTGGGACATAGACTCACTGACAAGTAGAGACCGAAACACCAGTTAGACTGAGGGACAGAAACGCAGACAGTGCTGGAAGACAGGCTTACTGGCATGACAAAGAGGTCAAAGAGTGCTGGGAGACAGAAACACAATATGGGCACACAGTAAGTACTGCAAGACTAACAGAACTGGCAGACACACTGACACTATACTGGGAGACAGGCTATCAATCAACAGCCAGATGGCTCACAGCCAATCAGTCGCCGCTTACTCTAGAGCGGCCTCTGATTGGTTGGCGGCCTGGCAAATGTCATTACCCACGAGGTCTCAGTCATTTGCCGGGGAAGAGATGTATGTGGAAACACATACATCTCTTCACTGTCCGCACTGGTCCGCGTTACTCGGTTTGTTATTTGTATGGCCGGAACTGTATTGGAGAAGAGGACTGACCTGCGCCAGGAGGTAGGTGAGTATTTGATGCTTTCTTTTTAGGGATAACCGTGGATTACTACTGGAGAAGGGGACCAATCACTGGGGAGAAGGTATCTGTGTTTGTGTTTTGTGGGTAATAAACTTATACTTTACACGGTTTGTGTGTACTATAATGGGGATACCGGTGCTGGCACAATGTAGTTCCACAAGTACCAAAGGGCAGGCACGCTGGTACTTGTAGTCCCACTGTAAAAATCAATAGTATACATTAAATATTATCACTGTTGCCCTTGCACGCTCCGGCGAGGGGTGCAGGGAAGAGCCCCGGACTTCAGCCAAGGCCTGGGATGCTCAGGAGAGGACGGACCCCTTTATTGGAGGGTCGCCACCTCCCCTGTGGCCACAGCCTGGGCTGACTATTTTGGGGTGTTAATGCATTGGCTGGGGTGACCAGTGAAAGGGTCCCCTGGCTGTGGCATTTTTCCCTGTATTTTTAAAACCAGGACTGGCTCACAGAGCCCAATGCTGGTTCATAAAATACAGGGGACCTGTACACATTTTGTCACCCATATTTTTAGAACTAGGACTGGCTCACAGAGCCCGGGGCTGATTATGTCTTTGGTGGGGAACCCCATGTAATTTTTTTTTTATTTAATACTTTATTTTATTCATTAGAGTAAGAGGCAGAAACATACACAGAACACATTGATCTGTGTATGTTTCTGCAAGACACGCTGCTCAGGAGGAAGTCTATTTAAAACTTCTATTTTTTAACCAAGTTTGCTTAAATTCCCCTGTAAACATAATCCTGATTCTTGGTAAATTCCCGTGTTGTATTCATGTCTACGGAAAGTACTGCCGTGCTTAGATGATAGTGTATTCACTTCTATTTGTACTTAGGGGTGCATTTTAACTTCGGATCACCACTGATAATACAGAAAATACACCCGTTTTTTTCCATAGTAGATTTCCATGTTTGGAAAATGCCAATATACGCCCGTGATTGCAATCTAGGCCCTACACGAAGCTTATTAAATTTTCGCCATGACTGAAAGACATAATATGCATTCTGTAAACAATGCATGCAGGAACCTTATACGGTATGGAAATGTATAGTCTACATCATACTTGCCAACTCTCCCTGATTGTCAGGGAGACTTCCTGAAATAGTAGCAATCTCCCTTACTCCCTGAGGAGTCCAGCAATCTCCCTGATTGCACCTTACCCCAATTATGAGCTGTTATATAAAAAAGAAAACATAGATATATACATTCAAATGGCATCATTAGTATAATTTCTCTGCATTGGTTAAAACTTAAAAGTCACAATGGGCCTGATTCATCACGGATCGCAACTGAAACAGCGTACGCAGATTGGTGGATGGTGCATACTGCACGTGCGTATGCACCGCAGTGCACGTGCGTGAATTAGCATTGCAATCGCACTGTGATCACTTACGCAGACACAAAGCCAACGCAGACTGAGGGAAGGGATATCAGCATGTGGGGATGGGGGAGTGGTTGGAGAAACGCAGGAGTGCCAGTCCGCGTGAATGCCGTTGCATGGTCGTACATAAATTAGCCACAGTGACAGCATACGCTGCTTGTGTACTCACTGCGTGCGATGAGATTAGCAATTTCTGAGTAAGGTCAGACCTGTTGTAATTGTGCGTGAGGGGCTGATGTTACTCGATTTTCCCGATGTATATGCAGGACTGCAAGGTATTACGGATGTGAGATAGTAGTGGGCGATAGTGGGCGTCTCTATGCTGACTGTGGGATGGCTTTGCGATTGCATTCACTAGCATATATTAACACAGCAGAGCTGTGTGCGTAATTGTTGCTGCGATCGCAATAGCAATCCGTGATGAATCAGACACAATGATCCCTATTGCTACAGGCATTTTCTGAAAAGTGTCAGTGTGTTTTCATGAACAAGTAGATCTTACTAACTACTTTAGGGCTCATTTACTTATGGATGTAAATCAATTTTATGGCACGCTCTCAGATGTAGTCCATACCGCCACGTTCATAGGTGTTGCTTTCACAATCTCCCTGAAATACTTTTGCAAAAGTAGGCAAGTATAGTCTACATATATACATAGATAGATAAGTAGATCGATAGATATATTCTTTTTAAAGTAACAGCAAATCTATATTTTTAACTCCTGCATCTGTGTACATTGCCTAATATTGTGTATACAATATACAATACAATATACAGCTGATTATACTAAAGTTTGAACTCTTTACCTGAGCAGCAGCCTGCCAATCAGCATCACTTTGACTGACACCCATTCTTAGAACATGACCATTTGATTCTGCTGAAAGATTTGATTTGCACAGTTAATGAAAATGCCTGTTCCATTTCTGTATGGAGAATATTCTCCCATAACCAATTATTTTTATATATGTCTATGTGTATAAATAGTTCTTATATCATGCTCTCAAAGTTGACGTTTTTCAGGCATGTCCATCCTAGCCGATTCCAGCAAACAATCCAATTTTTGGCACTTGGTACAAGGGTTGTGATTGCAACTGACAGGGTCTGGGACGTAAGGCTAGATAGGTTTCTCAGTATTCATCTTGACCGATAATAAAGATAATTAGATTACATCTCATAATTTGTGTATAGAAAACCTACCTGACTTCCCTCCCAATTAGAACATACAATTAGAATCATATACAATTTATCCCGGAGAAGAGTATATCCTAGTCCTGGGGAACTTGTTCTGTCCCTACCTTGTCCCTTGTCCCTACCTTGTCCTTATCTGGTATAAAAAAGAACATTGTGAATATCAGAAATCAGAAAAATATTTAAAATGATAATTCATATTTATTTTAGAGGGTTTTTGTATATTCCAAAACAACACTTTCTAATATTGAAAAGTTGTCACTAGATATACAAAAGCCACACATCCAAGCTCTTCAGCCATGAAGGGGTTCATTACAGCAAAAAATAGCATGAGCTGTGCTGTTCCTAGTTCCCCCGCAAGTCTATGGGATCATTGATCGCATTTAATGCACGGCTGCTCAAGCAGATAACGGAGTCCTTCTCCTGGACAAAAGGAAACCATATGAGACACCAAGGTAATTACATGTCACCCCTTCCCCCAAGGAAAAAAACTCCACTCGGGATCTATGTTGAATTGAAGATGGCTGTTATTTAGAGATATAAAATAAACTTTTGTGTTTGAACTTTATGCTTGAATTTGAAACCAAACATGGGCCCTTAGAAGACTGTACACATTTGTTAGACAAAATAGAGGATAATATGAAAGTCTCGTCACTGATCTAAAATGAATGAGCTGAGGCCCTGATTCAGAGCCGGACGCTCTGACAGAGCGCTCGCTCTGAATCAGGTCCGTCCCTCTGATTTTAAGAGCGGCCTCCTGGCCGCTCGCATAGCTGTGGGTTACCACCCACAGCTATAGCGAGCGGCCAAAATGATGGTCGCGATGGTCAAGACCATCGCGACCATCGGGCTTGCGACGAGACCCTTGCGGTAGGGTCTCGTTCCCGCAAGCCCTGGAGTGCTTTTGGCTCTATCAGAGCCAAAAGCACTCCCACTGACATCACTAGTGATGTCAGTGGGGCCGGCCCTAGATGGTAGGCGTTCCCATGGGAACGCCTCCGTCTGGGCAGCCACGCCCCCGGCATGCCCTCCATGCCCCTTTGGTGCGAGACCCATAACGACGGCTTGGCCGCCATTATTCGGGTCTCACGCATGCGCACGACGGAGCCGGCTCCGTCGTGTGCATGCGCACTTGGGCAACAACGACCCGCTTGCGAGCGCTCAGCGCTCGCGAGCGGGTCTGAATCAGGCCCTGAATGCTATCACCTTGTGAAGCACAGTTGAAAGTTTGATATTGACAATGTCCATGCATTGTGAATCCAGCTATCAAATTCAATTTATCTTATTTCTTGTATGTTCCCATAACTGTTTTGATTATGAGCTCATATGGGCAAATTTTATATGTCTTGCTTCATTGTATGTTGATTCATCGATTTTCTTTTTTTGTCGTGCATATATTTATTTCATATGTTGTAAATAAATAGCTCCACATTTAATTAATACAATAAACTTAGACATTTGCTAATTTTAAGAGTTAGATTATTTGTCACCCTTTTTATTAGAAATGTGCGGGTCCGGTTCTCAGAGAACCAACAACAACAGAATTTAGTGGTTCTGAGTCGAACCGAGTTCAGAACCACTTTTGAGTCCCAGCTCGGACTCCCTGCGGTTCGGAACTTGGATTTAAAAACCGAACTCGGGTTTGGGATTGCATGCTAACAGATCAAAATTATGTAATTTTAGCTGTTTTTTTTTTTCCTTTAATACAGATCCAAAACCAAAACACGAAGATGAATCCGGATCCAAAACCAAAACACGGGTGTCGGCGCACATCTCTACTTTTTATAATGCCACCTTCACTAATTTATGAGTTTTGGACTTGTGAGCAGAACTACTGACTTTGCTGAGCAATTACTCTATATGAAACTTGACATGACACAGATATGGCCAGGGGCATAATAAAATATTTGTGGGCCACAATGCAAAATTTTGAAGGGCACCCACATTTTTGAAGAGCACCAGGATGGGAGTGTCTAGCGCCATCTTTGTGGCATATCATGAGCCCATCAACGTTTTAAGGTCTTGAATCCCCCATATTACTCCCATATCACTATAAACCACAATCAACAAACAGCGGAGCCAACTTTTCAGAATGACTAGGGGCACCATGTGACTGAAAACTGCCATGCATAGACATGGATAGTGGCACCCACATAGCTATGGCCACAGCACCAACAGAGCTAGCTCCCATGATCTCCAATATTACAATACCCTTCTCTCCACTGTGCTCCTCTCCTTAACTTTAGTATGCTGGCCGCCACCTTCTCTTTCTATCCAATCTGATGCTATACTGAGTGCACTTCCTGGTTAAAGACCAATGGAACAGCAAAGCTCCTTCACCTCTGAGCAGAATTTAATTTAAAAGCCCTAGAATGCCAACTACTACACACTGCATTCTGGGACTTGAAATGCCTTGCAGAGTTGGCAGTATGCTCAATAAGTTCATTAAGCTGTAATGCACAGCGTACTCTGTGAATGCTATGCAATCCAATGCAAAACTGCAGAAACTGCCTCCAGCTTCATGCGAGGGGCTTGTTAGTGTTGAGGATCGCCTAGCCAGATCACTCCTGCATATTAGAAGCAATATATCACTAGTATAAATGTCATTTTTAGGATCTAACAAACACTGTGGTGCAGTGGAAACCTGGGACAAGTCTCACTCTACGGCTCTCCTCTGCTCCCTGTCTTTAATTTGAACAGATAAAAGTAACAATAAACAAATACAATGGGCCTGAATCATTACGGATTGCTATTGCGATCGCGGCTGCGATTGTGCACGCAGGTCTGCTGCAAAAATATGCTAACGACTGCAATTGCAAAGCCATCGCACAGCCAGCATAGAGACGCCCACTGACACAATCTCACATCCGTAATACCTTGCACTCCTGTGTATACTTCAGGAACATCGAGTAACATCGGCCCCTCGGGCACAATTACAACAGGTCTGACCTTATTCAGTCGCAGTGGCTAATTTATTCAGACCCATGCAACAACGTTCAAACTAGGGGTGTGCACCGGCCACTTTTCGTGTTTTGGTTTTGGATCTGGATCTTTCTTCGTGTTTTGGATCTGGATTGGTTTTGCCAAAACCACCCTTCCGTGTTTTGGGTTCTGGGTTTTGTGTTTTGGATCTGTATTTTTTTTTAAAAAAGCATAAAAACAGCTTAAATCACAGAATTTGTGGGTTTTTCTGCTCCTATGCAATTATTAACCTCAATAACCTTCATTTCCACTCATTTCCAGTCTATTCTGAACACCTCACACCTCACAATATTGTTTTTATAGCCAAAAGATTGCACAGAGGTAGCTGGATGACTATGCTAAGCGACATGAGTGGGCGGCACAAACACGTGGCCCATCATCTAGGAGTGACACTGCAGTGGCAGACAGGATGGCAGTTTGAAAAACTAGGCCCCAAACAGTACATACTGCAAAGAAAAAAAAGAGGTGCAAGATGGAATTGTCCTTGGGCCCTCCCACCCACCCTTATGTTGTATAAATAGGACATGCACACTTTAACAAACCAATCATTTCAGCGCCAGGGTCTGCCACATGACTGTGGCTGAAATGATTGGTTCATTTGGGCCCCCACAAAACAAGCTGGCAATTAATGTGTCCCTGCACAAACTGGCTCTACGGAGGCAAGATGTCGTCCTCATCCTCCTCATCCACCGATTCCTTGGATAAAACAGGAAAAAGGGATTTAGGTGTCCCTGGACTGCTTACGGTCTTAGCCAAAGTTTCTGAACTTGACAGTAACTTTTTATGAACGCGCTGCAGGTGCCGTATAAGGGAGTTTGTTCCTAGGTGGTTAACGTCCCTACCCCTACTTATTTCACCTTTACATATGGTACATATGGCAAGACAGTTGTTGTCCGGATTTGGATAGAAATATTGCCAGACCAAAGAGGTGGAATGTTTGGTCTTCTGCCCAGGCATGACCGTGATGGGCTTTTTCATCCCACGGACAACAACTGTCTCCCCCGGAGCCTGATTTAAACAAACCACATCACCATCAGAATCCTCCTCGCCAACTTCCTCCTCAGTGCCAGCTACACCAGTATCCTCATCCTGTTGTACTTCAACAGTGACATCTTCAATTTGCATATCAGCAAGTGGACTGTGGGAGCTCCTTTCAGCACTTGCAGGGGGCGTTTAAATGGTGGAAAGAGCCACCTCTTCCCGTCCAGTGCTGGGAAGGTCAGGCATCGCAACCGCCACCACACTTGGACTCTCCTTGGGGATTTGTGATATCTTCTTAGAACGCACAGTTCTTCGCTGTGCTTTTGCCGGCTTAACTCGTTTGATTTTTTTAGCGGGAGGAGGGCTTCCATCGTCATGTGAAGCTGAACCACTAGTCATGAACATACTAGGGAAAGACCTTAGCCGTTCCTTGCCACTCCGTGTCGTAAATGGCATATTGGCAAGTTTACGTTTCTCTTCAGATGATTTAAATGTTTTTTTCAAGGTCATTTTCCTGAACTTTGTCATTTGGGATTGTATGTGCCCTCTACTATGACATTGGGCATCGGCCTTGGCAGACGACATTGATGGCATGTTATCGTCTATGTCATGACTAGTGGCAGCAGCTTCAGCACTAGGAGGAAGTGGTTCTTGATCTTTCCCTATTTTATTTTTATCGGAGAAAGTTTGGTCCTCCATTTATGTTATATTGATATATACGTGCGGCTAAGGCGCACACAAACACAGAAAATTATTTTTTATTTTGTTGGAGACTAGTGCACTTTGTGGGTTACACCACCCTTTAAGAAATGAGCCAGCCGGCCCTTTACTTATGGGACACAGGCGCACGCTTGGCGCTGCTCCTTTGTTGATGCACGTGCAGCACAGTGCACACAATTCACAAACACAGAAATTTTTATTTTATTTTATTTGGAGTGCCCTTTGGGGGTTACAGCACCCTTTATTGGACAAGCCAGCCGGCCTTTTACTTATGGGACACAGGCGCGCGCTTGGCGTTGCTCCTTTGTTGATGCATGTGCAGCCACAGTGCACACAATTCACAAACACAGAAAAAATAATTGTTTTTTTTGCACTTGGGGGGAGCACCCCATATGGACAGAGCACCCCCTGGACAACACTACAGCACCCCTTTAGGACTGGGACACTGCACAGGACTTTGGAGTGGACACAGCCCCTATGGACAACTGACTGCACAACACAGTCCAGCCAGCCCCTATGGACTTTAAAGGAGTGGACACAGCCCCTATGGACAACAGCAGCACAGCACAACACTACACTGCACTGCACTGCACTACACTACACTACACAGCCCAGCCAGCCCTAACTCCCACCCTCCCTCTTCACTGTCCACAGCCAAGTGAGAAAATGGCGCTGACGCGGGTACCTTATATAGGTTCCAAAACCCGCGAGACCCGGAAGGCGGGATGATGACGTTTTGCCTTGATTTCAGATCCGAGTCAGGCGGGAAAAGTCGAGCCTGACTCGGATCGGCCTCGGATCGGGGGGGGCTTGGGGGGGTTCGGATTTCTGAAATCCGAACCCGCTCACCCCTAGTTCAAACGTACAGGCACGTCTTCATTCTCCGACCACTCTCCCATCACCATCCCCAAATGCTGACATTCCGTCTCTCGGTCTGCGATGGCTTTGTATCTGTGTAGGTGATCACAGTGTGATCGCAATGCTAACTCACGCACGCGCACAACGGTGCATACGCATGCGCAGTACACACCATCGGCCAATCTGTGTACGCTGTTGCAGTTGCGATCAGTAATTACCCAGGCCCAACATCAACAAAATTAGCAAAATATTCTTAAAAAAGACGTCATTGCATTGATGTATTTTGTTATAAAGACACAAATTGAAGAAAGATTGCATGAGTGTGTTTGTGGATGTACGTGGACCCAGTACACACAAAATGTGTCATCAACCCAATTTCTGTTCACTGTCCCTACCTCAACTTCCATCCTAAGGGTATGTGGGCAGCAGAGCATCACACTTGCCTGCAGTCTTCATACACCATCAGGAGAAATACATATTTGTTATAAAAATAGATAGGGTACCTTTTTTCTAGGGGTCCAATGGATACAAATATTTGATATTGTGGAGGTTTTTTTTGCCTTCTCTCCTCGTATGGAGTGAGCTTGCTGACTAGCATAGTGAGAGGCGTAGACGCAGTATAGGAAGAACTGATTCCCAAGCACGGGAGAGTGTATATCCTATAGAGCAAAATGTAATAAGGTGTGAGTTTAGGAAAGTGGTGCAATTCTGCCATATTTCTGGTCACTTTCAAGGCATCATATGTAATAGAATGACTGGCTAACTCGCCGCAAACAAACCACTATCCTCCAGGTATTTTTAATGTTAGACATACACCTCGCCTGATGTAATAGGTAGTAATAGAAAACTCAGCAGAATAATGAATAACAATGCCCTCAGGCCAGTGAGATTACACATTTTATAACCCCACATATGTGGCCAATTACAACACATTAAAACCCTATGAAAAGCTTCCCACAGGCCATCTCCCCTCTGTGTGTATTTGTCTGGGCTCCACACTCAGGGTGGGATACAGCAAAGCGAGAAATGCTGCCAAACCCCTAAATGCGTGTTTGACCGCATTTCCCATATACACCAAGCCCCAGAATGCGATGCACTCCAAGACTTGGTTGCGGTGAGTAACGCCATCTTCCTCATAGACCCGGAAGTCCCTCCATCACAAAGGGCCACTCTCACAGAGAGAGCAGTCCATTGCGGTGTTCGTCATGCATACCGGAGTTACCAATGCTGGCATGCATGCGAAGACCGGAGGGATGCATCACATCCCGAATGTGATGCATCATGCATCCTGATTTCAGAGTGAGGAGCAGCGTTACAGTCTTGCGGAACAACACCAGAACCAGGGCCCAATTAGGATATGTGCCAGGTGGACCTATAGATCTAGAAGGTTCCTCTACTCCCTCTCAGATCAGGAGGTACTGTAGTTAAGATGGTTAAATCTCACAAACCTGAATCTCTATGAGAGATGAGGTGAGAGATGTCCGAAATATGAGGGAAATCATAGTCAAAGTGTGGCATATATATAATATTATATATTCCATGGAATACATGATGAGTATTTTCCAAAAGTATTATTAAAACGTGGGATCTTTGGACCTCACATTTTCAGATGCCTCCAGCATTTCTATGACACCTGGTCACAAATATTCTATATGATAGATCTATTTGTCGCAACTTTCGGATAAGAAACGGATGCAACTCGTAATGGGATTGACTAGACCTATAAATAAGGTGTTCACCAGGGACCCCCGCAAGGAGGTATGGACTTAGCTGCGTCCGACACGCAGGTCGCGGCCCTCAGCGGAGGCTACAGCATAGTCGACAAGCCAGGTCAGAATCCAAACAAGCAAAACGGTACCAAGGGTCAGGCAATAATGGAGTCAGGAGCGGAGCCAAGGTCAGAACCGGAATATTAAACACAGTACCAGGGAGGAGACAGAGATGGGTCAGGAACAAGCCAAGGTCAGAACGAGGTGACTGTAACATGGGTATGAATGCTGGAATAAGGTAATGGCAGGGCCGGATTACTAATCGGCCGGGTGGAGCTACAGCTCCAGGCCAACCATTAAAGTAGGCCCAACGCAGTGCAGACAGGAAAAAAAAATCCCTGTGAACACTGTCTGCACTGCTTTGAATCCGACAACACTGCATTACAGTGATGGAGGATTCGAAGCCTCCGCGCATCAGCCATCCGAAGCTCCGTCACTGACTGTCCAATTTCTCTCCCTGGCCCTGCAGTCTGAGGCTCCGCCTCCATGCTGGACGAAGCTCCGTCCCCATGCCGCCCGAAGCTCCGCCCCCCAGGTCGTACTAGCTTCCCTGGCCATGTGAAATTGGCTCCGGTTCCCTGGGTCATCTGAAGCCCAGCCCTTTCACCCAAGGGGCCACTACTCCCCTCCTCCCTGCGCAATGACATTAAACTATAAGGTTAGCCTTTTGAGCGGAGTGCAGAGGCTGAGCTGATGTGAGAAGAAGCCAGCATGCATAACCAGCGTTCCTTCCCGCAGGTCAGTGTCATGTCTGGCATCTATTAAGTGTGTGTATGTACTGCGTGCATGTACTGTATGTATGTGTATATATATATATACACACACATGTTTTTGTATATGTGTGTATATGTTTTTGTATATGTGTGTATATATATATATATATATATATAGATCAGTTGTTGAACCTGGCACTCCCATACTCGCAGTGGTGTATCTATAATGGGTGCAGTGTGTGCGGGGCACATGGGCCCCCCGGGTCCAGGGGGGCCACGCACCGCACACACTGCACCCATATTTTTTTAAAATTTACCTGTCCGAGGTCCCGCGTCGGGGGTCACTGCTGCTCAGAACACCGGAAAAATGGCCACCGCGGCCATTTTCCGGAGTTCTGCGCATGCGCAGTAGACTCTGGGCACACTCTAGTGCTCCAGTGGCTAGCCAGCCGCGTCAGTCGGCTGCCAGCCACCAGGGAGAGAGGAGAGGGCCCCGCACGAGGAGTGCACACGGGCCCCCTCCTCTCTTAAAACTCCCCTGCATGCTCGTAAGTAGAATTTGCACCAGTGTCGTCCTTAATTGCCAACTTCTGTAATAGGTTGGCATCCACACAATTATGCCAATAAATGCGACCCTGAATGTGATTATGGACCACACAGGACATCCAGTTGCTTTCAAAATACAAGAACTCTTTACTTAAGCTGTGTGCACACTGATAGATATATCCCCCATTCCACTGAACAGGCTATATATCCATAGTGCATCACCGTGTGTGTACAGCAGATATGTCTGTGAACGACATGGTCAGGGGCGGATTGGGAATTGAAAGTGGCCCTGGAAAAATCAGTGACAGTGGCCCTCGGTGTGCGCGCCGAAAAGTGGGTGTGGCCTCGTGAAAAGGGGTGCGGCCTAATGCGAAACACCATGCCCGCAAGCCACTCCCCCTGTTTCAGTCATAGTCATACTGGGGCCATGCCTACTGCTCCAGGAGCTGATGGGTATGCCCACAGTCCCTCTCTCCAGTGACTAAGAACATCAAGCATGTGAATGAGTATTTTCTTACCTATATGATTTCTCTGCAACGGGGAATCTCTGAAGAAATTGATCCTCCCTGGACAGGCAGTGTCTTGAGTTGGTATATGCTATTCATGCACGAGATCCCATGGTCTGGAAGCCGTCTGTATGTGTCCCAATAAAACCAATGTTATTATCATGCAACAGAGGTTCAACCAGATAATAAATGTGGGTTTCCCATATCAAACAATTTTATATTATAAAATATATTTGCTCCTTTGGTTCCATTTACATCAGAATATGGTTTCATTAGAATTGTTATCTTACTGAAGATTACTGTGCCCCAATGTTTCCTTCTAATAGTATCAGCGTTCCTACCATCCTATATGTGTGTCTCCATCACCACCACCTTGGTGTGTCTCCAACCTATCCCCTCTCATGTGTTTATTCAACGCTATCACCCTGCGCCTCTCCAGTGACACCCCCAATTCACTCCGGCACCATCCACCCACAGTGCCATCCTCCTGTGTCTCCCGACGCCATCATCCTGCGTCTCCTCAGTGGCATCCTCCTGCCCTAGCACAGAATAGCCCTTCTTTCTCACACACAGATCATCTCCCCTTAGCACAGAATACCCTCCCTCCCCAGACAGATCAAACCGCCTCGTCTCCACAGACAGATCATCATTTCCCCCGCCCTTAGTATAGCAGACCCCCCCTCCCCCAGACAGATCATCTCCCCCACCCCTAATATAGCAGACCCCCATCCCCAGACAGATCATCATCTTCCCCGCCCTTAGTATAGCAGACTCCAACTCCCCCAGACAGATCATCTCCCCCACCCCTAAGTTAGCAGACCCCCATCCCCAGACAGATCATCTCCCCAGCCCTTAGTATAGCAGACCCCCCTCCCCCAGACAGATCATCTCCCCCGCCCTTAGTATAGCAGACCCCCCTCCCCCAGACAGATCATCATCTCCCACGCCCCTAATACAGCAGACCCCCCTCCCCCACAGACAGATCATCATCTCCACCCCTAGTATATCAGACCCCCCCCTCCTCCACAGACAGATTATCACCCCCTAGACTGCAGCCAAACCCGATTGTCTCCTCTCCACTCTGCCCCCTCCCCAGGCTGTGAAATGAAACTTAAACATGACACTTCACAGCCTGGGGAGGGGAGAGTGGAGAGGATGTGATCAGGCTGACAGACTGCTCTGACCGGCCCCCCATCCCCGCCGCAACTTACCAGTCACCGCAGCCACGCTGTCACCCGCGGTCCCGCGCCACTTCACCTCACTCCTCCTTGTTGACGCCGACTATACGCTGGCCTCTCTTCTCGCAAGAGAGGCTCAGACGCGCGGCCAGGCAGTACTGATAGGCAGCCGGGCTCCTTGTGTAAAACACATAGGAGCCAGCTGATTGACGCGAATCGGGGGGCGGGGCCTCAAATAACAAGCGGCCCCACAACCAATCGGCCCACCGGGATTTTCCCCGCAAAATGTAATGCCCAATCCGCCCCTGGACATGGTTCACAGACATATCCGATCTGCTGTGCAGCTGTCAAGGTCGGGTCATCGGGCAGACGATTGGCAAGTGTGTACACACTTACAAATCGACAGATAGGTAGCGGGTCGGCCCAACGTCGACCTAGTGTGTAACTGGCTTTAGGTTCTTTCATGATTAAAGAACCTAAGTAAAGAATTCTGAAACATTGAAAGCATTTTGGGGGTCTTGTGTGATCCACAATCGCAGTCAGAGTGCCGCCTTCACTGGTATTGGATGCGGTCATTATACCGACAGTCAGGATTCCGGCGCTTACAATGCCAGCACTGGAATCCTGACACCTGTCAGAATCCTGGTCCCGGCATCCTGACCGCCGGCATTCCGACTGTAAGTACTGGGGTTAGGGTTAAGCATTAAGGGGAGGGTTGGACACTAATTAGAGAGGGTTAGGTTTACGGGTACAGAGGGGAGAGGTTAGGATTAGGCACTAGGGGGGAGGTTAGTAGTAGGCAGCTGGGAGGGAGGGTTAGGATACTGACCAGCAAGTGTTGTTATCCTAACCCTGGCGGGATGCCGACGTCAGGTGTTTTTGACCGGCGGGATCCCGGGCGCTGGAAACCCGTACCCAACCCATTGATATATATAGTGTTTATATACAGTGTGTGTATATATATATATATATATATATATATATATATATGTCTCTGTGTGTATGCATATAGGGAGCTGCTGCATCTATGAGGGGTGATTATGATCAATCATAACCTTCAGATGTGCTGCAGGCCGCGGACGGCAGCTGTGTTTGCCCTTTCACAAAAGAAACAAAACTTTTTTGTTATAGCTCCACTATAAATTAATAAAGGTAGGCGCAAGTTTTGCCCCCATTGACATAGCCATGCCCCCTGTGTAGACCACACCCACACACTAGGCATGGCCCCTCATCACTGGTTACACTGCCACCAGGGCCGGTTCTAGACATTGTGGAGCTCAGGGCGAAAGTTCCCAGTTGCGACCCCCCCCCCCCCAAAAAAAAAAAAAAAAAAGAAAAACTTTTATTTAGATAACATAACATTATGCCACACGCAGTAATGGCCTTTATAAAACATTATGCCACATGCAGTAATGCCCTTTATAACACACGATGCCACGCGCAGTAATGCCCTTTATAACACATTATGCCACATGCAGTAATGCCCTTTATAACACACGATGCCACGCGCAGTAATGCCCTTTATAACACATTATACCACACGCAGTAATAACACATTATGCCACATGCAGTAATGCCCTTTATAACACACGATGCCACACGCAGTAATGCCCTTTATAACACATTATACCACACGCAGTAATAATAACACACTATGCCACACGCAGTAATGCCCTTTATAACACATTATGCCACACGCAGTAATGCCCTTTATAACACATTATACCACACGCAGTAATGCCCTTTATAACACATTATACCACATGCAGTAATGCCCTTTATAACACATTATGCTACATGCAGTAATGCCCTTTAAAACACATTATGTGACACACAGTAATGCCCTGTATAACACATTATGCTATATGCAGTAATAACCTGTATAATACATTGTGCCACACACATTAATTACCTTTATATTACATTATCCCCAATTCAAATTACACCACACAGTAGTCCCTTATGTTATGACACAAAGTGGTGCCCCTTTTACATAATGCCAAAATTTGTGTATCTTATACACAAGGCCCACAGTAGTAGTGCCCCTAATACAATGCCCACAATAGTAGTGCCCCTTATACAATGCCCACAGCAGTGGTGCCCCTTACACAATGGCCCCAGTAGTGGTGCACCCCATGCAGTGCCCCCATTAGTAGTACCCCCAGTGGTATAGCTCCACAGTAGTAATTCCCCAATTAGTAATGCCCCCTATAGTAGTGCCCACAGTAATAATGCCCCCATTAGTAGTGCCCACAGTAGTAATGCCAGTAGTAATGTCCCTTATTGTATTTCCCTCAGTAGTAATGCCCCCCATTAGTAATCCCCCCATTAGTAATGCTCCCCAGTAGTACTGCCCCCATTAGTAATGCTCCCCAGTAGAAATGCCCCCATTAGTAATCCCCCCATTAGTAATGCTCCCCAGTAGTACTGCCCCAGTAGTAATGCTCCCCAGTAGTAATGCCCCCATTAGTAATCCCTCCAGTAGTACTGCCCCCATTAGTAATGCTCCCCAGTAGTAATGCCCCCCATTAGTAATCCCCCCATTAGTAATCCCCCCATTAGTAATGCCCCCATTAGTAATGCTCCCAAGTAGTAATCCCCCCATTAGTAATCCCCCCATTAGTAATGCTCCCCAGTAGTAATGCCCCCATTAGTAATCCCTCCAGTAGTACTGCCCCCATTAGTAATGCTCCCCAGTAGTAATGCCCCCCATTAGTAATCCCCCCCATTAGTAATGCCCCCATTAGTAATGCTCCCAAGTAGTAATCCCCCCATTAGTAATGCTCCCCAGTAGTAATGCCCCCATTAGTAATCCCTCCAGTAGTACTGCCCCCATTAGTAATGCTCCCCATTAGTAATGCTCCCCAGTAGTAATGCCCCCCATTAGTAATCCCCCCATTAGTAATGCCCCCATTAGTAATGCTCCCCAGTAGTACTGCCCCGATTAGTAATGTTCCCCAGTAGTAATGCCCCCATTAGTAATGCCCCCATTAGTAATCCCTCCAGTAGTACTGCCCCCATTAGTAATGCTCCCCTGTAGTAATGCCCCCCATTAGTAATCCCCCATTAGTAATGCCCCCATTAGTAATGCTCCCCAGTAGTAATGCCCCCATTAGTAATCCCTCCAGTAGTACTGCCCCCATTAGTAATGCTCCCCAGTACTAATGCCCCCATTAGTAATCCCCTCATTAGTAATGTCCCCATTAGTAATGCTCCCCAGTAGTAATGCCCCCTATAGAAGTGCCCACTGTAGTAACGTCCCCAGAAATAATGCCCCCTGTAGTTGTGCCCACTAGTAGTAATGCCCCCTATAGTCGTCCCCCAGTAGTAATGCCCCCCAGTGCTGTTGCTTCCGACTGTAAGAAAAAAAAAAAAACCCACAATACTTACCTTTAGCCGCGCTCTTGCTTATGCTGCCGCTGCCTTCTGGTCCGATGGCGGCTCCTCGGATCTATGGGGAGACGTCATGACATCATGACGTCCCTCCCATAGTACTCTCTCTCTGCCGGAAACCGGAGCTCAGGAGTGAGCTCCAGCTTTCGGCTGCCGCTGCAGGGAGGGAGCTGGGTGCCTGCTGATAACAAATATCAGCAGGCGCCCGGCAAATGCAGCCTCCCGGCAGCAGCAGCGGCGGCGGCGGCAGCTGGGGGGGGATTGGACCGGCGCATTTTTTTTTTTTTCCATAAAAACTAACTGTCGGCGCTCTGGGCGACGGCCCTGTTAGCCCGCACCTAGAACCGCCACTGACTGCTACAGAAGTTATCACACTCCCCTGCAGCGCCACACAATAGGCCATTCAAAAATTTCAGCTCCAGGCCCATGTACCTTAATCTGGCACTGGGTAATGGAGCCTATACTCTGGCACTGTAGTGCTCCCAGGAACTTCCTGAAATAGGTCAGAGTTCAGTAGAGGACCAATCAGTTCCCCCTAATCCTGCACCTGTCCCTTTAAGTTTTAAATAGAGCAGCACGTGCAACCCTATGGGAGCCGTTGCCGCTTGCTCACAGAGCCGCTGGGGAGAGCAGCTGACAGTGGGCGCCCGCTGTCTTTCACCAGCCTGGACCCCAACGCCATCAGACCTGATAAATGACCACCTGGTTCGGCTGTACTGTGACACTATTATATATATACCTACACACATTCCTAATATCTCCAAATGAATGTATAGTCACATAGGAATCCAGTTGGGTCATAACCCCCTCCTTTTTCCTTATCTCCTCTTCAAGTGTATGGCCACTCCACACCTCCTTACCTTCTATTATTTCACTTTCTTCTGCTTCTCTTTGTTTTTATTGTTACAATAAAATTAGATGATACTAGTTTATAAAGAGCAGATGAGAGATGATATAAAACCTTTGTCTGGCAGTAACTATGCCTGGACTGCATAAATCATTGGTTCCCTGCACTTTATGACCACAGGCTGTAAACATGTAGGGTGTTTGGGATTACACAGGCAACTTTTCAAGGCACATAAGACAAGTGTCAATAGACATCACTTTCAATCCTTCAGTGTGCAGGTGGTCTGTGATGTAAACCTTAAAAGTATGACTGTGGTAACGGGCTATACTGGGTCTTTTCATGATGCCCATGACCTATGCCAATCAGCCCCATGGGAGAAGTTTGAGAGCGGACAGATGCCAGAGGGCTGGTTACTAGGTATGGAGTAATTGCTAAAACCTCTAAGAATGATTTCATGTATACAACAATGTTACCTTTTTTTCTACTGTCTAATTTAAGGTGATTCTGAATATGGGTATCAATACTAGCTTATTACACCTCTGTTGAACACACAGACTCCTGTTCAGCATAAATACATTCAGATGTCTAGATAAATCTGGTGGTGTATTCCTAAATAAAGTTTGAGACATTGTAAATGTATGCTAAATGCTTCACAATATGGGTGTAGTAGGTTCAAAACCCGACAGCGGCAGCCCGGCAAGGGTGAAAATCCCGATCGTCAAAAGGTAAGTATGTTCTAACCTAATTCTACCCCCTAACCCTCCCTTAGGGGTGCCTAACCCTAACCTCCCCCCAAGTGCCTAACCCTAACCCCCCCCTAAGTGCCTAACCCTAACCTCCCTCCCAAGTGCCTAACTCTATCCTCCCCCCAAGTGTCTAACCCTAACCTCCCCCCCAAGTGCCTTACCCTAACCCCCCTAAGTGCCTAGGGGGGGTTAGGGTTAGGCACCCCCCTTCCCCACAGCCTAAACCTAAGTCTCCCGAGGGGGGTGCCTAACCCTAACCTCCCCCCGGGGTTGCCTAACCCTAACCCTCCCTTCCTCTAGCCTAAACCTAACCCTCCCCCCAACCCGCGGCTATCCGCGCCCGGCTTACCTTAGTTCAGTATGCCGGGCGTCGGTCTTCCGGCGTATGGACAATGACAGGCATAGACTTTTCGATGCCTGTCATTAATACCACGCCGGGATTAGAGAGTTGGGAAACCAGCGGTCGGTATTTAGACCATCGGCTTGCTAACTACATCCCCACAATATTGCTCAACAAAAGACAGTGGGATGTGGACAACATAGAGGCATACAGCAATGAGCCAGGAGTCCCTTTAACATTTAACTATGTGGTGAATATGGGGAGGGTTATAGGAAGGATCATCATCCAGTACTTCACATGGAAGTCAATTAACCAGACTCTCTAAAAATTGTGTTATTTAGAGGTTTTGTTTTCAAAACCATGTTTTACTTATTTCTCCTTATAGAGGTTCAGACACTCTCCTTACCTCAGGTGCTGGAATAACTCTGTTTTCCTTGTATGTGGTAAGTCATTCAACAGGTGCTAGTCCAAAAAAATCTTAGTAAAGAACAGAATAATAATAGTTTCATTTATTGTACCCAAAGTGCCTATAATTTCACGTGGAATATTGTAAAACCTTTGTAATTTTCACTTTTTATGTAACATGTTGCTTCTCTCTGTATAGATAGATAGATAGATAGATAGATAGATAGATAGATAGATGTAAAAAGAATAGCAAGTTGGTTTTTGCAATGTAATTTACTGTGAAAAGTCAGAAACACAGCCAATATAACATAAAAATAACATTGTGTTTTTATTTTTTTTAGGTTAAGTCTCACCCCCTACCCATTCCTCTTCTCAGCCTTCCATGGGTCCACACACTTTGCCTAGGTGGAGGTGTTGTAGTTTGGCTACTTGTTGAAAATGTAGTAGAAGCTGGTAATGTTGGTGTTGTTCTTGCAGCTCTCGGTGCTGAATTACTTGTGCTTCTGTTTTTTTCTTGAATAGCTTGTGTCAATTCTAGCAACTGCCTATCAATATTTGTGGCCATTCGGGTATGTGTAAATTGTGCCATTGTTGCTGCTCGCATTGATTTTTGTAATTGTGGGTTTATTCTAGAAAATTGTCTGGCTTAATCCCACATAAAATACAACTGCAGCTGTCTAAATGCCTCTAGTAAGCCAGATATCGCAGATATGCTTGGCTGGGTTTGTGTTTTGGAGGGTAAGTCCTGTGTGGGCTGAAAGGTGTCTGGTGGTGTCTCCTCTGCAGGTTCTGCTGGATCCACTACAGTAAGTATTGCGGACTCCTTTCTCCACCTGTGGAGCTGTGCAGGCTGGAATTGCATGAGATGGGCCTGCAAAGACAAGTGAATGTGTAAGTATTCAGCAACATTAATTACAGTATCTACAGGTACCTTAGAAAACACTATTGCTACATACTCTGATATTACAATGGTCTTGATATTTTTAGTAACATTTTTTTAAGGGTTAAACTATAGTTATCAGTGCCATTTTTAAAAGTGACATTTACACTTTTTTAAAGTTTTTATTTTGCATAAAAAATTGTTGGGTGTCTGTATTTGAAACAAGCATTTATCCTAAAAAATACAATAACAAAGTGCCTGCCAATAAGAATTTTAGGTAAGTAACTGTTCACATTACTTTGTAAAATCATGATGTAAGCAGTGAAGACAGTGGTGTCATTGCCCTCCAGATGCCAGCTGTCAGGAGGGTACCAGGGAGCAGACCCGGCAACAGCGCACACAGATAAATCCATCTATAAATGCTGCCTGATCCTTATTCATCACTGCAGCAGGGATCTTCAGGCACCTCTGGTGGCTAATGCATAAATGTTTTCTTTGTTTATTGTGAATCACAATAGACAAATAAAATGTATTGCACCAACAGCAGGCAGTGCCAGAAGATTTGTGATGTGGCACACACGACATCATGCCGAAACACTGAAAGTCACAAAAGCCATGGTGTGATGAAGAGCAGGCACAGCCAGAAGGCTCAGGACAAGGTAAGTGTCTGCGGCTGGAGCCAGAGGGACATAGGGGCAGGAGCTGGAAAGCCACTTCAGGGCTGATTGAGTGAGATACTGGGGGACTGGAGAGACAGAATAGGGCTGGCTGGAGAGACAGAAGGATGCTGGCTGGAAGACAGAAGAGGGCTGGAGAGAAAAGAGGGGGCTAGCTGGAGAGATTATGGAATGTTGGAGACACAGAAGGAGGCTGGAGAGACAGAAGAGAGCTAGCTGGAGAGACAAAAGGGAGCTGGCTGGAGAGACCATGGGCTGAAAAAACAGCAGGGTGCTGGCTAGATAGACACTGGGGCTGGCAGGAGAGACACTGGGGGCTGGCCGGAGAGGCAAAAGGGTGCTGGTTGAAGAGACACTGAGGGGACTGGAGAGACAAAGGGGCTGGCTGGAGAGACAGAAGGAGACTGGCTGGAGAGATGAGTGCACTGGCTGTAAAGGCACTGGTGGGCCTGAAAAGTCAAGAGGGGGCTGGCTGGAAAGACACTGGGAGGCTGGATAGACAGAAGAAGGCTGGCTGGAAAGACATGAGTGCTGGCTTGAGATACAAGAGGGGCCTAACTGGAGAGACAGTGAGGGACTGGAAAGCCAAGGGGGCTGGCTGGAGAGATATAGGTGCTGGCATAAGAGACACTTGGAGCTGGCTGGAGAGACACTAGAGGGCTGTAAAGACAGAATATGGTGGGATGGAGAGACCTAAGGGGTTGACTGGAGAGACAAAAGGGGGCTTGTTGTTTAGATACTAGGGAGCTGGAAAGACAGAAGGGGATGGCTGGGGAGACACTATGAGGCTGAAAAGACAGAAGGGTGCTGTAGATACAGAAAGTGGCTGGCTGGAGAGACATTGTGGGGCAGGAGGTACAGAAGGTGGCTGGCTGGAGAGATGCTGGTGGTCTAAAGATACTGAAGGTGGCTGGCTGAATATACAGAAGAGACTGGCTGGAGCTGTAGAAATACTAGGGGGAGCTGGAGAGACATTCAGGGCTTACTGGAGACATAGAAGTCACCTGGCTGAAGAGATGCTTGGGGTCCTTGAGAGACAGAAGGGGACTGGCTTAAGAGACACTGGGAGCTGGCTGGAGAGACACTGGGGGTGGGCTGGAGAGACAGAAGAGGGCTGGCTGGAAAGACAAGAGGGGACTGGTTGGAGAGTCACTGGGAGGCTGGAGAGACAGAAGGTGGCTGGCTGGAATGACAGAAGAGGGCTGGTTGTACATACAAGAGGTGGCTAGCTGGAAAGACACTGGGGCACTTGAGAGTCAGAAGGGGGCTGTCTGGATTGATACTTGGGCTGGCAGGAGAGATAGAAGGGGGCTGGCTGGACAGATTAGAGGGGGCTGGCTGGAGGGACACCTCAGGCTGAAGAGACAGAATGGGGCTGGATGGAGACACACTGGGAGGCTGAAGAGACACTGGTGGTCTGGAAAGACAGAAGAGGCTGGCTGAAGAGAGACGGGCTGTTAAGAGAGACACTGGGGGCTGACTGGAGAGTTACTTGGGGACTGGAGAAACAGAAGGGGACTGGCTGGAGAGACAAGAGGGACTGGCTTGAGAGACACTGCGGCTAGAGATACAGAAGGGGGTGGCTGGAGAGGCAAGAGGGGCTGGCTGGAGAGGCACAGGAGGACTAGAGAGCCAATAGGGCTGGATGAAGAGACAAAAGGGGACTGGCTGGAGAGCCAAGATGTACCTGGCTGGAAAGATTAAAGGTACTTAAATAAGAGACTCTTGGAGCTGGCTGGAGAGACACTGGGGGTGGGCTGGAGAGACATAAGAGGTGGCTGGCTGGAGAGATGCTGGGGTCTAGATAGACTGAAGGGGGCTGGTTGAATAAACAGAAGGGACTGGCTGGAGCTGTAGAAATACTAAGGGGAGCTGGAGAGACACTGGGAGCTTGCTGGAGACATAGAGGGCATCTGGCTGGAGAGACAATTGGGCGTATGAGAGACAGAAGGGGGCTGGCTTAAAAGACACTGGGAGCTGAATGGAGAGACACCAGGGGTGGGCTGGAGAGATAGAAGAGGGGACTGGCTGGAGAGACACTGGGATGCTGGAGAGACAGTAGGGGGCTGGCTTAAGAGACACTGGGAGCTGGCTGGAGAGGCACTGGGGGTGGGCTGGAGAGACAGAAGAGGGGACTGGCTGGAGAGAAACTGGAATGCTGGAAAGACAAGAGGGGGCTGGCTGGAAAGACAGAAGAGGGCTGGTTGTAGATACAAGAGGGGGCTAGCTGGAGAGACGCTAGGGGACTTGAGAGACAGAAGGGGGCTGTTTGGATTGATACTTGGGCTGGCAGGAGAGGTAGAAGGGGGCTGGCTGGAGAGATAAGAGGGGGCTGTCTCGAGAAACACTATGGGCTGAAGAGACACTGGTGGTCTGGAGAGACAGAAGAGGCTGGCTGGAGGGAGACTGGGGCAGACAGGAGAGACACTGGAGAGGTACTTGGGGGCTGGAGAAACAGAAGGGGCTGGCAGGGGAGACTGAAAGGGACTGGTTGGAGAGCTAAGAGGGACTGCCTTGAGAGACACTGGTGCTGGAGATACAGGAGGGGGTGGCTGGACAGATAGAAAGGGACTGGCTGGAGAGACAAGAGGGCTGGCTGGAAAGGCACAGGGGGACTGGAGAGCCAATGTATTTTGCCTCCGGGCTTCTGGCATGAACTTACGTCCCTGGATGTAAGGCAGTTATTTTTCTAATAACATTAATCTTCTCATTTAGGTGCATAGCCTAAACCATCACCTAAACCATTATAAAACTTTGGACTTGTACAAATCCTTTATTCATGTACTGTATACTTTTAGGTGTAACAGGATACTTCCAAAATGTTTTATTTTATTATTTTTTCTGATTAATATTGGCTGCAATATTCTGCAGTTGATAAATTGGATTAATGGTTACTCACCAGCTATTTCCCGTGCTGGTTGGCATTTTGTGGCTGGCACCTTTTTTCTGGGTGGTGCAGGTGTGAAAAGTGAAAGGCATCATTAAAGTTCAATATAGCAAGTGAAGAACTGCGCTCTAAAGTCTATGCTGGGACATCAGTAATCAACACATTATATTGTAAACAACAATTTAATAATATAAGGCTATATAGCCATATTCATAGAAGTTAGGACATAAACATAAATACATACAATAGAGTTGATCAGACAAAAAAACAAAAAAACACAGATAACACAGTTAAATGTAATTGAACAGTCTAAAATGGACTTATATTAATAGAAACACTAATAATAGTGATACTAGTGACCCTGGAGATCCTTGATAAAACAATAAGAAAAGAGTCTCGTGTAGATACAATGTCTACAAATGATGGTATAGCCGACTCTCAGTAAAAAGTCTCGTATATATAAACTCAATACAAGGAGTATATCAAAAATACAAATGACATCCTTTCTCCTAAAAGTACCTTGTCAGTAGCTTAACGCTGCATGTAATGGCAGCTAATTTGAAACCCACTTATAGTTGGGATGTCGGCAATCAGCCCCCTCCGAAGTGTACAACTGTGTCCCTGTAAACAGATCAACAGCCGGAAAACTGTATAGCTGGAGCCGTAGACGACTGGAGTAGCTTGCGTATAATGAGCCAGGTATGGACCATCAGCGATGTATGATGCCGACTAACAGCCTTCTCCGGAATAAGCAGAATTACCTCAAGTCGGCTGGTCAAGACTCGACCTTAACATTGTTTGGACTTTCAAAAGCAAAACATAACAAATCTGACATTACTCCATACAAACTACACTCCGAATATTATTATGAGGATTGTCCTATTAATTCATCTTTGTTGACTTTCACATACCCTCAAATCAATCAAATCTAGGCTGATTGTGATTGGTTAATGGTAAGGTGTACTAAAGCAATTTAATACTGTAATATTGTTTACAGGGGGACTGTTTTGAACCTATTTTTTTAAATAAATTTATGCAAAAAATATTGTTTATTGATACAGAATAAAAGAAAAATAAATTGGGAACATGTTTAAAATATTACTCACCAAGGTGGGGCTGAGAGGGTGGGCGGTCTGCGTCCACCAAGTGCATGCTAGGTGGATTTCAGGTGGAATGATATGGTGGTCCCTCGCTGGTCCCTCTTCCTACATAACGCTTCTCCGCCATCTTCTCTTTGAGCCGCCTTTTGATATCTTTGAAGCTTTTGCAGTAATTTTCTACACTGCGCTTCACAGAACAAACAACATTTACAGCATTACAGACCGGCTGCCAAAGCTCTTTTCTATGGGGCACTGATGTGCGGTGTGCCTGAGTGTTCAGGATTCAATAGTACATTGGCACAATAGCATGCATCAGTGCACAATTCTCATCAAAAGTGAACCTGACATTACGTCCAGTTTTTGTCTTTTAAGGGGCAATCTCTGCTGCCTCAACCTCTGCCTCAGCCTCCTCCTCCCCCTCTCCACACTCCTCCACTAACTATTGGGGTACCCCTAGCAACTCCTCCACCTCAATAACCTTTCACTGAACTCTCCCTCCAGTAGCTATCCTCCATCACACAAAAGACAAACGACACTTAAAAATGAAAAAAGAAACACAGAACCAATATCTGACTGGGGCCTGAAGGGTCCACTGTGGAAATGCAGGGGTTAGGGACCCATGTTTATAGGCTGTGACCAGCAGTCACAGAGGCTGTGGCCAATCACCACAGAGGCTTGGCTAACCATTAGAGAGGATATAGGCCCTGATACAGAAGTGCACACAAGTGCACTGCTGAATGCTGATTCGTGTCAATATCGTGAATCTGTGCGTGCGCAGGACCCATTCTGCATGTGTGCAGAATGGATCCTGCTAAGACGCACGCAAGCCCTTGAATGCCTCTGCCCAATTGACTGGCAGAGGCATTTAAGGGGTGGTGTGGGGCCGGGGTGGCCAGCATTCCCGGAAATGGGAGTGGCCAGCCCAGGGATTGCGTGGAGGTACACAGTCTGCTGGGCTCGCAAGCCGGCCAGCCTGAGTAAGCTGAGGCTTACTCAGCTGGCCGGCCGCCCGGCACTGTCCACCATCGCGACCATTGACCAAAGATGGTTGCGATGTTGATCCTAACCTGTGACCTCCGTTGCAGTGCTGTGATCGCAAATATAGCAGGGGGTGTCATACACCTCCTGCTGCATTTGCATTAGTGCAAGGATCACAATTGCAAAGCTGCCTGCGTGTAGCTTTGCAATTGCGATCCTTGCTGAATCAGACCCAGAGTCTGCATAGAACATGGCCACTTCAGTGCATGGCCTGGGCCCCTTTATAAATATACAGTAAATTATACTGATAGTTCATGCAGTGGTATCTACCAAATTATGCACTGTAGTGAGTACATCATAGCCCTGGGAAAGCAGCAAAATGAAACATATATATATATATATATATAAATAATATAGCATATCATGGTAACCCTGTCTATATATCACAATAAGACACTTTACATGTGATAGGGGACCCCCGTACACACCAGTCCATGTCTGATTATGTTACAACTACACAGTGGTGTAACTAGGGTATTTGGAGCCCAAGGCAAGTTAAAAAAAAAAGTGCTCCCCCACCCAAGTATGTGCGCATTTCGAAAAAGTGGGAGAGGTCACATGCCACAAGGGGCATGGCCACAGAAAAATGGGGGCGTGTCAACATGCACACCACTGTTTTTTGTCACTCTGGGAACATTCCTTTCCATTCCATATGCACCTTAATACCTCCAGTAGTAGTGTCCCTCTTGCAATGCCCACTGTAGTAGTACCCCTTATGCAATGTCCACAGTAGCAGTACCCCTTTTGCAGTGCCCCTGTAGTAGAGCCCTTTATACAGTACCCATCAGTAGTGCCCCTTATACAGTGCCCCCAGTAGTGCACCCTTATACAGTGCCACCAGTAATGCACCCATATACAGTGCCCACAGTAGTTCCCCTTATGTTATATCTATACAAACAGACAGAAGATACAAGGACAATATTATGCAATAAAAAATAGAATAAACTAAACATACAAAGCTACAAAGACAATTCAAGCAGAAATTATTTTTGTCACTCAACAAAACTCTAAACAAATACTCCACTACACTATGCTCATTTGTTCATTGGATTCACTCCAAACTTATGTTATTATTGGTGTTTTTTACAGGTTATAGCAGCCGCAAATTCAACAGAAGTCACCGTCAAGTTACATAGGCACCTTCTAACTCCCCACCAATTATATTGGAGTTGTGCAGCGAGAAACTGGAAACTCTAACACTGTTACATTTCCCCATAGTGTTCTGTTGCCTTCTGTGCAGGCTATGAGCAGACTAATGTGGGGTACACACTTGAACGACAAACCGTTAGATTGGCAGAGGCGCTGATCGTTCAAATGATTTGGCAAGGTTGTGCACAAATGACCTTGTGCATGCACACTTACCAATTGTCCACCTGATATGTCTGGCCAGAAGGTCTAGCTGTGATGTCATTATCACTGGTTCCTGTGGTCAGCATATGGGTCGGTTGCTTGTGTGTACACACAAGCAAATGTTAAAGCTATGTCTTTCAGATATATTGCATCTGCCATGCAGCACAGCCGATTCAATATATCTGTATACGTAATTACGTATTATGTGTACACACTGCCAGATGGAGTGAACGATGTGTTGCCTAGAGTGTACACAGCATTAGGGATTTGTATATTGCATACTTTCTTTCATATTTTCAGACCTTGACCATCTCAGTCCCCACAATGCCCCCAATGATTCCACACCTATATTTAGTATTAGACAGAGGTGTGGACTGCCCTGTGTGCAGTGCCGGCTCCCTCATGTGTCAGGGGCCGAGTGCTGCGGTGGAGGAGGAGGAGGCGGCACCTTGGTGTCACCCCTCGGTGGGTGACACCCGGGTGTAGCCCGCACTCCCCTTGTGATGCTACTGCCAAGAGGCATCCAAGAGGATCCCTCTGCCGCCTCCTCACTGCGTGACCAGCAGCTTTGCACATGTGTGACCTCAGACACAGAAGCCGGCCACTGGGGAGGTAAGTACACTGCTACTGAAGTAGCAGTGTTACTGATCGCGGGGACAGCTGCTTTTCGGAGCAGCTATCCCCGCACCGGAGCAATACTGAATTGCTCCTGTGAAAAGTATCCACTCCCCAGCCCCTGAAGATGAATAGACCCATTAGTGTAGTAGACACACCTCTTGTCTTAGGAGTATATCACAGGTCTCGTCTTCCCTGCACTAAGACATATCTTCAACAGAGAAAGACGGATTTTTGCAGCTGTACGTTAACTACAATGTTTAAACAATGCTAAAGCAATGTCTCATTTCCTTATAATAACATCACTGATCTCATTATGCATGTAGCCCTTACTTACGGTGTTTTACTTTATACAAAGTGTCAGGAAATGTCAGCTGTTTGTGATAGAAGTCAGAAAAATGCTGTCACACTTTAATTGGTAGTAGTAATAATGCTTTAGTGGAAATTCAGCTAAACACTATATAAGTACATGTTACCTTCCTGGTTAATATATGAAAATACAGTATTATGTTTGTTTTTAGTTGTCCTTTAAGACCAATACATGTATTACTGTTATTTTTATCACACATGCTCTCTTCGGCATATGGGTCAACTGATTTTGTTGATATCATCAGCAGAAATATACAGTATCTATAATCAGAGTTATGTAGCAACACAAGGGAATTGCTACTTGTGTCGCTGACGCCTCTGGCATCAATTCCAATGCTGTAGTAACACTTTCTAGCATAAATCCCTGTGGTACTCCACCTAAAGTGAGACTGCAGCTATAAATCACATTTCTTTAGACATCTATATAGCAATTTAGTCAAAATGGATTATTAACCTAACTGACATTTGTTTTTTACCAAAAATCACCCAGAAATTGTTGTTTTCTTTTTAATTTAAAAAAGTTTGAAATGTATTTTTATAAATATCTTTAAATATTTTAATAAAAAAACAAAACATACCTAGGGGATGTTTTGCACTCCCATCCCCCAACACGCTGTCAATAGATGCCATTATAAAATCACCGCCTATTCCTCCCCCCATCAGAACAGAAATAGTCCCCCCCAGTGGAAAAATATCCCCAGCATTATCACCCCCTTACTGGTAATAGATCACTGTGACAGAACCCCCACCCTCACTCACATGACAATTGCCCCCCCACACTGTTTAGTGCCCCCCTCACAATGTGTCACTGTGCATTAATTTTTTTCTTTAAATCTATCCCCCGTGGACAAAATCTGTATTAGTGGGCATAACCCACCCCAATCCCTAGTGCTAATGATGCCCCCCCATTACACCCCCTCCCCCGTGGCCTAGCACCACTCCCTCCTTTGCCGAGCCTTGCGGAGCATGGGGCAGGGGGACTGATCATCAGATGCAGAGATCAGCAAATTTGTTTCATTTTAGGTGCATGCGCTGCAGCGTGCCATTTGCACAGCATTTTAGGGTGCAATTTTGGGAGTGATGTCGGTAGTCACAGGTCGCAATGTTACTTCCTCCACTACACAAGGGGTACACAGCAGGACAGCAGCACTAACGCATGATATGTGATCAGATGTGATCTGGTCAGGTAATGCACTCTTGGATGTGGTCTAATCTCATGCATCAGTGTAATTCAAGTAGTTAAATAATGAATAATGTAAAACATTACAATGCTCCCAGTCCTCTCTTCACCGTGTCTTCTGTATGAAGACTTGTTGTATTAGGCAGTAGAGAGATGGGCAGTGATTTCATCACATTCTTAAGCTGGGTACACACCTGAAAAATATATCTGCAGATGATGGCTGTTTATACACAGTTAAGCTGGGTACACGCTGATAGATATACCTATAGTGCATCGTCGGGTGTGTACAGCAGATATGTCTGTGAACGACGTCATTCACAGACATATCCGATCTGCTGGTGTGTATGGGCAATGTGCCGACCTCCTGTACACATGCTGCAGGACCCGGCGGTGGTTGAAAGCTCAACTGGGCGGGCGATTTAAATGCCCACCCATTGAGCTGTCAAGTCTGGCACATTGGGCAGATGAATTGGTAAGTGTGTACCCACTTACCTAGCGTGTACCCAGCTTTTACAACCATCACTGCCATCTGACCAAGGGTCCTGCTGGCTGGGGGTCACGTTTTGTACCCCCTCCCCCCCATAGGCCTGTGCAGCAAGTGCACAGGCTGTCGTCTGACCTGTACAGTTGCTGCACAGATCGCTGGGGGGTTGGTGACCCTCGGCCAGATGGCAGTTATGGTTGTTCAGTGTGTATGAGCAATGGAACGTCAGCTCTCTATGTTTACACTTTGTGACTGTGGGTCTGATTCAGAGGTGCATGTAATATCGATGCCACTTGCAAGCAGCCCATGTTTTCAGTCTGCACATGCGTTTGAGTCGCACTGCGCATGCGTCCCTATGGTTACCGCCAGGGGCCACAACACTAATTTGGATGCATGAGCAGGGAATTTTAGTGGCCGTTCCTGGGAGGTAACAGGGGTGGCTTAAAAGAAGTTTGCGTGTCACACTGATACAGACAGCCATGTTCAAACGGATAATCTGCACCTCCATAGGTCTAGTGCAATGTTCAATGGTACATCTTAATGCACATAACAGCGAATTAGCGCTGCAGCCAGTGGCTGTCTCTGTATGAATACCATCACCGTGACATTAGCAGAAAGATCCAGTCGGCTGCGGTAAAAGAGTAGCTACTGTATATACATTTATATTACTGTAACTGTTGAAGTCTGAGAACCTGCTAATATTTATCTATAGCTGTGTGTGCACATTCTTATTTTATGTCTAGCAGTGTAATGTAGAGTGTGTAAGGCTGTGATTGTGATGATTTGTATACCAGCTGTTGGTATACTGTATGCTTCCTAATGACAAAGTCGTGTTAACGTACTGCCTACCCTATGTCAAATTTGCCCATCTTCTTAATTTACTAAATACTCCACTGCTTGTTTCACATATGATAAAGGGCAACCAAACCCATTTCCTAGTATACCAAAAAGAAAAATCACATGCACCAATAAGTAGAATATTTGCAAATAAAAACTGTGAAACACAAAACCTAGCTAGTTTATTGGTTAAGCAACAAATCTGCCCCTTGTATACTTGATTCCATTTTAAAATTGTTCTGAGGGTGGGAAGAGGAACTGAATTTCAGCATGTCTTTGTCCCATGTCCGCAATTGCAGTTTTTTCCAGTAAACATTCACAAAGAACTACTGAGCAGGATCTCTGGAGTTCTTCCCAGGGGTGTATCTATAATGGGTGCAGGGTGGGCGATGCACACGGACCCATGGGGGCCCACACCACGCACCCACTTATTCAATACTTACTTCTCTGGAGTCCCGCATCAGCGGTAGCAGCGCTGTACAAATCACTGGCAAAATGGCACGGCAGCCATTTTCCCAGGGTTGTCTTAACAGCAGTGTGGGCCCTAGGCAAAGCAATGCACTGGGGCCCCTACCCACCCATTCATGGGAAAAAAAATGTAAATGGTCAATAAAATTAAACCCTCCTGCATGCCCATCAGACCCTCTCACACATGCAGAGAGACTCTGAATGGTCTGAAGCCGGCGGATGAAGTGAAACTGGGACTGAAGCGACTCTGGCACAGCATTAGAGTCTACTAGTACCCGTAGTCTACTGCTGCGCACAGTGCACTAAGGGCCACCGGGTAGAGAGGAGGGGGTCCCACACAGAGACGGCATACGGGCCCCCTCCTCTCTTAATACGCCCCTAGTTCTCTCTATAAAATCTTTGAATAAGTTGCCAGGTCCTCAGATGCTGTTGTTGAGGTCTTGAGAGAGCAACAACAAGAGCTGTCAGGTGAACTGAGGAACCGTCTCCTTGCTGATGTCTGATGCGCAGGAGATTAGTGAGCACTTCTCAATGAACCCATTGACATGTGCATTTCAAAGGTTTGCTTTTATTATTTCTAATAAATGTATGTGTCATCCATATTTCAAATATGTATCTATTTCTTATTGTTTTTGTTGCACACACTTGTAGATAAGAATATATTGTGACCATGACATCTCCAAACAGTTGAAGTCATTCTCTTGTCTGTGCTATGTGAAAGCTCTATAATGTAGTGCAAAGTGACAAACGCTGACAGTTTTGCTCTGTCACTGCCCTTTCAGATCATTTAAATTTGAGATGAGTCCTTCTGGATTCACATTACTGAGTATACAGTAATTCCTACAGCAAATGTAAAGTTATTCCAATCTACTGTAGTCATACTCCTCAACAATTCCAGTTTTAGCAGGACAGTTCAGATAGTCTGCCGGATTAGAGGCCTGGCTATGGCTAAGTGGGCCATTGGCTGGATGGATTGGGGTAGTGACCTACTGTATCCTAATTTTATATATATGATATGAAAACTTGAACATATATGAGAAGCTAATCATAGTTACATATAATTTTGTAAATTAAGATATGAGCACCCCATTGTATTTTTGTACAGGGGAATTTGCAGAAGTGTCTATAGGAAAAATATCTAAGAAGGTCAGTCAATATTTGTGGGTTAATGAGTAGGATCTCAACACAATTTGTCTTGTTATGAATTAGTATTGGAACCCATCTGTCTCACTTTTAGGACCTTTTTTTAACAATGACTTTTATCAAACGCAACGAGTTATAAAACTTGTTACGTATAATAAATGGTGCTCCAGCCAATCAGTTCCAAACTATCATATTTTAAACCGATGATAGTTAGGATCTGATTGGCTGGAGCACCATTATCATACGCAACAAGTTTTTATAATTGATAAATGAAGCCCTTATTTTCTTATTATACAGAACTGCAAGATGTCTTGATTCTTAGTAAAAAAAAATTATAAAAATTACATTAACTGGCAAATTAATGGAGAATTGGCAAAAATGACATTACAGTTCCAAAAATAATAACCTCTCATTTTAATATTGTCCCCTTCAGTTCCGATAATATTTCACCAAAGATAGACAAAATGGTTTTCAGTCTCCTCTCCTTTGCAGTGAGTTTCAGGCGACTGCTCTCTTTTCTTTTTATACAATCCATTAAAGCAAGAAACTAAAATTATTTCAAAATTCTTGCATGATTATTTTATGGACCCTTAGCAATATTTCTATAGTCTGATGCATATTAGATAGAGGGGTTAAACCATTTTAGGTGTATAAAGGCCTATTAAACTTGCCCGAGGCATCTGTCTGCCAATATGTACTTACAAAACGCTTGTGTTGTGTCATGATCAATAGTTTAATTATAGTTAAGTTTACAAGCACTACACCACCTGTCTGGAGTAGAACGCTGTATTCAGGATATTAGATTGTCTCTTTAATAGTCAGCTTCATAAAAATGCAACTTACAAGTTAAACGATTAATTTTATTTAAGCAATTTGTTCATACAGTGGCCGAGATGTAATAAAGGGAAAAATGCGGTAAAACCCCTGAAAATGCAATTTTCGGGGGTTTAACCGCATTCCCCATATGTGAAAAGCACTGGAATATGATGCATTCCGGCGCTCCATCCCAGTGGGTAACGCCACCTTCAAGTGGCATTAATCAATAGAAGCCTATGGGCTTCTTATGGGAGCACTCCCTCTTGGGAGAGATCCTCTGGCAGAAGGATGTCAGAGGGATGTCTGGGTGTCAAACCCGTAAGTCCCTCTGTCTGGAGCCATCGCAAAGGACAGCTCTTATTGGGAGAGCTGTCCTTTGCGATATTCTAGGTAAAGTACATACTGCGGTAATCAACAGCAGTCTGTACCCGAAGACAGGTTAATGTACCGCATCACTGATGCAATGCTTAGTACATCCCGCCCAGTATGAGATAGTCTAGTCCACATAATCAGGAAGTAATTTCCAAAGGACAAAACGGCTGAGGTGCAACACGGAATCTTTGGGGAACTACGTTTAAAGCAGAATTTACAGAGCAAACTGGTCAGTTTGCAGAGTATAGTATAGTTCACAATTATATTTACACACCTGGCACATGCTCATTGTATGCTGCTGGTACATATGAGCGCTCCGGTGCCATCCACTCCACTAATTCCCATTCAGCCATTAATGAGCAGCAGACGAGATACATACAATTTTCAATTGCTTGTAAGTGCTCCAAGTTGTGTATGTAGCCTGAAAAACACGTGCAGTTTGATAAAAATCCCAAATTCTGACCACATTCAGGGGTCTAATCATTATCAGTTAATTTCTACAAAAGCAGGTGAAATTTTTCATTTTCATTTCATAGTTCTGGCTATTCATTATAAAGGTAACACAGGAAATCCTGCTTACCTTTCAACCCAGATCTGGCCCACTGTCCCCATACACAAGTATGGGGACCTAAATTCATCAAGCTCTGAAAATACAATATTTTGAGAGTTTGATTGTGGGAGCATTCTCCATTTTCAGACTGCGTTTTCTCCTGCACACCTGCTCCTTTCCTATGGGAAGAAGTCCCAGGTTGCGAAGAGAGATCTTTTTGGATCCCTCCGCCCCTGTCCGGCTCTTTCACGCAGGCGCACTAGCACTGCCGAGTCATACTTGCCAGTGTTGAGATCCAGTGCTCCGAAAGGAGCAGTGAAACATTTGGGGAGACAGCAGATTTTCGAATCCGCTATCTCCGCACCAGAACAATGATGAATTGCTCCGACGCTCGCCACGAGTTAGTATGTTAATTATCGGGGTCCATCCGGACACCGATAATTAACATAATGATTAGACCCCACAGAATCTCGTGCAACTCTGAATCAGGTCTATTCTGTCTAACAAGAGATGGACAATCAAACACAAAGCTGTTATCAGTAGATATGTGTATACTGTGCATATACCTGGCAATCAAAAGCCTGATATATTTACTTGGAGAGTATTGTATTATTGTTGGTGAGAACACGTCTGTTCGTTTCTCATTTCCTATTTCACGCCTGGCCAGGCTGAGGAAATACACAACATTATAAGGAAAATCTAGTGAATCAGGACTGCTTATCAACCATGCGCGACCAACACATTAGCTGTATAATGGCTTCATTAATTTACTGCCTGTGTTCATCATCACATCAAGTGTTCACCACATGAAAGAGGAGCACAAAAAATGTGAGGATAAACAGATTCTCCTGTAGAATTATGTGTGGCAAGTGGGACTAACTTGTCCTTATCGCCTTATCTTTCCAGGTTATTGTGTCCATGACTCTATCAGCAAAAGATTTTCTGTTTATACCTCTACAAAAAATGTTCTTTGTCATATGTATTC
The DNA here is from genome assembly GCA_031769625.1 of Taudactylus pleione. Taxonomy (NCBI): domain Eukaryota; kingdom Metazoa; phylum Chordata; class Amphibia; order Anura; family Myobatrachidae; genus Taudactylus; species Taudactylus pleione. The sequence continues at coordinate 6,073,047 of JAUIMM010000255.1, read as the reverse complement.
TTTTATTAGTTATTCTACATTTGCTTTTAATATTCCTTCTCCTTCCCTATTCTCCTCAGTCTGTTAATTTACTCACGTGACATGTCCCATCAGAGAAATAGAGGGTTTGATATTTACTATTGGAAGGTCAGCATCTGTATAAATATGAGTGTGTACACTAAGATTTTCTTCTTGTTTCCAAAAGCCACCTTTTGTGTGAGCCTACAGTAGATGATGTGACTATGTCAATGCATTATTAAGGGGGCAACCCTGAGCCGTTCCACACTTTTCCCTTTGTTTACTGACACTGATCACTGATTTATTACTCCAGGGTTAGTAGTGGAACATCCATTATTGAGCGTGTGGAGTTAGAGAAAAATACTAAAATAATATCTGTTAAATGATCAAATGCAATTGAGTTCTAGGGACTGTGGGGTATAAGATTGAGTTCGACCTCAAGTAGAAAGTCCTGATTCAACCAAGATTTCTTGAATTAAGTTTTAAAGCTATGAATATAGTGAAGTTGAATTCACAGAGTTTTAAAGTGGTATTTTAAGCATCTCTGGACCATCAGTGGACGATAGCTGAATCTGGAGCCTTGATTTTAAGAAGAATTACTGCATCCAATTTTTGAGTTATAGAAGTGTTGATTAAGGGCCTGATTCAGCAAGGATCGCTATTCTGCTTATACGCACACAAAGCAGTTGCTAATGTCAGCGGTGACATGCAAATGTTTGCGTTCGCATTGTGATCGCAGCCTAACATAAGGACGCCAACTTCCCCTTACTTCCGTATACTTTGGCAACATAGGGAAACGATCGGTAACATTGACCCCATATACACAGTTAAGGCAGATCAGACCTCACTTAGGAATTGCTTATTTCAGTGCAGACTATGAGGCCTCAGGCTGCGTCTGGTATCACAGTGACTAATTTATGCATGCACATGCAACGGCGTTGAAACGCACTGGCAGGCGTGTGTTCGCCCGACCACCTGCCCGTCACACCCACAAACGGCACTTCCTGTCAATCACTCTGTGATAGATCTGCGTAGTCACTGCGTTCGCAGTCCCGATCACAGTGGCTGGTTCGCAAACACTAACTGACTTTGATGCATACGCATGCGCAGTACGCAGCAACTGACCAATTGCGTGTGTATAAGCAACTACGATCCTTGCTGAATCAGGCCCTAAAACCTTTTGGCTTCTATGAGGACAAGTAAGTAATCGAAAAGAGGATGGGGCTGCAGTCTGAGGAAGTGAAGAAAGTGAGAACACATGGATCTGCCATGGAAAGCATGCAATCATTCCTTGGTTGCTGGAAAATTCAGCAGGCAATGGGCAGTAGTCAATCATTTTCGCGAGCCCGATCTTGTATCTAAAGTGATGGGAGATTGCGGGGCATTATTTAATTGATGCTGATTATCATGCTGATTGTGCCCATAGAGGTCGGATTTAGCCACGTAAACCGGCTACCCCTGACCAAAGTACTGGGCACGAATTGTGAAAATTGCTGTTTGGGCACCCAAGCGGGTCACTTTTCGCCCATTTCAGCTCTCACCCCCCAGTGGGGTGCGAGTTGAAATGGAGTGCCAGCAGCTGATCCCGCCCAACAGGAGTAACAACTGAATAGCTCCGTCGGGCGTGAAGGGGGGTTGAAACAATTGAATTCTATGTGAAGAGGACTCTGTACATGCAAATTGTGATCTCCTTGATATGTAGAGTGATTATCCAATCCCTTGTCAGACTTTACCAGCAACACTGTGGTTTGGTGTCTTTGGTCTAAGCCTGGCATAGGTGGATATATCAAATTAATAGGACAGTAACTTTTGCCCCCACATGATTCTGGTGGTGGAACCACAAAATATGCTCTGGTGGTGAGGCTGGAGAACAATATTGGGAAACACTCATCTTGGGAATAATATTGTGTGGACTGAGAACAGGCCCACAGCAAGGAAGGTCCATGCATATGTAAATCAGATTGTTTGGAGTCTGGACCATGAACAAATATCTGATACTTGTAGAGGCTGCGTGGAGCATTTAACGATTGTGTGAAATTTGCAGCAGATCAGCACCACGCAACACTACCACCGACGGTCCCTGGCTACATATGGCAGGGAAGGCAATGTGACCATTAATACAGATCAGCACCATGCACGGACGGCCTCTTACTACATGCAGCAGGAAATGTACCATTAACATAGGCAAATGCAGGGGGGTTTGCAGCTGCCTGGAAACCCCCCTCCCCACCACAAACCATGACCACAGTAGACATAGTAATATAATAGAAATTTACTAGTGCTGAATGTTCAGCCAGTAATACATAACCTATGCACCAACTAGGAGATCTGGGAAACATGCACTGTTAGGGATGTACTGCTATAGAGCCTAATATGTACATATATGTCTAGGGCAGTGCTAGGTTCTTCTGCTGCTCCTCCAGGCTCCCAGACTTGCTCCAATAGTCTAGAATGGCGCCCACTGCTAAAATAAAAAAATCCAGCTCAGATAGGATGGCCCTACGGCCGCATGAAATGGCATACTGTGATCTCTGGTCCTGTATACGCTAGAATTATGACACGCAATACACTTTGTATGACGCATATTAAAGCCGGATAAGTGCTAATTCTGCCCTCTTCATTGACTGGCCGCACTCGCTCTAAAAGCAAGCATTTGGAAACCCCCTAGAAATCCTGCATTTGCCGCTGATTATTATAGATCAGCACCATGCACAGGCGGTCTCTTACTTCATGTGGCAGGCAATGTGACAATACAGATCAGCACCGTGGACAGATCATGACTGTCTGTCCTCTGACTCTGAACATTTAATTGACGGTCCCTTGCTATATGTAGCAGGCAGTGTGTGTGGCATTAGTACAGATCAAAACTATGGACAGCCCATAGCTGAGTTTCCTTTATACATACTAAGGACGGTACCTGGTTAGATGTAGCAGGCAGCATGGCCATTGCAACAGATCAGATCAGATCTATGGACAGACCATAGCCGAGTTTTCTTTGTACATAAAAGCGGCATGGCTTCATGTAGCTGGCAGTGTGGCACATTAGTACAGATTATTGCACACAGTTATACGGCCGCTGCTCCATTCCCAGTCATTAACCCTGTCACTCACCTCCTGGTTCCATCTCAGCAATTCAGCTAATTGGCTTTTAATAGTGTATTGTTCAACTCTTTATTACTCTGTCATATTTCCCCCATGAGATTCCAGATATAAAAAACGAGGGTCTTAAAGGGATAGTGAAGCTGGGGAGGGGAAGGAGCATGCTATAGTGCAGAAATAGTTAAATTACTCGTATACGTGGAACACTAGTTGGACAAGAACTATGAGATAACCAAACTGGAAGTGTGTTGGGTACAATAATTGCAGAAACGTTCGTGTTATACCTTGCAGATTGGTAGGCAGGACTCTGCGTTCCACAGACAGTAAGTTCTGTACAATAGGGAACAAAGCCGGACTCATAGTTATCTATTCATCTCCCTAGCAGCTGACTGATCTCATATTACAGGCTGGACAATGATATTTGTATGTCACGCAGAGATGCTTTAAACTTTGAAGGAATAATAATACACACCCTACCTTCACAGAAACATATTTGTCTACAGAATGTATTCTTATATATATATATCAATAACATGGAAAATAAACATATTATCTAAAATAAACCAGTATGTAAACAGTTTTTCAGTAAAATGTAAAATATTTTTTATTATTATTATTTATCACTATATCATTCGTTATTATTATTTGACTACTATAGTAAGTGTAGATACTAATCTGCAATATAATAGAATGCTTATCATTATTTATTATGGTGATAGTAATGCAATGTTGCGAGCCACGTCCAGAAGATAAATTGCTGCTTATCTTAACAACAATAAATTATATTGTACTTTACTGCTGAAGAAAGCTGAAACTAATATACTAGTGATCAGAGATAAGAGTGATTGATAATATTGTTTGGGAGAAAAAAATCTTTTCCCTAATAGTTTAGGGGGTGGAAGATCTAAGGGAGGAGGTTGATCTCCAGCTCTTGGCAAGAGGCGGTGCTGTGTCAGCCAGCGCTGCACCTGCCCTGTGTGTGTACAGTATATAAGTAGTGTCAGGGAGCCCCTGCGCTGTGTGTACATGGTGAGATGGACGCTCTCCGGCAGCAGCAGAGCTCCCTACAGGCTGACAGTGCCCAGTCTGTCCAGGAGCTTGTTACTGCATACATAGATGGACATGAGACCAACTAGGTAAAGGGACTGCTGGTTTTTCTCTTGCTCCCGCTGCTCACTGAGCGCATTTCTGGCTGTATGCTCCCCCACTCCGCATGCTTTCTTTTCTCTTCCTTTAGGTACGTTCATTTATTTCCTCATTTATCTCCGCATCTTACTCATAGCTGTCTATTGACTCTTGTTTCTCTGTGCTCCTTGGCGCATTATTGCATCCTACCAGAGCTCTCAGCGTTCACTGACGGGATCTTCTCTTCACCTACAGGATCCAAATCGGACTATTTATTTATTTTTTTTATCATTTTTCTATACCATATCCTTATGTCCTGTAGCGCTGTGTGTATATAGCACAACCTATTTAGTGTTGTGTCTAGCTCATATCCCTATTTAGTGATGTGTGTTTAGCACAACCTTTTTAGTATTGTATCTAGCTTATACCCTTTTGTAGTGTCAATTATACATAATTTTCTCTATCTTGTTTTTGTTTCTCCTTTCTTTTCTTTTGATGTTCTTTCCCAGGACTTTCTACTTCAGTCTTGTCCCTCTATGCATTCTGTAAGGTTTTTTTCTCCCCACTCTCTTATCCGCTGCCTGTGTTGTGTACTCTCACACAGAGTTGCAGATACATTACCTGGATACTTTCTCTGTCCCACCACCCAGGTATGACTGGCATACTCCCCCTATCCCATGTGACTGGTGCTGCGTCCTTGCTCACTGACAGCTAATCAGCAATTGCACTCCCACTGGCTACTGCAGCTTATGGCACAGTTGCATTGCACAAATACAGGCCCTTCTTCCTTTTGTGTATTTGTTGCCCACTGAAATTCTACAGTACTGTACGTTTTACAGAGAACCCGACCTCTCTTCTATATAGTCATAATGTTGTCAAAGAAGCTCTCCATTGGAAGTGCAGAAAATCACATCGACAACAAATAATATAGGGTGTATAGGATATAGGGTGTCATAGACATATAATGTACAGTGCAGTATATATATATATATATATATATATGTGTGTGTGTGTGTCATAGAGCAAATTCCGGAGTTTTCCTGTGTGTTGGTTACTGCCAACCAATGTGCCACTATGGCCCTAACTGCGTGGAGTTTGTATATTCTCCCTGTGCTTGCGTGGGTTTCCTCCGGGTACTCTGGTTTCCTACCACTTTCCAAATATATACTGGTAGGTTTAAATGGCTCCCAACAAAAATTAACTGTAGTGTGTATGTGTGTGAGCATGTGATAGGGAATATAGATTGTAAGCTCAACTGGGGCAGGGACTGATGTGAGTGGCCAAATCTTCTCTGTAAAGCGCTGCGGCATATGTGTGCGCTATATAAATAACTGGTAATAATAATAATATACCTAATATCTATTTGGAGAATGTATAAGCAGCACTGCAGTCATCATGAAAAGTATGCCATAATAATCAAAGTTGTAGAGATAGATAGATAGATAGATAGATAGATAGATAGATAGATAGATAGATAGATAGATAGATGTGTATAATATATAAACATTGGAAGAATATACCACACTACCCATTATGTGGCACAATTGTCTATGTATGACTTTGTAATAATTATCTATCTATCTATCTATCTATCTATCTATCTATCTATCTATCTATCTATCTATCTATCTATCCTCCAATCTATTCATCCACATAATGTTAAGATGGTCCCTCAGGCACTACAGAAAATAATACTGTTGACCTCTCAGTTTAACACTATGCTCCCCTCTGTGTATTCCCTCGTATAATAGAATCACAATGTAGGTCACTTCTAGAAAATGTCAGCGCTATTTACACAGTCGGACTTATATAAATAGTCTTTGCTACTGTACTCCCCATTTGCTTATTCTGTTCTGTTTTAGTTGCACACTTTTAGATTTACATTGTTACATCCCAGTGTACTTTTAATTAAATGTGAGGTGGATGATTGCCAAACAGACGTCGCAATACAGTAGGAATGTATTATTTTAGTATTCCCTGTAGGACAATATGGAATTCCCTTACCAGGAAAATATTGTGATATTATCAGCCAAATGTTGACCTATTTGTGCAGTGAGATGAAAGCATTTGATTTCTAAAGGAGGGATACAGCTTGTCATATCCAGTTAAATACGCCACAAAATCTATCCCCAAACATATCTCCGTTCTGCCCCTAGGTGCTCCACGGTCCCCCCGCCCCCTACGCCCTGGCGGCTAATGTCCTTTAACAGCAAACACTTACAAAGAATAGCATCTAAAAATAAATTGAATGCTTACTCATATAAACAATGCTATTGAAACTAACACACTTTAATAACTGATTTTTCTACAGATCATATATTTGCAATATTATGCTATATACAAAGCCATAATTTTATCCATGATTATACATTTTAAATTATATAAATTTAAATATATATATGTAGAAAAAATATATATATTATTTTTAGATACGTAGAAATAAAACAAAACTATGACTTAAATAGCGTGGAATTAAAAACAAACCATAAGGAAAATTATTGTGTTAAGTTTCTGTATGAACAGAAAATGAGTTTCCAATGCATACGTGCACATTTATTAATTTTCAGTTAATTTAAATTATTATTATTATTATTATTATTATTATTATTATTAATAATAATAATAATAATAATAATATTAAATATTGGTATTTGATTACTATTCCATGTTCTAGGGAAGGAAATCTACAAAATCACGTCATGTACCTAGATAAGGTAGTACAGGTTGTGTGTGACTATTCGCCTCACAGAGGTGCCACACTACACTAATTAAGCCTTTGAAGCAAATTACAAGTGATTTCTCTGTGAATAGGAATAAATAGTTCAGTGCTCCCTGCTCGCCACTTCTCCACTACATTAGGACCTTATTATTAGCTTGGTGAGAAATTTGTTTAAAATAGCGACGTTCCTGACAAGGTTGGGGGTGGGTGGTGGAAATCTGGTTACAATGAGGAATAGGTAGGGAATGTTGGATAAATGGTTTGGGGAAAGTAGGTGTTAGTTTGGGTAGAAATACGTTGAAGGGATGGTTTGAGTGACAAAATATATGATGAGGGATAGAGAAAACCCTAGGGCACGAGGATGCTCCATTGTGGATGTAAAATGCGGTCTGGGACAAGGCTAAAAGGACGGTCTTGGGGTATAGGATTTGGGTGACATATGTTGGTGACGTAAATTGAGAGAAATAAATTCTATGGAAACGTGGGCAATAGGTTCCTCTACTGCATGGGGTGACAGGATGGGAGGCTGAATGTGTTGGAGGGATGGGTTTAGGTACTGCAATTGGTGACAAGAGGGGTGGGGGTGAAGCCTTAGAACCTCCTCCAGATATGCAGCAGTCATGCAGACACCCTCATTCCCTTAACCCTCCCCAAATGAAAAAATCTTCCCAATCTCCACTTGCTAGATGAATGTTCTAGCTGTAGAAAGACTTTGACGGTGCTCTAACATTTTGTACTCCCCCTCCCTTTCTCTATCACCCCTCCTCTACAGGATTCACATTGGGCTGCTATTCCACTGAGGGAAGGACACACACAAAAAGGGGTAATAATACTACCTAATACTACCAACTGATACCATCCCCCCACCCTGAACTCACATATAGTAAAGGAAGGAGGTAAAAGGTGTCCAACATGGCGATACCTATGAGGTCCTAATTACCTTTGGAGAAGGTGTCATGCTGAGGGGGGTTCGGGGGTGGAGAAGAGCCAGTCTGAACAAGTGGAGGTAACAGGCTTCTAAGCGCTAACTGCAGATCGATACAGAGGACTCCGTTTTTGTGGAAATAAAGTCTTGACAAGCCAACATGGCTACTATGATCAGGAGCAAACTGTCCAATGTGGCCACTTCGGTGTCCAACAAGTCTCAGGCCAAGGTTAGTGGAATGTTTGCCAGGATGGGCTTCCAGGCGGCCACTGATGAAGAGGCACTGGGCTTTGCTCACTGCGATGACCTCGACATGGATCACAGACAAGGACTTCAGATGGACATCCTGAAGACCGAGGTCCCTACTGGTGATGCCCCAGCAGAAGGAGACTTCCATTACCAAAGAGATGGCACGGGTCCCCCTCCATCCACATCTAAGGATGAAGGACTGTGCTCTGAGCTCTCATCGGTTGGAAAACCTAAAATCACTGCATGGGAGGCCGGCTGGAATGTCACCAACGCCATCCAGGTAACTCCTCTATACAAATAGCTGTGTTCAGCCCACTGGGGTTATTTCCCATCTCCCTATTCCATAGAAATATTCTTAAATGCGGTAATTGATAAATTAATTTCATATATTTTGGAATAGAGACTGTTGAGGTCATATTCCAAGGTCAAAAATCCTGTCCCTTATGAGACCAGCCTTCACTATTATACTGGGATGCCCCTCCCTTTGAAATAATTAACCGCATCACTAAAGGGTGACTTTTATAAAATTTGATGCAGGCTAAATACTTGCATCTGACTCCCATTGGGGTGATAATCCAAACCAAACAAGTATTCTTTATGGAATTTTGAGGTGCATTCGATTGTTATGCCCTTTTCTATGCAACGCATCAATGCCTATAAGAAAAGAGACTACAAACTAATATCAATGGATTTAAGAGACTCCCTGCTCTATTTATTCTCTTTTAAAATATGTTTATACTGTAAACGCTTTTAAAATACAAATGGGCAGCAAAATATTTTATTCTATGTGAACTATTTAAGCAACAGAAATTGTTACTAGATAAAACAAAAAAATCGAAAGAATTAGGAATTTCGATTGCAAATAAACAAAAACTGAACAGTAATGTCAGTCCATAAAGATCTGGAAATGTAAATATCCGTAAGTCCTATTTTCAATATAGTTGAGATATTTTTTAAAAATATTACAATTATCTATTCGCTTTTTCATACACACGGTATTTTTTTAATCGAACAACTACGTGCCTGGGACAGAATTTAGAAACTACGCATACGCTGTCCTTGTAAAAGAGATAATCCGGATTCCGCGTAGCTATATATATATATATATATATATATATATATATATATATATATATATATAGGCATTGGCATTTATGTGTGTGTGTATATATATATATATATATATATATATATATATATATACACATAAATGCCAATGTATTGTTTGTATGCAGTACTAGAGTATATCATGCAATTGTCAGGATTTATTATGATATTTACACATTACATCGGAGCATTTATCTCTTTCTCTTCATTCTCTTTCTCATTCTCTCTCCCCCCTCATTTTCTCCAATCTATCTGTTTATCTATCTCCTTTTTCTGACTCTTTTATGTATTTCCTTACTGTTTTTTTAAAGAGAGTATTATATGTGTCCAATAATTATTATAGCACTGTAGTTTAAAGAATATTATGTACCCTACAATGAAGAAGAAACCAGGTTGTAGTACATATCTGTATGCATTAATAATTCGTAAACTCATGACCACCCCTATTGCCCGACGATAAAATGAACACTACGCAAAATTTTGTATAACATCCCCCCTTGAGGCGCAATTTAAAGGCAGCAGCTTTACATGAGCAGCCTGAAGTCCCCCTAATCTGAGGTTCATTTGCTGCATATTTGTCCATTGTAAATCTCAAATATACTATCAGGGTGTTATTGCATGACTACATTTAAAAATATTCTGACAAATAAATACAAATTATTAATTTGCATTGTTATTTTCTGTCACAAAGGTGACCATTGTTCTATAAAAAAAAGGTTAATACTCTAGAAACCTATCACCCTATTTAGATCACTCACTTTATTCTTCATTGAGACAAAAGATGGACACTTTTAAAGATGGCAGACCATTTCTGAATGCCTCTGCACACCTTATCATGGCTATCAGCGCACCTTTTCATTTGGATATCTGTGCCCCCAAATGGATGCAAGAGGAACTGCTGGTTAAATTTAGTCATGCAACAATGCGGGTGAGAGCAGTATTTGCCCCGCAGCACGGATTGGAGACAGAAAGCTGTTTATTCTCCTCTTTAATAGGGACATTAACATGTGTAAGTGCATACAGTAGTAAGCCATAGGGAGAGTAGATAGTATTTGTGTGACCGACGCTGCTAATCAAATAATATAAAGTAAAAGCCGGGTAGGGTTGTAGTATTGTACGGATAACAGCTGTATTCCCACAGTGATCTTTAGTACCATACCACCAATATATACAATAAAAATATTGTCATTAAGATCAGATTTTCATTTTTAAAGTTAATGTACATTAGTATTATTTACATGGACAGAGGATTCTACATGTGTGTAAATCATAGTATGAGGTAGTAGCAGATCTGGCAATACATGACCCATTTCTGCATTGTCATAATGTTATGCTCCTGTGTTACCAGATTTTTGCTTTATTTGCAATATATTGTGCATAATTAAACAAGTAAATGTTTGCTTTGCTTACCACAGGGTATTCTTCACACTACAGAAGACTATGGAAATTGCCCCAGCATCAGAATTCTTCTAACACCTGCGATGCTGGTGTAATTTCAGTTGTCTGTGATAATTGCTAACACTGGATAAGATGCAATATATCCGACCAACAGGCAATTCAATTTGGCAAGTTTTTGGCAAAGGCAATTTAAAAAAAAAATGTATTGAATAGAGAAAATGGATATTTGAATACTAAAGTCACACATACTATGATGGGTTCCACTTTAAGGGCCCTGTGCTGTGCTGACCAATTTATATTTATAACTCCACCTCCATTCCTTATATAACAGGGAAGTGACATCAGATGTGTGTCACTTCCTCACTAGTCATCTAGGACTATCTCCAAATGTACTAGGAAGTTCATCGTTCCTATAATAATGATATATAGTATAATTATGACATTACTTCATGTATAATTTCATATAGTATATATTATATATATTTGTGTGGCAGTCAAAACAGTGATTCACTTTTCACACATTTGGCAAGATCCTATAAAACATTAGTGGCCAAATTGAACAGATATAGTACTTTGTGAACAGTCTAGAGCACAGATTCTCAAACTTGGTCCTCGGGACCCCAAACAGTGCATGTTTTCCAAGTCTCCTCACAGAATCACAAGTGAAATAATTAGCTCTACCTGTGGATCTTTTAAAATTTGTCAGTGAGTAATGACTACACCTGTGCACCTGCTGGGTGACCTGGAAAACGTGAACTGTGTGGGGTCCTGAGGACCGAGTTTGAGAACCACTGGTCTAGAGATTGGGTATGTGGTGTCCCAAGGTTCCTGTCACACACATGCCATTTTATATCCAGGATATATTAGATGTGTTAGGGTATACGATTGGTCAACCTACTTGGCACATCTAACCAGCTTACCCACCACACTGACAACAAACCTATTTGGAACAAAACCTTCTTATTATAGTCTTTTTGCTTCCCTTTGTTAGGATTTCAAAAACCTTGCAGTACATCCCTGATAGCCATTCTTGTTCCCACTGAAGCTGGACTGAGGGCCTGATTCAGAGTTGGGAATAGAGTAAGAAAGAGCAAGTAACTGTGCATCTTGGAAAAACCATGCTGCACCAGAGATGAGGAAGATGTAAGATGTGCAGAGAGATTTAGATTTGGTAGGGGTGTGTCCAACTGAAAACTAAATTGCAGTGTAAAAATAAAGCTGTCCAGCATTTGTGGGCTACATGTAAATGCAGCCAGTATTTACAAATCATGCAAAAAAATGTATGTACTACATCTCTTGCATTGCAACATGGTTTGCCCAGGTATACAGTTATACCCCTTTTTCACTGACGCAATAACCCGGGTTATTGTTGGGTCTCTCCGGGTTCCGGCTCAATGGAAAAGTGAAAAACTATAACACGGTTCCAGTGATCCAGGTATCCAACCTGCATAGCGACCATGGTTGGACAAGAGAAGGACCCGGGCTAAGGGGCAGTGTAAATGGGTAACTCAGGCTGGATGACCCGGGTCCAGTTTACAGCATGGGGAGATCTGGATTTCCTGGCGCTTGGAGATGAGAGGGTGTGAAAGGGGCCTGTCCCGGGTATGACCCGGTTTGGAAGCATGTTCCAAAATCTCAGGTTGGACCCAGAATTTTGGTGGAAAAGGGTATTAACGGACCCAGAATTTTGGTGGAAAAGGGTATTAACTGTGCTTTCTTACTCTATTTCCAAATCTGAATCAGGCCCTGAGTGTGAGCATTTATATTGAGAGGGAGGAATAGATTTCAGCATAATTCTTTGAGTAAATCTTTATAGTTACCGTTTCAGCTTTTACTACAGATGCGTAAAGTTGTTAACTGAATTACTATATAAGGCAATGGTGATTTTGTTGAAATTCATGCAGTTAAAATAAAGGGATTATAATAAATTTGTGAAAACAAGTGTGTAAAACTGGTGCAAGGAAAAATATGTCCTTGTTCAATCCAAAATGCAAAGCTGTGTATATGCTTGATGTTCTGGTTAATGTATATTATGCCTTATTGCATGGTACTATGATTTCACTGTGTTATAAGGAGAAACAAATTTCTAAGATCACCTTCTATTTTCACTGTCCTCTTGAAGGGCAGAGTGATACAAACCTATTCCATTGAATACATGAGTACACATCATGTGACCTACACACATCTACACACATAGACTGAATGTGTCCAGTTACATGGAGATAATCCAGGGATGGGAACTTCTCTGTTAAGACCTGAGGCTGGTGCACTATAGCTATGTTAATATAGGGGTAGGGCTATCTGTAAAATATATATATTGACATTCACTTAAATACTTTCATTAAAATAATTTGGTTTCCTATATTGTTTACAAAGTATTGAGAACTGAAAACTACTCCTGAAATCCCTTTTAATTTACCTTTATTGTCCTTTAATTTGACCACAGTAGCATAATACTGTATTAAAATAACCATCCAGAACTGACTTTTACAAAAACAATTCAATCCAAGGTCAGATGTGTATTGTACTTGTTAAACATTTAAAGGAAATAATGCTTTAAAATATAGTTTAATCTTATTCAATAAAGAAAAATATCAATGTAGTAATATAATATTATTCTGTATTTTATTGATATAAAATCTGTGTGCATTTATTATTACAAGATCATTTACTCAGACAATCTACATAGACTGCAGACAACGCAAGCATTTAATTAACAGTATCAAAGCTACATAGTATTTTTCTTTTTTTAGCAAAGTGAAAATCAACAAGCCATACAGCTGCAGTTCCTGAAAGAAATGACAATTCCAGCAATAAATCACTGACAATTTTAATCTTATTTTGAAAATTGTTATCTGTTTTGATGATAGTTCCTCTTTAACTAACAGGAATCTTCACCTTTCTTATTTAGTTATTAATATTAGCGCAGGGACTGTCAATCAGCATGATATTGGCACTATGATATGTGCTAGGTAGATGGGGCTATTATATCCCGTGATATTCAGGGATCACAACTTTAAATTATGTCAGATAAGCAGGGCCATAGAGTGCCGACCCGGGTCCCATTACTAGTGTGATCGCTCCCCCCCACAGGCAGAGGGAAGGAGACTGCTGCTCCCAGAAGCGGTCTCCCTGGTGCAGCTGTTGTGTGCTGGGCTGCTGATAGGTATAACACAGGAGGGGGGGGGGGAGGGCATTAGACCCAGCCCCCTGCTGGGACCCTCCAACAAGCTCGGCCCGGGTAATTAGTACCAGCTCCCCCACCACTCTGCGCCTCTGGGGATGTCATATTGTTACATACTGAAAAACTAAAAGAGAAAAGCCTCAATGTATAGCACTGTATTCTAACTGCAATCTAGCATTAGAAGGAAAACTATAGGATGAGTCCCTTGGACAGAAATAACAGTGGATATTACAATTACCAAGGTTGTTGGGCCCTCACTTGTGTTCTGTTTGTTTCTTGCAGGGGATGTTCGTGTTGGGATTACCATACGCAATTCTTCACGGTGGATATCTGGGACTGTTCCTTATCATTTTTGCTGCAGTTGTGTGTTGCTATACAGGAAAGATACTCATTGCTTGCTTGTATGAAGAGAATGAAGATGGAGAGACTGTGAGAGTGAGGGACTCATATGTGGACATTGCCAATGCCTGCTGCGCACCAAGGTTTCCTAAACTTGGGGGAAGGATTGTCAATGTGGCTCAAATTATCGAACTGGTCATGACTTGCATCCTTTATGTAGTGGTCAGTGGAAACTTGATGTACAACAGCTTCCCAACCCTACCAATTTCTCAGAAGTCCTGGTCGATCATAGCCACTGCTGTGCTTCTACCATGTGCATTCCTCAAAAACCTTAAGTCTGTATCCAAGTTCAGCTTGCTCTGCACTTTAGCTCATTTTGTCATTAATATCCTAGTGATTGCCTACTGTTTGTCCAGAGCCAGAGACTGGGCTTGGGACAAAGTCAAGTTTTACATAGATGTAAAGAAGTTCCCTATCTCTATAGGTATAATTGTTTTCAGCTATACCTCCCAGATCTTCCTGCCCTCTCTGGAAGGGAACATGCATAACCCCAGAGAATTTCACTGCATGATGAACTGGACCCACATCGCAGCCTGCATTCTGAAGGGCCTTTTTGCTCTGGTGGCTTATCTAACCTGGGCAGATGAAACCAAGGAGGTCATAACAGACAACCTACCCTCCACAATCAGGGCAGTGGTCAACATCTTCTTGGTGTCCAAAGCCTTGCTATCTTACCCACTCCCCTTCTTCGCTGCAGTAGAGGTCTTGGAAAGATCTCTTTTCCAGGAGGGAACTAGGGCATTCTTCCCAAACTGCTATGGGGGAGATGGGAGACTGAAGTCTTGGGGCCTCACTCTCAGATGTGCCCTAGTCATATTTACCTTACTAATGGCCATCTATGTGCCCCACTTTGCCCTTTTGATGGGTCTCACTGGCAGTCTCACAGGGGCTGGCCTTTGCTTTCTCCTTCCAAGCCTCTTCCATCTCAAGCTTCAGTGGAGGAAGCTCCTGTGGCATCATGTTTTTTTTGATGTTTCCATCTTTGTCATTGGCTCCATCTGTAGTATTTCTGGATTTGTGCATTCTCTAGAGGGTCTGATAGAAGCCTTTAGATTCAATATAGAGGATTAATGCAAAGACAGTGAAGTTGGGCATCAGCATCACTAGAAATTATGCATCAATTTCTGCTGACATCCTCATTTTGGCTATATACATTAACCTCTGCTGCCAGAGGTGGTGCTGTCTATACATTGCTTTGTAATGTTTTGATAGATCTTCTGGCAGCTGATATGCTCAAAAATGCTCCTACTATAAGTTATGATTCAATTTTCTATTCCCCCGATAAAAAGCTTACATAAAATATAATTGTATAACAATGAAAGGGAAATATTTTATTTTTATTACATTTATTTAGAGCTGATCTAATTTGGATAAATAATGGTGGATATAATATATATATAGATAGATATAAATCATTATAAAGAGAAGTCCATGGCGATTATTCTAAAGTACTGTAAGAAAGAATTGCATGTAAATTTTACTCATCTGCCATTCTTTAATTCAATTTATTAGGCAAACCACAATGGTATATTGTACAAGGGACAATCTCTTGCTGTTTCCTGATGCTGATTTTTATAACTTACCACACTATATGGGAGGTATAGCAAAATCCTCACCTGAGACCATTGTGTTACTTGTGTCCTGGTTTTTAAAGCACAATTCTATCCAATGTCACAGTCCATTTGAATACTGCAGTTGTGAACTCCTATTGAAATTTTTTTCCAGATATAGGGTTCACCTAGAGGAACAAACGCACACACAAGGGGTTTGTACAGGGGCGGAAATTCATCATGTCCAGTTTTTTCCAAAGTGCAAGGTTTGTTACCCGTGGGTGTGCGTATGCGTGTGTGTGTATGTGCGACGTAACTGTGCTCACAGACAAGTGTATATCCTAAAATTCTATTGTGGTACCTTAATATATACAACAATAAAGAGAGATTCTCACGACTACTTTGTGTCTTGTACAGTCACCTGACTCAATGTTGTATGGATGATCTACTTGTAAAATGAACGGACCTCATTAAGGCTCCTCTACATATTTGGTAACATTTTGGATTAGTATTAATTGGAAACTGCATGAGTATGGAAGTATAGTCATCTGCAGCCAATTTTAAATACTGTATGTTCATATTGATATTGTGAGTTTCTTAGTTATTTCCAATTAACTAGAGATGAGCGGTTTGGTTTTGAGTCAGTCCTAACTATTCTGAAATGTGCAGTAACATTGCTATAAGAACTGCCTGACTGCTAAATTCTATTGAAATATAAGGGGCCAATCTATTAGGTTTTACATTGTAAACATTCCAGTTGGAATCTCCAGCTCACAGCAGATATCTTAGTATCTTTCTATTTTGATATGTCCTTTTTCTTTTTTTTCTCAAAAGTTCATTTATAAAGAACAAAAGGTCAAAAAACAACCAAAGGGAAAAAAAAGGTACGACATTGGTACAAGTTTCATACATAGGGCCTGATTCAGAGCCGGACGCTATTTGCGGTAGTTCGTCCAGAAAATAGGGGTGGCTATTCAAATGAACCGGTCGCTCTTTGCGGTCTGTTCACGCCTCTATGTCTGAACGAGCTAACAAAACTTGCGGTCGTTTTTTGAAAAAATACGCCCCCTGGCCGCTCGCATCCTACGTCATGTCCGCTATTTATTAGATTAATCGAGTACATCGACCAGCGTATGAACTGCTCGCTATTCTTGTGGTTGGTTTTTGCTACCACAATCTTGCGAGCAGTTCTGGCTATAAAATAACCAGGTGACGTGGTCAATGACGCTGCTGTATTAATTATGCACACCCTTAAAACGCCCGTTTTGACCTTTAAGCACGCCTGCGTTCGGATCTCCACTCCCCATTTTCAAGCACCTTCCCCTGTTACCACCCACATACGCCTCATTCTGTCACTCAAAATAGCAGGCGCTCGCTATTTAGCGAACAAACGATTTTCGGCCGCACTGACTGGTTCGCGCTTGCGTATTACGATCCGTACGCATGCGCAGTTGGGCAAACATCGCTCAGAGCGAACGAGCGGCCGCTTACGAGCGGCTCTGAATCAGGCCCATAGGCCTAAACGCAAGTAGGGCATTTATATATCTACCAGTTTGATGAGAAATATTATAATATGTTGGAAATATAATCAATATTAGTGTAATAAATAAAAAGAAATGTGCGCTCCCTGTTATTTATAGTTCCTGGTATAAATAAACACCATAGCCCCTCTCTAATGTATAAAAGGAAACTGGAGTAATTCAGATAGTTATCAGGCAAATCTGTAACAAATTAGCAATTACTTAATTAGAAATGATGATTCAGAGAAATATTTCACAAAATAAATTGTTTCATTGCTAAATAAAATAGAAGCATAATGACTTAAAAGCCCAAAAGTATTTAGCTATTCAAAATATGTTTAAAAAAATATAATTACTCTAACCTCCCCAGACCTCTTTCTTCCCTTATGTGTACTGATCGGATCCCTCCTGTGGCAGCTCCATCATCTGCACTGTGTGGATCCATCCTGTGGTAGCTCCATCATCTGCACTGTGTGGATCCATCCTGTGGTAGCTCCATCATCTGCACTGTGTGGATCCATCCTGTGGAAGCTCCATCATCTGCACTGTGTGGATCCATCCTGTGGCAGCTCCATCATCTGCACTGCGTGGATCCCTCCTGTGGCAGCTCCATCATCTGCACTGTGTGGATCCATCCTGTGGCAGCTCCATCATCTGCACTGTGTGGATCCCTCCTGTGGCAGCTCCATCATCTGCACTGTGTGGATCCATCCTGTGGCAGCTCCATCATCTGCACTGCGTGGATCCCTCCTGTGGAAGCTCCATCATCTGCACTATTGGGGTCCCTGAAGTGACCAGAGTCCCACACAGTTGGGTTTGATTTAAAGTGAGCTTCGGCAGATCAATATTTTGCCCACCTCTTGTATTTGTCATTATACTAATTTGGGTCCCTGTAGAAATTATTCCAGCACACAAATGATTGGTGATAGTATTGTGAGCATAAGCAGCTCCTGGGAATGTGATGACAGAGGCAGGAGTTGGGGCCAACATGGTCATGTGCTGCAGCCTACTCTAAATTAGGCCAATCAATTTATTCAGGGACAATAACATTGCAGAGCATAGAGGTCACACAGGAGGAACCACTGCAGTTCAGGTGAGGGGGGCCTAGATGTTGAGGTTACTTTTAAAATATGAAAATTTAACTTTTCCCACATACCAGGCAATTATCTGTTAGTATTAGTTTTACCTGGTAAAGGAAATGTCAAGTTAAATATAGTTGTATGCAGGGTCGTAGCTAGGGGTGTGCGACCTGTGTCACCTTACAAGGTGCAGGGCCCTGGGGGCATCACTGTTGCTGCCCCATGGCACCTGCATGTGGCTTGCAGGGTGCCTGAAATGGCACCCTGCAGCCTGTAGAGCTGCCCAAAGCATCCTTGTGCTCTACTTCCGAGAATCGATGGCCCTGCCCCCAAAGTGTGATGTCATGACATCATGGGTTTAGAGTCGGGGACGGCACAGGCTGCACTGCCGTCCTGTTACAGCACTGGTTGTATGCCTCTGAATAGGCTAGAACAAACTCAGCAGTTTCTGTCTGCCTCTCTGGTGTCTGCTCTCTGACATTTTTCAAAATGCCTAACCTGGCTACAGTATGTGCTGATGGTTTTCAACAGACCAGTAAAAGGACAATCCCATATGAATGATAATGACAGGTTTTGTGAACAGGTAAATTGATCATAGTAAAGAAACTAAAGCAAAGGTTCTTTAGGCATGCTTTATAAACACTGAGAACACAATTATAGAAGATAGGAAATCCCTTCAATATTTTTATTATTATTGTTAATATTATTATTATACATTTATCTCTAAATATTTATATTAGACACATCCAAAATGGAGAAAAGAAATAAAAAAGTTTGTATTTTTAAATTGATTTGTCAATGAAACATAAATCTACACCATAAGAGTATTTGCAATGTAATATGTTAAATACAGATATCAAAGTACTGTATGTGTTTTCTTTCCCTCTCCAAATCTACTGTGTTAAAGGTAAACTTTTTGTGCTACTAGAGTGTAAGGTAACATACACCTCCACGTATACATAATGGTACCAATAAATAAACATATTTTAATTATAGAAAATCTGTAATACATTTCAAACCATATAGCTGTACAGTGGGGGGTTAGTAGGATCAGTAGGTTTGAATTGTTGGTGGGAGCCGGCAAGACCAATACACCACCGAGCTTATAGGTAAATCATTCGGTTTAGGCTTATTGGTATTATTGGTAGTAGTGACATCTGTAACTGAATAAATAAACATATTGCTCTTTTCATTATAAAATACTGAGGTCTATATTTAACTGTGGAAATTACATATTGGTCCTAGCTGGTAAATCTACCGAATTTTCGGCATGCCACTTAAAACTGTTCCACGTGCCAGGGACTGCTGATCCTTGGTTTAGATATTTGTTTTTCTTATCTCTCCCACTACAGTATTAAACACCACCTTTTTACATCGTTTGAGGGTCAGTCATCTGTATACAGAAGCCACTAGCAGATAGAATTTGACCAAAGAACTTTGCCCATTTTATTTACTCTTTGTAGTGTCTTGTTGTTTGTTCTTGTTTTTTGTGTGGGTGGTTGTAATTGTTTGGTTAATTTATTTGATCATTTAAGAAAGTCCTCATATTTGTCTTTTGTTTGTCCCTACTCTCCAGTGATCTGACCGTAAAAGGTGAAGCTGTCTGTCAGTGAGAGGCTATCTCATCCATGTGATGGAGGGTGTATGTAACTATTAACAGGATTATATTGGATCTTATTTCCCGACTACTAGAAAATATCAGAATCAGTCCATATTTGAAATGAATGTTACAATTGGCAGTGTTAAGTGATTATACCTTGAATTAATAATTTTGCTCTACACAAAATTCATACATATATTCCTCCTATCTGAACATTCTACCTAATTGTCAACTAATTCCTTGAACCTACCCCCAATTCTGTTACTACCACTAACATGTACATTTAACTGATGGATGGGCTCACAGACAGATTACTCACATAACCCTAAATAAATCCCTTTAGAATAATGCAAAAAACAAATTCAGAGGTAGAAACAGACTGAAAAAACTACATCTAGAATCAGAAATCGCTGGAGGTTCAAAAACTGAAACACCTTCAGCTATTCAGCTTTATTTTCCTTCCTATTCTGAAGCACTCAATGCTCCTTCACCTCACCTATGGGGAGATGTACTCTACTAAGCCTTGGAGAGTGATAAAGTGGGGAGAGATAAAGTACCAGCCAATTAGCTCCTAACTGCCATTTTACAGCCTGTGTCTGAAAAATGACAGGAGCTGATTGGTTGGTACTTTAGCTCTATCTAGTTTATCACTCTCCAAGGCTTAGTACATCTCCCCCTGAATGTTGTGATACACTACCTGGCAGGAGAGACAGTTTTTCTATTATTCAATTAACAATAAACCCTCCAAATGCGATTCATAATCACAGTGGTGCAAGTAGGTTGAAGTTGTTTGCGGTATGCTGTGCACGCACCTTGGGTATGACCACGCATCACTAGAGGGGTGGGGAACACTCTGGGGCTGCTGGGTTGTCCCCAGTCACCAATAGCCAGGTCTCCATTTCGCTGCTGAGCGGTGTGACTTGCTCGGCGGCACAGCTAATGGTGTCGGCGTTAAGGTGGTAGGGGGTACTGCGTACTGGCTACTAATTTCTTAACGGTATGCCATGTCGCTTAGTATCACCTTACTTGCACCACTGCATAACCACTATACTAACTAGAAGAAAATTGCTCATATTAATATTTCACTCATCTGAATAACCCATATACACACGTGTGGTCAATTCAACCACAGAGCAAAGGGTTACTTAAGGTACCTGAAAAATGTTGATATACCTGTATGTTAAAAGTACATTTCATCAGAAAGTTAATACAATCCATTTACACTAAGCTTTCCTCATGTTGAAACTTCTGGTGATTGATGGTATGGTATTTCAGACTGCCATTAATTTAAACTTTCCCAAGAAAAGAGAACCAACCTATAGCCATCATATTAGGGGAACTCTCAGGGAGTTGACTCATGTATGTCCTGTTGTCAATACCTGGTCTCGACAATCTATGATGGCCATGAGAGTGGGAACTCTGTATTAGCCACTTCTTCCTCCCTGTATAACATTAAAGCTGTAGAATCATATGCATAGATAATGACCTCAAGATTGTCTCAGAGCCCAAACTAATACCCGTCCATGGTAACCATGTGACCTTCTTAGCAGAGAGTCATTGGCAAACACATACAGCAGAAGACTCAAGGGGCAATATCACTCATTCCATCCCAAAAGCTTCTCCTGGTCATCTGTACAAAACTTTAGGCCAATTTATAAATTACACTGCAACTTCTTTATGACTATAAAGGCATGGCTATTATGCTGACCTCATTTGGGAGATGTGCACCTACTTAACCCACTGGAGGTTGAAGCTTGCACAGTACAGCCATTTTAGGGCTTTCAGTACCAAGTGTGTCTATACTGCACATACATGCTCAGAAAATCAAAGCACGGGCCTCCAGAGCAGATTAATTCTTATCACTGCCTACTCACCTCTGGCCCCATAGCAGCTGCATATGTTGCTCTAGTGGTCGTTACACACTGGATGTAAGGCATCGAGGGATGTTACTGTTTACAAATACTAGAAAATCTCAAAGAAAGCTGGCTATGTGCTGAGTTAAATTAAGAAACTCATCATAAAATCTCATATCATCCAGGATACCTTATTTTTATGTTACATGGATCCCAGACTTATTTTGCAAGACATATACAACTTGCAGACAACTGACGGCTTACATTTATTGGCTGGACTTGTGGAGTGGTTTGTCCCACAGTCCCTTTTCAAAATCAAAGAAGCATACTATATGCTGGGCCTACACTGCCAGATAAAATGCCTGTCAGACCGACAGACATTTTATCTGGCAGCCTGTCACCCTGCAGATATCACAGACATACATTGTGAGATATTATATAGTGTATTGGCCCCGATATCTGTGCTCCGCCCTCGGGGGAGGAGACATTTCCCCGTTCCTTCCCTGTGAAGGAAAAGGGAAATGTCTCTGTCAGCCATGGTTGGGCATACACTGCTCGATGCGGCCAACATTTAACTTACAAAATATTGCATCAGACGGGCATGCTGGATGATCCGGCATGCCCGACCAATCAATATTTTACCCTCGGTCGCACGCACATACAGTAAAATTATCGGGACAATCTGCTGATATTGGGTGGATCGCCCCAATAATTGTAAAGTGTATACCCATCATTAGTTATATTCTCTCAAATGTCTCCTAACCCTGATTAATTTCCCACAATGTGTTATATGGAGTGTGAACCCTGTATTGCTTGGGAAGTGCTAAATGTGCCTGAGACCAATTTGGGATCCCTCAGTGGCGTAACGATAAATTTTGCTCCCCCCTGCCAAAAATATTTCTGACGCCCCCCCCAAATGGCATTTTGGTAAAATAATTACAGGGCCATTTATACGCAATTTGGCTCCCAGTGCAAAAGTTAAAAATGTGCCCCACCCCCTAGACAGTTTGCAGTATTTTTCCTCCTTGTAGTAATGCCTCTTACACATTATACCACACACCGTCATGCCCCTTACACATTATTCTACACACCATAATGCCCATTACACATTATGCCACACACTGTAATGCCTATTACCAAAGTGCCACTTACATATTTGCCCCTGACACCATTTTATACCCCACAGTAAGGCTTCTAATTACTTTTAAATTACCTGCTTGTTTTCAGGGGTCTTATACAGTGCCCCCAGTAGTGTCCCCCCTATGCAGTGCCCCTTATATAGTGCCCCAGGTAGTGGTCCCCCTATGCAGTGCCCCTTATATAATTCCCCCAGTAGTAGTCCCCCTTATATAGTGCCTGCAGTACTAACCCCCCAGCAGTGCCCCTAGTAGTAGTCCCCCCCCAGCAGAGCCTCCAGTAGTAGTATTCCCCCAGCAATGCCCCCAGTAGTAGTCCTCCCCAGCAATGACCCCAGCAGTAGTCCCCCACCTATGCAGTGCCCCCAGCAGTAATCCCCCACCTATGCAGTGCCCCCAGCAGTAATCCCCACCTATGCAGTGTCCCCAGCAGTAATCCCCACCTATTCAGTGCCCTCAGTTGCCCTCAGTTGTGGTCCCACCAGTGCAGTGCCCCCAGGAGCAGTCCCCCCCAGCAGTGTACCCAGTAGTAGTCCCCCCAGCAGTACCCCTAGTAGCAGTCCCACCCTGCAGTGCCCCCAGTAGTGGTCCCACCCAGCAGTGACCCCAGTAGTCCCCCCCAGCAGTGCCCTCCAGTAGTAGTCCCCCTCCAGCAGTACCAGTAGTAGTAACCCCCCCAGCAATGCCCCCCAGTAGTAGTCCTCCTCAGCAGTACCAGTAGTAGTAACCCCCCCAGCAATGCCCCCCAGTAGTCCCCCCCAGCAGTACCAGTAGTAGTAACCCACCCCAGCAATGCCCCCCAGTAGTAGTCCCTCCGCCAGCAGTACCAGTAGTTAACCCCCCCAGCAATGCCCCCCAGTGGTAGTAACCCCTTCCCCCTCGGCCAGACAGACACACACAACAACAGAAAAAGACCTCCACTTACCTTGATCCCCGCTCCGGCATCAGCTCCTCCGTCTGGTGTCCTCCCAGGCCGGCCCACTCTACATGATGGGAGAGCTCTCCCATCAGCAACTGCGGGAGCCAGAAGATGCCCAGCTCCGGCAGTGGGCGCAGCAGCCAATGAGAGTCTGTTTGACTCTCATGGGCTGCTAAAACAAACACACAGCTGCCGGCGCCGGCGGCTGTGTGTTTGTTATACTAATAGTGTAGTGCCCCCAAATGGCATTTAGGTAAAATAATTACAGGGCCATTTATATGCAATTTGGCTCCCAGTGCAAAAGTTAAAAATGTGCCCCACCCCCGTCCGCACTACCGCCCTGCCTTGGTGACTAACAGATGCTAGAGGTCCAGTAAGACCTCTACCATCTGTCTCCTCCGAGGCAGCGGCCATTTTTGGAGGGCCTTTTTCTGCAGATTTCATGCGGACGGCTAGTCCGCATGGAATCTGCAGCCACAGTGCCCCACAAGTCCCCGCGCCCCCAAGCCACCGCAGGGGCTTCGGGGGTAGTAGTTACGGTGGTAGATCCGATCCCTCATCATGCCTAAGTATACTGCTGTACAGAAAATAGCCACTGGCACCTCTCTTTGCTTTGGACCTGATTAAGAGATGGACACAATGCCAATATTTACACAGATTGAATGATTATTTGCCATTGCACATGTGTGTAAGACATACTGGGCACACACAGCTATTAAATTGTGATTACGCTCACACAGAGGATTCACTCGCAAAGTGAGTGACAGGTAGTCAGCATTTGGTGGATGTAAGGGGAGGGGTTAGAAAAACGCAGCCGTGTCTGACCTTTTAACCTCTGCTTTCTGGGAGTATATATAATAGCCAGTGCATCCTAGCCCGCAGCAGGAGAGCCCTCTGCGCTTCTGGAGACCCACTATGTCTGCGATAGCTTAGACTTACTCTGAACAGGCTGATGGGCGCCTGATCTGCATTCAGTGTTTCTGGTTTTGTGTATGAGCTGCGGATGTGAGATGCTTTCAGTGTGCGTCACTAAGCACTGGATGGCGAGTTATTAGCTTATTTTTGCAATTGCGATCTGGAGAGATCACCACTACAATGGTATTATTGTCCATCTCTGAATCAGGCCCCTTGGCTCTACTAAAAGTCTTAAAATGTCCACCGAAGATCTGTTTCTGTGAGCAGGGTGGAGTCCTCAGCATACTGCTATATTTCATCAAAGTTCTATAGACAATAATAAGCTTCTGATAGAAGCTTATTATTTCCTAAAGATTACCAATCACCTTGAAAAAGACATTCTACACATTGAAACGTGTTGGTTGAGTGGCTTTGGGGAACTTTACATCTATGGACATATTTGACTTGGACAGGGCCAGATTAAGGTTTGTGGGGGCCCCCCTATCAACACAATAGTATTAAAAGTATATAAATGTGTATATATATATATATATATATATACTGCTTTATTTTACATACTGTTTTACTGCTGATATACTTCAATAAAGTATCTTTTTTAGTCTACAAACTGGTGAATGCACCCCATTTTTCTTTTTATATATATTATGACTGGAGCCGTTCCCTCCATGTTCCTATATTGTATATTACCCAGGAATTTTTGTGCTTACAGTGAGTGCGGACGATTATTGGCACGTCTCTAGTTTGAGAATCTATGCTGTAAGCGTTAAAGGTTTGTCACCCATTATACTATGGCCTTTTTTGTTTTTGTTTACTATGCTTAGTAGTATTCCCTTCTTTCCATTGATCTCTGATATATGCACATTGGGTGAATACAAAGCCTGCATGATTTTACACTATTACAGTATGTTCTTCTCATTTTTACATGCATTTAGTTATAAAGAAGTTTACTGGTTGGACATTTACAACTACTCTGAGATTTGAATTGCTACATTATACAGTGCCTCTCATTGTGTACCTTTGCTGGTTTATTTTGGAGAGTTCAGTAGTGGCTACCTTTTCATTACAAGAGGCTGCCTTATTGGTTGTGCCGTAGGAACATTTACATATTATTTACATTTACATATTTTTTTTCTCCACTGTAGATCACCTGAGTTGCAGTAAAAAGAAAGCAAGTGCTTGGTGACTACAACGCCTCTTCTCTGCATCAAAAGTGCTTTTCTCTCTCTGAAAAATCAGGCGGCGTGTTGTATACCTAATACCAACTTTTAAGGATGGGCCAGTGGGCCTGATTCAGAGCCGGGCGCTCTGACCAGAGCGCTCGCTCTGAATCATGGCCCTCCTACCTAAAAATGGAGCGGCCTCCTGGCCGCTCGCATTGCTGTGGGTGGCCACCCACAGCTTATGCGAGCAGCCAAAAAGATGGTCGCGATGGTCAAGACCATCGCGAACATCGGGCTTGCGACGAGACCCTGTGGTAGGGTCTTGCTGCCGCAAGCCCAGGAGTGCTTTTGGCTCTATCAGAGCCAAAAGCACTCCCACTGACATCACTAGTGATGTCAGTGGGGCCGGACCCAGACAGTAGGCGTTCCCAAGGGAACGCCGCCGTCTGGGCAGCAACGCCCCCGGCACACCCACCAAAGGGGGCGTGCTGTCAGTCACCATCGACAGCACGTCCCCTTTGTCAATGGTGACTGACAGCACGCCCCCTTTGGTGCGACACCCATAGCGACAGCTCGGCCCGGCCCGTTTTGTAGGCGGGGCGGGGGCATGGCTACACAAACGGAGGCGTTCCTGATGGAACGCTTGCCGTTTTGTGGGCGGCCGCACTGACATCAGCAGTGATGTCAGTGGGGAACTTCCTGCTTCCTTTAGGTCTCATCGCAAGCCCCGATGGTTGCAATGGTCTTGACCATCGTGACCATCACCCTGGTCGGTCGCTAAGCTGTGGGTGGTAACCCACAGCTTAGCTAGCGACCAGGAGGCCGCACTAAAAAATGAAGTGGCCACGCCACCCTCATTCAGAGAGAGCGATCGCTTCTTGCGACCGCCTCTGAATGAGGGCCAGAGTGCTGCAGCTACACTGAAGTGCAGAGATAGTAGGCTGTCAGCCAGCAGCCCTGCACTGCCCCCCGCTTACACTAGGAATGGATATCGGATATATTTTCAGCTGCAGACACCAGGAAGTGGTGTTCGCAGCTCAGCTTATATGTGCATTTGCAAAGCTCTGGCTCCTTCTGCGCATGTGCACATAGTAAGTGTAACCATCGATGGTTATACCATCTAGTGGTTTGGATGCGATGGATAGTAGCCATCGCATAACTTGATTTGATGTCGGAAGCCTGGAAACCATTCAATGCTGGGCTTCCAATGTTCATCCCTAGTTTACATATACAACACAGGGCCGCTCGTACGCTCCGAGCGATGTTCGCACATCTGCGCATGCGTATGGGTCATAATGCGCATGTGCCAACCAGTCAGTGCGGTCGGAAAATGTGTGTTCGCAAAATTGCGAGTGCCTGCTAATTTGAGTGACAGGATGAGGCGTTTGTGGGTGGTAACAGGGGAAGGTGCTTGAAAACGGGGAGTGGAGATCTGAACGCAGGCGTGCCAACTGGTCAAAACGGGCGTTTTAAGGGTGTGCATAATTAACTAAGCAGCGTCATCGACCACGTCACTTGGTTGTTTCTTAGCCTGAACTGTTCGCATGATTGTGGTAGGAAAATCCAACCACAAGCACTGCGAGCAGTTCAGACGCCTTTCGATGTACTCGATTAATCTAATAAATAGCGGAGAAGACGTATGATGCGAGCGGCCAGGGGGCGTCTTTACAAAATAGCGAGCGCTTGTTTCGTTCGCTCGCTCAGACATAGAGGTGCCAACAGACCGCAAAGAGCGAGCGTTCAATTTAAATAGCCGGCCCCTTTTTCTGAACGAGCGAGCGCAAATAGCGTCCGGCACGGAATCAGGCCCACAGTGTACAAGGAGAGCCTGCCTCACTGACTATACAAGCTCAGCTCAGCTGTCAGTCAGCAGCCCCACCCCGCCCCCAGATCATATAGTGAAATCAGAACAGTTGTATTTGAAGTTTAGAGAAAGGAAACCGTCAAAGGTATTGCATCACATAGTTTACTACCATCGATGGCTCCAGGCATTTCCGCTATCGATGGAGGCTGCAACAATGGCCATCCCTAGAACTTATTCCTCTTTCAAAGTAAGCTTGGTCTCAATATACCATGTGCTTTTCCTTCCTCTCTGCTTTGGAAGCCTATTTCCGGTATGTTCCTTTTGTGTCTCCAATGTTAAGTTCTGAGGTATCTTTGGCATGTTCATGAACATTCCAATTGTAACCCCTAGTCTAGTAGATTACGTTTATGTTATTTCAAATTTGGCAAGTAACTCTCAATTTATTGAAGTGAAGGTTATGAATTTGCTAGAGCAGATTGATGTGTGTCATATTGCTTACTTGACTTGTTAAATGTAAAAATATTGAACATGCAGGCGACCAAGGAGCATAACATTCACAGACTGTGGGCCTGATTCAGCAAGGATCGCAGGCAGCTTTGCAATTGCGATACTTGCAATAATGCAAAAGTAGCAGGAGGTGTATGACACCCCCTGCTGCATGTGCGATTCCAGCACTGCGACGGAGGCCGCAGGCTGGGATTACCATTGCGACCATCGGTGGTCAATGGTCGCGATGGTGGATGGTGCCGGGCGGCTGGACAGCTGAGTAAGCTGGAAGTGCGGTGTCGGTGGAGGGGTGCAAGCCAAGAAACTTCCAGGCTCCCTTGAGCCCAATTATTTAAATGAGAGGCATCCACACGCCGGGAGCTGGAGAGAACTGAGAGCGGGGGCGATATAAGCGAGCCCCTCTCCTTGGTTAGCAGTTTTTACCTGAGGGATGGAAGTGCAGTAAGGAGAGCATCCACTGTGGGAGTAAGGCAGCGAACAGCAGAGGCAATACCTGATATGGTGCATACACACGGTCAGATTTTCCTTTAGATTTGTACAATAACAATTTTAAAAATCGTTCAATCGTTCATATCTGAAAGAAAATCTGACATGTGTCCCTGCAACGATGAATGATGCGCATTCCCGTTTGTCAGATAAAGATATCTGACATCTGATGTGTTTGCAGTCAGATTTGGTCGATTTTCATTAATTTTAATCCTGTCAAAAATCGTTCGCAGTTCATGAAATCGTTGGTAAAATCGTTCAAATCGTTCGTCGTTTATCGTTCGTAGTTCATCGTTTGTTGTTCGGCTGACAGATCTGACTGTGTGTATGCACCAATAGATTCACGATTCGTAGGAGTCATCTGCTGGTGAGTGTACTACCACGAACGGGGAGTGCCAAAGATTTCAGCAGGGAAAGCCCTCTCCTACTGGAGGATGAGGCTTAGAACTGCGACTCTATCAGATACATTGCTGGGTTCAGGGAAGTGCTGGAAGAGGGTTGGAGCCATCAGGAGGTTGCTGCCTATATCAGCTCTGGCAACAAGAAACCCTGCAGCAAAGGGAACGGAGAATGTTTCTGGGCCTTATTTATTATTATTATTTATTTATTATTACTTGTGGTCTTCCCCAGGGTCGTGCAAGGTGTCTGGGCGCCCTAGGCAACATTTCAACCAACGCCCCTGCTTCCTTCAATACAATTCATAATTATGCTACACATTAGTGCCCCCAATACATAATTTGCCACACAGCAGTGTTCCAAATTCATAATATACTATATAGAAATGCCCAACTAATATGACACACAGCAGAGCAACAAAATCATAATTCGCTTCATAACACTGCCCCCAATTCATAATATGCCATACATTTGTGCCACAAATTCATTATATGCCACACAGCTGTATCCCCAATTCATAATTATGCTACACATCAATGCCTTCAATACATAATATGCCACACTAAACAATGTTACTGCGCACTTCTCCTTGGGTGAATATGTATGTCTGTGTTCCAACAGAACTTGATACATGGGAATTGTTGGTTTAAGAAGTAATCTCTATGTACACCCTCCTTAGAATTCTGAATTTCCCGTATTGTATTTACTTAAAACACAAAAACTAATGTATGTCAAGATAAAATCTTTACTAATATGATAATGTGATTAACATGTATTAAAATGACAGATATAATGATAAAAATAAACAATCTAATGGTATAAGTGCTCTAAAATAGTACTGATAGCAGCTTGATGCATCCACTTTTATATATAAAATACAACAGTGAAAATGATGAAAGACTGAAAAGCTAATCAGTTACTCTTGTATCACAAAAACTCAGGTACCACGCATTTCTTTGTTTGGTGATATGAAAGAGGAAGCAGAGACCATGGCGTCCTGTGGTCCCTTGGGGTTAATTAATGCTGTGTCCAAATAGGAAAGTTCTTGGTGCTTAGGTTTCTTTCTTATTACTGTTCCCCAGGTTTTCTGCAGGGTAGGAGGGGGACGGGTGTAAGGGTGACAGATAGTAAGCCCCGGACCGTGCTCTCCACAGAATGGATCAAAGCTGTGGTGTGCTTGTGATAAGCCCAGCACCACTTAACCTTAACATGGGGATGAGCAGCTGCCTGGGGAGGGAGCAGTTACAGCTTAGATCGTTAGACCATTAGCCCGGGCACTCCCTCCAATCTCAGGGAACTTACCTGATCTTCTCCACTAGTCACGCCGTCCTCCTGTGGATGCCCGCTCTGCTCCGTCTCCGATGCTTCCTGGAAGTCCTGGTGTTTGCTGTGTGTCTCCTTTACATTTCTGCCCATGTAGGGCCTTCCTCTGGGAGATAATATGCCACACATTTGTGCCCCCAATACATATGCCATACAGCTGTGCGCAAAATGTATTATATGCCACATAGTCTTGAATTATGATATACAATGCCCCTAATACATATGCCATACATTTGCCCAAAATTCTTTATGTACCATACAGCTGTGCCCCAATACATTATGCCACACATCCATGCCCCAATATATATTTATGCCACATATCTGTGTCCCATTATGTCAGCACCCATTAACTCCCCTCACACACACCTCACCCTGCCAGCATTCATTAAACCTACACACACGTTCACTTACCCTGTCAGCACTAAATAAAACCATCCCCCCCCACACACTAAGCCTGTCTGCACTATTTAACACACACACACACACACACACACCTGCATCAGCCTTGGTCATCAGTAGACCTACCCAGGACTGAAAGATACAGTCTATCTTTTTGTGGCCTCAGTGGAGCCCTCTCTGTCTCTCAAAATAAAGATTCCTTGTCACCACAAATTGCAGCAATTAGGAATCTGTATTCACCAGAATGTATCATTGGGAAGTCATAGGACAGGGGCTCTGAGAGGATCCCATCCCAGTGATCTTTGAGAAGGAAAGGTGTGTCCTCATACACCTAGCTCAAATACGTTATGTGACACAAGACGCCTGATGCAAGTGAGCTCCGCAGAGCGGTGTAGCATCTTTGTCTCATCATTTTCACTCGAATGTGTGCACTGATCAATTTGATATTTGATACTTGTATATCTGTGTGTGACTGAGCACTTCCTATACAGATTCAGACTCAGTATTATACACAAATCATTTATTAAGGTTCAGCAATAGCCTGTGTGCATGTAGATTTAACTAACTGGGACACAGTTCAAGTTTAAATAAGGAACATTTACAATTTAAACTATATTATATGTGGAATGCTAACAGAATAATACTAATAGCTCTGGATTCATTGTCAGTTGGGACAATTTAAGTCCAAATATTTCTGCACAATACTAAGAATTACAGAACATTTCTCTGCATATAGACTGACTACTAATATTATGTAGCTAATAAATTATTTAGATTATTATATAAATGTTTGGTATGAGATATGTATTTTTAGTAGAGATGAGCGGGTTCGGATTTCAGAGATCCAAACCCACCCGAATTTAGCAGATCCGAGTTGGATCCAACCAGGCTTGATTTTTCCCACCTGACTCGGATCTCAAACCGAGGCAAAACTACAGAGTCTGAAATCTCGCGGTACGTGAGCTTTCGTCTCTATGATCAATGTAGCACATAAGGGACCACGAGATGGACGCCATTTCACTCCGGCTGTGGAGACTGAACAGGGAGTGTGGGTAGTGTAGGGCTGGGACAGGTGCTGGTGCTGTCTGCTGTGTCCTGGGCTGGTGCTGATCCATTCTGGGCTGCTGCTGTCACTGTGCTGTCTGCTGTGTCCATCTGGGCTGGTGCTGATCCATCTGGACTGTCTGTGCTGTCTGCTGTGTCCTGGGCTGGTGGTGCTGATCCATTCTGGGCTGGTGCTTTGCTGTCTGTTGTGTCCATCTGGGCTGGTGCAGAACTGCAGAATACATCTGGGCTGGTGCTGGGTCCATCTGGGCCCCAGTTCTGGACTAATAAAAATAAATATAATTAAAAAAAATCAATGAAAGTGTTTTTTATATTTTTCTGTGTGTGTGCGTGCATGTTAGGCTTAACCGCAGTACTGCACAAGATACAGCCAGCAACGCAAGTTGCAACCTACTGCTGCCCAACTCCAGTTGTGATCAATCTGTGCTCTGGGCCCAAGTTCTGAAGCTGAAAAAAAATAAAAATCAATTATATTTTTTTGTCAGTTTTTTTTTGTGTGCGTGTCAGCCACACCTGGCTGTCACTGTCATCGGCGTAGGTGCACAGGGGTGCTGTGCTCCTGTCTGTCGAGGGGCTGCTGCCCAAAATAATAAATAAACAATTTTTATTGTGTGCAAGTTAGCCACACCTGTCATCGGCATAGCTGCGCAGGGGTGCTGTGCTGCTGTCTATCAAGGGGCTGCATGAGTATTGCAATGAAAACTTTTTTTTTAAGCTATTGGGTTACAAAAAGTTATTTTTTTTAATCTTAGACATAGCAGAAATGTTATCGTAACAGCTTATAAAGTTATATGCTCTAAAAAACCAAAGCCTATATTTATTTACAAACCTATATAGAGTAGACATCCTAAATTCTAAAACTGTTCTATTCAAAATGTAAACAAAAGTCAGTTGAGGCTTCAGAGAAAATGAAAAAAGATGCTCTAGGTGCTGAACTTCAAGGGATTTCTCCATCATGTTCTGCAGTGTGAAAAGGTTTCATTCACATGTTTTCTATAAAGCAGTTCAAAGTTACAACACCCACCTTTGCCAGGAATTACCAAAGATTATTACAAGCAAAGTATTCATCTGTCCGGAATCTGTCTGGGAATTCATGGATCGTATTTGGCCTGAATGCACTAAGACATCCAGTGATTCTGTCACTGTGTTCTGTAGTCGACTTTATTCCTACCTGAATCGCAAACTGAAATGCGCAATAGTAAGCACAGACAACATGGAGGCCTTTGTTATTCTGCTGTCTGCATGCCAACAAATACCTCCCAGACAACACCCACTGGGGGGACCAGGTCTGGATAATGACCAGCCCCATCTGTTGCTAAGCCTTCTTCTTCCAAACCATCCATCCTGGACTTCCTGTTCAAAAAGGGTGAGCAGGGTACAGAAAGAGGAGCTAGATGTCCCCGATGACAGATGGAGAGATAAGAGCTTCAGATGTTGGAACAGGGGCTCCCACCTATTTGGCTACCCTCCAGAGAAAAGAGCTCTGTTCCTCTGGAAGTGTCTATGCCTGAGCTAATAGGTAGGTAGTCTCTGTCTGTTGGTAAACACCCTTCAGGAGATGGCAACCCAAAATAACAACAACTATAATTAATAATGTGTACACTGATAACCAGCCTGATCCCTTAGCAGCAACATACCCCATATGGCCAACTCATAACATGACACCCAGTTTGCAGCCTCCTCTTACTTATGACACTAATCCAGTCGCCATGGTTGATCAATCAGCCATGTGTGGTCCACCCAATTTTTGGCCTTCTACATTCTTTAACATATTCACATATCTAAGAAGTGGACAGTGGGAACAATGGCAATTTGAAGGCCACTAACTAACTCTGTTTTTTTTAATGTCCCTGTACAGGTTGGGAAATTCCGTTACAGAACAGAAGGTTTGCAAAGGATTATTTAAGTCAATTGTTTTTTGAAAGCACTCTTCATTGTCCCCTTCTGGGATGAAAATCCACTCCTACCTGCAGAAGTAGGCACAGGATTCTCAAGAAAGACACAACGTAAGGCCTTAAATCAGGGGTAGCCAACCTCGGTCCTTGAGAGTTCACTTTTTCCAGATGACCTAGCTGGTGCACAGGTGTATTCATTACTCACCAAAACATTTAGAAAGATCCACAGGTGGAGTTAATTATTACAGTTTTGATTCTGTGAGGAGACCTGGAAAAAATGCACTGTTGGTAGCTCTCGAGGACCAGCGTTGGCTACTCCTGCCCTTAAATCATAGATCTTACACTTGTCCACATATCTGTGCTGGTTAAGTGGCACTTTGAGACCACTATCTAACTATGTTTTTTTATGTCCCTGTACAGGTTGGGAAATGCCTTTATAGAAGATTTGAAAAGCATTATTTAAGTCAATTGTTTATTTTTTTTGGAAAGCACTCTTCCTGGTCCCCTTCTGGGACGAGACAATCAACTCCCAGCAGCAGCAGCCATGCTCAAGGATTCTTCTGTGGCAAGGACTGATGTAAATGTACTGTATCACATTTTTTTTGTAAATGCCTCCTCCCCTCCCCTTCTCCCTCATAAATTTTCTTTTGAATCAAAAAATGAAATTAAATTTACTACCAATCAACCCTTCCTGTCCCTGCCCTACCTTCAACTACATACATACTCCAACTCCCTCAGGCCTCTCTTGAATAATAAAAGTGTTTCCTGATGTGCCATGTTTGAAGTTGAACTGCCCTGTGTTTGTGGCGCCCACTGCTGCAGCTTAGCTTAGTCAGCCAGCTATCTTGGAGCAAATTTTGGGCCTAAACAAGATGAACAAATCAATATTGTGAGTTGTGAGGTTGTCAAAATTGACTGGAAATGAGTGGAAATAAATGTTATTGAGGTTATTAATACTGAAGGACACAAAAAAGGCCAATTTTATGTGATTTTAGCTGTTTTTATTATTTTTTAAGAAAAAATCCAGATCCAAAACCAAAACCAAAACACGAAAACAAAACACGGAGGTGAGGTTTTGGCAAAACCAATCCAGATCCAAAACCAGGGAGATCCAGATCCAAAACCAAAACACGGGGGTTGGCGCACATCTTTAATTTTTAGTAGAATCACTGGTCATGTGTAGATTTATATCATGATATTAAATTATCTGGGTTCAGCTCTTCATTGCTCAGTCAGGGCCTGATTCAGAGGTGGATGATAATCCAGCCACAACTGCGTCTTTTTCCGCGGTGCTACTGCGCCTTTATGCTAATGCCGATGGGTCTATTTACAGCGTGTTCACCTAGGGAAGTAAATAGCACAGGGATATCAGTGAAAATAAGGCATTATTAGAGTAAAGATACAGCACAAGGCTATTAAAATGAATAAGCAAACAGAAGGTTTATTAATTATGCTTAACTAAGATCAGCTTAATGCAGTTCATATACATCAGCAGTGATTCCTGGGGAGCCCAGTTGCCCAAGTCAGTTAGACACCTTGTTCAAAGAAGGTGGAGGTTGGCCACCATCTTGGTTTGGTTCTAGGAAAAGGCTCCCGTGTATTGACAGTAACCACCTTTATTTCCTTGAGGGGCAGTTATTAGGGACAGTTTAGGAGGCAGTGGCTCCCCAGTTAATAAGTATAAGCTATAGAATATATACATTGGTGATTCTCCACTCTAAATACCTCAGTGGGCAGTATTTCCTTAGTTATGGTTATAAACAAAGAATATTAAAATAACTTGATTATTTATTTGCGTAAGATGAATTACCAAGTACAAATTGTTATTAAAAATACTTTTCTATACATTCAGCATATTTAACTCAATAACATTTATCTGTGCATGTCAATGTGTGATCAGATTGATAATTGGATGCAGAAGGGAGGGTTACGGGTTTGCATATTAATAAAGAATGACCTTCAAATGTTATGTGATGGAGGTTAGATAGATAACTTAAACAGGTCTTTGGTTTATTAACCAGGCAGAACAGACTTGCAGGATGTCACAGGGTTAATGCAGCAGGTATGTTAAATAGGTACACAATGCACATATACAATGGATGTACCAGATCCAGCCCGGGAATGTATGGGGCAAGACAGGTGGTGGGTGGGCAAATGGGAGCACATATCCTTGTGTATACATGCAGTGGTGGCAGTGGAGTATACACACACTGGCATATATATATATATATATATATATATATATATATACAGTGGTATGGCGGTGGTGGTGTAGTGGAACTTGCAGGGACTCTTGCCTCTTTAACGCTGTCTCTCTCCGTTATTGAAACTCTCTGGAGTATGTCCACTCTCTATGGTTGATGGAGCTTAGTACGCTGCGCAGTAGCGTGCAAGGGATGAATGTTGCACCTCAAGCAATACGGGGTCCTAGTGCCAACGAATAGAGACAGAGTAGGGGAATCTCTCTCAACAGGTGAGAGTGATGAGACATTGGGATTGTTTTCATTATGTTTTGCTTTTTTTGTATAAAGTTTTCTAGTAGGTTGCTCAGAATGGGCCAGGAAATGTACTTCTCTGCCAAAGTGCAACCTGAAGGTCACCAGGTCTGAGGTGTTGTATAATTAAAGCCCTTTTCAGGAGTGATAATGAACATGTGTTTAGTCAGTGCTATCAACCTGTATTTGCACAACCAGTAGCAAGGGAGTGAAGTCTAACACAACGATGGTATTCACCAGGGACCCTCACAAAGAGGTTTGGACTTTGCTGCGCCAAGTAGACAGGTTGCGGTCTCTAGTATTAATTAGTATATCTACCAAGGTGATAGATGGTAGTTAGCACAAAGAGAAGTCATAACGGGGGCTGGTACGGGGGAACGGATGAGCCACAGGAAGATAGAGAGGAGTCAGATAAAAGTCAGGTTATACACAGAACCAAACACAGCAGAGATCACAGAATTCTATGTTGTAAGCCTAATACTCTAGCAGTCACCTGCAACCAAAGTGGAGCTAATACGAGGAAGCCCAATTCAAACAGCTTGCCTCTGTGATGACTGCAATCACATGACTGTATCTGTCCCGCATCCATCCCTATAGTAAAGATTAATAGCTCTGGTCAGCATGTAGCATGATGAAGAAGCAGAAAGAGCTATCGTGGATGGACATTGTAGCACAGGTATCACGCCAAGTACGGTCCCTACAAATGCAACCTTTCCAACCCTTTATCTAGTATCCATAATTACGCTCAACAAAATAGAATCTAATTTTTGTACTGCTCCACAAAATTGATCTAAATGGTGAGCCTTCATCATAAATAGCAAGGGGTGCCCACACTCCTCTGCAAACTCCACTTGGAAAGCTTCTAACAAACTAATAATGAAAGGAGCAGTGTATCTGAAAAGCACAGAGTGGTGACCTGAGACTTCTAGCAAACTGAAGGCTGTAGGGCCAAATGCATCACTATTTAACTCCATGTACATACATTCTTTCACTCATCGCATAGATCCAGCTCAGTGTCCCCCCATCAGACTTCTTCCACATGCTCTCAGACACCCCCACATGCAATCATACTCCCACACACGACCATCAAACCACCCACCATGCCCATCAGACCTCCCCACATGCCCATCAATCCTACTGCATATGCCATCAGACCTCTCTGCATGCCATCAGCCCCCTCCATATGCCATCTGTTATTCTCCACAATTATTAAGTGAAACATGTAACTGCATTTATCATACCTCCCAATATTCACCATTTTATAGTGGTTTTGCAGGGCAGGCAAGAGGTCATCTGTGAAATGGGCATTTCTGGGTGTCAACTGGGCATATGCCCTGAGCATGATTTCAGTCGTATCGCTTGCACAAAAGTGGGACGATGTGCATGCATTGCAGTCCATCCACATTCAGACCTGTGCGCGGCTCATGACCTCATGTGCATGCGCCCAACAGCCATATTGTACTACAGTGCAGTGAGTGAGCTTGATCTGTTTTCTGTGACAGACTCCTTTCAGTTGTCCACCCATGCCTTGCAGGAGAGCCACTAAAAAGCTCAGTGAGTATTGATCTTTTCAACCTACAATCTGAGGTAAAAGCAGGGTCAAAATAACAATGAGGTAAATGGGACTACAGCCCCAGGCTTCCATATAGAAAAGCCCTTTATCAAGACAGCAGGATGATAACCAGCCATCCAGCTGGCCACAAGTTCAGCCATTAATCATAATTATTAAAACTGTATTTCTATTTCCTCACAAAATCATGCAATTTTTCTAG
The DNA here is from genome assembly GCA_031769625.1 of Taudactylus pleione. Taxonomy (NCBI): domain Eukaryota; kingdom Metazoa; phylum Chordata; class Amphibia; order Anura; family Myobatrachidae; genus Taudactylus; species Taudactylus pleione. Next base: position 6,034,971 of record JAUIMM010000255.1, on the reverse strand, counting down.
TTTTACTTATTTAGGAAGACGCTGGGACTTACTGTATAGTGTAGGGAATGTACATGACCATATGTCACTTGCCACACCCATACAGGATTGGTTACGCCTCCTCCGCTTCTCACAATAGGCCCTTTGATCATTTTCATCCCCTGGTCCATGTAGCCCTTAATCTGGCCCTGGGATAAAGATAAAATGGTGTCTTATTGCTCACAAGTAAGTACAATACATTTTCTATGTAAGGTAAAAATCACAGCTAAGAGTTTTTTTTAATTAAACTTTGTCAGACCTTTTCAAGCTTTCACAATATTATCCCACATTGCCTGAAGTAGACAACCTTGTAATGTCCGTAGCAGGCACACTAGTTCACAGCAGGAATAATAATTTCATCTGCACATATTAGGCAACACGAAGAGACCCACAGTCAGTATAAAGGGTCTCACCTCCGTGTTTTGTTTTCGTGTTTTGGTTTTGGTTTTGGATCTGGATTTTTTCTTAAAAAATAATAAAAACAGCTAAAATCACATAAAATTGGCCTTTTTTGTGTCCTTCAGTATTAATAACCTCAATAACATTTATTTCCACTCGTTTCCAGTCAATTTTGACCACCTCACAGCTCTCAATATTGATTTGTTCATCTTGTTTAGGCCCAAAATTTGCTCCAAGATAGCTGGCTGACTAAGCTAAGCTGCAGCAGTGGGCGGCACAAACACATGGCAGTTCAACTTCAAACATGGCACATCAGGAAACACTTTTATTATTCAAAAGAGGCCTGAGGGAGTTGAAGTATGTATGTAGTTGAAGGTAGGGCAGGGACAGGAAGGGTTGATTGGTAGTAAATTTAATTTCGTTTTTTGATTTAAAAGAAAATTTATGAGGTAGAAGGGAAGGGGAGGAGGCATTTACAAAAAAATGTGATACAGTACATTTACATCAGTCCTTGCCACAGAAGAATCCTTGAGCATGGCCGCTGCTGCTGGGAGTTGATTTTCTCATCCCAGAAGGGGACCAGGAAGAGTGTTTTCCCAAAAAAATAAACAATTGACTTAAATAATGCTTTTCAAATCTTCTATAAAGGCATTTCCCAACCTGTACAGGGACATAAAAAAACATAGTTAGTTAGTGGCCTTCAAACTGCCGTTGTTCCCACTGTCCACTTAACCATATGAGATATGTGAACAAGCGAAACAGAGCAGCAAATGCAACATTTCAGATTTAAGGTTTAAGTCTTACGTTGTGTCTTTCTTGGGAATTCTTTCTTGAGCGCCATGCCTGCTTGCTGGGAGTGGATTTTTTTCATCCCAGAAGGGGACCAGGAAGCGTGCTTTCCAAAAATAAAAAAACAATTGACTTAAATAATCCTTTGCAAACCTTCTGTTCTGTAACAGAATTTCCCAACCTGTACAGGGACATTAAAAAAAACAGAGTTAATGGCCTTCAAATTGCCATTATCCCACTGACCACTTCTTAGATATGTGAATATGTTAGAATGTAAAAGGCCAAAAATTGGGTGGATCACACATGGCTGATTGATCAACCATGGCGACTGGATTAGTGTCATAAGGAAGAGGAGGCTGCAAACTGGGTGTCATGTTATGAGTTGGCCATATGGGGTATGTTGCTGTTAAGGGATCAGGCTGGTTATCAGTGTACACATTATTATAGTTGTTGTTATTTTGGGTTGCCATCTCCTGAAGGGTGTTTACCAACCGATAGAGACTACCTACCTATCAGCTCAGGCATAGACACTTCCTGAGGAACAGAGCTCTTTTCTCTCAAGGGAAGCCAAATAGGTGGGAGCCCCGTTCCAACATCTGAAGCTCTTATCTCTCCACTTCATCTATTATAGATGAAAAAAAATGTAATCGGGGACATCTAGCTCCTCTTCCTGTACCCTGCTCACCCTTTTTGGACAGGAAGTCCAGGATGGATGGTTTGGAAGAAGAAGGCTTAGCAACAGATGAGGTTGGTCATTATCAAGACCTGGTCCCCCCAGTGGGTGTAGTCTGGGAGGTATTGGTTGACATGCAGGCAGCGGAATAACAAAGGCCTCCATATTGTCTGTGCTTACTATTCCGTATTTCAGTTTGCGACTCAGGTACTAATGAAGTCAGCTACAGAACACAGTGACAAAATCACTGGATGTCTTAGTGCATTCCGGCCAAATACGATCCATGAATTCCCAGACAGATTCCGGACATAGAACAGTTTTAGAATTTAGGATGTCTACTCTATAGAGGTTTGCAAATAAATATAGGCTTCAGTTTTTTAGAGCATATAACATTATAAGCTGTTAGGATAACATTTCTGCTATGTTTAAGATAAAAAAACAACTTTCTGTAACCCAATATCTTAAAAAAAAAAGTTTTCATTGCAATATTCATGCATCCCCTTGACAGACAGCAGCACAGCACCCCTGCGCAGCTATGCTGATGACAGGTGTGGCTAACATGCACACAATAAAAATTGTTTATTATTTTGGGCAGCAGCCCCTCGACAGACTGGAGCGCCGCACCCCTGCGCACCTACGCCGATGACAGTGACAGCCAGATGTGGCTTACACGCACACCAAAAAGATTTGACAAAAAAAAGACAATTTAGTTATATTTTTTTATGCTCCAGAACTTGGGCCCAGAGCACCGATTGATCAAGACTGGAGTGGGGCAGCACTAGGTTGCAAGTTACGTTGCTGGCTGGATACGCGCACACACACAGACAGTTAGTTAAAGATAAAAAAAAAGACAATTGATTTTTATTTTTTTTTCATTTAGAGAACTTGGGCACAGAGCACAGATTGATCATGACTGCCCAGCACTAGGTTGCATTACCTACTTGCTAGATCTTGTGCCGCTAAGCCTAACATGCACAGACACACAGACAATTATTAGAAAAAAAGACAATTGATTTTTATTTTTTTTCAGCTCCAGAACTTGGGCCCAGAGCACAGATTGATCACGACTGGAGTCGGGCAGCACTAGGTTGCAACTTGCGTTTGCTGGCTGGATCTTGTGCAGTACTGCGGTTAAGCCTAACACGCATGCACACACACACAAAAAATTTAATTACACTTTTATTAATTTTTTTTTTTTAGCACGACTGGAGTCGGGCAGCACTAGGTTGCAACTTGCGTTGCTGGCTGGATCTTGTGCGGTACTGCAGTTAAGCCTAACACACACGCACACACACACAGAAAAATATAAAAGACACTTTGATTTTTTTTGACTATATATATATATATATATATATATATATGTTTAAGTCCAGAACTTGGGCCCAGATGGACACAGCACCAGCCCAGATGTATCTGCAGTGCTGCACCAGCCCAGATGGACACAGCAGACAGCAAAGCACCAGCCCAGAATGGATCAGCACCACCAGCCCAGGACACAGCAGACAGCACAGACAGCCCAGATGGATCAGCAACAGCCCAGATGGACACAGCAGACAGCACAGTGACAGCACCAGCCCAGCCAGAATGGATGAGCACCAGCTCAGGACACAGCAGACAGCACCAGCACCTCTCCCAGCCCTACACTACCCACACTCCAGGCTTGCCTACCCTCCCGATTTGGTCGGGAGCCTCCCGAATATCGGGTGCCGCTCCCGACCCCCCGGAAAGGCAGGCAAGCCTCCCGGCTGCTGCCTAGCCCCCCAGACTACTAGCAAAAACCCCCGCTGCCGGGGGGGCACGATGACGCGATTCGCGCTGAATCGCGTCATCGTGGCTCCGCCCCATGCTTCACAATGCCTTTTTTCCGGCATTGTGAAGAGGGGGCGGGGCCACAATGACGCGTCATGCTGTCACGCCCCAGGCCCCACCCCCAAAACGGCATCATAGCCGGCCACGCCCCCCACACAATGCAGGCATTCAGCTCCCTCCCGGAAGGAGGGAGCTGAATGTCGGCAAGTATGCCACACTCCCTGTTCAGTCTCTACAGCCGGAGTGAAATGGCGACCGTCGCATGGTCCCTTATATGCTACATTGATCATTGAGACGGAAGGTGGCGAACCGCGAGATTTCAGACTCTATAGTTTTGCCTCAGTTTGAGATCCTGGTCAGGCGAGAAAAATGAAGCCTGCTTGGATCCGACTCGGATCTGCTCAATCGGGTGGGCTCGGATCTCTGAAATCTGAACCCGCTCATCTCTAGTTGGTATGGGCAACACCTCCACTTTTAATTTTTAGAGGCTTTAGTAACTACCCCACAGACTCTAAATGGTAAATTTACTAAAGGCCGAGCTTGGTCTTTTGGTCATTTTTCTTTTGGTTTTGCAACCCGGCTATTTATTAAAGGCAAAACCAAACAGAAAAATGACCAAATAGCCTTTAGAACATCGGACCAACTATCGATTATTTTACATAGATAAGTATACAAACCGCAGATTTACTAAGCATCAGCTTGCAAAGGTTTTTAAAATTAAAAAAAAAATGAATGAGGCATGTGTGGAGGTGTTTTTATATATTAAAAGACTTCAACATTTAGTGTACATGTCTTGTCTTTTATTTAATATTTTTTCTTACAGGTGTACTAACAGGAGCAAGTGGGCCCTTAATGTCTGGGCATGCTGGCACTTGAGGTTTGACAAGTGCCATCATGCCAGGGCAGGCTTGCTGGGACCTGTAGCCCACATGTAGAAAATAATATGATTTAACTCTTTAATTTATCGTTTAGCTCCGTATCCAAAGCCCAGGGATGTGGAGAAAAGCCCTGGGGTGGGGGGTCCCAATTTTTGTTTGGGGGGGATCCCCACTTCACTAGGGATTCCAGTCCTGAGCTGACCAGTATAGGGCTGGTTGCTATTATGGCAGGGCAACCCCACACTATGGGTCTCCCTGCTATAGCATTAGCCTCCCAGCTGATTCAGCCTGGTGCTAGTTATTGGAAAATAGGGAGAACCCCATGTCATTTTGCCCCTTATTTTCCAATACCAGCCTAGGCTCAGAGGCCCGAGCTGATTATGGATTTGGAGGACCCCATATTTTTTTAAATTTTTTAACCATGTTAAAACATTTTAAAACAACAAAGCCTGCACAGATCATTGTGATCGGATTTTAAATGACAGTCAAAACCAATGCACAGGAAATAGTACATTTTTATACTGCAATCCGAGGTCGATACCAGTTGGTTTCAAACTGGCTGATCTGGTATTAATAAATTTACCCCTAAGTCATTGCCAATGGACTGGTTTCAGCCAAACGGACTTCTACATTATGTGATATACACCCTATTTGTGTGGCAGCAAATTATCACAGACAACAGTATACCAATCATTGTAATGTTTTCTACTAGACAATGGGCCTGATTCAGACCCGCTCGCAAGCGGGTCGATGGTCGGGCAGTGCGCACTTGCGAGCCCTTGAGCGAGTGAGAAATTCACTCGCTCTGGGGCTACAAACGGGGCGGCTGTCGATGTTGATCGACAACTCGCCCCATTTTGTAGGTGGGTTGGGGGGTGGCTTGCCATACGGAGGCGTTCCCGAAGGAACACCTGCCGTTTGGGGGCGGCCCTACTGACATCACGAGTGATGTCAGTAGTGACCTTCTGGCTCTATTAGAGCCGGAATCTCACTGGGGCTTGCGGCAGACGAGACCCTACCACAAGGGTCTCGTTGCAAGCCCGATGGTTGCGATGATTGGGACCATCGCGACCATCACCTGGCTGCTTGCTAAAGCCGTGGGTGGTCACACACAGCTTAGCGAGCGGCCAGAAGGCCGGTCAGAAAAAAAAATGCCCTTCAGACCTGCGAGCTGCCTCCGGCAGAGAGCAGGTCTGAATCAGGGCCAATGTCCTATGTGGTTAGGGGCAAATAGATTTTCTGTGTGGCCAAAGGTTGGACCTGCCACCAGTTTTACATCAGAAGCCATGTCGGTTTCTTTATTACAAGTCCTCAATATAAAGTCCATGAATCAGTATTTATAGCAAAGATGTTACAAATGGAGGGTCTACCAGATATCACTTGAGTAATTACAAAGTACTGCTATTGCATAAGACAGATCTAATAGAAGTTTCTTTTATTCTATATCAATTCATTTAAATCATAGATGGCTCCTGTGAATTTCTGGGGAGATTAACTAAAGTGCGAGTTTTTAGAAGTGGAGTTGTTGCCCATAGCAACCAGTCAGAGGGATTTACTCTAGGCTAGAGAAAAAGAAAGAAAAAAGCCCTTCCTTTACAAGCACCTGTGAAAAACTATTAAGTTGATCAATAGCAACCACTATTTTGTATTGCTGTTCGGACAGACATGGACGGGACCAGCATTGGGAGGTTGTGCTGGCTCCTGTAGTGCTATTTGGAGGTCTCTGGGGTACCTTCAGGTGAGTTGGCTCTCAACTTAATTATATCTATGGGTTAGGTATAGGCAGTGGCATAACTAGGGTATTTGGAGCACAGGGCAAGATGAAAAATGGAGCCAACCCCCCTATGTGAGCAACATGCCACAAGGGGTGTGGCCACTGAAAAATGGAGGCTTGTCAACATGACACACCACTGTTTCTCGTCACTCTGGGAACATTCCTTTCCATTCCATATGCACCTTCATGCTCCCAGTAGTAGTGCCCCTTTTGTAATGCCCACTGTAGTAGTGCCCCTTATGCAATGTCCCCAGTAGCAGTGCTCCATGTAGTGCCTCCAGTAGTGCCCCTTATACAGTGCCCCCAGTAGTGCTCCCCCTATGCAGTGCCCCAGTGGTGGTCCCCCTTATGCAGTGACCCAAGTAGTGGTCCCCCTTATGCAGTGCCCCCAATAGTGTCCCTTATCCAGTGCCCCCTATGAATTTCCCCAAGTAGTGGTTCCCCTATGCAGTGCCCCCAGTAGTGGTCCCCCTATGCAGTGTCCCAGGTAGCGCCCCTTATAAAGTGCCCACAGTAATGCCACTTATACAGTGCCCCCAGTAGTTCTCCTTATACAGTGCCCCCAGTAGTGGTCCCCCCAATGCAGTGCCCTCAGTAGTGCCCCTTATACAGTGCCCCCAGTAGTGGTCCCCCCTAGTGGTGGTCCCCCTTATGTAGTGCCCCCAGTAGTGATCCCCTTTATGCAGTGCCCCCAGTATTGCCCCTTATAAAGTGCCCCCAGCTATGGTCCCCCCTATACAATGCCCCCAGTAGTGGTCCCTTTTATACAGTGCCCCCAGTAGTGCCCCTTATACAGTGCCCCTCTAGGCATTGTAGTGCCCCCAGTATTTCCCCATATACAATGCCCCCAGTAGTGGTCCCCTCTATGCAGTACCCCCAGTACTCCCACTTATGTAGTGCCTCCAGTTGTGCCCCTTATACAGTGCCCCCAGTAGTGGCCCCCCTATGCAGTGGTCCCCAGTAGTGGTCCCCCTATACAGTGCCCCCAGTATAGGTCCCCATTATGCAGTGCCCCCAGTAGTGGTCCCCATTATGCAGTGACCCAGTAGTGCCCCTTGTCGAAGCCGGAAGACTGGTAAGGAGCTACAGGCCTATAAGAAAGAACTTGTGCAGCATAGACTAGTGTTAAAATATTTAACAGATGTAACTGGTGGATACTGTGTGACTGGCCACCCAAATTGGTGTCAAGTGTAGCACGGTCATTACAAATAATAGTAGTGATCCCAAAGAGGTGATAGACCGGAAGATGGATGAGATTCTGCAACTTAAATGGGAATTTCGAAAGAACCATAATGCCTCATTGACTGAGGTGGATAAAAAGGTAGAAGAGTGGTTCTCATGGTTGAACCCTGTAAAATGGTTCTCCGGACTAGGAGAGTGGGTCCAGGAAATGGTTGCTAGTGTAGGTAAGCTCCTGATCCTCATATTGATTGTCATTTTAGTAATTGGCTTATGTGTCAGATGTGTTCCTGCTCAGTTGAAGTGTGGAAAATGTAAAGCTAAGGTAAACCGGGAGAATGAAATTATGATGGTGGTTAGTAGTAATTAGGGGTGAGCGGGTTCGGATTTCTGAAATCCGAACCCCCCCGAGCCCCCCCGATCCGAGTCCGATCCGAGTCAGGCTCGACTTTTCCCGCCTGACTCGGATCTGAAATCGAGGCAAAACGTCATCATCCCGCCTTCCGAGTCTCGCGGGTTTTGGATCCTATATAAGGTACCCGCGTCGGCGCCATTTTCTCACTCGGCTGTGGACAGTGAAGAGGGAGGGTGGGAGTTAGGGCTGTGTAGTGTAGTGTAGTGTAGTGTAGTGTAGTGCTGCTGTTGTCCACTACTTCAAAGTCCATAGGGGCTTGCTGTGTTGTGCTGTGCTGCTGTTGTTAATAGGGGCTGTGTCCACTACTTCAAAGTCCATAGGGGCTGGCTGGACTGTGTTGTGCAGTCAGTTCTCCATAGGGGCTGTGTCCACTCCAAAGTCCTGTGCAGTGTCCCAGTCCTAAAGGAGTGCTGTAGTGTTGTCCAGGGGGTGCTCTGTCCATCAGGGGTGCTCCCCCCAAGTGCTAAAAAAATAATATATTTTCTGTGTTTGTGAATTGTGTGCGCAGTAGCCGCACGTGCATCAACAAAGTAGTGCCAAGCGTGCGCCTGTGTCATAAGTAAAGGGCCGGCTGGCTTGACCGTTAAAGGGTGCTGTAACCCCCGAAAGTACACTCCAGTCCAAACCAAAAAAAAATTATTTTCTGTGTTTGTGAATTGTGTGCGCAGTAGCCGCACGTGCATCAACAAAATAGTGCCAAGGGTGCGCCTGTGTCATAAGTAAAGGGCCGGCTGGCTTGACCGTTAAGGGTGCTGTAACCCCCGAAAGTACACTCCAGTCCAAACCCCCAAAAAAATTATTTTCTGTGTTTGTGAATTGTGTGCGCAGTAGCCGCACGTGCATCAACAAAGTAGTGCCAAGCGTGCGCCTGTGTCATAAGTAAAGGGCCGGCTGGCTTGACCGTTAAGGGTGCTGTAACCCCCGAAAGTACACTCCAGTCCAAACCAAAAAAAAAATTATTTTCTGTGTTTGTGAATTGTGTGCGCAGTAGCCGCACGTGCATCAACAAAGTAGTGCCAAGCGTGCACCTGTGTCATAAGTAAAGGGCCGGCTGGCTTGACCGTTAAGGGTGCTGTAACCCCCGAAAGTACACTCCAGTCCAAACCAAAAAAAAAATTATTTTCTGTGTTTGTGAATTGTGTGCGCAGTAGCCGCACGTGCATCAACAAAGTAGTGCCAAGCGTGCGCCTGTGTCATAAGTAAAGGGCCGGCTGGCTTGACCGTTAAAGGGTGCTGTAACCCCCAAAGTACACTCCAGTCCAAACCAAAAAAAAAATTATTTTCTGTGTTTGTGAATTGTGTGCGCAGTAGCCGCATGTGCATCAACAAAGTAGTGCCAAGCGTGCGCCTGTGTCATAAGTAAAGGGCCGGCTGGCTTGACCGTTAAGGGTGCTGTAACCCCCGAAAGTACACTCCAGTCCAAACCAAAAAAAAATTATTTTCTGTGTTTGTGAATTGTGTGCGCAGTAGCCGCACGTGCATCAACAAAGTAGTGCCAAGCGTGCGACTGTGTCATAAGTAAAGGGCCGGCTGGCTTGACCGTTAAGGGTGCTGTAACCCCCGAAAGTACACTCCAGTCCAAACCCCAAAAAAAATTATTTTCTGTGTTTGTGAATTGTGTGCGCAGTAGCCGCACGTGCATCAACAAAGTAGTGCCAAGCGTGCACCTGTGTCATAAGTAAAGGGCCGGCTGGCTTGACCGTTAAGGGTGCTGTAACCCCCGAAAGTACACTCCAGTCCAAACCAAAAAAAAAATTATTTTCTGTGTTTGTGAATTGTGTGCGCAGTAGCCGCACGTGCATCAACAAAGTAGTGCCAAGCGTGCGCCTGTGTCATAAGTAAAGGGCCAGCTGGCTTGACCGTTAAAGGGTGCTGTAACCCCCAAAGTACACTCCAGTCCAAACCAAAAAAAAAAATATTTTCTGTGTTTGTGAATTGTGTGCGCAGTAGCCGCACGTGCATCAACAAAGTAGTGCCAAGCATGCGCCTGTGTCATAAGTAAAGGGCCGGCTGGCTTGACCGTTAAAGGGTGCTGTAACCCCCGAAAGTACACTCCAGTCCAAACCAAAAAAAAATTATTTTCTGTGTTTGTGAATTGTGTGCGCAGTAGCCGCACGTGCATCAACAAAGTAGTGCCAAGCGTGCGCCTGTGTCATAAGTAAAGGGCCGGCTGGCTTGACCGTTAAGGGTGCTGTAACCCCCGAAAGTACACTCCAGTCCAAACCAAAAAAAAAATTATTTTCTGTGTTTGTGAATTGTGTGCGCAGTAGCCGCACGTGCATCAACAAAGTAGTGCGAAGCGTGCGCCTGTGTCATAAGTAAAGGGCCGGCTGGCTTGACCGTTAAAGGGTGCTGTAACCCCCGAAAGTACACTCCAGTCCAAACCAAAAAAAAATTATTTTCTGTGTTTGTGAATTGTGTGCGCAGTAGCCGCACGTGCATCAACAAAGTAGTGCCAAGCGTGCGCCTGTGTCATAAGTAAAGGGCCGGCTGGCTTGACCGTTAAGGGTGCTGTAACCCCCGAAAGTACACTCCAGTCCAAACCAAAAAAAAAATTATTTTCTGTGTTTGTGAATTGTGTGCGCAGTAGCCGCACGTGCATCAACAAAGTAGTGCCAAGCGTGCGCCTGTGTCATAAGTAAAGGGCCGGCTGGCTTGACCGTTAAGGGTGCTGTAACCCCCGAAAGTACACTCCAGTCCAAACCAAAAAAAAAATTATTTTCTGTGTTTGTGAATTGTGTGCGCAGTAGCCGCACGTGCATCAACAAAGTAGTGCCAAGCGTGCACCTGTGTCATAAGTAAAGGGCCGGCTGGCTTGACCGTTAAGGGTGCTGTAACCCCCGAAAGTACACTCCAGTCCAAACCAAAAAAAAAAATATTTTCTGTGTTTGTGAATTGTGTGCGCAGTAGCCGCACGTGCATCAACAAAGTAGTGCCAAGCGTGCGCCTGTGTCATAAGTAAAGGGCCGGCTGGCTTGACCGTTAAAGGGTGCTGTAACCCCCAAAGTACACTCCAGTCCAAACCAAAAAAAAAATTATTTTCTGTGTTTGTGAATTGTGTGCGCAGTAGCCGCACGTGCATCAACAAAGTAGTGCCAAGCGTGCGCCTGTGTCATAAGTAAAGGGCCGGCTGGCTTGACCGTTAAGGGTGCTGTAACCCCCGAAAGTACACTCCAGTCCAAACCAAAAAAAAATTATTTTCTGTGTTTGTGAATTGTGTGCGCAGTAGCCGCACGTGCATCAACAAAGTAGTGCCAAGCGTGCGCCTGTGTCATAAGTAAAGGGCCGGCTGGCTTGACCGTTAAGGGTGCTGTAACCCCCGAAAGTACACTCCAGTCCAAACCAAAAAAAAAATAATTTTCTGTGTTTGTGAATTGTGTGCGCAGTAGCCGCACGTGCATCAACAAAGTAGTGCCAAGCGTGCACCTGTGTCATAAGTAAAGGGCCGGCTGGCTTGACCGTTAAGGGTGCTGTAACCCCCGAAAGTACACTCCAGTCCAAACCAAAAAAAAAAATATTTTCTGTGTTTGTGAATTGTGTGCGCAGTAGCCGCACGTGCATCAACAAAGTAGTGCCAAGCGTGCGCCTGTGTCATAAGTAAAGGGCCGGCTGGCTTGACCGTTAAAGGGTGCTGTAACCCCCAAAGTACACTCCAGTCCAAACCAAAAAAAAAATTATTTTCTGTGTTTGTGAATTGTGTGCGCAGTAGCCGCACGTGCATCAACAAAGTAGTGCCAAGCGTGCGCCTGTGTCATAAGTAAAGGGCCGGCTGGCTTGACCGTTAAGGGTGCTGTAACCCCCGAAAGTACACTCCAGTCCAAACCAAAAAAAAATTATTTTCTGTGTTTGTGAATTGTGTGCGCAGTAGCCGCACGTGCATCAACAAAGTAGTGCCAAGCGTGCGCCTGTGTCATAAGTAAAGGGCCGGCTGGCTTGACCGTTAAGGGTGCTGTAACCCCCGAAAGTACACTCCAGTCCAAACCAAAAAAAAAATAATTTTCTGTGTTTGTGAATTGTGTGCGCAGTAGCCGCACGTGCATCAACAAAGTAGTGCCAAGCGTGCACCTGTGTCATAAGTAAAGGTCCGGCTGGCTTGACCGTTAAGGGTGCTGTAACCCCCGAAAGTACACTCCAGTCCAAACCAAAAAAAAAATTATTTTCTGTGTTTGTGAATTGTGTGCGCAGTAGCCGCACGTGCATCAACAAAGTAGTGCCAAGCGTGCGCCTGTGTCATAAGTAAAGGGCCGGCTGGCTTGACCGTTAAAGGGTGCTGTAACCCCCGAAAGTACACTCCAGTCCAAACCAAAAAAAAATTATTTTCTGTGTTTGTGAATTGTGTGCGCAGTAGCCGCACGTGCATCAACAAAGTAGTGCCAAGCGTGCGCCTGTGTCATAAGTAAAGGGCCGGCTGGCTTGACCGTTAAGGGTGCTGTAACCCCCGAAAGTACACTCCAGTCCAAACCAAAAAAAAAATTATTTTCTGTGTTTGTGAATTGTGTGCGCAGTAGCCGCACGTGCATCAACAAAGTAGTGCCAAGCGTGCGCCTGTGTCATAAGTAAAGGGCCGGCTGGCTTGACCGTTAAAGGGTGCTGTAACCCCCGAAAGTACACTCCAGTCCAAACCAAAAAAAAATTATTTTCTGTGTTTGTGAATTGTGTGCGCAGTAGCCGCACGTGCATCAACAAAGTAGTGCCAAGCGTGCGCCTGTGTCATAAGTAAAGGGCCGGCTGGCTTGACCGTTAAAGGGTGCTGTAACCCACAAAGTACACTCCAGTCCAAACCAAAAAAAAAAATTATTTTCTGTGTTTAGCCGCACGTATATATCAAATCGATATAACATAAATGGAGGACCAAACTTTCTCCGATAAAAATAAAATAGAGAAAGATCAAGAACCACTTCCTCCTAGTGCTGAAGCTGCTGCCACTAGTCATGACATAGACGATAACATGCCATCAACGTCGTCTACCAAGGCCGATGCCCAATGTCATAGTAGAGGGCACATACAATCCCAAATGGCAAAGTTCAGGAAAATGACCTTGAAAAAGACATTTAAATCAGCTGAAGAGAAACGTAAACTTGCCAATATGCCATTTACGACACGGAGTGGCAAGGAACGGCTAAGGTCGATCCCTAGTATGTTCATGACTAGTGGTTCAGCTTCACATGACGATGGAAGCCCTCCTCCCACTAAAAAAATCTAAAGAGTTAAGCTGGCAAAAGCACAGCGAAGAACTGTGCTTTCTAAGAAGATATCACAAATCCCCAAGGAGAGTCCAAGTGTGGTGGTGGTTGCGATGCCTGACCTTCCCAGCACTGGACGGGAAGAGGTGGCTCTTTCCACCATTTGCACGCCCCCTGCAAGTGCTGAAAGGAGCACCCACAGTCCACTTGCTGATATGCAAATTGAAGATGTCACTGTTGAAGTACAACAGGATGAAGATACTGGTGTAGCTGGCGCTGAGGAGGAAGTTGGCGAGGAGGATTCTGATGGTGATGTGGTTTGTTTAAATCAGGCTCCGGGGGAGACAGTTGTTGTCCGTGGGATGAAAAAGCCCATCACGGTCATGCCTGGGCAGAAGACCAAACATTCCACCTCTTTGGTCTGGCAATATTTCTATCCAAATCCGGACAACAACTGTCTTGCCATATGTACCATATGTAAAGGTGAAATAAGTAGGGGTAGGGACGTCAACCACCTAGGAACATCCTCCCTTATACGGCACCTGCAGCGCGTTCATAAAAAGTTACTGTCAAGTTCAGAAACTTTGGCTAAGACCGTAAGCAGTCCAGGGACACCTAAATCCCGTTGTCCTGTTGTATCCAAGCGCCTGCAAACCACACCGTCAACTCCCTCCTCGTCAATTTCCTCCTTAGTTAGGATCGGAAGTAGTCCTGCAGGCCATGTCACTGGCATGACTGACTCTCCTATCCGGGATTCCTCCGGAGGATCCTGCATTGCTACGCCTACTGCTGCCGCTGCTGCTGTTGCTGCTGCTGGGAGTCATTCATCATCCCAGAGAGGAAGTAGGAACACCACTACTTTTACTAAACAATTGACCCTCCAACAGTCCTTAGCGAGGAGGATGAAGTACGACAGCAGTCATCCTGAAGCAAAACGTATAACTGAGGCCTTGACTGCTATGTTGGTGTTAGACGTGCGTCCGGTATCCGCCATTAGTGCAGTGGGATTTAGACAATTGATGGAGGTAGTGTGTCCCCGGTTCCAAATCCCGTCTAGATTCCACTTCACTAGGCAGGCGATACCGAGACTGTACAGAAACGTCAGAAAAAGTGTCCTCAGTGTCCTGAAAAATGCCATTGTACACAATGTCCACTTAACCACGGACATGTGGACAAGTGGAACAGGGCAGACTAAGGACTATATGACTGTGACAGCCCACTGGGTAGATGTATCACCTTACGCAGCAACAGCAGCAGCGTCACCAGTAGCAGCATCTCAGAAATGCCAGCTTGTTACAAGGCAGGCTACGCTGTGTATCACCGGTTTCAGTAAGAGGCACACCGCCGACAACCTCTTAGAGAAACTGAGGGAAATCATCGCCCAGTGGCTTACCCCACTTAGACTCTCCTGGGGATTTGTGATATCTGACAACGCCACCAATATTGTGCGGGCATTACATCTGGGCAAATTCCAGCACGTCCCATGTTTTGCTCACACAATAAACTTGGTGGTGCAGAATTTTCTGAAAAGCGACAGGGGCGTGCAGGAGACGCTTTGGGTGGCCCGAAAAATTTCTGGCCACTTTCGCCATTCAGCGACTGCGTGCCGAAGACTGGAGCGCCAGCAAACACTCTTGAACCTGCCCCGCCATCACCTGAAGCAAGAGGTTGTGACGCGGTGGAACTCAACCCTCTATATGCTTCAGAGGATGGAGGAGCAGCAAAAGGCCATACAAGCCTATACATCCACCTATGACATAGGCAAAGGAGGGGGTATGCACCTGACTCAAGTGCAGTGGAGAATGATTTCCGTGTTGTGCAAGGTTCTCCAGCCCTTCGAACTTGCCACACATGAAGTCAGTTCAGACACTGCCAGCTTGAGTCAGGTCATTCCCCTCATCAGGCTTTTGCAGAAGCAGCTGGAGAAAGTGAAGGAGGAGCTAAGACGGAGCGATTCCGCTCGGCATGTGGGACTTGTGGATGAAGCCCTTCATTCGCTTTGCCAGGATTCCAGGGTGGTCAATCTGTTGAAATCAGACCACTACGTTTTGGCCACCGTGCTCGATCCTAGGTTTAAAGCCTATGTGGTGTCTCTCTTTCCGACCGACACAAGCCTGCAGAGGTGCAAAGACCTGCTGGTGAACACACTGTCAGCTGAAGCGGAACGTGACACGTCAATGGCTCCTTCTTCATTTTCTCCTGCAACTGGGGCTGCCAGGAAAAAACTTAGGTATCCTAAGCAACCCGCTGGCGGTGATGCAGGGCAGGCAGGACCAAGTTTGGACATCTGGTCCGGACTGAAGGACCTGGCAACAATTTCTGACATGTCTACTGTCACTGCATATGATACTGTCACCATTGACAGAATGGTGGAGGATTACATCGGTGACAGCATCCAAGTAGGCATGGCAGACAGTCCATACCTGTACTGGCAGGAAAAAGAGGCAATTTGGAGGCCCCTGTACAAACTGGCTCTATTTTACCTGAGTTGCCCCCCCTCCAGTGTGTACTCCGAAAGAGTGTTTAGTGCAGCCGGGAACCTTGTCAGCGAAAGGCGTAGGAGGTTGCTTCCACAGAATGTGGAGAAGATGATGTTCATCAAAATGAATTATCAGCTCTTCCAGGGAGACCAGCCTCCAGAAGGTACAGAGGGACCTGTGGTGGTGGATTCAAGTGGGGACGAGTTAATACTTTGTGAGGATGAGGATGTACACACTGAAGAGGGTGAGGAATCGGTGGATGAGGAGGATGAGGATGACATCTTGCCTCCGTAGAGCCAGTTTGTGCAGGGACAGATTAATTGCCAGCTTGTTTTGTGGGGGCCCAAACGAACCAATCATTTCAGCCACAGTTGTGTGGCAGACCCTGGCGCTGAAATGATTGGTTTGTTAAAGTGTGCATGTCCTGTTTATACAACATAAGGGTGGGTGGGAGGGCCCAAGGACAATTCCATCTTGCACCTCTTTTTTTTCTTTGCATTATGTACAGTTTGGGGCCTAGTTTTTCAAACTGCCATCCTGTCTGCCACTGCAGTTTCACGCCTAGATGGGTCACGTGTTTGTGCCGCCCACTCGTGTCGCTTAGCATAGTCATCCAGCTACCTCGGTGCAGCGTTTTGGACATAAAAACACTATTGTGAGGTGTGAGGTGTTCAGAATAGACTGGAAATGAGTGGAAATTAAGGTTATTGAGGTTAATAATAGCATAGGAGCAGAAAAACCTACAAATTCTGTGATTTTAGCTGTTTTTATGCTTTTTTAAAAAAAAATACAGATCCAAAACACAAAACCCAGAACCCAAAACACGGAAGGGTGGTTTTGGCAAAACCAATCCAGATCCAAAACACGAAGAAAGATCCAGATCCAAAACCAAAACACAAAACACGAAAAGTGGCCGGTGCACACCCCTAGTAGTAATAGTATGAATACTTAGGTAAATGAAGAACTGCATTACAATCCTGAACTAGAATGTACCATCAGATGATCTATAGATTTTGCCATGCATGAAATGTATTATTAAATGTTATTTTAAACATCCTAAATATTTTAATTGCCTATCCCCTTCAAGACTTCCTTTATAGGTTAGGTGCATCACCACATCTTTCCCATGATCTACAGAGATACGCGGTGTGCATATAAGGGTAGTTTTATGACCCTCCCCGGGATGCATTATTGATGGTTTAATGACCAAATTGTGCCATCCCATAATATAGCATTAAATAATATTTTATAGTGTATGACTGAATAGATAAAGGCTAGAGTGTGATAGCGTTTTGGTTGCTATCAAAGGTGGCCTGTCGAAGCCGGATGATTGGCTGAGACCAAATCTTAAATTAATATCTGGCGACGCCATTTTGTGTCGCCCCTGAGGATGCCATCTTGTGTTGCGATTATTGGCGTCGTGCTCTGCATTGCTACCGCATATTGTTGAAAGTCCTACCATAACCTATACACACATTAAATAATACATATAAAATATATAAGACGCACTACGCACAGTTGCGCTGTTCATCAAAGCACAGATAAGCACTAAACACATAAACGCACAATGCATACTCTCACTTTCACACACAATCACTTTAAAAAGGTTCCCAAGCATTAAGCTTAATATTAGAGGTTTTATTAGCTAATTATGTTATGAAATGTAAAGTATATGATGTTTAAGACTTAGAGACTAGGAGATGAGTCATGTTTGGTACCATTCTAAATCACTGTTTATTTGCAGATCTCCGGTTCTATCGGCAAGGAGATCACATCATGCGTCCGCAAGATATGAATTATATTAAAATGTATTTCTGTATGTAGTGTCTTTTTATTAGTTCTTTGGCGGGAAAACCACACAAAGCAACATCTGGAGATCTGGGACATACCCCCAGTGATGCTGTATGAACTGTGCAATGACCTGCATCATACCAGAATGTCCAGGAGCAAGACCCAATGGAAATCTGTTAACTAGTCTCTTTGTTCTGTAAGGTATATAGCCTGCTCACTGGTTATAGTATACAGCCATTCTTCTTGGATGACCACAGGCTTCTGGAGAGACGACTGTATACTGGGACCAGTGTGCACGCGTATTTATCGGCTTGTACCTTTTGTATTTACTTGCTTTTTGCGCTAATTGTATAGATCAAAGTGTGCTATACTTTTCATTGAATAATATAACTTTTTGTGCTTTGGAACCACAAATGGATTGGAAAGCGATTATTTCTTTTGCAACTTGTAGCGCTAAACAGCGATATTTTGGGTGCATAGATTTAGGGATATCAATACCCTTATACAGTGCCCCCAGTAGTTGTCCCCATTATGTAGTGCCTCTTACATATACACAGACAACAACAAAAACAATACTAACCTGATTCCCCGATTATGCGCCCACTGCCGTCTGCTACTCTGTCCTCCCAGCCCACTCAGCTCTCTCATCACCCACTGTGGGAGCTGGAAGGCGGAGCTCATGAGTGAGCTCCAGCCTTGCTCTGGCTGTGGGTACAGCAGCCAATGGCTACTAAAACAAACACACTGCTGCTGGGCAGGACGAGTGTACTCTTTGGCGCTGGTGCGTTTGTTTTACTGTGTAGTGTGGACCGCAGTTGTAGTGTGGACCGCACTCACTGCGGTCCACACTACTCTAACTGAAACGGACCTGGACTGCGGCTGGCAGCTTTCCAATGGCACCCAGGGCATGAGCCCCGGATGACCCCCATAGTTACGACACTGGGAATGGGATCCTGGCTGTTAGGATGGTGGCTGTCAATATACTGACAGTGGCATACCGACTGCCAGAATCTGACACTACAATGTAGGTTCTCTACTGCTAACCCTTACCCTAACCCCCCCTCCCCGGTGCCTAACCCTAAACTCCCCCCTAGTGCCTAACCCTGACCCCCCCCTCCCCGCACCCTAAACCTAACCCTCCTCCCTTAGTGCCTAATCCTAACCCTCCCCCTTGTGCCTAACCCTTCCCTCCCCTAACCCCCTGATACTTACCGGAGCCAGGATCCCGACTGCTGTCGGGATTCCGGCGCTGGTAATTAGACCGTAAGCCGGGATGCTGACTACATCCCATATCTATGTATGTGCTGTTATCATGTGGCACTACAATGTGCAATTATATGACCCTGAGTGGGTGCTATGGGATGCAGTCAGGAAGCCGACAGTCGAAATGCAGACCGTCGGCTTCCTGACTGTCATATCCCGGCAGGGTACTAATGACAGGCATCGAAATCCCGATGCATGTCATTATACCTACGCCGGGAGCCTGACGCCCGGCATACCCATCAAAGGTAAGCCGGGGCAGCGGGCACGGACAGTCGCGCGGGGGGGAGGGTTAGGTTAGGGGCTCCCGGGGGTAACTTAGGGTTAGGCACCCCCCGGGAGGGTTAGGGTTAGGCTAGGGAAAGGGGGGTTAGGAGCACCCGGGGGGGTAAGGGTTATGCACCCCTCCTGGGAGACTTAGGTTTAGGCTGCAGGGAAGGGGGGGTTAGGGTTAGGCACTAGAGGGGGGAGGTTAGGGTTAGACACTCCTAAGGGAGGGTTAGGGTTAGGGGGGTGGTAGGGTTAGCTATACTTACCTAAAACCCCTGTTGGGATTTCCACTGCTGCCAGTCTGCCGGTGCCTGCCTTACAGCCGGCAGTCATTCATACGGATTCCGGTGCTAATATCATGTGGCGTTTGGGACGCCGGCACAGAGAAGCCTTGATGTGGCCCAGTGCTCACAATGTATTTGCATATATATGCAACAAAGATCTCTGGATTTCTATTATATCATGTAGTATCCAAGCCTTTTTGCTGTTTGTTTGCAGTGTGCTGGAGGGAAATTTGTCTAGTTCAAGAGCCATTCATTGTGCCAGCTACAAGAATAAAGTATGCATATTAATTGTGTGTCCTCTACTTGTACCTCTGACAAATACTACTGTAGACCTACTTATCTATAAATATTGCATCTCTCAGAGGAACCACCAGGTGTGTGTTAGTCTGCCCACCAGCTGGATTTCCATCAAGCAACAGCACCCGCTCACCCCACCCTATTTCTATTGTTAGGTCTGTAATTTGCCTCTGGAGAAATTCTGACTAATGATCTTTTTTTTCATATCCGCAGAAACAATATAAAGCAGAATTAATTGATTGCCATAAAGTACAGCATTCCAGTAATCCCCAAACAATATAGAGTGCATTCTTATGCCCACCATACAATACAGAGAGCTTTAGAATCACTTAGAGGTTCAGATTGGAACCGAGTCCAGATTCAGATCTGCTGTCACTTCAGAACATGGATTTAAAAACTGAACTCGGGTTTTGGATTGCATACAAACAGGTTTAAATGACATGATGTTAGCTGCTTTTATCAATTTTTTATCGCTATTTAAGGAATCCAAAACTAAACCAAAACCGAATCCAAACCAAAACACTGGAGGGTGATTTTACCAAAACCCGATAATGAATTAGAACCAAAACCAAAGCCAAAACAGACACTAATACAAACCTAATGTTTAATTAATCCTTTGGGTGATGTAGAGTAGTGCATATATGGGACTTCAGGCAGAAATACTATATCCTGGAATATAAACACAATGGGTGGGTGGTCTGTACACAGAAAGCTAGGCACATTCTGTCTATGTCACATACACATAGCTGCTGATCCTCTCCCATTATATCCCCATAGTGTCATGAGGAATCTTTTGGGTGTTGTTATAGCATTAAAGTGGCAGCAAGTATCTTGGAGACAGGCCCTATGTCCTGCCAGGTAACACAGGGCCTCATTCAGAGGCGGTCGGAGGATGCAAGCAGTCGCTCAGAAATTGGGCGGCCACTTGCATCCTGACCGCCCACCTCTTTTGCTGTCGTTAGGCTGTGGGTTAACACCCACAGCTCTAACGACCGCTCGGGTGATGGTCGCGATGGTCAGAGACCATCGCGACCATCAGGGCTTACGACGAGACCCTAGGGTAGGATCTCACTTGTCGTAAGCCCCGGAGAGCTTCTGGCTCTGTCAGAGCCGGAAGCTCTCCACTGACATCACTAGTGATGTCAGTGGGTCCTCCCCCAAATGGCAGGCGTTCCCATGGGAACGCCTCCGTTTGGGCTGCCACCCCCCCAGCCCGCCTTCCAAACGGGGCGAGCTGTCAATCAACATCGACAGCTCGCCCCCTTTGGAAAGAGACCCGCTACGACCGGCGCTGTCAGTCGTAACGGGCCTCACGCATGCGCACGAGGGAGCCGGCTACTCATGCGCACTGGCAAAACATCGAGGCGGCCATGCGGTCGTAGACCGTATGGCCGCCTCTGAATAAGGTCCACAGTCTCTGTCCCGTGGTTGGCTGGACACCTAGTCATGGACCACCAGGGAGGAGGTAGGGGTTGTGTACTGCAGTAATAGGCTGCAGGGCCCCTAAAAGTAGGAATGACCATCAGTGACACCTCCATTGATGGGAAAAATGGAAGGAACCATCGATGAAATATTGTACAATCGATGGTTTCTACAATCAAAGGTTTGCGCACAATAGCCACAGGTACAGTTGACATGACTGACAGCAGTTGAGAGGAGCAAAGGTGGAGTCAGGAGAGACAGACTCAGTGATGCCTCCTCCCTGAGGCTGACTACACATACCCACAGAGGCAGGGCAAGATGCGAGTAGCTGTCTTGCTCGCCTATGAAGATAGAGTGGGCAGGGCGAAGCTGCTGACTGACAGCTGTGCTCAGCAAGTGTCAAGTCAGCAAGATGGACCAGCCCACTGCCCTGCCTCACCCATCCCGGCTAAGGATGGTCATCGGTGGGGTGTCCATCAATGGTCGCATCGGTGATTACCATCGATGGAACAAAAACCATCTATGGTGAACCATCAATGGTTCTCACCCCTCAATGGTCACCTCTGCTGTGGTCTGCATACCAATTAAAAATGAGAGCGGGGCTTAGTGAGCGCCAGGGGGCTGAGCTAAGCTCCGTCCTACCAAAAAAAAGAAAAGTTCCATCGACTTCCACTCATCCATCGGTGGCAGAGAACCATTGGTTCTCTGCCATCGATGGCAAAACTAGTTGTCAGTGACCAGGGTCCATTGATGTTTTTGAAACATCGATGGTCAATGGCCATCCCTAATCCCGCTACGCACTGTAACTGACTATCACTACTACTGTTGTTGAATTAAACAATGGAATATCAATGGTACAACCATTGGCCATCGATGTGTGACCATTAATGGTTTAAATACATCCCTACCTATAAGGGGAGGAGAAGTAATTAATGCTACAGTTCAAATGCAGTTCAAATACACACCTATCTACACGTCCCTCGTCCATACTTGCCAACTCTTGCTGATCGTCAGGGAGACTCTCTGAAATAGTAGCAATCTCCCTGACTTCCTGAAGAGTCCAGCAATCTCCCTGATTGCACCTTACCCACATTATATAGCTTTATAGCCACATTATAGAAATTAGGGGTGTGCACCGGCCACTTTTCGTGTTTTGTGTTTTGGTTTTGGATCTGGATCTTTCTTCGTGTTTTGGATCTGGATTGGTTTTGCCAAAACCACCCTTCCGTGTTTTGGGTTCTGGGTTTTGTGTGTTGGATCTGTATTTTTTTTAAAAAAAAGCATAAAACAGCTAAAATCACAGAATTTGTGGGTTTTTCTGCTCCTATGCTATTATTAACCTCAATAACCTTAATTTTCACTCATTTCCAGTCTATTCTGAACACCTCAATATAGTGTTTTTATCTCCAAAAGGTTGCACAGAGGTAGCTGGATGACTATGCTAAGCGATATGAGTGGGCGGCACAAACACATGGTCCATCTAGGAGTGGCACTGCAGTGGCAGACAGGATGGCAGTTTGAAAAACTAGGCCCCAAACTGTACATAATGCAAATGCAAAGAAAAAAAAGAGGTGCAAGATGGAATTGTCCTTGGGCCCTCCCACCCACCCTTATATTGTATAAACAGGACATGCACACTTTAACAAACCAATCATTTCAGCGCCAGGGTCTGCCACACGACTGTGGCTGAAATGATTGGTTCGTTTGGGCCCCCACAAAACAAGCTGGCAATTAATCTGTCCCTGCACAAACTGGCTCTACGGAGGCAAGATGTCGTCCTCATCCTCCTCATCCACCGATTCCTCACCCTCTTCAGTGTTGTGTACATCCTCATCCTCACAGAGTATTAACTCGTCCCCACTGGAATCCACCACCACAGGTCTCTCTGTACGTTCTGGAGGCTGGTCTCCCCGGAAGAGTTGATAATTCATTTTTATGAACATCATCTTCTCCACATTTTGTGGAAGCAACCTCCTACGCCTTTCGCTGACAAGGTTCCCGGCTGCACTAAACACTCTTTCGGAGTACACACTGGAGGGGGGGCAACTCAGGTAAAATAGAGCCAGTTTGTACAGGGGCCTCCAAATTGCCTCTTTTTCCTGCCAGTACAGGTACGGACTGTCTGACATGCCTACTTGGATGCTGTCACCGATGTAATCCTCTACCATTCTGTCAATGGTGACAGTATCATATGCAGTGACAGTAGACATGTCAGAAATTGTTGCCAGGTCCTTCAGTCCAGACCAGATGTCCAAACTTGGTCCTGCCTACCCTGCATCACCGCCAGCGGGTTGCTTAGGATACCTAAGTTTTTTCCTGGCAGCCCCAGTTGCGGGAGAATATGAAGAAGGAGCTGTTGACGTGTCACGTTCCGCTTCAGCTGACAGTGTTTTCACCAGCAGGTCTTTGCACCTCTACAGGCTTGTGTCGGCTGGAAAGAGAGACACCACATAGGCTTTAAACCTAGGATCGAGCACGGTGGCCAAAATGTAGTGGTCTGATTTCAACAGATTGACCACCCTGGAATCCTGGCAAAGCGAATGAAGGGCTTCATCCACAAGTCCCACATGCCGAGCGGAATCGCTCCGTCTTAGCTCCTCCTTCACTTTCTCCAGCTGCTTCTGCAAAAGCCTGATGAGGGGAATGACCTGACTCAAGCTGGCAGTGTCTGAACTGACTTCACGTGTGGCAAGTTCGAAGGGCTGGAGAACCTTGCACAACACGGAAATCATTCTCCACTGCGCTTGAGTCAGGTGCATACCCCCTCCTTTGCCTATGTCATAGGTGGATGTATAGGCTTGAATGGCCTTTTGCTGCTCCTCCATCCTCTGAAGCATATAGAGGGTTGAGATCCACCGCATCACAACCTCTTGCTTCAGGTGATGGCGGGGCAGGTTCAAGAGTGTTTGCTGGCGCTCCAGTCTTCGGCACGCAGTCGCTGAATGGCAAAAGTGGCCAGAAATTTTTCGGGCCACCCAAAGCATCTCCTGCACGCCCCTGTCACTTTTCAGAAAATTCTACACCACCAAGTTTATTGTGTGAGCAAAACATGGGACGTGCTGGAATTTGCCCAGATGTAATGCCCGCACAATATTGGTGGCATTGTCAGATATCACAAATCCCCAGGAGAGTCTAAGTGGGGTAAGCTACTGGGCGATGATTTCCCTCTGAAACCGGTGATACACAGCGTAGCCTGCCTTGGAATGAGCTGGCGTTTCTGAGATGCTGCTACTGGTGACACTGTTGCTGTTGCTGCATAAGGTGATACATCTACCCAGTGGGCTGTCACAGTCATATAGTCCTTAGTCTGCCCTGTTCCACTTGTCCACATGTCCGTGGTTAAGTGGACATTGGGTACAACGGCATTTTTCAGGACACTGAGGACACTTTTTCTGACGTTTCTGTACAGTCTCGGTATCGCCTGCCTAGTGAAGTGGAATCTAGACGGGATTTGGAACCGGGGACACACTACCTCCATCAATTGTCTAAATCCCACTGCACTAATGGCGGATACCGGATGCACGTCTAACACCAACATAGCAGTCAAGGCCTCAGTTATACGTTTTGCTTCAGGATGACTGCTGTCGTACTTCATCCTCTTCGCTAAGGACTGTTGGAGGGTCAATTGTTTAGTAAAAGTAGTGGTGTTCCTACTTCCTCTCTGGGATGATGAACGACTCCCAGCAGCAGCAACAGCAGCAGTGGCAGCAGGAGGCGTAGCAATGCAGGATCCTCTGGAGGAATCCCGGATAGGAGAGTCAGTCATACCAGTGACATGGCCTGCAGGACTACTTCCGATCCTGACTAAGGAGGAAATTGACGAGGAGGGAGTTGACGGTGTGGTTTGCAGGCACTTGGATACAACAGGA
This sequence comes from Taudactylus pleione, assembly GCA_031769625.1. NCBI lineage: Eukaryota > Metazoa > Chordata > Amphibia > Anura > Myobatrachidae > Taudactylus > Taudactylus pleione. The sequence continues at coordinate 6,010,181 of JAUIMM010000255.1, read as the reverse complement.
CAATGGGATTTAGGTGTCCCTGGACTGCTTACGGTCTTAGCCAAAGTTTCTGAACTTGACAGTAACTTTTTATGAACGCGCTGCAGGTGCCTTATAAGGGAGGATGTTCCTAGGTGGTTAACGTCCCTACCCCTACTTATTTCACCTTTACATATGGTACATATGGCAAGACAGTTGTTGTCCGGATTTGGATAGGAATATTGCCAGACCAAAGAGGTGGAATGTTTGGTCTTCTGCCCAGGCATGACCGTGATGGGCTTTTTCATCCCACGGACAACAGCTGTCTCCCCCGGAGCCTGATTTAAACAAACCACATCACCATCAGAATCCTCCTCGCCAACTTCCTCCTCAGCGCCAGCTACACCAGTATCCTCATCCTGTTGTACTTCAACAGTGACATCTTCAATTTGCATATCAGCAAGTTGACTGTGGGTGCTCCTTTCAGCACTTGCAGGGGGCGTGCAAATGGTGGAAAGAGCCACCTCTTCCCGTCCAGTGCTGGGAAGGTCAGGCATCGCAACCACCACCACACTTGGACTCCTTGGGGATTTGTGATATCTTCTTAGAATGCACAGTTCTTCGCTGTGCTTTTGCCAGCTTAACTCTTTTGATTTTTTTAGTGGGAGGAGGGCTTCCATCGTCATGTGAAGCTGAACCACCAGTCATGAACATAGTGAAAGACCTTAGCCATTCCTTGACACTCCGTGTCGTAAATGGCATATTGGCAAGTTTACGTTTCTCTTCAGATGATTTAAATGTTTTTTTCAAGGTCATTTTCCTGAACTTTGTCATTTGGGATTGTATGTGCCCTCTACTATGACATTGGGCATCGGCCTTGGCAGACGACGTTGATGGCATGTTATCATCTATGTCATGACTAGTGGCAGCAGCTTCAGCACTAGGAGGAAGTGGTTCTTGATCTTTCTTTATTTCATTTTTATCAGAGAAAGTTTGGTCCTCCATTTATGTTAAATCGATATATACGTGCGGCTAAGGCGCACACAAACACAGAAAATAACTTTTTATTTTTGTTGGAGGCTAGTGCACTTTGTGGGTTACACCACCCTTTAAGAAATGAGCCAGCCGGCCCTTTACTTATGGAACACAGGCGCACGCTTGGCGCTGCTCCTTTGTTGATGCACGTGCAGCTACAGCCCACACAATTCACAAACACAGAAAATATTTTTTTATTTTGTTTGGAGTGCCCTTTGGGGGTTACAGCACCCTTTAGCGGTTAATCCAGCCGGCCCTTTATTTATGGGACACAGGTGCACGCTTGGCACTACTTTGTTGATGCACCTGCGGCTACTGCGCACACAATTCACAAACACAAAAAAATATATTTTTTTAATTTTGTTTGGAGTGCCCTTTGGGGGTTACAGCACCCTTTAACGGACAAGCCAGCCGGCCTTTTACTTATGGGACACAGGCGCACGCTTGGCGCCGCTCCTTTGTTGATACACGTGCAGCCACAGTGCACACAATTCACAAACACAGAAATTTTTTTTTACATTTTGTTTGGAGTGCCCTTTGGGGGTTACAGCACCCTTTAGCGGTCAATCCAGCCTGCCCTTTATTTATGGGACACAGGTGCATGCTTAGCACTACTTTGTTGATGCACGTGTGGCTACTGCGCACACAATTCACAAATACAAAAAAATATATTTTTTTATTTTGTTTGGAGTGCCCTTTGGGGGTTACAGCACCCTTTAACGGACAAGCCAGCCGGCCTTTTACTTATGGGACACAGGTGCACGCTTGTCGCTGCTCCTTTGTTGATGCACGTGCAGCCACAGTGCACACAATTCACAAACACAGAAAATTATTTTTTTTTTGTTTGGAGTGCCCTTTGGGGGTTACAGCACCCTTTAGCGGTCAATCCAGCCGGCCCTTTATTTATGGGACACAGATGCACGCTTGGCACTACTTTGTTGATGCACGTGCGGCTACTGCACACACAATTCACAAACACAAAAAAAATATATTTTTATTTTGTTTGGAGTGCCCTTTGGGGGTTACAGCACCCTTTAACGGACAAGCCAGCCGGCTTTTTACTTATGGGACACAGGCACACGCTTGGCGCTACTCCTTTGTTGATGCACGTGATGGACAGAGCACCCCCTGGACAACACTACAGCACCCCTTTAGGACTGGGACACTGCACAGGACTTTGGAGTGGACACAGCCCCTATGGACAACTGACTGCACAACACAGTCCAGCCAGCCCCTATGGACTTTGAAGGAGTGGACACAGCCCCTATGGACAACAGCAGCACAGCGCAGCACAGCACAACACTACACTGCACTACACTATACTACACTACACAGCCCAGGCAGCCCTAACTCCCACCCTCCCTCTTCATTGTCCACAGCCGAGTGAGAAAATTGCGCTGACGCAGGTACCTTATATAGGATCCAAAACCCGCGAAACCCGGAAGGCGGGATGATGACGTTTTGCCTCGATTTCAGATCCGAGTCAGGCGGGAAAAGTCGGGAAAACTCCTGTTTTCGGGGGTTTACCTCAAATACTAAGTATCCCCCGAATGTATGAAGGAGGGACCGCAGCAGGTATCTCCGATACCTGCTGCGATCCCTCCATTGCCGCCGGCAGCCGCCTCCCCCATAGGTTTCTATGGGGGATGTGATGCTGCCAAATGTATCAATATCTGGAATGCGGAGCATTCCCGATATTGGCCCCAGCAGCTAACGCTATCTGAAGATAGCATTAGCCGCTGTGTCCTATGGGCACTTACCCGCATTTCAGCCGGCGGAGGGATCTCCCAGATCCCTCCGCTGGCAATTGGCGCCGCTCATGTACAGTCCATTGGACTGCGCATGCGCAGCAGCCCGAAATGCGCTCCGGCCACATCGCAGGGACGGGCTCTTTTCGGAGCCCGTCTCCCTGCATGTGCCGGGTCATACATTCGGCTGGTATGATCGCATTGCAAAATGTGATCCTTAATAAATGGGCCCCTTGGTCACTTGTATGGAACCCCCTGTAAAACCTAATACATAAGCAAGCCCTGAAAAGTATCAGTGTGTTTTCATCAACAAATAGATCTTGCTAACTGCTTTGGGGTTCATTTACATCTGGATGCAAGTCAGCTCTCTGACGCGTCTCTCAGATGCAGCAGTACACGTCAAATTTACCCCAGAACTCATAGGTGCTGCTCCCTGAAATTATTTTTCAAAGTAGAGAAGTATGCCCTCCTCACATCCTCCATTCCTCTATCCCAGGCCAAGAAAGAATTTGTTTCTTAAGAAAAAACATATTAGGCAGCCTCCGGGTATTCCAAAAATACACTCAATGGTGCTCCTCTCAAATATTTGGGAGGGTCGAGCCCCCCACCCCATCTTCTCTAATATGTGCCTGGTTTTTTTACATTTCTTCAGCAGGGGATGGCTACATTACTTCAACAACGCTGCCCACATTGATGGATCCTAAACACATTTTTCATACACATTTAGAAGAAATGCATGAGTTTGTACAAAAGTCCCATTTGATTTTGAACACATAGCTGATTCAGGTCTTAGTGACACTCACAAATCAATTATTTTATTAGGCTGTCATTAATACAATTGTATTTTTGCTAATAGTGTATTGCTTTTTGAGAGAAGAGAATCTCAGGCATCTTTTTTCTGGAAAGTAGTCAGTTAAGTGTTTGATGTACTCCATCTTGTGGACATTTAAAATATTACAGTCCCCCCAGAACTATTCTGATATGTGCACGTCAGGAATTTAATCTACAAAAACATAAATGTATGTAAACTAACTAATATCAGGCGCTAATATGGCATATAAAAAACTTAATAAATGGTATTAAAAGGTCTATTCATCATCACTTAATTTCTCCAAAAGCATTTTTTTAGAAATTAAGTGCCAGGGTAATGCATCATTCTTGTAACACAGGAGATATCACTGATATCTCCTGGTTGCAATTGTCCCCGATAATTTCCACAGTCCCCATACTATAGTATGAATAGAAAAAGCATTTATTTCGGAACTTGACAGTGATACTGTATGCCACCCTGAGATGGCATACAGTATCCCCATAGTAATGTCCCCTGCAGCAGTGCCCCTATAGTAACGACCACTTCAGGAGTGCACCTATTGTAATGCCCCCTGAGGTAATACCCCTGTAGTAGTGCCCATATAGTAATGCCCTCATAGTAATGCCCCTGTAGTAGTGTCCATATGGTAATGCCACCATAGTAATGCCCCTGTAGTAGTGCCCAGGGCCATAACTAGGGTAGTGCAACCTGTGCTATGGCACAGGGCACCGCAGGGCAGGGGGCGCTGTTCGAGCCTGTCAATTTTCTGTTTATTATCATTCTCACTTGTAGCTTCCTCGTCTTATATACTCAGCATCTCCTGGCCTCCCCTATCTCTTTCCTGGCCCTCCCCCATGAGGCCATGGCCCTTTTTCGGATGCGCGTCTTATGTCCCTATTTGAATAATAGGGACAGGGCTGCCATCAGAAATTGTGGGGCACGGGACTGCCAAAATGGGCAGGGCAGGGCCCCCCTCCCCCCCAAAGTATGGAAACTTAATACCACCCCCCAGGTGATCCCGCCCTCTGTGGCCGCACCGGCTGCATACCCCTGCATATCGGTATATACAACTGCATCTGCACATGCAGCGTATGTGCCTAGTACACACACACACATATTATATATATATATATATACACACGTGTGTGTATATATATATATATATACAGACACACACATTATATATATATATATATATATACAGTACACACACAAATATATATATATATATATATATATACACACACAGTATATATATATATATATATATATATATACATACATATACATACATACATACATACACACACACAGCATATATATATATATATATATATATATATACAGTACATTCTATATATATATATATATATATATATATACATACAGTTCATACAATATATAAACATACTATACATACAGTACATACAATATAGATGAATACAGTACATACAATATATATATATATATATATATATATATTCTCTCCAGTCCTGCGCAGTGTTCTTGCAGCCCCCAACTAGGCAGCATATAAATCTTACCCCGGGCCTTTGCTCCAGGTCCAGGGCAAGGCTGGTGATGGCGCGGCTCCTCTCTTCTTCATTAGAGCGCGGTGACGTAATGACGTCACGCGCGCCGGTTAAGGAGCCCAGTGCCTTCCATGAACGGGATTCATCGGCAGAAGAGATGGACAGGCACCTCGTTCGCAGCGGGCGGCAGGCTCCCTTGGGGACCAGGAAGCAGGGGTGGGTTAGGTGGACCCATTCATCCAAAGTAGCAGCGGCGGTGGGCGGGTGGTAGGAGCCGGCCGGGCCCCCTTTTTTTGTCGGAGTGTCTGGGCCCGGGACAGTAGTCCCGACAGTCCCCCCCCAGATGGCGGCCCTGAATAGGGGAGGGGGGGTGCCAATGCTCGTTCTGGTACAGTGCACCAAATGTCTAGTTACGGCTCCGGTAGTGCCCATATTGTAATGCCCCTGTAGTAGTGCCCATATAGTAATGCTCCCATAGTAATGCCCCTGTAGTAGTGCCCATATGGTAATGCCCCTGTAGTAGTGCCCTTATGGTAATGCCCCCATAGTAATGCCCCTGTAGTGCCACTTACACAAAAAAAAACCCCAATACTTACCTTAAACCTCGCTCCTACGTCCGTCGCCGTCCGGCTGCTCCTCGGAACTATGGGAGAGACGTCATGATGTCTCTCCCATAGTGCCCGTGGGGAGAGCTGGAAGCTGGAATTCAGGAGAGAACTATCGGCTACTGCGGCGCTGCAGGGAAGGAGCTGGGCACCCGCTGGTAATAAAATCTCAGCGGGCATCCGGCTTGGAACCCCCCTGCGGCATCGGGCTGGAGGACACTAGCAGCGGGTGCACCTCCAGTCCCCCCCTAGTTGCGGCCCTCTGGCTCCCTGAGCTCACTTCCTGTGAGTCGGGGCCAGGAGAGGGTACAGCAGCAGCAGTGAGGGACTTGCACAGGGCTGGAGGTCTGAGTAGGGGGAGAAGTCTTTGGCGGTGGCATGACCCCAGCGGGGTTGGTGGATGGGGGGTGGGGGTTCAGGCATGTGGGCAGATACGCGCGGGGGGGCATAGTTGCCAGCAAATGTTTGCAATCGCATTGCGATCACAGCTTACCATAAGGACGCCCACTTCCCCTTACACACATCGGTACATATGGGCAACATAGTGAAATAATCAGTAACACAGAGTAACATCGGACCCATACGCACAATTATGGCAGGTCAGATCTCACTCAGGAATTGCTAACTTCAGCGCACGCTATGAGGCTGCGTATGGTATTGCAGTGGATAATTTATGCACGCCCCTACAACGGCGTCCCAATATACTAGCACGCCTGCGTTCGCCCGACCACCCCCTTGTCACCACCCATAAACGGCACTTCCTGTCAATCACTGTGCTCTGGGTCTGCGTAGCCTCTGCAAATGCATTTACCATCTCAATTGCTAGTTCGCGCATGCTCACTTCGATGCATACGTATGCACAATGCAAATGAAGCAACCAATTGCGTGTGTCTTTGCTACTGTGATCACACAATAGTGCCAATATTACACAATGCCCACATTAGTGCTCCTTATACTCAATGCCCACAGCAGCAGTGCCCCTTACACATAATGCCCACAGCAGTAGCCCTTTAAGCAGTACCCCCATTAGTAGTGCCCCTTATGCAGAGACCACAATAGTGGTGCTCCTTATGCAGTGCCCCCTTTAGTAATGCCCCTTATGCAGAGCCCACAGTAATGGTGCCCCTAAAGCCGTGCCCCCAGGAGTGGTGCCCCTATACAATTCCCCCATTAGTAGTGCCCTCAGTAGTAGTGCCCACATTAGTAGTGACCCCAGTAGTAGTGCCTCCATTATTAATGCCCCCCAGTAGTAGTGCCCCCAGTAGTAATGCTCCCATTAGTAGTGCCCACAGTAGAAATGCCCCCATTGGTAATGCCCCAAGTGGTAATGCCCCCATTAGCAGTGCCCCCAGTAGTTATGCCCCCATTAGTAGTGCCCATTACACAAAAAAACCACACAATGCTTACCTTAAGCCCCGCTCCTGCGTCCGCTGCCATCCGGAGCGACTACTCCTCAGAACTATGGGAGAGATTTCATGACGTCTCTCTCTTCAACCACTGCGGGAGCCGGAAGGCGGAGCTCAGGAGTGAGCTCCAGCCTCCGGCTGCCGCTGTAGGGAAGGAGCTGGGCGGCGGCTGGTAACAAAATCTCAGCGGGCGCCCGACACCTCTCCAGCCCGGCGCCCCGACTGGCCAGGTAAAGTGGGCTGGAGGAGGCAGACCTCGTTCCACTCCGTTCTAGACCAGTTTAACCCCTGAAAATAAGGCAATGCACTTATGAAAACCCAGAGGTGTTGGGATGCAGATATAACAATCAAGACTCGTGTATTAGAATAAATATAACATTTAATTACTATCAGTATAAAATGCAATACTAAGCTACAATGAATACTAGTAGAGTCTTATGCTGTACATTAATTATGGTGCAGTCCAGCCATATACAAGGAGTTATTTACCAGTAAATGTAGATAAAAGTACTTCTGTATGATGGATTGGATGCAGATTTGCCAGGTCCATGCGGCTGTTTGGTAGTGTGAATGCGCAATTTCCAGCACTGGAACGGAGATTCCGAATAGCAGGTATGACAGGTGATTCCTTCAGTCTCTAACTAATTTCACTTCTGAATGGAAGTTAGTGTACTGGATGCGCAATTGCCAGCACTAGAACGTAGATTCAGAAGCTTGATGCTTCCATTCAGAAGTGGCATTGGGATTCCAGCAGTTTCTATTAGGGGTGTGCACCGGCCCCTTTTCATGTTTTGTGTTTTGGTTTTGGATCTGGATCTTTCTTCGTGTTTTGGATCTGGATTGGTTTTGCCAAAACCACCCTTCCGTGTTTTGGGTTCTGGGTTTTTGTTTTGGATCTGTATTTTTTTTAAAAAAAAGCATAAAAACAGCTAAAATCACAGAATGTGTTGGTTTTTCTGCTCCTATGCTATTATTAACCTCAATAACCTTAATTTCCACTCATTTCCAGTCTATTCTGAACACCTTACAATAGTGTTTTTATCTCCAAAAGGTTGCACAGAGGTAGCTGGATGACTATGCTAAGCGATATGAGTGGGCGGCACAAACACATGGCCCATCTAGGAGTGGCACTGCAGTGGCAGACAGGATGGCAGTTTGAAAAACTAGGCCCCAAACTGTACATAATGCAAATGCAAAGAAAAAAAAGAGGTGCAAGATGGAATTGTCCTTGGGCCCTCCCGCCCACCCTTATGTTGTATAAACAGGACATGCACACTTTAACAAACCAATCATTTCAGTGCCAGGGTCTGCCACACGACTGTGGCTGAAATGATTGGTTCGTTTGGGCCCCCACAAAACAAGCTGGCAATTAATCTGTCCCTGCACAAACTGGCTCTACGGAGGCAAGATGTCGTCCTCATCCTCCTCATCCACCGATTCCTCACCCTCTTCAGTGTTGTGTACATCCTCATCCTCACAGAGTATTAACTCGTCCCCACTGGAATCCACCACCACAGGTCCCTCTGTACGTTCTGGAGGCTGGTCTCCCTGGAAGAGTTGATAATTCATTTTGATGAACATCATCTTCTCCACATTTTGTGGAAGCAACCTCCTACGCCTTTCGCGTTCCCGGCTGCACTAAACACTCTTTCGGAGTACACACTGGAGGGGGGGCAACTCAGGTAAAATAGAGCCAGTTTGTACAGGGGCCTCCAAATTGCCTCTTTTTCCTGCCAGTACAGGTATGGACTGTCTGACATGCCTACTTGGATGCTGTCACCGATGTAATCCTCCACCATTCTGTCAATGGTGACAGTATCATATGTAGTGACAGTGGACATGTCAGAAATTGTTGCCAGGTCCTTCAGTCCGGACCAGATGTCCAAACTTGGTCCTGCCTGCCCTGCATCACCACCAGCGGGTTGCTTAGGATAGCTAAGTTTTTTCCTGGCAGCCCCAGTTGCGGGAGAATATGAAGAAGGAGCTGTTGACGTGTCACGTTCCCCTTCAGCTGACAGTGTGTTCACCAGCAGGTCTTTGCACCTCTGCAGGCTTGTGTCGGCCGGAAAGAGAGACACCACATATGCTTTAAACCTAGGATCGAGCACGGTGGCCAAAATGTAGTGGTCTGATTTCAACAGATTGACCACCCTGGAATCCTGGCAAAGCGAATGAAGGGCTTCATCCACAAGTCCCACATGCCGAGCGGAATCGCTCCGTCTTAGCTCCTCCTTCAATTTCTCCAGCTGCTTCTGCAAAAACCTGATGAGGGGAATGACCTGACTCAAGCTGGCAGCGTCTGAACTGACTTCACGTGTGGCAAGTTCGAAGGGCTGGAGAACCTTGCACAACACGGAAATCATTCTCCACTGCGCTTGAGTCAGGTGCATACCCCCTCCTTTGCCTATGTCATAGGTGGATGTATAGGCTTGTATGGCCTTTTGCTGCTCCTCCATCCTCTGGAGCATATAGAGGGTTGAGTTCCAACGCATCACAACCTCTTGCTTCAGGTGATGGCGGGGCAGGTTCAGGAGTGTTTGATGGCGCTCCAGTATTCGGCACGCAGTCGCTGAATGGTGAAAGTGGTCAGAAATTTTTCGGGCCACCCAAAGCGTCTCCTGCACGCCCCTGTCGCTTTTCAGAAAATTCTACACCACCAAGTTTATTGTGTGAGCAAAACATGAGACGTGCTGGAATTTGCCCAGATATAATGCCTGCACAATATTGGTGGCGTTGTCAGATATCACAAATCCCCAGGAGAGTCTAAGTGGGGTAAGCCACTGGGCGATGATTTCCCTCAGTTTCTCTAAGAGGTTGTCAGCGGTGTGCCTCTTACTGAAACCGGTGATACACAGTGTAGCCTGCCTTGGAATGAGCTGGTGTTTCTGAGATGCTGCTACTGGTGACGCTGCTGCTGTTGCTGCGTAAGGTGATGCATCTACCCAGTGGGCTGTCACAGTCATATAGTACTTAGTCTGCCCTGTTCCACTTGTCCACATGTCCGTGGTTAAGTGGACATTGGGTACAACGGCATTTTTCAGGACACTGAGGACACTTTTTCTGACGTTTCTGTACAGTCTCGGTATCGCCTGCCTAGTGAAGTGGAATCTAGATGGGATTTGGAACCGGGGACACACTACCTCCATCAATTGTCTAAATCCCACTGCACTAATGGCAGATACCGGACGCACGTCTAACACCAACATAGCAGTCAAGGCCTCAGTTATACGTTTTGCTTCAGGATGACAGCTGTCATACTTCATCCTCCTTGCTAAGGACTGTTGGAGGGTCAATTGTTTAGTAAAAGTAGTGGTGTTCCTACTTCCTCTCTGGGATGATGAACGACTCTCAGCAGCAGCAACAGCAGCAGGAGGCGTAGCAATGCAGGATCCTCCGGAGGAATCCCGGATAGGAGAGTCAGTCATGCCAGTGACATGGCCTGCAGGACTACTTCCGATCCTGACTAAGGAGGAAATTGACGAGGAGGGAGTTGACGGTGTGGTTTGCAGGTGCTTGGATACAACAGGACAACGGGATTTAGGTGTCCCTGGACTGCTTACGGTCTTAGCCAAAGTTTCTGAACTTGACAGTAACTTTTTATGAATGCGCTGCAGGTGCCATATAAGGGAGGATGTTCCTAGGTGGTTAACATCCCTACCCCTACTTATTTCACCTTTACATATGGTACATATGGCAAGACAGTTGTTGTCCGGATTTGGATAGAAATATTGCCAGACCAAAGAGGTGGAATGTTTGGTCTTCTGCCCAGGCATGACCGTGATGGGCTTTTTCATCCCACGGACAACAACTGTCTCCCCCGGAGCCTGATTTAAACAAACCACATCACCATCAGAATCCTCCTCGCCAACTTCCTCCTCAGCGCCAGCTACACCAGTCTCCTCATTCTGTTGTACTTCAACAGTGACATCTTCAATTTGCATATCAGCAAGTTGACTGTGGGTGCTCCTTTCAGCACTTGCAGGGGGCGTGCAAATGGTGGAAAGAGCCACCTCTTCCCGTCCAGTGCTGGGAAGGTCAGGCATCGCAACCACCACCACACTTGGACTCTCCTTGGGGATTTGTGATATCTTCTTAGAATGCACAGTTCTTCGCTGTGCTTTTGCCAGCTTAACTCTTTTGATTTTTTTAGTGGGAGGAGGGCTTCCATCTTCATGTGAAGCTGAACCACTAGTCATGAACATAGGGAAAGACCTTAGCCATTCCTTGCCACTCCGTGTCGTAAATGGCATATTGGCAAGTTTACGTTTCTCTTCAGATGATTTAAATGTTTTTTTCAAGGTCATTTTCCTGAACTTTGCCATTTGGGATTGTATGTGCCCTCTACTATGACATTGGGCATCGGCCTTGGCAGACAACGTTGATGGCATGTTATCGTCTATGTCATGACTAGTGGCAGCAGCTTCAGCACTAGGAGGAAGTGGTTCTTGATCTTTCTCTATTTTATTTTTATCGGAGAAAGTCTGGTCCTCCATTTATGTTATATCGATTTGATATATACGTGCGGCTAAGGCGCACACAAACACAGAAAATATTTTTTTATTTTTGCTGGAGAGTAGTGCACTTTGTGGGTTACACCACCCTTTAAGAAATGAGCCAGCCGGCTCTTTACTTATGGGACACAGGCGTACGCTTGGCACTACTTTGTTGATGCACGTGCGGCTACTGCGCACACAATTCACAAACACAGAAAATATTTTTTTATTTGGTTTGGAGTGTACTTTGGGGGTTACAGCACCCTTTAACTGTCAAGCCAGCCGGCCCTTTACTTATGACACAGGCGCATGCTTGGCACTACTTTGTTGATGCACGTGCGGCTACTGCGCACACAATTCACAAGCACAAAAAAAATATTTTTTTATTTGGTTTGGAGTGTACTTTGGGAGTTACAGCACCCTTTAACGGTCAAGCCAGCCGGGCCTTTACTTATGACACAGGCGCACGCTTGGCACTACTTTGTTGATGCACGTGCGGCTACTGCGCACACAATTCACAAACACAGAAAATATTTTCTTATCTGGTTTGGACTGGAGTGTACTTTGGGGGTTACAGCACCCTTTAACGGTCAAGCCAGCCGGCCCTTTACTTATGACACAGGCGCATGCTTGGCACTACTTTGTTGATGCACGTGCGGCTACTGCGCACACAATTCACAAACACAGAAAATATTTTTTTATTTGGTTTGGAGTGTACTTTGGGGGTTACAGCACCCTTTAACGGTCAAGCCAGCCGGCCCTGTACTTATGACACAGGCGCACACTTGGCACTACTTTGTTGATGCACGTGTGGCTACTGCGCACACAATTCACAAACACAGAAAATATTTTTTTATTTGGTTTGGAGTGTACTTTGGGGGTTACAGCACCCTTTAGCGGTCAAGCCAGCCGGCCCTTTACTTATGACACAGGCGCACACTTGGCACTACTTTGTTGATGCACGTGCGGCTACTGCGCACACATTTCACAAACACAGAAAATATTTTTTTATTTGGTTTGGAGTGTACTTTGGGGTTACAGCACCCTTTAATGGTCAAGCCAGCCGGCCCTTTACATATGACACAGGCGCACGCTTGGCACTACTTTGTTGATGCACGTGCGGCTACTACGCACACAATTCACAAACACAGAAAATATTTTTTTATTTGGTTTGGAGTGTACTTTGGGAGTTACAGCACCCTTTAACGGTCAAGACAGCCGGCCCTTTACTTATGACACAGGCACACGCTTGGCACTACTTTGTTGATGTACGTGCGGCTAGTGCGCACACAATTCACAAACACAGAAACATTTTTTTTATTTGGTTTGGAGTGTACTTTGGGGGTTACAGCACCCTTTAACGGTCAAGCCAGCCGGCCCTTTGCTTATGACACAGGCGCACGTTTGGCACTACTTTGTTGATGCACGTGCAGCTACTGCGCACACAATTCACATGCACAGAAAATATTTTTTTATTTTGTTTGAAGTGTACTTTGGGGGTTACAGCACCCTTTAACGGTCAAGCCAGCCGGCCCTTTACTTATGACACAGGCGCACGCTTGGCACTACTTTGTTGATGCACGTGCGGCTACAGCGCACACAATTCACAAACACAGAAAAAATATTTTTTAATTTGGTTTGGACTGCAGTGTACTTTGGGGGTTACAGCACCCTTTAACAGTGAAGCCAGCCTGCCCTTTACTTATGACACAGGCACATGATTGGCACTACTTTGTTGATGCACGTGCGGCTACTGCGCACAAAAATCACAAACACAGAAAATATTTTTTTATTTGGTTTGGAGTATACTTTGGGGGTTACAGCACCCTTTAACGGTCAAGCCAGCCGGCCCTTTACTTATGACACAGGCGCACGCTTGGCACTACTTTGTTGATGCATATGCGGCTACTGCGCACACAATTCACAAACACAGAAAATATTTTTTTATTTGGTTTGGTGTGTAGTTTGGGGGTTACAGCACCCTTTAACGGTCAAGCCATCTGGCCCTTTACTTATGACACAGGCGCACGCTTGGCACTACTTTGTTGATGCACGTGCGGCTACTGCGCACACAATTCACAAACACAGAAAATATTTTTTTATTTGGTTTGGACTGGAGTGTACTTTGGGGGTTACAGGACACTTTAACGGTCAAGCCAGCCGGCCTTTTACTTATGACACAGGCGCACGCTTGGCACTACTTTGTTGATGCACGTGCGGCTACTGCGCACACAATTCACAAACACAGAAAATATTTTTTTATTTGGTTTGGAGTATACTTTGGGGGTTACAGCACCCTTTAACGGTCAAGCCAGCCGGTCCTTTACATATGACACAGGCGCACGCTTGGCACTACTTTGTTGATGCACGTGCGGCTACTGCGCACACAATTCACAAACACAGAAAATATTTTTTTATTTGGTTTGGAGTGTAGTTTGGGGGTTACAGCACCCTTTAACGGTCAAGCCAGCTGGCCCTTTACTTATGACACAGGCGCACGCTTGGCACTACTTTGTTGATGTACGTGCGGCTACTGCGCACACAATTCACAAACACAGAAAATATTTTTTTATTTGTTTTGGAGTGTACTTTGGGGGATACAGCACCCTTTAACTGTCAAGCCAGCTGGCCCTTTCCTTATGACACAGGCGCACGCTTGGCACTACTTTGTTGATGCACGTGTGGCTACTGCGCACACAATTCACAAACACAGAAAATATTTTTCTATTTGGTTTGGAGTGTACTTTGGGGGTTACAGCACCCTTTAACGGTCAAGCCAGCTGTCCCATTACATATGACACAGGCGCACGCTTGGCACTACTTTGTTGATGCACGTGCGGCTACTGCGCACACAATTCACAAACACAGAAAATATTTTTTTATTTGGTTTGAAGTGTACTTTGGGGGTTACAGCACCCTTTAACGGTCAAGCCAGCCGTCTCTTTACTTATGACACAGGCGCACGCTTGGCACTACTTTGTTGATGCACGTGCGGCTACTGCGCACACAATTCACAAACACAGAAAATATTTTTTTATTTGGTTTGAAGTGTACTTTGGGGGTTACAGCACCCTTTAACGGTCAAGCCAGCTGGCCCTTTACTTATGACACAGGCGCACGCTTGGCACTACTTTGTTGATGCATGTGCGGCTACTGCGCACACAATTCACAAACACAAAAAAATATATTTTTTATTTTGTTTGGAGTGTACTTTGGGAGTTACAGCACCCTTTAACGGTCAAGCCAGCCGGCCCTTTACTTATGACACAGGTGCATGCTTGGCACTACTTTGTTGATGCACGTGCGGCTACTGCGCACACAATTCACAAACACAGAAAATATTTTTTTATTTGGTTTGGAGTGTACTTTGGGGGTTACAGCACCCTTTAACGGTCAAGCCAGCTGGCCCTGTACTTATGACACAGGCGCACACTGGGCACTACTTTGTTGATGCACGTGCGGCTACTGCGCACACAATTCACAAACACAGAAAATATTTTTTTATTTGGTTTGGAGTGTACTTTGGGGGTTACAGCACCTTTTCATGGTCAAGCCAGCTGGCCCTTTACTTATGACACAGGCGCACACTTGGCACTACTTTGTTGATGCACGTGCGGCTACTGCGCACACAATACACAAACACAGAAAATATTTTTTTATTTGGTTTGGAGTGTACTTTGGGGGTTACAGCACCCTTTAACGGTCAAGCCAGCCGGCTCTGTACTTATGACACAGGCGCAGGCTTGGCACTACATTGTTGATGCACGTGCGGCTACTGCGCACACAATTCACAAACACAGAAAATATTTTTTTATTTGGTTTGGAGTATACTTTGGGGGTTACAGCACCCTTTAACGGTCAAGCCAGCCGGCCCTTTACATATGACACAGGCGCACGCTTGGCACTACTTTGTTGATGCACGTGCGGCTACTGCGCACACAATTCACAAACACAGAAAATATTTTTTTATTTGGTTTGGAGTGTAGTTTGGGGGTTACAGCACCCTTTAACGGTCAAGCCAGCTGGCCATTTACTTATGACACAGGCGCACGCTTGGCACTACTTTGTTGATGTACGTGCGGCTACTGCGCACACAATTCACAAACACAGAAAATATTTTTTTATTTGTTTTGGAGTGTACTTTGGGGGTTACAGCACCCTTTAACGGTCAAGCCAGCTGGCCCTTTCCTTATGACACAGGCGCACGCTTGGCACTACTTTGTTGATTCACGTGCGGCTACTGCGCACACAATTCACAAACAGAGAAAATATTTTTTTATTTGGTTTGGAGTGTACTTTTGGGGGTTACAGCACCCATTAACGGTCAAGCCAGCCGGCCCTTTACTTATGACACAGGCGCACACTTGGCACTACTTTGTTGATGCACGTGTGGCTACTGCGCACACAATTCACAAACACAGAAAATATTTTTCTATTTGGTTTGGAGTGTACTTTGGGGGTTACAGCACCCTTTAACGGTCAAGCCAGCCATCCCATTACATATGACACAGGCGCACGCTTGGCACTACTTTGTTGATGCACGTGCGGCTACTGCGCACACAATTCACAAACACAGAAAATATTTTTTTATTTGGTTTGAAGTGTACTTTGGGGGTTACAGCACCCTTTAACGGTCAAGCCAGCCGTCCCTTTACTTATGACACAGGCGCACGCTTGGCACTACTTTGTTGATGCACGTGCGGCCACTGCGCACACAATTCACAAACACAGAAAATATTTTTTTATTTGGTTTGAAGTGTACTTTGGGGGTTACAGCACCCTTTAACGGTCAAGCCAGCTGGCCCTTTACTTATGACACAGGCGCACGCTTGGCACTACTTTGTTGATGCATGTGCGGCTACTGCGCACACAATACACAAAAAAATATATTTTTTATTTGGTTTGGAGTGTACTTTGGGAGTTGCAGCACCCTTTAACGGTCAAGCCAGCCGGCCCTTTACTTATGACACAGGCGCATGCTTGGCACTACTTTGTTGATGCACGTGCGGCTACTGCGCACACAAATCACAAACACAGAAAATATTTTTTTATTTGGTTTGGAGTGTACTTTGGGGGATACAGCACCCTTTAACGGTCAAGCCAGCCGGCCCTTTTCTTATGACACACGCGCACGCTTGGCACTACTTTGTTGATGCACGTGCGGCTACTGCGCACACAATTCACAAACACAGAAAATATTTTTTTATTTGGTTTGGACTGGAGTGTACTTTGGGGGTTATAGCACCCTTTAACGGTCAAGCCTGCCGGCCCTTTACTTATGACACAGGCGCATGCTTGGCACTACTTTGTTGATGCACGTGCGGCTACTGCGCACACAATACACAAACACAGAAAATATTTTTTTATTTGGTTTGGAGTGTACTTTGGGGGTTACAGCACCCTTTAACAGTCAAGCCAGCTGGCCCTGTACTTATGACACAGGCGCACACTTGGCACTACTTTGTTGATGCACGTGCGGCTACTGCGCACACAATTCACAAACACAGAAAATATTTTTTTATTTGGTTTGGAGTGTACTTTGGGGGTTACAGCACCCTTTAACGGTCAAGCCAGCCGGCCCTTTACATATGACACAGGCGCACGCATGGCACTACTTTGTTGATGCACGTGCGGCTAGTGCGCTCACAATTCACAAACACAGAAAAATTTTTTTTATTTGGTTTGGAGTGTACTTTGGGGGTTACAGCACCCTTTAATGGTCAAGCCAGCCTTCCCTTTGCTTATGACACAGGCGCACGTTTGGCACTACTTTGTTGATGCACATGTGGCTACCGCGCACACAATTCATAAAGCACAGAAAATATTTTTTTATTTGGTTTGAAGTGTACTTTGGGGGTTACAGCACCCTTTAACGGTCAATCCAGCCGGCCCTTTACTTATGACACAGGCGCACGCTTGGCACTACTTTGTTGATGCACGTGTGGCTACTGCGCACACAATTCACAAACACAGAAAATATTTTTTTATTTGTTTTGGAGTGTACTTTGGGGGTTACAGCACCCTTTAACTGTCAAGCCAGCTGGCCCTTTCCTTATGACACAGGCGCACGCTTGGCACTACTTTGTTGATGCCACGTGTGGCTACTGCGCACACATTCACAAACACAGAAAATATTTTTCTATTTGGTTGGAGTGTACTTTGGGGTTACAGCACCCTTTAACGGTCAAGCCAGCTGTCCCATTACATATGACACAGGCGCACGCTTGGCACTACTTTGTTGATGCACGTGCGGCTACTGCGCACACAATTCACAAACACAGAAAATATTTTTTTATTTGGTTTGAAGTGTACTTTTGGGGTTACAGCACCCTTTAACGGTCAAGCCAGCCGTCTCTTTACTTATGACACAGGCGCACGCTTGGCACTACTTTGGTTGATGCACGTGCGGCTACTGCGCTACAGCGCAATCACAAACACAGAAAATATTTTTTTATTTGTTTTGAAGTGTACTTTGGGGGTTACAGCACCCTTTAACGGTCAAGCCAGCTGGCCCTTTACTTATGACACAGGCGCACGCTTGGCACTACTTTGTTGATGCATGTGCGGCTACTGCGCACACAATTCACAAACACAAAAAAATATATTTTTTATTTTGTTTGGAGTGTACTTGGGAGTTACAGCACCCTTTAACGGTCAAGCCAGCCGGCCTTTACTTATGACACAGGTGCATGCTTGGCCACTACTTTGTTGATGCACAGTGCGGCTACTGCGCACACAAATCACAAACACAGAAAATATTTTTTTATTTGGTTTGGAGTGTACTTTGGGGGATACAGCACCCTTTAAGGTTAAGCAGCCGGCCCTTTTCTTATGACACACGCGCACGCTTGGCACTACTTTGTTGATGCACGTGCGGCTACTGGCGCACACAATTCACAAACACAGAAAATATTTTTTTATTTGGTTTGGACTGGAGTGTACTTTGGGGGTTACAGCACCCTTTAACGGTCAAGCCAGCTGGCCCTTTACTTATGACACAGGCGCATGCTTGCACTACTTTGTTGATGCACGTGCGGCTACTGCGCACACAATACACAAACACAGAAAATATTTTTTTATTTGGTTTGGAGTGTACTTTGGGGGTTACAGCACCCTTTAACGGTCAAGGCCAGCTGGCCCTGTACTTATGACACAGGCGCACACTGGGCACTACTTTGTTGATGCACGTGCGGCTACTGCGCACACAATTCACAAACACAGAAAATATTTTTTTATTTGGTATGGAGTGTACTTTGGGGGTTACAGCACCTTTTCATGGTCAAGCCAGCTGGCCCTTTACTTATGACACAGGCGCACACTTGGCACTACTTTGTTGATGCACGTGCGGCTACTGCGCACACAATACACAAACACAGAAAATATTTTTTTATTTGGTTTGGAGTGTACTTTGGGGGTTACAGCACCCTTTAACGGTCAAGCCAGCCGGCTCTGTACTTATGACACAGGCGCAGGCTTGGCACTACATTGTTGATGCACGTGCGGCTACTGCGCACACAATTCACAAACACAGAAAATATTTTTTTATTTGGTTTGGAGTGTAGTTTGGGGGTTACAGCACCCTTTAACGGTCAAGCCAGCCGGCCCTTTACATATGACACAGGCGCACGCATGGCACTACTTTGTTGATGCACGTGCGGCTAGTGCGCTCACAATTCACAAACACAGAAAATATTTTTTTATTTGGTTTGGAGTGTAGTTTGGGGGTTACAGCACCCTTTAACGGTCAAGCCAGCTGGCCCTTTACTTATGACACAGGCGCACGCTTGGCACTACTTTGTTGATGTACGTGCGGCTACTGCGCACACAATTCACAAACACAGAAAATATTTTTTTATTTGTTTTGGAGTGTACTTTGGGGGTTACAGCACCCTTTAACGGTCAAGCCAGCTGGCCCTTTCCTTATGACACAGGCGCACGCTTGGCACTACTTTGTTGATGCACGTGCGGCTACTGCGCACACAATTCACAAACAGAGAAAATATTTTTTTATTTGGTTTGGAGTGTACTTTTGGGGGTTACAGCACCCATTAACGGTCAAGCCAGCCGGCCCTTTACTTATGACACAGGCGCACGCTTGGCACTACTTTGTTGATGCACGTGTGGCTACTGCGCACACAATTCACAAACACAGAAAATATTTTTCTATTTGGTTTGGAGTGTACTTTGGGGGTTACAGCACCCTTTAACGGTCAAGCCAGCCGTCCCATTACATATGACACAGGCGCACGCTTGGCACTACTTTGTTGATGCACGTGCGGCTACTGCGCACACAATTCACAAACACAGAAAATATTTTTTTATTTGGTTTGAAGTGTACTTTGGGGGTTACAGCACCCATTAACGGTCAAGCCAGCTGGCCCTTTACTTATGACACAGGCGCACGCTTGGCACTACGTTGTTGATGCATGTGCGGCTACTGCGCACACAATTCACAAACACAAAAAAATATATTTTTTATTTGGTTTGGAGTGTACTTTGGGAGTTACAGCACCCTTTAACGGTCAAGCCAGCCGGCCCTTTACTTATGACACAGGCGCATGCTTGGCACTACTTTGTTGATGCACGTGCGGCTACTGCGCACACAAATCACAAACACAGAAAATATTTTTTTATTTGGTTTGGAGTGTACTTTGGGGGATACAGCACCCTTTAATGGTCAAGCCAGCCGGCCCTTTTCTTATGACACACGCGCACGCTTGGCACTACTTTGTTGATGCACGTGCGGCTACTGCGCACACAATTCACAAACACAGAAAATATTTTTTTATTTGGTTTGGACTGGAGTGTACTTTGGGGGTTACAGCACCCTTTAACGGTCAAGCCAGCCGGCCCTTTACTTATGACACAGGCGCATGCTTGGCACTACTTTGTTGATGCACGTGCGGCTACTGCGCACACAATACACAAACACAGAAAATATTTTTTTATTTGGTTTGGAGTGTACTTTGGGGGTTACAGCACCCTTTAACGGTCAAGCCAGCTGGCCCTGTACTTATGACACAGGCGCACACTTGGCACTACTTTGTTGATGCACGTGCGGCTACTGCGCACACAATTCACAAACACAGAAAATATTTTTTTATTTGGTTTGGAGTGTACTTTGGGGGTTACAGCACCCTTTAACGGTCAAGCCAGCCGGCCCTTTACATATGACACAGGCGCACGCATGGCACTACTTTGTTGATGCACGTGCGGCTAGTGCGCTCACAATTCACAAACACAGAAAAAAAAATTTTATTTGGTTTGGAGTGTACTTTGGGGGTTACAGCACCCTTTAATGGTCAAGCCAGCTGGCCCTTTGCTTATGACACAGGCGCACGTTTGGCACTACTTTGTTGATGCACATGTGGCTACCGCGCACACAATTCATAAAGCACAGAAAATATTTTTTTATTTGGTTTGAAGTGTACTTTGGGGGTTACAGCACCCTTTAACGGTCAATCCAGCCCGCCCTTTACTTATGACACAGGCGCACGCTTGGCACTACTTTGTTGATGCACGTGCGGCTACAGCGCACACAATTCACAAACACAGAAAATATTTTTTTATTTGGTTTGGACTGGAGTGTACTTTGGGGGTTACAGCACCCTTTAATGGTCAAGCCAGCCGGCCCTTTACTTATGACACAGGCGCATGCTTGGCACTACTTTGTTGATGCACGTGCGGCTACTGCGCACACAATTCACAAACTCAGAAAATATTTTTTTATTTGGTTTGGACTGGAGTGTACTTTCGGGGTTACAGCACCCTTTAACGGTCAAGCCAGCCGGCCCTTTACTTATGACACAGGCGCATGCTTGGCACTACTTTGTTGATGCACGTGCGGCTACTGCGCACACAATACACAAACACAGAAAATATTTTTTTATTTGGTTTGGAGTGTACTTTGGGGGTTACAGCACCCTTTAACGGTCAAGACAGCTGGCCCTGTACTTATGACACAGGCGCACACTGGGCACTACTTTGTTGATGCACGTGCGGCTACTGCACACACAATTCACAAACACAGAAAATATTTTTTTATTTGGTTTGGAGTGTACTTTGGGGGTTACAGCACCTTTTCACGGTCAAGCCAGCTGGCCCTTTACTTATGACACAGGCGCACGCTTGGCACTACTTTGTTGATGTACGTGCGGCTACTGCGCACACAATTCACAAACACAGAAAATATTTTTTTATTTGTTTTGGAGTGTACTTTGGGGGTTACAGCACCCTTTAACGGTCAAGCCAGCTGGCCCTTTCCTTATGACACAGGCGCACGCTTGGCACTACTTTGTTGATGCACGTGCGGCTACTGCGCACACAATTCACAAACAGAGAAAAAAAATTTTTATTTGGTTTGGAGTGTACTTTTGGGGGTTACAGCACCCATTAACGGTCAAGCCAGCCGGCCCTTTACTTATGACACAGGCGCACGCTTGGCACTACTTTGTTGATGCACGTGTGGCTACTGCGCACACAATTCACAAACACAGAAAATATTTTTCTATTTGGTTTGGAGTGTACTTTGGGGGTTACAGCACCCTTTAACGGTCAAGCCAGCCGTCCCATTACATATGACACAGGCGCACGCTTGGCACTACTTTGTTGATGCACGTGCGGCTACTGCGCACACAATTCACAAACACAGAAAATATTTTTTTATTTGGTTTGAAGTGTACTTTGGGGGTTACAGCACCCTTTAACGGTCAAGCCAGCCGTCCCTTTACTTATGACACAGGCGCACGCTTGGCACTACTTTGTTGATGCACGTGCAGCCACTGCGCACACAATTCACAAACACAGAAAATATTTTTTTATTTGGTTTGAAGTGTACTTTGGGGGTTACAGCACCCTTTAACGGTCAAGCCAGCTGGCCCTTTACTAATGACACAGGCGCACGCTTGGCACAACTTTGTTGATGCATGTGCGGCTACTGCGCACACAATTCACAAACACAAAAAAATATATTTTTTATTTGGTTTGGAGTGTACTTTGGGAGTTACAGCACCCTTTAACGGTCAAGCCAGCCGGCCCTTTACTTATGACACAGGCGCATGCTTGGCACTACTTTGTTGATGCACGTGCGGCTACTGCGCACACAAATCACAAACACAGAAAATATTTTTTTATTTGGTTTGGAGTGTACTTTGGGGGATACAGCACCCTTTAACGGTCAAGCCAGCCGGCCCTTTACTTATGACACAGGCGCACGCTTGGCACTACTTTGTTGATGCACGTGCGGCTACAGCGCACACAATTCACAAACACAAAAAAATATATTTTTTATTTGTTTGGACTGGAGTGTACTTTGGGAGTTACAGCACCCTTTAACGGTCAAGCCAGCCGGCCCTTTACTTATGACACAGGCGCATGCTTGGCACTACTTTGTTGATGCACGTGCGGCTACTGCGCACACAAATCACAAACACAGAAAATATTTTTTAATTTGGTTTGAAGTGTACTTTGGGGGTTACAGCACCCTTTAACGGTCAAGCCAGCGGGCCCTGTAGTTATGACACAGGCGCACACTTGGCACTACTTAGTTGATGCACGTGCGGCTACTGCGCACACAATTCACAAACACAGAAAATATTTTTTTATTTGGTTTGAAGTGTACTTTGGGGGTTACAGCACCCTTTAATGGTCAAGCCAGCCGGCCCTTTACTTATGACACAGGCACACGCTTGGCACTACTTTGTTGATGCACGTGCGGCTACTGCGCACACAATTCACAAACACAGAAAATATTTTTTTATTTGGTTTGGAGTGTACTTTGGGGGTTACAGCACCCTTTAACAGTCAAGCCAGCCGACCCTTTACTTATGACACAGGCACACGCTTGGCACTTCTTTGTTGATGTACGTGCGGCTAGTGCGCACACAATTCACAAACACAGAAATTTTTTATTTATTTGGTTTGGAGTGTACTTTGGGGGTTACATCACCCTTTAACGGTCAAGCCAGCCGGCCCTTTGCTTATGACACAGGCGCACGTTTGGCACTACTTTGTTGATGCACGTGCGGCTTCTGCGCACACAATTCACAAGCACAGAAAATATTTTTTTATATGGTTTGAAGTGTACTTTGGGGGATACAGCACCCTTTAACGGTCAAGCCAGCTGGCCCTTTACTTATGACACAGGCGTATGCTTGGCACTACTTTGTTGATGCACGTGTGGCTACTGCGCACACAATTCACAAACACAGAAAATATTTTTTTATTTGGTTTGGAGTGTACTTTAGGAGTTACAGCACCCTTTAATGGTCAAGCCAGCTGGCCCTTTACTTATGACACAGGCGCACGCTTGGCACTACTTTGTTGATGCACGTGCAGCTACTGCGCACACAATTCACAAACACAGAAAATATTTTTTTATTTGGTTTGGAGTGTACTTTTGGGGGTTACAGCACCCTTTAACGGTCAAGCCAGCCAGCCCTTTACTTATGACACAGGCGCACACTTGGCACTACTTTGTTGATGCACGTGCGGCTACTGCGCACACAATTCACAAACACAGAAAATATTTTTTTATTTGGTTTGGAGTGTACTTTGGGGGTTACAGCACCCTTTAACGGTCAAGCCAGCCGGCCCTTTGCTTATGACACAGGCGCACGTTTGGCACTACTTTGTTGATGCACGTGCGGCTTCTGCGCACACAATTCACAAGCACAGAAAATATTTTTTTATTTGGTTTGAAGTGTACTTTGGGGGATACAGCACCCTTTAACGGTCAAGCCAGCCGGCCCTTTACTTATGACACAGGCGTATGCTTGGCACTACTTTGTTGATGCACATGTGGCTACTGCGCACACAATTCACAAACACAGAAAATATTTTTTTATTTGGTTTGGAGTGTACTTTAGGAGTTACAGCACCCTTTAATGGTCAAGCCAGCCGGCCCTTTACTTATGACACAGGCTCACGCTTGGCACTACTTTGTTGATGCACGTGCAGCTACTGCGCACACAATTCACAAACACAGAAAATATTTTTTTATTTGGTTTGGAGTGTACTTTTGGGGGTTACAGCACCCTTTAAACGGTCAAGCCAGCCGGCCCTTTACTTATGACACAGGCGCACACTTGGCACTACTTTGTTGATGCACGTGCGGCTACTGCGCACACAATTCACAAACACAGAAAATATTTTTTTATTTGGTTTGGAGTGTACTTTGGGGGTTACAGCACCCTTTAACGGTCAAGCCAGCCAGCCCTTTACTTATGACACAGGCGCACGCTTGGCACTACTTTGTTGATGCACGTGCGGCTACTGCGCACACAATTCACAAACACAGAATTTTTTTTTTTATTTGGTTTGGAGTGTACTTTGGGGGTTACAGCACCCTTTAATGGTCAAGCCAGCCGGCCCTTTACTTATGACACAGGCGCACGTTTGGCGCTACTTTGTTGATGCACATGCATCTACTGCGCACACAATTCACAAACACAGAAAATATTTTTTTATTTGGTTTGGAGTGTACTTTGGGGGTTACAGCACCCTTTATCGGTCAAGCCAGCCGGCCCTTTACTTATGACACAGGCGCATGCTTGGCACTACTTGTTTGTTGATGCACGTGCGGCTACTGCGCACACAATTCACAAACACAGAAAATATTTTTTTATTTGGTTTGGAGTGTACTTTGGTGGTTACAGCACCCTTTAACGGTCAAGCCAGCCGACCCTTTACTTATGACACAGGCACACGCTTGGCACTACTTTGTTGATGTACGTGCGGCTAGTGCGCACACAATTCACAAACACAGAAAAAAAATTTTTATTTGGTTTGGACTGGAGTGTACTTTGGGGGTTACAGCACCCTTTAACGGTAAAGCCAGCCGGCCCTTTACTTATGACACAGGCGCATGCTTGGCACTACTTTGTTGATGCACGTGCGGCTACTGCGCACACAATTCACAAACACAGAAAATATTTTTTTATTTGGTTTGGAGTGTACTCTGGGGGTTACAGCACCCTTTAACGGTCAAGCCAGCCGACCCTTTACTTATGACACAGGCACACGCTTGGCACTACTTTGTTGATGTACGTGCGGCTAGTGCGCACACAATTCACAAACACAGAAAAAATTTTTTTATTTGGTTTGGAGTGTACTTTGGGGGTTACAGCACCCTTTAATGGTCAAGCCAGCCGGCCCTTTGCTTATGACACAGGCGCACGTTTGGCACTACTTTGTTGATGCACGAGCGGCTTCTGCGCACACAATTCACAAGCACAGAAAATATTTTTTTATTTGGTTTGAAGTGTACTTTGGGGGATACAGCACCCTTTAACGGTCAAGCCAGCCGTCCCATTACATATGACACAGGCGCACGCTTGGCACTACTTTGTTGATGCACGTGCGGCTACTGCGCACACAATTCACAAACACAGAAAATATTTTTTTATTTGGTTTGAAGTGTACTTTGGGGGTTACAGCACCCTTTAACGGTCAAGCCAGCTGGCCCTTTACTTATGACACAGGCGCACGCTTGGCACTACTTTGTTGATGCATGTGCGGCTACTGCGCACACAATTCACAAACACAAAAAAATATATTTTTTATTTGGTTTGGAGTGTACTTTGGGAGTTACAGCACCCTTTAACGGTCACGCCAGCCGGCCCTTTACTTATGACACAGGCGCATGCTTGGCACTACTTTGTTGATGCACGTGCGGCTACTGGGCACACAAATCACAAACACAGAAAATATTTTTTTATTTGGTTTGGAGTGTACTTTGGGGGATACAGCACCCTTTAACGGTCAAGCCAGCCGGCCCTTTTCTTATGACACACGCGCACGCTTGGCACTACTTTGTTGATGCACGTGCGGCTACTGCGCACACAATTCACAAACACAGAAAATATTTTTTTATTTGGTTTGGACTGGAGTGTACTTTGGGGGTTACAGCACCCTTTAACGGTCAAGCCAGCCGGCCCTTTACTTATGACACAGGCGCATGCTTGGCACTACTTTGTTGATGCACGTGCGGCTACTGCGCACACAATACACAAACACAGAAAATATTTTTTTATTTGGTTTGGAGTGTACTTTGGGGGTTACAGCACCCTTTAACGGTCAAGCCAGCTGGCCCTGTACTTATGACACAGGCGCACACTTGGCACTACTTTGTTGATGCACGTGCGGCTACTGCGCACACAATTCACAAACACAGAAAATATTTTTTTATTTGGTTTGGAGTGTACTTTGGGGGTTACAGCACCCTTTAACGGTCAAGCCAGCCGGCCCTTTACATATGACACAGGCGCACGCATGGCACTACTTTGTTGATGCACGTGCGGCTAGTGCGCTCACAATTCACAAACACAGAAAAAATTTTTTTATTTGGTTTGGAGTGTACTTTGGGGGTTACAGCACCCTTTAATGGTCAAGCCAGCCGGCCCTTTGCTTATGACACAGGCGCACGTTTGGCACTACTTTGTTGATGCACATGTGGCTACCGCGCACACAATTCATAAAGCACAGAAAATATTTTTTTATTTGGTTTGAAGTGTACTTTGGGGGTTACAGCACCCTTTAACGGTCAATCCAGCCCGCCCTTTACTTATGACACAGGCGCACGCTTGGCACTACTTTGTTGATGCACGTGCGGCTACAGCGCACACAATTCACAAACACAGAAAATATTTTTTTATTTGGTTTGGACTGGAGTGTACTTTGGGGGTTACAGCACCCTTTAATGGTCAAGCCAGCCGGCCCTTTACTTATGACACAGGCGCATGCTTGGCACTACTTTGTTGATGCACGTGCGGCTACTGCGCACACAATTCACAAACTCAGAAAATATTTTTTTATTTGGTTTGGACTGGAGTGTACTTTGGGGGTTACAGCACCCTTTAACGGTCAAGCCAGCCGGCCCTTTACTTATGACACAGGCGCATGCTTGGCACTACTTTGTTGATGCACGTGCGGCTACTGCGCACACAATACACAAACACAGAAAATATTTTTTTATTTGGTTTGGAGTGTACTTTGGGGGTTACAGCACCCTTTAACGGTCAAGCCAGCTGGCCCTGTACTTATGACACAGGCGCACACTGGGCACTACTTTGTTGATGCACGTGCGGCTACTGCACACACAATTCACAAACACAGAAAATATTTTTTTATTTGGTTTGGAGTGTACTTTGGGGGTTACAGCACCTTTTCATGGTCAAGGCAGCTGGCCCTTTACTTATGGCACAGGCGCACACTTGGCACTACTTTGTTGATGCACGTGCGGCTACTGCGCACACAATACACAAACACAGAAAATATTTTTTTATTTGGTTTGGAGTGTACTTTGGGGGTTACAGCACCCTTTAACGGTCAAGCCAGCCGGCTCTGTACTTATGACACAGGCGCAGGCTTGGCACTACTTTGTTGATGCACGTGCGGCTACTGCGCACACAATTCACAAACACAGAAAATATTTTTTTATTTGGTTTGGAGTATACTTTGGGGGTTACAGCACCCTTTAACGGTCAAGCCAGCCGGCCCTTTACATATGACACAGGCGCACGCTTGGCACTACTTTGTTGATGCACGTGCGGCTACTGCGCACACAATTCACAAACACAGAAAATATTTTTTTATTTGGTTTGGAGTGTAGTTTGGGGGTTACAGCACCCTTTAACGGTCAAGCCAGCTGGCCCTTTACTTATGACACAGGCGCACGCTTGGCACTACTTTGTTGATGTACGTGCGGCTACTGCGCACACAATTCACAAACACAGAAAATATTTTTTTATTTGTTTTGGAGTGTACTTTGGGGGTTACAGCACCCTTTAACGGTCAAGCCAGCTGGCCCTTTCCTTATGACACAGGCGCACGCTTGGCACTACTTTGTTGATGCACGTGCGGCTACTGCGCACACAATTCACAAACAGAGAAAAAATTTTTTATTTGGTTTGGAGTGTACTTTTGGGGGTTACAGCACCCATTACCGGTCAAGCCAGCTGGCCCTTTACTTATGACACAGGCGCACGCTTGGCACTACTTTGTTGATGCACGTGTGGCTACTGCGCACACAATTCACAAACACAGAAAATATTTTTCTATTTGGTTTGGAGTGTACTTTGGGGGTTACAGCACCCTTTAATGGTCAAGCCAGCCGTCCCATTACATATGACACAGGCGCACGCTTGGCACTACTTTGTTGATGCACGTGCGGCTACTGCGCACACAATTCACAAACACAGAAAATATTTTTTTATTTGGTTTGAAGTGTACTTTGGGGGTTACAGCACCCTTTAACGGTCAAGCCAGCCGTCCCTTTACTTATGACACAGGCGCACGCTTGGCACTACTTTGTTGATGCACGTGCGGCCACTGCGCACACAATTCACAAACACAGAAAATATTTTTTTATTTGGTTTGAAGTGTACTTTGGGGGTTACAGCACCCTTTAACGGTCAAGCCAGCTGGCCCTTTACTAATGACACAGGCGCACGCTTGGCACAACTTTGTTGATGCATGTGCGGCTACTGCGCACACAATTCACAAACACAAAAAAATATATTTTTTATTTGGTTTGGAGTGTACTTTGGGAGTTACAGCACCCTTTAACGGTCAAGCCAGCCGGCCCTTTACTTATGACACAGGCGCATGCTTGGCACTACTTTGTTGATGCACGTGCGGCTACTGCGCACACAAATCACAAACACAGAAAATATTTTTTTATTTGGTTTGGAGTGTACTTTGGGGGATACAGCACCCTTTAACGGTCAAGCCAGCCGGCCCTTTACTTATGACACAGGCGCACGCTTGGCACTACTTTGTTGATGCACGTGCGGCTACAGCGCACACAATTCACAAACACAAAAAAATATATTTTTTATTTGGTTTGGACTGGAGTGTACTTTGGGAGTTACAGCACCCTTTAACGGTCAAGCCAGCCGGCCCTTTACTTATGACACAGGCGCATGCTTGGCACTACTTTGTTGATGCACGTGCGGCTACTGCGCACACAAATCACAAACACAGAAAATATTTTTTTATTTGGTTTGAAGTGTACTTTGGGGGTTACAGCACCCTTTAATGGTCAAGCCAGCCGGCCCTTTACTTATGACACAGGCACACGCTTGGCACTACTTTGTTGATGCACATGCGGCTACTGCGCACACAATTCACAAACACAGAAAATATTTTTTTATTTGGTTTGGAGTGTACTTTGGGGGTTACAGCACCCTTTAACAGTCAAGCCAGCCGACCCTTTACTTATGACACAGGCACACACTTGGCACTACTTTGTTGATGTACGTGCGGCTAGTGCGCACACAATTCACAAACACAGAAATTTTTTTTTTATTTGGTTTGGAGTGTACTTTGGGGGTTACATCACCCTTTAACGGTCAAGCCAGCCGGCCCTTTGCTTATGACACAGGCGCACGTTTGGCACTACTTTGTTGATGCACGTGCGGCTTCTGCGCACACAATTCACAAGCACAGAAAATATTTTTTTATATGGTTTGAAGTGTACTTTGGGGGATACAGCACCCTTTAACGGTCAAGCCAGCTGGCCCTTTACTTATGACACAGGCGTATGCTTGGCACTACTTTGTTGATGCACGTGTGGCTACTGCGCACACAATTCACAAACACAGAAAATATTTTTTTATTTGGTTTGGAGTGTACTTTAGGAGTTACAGCACCCTTTAATGGTCAAGCCAGCTGGCCCTTTACTTATGACACAGGCGCACGCTTGGCACTACTTTGTTGATGCACGTGCAGCTACTGCGCACACAATTCACAAACACAGAAAATATTTTTTTATTTGGTTTGGAGTGTACTTTTGGGGGTTACAGCACCCTTTAACGGTCAAGCCAGCCGGCCCTTTACTTATGACACAGGCGCACACTTGGCACTACTTTGTTGATGCACGTGCGGCTACTGCGCACACAATTCACAAACAGAGAAAATATTTTTTTATTTGGTTTGGAGTGTACTTTGGGGGTTACAGCACCCTTTAACGGTCAAGCCAGCCGGCCCTTTGCTTATGACACAGGCGCACATTTGGCACTACTTTGTTGATGCACGTGCGGCTTCTGCGCACACAATTCACAAGCACAGAAAATATTTTTTTATTTGGTTTGAAGTGTACTTTAGGGGATACAGCACCCTTTAACGGTCAAGCCAGCCGGCCCTTTACTTATGACACAGGCGTATGCTTGGCACTACTTTGTTGATGCACATGTGGCTACTGCGCACACAATTCACAAACACAGAAAATATTTTTTTATTTGGTTTGCAGTGTACTTTAGGAGTTACAGCACCCTTTAATGGTCAAGCCAGCCGGCCCTTTACTTATGACACAGGCTCACGCTTGGCACTACTTTGTTGATGCACGTGCAGCTACTGCGCACACAATTCACAAACACAGAAAATATTTTTTTATTTGGTTTGGAGTGTACTTTTGGGGGTTACAGCACCCTTTAACGGTCAAGCCAGCCGGCCCTTTACTTATGACACAGGCGCACACTTGGCACTACTTTGTTGATGCACGTGCGGCTACTGCGCACACAATTCACAAACACAGAAAATATTTTTTTATTTGGTTTGGAGTGTACTTTGGGGGTTACAGCACCCTTTAACGGTCAAGCCAGCCAGCCCTTTACTTATGACACAGGCGCACGCTTGGCACTACTTTGTTGATGCACGTGCGGCTACTGCGCACACAATTCACAAACACAGAATTTCTTTTTTATTTGGTTTGGAGTGTACTTTGGGGGTTACAGCACCCTTTAATGGTCAAGCCAGCCGGCCCTTTACTTATGACACAGGCGCACGTTTGGCGCTACTTTGTTGATGCACATGCATCTACTGCGCACACAATTCACAAACACAGAAAATATTTTTTTATTTGGTTTGGAGTGTACTTTGGGGGTTACAGCACCCTTTATCGGTCAAGCCAGCCGGCCCTTTACTTATGACACAGGCGCATGCTTGGCACTACTTTGTTGATGCACGTGCGGCTACTGCGCACACAATTCACAAACACAGAAAATATTTTTTTATTTGGTTTGGAGTGTACTTTGGGGGTTACAGCACCCTTTAACAGTCAAGCCAGCCGACCCTTTACTTATGACACAGGCACACGCTTGGCACTACTTTGTTGATGTACGTGCGGCTAGTGCGCACACAATTCACAAACACAGAAAAAAATTTTTTATTTGGTTTGGACTGAAGTGTAATTTGGGGGTTACAGCACCCTTTAACGGTAAAGCCAGCCGGCCCTTTACTTATGACACAGGCGCATGCTTGGCACTACTTTGTTGATGCACGTGCGGCTACTGCGCACACAATTCACAAACACAGAAAATATTTTTTTATTTGGTTTGGAGTGTACTTTGGGGGTTACAGCACCCTTTAACGGTCAAGCCAGCCGACCCTTTACTTATGACACAGGCACACGCTTGGCACTACTTTGTTGATGTACGTGCGGCTAGTGCGCACACAATTCACAAACACAGAAAAATTTTTATTATTTGGTTTGGAGTGTACTTTGGGGGTTACAGCACACTTTAATGGTCAAGCCAGCCGGCCCTTTGCTTATGACACAGGCGCACGTTTGGCACTACTTTGTTGATGCACGAGCGGCTTCTGCGCACACAATTCACAAGCACAGAAAATATTTTTTTATTTGGTTTGAAGTGTACTTTGGGGGATACAGCACACTTTAACGGTCAAGCCAGTCGGCCCTTTACTTATGACACAGGCGTACGCTTGGCACTACTTTGTTGATGCACGTGTGGCTACTGCGCACACAATTCACAAACACAGAAAATATTTTTTTATTTGGTTTGAAGTGTACTTTGGGGGATACAGCACCATTTAACGGTCAAGCCAGCCGACCCTTTTCTTATGACACAGGCGCACGCTTGGCACTACTTTGTTGATGCACGTGCGGCTACTGCGCACACAATTCACAAACACAGAAAATATTTTTTTATTTGGTTTGGAGTGTACTTTGGGGGTTACAGCACCCTTTAACGGTCAAGCCAGCCGGCCTTTTACTTATGACACAGGCGCAAACTTGGCACTACTTTGTTGATGCACGTGCGGTTACTGCGCACACAATTCACAAACACAGAAAATATTTTTTTATTTGGTTTGGAGTGTACTTTGGGGGTTACAGCACCCTTTAACGGTCAAGCCAGCCGGCTCTGTACTTATGACACAGGCGCACGCTTGGCACTACTTTGTTGATGCACGTGTGGCTACTGCGCACACAATTCACAAACACAGAAAATATTTTTTTATTTGGTTTGGACTGGAGTGTACTTTGGGGGTTACAGCACCCTTTAACGGTCAAGCCAGCCGGCCCTTTACTTATGACACAGGCGCATGCTTGGCACTACTTTGTTGATGCACGTGCGGCTACTGCGCACACAATTCACAAACACAGAAAATATTTTTTTATTTGGTTTGGAGTATACTTTGGGGGTTACAGCACCCTTTAACGGTCAAGACAGCCGGCCCTTTACTTATGACACAGGCGCACGCTTGGCACTACTTTGTTGATGCACATGCGGCTTCTGCGCACACAATTCACAAACACAGAAAATATTTTTTTATTTGGTTTGGAGTGTACTTTGGGGGTTACAGCACCCTTTAATGGTCAAACCAGCTGGCCCTTTACTTATGACACAGGCGCACGCTTGGCACTACTTTGTTGATGCACGTGCGGCTACTGCGCACACAATTCACAAACTCAAAAAAAAATATTTTTTTATTTGGTTTGGAGTGTACTTTAGGAGTTACAGCACCCTTTAATGGTCAAGCCAGCCGGCCCTTTACTTATGACACAGGCGCATGCTTGGCACTACTTTGTTGATGCACGTGCAGCTACTGCGCACACAATTCACAAACACAGAAAATATTTTTTTATTTGGTTTGGAGTGTACTTTGGGGGTTACAGCACCCTTTAACGGTCAAGCCAGCCGACCCTTTTCTTATGACACAGGCGCACGCTTGGCACTACTTTGTTGATGCACGTGCGGCTACTGCGCACACAATTCACAAACACAGAAAATATTTTTTTATTTGGTTTGGAGTGTACTTTGGGGGTTACAGCACCCTTTAATGGTCAAGCCAGCCAGCCAGCCAGCCCTTTACATATGACACTGGCGCACGCTTGGCACTACTTTGTTGATGCACGTGCGGCTACTGCGCACACAATTCACAAACACAGAAAATATTTTTTTATTTGGTTTGGAGTGTACTTTGGGGGTTACAGCACCCTTTAACGGTCAAGCCAGCCGGCCCTTTACTTATGACACAGGCGCACGCTTGGCACTACTTTGTTGATGCACATGCGGCTACTGCGCACACAATTCACAAACAGAGAAAATATTTTTCTATTTGGTTCGGAGTGTACTTTGGGGGTTACAGCACCCTTTGACGGTCAAGCCAGCCATCCCTTTACTTAAGACACAGGCGCATGCTTGGCACTACTTTGTTGATGCACGTGCGGCTACTGCGCACACAATTCACAAACACAGAAAATATTTTTTTATTTGGTTTGGAGTGTACTTTGGGGGTTACAGCACCCTTTAACGGTCAAGCCAGCCGGCCCTTTACTTATGACACAGGCGCACGCTTGGCACTACTTTGTTGATGCACGTGCGGCTACTGCGCACATAATTCACAAACACAGAAAATATTTTTTTATTTGGTTTGGAGTGTACTTTGGGGGTTACAGCACCCTTTAACGGTCAAGCCAGCCAGCCCTTTTCTTATGACACAGGCGCACGCTTGGCACTACTTTGTTGATGCACGTGCGGCTACTGCGCACACAATTCACAAACACAGAAAATATTTTTTTATTTGGTTTGGAGTGTACTTTGGGGGTTACAGCACCCTTTAATGGTCAAGCCAGCCGGCCCTTTACTTATGACACAGGCGGACGCTTGGCGCTACTTTGTTGATGCACGTGCGTCTACTGCGCACACAATTCACAAACACAGAAAATATTTTTTTATTTGGTTTGGAGTGTACTTTGGGTGTTACAGCACCCTTTAACGGTCAAGCCAGCCGGCCCTTTACTTATGACACAGGCGCACGCTTGGCACTACTTTGTTGATGTACATGCGGCTTCAGCGCACACAATTCACAAACACAGAAAATTTTTTTTTATTTGGTTTGGAGTGTACTTTGGGGGTTACAGCACCCTTTAACGGTCAAGCCAGCTGGCCCTTTACTTATGACACAGGTGCACGCTTGGCACTACTTTGTTGATGCACGTGCGGCTACTGCGCACACAAATCACAAACACACAAAAAAATATTTTTTTATTTGGTTTGGAGTGTACTTTAGGAGTTACAGCACCCTTTAATGGTCAAGCCAGCTGGCCCTTTACTTATGACACAGGCGCACGCTTGGCACTACTTTGTTGATGCACGTGCGGCTACTGCGCACACAATTCACAAACACAGAAAATATTTTTTTATTTGGTTTGGAGTGTACTTTGGGGGTTACAGCACCCTTTAACGGTCAAGCCAGCTGACCCTTTTCTTATGACACAGGCGCACGCTTGGCACTACTTTGTTGATGCACGTGCGGCTATTGCGCACACAATTCACAAACACAGAAAATATTTTTTTATTTGGTTTGGAGTGTGCTTTGGGGGTTACAGCACCCTTTAACGGTCAAGCCAGCAAGCCTTTTACTTATGACACAGGCGCACGCTTGGCACTACTTTGTTGATGCACGTGCGGCTACTGCGCACACAATTCACAAACACAGAAAATATTTTTTTATTTGGTTTGGAGTGTAGTTTGGGGGTTACAGCACCCTTTAATGGTCAAGCCAGCCAGCTCTGTACTTATGACACAGGCGCACGCTTGGCACTACTTTGTTGATGCACGTGCAGCTACTGCGCACACAATTCACAAACACAGAAAATATTTTTTTATTTGGTTTGGAGTGTACTTTGGGGGTTAAAGCACCCTTTAACGGTCAAGCCAGCCGGCCCTTTACATATGACACAGGCGCACGCTTGGCACTACTTTGTTGATGCACGTGCGGCTACTGCGCACACAATTCACAAACACAGAAAATATTGTTTTATTTGGATTGGAGTGTACTTTGGGGGTTACAGCACCCTTTAATGGTCAAGCCAGCTGGCTCTGTACTTATGACACAGGCGCACGCTTGGCACTACTTTGTTGATGCACGTGCGGCTACTGCGCACACAATTCACAAACACAGAAAATATTTTTTTATTTGGTTTGGAGTGTACTTTGGGGGTTAAAGCACCCTTTAACGGTCAAGCCAGCCGGCCTTTTACATATAACACAGGCGCACGCTTGGCACTACTTTGTTGATGCACGTGCGGCTACTGCGCACACAATTCACAAACACAGAAAATATTTTTTTATTTGGTTTGGAGTGTACTTTGGGGGTTACAGCACCCTTTAACGGTCAAGCCAGCCGGCCCTTTACATGTGACACAGGCGCACGCTTGGCACTACTTTGTTGATGCACGTGCAGCTACTGCGCACACAATTCACAAACAGAGAAAATATTTTTTTATTTGGTTTGGAGTGTACTTTTGGGGGTGACAGCACCCTTTAACGGTCAAGCCAGCCGGCCCTTTACTTATGACACAGGTGCACGCTTGGCACTACTTTGTTGATGCACGTGCGGCTACTGCGCACACAATTCACAAACACAGAAAATATTTTTCTATTTGGTTTGGAGTGTACTTTGGGGGTTACAGCACCCTTTAACGGTCAAGCCAGCCATCCCTTTACATATGACACAGGCGCACGCTTGGCACTACTTTGTTGATGCACGTGCGGCTACTGCGCACACAATTCACAAACACAGAAAATATTTTTTTATTTGG
Organism: Taudactylus pleione; assembly: GCA_031769625.1. Taxonomy (NCBI): domain Eukaryota; kingdom Metazoa; phylum Chordata; class Amphibia; order Anura; family Myobatrachidae; genus Taudactylus; species Taudactylus pleione. Next base: position 5,973,749 of record JAUIMM010000255.1, on the reverse strand, counting down.
TTTGGAGTGTACTTTGGGGGTTACAGCACCCTTTAATTGTCAAGCCAGCCGGCCCTTTACTTATGACACAGGCGCACACTTGGCGCTACTTTGTTGATGCACGTGCGGCTACTGCGCACACAATTCACAAACACAGAAAATATTTTTTTATTTGGTTTGGAGTGTACTTTGGGGGTTACAGCACCCTTTAATGGTCAAGCCAGCCGGCCCTTTACTTATGACACAGGCGCATGCTTGGCACTACTTTGTTGATGCACGTGCGGCTACTGCGCACACAATTCACAAACACAGAAAATATTTTTTTATTTGGTTTGGAGTGTACTTTGGGGGTTACAGCACCCTTTAACGGTCAAGCCAGCCGGCCCTTTACTTATGACACAGGCGCACGCTTGGCACTACTTTGTTGATGCACGTGCGGCTACTGCGCACACAATTCACAAACACAGAAAATATTTTTTTATTTGGTTTGGAGTGTACTTTGGGGGTTACAGCACCCTTTAATGGTCAAGCCAGCCGGCCCTTTACTTATGACACAGGCGCACGCTTGGCACTATTTTGTTGATGCACGTGCGGCTACTGCGCACACAATTCACAAACACAGAAAATATTTTTCTATTTGGTTTGGAGTGTACTTTGGGGGTTACAGCACCCTTTAATGGTCAAGCCAGCCAGCTCTGTACTTATGACACAGGCGCACGCTTGGCACTACTTTGTTGATGCACGTGCAGCTACTGCGCACACAATTCACAAACACAGAAAATATTTTTTTATTTGGTTTGGAGTGTACTTTGGGGGTTAAAGCACCCTTTAACGGTCAAGCCAGCCGGCCCTTTACATATGACACAGGCGCACGCTTGGCACTACTTTGTTGATGCACGTGCGGCTACTGCGCACACAATTCACAAACACAGAAAATATTGTTTTATTTGGATTGGAGTGTACTTTGGGGGTTACAGCACCCTTTAATGGTCAAGCCAGCTGGCTCTGTACTTATGACACAGGCGCACGCTTGGCACTACTTTGTTGATGCACGTGCGGCTACTGCGCACACAATTCACAAACACAGAAAATATTTTTTTATTTGGTTTGGAGTGTACTTTTGGGGTTAAAGCACCCTTTAACGGTCAAGCCAGCCGGCCTTTTACATATAACACAGGCGCACGCTTGGCACTACTTTGTTGATGCACGTGCGGCTACTGCGCACACAATTCACAAACACAGAAAATATTTTTTTATTTGGTTTGGAGTGTACTTTGGGGGTTACAGCACCCTTTAACGGTCAAGCCAGCCGGCCCTTTACATGTGACACAGGCGCACGCTTGGCACTACTTTGTTGATGCACGTGCAGCTACTGCGCACACAATTCACAAACAGAGAAAATATTTTTTTATTTGGTTTGGAGTGTACTTTTGGGGGTGACAGCACCCTTTAACGGTCAAGCCAGCCGGCCCTTTACTTATGACACAGGTGCACGCTTGGCACTACTTTGTTGATGCACGTGCGGCTACTGCGCACACAATTCACAAACACAGAAAATATTTTTCTATTTGGTTTGGAGTGTACTTTGGGGGTTACAGCACCCTTTAACGGTCAAGCCAGCCATCCCTTTACATATGACACAGGCGCACGCTTGGCACTACTTTGTTGATGCACGTGCGGCTACTGCGCACACAATTCACAAACACAAAAAATATTTTTTTATTTGGTTTGGAGTGTACTTTGGGGGTTACAGCACCCTTTAATTGTCAAGCCAGCCGGCCCTTTACTTATGACACAGGCGCACACTTGGCGCTACTTTGTTGATGCACGTGCGGCTACTGCGCACACAATTCACAAACACAGAAAATATTTTTTTATTTGGTTTGGAGTGTACTTTGGGGGTTACAGCACCCTTTAATGGTCAAGCCAGCCGGCCCTTTACTTATGACACAGGCGCATGCTTGGCACTACTTTGTTGATGCACGTGCGGCTACTGCGCACACAATTCACAAACACAGAAAATATTTTTTTATTTGGTTTGGAGTGTACTTTGGGGGTTACAGCACCCTTTAACGGTCAAGCCAGCCGGCCCTTTACTTATGACACAGGCGCACGCTTGGCACTACTTTGTTGATGCACGTGCGGCTACTGCGCACACAATTCACAAACACAGAAAATATTTTTTTATTTGGTTTGGAGTGTACTTTGGGGGTTACAGCACCCTTTAATGGTCAAGCCAGCCGGCCCTTTACTTATGACACAGGCGCACGCTTGGCACTATTTTGTTGATGCACGTGCGGCTACTGCGCACACAATTCACAAACACAGAAAATATTTTTTTATTTGGTTTGGAGTGTACTTTGGGGGTTACAGCACCCTTTAATGGTCAAGCCAGCCGGCCCTTAACTTATGACACAGGCGCACGCTTGGCACTACTTTGTTGATGCACGTGCGGCTACTGCGCACACAATTCACAAACACAGAAAATATTTTTTTATTTGGTTTGGAGTGTACTTTGGGGGTTACAGCACCCTTTAACGGTCAAACTTGCCGGCCCTTTACTTATGACACAGGCGCACGCTTGGCACTACTTTGTTGATGCACGTGCGGCTACTGCGCACACAATTCACAAACACAGAAAATATTTTTTTATTTGGTTTGGAGTGTACTTTGGGGGTTACACCACCCTTTAATGGTCAAGCCAGCCGGCCCTTTACTTATGACACAGGCGCACGCTTGGCACTACTTTGTTGATGCACGTGCGGCTACTGCGCACACAATTCACCAATACAGAAAATAATTTTTTATTTGGTTTGGAGTGTACTTTGGGGGTTACAGCACCCTTTAACGGTCAAGCCAGCCGACCCTTTACTTATGACACAGGCGCACGCTTGGCACTACTTTGTTGATGCACGTGCGGCTACTGCGCACACAATTCACAAACAGAGAAAATATTTTTCTATTTGGTTCGGAGTGTACTTTGGGGGTTACAGCACCCTTTGACGGTCAAGCCATCCATCCATTTACTTATGACACAGGCGCATGCTTGGCACTACTTTTTGATGCACGTGCGGCTACTGCGCACACAATTCACAAACACAGAAAATATTTTTTTATTTGGTTTGGAGTGTACTTTGGGGGTTACAGCACCCTTTAACGGTCAAGCCAGCCGGCCCTTTACTTATGACACAGGCGCACGCTTGGCACTACTTTGTTGATGCACGTGCGGCTACTGCGCACATAATTCACAAACACAGAAAATATTTTTTTATTTGGTTTGGAGTGTACTTTGGGGGTTACAGCACCCTTTAACAGTCAAGCCAGCCAGCCCTTTTCTTATGACACAGGCGCACGCTTGGCACTACTTTGTTGATGCACGTGCGGCTACTGCGCACACAATTCACAAACAGAGAAAATATTTTTTTATTTGGTTTGGAGTGTACTTTGGGGGTTACAGCACCCTTTAATGGTCAAGCCAGCCGGCCCTTTACTTATGACACAGGCGCACGCTTGGCGCTACTTTGTTGATGCACGTGCGTCTACTGCGCACACAATTCACAAACACAGAAAATATTTTTTTATTTGGTTTGGAGTGTACTTTGGGTGTTACAGCACCCTTTAACGGTCAAGCCAGCCGGCCCTTTACTTATGACACAGGCGCACGCTTGGCACTACTTTGTTGATGTACATGCGGCTTCAGCGCACACAATTCACAAACACAGAAAATATTTTTTTATTTGGTTTGGAGTGTACTTTGGGGGTTACAGCACCCTTTAACTGTCAAGCCAGCTGGCCCTTTACTTATGACACAGGTGCACGCTTGGCACTACTTTGTTGATGCACGTGCGGCTACTGCGCACACAAATCACAAACACAAAAAAAAATATTTTTTTATTTGGTTTGGAGTGTACTTTAGGAGTTACAGCACCCTTTAATGGTCAAGCCAGCCAGCCCTTTACTTATGACACAGGCGCACGCTTGGCACTACTTTGTTGATGCACGTGCGGCTACTGCGCACACAATTCACAAACACAGAAAATATTTTTTTATTTGGTTTGGAGTGTACTTTGGGGGTTACAGCACCCTTTAACGGTCAAGCCAGCTGACCCTTTTCTTATGACACAGGCGCACGCTTGGCACTACTTTGTTGATGCACGTGCGGCTATTGCGCACACAATTCACAAACACAGAAAATATTTTTTTATTTGGTTTGGAGTGTGCTTTGGGGGTTACAGAACCCTTTAACGGTCAAGCCAGCCGGCCTTTTACTTATGACACAGGCGCACGCTTGGCACTACTTTGTTGATGCACGTGCGGCTACTGCGCACACAATTCACAAACACAGAAAATATTTTTTTATTTGGTTTGGAGTGTACTTTGGGGGTTACAGCACCCTTTAATGGTCAAGCCAGCCAGCTCTGTACTTATGACACAGGCGCACGCTTGGCACTACTTTGTTGATGCACGTGCAGCTACTGCGCACACAATTCACAAACACAGAAAATATTTTTTTATTTGGTTTGGAGTGTACTTTCGGGGTTAAAGCACCCTTTAACGGTCAAGCCAGCCGGCCCTTTACATATGACACAGGCGCACGCTTGGCACTACTTTGTTGATGCACGTGCGGCTACTGCGCACACAATTCACAAACACAGAAAATATTGTTTTATTTGGTTTGGAGTGTACTTTGGGGGTTACAGCACCCTTTAACGGTCAAGCCAGCCGGCTCTGTACTTATGACACAGGCGCACGCTTGGCACTACTTTGTTGATGCACGTGCGGCTACTGCGCACACAATTCACAAACACAGAAAATATTTTTTTATTTGGTTTGGAGTGTACTTTGGGGGTTAAAGCACCCTTTAACGGTCAAGCCAGCCGGCCTTTTACATATAACACAGGCGCACGCTTGGCACTACTTTGTTGATGCACGTGCGGCTACTGCGCACACAATTCACAAACACAGAAAATATTTTTTTATTTGGTTTGGAGTGTACTTTGGGGGTTACAGCACCCTTTAACGGTCAAGCCAGCCGGCCCTTTACTTATGACACAGGCGCACGCTTGGCACTACTTTGTTGATGCACGTGCGGCTATTGCGCACACAATTCACAAACACAGAAAATATTTTTTTATTTGGTTTGGAGTGTGCTTTGGGGGTTACAGAACCCTTTAACGGTCAAGCCAGCCGGCCTTTTACTTATGACACAGGCGCACGCTTGGCACTACTTTGTTGATGCACGTGCGGCTACTGCGCACACAATTCACAAACACAGAAAATATTTTTTTATTTGGTTTGGAGTGTAGTTTGGGGGTTACAGCACCCTTTAATGGTCAAGCCAGCCAGCTCTGTACTTATGACACAGGCGCACGCTTGGCACTACTTTGTTGATGCACGTGCAGCTACTGCGCACACAATTCACAAACACAGAAAATATTTTTTTATTTGGTTTGGAGTGTACTTTGGGGGTTAAAGCACCCTTTAACGGTCAAGCCAGCCGGCCCTTTACATATGACACAGGCGCACGCTTGGCACTACTTTGTTGATGCACGTGCGGCTACTGCGCACACAATTCACAAACACAGAAAATATTGTTTTATTTGGTTTGGAGTGTACTTTGGGGGTTACAGCACCCTTTAACGGTCAAGCCAGCCGGCTCTGTACTTATGACACAGGCGCACGCTTGGCACTACTTTGTTGATGCACGTGCGGCTACTGCGCACACAATTCACAAACACAGAAAATATTTTTTTATTTGGTTTGGAGTGTACTTTGGGGGTTAAAGCACCCTTTAACGGTCAAGCCAGCCGGCCTTTTACATATAACACAGGCGCACGCTTGGCACTACTTTGTTGATGCACGTGCGGCTACTGCGCACACAATTCACAAACACAGAAAATATTTTTTTATTTGGTTTGGAGTGTACTTTGGGGGTTACAGCACCCTTTAACGGTCAAGCCAGCCGGCCCTTTACTTATGACACAGGCGCACGCTTGGCACTACTTTGTTGATGCACGTGCGGCTACTGCGCACACAATTCACAAACACAGAAAATATTTTTTTATTGGTTTGGAGTGTACTTTGGGGGTTACAGCACCCTTTAACGGTCAAGCCAGCCGGCCCTTTACATATGACACAGGCGCACGCTTGGCACTACGTTGTTGATGCACGTGCGGCTACTGCACACACAATTCACAAACACAGAAAATATTTTTTAATTTGGTTTGGAGTGTACTTTGGGGGTTACAGCACCCTTTAACGGTCAAGCCAGCCGGCCCTATACTTATGACAGAGGCGCACGCTTGGCACTACTTTGTTGATGCACGTGCGGCTACTGCGCACACAATTCACAAACAGAGAAAATATTTTTTTATTTGGTTTGGAGTGTACTTTTGGGGGTGACAGCACCCTTTAACGGTCAAGCCAGCCGGCCCTTTACTTATGACACAGGTGCACGCTTGGCACTACTTTGTTGATGCACGTGCGGCTACTGCGCACACAATTCACAAACACAGAAAATATTTTTCTATTTGGTTTGGAGTGTACTTTGGGGGTTACAGCACCCTTTAACGGTCAAGCCAGCCATCCCTTTACATATGACACAGGCGCACGCTTGGCACTACTTTGTTGATGCACGTGCGGCTACTGCGCACACAATTCACAAACACAGAAAATATTTTTTTATTTGGTTTGGAGTGTACTTTGGGGGTTACAGCACCCTTTAATGGTCAAGCCAGCCGGCCCTTTACTTATGACACAGGCGCACACTTGGCGCTACTTTGTTGATGCACGTGCGGCTACTGCGCACACAATTCACAAACACAGAAAATATTTTTTTATTTGGTTTGGAGTGTACTTTGGGGGTTACAGCACCCTTTAACGGTCAAGCCAGCCGGCCCTTTACTTATGACACAGGCGCACGCTTGGCACTACTTTGTTGATGCACGTGCGGCTATTGCGCACACAATTCACAAACACAGAAAATATTTTTTTATTTGGTTTGGAGTGTGCTTTGGGGGTTACAGAACCCTTTAACGGTCAAGCCAGCCGGCCTTTTACTTATGACACAGGCGCACGCTTGGCACTACTTTGTTGATGCACGTGCGGCTACTGCGCACACAATTCACAAACACAGAAAATATTTTTTTATTTGGTTTGGAGTGTACTTTGGGGGTTACAGCACCCTTTAAAGGTCAAGCCAGCCGGCCCTTTACTTATGACACAGGCGCACGCTTGGCACTACTTTGTTGATGCACGTGCGGCTATTGCGCACACAATTCACAAACACAGAAAATATTTTTTTATTTGGTTTGGAGTGTGCTTTGGGGGTTACAGAACCCTTTAACGGTCAAGCCAGCCGGCCCTTTACTTATGACACAGGCGCACGCTTGGCACTACTTTGTTGATGCACGTGCGGCTACTGCGCACACAATTCACAAACACAGAAAATATTTTTTTATTTGGTTTGGAGTGTAGTTTGGGGGTTACAGCACCCTTTAATGGTCAAGCCAGCCAGCTCTGTACTTATGACACAGGCGCACGCTTGGCACTACTTTGTTGATGCACGTGCAGCTACTGCGCACACAATTCACAAACACAGAAAATATTTTTTTATTTGGTTTGGAGTGTACTTTGGGGGTTAAAGCACCCTTTAACGGTCAAGCCAGCCGGCCCTTTACATATGACACAGGCGCACGCTTGGCACTACTTTGTTGATGCACGTGCGGCTACTGCGCACACAATTCACAAACACAGAAAATATTGTTTTATTTGGTTTGGAGTGTACTTTGGGGGTTACAGCACCCTTTAACGGTCAAGCCAGCCGGCTCTGTACTTATGACACAGGCGCACGCTTGGCACTACTTTGTTGATGCACGTGCGGCTACTGCGCACACAATTCACAAACACAGAAAATATTTTTTTATTTGGTTTGGAGTGTACTTTGGGGGTTAAAGCACCCTTTAACGGTCAAGCCAGCCGGCCTTTTACATATAACACAGGCGCACGCTTGGCACTACTTTGTTGATGCACGTGCGGCTACTGCGCACACAATTCACAAACACAGAAAATATTTTTTTATTTGGTTTGGAGTGTACTTTGGGGGTTACAGCACCCTTTAACGGTCAAGCCAGCCGGCCCTTTACTTATGACACAGGCGCACGCTTGGCACTACTTTGTTGATGCACGTGCGGCTACTGCGCACACAATTCACAAACACAGAAAATATTTTTTTATTGGTTTGGAGTGTACTTTGCGGGTTACAGCACCCTTTAACGGTCAAGCCAGCCGGCCCTTTACATATGACACAGGCGCACGCTTGGCACTACGTTGTTGATGCACGTGCGGCTACTGCACACACAATTCACAAACACAGAAAATATTTTTTAATTTGGTTTGGAGTGTACTTTGGGGGTTACAGCACCCTTTAACGGTCAAGCCAGCCGGCCCTATACTTATGACAGAGGCGCACGCTTGGCACTACTTTGTTGATGCACGTGCGGCTACTGCGCACACAATTCACAAACAGAGAAAATATTTTTTTATTTGGTTTGGAGTGTACTTTTGGGGGTGACAGCACCCTTTAACGGTCAAGCCAGCCGGCCCTTTACTTATGACACAGGTGCACGCTTGGCACTACTTTGTTGATGCACGTGCGGCTACTGCGCACACAATTCACAAACACAGAAAATATTTTTCTATTTGGTTTGGAGTGTACTTTGGGGGTTACAGCACCCTTGAACGGTCAAGCCAGCCATCCCTTTACATATGACACAGGCGCACGCTTGGCACTACTTTGTTGATGCACGTGCGGCTACTGCGCACACAATTCACAAACACAGAAAATATTTTTTTATTTGGTTTGGAGTGTACTTTGGGGGTTACAGCACCCTTTAATGGTCAAGCCAGCCGGCCCTTTACTTATGACACAGGCGCACACTTGGCGCTACTTTGTTGATGCACGTGCGGCTACTGCGCACACAATTCACAAACACAGAAAATATTTTTTTATTTGGTTTGGAGTGTACTTTGGGGGTTACAGCACCCTTTAATGGTCAAGCCAGCCGGCCCTTTACTTATGACACAGGCGCATGCTTGGCACTACTTTGTTGATGCACGTGCGGCTACTGCGCACACAATTCACAAACACAGAAAATATTTTTTTATTTGGTTTGGAGTGTACTTTGGGGGTTACAGCACCCTTTAACGGTCAAGCCAGCCGGCCCTTTACTTATGACACAGGCGCACGCTTGGCACTACTTTGTTGATGCACGTGCGGCTACTGCGCACACAATTCACAAACACAGAAAATATTTTTTTATTTGGTTTGGAGTGTACTTTGGGGGTTACAGCACCCTTTAACGGTCAAGCCAGCCGGCCCTTTACTTATGACACAGGCGCACGCTTGGCACTATTTTGTTGATGCACGTGCGGCTACTGCGCACACAATTCACAAACACAGAAAATATTTTTTTATTTGGTTTGGAGTGTACTTTGGGGGTTACAGCACCCTTTAATGGTCAAGCCAGCCGGCCCTTTACTTATGACACAGGCGCACGCTTGGCACTACTTTGTTGATGCACGTGCGGCTACTGCGCACACAATTCACAAACACAGAAAATATTTTTTTATTTGGTTTGGAGTGTACTTTGGGGGTTACAGCACCCTTTAACGGTCAAGCCAGCCGGCCCTTTACTTATGACACAGGCGCACGCTTGGCACTACTTTGTTGATGCACGTGCGGCTCCTGCGCACACAATTCACAAACACAGAAAATATTTTTTTATTTGGTTTGGAGTGTACTTTGGGGGTTACACCACCCTTTAATGGTCAAGCCAGCCGGCCCTTTACTTATGACACAGGCGCACGCTTGGCACTACTTTGTTGATGCACGTGCGGCTACTGCGCACACAATTCACCAATACAGAAAATAATTTTTTATTTGGTTTGGAGTGTACTTTGGGGGTTACAGCACCCTTTAACGGTCAAGCCAGCCGGCCCTTTACTTATGACACAGGCGCACGCTTGGCACTACTTTGTTGATGCACGTGCGGCTACTGCGCACACAATTCACAAACACAGAAAATATTTTTTTATTTGGTTTGGAGTGTACTTTGGGGGTTACAGCACCCTTTAACGGTCAAGCCAGCCGGCCCTTTACTTATGACACAGGCGCACGCTTGGCACTACTTTGTTGATGCACGTGCGGCTACTGTGCACACATTTCACAAACACAGAAAATATTTTTTTATTTGGTTTGGAGTGTACTTGGGGGTTACAGCACCCTTTAACGGGCAAGCCAGCCGGCCCATTATGTATGACTCAGGCGCACACTTGGCGCTACTTTGTTGATAACCATGCGGCCACAGTGCACACAATTCACAAACACAGAAAATAATTTTTTTCTTTGGTTTGGAGTGTACTTTGGGGGTTACAGCACCCTTTAATGGTCAAGCCAGCCGGCCCTTTACTTATGACACAGGCGCACGCTTGGCACTACTTTGTTGATGCACGTGCGGCTACTGCGCACACAATTCACAAACACAGAAAAAATATATATTTTTTTAGAACTTGGGGGGAGCACCCCTGACGGACAGAGCACCCCCTGGACAACACTACAGCACCCCTTTAGGACTGGGACACTGCACAGGACTTTGGAGTGGACAACTAACTGCACAACACAGTCCAGCCAGCCCCTATGGACTTTGAAGTAGTGGACACAGCCCCTGTTAACAACAGCAGCACAGAACAACACAGCCAGCCCCTATGGACTTTGAAGTAGTGGACACAACCCCTATGGACAACAGCAGCACAGTGCAGCACAGCACAGCACAGCACAACACTACTCTGCACTACACTACACTACACAGCCCAGCCAGCCCTAACTCCCACCCTCCCTCTTCACTGTCCACAGCCGAGTGAGAAAATGGCGCAGACGCGGGTACCTTATATAGGATCCAAAACCCGCGAGACCCGGAAGGTGGGATGATGACGTTTTTCCTCGATTTCAGATCCGAGTCAGGCGGGAAAAGTCGAGCCTGACTCGGATCGGCCTCGGATCGGGGGGGCTCCGGGAGGGTTCGTATTTCAGAAATCCGAACCCGCTCACCCCTAGTTTCTATATATAGGAGTACTTTTATCTAAGCCAGACATTTACTGGTAATTAACGCCTTGTATATGGCTGGATTGCACCACATTTAGGGGGTCATTCAGACCCGGTCGTTAGCGCCGATGCGCTCGGACCAGGTCGATGGCCCCCCACAGAGCATGCGCACGACGGCGCTGGCGCCGTCATGCGCATGCGTGAGACCCGCTACGACCGACAGCACCAGTCGTAGTGGGTCTCGATCCAAAGGGGGCGAGCTGTCAGTGTTGATTGACAGCTCGCCCCATTTGGAAGGCGGGCCGGGTGGGTGGCAGCCCAAACGGGGGCGTTCCCATGGGAACGTCTACCGTTTGGGGGCGGCCCCACTGACATCACTAGTGATGTCAGTGGAGAGCTTCCGGCTCAGACAGAGCCGAAAGCTCTCCGGGGCTTACGACAAGGGAGACCCTACCCTAGGGTCTCGACGTAAGCCCCGATGGTCACGATGGTCTTGACCATCGCGACCATCACCTTAACCCACAGCCTTACCACCGCAAAGGAGGACGTCTTGAAAATTCAAGAGGTCCTCCCCTCATTCAGACCGACCGCACGCTCTGTGTGACCGGCTCTGAATGAGGTTCTTAATGTGCAGCATAGGACTAGTGTCTTAAATTGTACTGTCCATTAGCCAGCATAACAGATTTACAATTCAGGAACCCATAATGATCAGTGCAGCCAAGGCCAATATACATAGCATCGTAATTAGCAATCACGTCCCGCCCACTCCGGGACAGCGGACACCATCCAATCAGACAGGAGGTGTTATGAATATTCAGGACCTGATTCAGAGACGGATGCTAATTTTATCACAGCTGTGATTTCATATGCAACGCAGCAGCAAAAATATGCTAATGTTTGAAAACCAGAATGTTGACATAGGGCCTGATTCAGATCCGCTCGCGAGCGCTGAGCGCTCGCAAGCGGGTCGATGTTGGCCAAGTGTGCATGCGCACGACGGAGCCGGCTCCATCGTGCCCATGCGTGAGACCCGAATAACGATGGGCAAGCCCGTCGCTATTGGTCTCGCGCCAAAGGGCGCGTGCTGTCGATGGTGATTGACAGCATGCCCTCTTTGGTGGGCGTGCCGGGGGCGTGGCTGCCCAGACGGAGGCGTTCCTCTGGGGCCGGCCCCACTGACATCACTAGTGATGTCAGTGGGAGTGCTTTTGGCTCTGATAGAGCCAAAAGCACTCCAGGGCTTGTGGCAGACGAGACCCTCCCATAAGGGTCTCGTCACAAGCCCGATGGTCGCGATGGTCTTGACCATCGCGACCATCAGTTTGGCCGCTCGCTATAGCTGTGGGTGGTCACCCACAGCTATGCGAGCGGCCAGGAGGCCGCTCTTAAATTCAGAGGGACGGCCCTGATTCAGAGCGAGTGCTCTGTCAGAGCGTCCGGCTCTGAATCAGGGCCATAGTCTGGATGTTGACATTCAGGATGAGAACATTTTCACAATGTTGACATTTAACATGTCGACAATCACAGAGTTCAAACTGACATAATATCAACATGCTGAACATGTTGACATTATGCATGTCTACAGTAAGGATGTCGACAGTACTATTTTACCCTAACTCTAATTGCAGCCTAACCCTAATGCTCATATGTTCATAATATAGACATGCATAATGTTGACATTTTGAATATGGCTAAGTTTTCACATAGTCGACACGTTGACATTCTGACCAAATATGTCACCATAGTGAACCTTTTGACATTACAGTCGACATTCTCCATGTTGACATGGTAACTACATACCGAAGGTACAGTAGTATTATAGGTAACATGTTCTGCATTACTTATCAAAGATGGTAGGCCCCTGGGAACATGAGGCAGTGACTGCTTGGATCATGTTCTACTTGATCCTTAATCCATTTTCCCATGATCCATACCAATGCAATATTTGACACACCAGTATTCAGCGGCTCCTTTTGGATGTGGAGACATCCGTAGCGTTTGCGCAATTGATTTGGTATGCACCAGGACCAGCACATGTGCAAAACACTGGCTTCTTGGGACTACATCTGCTGCAGCCCCTAGAAGCCGGTTAGGGCTGCTCTATACTAAACGCAGAACGAAGTGGCAGTCCCAGGGGGTGAAAACACCTCCCCCTGGGACTGCCTGTCCTTTCTGTGACTGACAGGTAGAGCTTTCAATGGGAAGCTACTGCCAGTCACAAAGCGTAGCCAGTGAAGTCGTGTACTGCAACTGGCTCACTGAGGTGGCGGATTTTATTGAGGGAGCTGCGGCCCTGCAGGTTCTTGGTACAGTCCACCACTGGAACTGTTCATTACACTACTCACGTATTTATTTCTCACCTTCCATAGCACTTCATACCTGCAATCGACAACATCTATTCCATTTTCTCATCCACCATTTATGGACCCAAGCTTTATCCCCTCATCAAAAATAAACGGAACCTTGCTCCTGTGCAATACTACCACCACCCAAAGCAATCCTTCACTGTTATACCTCTATTCAACCAAAAACCTGTGTCTGACCTGGGTTTTCTGATATAGTTCAGACATCGTTTACACAGCACCATCGATCTGGGTTATTCTCAGGTCAGCCCCGTTCACACTGAACCTGGGTCTGCCCTGCTATACTTGTGAGGTCATAAAAACTGAGAGGTGACTGCTACACAACCACCAATCAGCTAATTTTAGGCATGACCCAGGTCTGATAACCCGGATTGTGCCATTTACACTGCACCATTACCCAGGTCCGTCCTGGGTCCGACCCTGGCAGCTACCTGGGTTGGATTGCCAGGTCACTTGACCCGTGTTATTTTTCAGGGACCCTTTTACACTGAGCTGCTACCCGGGTAGGCTCTGGTGTAAAAGGGGTATAACAGACAGATAAATATCACTTTTCTATCTAGGTACTCTCCTACCCCTTTTACACCAGACCTAAAACCCGGGTTATTGCAGGGTTAACCTGGGTAGCTCCTTGGTGTAAAAGGGGACAGGGTTGGATCTTGGGTCGAGTGACCCGGCAATCCAACCCAGGTAACTTGCAGGGTTTAACAGGTGAATGACCCGTGAAATCCTGCAATGTAAATGGCGCGATTCGGGTCACGATGGCCTGGAGCGTTCCACATTGGCTGGCTTCAGTGGTGCTTGGAGATGACGTCATCTCCAAGCATCCACTTCCACGTTGGAAGAGCCAGGTCACTGCAGACCCGGCTCCGGTGTGAACAGCGCCGACTCGGAAATTCTTGGGTTGGTGCCGGCTAAATTCCGGGTCTGATCCGGTTTGGAACCTAGGGCCCGATTCAGATTCGGATGCTAAGAAGCATATGCTTGCTCTCAGAGTATGCAAATTCGGCTAAGTGACAGCAAGGCAGGCGAACGCACGGCAAGGCATAAGTACGCATACTATGTCTTGGCATGCGATCGCTTTGTGTATGCAAACGCTCACCAGCCTGTCTTAAGACACCTTCTTGTGCACGTCATCTCCAGGAAGTGTATGTAACTATCGGTACATCGGGTACCATCAGAAGCGATCGCATCGCTTAAGGTTGACCATACCCTACCACAAGCACTGCGAGCACTACAGTGTAAAATTCAACCAGGTGACGTGTACTATGATGCTGCCTGTTAATTATGCACGCCTCTGAAATGGCATTAAGACGCTCAGGCACAACTGCGATCGCACCTCCACTCCCACGTTTCTAGCAGCCAGCCCCTGTCACCACCCACAAATGGCTTCTCCTGTCACTCACTCTGCTGGGCTGTCTATGGTCGGTGAGCGAATGCTTCCCGAACTTTTGCAGTGGTTCGTGCACGCACAATGCGATGCATCCGCAAAATGCGAACCATCGGCAGCTACGAGCGAACGCTTCTTAGCGTCCGGATGTGAATCGGGCCCTCTGTTCCAACCTCCAGGTCAGACCCATAATTTAGGTATAAAGCAGTATAACTGGAGGATTACATGAGTGTAGCATATACAGACTCTCCCACAACAGGTATCAGTGCACCTATAACATTTCTTAAACAAACCTATCAGATCATGCTTATGGATAAATGACACTGAGCTTTACTAGTACAAAGAAAAACAAAATAAATAAAAAATTGTAAAAAACCCACTGGTGCTAGGAAAATTATAATTACCTAAATGAATATTCTCTAAATAGAATTACAATTACACAATGTAAGTAAATAACTCACTGTACATTTGTTTTCATACATTGTATCAATAACATTAAGTGAAATATTAAGTAATTTACTGGAATCAAACTGTCAAAAGGCCAGAGTTAGATAACAGAAGGATATATTGATTTTAGACAAACAGCCTTGTTAAATTCATTGTTTAATTATACACTGGCACCTGTGAAAGTTGATCCAATTATGTAATCTGTAAAAGCCAAGGGCTCTACAAATTCAAGGTAATTAATGTTGAAAATAATATTTGTTGTTTAACTGAAGATAGTAGACAGCTAATAATTAATAGTGCCATATCCTAGCTAGCCTATAGCTGATTCATTTGCTTGTCAGATATGTGTTTGAGTAAAGCAAAGTAATAAAATAAATCTGTAATATCAAAACATTCAGAAAATGTATTGGCAGGTAGAACATTTCTAGTTGGCTGACATATTGGTGTGGTTGTTAGTGGAAATAATTTTGTGTAAAATCATTTGGTTTGTTTCAAGGTTACAATACATTACTCGCATAATCTATGCTTATCTGTGCATAAACATTACCCAGTAACATAATATACATACAAATATCTTTTTCCAGCAGTTTGAAGGCGTCTTGAGCACTGATGACCTGCAGTACAAAAAATGCAAAATTAAAATATGCAAAATAAAATATTTCAATAAATAAGAATGTATGAGGCCACATGGATTCAGAATAATCTTTACTACCCATGCTGTACTTGAGTATGGAAAATAATATACAGTCAGGTGCATAAATACTGGGACATTGACTGAATTTTCATATTTTGGCTTCTATTCACCACCACAATGGCTTTGAAATGAAACAAACAAGATGTGCTTTAACTGCAGACTTTCAGATTTAATTTGAGGGTAATTACATCCAAATCATGTGAACGGTGTAGGAATTACAACGGTTTCTATATGTGCCTCACACTTTTTAAGGGGCCAGAAGTAAAGGGACAAACTAAACAATCCTAAATCTAACTTTCACTTTTTAATACTTTGTTGCAAATCCTTTGCAGGCAATTACAGCCTGAAGTCTGGAACGCATAGACATCACCAGACGCTGGGTTTCATCCCTGGTGATGCTCTGCCAGGCCTCTACTGCAAATGTCTTCAGTTCCTGCTTGTTCTTGGGGCATTTTCCCTTCAGTTTTGTCTTCATCAAGTGAAATGCATGCTCAATCGGATTCAGGTCAGGAGATTGACTTGGCCATTGCATAACATTCCACTTTTTAGCCTTAAAAAACTCTTTGGTTCTGAATATTTCCCTGCTTTAAAACATAACTTGTGCAGTTACCGCAAATACATTTAACATCTACATACATCTGTCCCAAGGAATCAATGGCTGTGGCCATTTTCTCAGAGATTTGCGCATGTGCAGCACAGACGTTTCCGGGAGCATGATGTGGACGCCATGTAATAACCAGAGACCTGCGCAGTAGACTCTGGCACAAAGCCAGAATGTACAGCGCCACTGAAGAGGAAGGGGTCCGGTCGGAGGTTGCACACTGGCCCTCTCCACTCTTAAATTGCATCTGTAGGAGCTATTATACTTCTAAAGGCTATAATAAATGTTTTTGGTATTGGAAGTCAGGATAACTGCTCATAAACTGACAATAACTTGCAGTCAACAGCTGTTTGTAAGTATAAACACACACTATATAGCTGTTATCAACATCAAAGCACTGCTGTTGTGAGAGGGAAAATGCCAGAATACTATTGCCAGCACAATCCCTGACTGAAAGGACTACCCCAGATGCACTGATTAGGTACACTTCACTTAATTGATCTATAATTATAACTTCTGTTTCTGTTTTAATAATATTCCAATTGAAAGCTGGTTCTCCAGCTTAGCCAACCTGTCTAGAAATGTTGTAGTACTACAACAGGAATGCCTGGATAGCAAAATACAGTATGATTGGAGTTGTGATTCAAAAACAGCTTGACAGCCAGCATTTACTGAAACCTGCTATTTTCTTTCCCATCTATAATACCCCTTTTAGAGCTAAAACCCAGGTTATTGCAGGGTTAACCCGGGTAGCTCCTTGGTGTAAAAGGTCGAGTGACCCGGCAATCCAACCCTCGTCACTTATACCTCTTTTCCACCAAAAACCCAGGTCTGACCTGGGTTTTTGGACATGGTTCCAACCCTGGTCAGACCCAGGTCAGACCCATTTACACTGCACCTTTGATCTGGGTTACTCCCAGGTCAGCCCTGTTCACACTGAAATCAGGTCTGCCCTGCTAAACCTGTGAGGTCATAAAAAGTGGGAGGTGAATGCTCCACAACCACCAATCCGCTCATTTTAGGCATGATCCAGGTCAGATAACCCGGGTTGCACCGTTTACACTGCACCATTTCCTGGGTCCATCCTGGGTCCAACCCTGGTAGCTACCTGGGTTGGATTGCAGGGTCACTTGACCCAGGTTATTTTTCAGGGACCCTTTTACACTGAGCTGCGACCCAGGTAGACCCAGCAAAAACCCAGGTTTTTGCTCTGGTGTAAAAGGGGTATTACAGAGTTAAACACGGGAGTAACCCGTGAAACCCTGCAGTGTGAACAGCGCACTCCGGGTATTGATGACCTGGAGTGCGCCGCATGCCGGCCGTTTGGTCCAGCTTCAGTGGTGCTTGGAGATGACATCATCTCCAAGCGTCCACTTTAACGCCGGAAAAGCCGGGTGTATGTAGACCCGACTCCGGTGTGAACGGCGCCAATGCGGCAATGTCCTGGGTCGGCGCCAGCTATATTCCAGGTCTGATCCAGATTGGAACCCTGTTCCAACTCCGGGTCAGACCCGGAATTTAGGTGTAAAAGGGGTATAAGAAATTCCAGTGAGTATGATTTGCCTGAGTAATAAAAATCTGAGGCAACCAGGACTAAAACCACTTGGGGGATGATTTAATGTCCCGGGTCTGACCAGGTATTTGAAACATCATTCCAATGCTGGCCAGAATCCTGGCAGCAACCCTGGTTAACCTTGCAATAACCCGGGATTTTGATGCTGGTCTGGTAGGGGTATAACTGGAATGGTTCACTGAGCGACTAGTATGCCAAGTTTTATTACACCATTCTTTTGGGGATAAGTCAAACCAATCCAACAGTCCCATCAGATGTTGATCAGCACCTGAAACTGTTTTGTGCCTCACAGGCTATGTTTAAAATGGCCTAATTGGCTGTTAAAATTGCATGACTGAGTACCACACAATAATACCCCTTTCACATCTGTGTGCTGTGTCACACCTGGGATTTTGTTCACGCGCCCATCCTGGGTGCGACCTGACTGAGATCCCTTTTAGACTGGCAGCCCAACATGGCACTAATGCCGGATCAATTACGTCATCACCATCACGTGGTAAGCCGGCACTTGGAGATGGTTTCATCTCCAAGCGTCGGCTCTTCCTATGCATCGACCCGGGTTATCCGTTCACAATGCCCTGTGACCCCAGTTGAACACGCGTTCAACCCTTCTCATGGTCAGGGTTGATATGCCGGGTCACTCGTCCTGGCTTATTTCAACCTGGCCCTTTCACACTGCACAGTTACCTGGGTTGCAGCGCGTTCACGTGCAATAACCCGTGTTATTGTTTGTAGTGTGAAAGCGGTATTATTATCTTTTCTTTATGTAGCAGTAACCTAAATCCTATTCCACAGTGATGTACAATTATCAATTTATGTCTGCAGGCCTGTACTAAATAGACCTAAAATGTTTTATAATGACAGCATGTTAATTTGCCTTTAAAATTTTATTTCTTAAAGATCCATAGTTTATTTGTTTTTGCATGTCTATCAGTAACACTAAAATTTGATGATGTGAAAAGACTTGAGAGTAAACCAAAAGACTTATTTTATGTTAAAAATAACAATCCAGACATTATGTTAGCTACTGCAAAAAATGAAACCCTTGAACTGACACGTATTCAATCTTTACACTCATATACTGGTGCTCTGGTTCATATACCCCCTGCTACATTGCTACCCTGTGAGAATTCCAAGATTATTATAGTAAATTGTATGAAGCCTCCAGGTTGAACTTATTAAAACCTATGGCTAATGTAACATTGTTTCTGTAATCATGTCTTCTACCTACTCTGAGTAGCAAATACTGTATCTTTGCTGTCTCAAGGAGTGATGGACATGTTTGGGATTATTAAAGGTTGAAATGTGCTCATAGCTAGTTATTAATATAAAACTTGCCTCTGTTCTAGTGTCGCAATTAAGTAGTTTTGCTGATGCATGTCCATTAGAAAGAATTTGATGCTCTCTTATATGTTCAGATCAATTTTGCAGTCATACAGAAACCTGGTAAATGTACCTACATCTGTTCAATCTATTTACCAATCTCATTGATTAACATGAACATTTAATTATAGTTAACATTTGGTTCAGTTAGATAAATCTAGTCCTCCATCCTAAAAAGTCCACTTTACAGTAGAACTGATATTGGGCCTGATTATCAATTATCAGGAATCTGAGCATGCGCAGGGCCCATTCTGCGAGTGTGCTCACTGAGCCCAAAGAGAGCTCTGTATATGTGTCAGGAATCAGTTGTTTTACGACAGGTCGGAGAGAATGAAAACACACAGGCAAGAGGTGGATTAAGCTATTCTATGTAGTGTATTTGTTCAGTTGCATTTTATAACACTTTGGTAGCAGTTGGTAAAAGTCTCTAAACCCCCACCTACTAGATATTCTGCCTAGCAATAAGATAAGCAGAAGGCTACAGTACATCTAGAATTGTTATTGGTTGTGAACAGCCTGGCATTGGATGTGCACACAGTCCTATCCTTGAGATTGCTTCTCAGAAACAGCCAGCTAAGTGGGTGAGTCTATAATCTAAGCATTTCTAAACATGTATTGTCTCTTGCAAGTCATATAGCTGACAGTGAAATAGGTTCATGAATAACATTTAGCACAAAATGGTATAAGATGGCTGCTAATATTACAAGATGGCAGCCAAACATACAGAACATAATGTTAACTTTATCAATCCCTTCTCTTTATTCATTAACCTAAACATTCCCCAACTGCCTAACTAGGGTCGAGTCCTTAAGCTATCCTAAGTACAGATACATATACAAATAACCTCTGCTGCAGAACTCATATGTATGATCCTCCCCAGTGAAGGAGGTGTGACCTATCCACCGTACATGTAAGTCCTAAAACTAGTTTGTCTAATGTCTAGAAGATGTTACATAACTCAGGGAATCAACCATTGTTCTGCATTGTCCACATGTCCTTCCATTTTCTTGTGCAATGTTCCTTCCGCAAATGCTACATGTATCCTGTTGATTGTCTACTATCTGGAAATAGATGTGTTGTACACCCAAATCACCGTGTATGGCAGCGAACATGAGGCTGCTAGATCCAGGTTTCCTATAAATGCAACAATCAAGTATGAGTAATTTCTTAATCAGAAAAATAGCAATCTTTATAACAATATAAATGATTACAAGCAAGCTAAGCCTCTAACAGTAAGTGAAAGAATTCCTGATATCCAACCACCAAATCCTTTGAACTAATTGGCTGGATTTAACCAGAAGAACCAACCCTCATTTGACCCCTCCCAGGGATCTATAGTATGCTCTTTCTTAAATTCTTCTTTTAATTCTTCAGTTTTCCTCATATGGCCATGTATGGGGTCAGAGAAATTATCTGCGATGAAATGACAACCTGCTGACCGCACAATCTGACACATACCGCCTTCCGATGCTGTCAGATAGTCTATTACTATCCTAAACTGCTGCAAAACCTTATTGTGAAACTGCATTTCTCTCGTAACTATATCTACCACCTGGTATAGTTCGTCAGTGACATTATCAAAAAGTTTAGCAAAATCTTCTATCACATATGCCAATTCTGTGGGGCTCATGATCAGCTTATAATACCATCCACCCAACTGTATAAGGTTTCCTGCTGATTTCTCCCCTCTAGAAAATTCTGTGAGGCTCATGGTCCGTGTATGATGCCATCCATCCACCTGTTTCTCTTTTTTATCTCTTTTCCTCCTGACCATTCATGGTATGTTGAGGAATAGCTTTATGTGGAACACTATTGGTTACCCAGGTGGCAGGGGTGATTCTGGCTAAGGAACAAGAACCATAGCCTCACTATATCCACAAACAAAATATACATTTGGTGGCAATAGCAGCTGGACTAGGGTCACTACCTAAGTAGCAATGTACATGAGAAATCTTGAGTCCTCAGGTATACAGGTGTTGTAGTGGTAATAATAGATGAGACTATTGTTAATACAATTACAATTTCCACTGCTATCACATCCTGTTATACTGCCTGAACCATCCAAATAACCTCTCCAGTGTTCATCAGTATTCCATCTCATTCCTGTGTAGTGTAAGGTGATATTTATCCTGGGACCGTTAGTCTGGTAAAGGTAATATTTGTCGGTACAAGTATATACCCCAGGGGACCCTTGTATATTGCGACATTTTGCTCAGTACTATTTACTGATACTGAGGTCTGATAAGGGACCTTTGTCCATGTCCCAGCAGGGAGGGTCCTAATGGCTTTCCACCATGGTTGCTTAGACCATCCAACTACAGTGAGATGTAAGTTGCTCAGATTTAGACCAGCATTTGTCATGTTAAGGGTTGCTTCCTTGCTAGTTCTGGTTTTAAAATATTGTATAAGTAAACAGATAGGCTACATAGGGCATAGTTTGGGAGGAAATGGGGAAGTGGGTACAAATCCAGCAGTCAGTGTGATTTCCCATAATGGCCATAAGTTGATGCATTTTTACCAGCTTGTTTTTCCATGTAATTGTCAGTGTTTCCTGCAATTTCCATGTCATCCTTATTGTTCCCAGCTTTACACTACTGCTGTTCATGCTTCCCTTATGTATCTGTGGATGACCTAAGCAGTGGGACTGATTATGACAGGGAACATGTGTATATGATTGCCACAGACACAAATGAAGATCCCAGTATGACTCTCCATAATGGTTTGTCAGGTTTCAGAATCTAACTTCCCTTATGTAAATATTTTGCAGTGGGAAGCGTGAATACAGGTGTTTTTTCCTTGTAGTTTCACTGAGATGGGTGTTGTCAGCAGGACTTGATATGGACCCTCAAAGCGTGGTTCTGGAAATCTCCTGACATGCTTTCTGACAACCACCCATTCACCTGGTTGCAATCTGTGAGTACCTGTATCAAAATTAGGGTCTGGAATAGAAGAGAACACTTGACCATGTATTTCAGTAAGTTGTCTTTGTAACTGTTTTACATATAATAATAAATCACCATGCAAATGCTGCAACTGCTGGGGAAAATAACATCCTAGCCTGTGTGCAGATCCAAACAGTATTTCATAGGGGGTTAACCCTGTATCCTTCCTGGGTGTGTTTCTGACTGAATGTAGGCCTATTGGCAGACATGAAATCCATGGCAAATTAGTATCTGCCATTATCTTTTGTATTTTTAACTTTAAAGTATAGTTCAGACGTTCCATGCACCCGGAACTCTGCGGCCTGTGGGGAGTGTGAAGAGCAGAAACTATGTTTAGGTCTTGTAACAAAGCCTGGAATATTTCCCCTGTAAAGTGTGTCCCTCTGTCACTTTCTATTGCTTCTGGTACACCATACCTGCAGATCACTTCTGGCATTATTTTCTTTGCCACTGTCGTGGCGTTTGCAAGCCCACAAGGCTGCGCTTCTAGCCAGTGACTAAATATGTCAGTAAAAATGAGCACGTGGCCCGTTCCGGAGCATTTGGGCAGTTGTATAAAGTCAGTTTGAATCCTCTGAAAGGGATATTGGGTCTGGGGTGTACTTTTCTGAGGAGTTACCCGGGTTATTCAAGAAACAAAGATTATGCAGCCTAATATTTATGCCTGAGCTGCTTGTGCAAACCCTGGTGCTATCAATATTTATCTGTTGCTATAACCATGGCATCCATTGACATATGCACTTTCCCATGTTGAATTTGGGCCATAATAGAGTAAAGTGCTTTTGGCAGACACAGACATTGACCATTGCACCATTCTCCCTGTATTTCATGTGCTCCCTGTTTCAACCAGGCCTTTATTTCCTTCTCTGAGGACTACTTCTGGAGCTGGTGGATTGTGGCTTGTCAAACTTGGGGGATTGGGTTACCACATAGGTGGGCTCGCCCTGGGGCAGTTGAATTAGGGTGGCCTGCTAGGCAGCCTGGTCTACCAGTCTATTGCCCTCTGCTTCACGGGTAGTGTCTTGAGTATTTGCCTTAATTTTGATCAATGCAAGCCTAGAGGATAGGCTGTGAACAAAGCCCTGATGTGATCTGCATGCCCAAAATCGATAGCAATCCTGCAGGCATACCTGGAATCTGTGTAAATATTTACTTTCTGACTTTCAGTGTGTATGCAGGCCAGTGTGAGAGCTTTCAGCTCAGATTCTTGTGCAGACATGTGACTAGGTAATGGTTGTTGAATTAATACCTCACTGTCAGTGGCTACATATCCTGTGTACGGGATGCCATCCACATAATACCTAGAGCCATCAACATAAAGATTTAAATCAGCATCAGACAGTGGAATGTCAGTGATGTGTGAAAAAGATGGTTCTTGCCTCATAAGTTCAATGCAATCATGCTCAAAATAAAAAAAAGTATTTTCAGTATCTGCTGCTTTCTCACTATCATGCTCAGTATTTCTGTGATAGTGGTTTCTCCCTTCTTTTGACTCTTGTGGAAGTAATGTAGCAGGATTCAATATTGTGCACCTTTTAAGTGTCAGGTTTGTTGGTGCTAACAGTGCTACTTCATATTTAGTTTGTGCTTGATTGAGTATTTCAATGACTTCATGTGGGACCATTAGTGTTAATGGGTGTCCCAGAACAATATCAGTACTTTTCTCAAGTATCAGGGCTGCTGCAGCGACTGACCGTATGCAGCTGGGGGGGTGCCCTTATTACAGGATCAAGCTGTACTGAATAGTAAGCTAGCGGCTTCTTTTTCCCTCCGTGCATCTGGGTTAAGACACCTTGTGCATGCAAGGAAGATTCATGACAAAACAGCATGAAAGGTTTTTGGTAATTTGGGAGGGCTAATGCTGGAGCATTAAATATTTCTTGTTTTAAAAACATTGAATGTTTCTTCCTGTTCTATAGTCAGACAGAGAGGTCCTTGTTGCACTGGCCTTTTAAGGATGTCATACAAGATTTGTAGCTTGTTTGAGGCACAAGGTATCCACTCTCTGCAATAAGTTACCATTCCTATGAATGCTCTAAGGGCCATATTCAGACGAGGACACTAAGTTGTGGATGCACTCTATGGGTGATTGTCGCCCGGCTGCACATGCATATGCATCAAAATACACATGAGTGAACCTGTCACTGCGTCCAGGAATTGTGTGCTCGTAGTACACAGACTGGACACTACTTTGAGTGACAGAATGTGCCATTTCTGGGTGGTAACAGGGAAAGGTGCTTGTGAATGGGGGAGTGGTGCTGTGAATGCAGGCGTGTCTGGGCATCAAAACAGAGTTTCAAAGGTGTGCATAATTAGCATGGAAGCGTCATTGTAGACGTCACTTGGTTGTATTTCAGCCTGCAGCGATCCCAGTGCTTGCGGCGGTGTAGGGTCTACCTCAAGTGCTGCATGCTGCTGTGATGGCTCTCGATGGTTCTGATTAATCATACACTTCCTGGAGATGATGTGTGTTAAGAAAGAAAAGTGGGTGTCTTTATTCCGGCGTGTGCTAACTCTGCCGTCGCTCTGTAAGACATAGAGGGTGTCCTTACACCAGACAATGTGATCACGGTACTTGCATACCCATCCACTTTTAGCAGTGAGAGAGTTCAGCTTAGTGTCTGGGTCTGAATCAACCACTAAGTTCTTTGTATGTGCGGGGGGTTTAACTTCTAAGATAGCTTGTTTTGTTTCCTCAGTCAAAGGTTTTGCTTGGTGACTAATGCAGTGTCCTAGAAAGTGTACCTTCTTTAGCAATTTGTATATTTTCTTTGGACACCTTACAGTTCTTGGTATGCAAAAATGTCAACAGTGATATAGTTTCTTCAATACAATATGTGTGCTCATCTGTGCACAGCAAAAGATCATCTACATACTGAATGAGAGTTGTATATTCATGAATAGGTGCCCATCCCTTCAAAACTAATGCCATTGCTTCTGAGTAAGTGCTGGGACTTGTAGCCCCCCCCTGGGGCAGTCATGTCCATGTGTATTGTGTGCCCTGGTGTGTGAATTCCAATAATAGCTGACTTTCTTTTGTTATGAGCACTGAAAAGAATGTGTAGGCCAAATCAATGACAGTGAACCAGCTGGAGCTGGGAGGCATTTGATTCAGCAAGGTGTGTGGATTTGGCACCATGGGGGCATCTAAAGCCATGCATTTGTTAACTTATCGCAAATCATGTATCATATGGAATGAGGGTGACCTGTCAGAATTGTGGATTATTTTTTCACAGGAAAAAGCGGGGCATTCCAACTGAATCTACATTCCTTAAGCACGCCTGCTTTAAGGTAATCTTGTATTTGTTTGTCTATTGCTTCAATCTGCTCTGGCTTTAATGGATATTGTTTAACTTTTACTAGCTGTGAACCTGGCTTGAGTTTAATGGTCACAGGTTCTACAGGCATAAGACTAACATCCATTTTCCCTTTTGCCCAGGCTGCTGATGGGACTAGGGACTCTGGGCCTGATTCAGACACGGACGCTATTTGCGGACGGTCGTTCCAAAAAAGGGACCATCTATTTAAATTGAGCGCTCGCTCTTTGCGGTTTGTTGATGCCTCTATGTCTGAGCGAGCGAACGAAAAATGCGCTCGCTATTTTGTAAAGACGCCCCTTTGCCGTTCACATCACACGTCATCTCTGGTATTTATTAGATTAATCAGGTCCATCGAAAGGCATCTGAACTGCTCGCACTGCTTGTAGTAGCTTTTTCTTACCGCTATCACTGCGAGCAGTTCAGACTAAAAGACAACCAAGTGACGTGGTTGATGACGCTCCTTTACTAATTATGCACTCCCATTAAATGCCCTTTTGACCGTTAGGCACGCCTGCGTTCGGATCTCCACTCCCCCGTTTTCAAGCACCTTCCCCTGTTACCACCCACAAACGGTACATTCTGTCAATCAAATTAGCAGCCCCTCGCTGTTTTGCGAGCGCACGATTTCCAACCACAATGACTGGTTGGCGCATGCGCATTACGACCCATATGCATGCGCAGTTGTGCGAACATCGCTCAGAGAGAACAAGCAGCCGTTTACGAGCGGCTCTGAATCAGGCCCTCTATGTGTTCCAGTTCACTGGCTAGCAGTGGTGTGCCTTCTGTAAGGGTTAATATCAATTGGCATATGTCAAAAGCAACAAGGCTTGTAGCTCCTGGTCTGGCTGCTAGTGTCACCTCCCCATTTTTATACTGTATGGTGGCACTAAGTGCGGACAGTAAGTCAGCACTGAACAAATTTACAGGACATTCATCTGACACGAAAAATTGTGTATTTATAAAAACCTGGTTGTCAATTTGCACTGTTACTGGCTTTGTCTTTTTAAGCAGCTGTTTAGCCCCATCTAATCCAGTAGCGACACTGGTTTGATTGGAAATTAAATACAGTGGGACGTGTTTAGACTGAATCACTGAGGTGGCAGCCCCAGAATCGATTAAGGCTTTTATTGGGGTTTTATAAGGCTTTTTATCGATGTTGATTGACAGCACGCCCCCTTTGGTGGGCGTGCCTGCCAGACGGAGGCGTTCCCACGGGAACGCCTACCGTCTGAAGCCGGCCCCACTGACATCACTAGTGATGTCAGTGGGAGTGATTTTGGCTCTGATAGAGCCAAAATCACTCCAGGGCTTGTGGCAGGGAGACCCTACCGCAGGGTCTCCGTCGCAAGTCCGATCGTCGCGATGGTCAAGACCATCGCGACCATTATCATGGCCGCTCACATTTGCTGTGGGGGGTCACCCACAGCTATGCGAGCGGCCAGGAGGCCGCTCCATTTTCATGGAGGAGGGCCCTGATTCAGAGCGAGCGCTCTGGTCAGAGCGTCCGGCTCTGAATCAGGCCCTTAGTCTGCATTACATAAATTGGTTGTGCACTCCTTTTCTTTTCATGTTTTCCCCTTTACCTCATCCTCAATAGCTCTTAGTACTGTGAGGAGAGCTTCTGGGGTTAAAGTGGCATATTCTGGGCAACTAACTTTAATATTTTAGTCAAATTCTGGTCTAATCCTCCCAGAAACACATTTTTAAATATCCTATGTCTCTGGGCACTATGTGACCAAACCCATAATCCTCATGCCTTTGTCTATACTGCTGGTAATATTCTGTAACAGTCTGGTTTCTGCCCTGAGGAGTATCCTGTGAGGGCATATTTCTAACCTGCTCATCACAATATGCAGTGCATTTTTGGGTCCACAGGGTACCACTTGGCAGCTCATTCATTACTGCAGCAGTTGAGGTTGCAATTTCAATGCCAGCAGCATCATTTACTACTGTGGCTATTATTTGATTTGCTACATAGTTGCCTGCCGCGGCTTTAGCCATTTGATCAAGGTCCATCCATGTGGCACTATAGAAATCCATTATGTGTGTGAACCATCTGGCAAAGCCCATTGGGTTAGTTTTTATGTCTGGGATGTCTTTTAACAAAGACATTTGATCGACAGGCGACTAAGGCTTATACCATCTAACCTGTTGGCCAGGTTGATCTCCAACTGCTTCTACTGCAGCCGTTGTCTGGGTAAACACGGGATATAATCCTGTGTTGGGGACTGGGACTGACATGTCTAAGGATGTCCCTTGATACGAAGGTGGCAATGGAGCTGTCGGGGTTGGTGTTATACTTTCAGACTTGGAAGTGTTACACTTCTCACAAATTTTGTACTCCGATAGTGTGTCTTGGGACAGTCACAGCACCAAGTATGATTTTTGTGACTTACAAATGTATTAGCAAGACCTTAGGAATTAAGTCTGGGTGTCACCGAGGTGAGTGGTAGGCTAGGGGGATAACCAGCATATCTATAAGCACGGCAGGTTTCATTCCAGTGTGTGCCACATTTTATGCACATCTGGTCTTCTGCTGAATTACAAAAACTGCACTCATGCTTGGGACATTTCCATCTAAGGTCTATAGAATTTACCAGGCATATGGACTCATAACTGGGGTAATCAAGTAAAGATATCTCTCTAAATGCTTCTTCTATTTCTGCCTCTTCTTTCTCACAGAGTATATGGTGGGAACCGCAGGGTAAACTTTAATAACCTTGCGGCTCCCACCATTGACTACAATGGAGGGAGCCGTTCATTGGCTGAGAGACGGGAGATGACCTCTCTCAGCCAATGAACGCTTAGCAGCGGGGTTTCCATGGTGATACCCCGCCGCTAAGCTCTCATTCGGGAAGTACCGTTCTATAGAACGGTACTAAGTTCGTGGATCGCGTTTTCGTTTTGTTTTTTTGCCAAGTCCGGGGATGCCTACTTTGGAACGAAGAGGACAGAACCTCGCATAGGAGATGGTGAGTATGTTTTTTTTCACAGGTCCCCTATGGATACTTTACCGGACAAGTGGACGATGTTACATAGGTGAGTATGTGTACATGTGTGTGTGTGTGTGTATGTATGTTTAATAAACTTATACTGTCACGGTGTGTGTGTCCTGTGTTTTTTTAAACATTTTTTTTACAGGTGAACTACAGGTACTAGTGGGCCCTTAATGCCCTGCATGCTGGTACTTGTGGTTCTCCAAGTACCAGCATGCGGGGCAGGCTAGCTGGGACTTGCAGTTCTACTTGTAAAGACAATGTTTGATATTCTTTATTTACACCACACCACACAATCAACCCGCCACCCACCGCCACCAGGGGTGGCGGGGATAGCCCCGGGCTATCAGCCTGGGCCTGGGGTGCCCTGGAGAGGGTGACCCCTTTATTGGGGGGGTCCCCAGCTCTCCAGGGATCCCCGGCCTGGGCTGACTAGCGGTCAGGGCTGATGCTGCGGCTGGGGGGCCCGGTGAAAGGGCTCCCCTGGCTGTGGCATCAGCCCCCCGCTAGAAAAAGTCCAGTGCTGGTTCTGGAACATACAGGGCAACCCTACTAATTTTTTTCCCCTGTATTTCCAGAACCAGGACCGGATCAGAGCCCAGAGCTGGTTGCGCAGAATACGGGGGACCCCTACGTCGTTTGTCCCCCGTATTTTGGCAACCAGCGCTGGTTCTGACTAGCCCGGTGCTGGTTGTGCTTAAGTACAGGGGACCCCTACGTCGTTTGTCCCCTGTATTTAAGCACACCCAGCACTGGGTCACTATTGCCCGGGGCTGGTTGCTCTTTTTTTGGGGGGGGGGGCACGCCATTTTTTTCTTTTTTTATACAGGTTTTATTTTTTTACCACAGCAGCACAGACGGGTCTCACGGACCCGTCAGTGCTCTGTGTCAATGACACAGATGCAAGTAGCATGGATCTCCTGGTCGGTGCGTGCATCTGTGTCATTGAAATACACAGCAGCACAGACGGGTCTCACTGACCCATCTGTGCTCTGTGTCACTGTCAGTCACACAGATGCATGTAGCACGGATCTCACGAGTCCGTGCTACATGCAAATGAGCACCATAATGCTGATTGGCTGAGAGCCGTGACAGACGGCTCTGTCAGCCAATCAGCACTTTGCCCATTAAAGGCAAAGGCATTTTTTTTTAAATGGCCGCTCGAGGCAAAACCTCGAGATCCGACAGCAGATCTCGAGGTTTTGCCTCGGGAGAGAGATCCGGGGCAGACAGGGAGATCCGAGCTTGGGCTCGGATCGCCCCGGATCCCCGAAGTTCGGGTGGGTTCGGTTCTCAGGGAACCGAACCCGCTCATCCCTAATATATATATATGTATATATATATATATATATATATATTAAATAGAGCACTCAGAGGGGATGGTCCCTCATATTATATAATGCTCCGTAACTGTATAAAAATTTATATATATATATGAAATATATAAAATTCAATATGTGATAATTCATACCCATAAATTTCATATATACAAAATCAAATTCATATGTAAGAGATCACATGCATAGAAACTTTATACAAACCATGTTAGCTCGAATTCAATATTTAATCAATTTGGAATCAATGAACCCATTTCAGATATCCACTTCATCTCTGTTTGTGCCAAAATCTGATTAATGTTTTTCTTCCGCCAATTATTTTGTACCTGTTTTATACCCATACTTGCCTACTCTCCCGGGACTGTCGGGAGCCTCCCGAAAATTGGGTGCCGCTCCTGACACCCCACAAGACTAGGCAAGTCCCCCGGAATGGACGCCGGCACCCCTCTAACCCCCGCGCCAGCCGCAAAAGTGGGCGGTGCGGGGGTGTGATGACGTGTTATAAAGCGGGTGGCGGGGCCACGATGATGCGATTGCGTCGGCACGCCCCCACTCCGCCTATTTGACGAGCCTCCATCGTCCCTGCTGGACGGACCTGCCATCCCCGTTCAGGATTCCCCTGCCGAAATGTCGGCAAGTATGTTTATACCTATGACCTTACTTAGTGATCTGTTACTGTGGCGCTCATTAAAATGTTTTGATAGAGAGTTATTTTCGACATAATTTTTAATGTATGGAAGGTGCTCTGCCCAACGTTCCTTTAATGACCTTGATGTGCGGCCAGGGGAGTAGCGAGGGTGATGCCAGTGGAGCTCCTGCTCCAGGCTCCTGCTCCATCCAGGGCGACAGAGATCAGCAATCAGACGGGGAGTGGATCACCTGCTGCTGAGCGGAGCCTGAAGCACATAAAAGATCAGTGCCTCCAGACAGGGAGCATGGTGTGAGCAGAGCGGTGCTTGTGGCTCAGCCCATACCATGTCCCTAGTATGGAGGCACTGATCTCTTTATGTGCTTCAGGCTCTGCTTAGCAGCAGGTGATCATCCCCCCGTCTAATGGCTGATCCCCGGCGCCCTGCAACAGTGAGAGGGGAGAGGAGATCTGAGTAAGGTGGGCTACTGTGTGTGTGAAGGGAGGGGATGGAAGCAATGTTAAGGGGAAGAGCTGTATGTGTATGAGTGTGTGAGGAGGGGAGATCTTTGTGAGGGGGCAATCTGTGTGTGTGAAAGAGGAGGATCTGAATGAGGAGTGAGAGAGCTGTGTGGAGTGATCTCAGTGAGTGGGGAAAGATGTGTGTGTGTGAGGGGGTGGTTGAGTAAGTGGGGAAAGCTGTGTGTGTGAGGGGGTGGCTGAGTGAGTTGGGAAAGCTGCATGAGGGGAGGAGAGCTGAGGGAGGGGGAGAACTGTAGGGGTGTTTCGAGTAAGGGGGAGATGATCTTAGTGAAAGGGATCACTTTGTGTGTGAGGGGAGCCTGAGTGAGGGGGAAGGGCTGTGCAAGGGGAGATGAGCTGAGTGAGGGGGAGAGCTGTGGGGTGTCTGAGTGAGGGGGGAGCATTGTGTGTGTTTGAGGGGAGGAGAGCTGAGCATAGGGGAAGAGCTGTGTGTGTGGAGTGGATATGTGTGAGGAGGGGAGAACTTTGTGAGGGGGTACATGATGGATATGCCCCCTACCTGGCACACTTGTGGGGGGTGTGGTAGAGCACACATGATCCAGACGATATGGCCACCCACTGTGCCCCTGAGTGCGGCCTATATACTGGTGGCCACATTCGCACTCCACTAAGTAAATACAGTTGTTTGTGTTGCAGGTTATAAATTCTGTTATTCTATATGATTGATTAGTAACCATTGAACTAAACTCTTCCACTTTGCTGGGTTGTGTGTTATGGCTTCTGCACATTAAACATACCCCGCATCTATAAAATCCCACTGTTTTTATTCTTCTTGATTTCTTTGGTGGTATGGCACTCTTCAGAAGTTTGTTTCGCAAATTAGGTGCCTTTCTGTATATAAATTTAGGCTTTTGGGATATAATTGGTTTTAATACAGGGCCCCTTAATAGGAGGTGCCAATGTTTCTTACCACCCTTTCCATGTCTTTATGTTGGCTATTATATGACATTATAAAGGATAATGGTGCAACTTCCTCCTTGTCTTTGGAACCAATAAGTTTTTCCTATTTAAATTTTTTACTTCCATAGTATGCTATGGTTCCTTCCTTATATCCTTTAAATACAAATTTCCATTTTAGGTTATTAGCTTATTCCTCAAAGACTCTTACATTTGTACAAGTCCGTTGAATCCTTTATATTTATCCTTTGGGTAAATTTTTTATTCAAGATGGGTGATGGTTACTTCTGGTTGATATATATGAGTTGCTATCCGTAGTTTGCAAAAAGATTTGTGTTCATTTCTCCTTCCTCAACAGAAATCGTCAAGTCTAAAAATTTACTTCCACTAATATTATAAATAAGTTTTATGTTAAAATCATTATTATTAAGTAATTCACAGAAGATATTTAGATCTGTTTTATCTCCATCCCAAACAAATAAAACATCATCTATAAAACAGAGCCACATTTTTTATTCTTTTCAACAGATTTGCCTGCATGTTCAGGCGATGGACAATGTCAGGAACGACCAGCGGGAGCCCGCATCGCTGCTCCTTTCCCGTCATTATAGTGCATGATTTGTGCGCGATTTCTGAGATTGCACGATTACGATGTTGTAATCGTACAATCGCTCAGTAAAATCGCCCAGTGTGTACGCACCTTTAATATCATCTAAAATAAATAAAATCTTATTATTCTCTAAACCACTGGTCTCAAGAAAATCTTGCAGCCTCTATCCCTCATGAATGATCAATCGCTGTGTAGAGGCTGCTCACATCCGCCATGGCCAATATAAAATTGTCTTGCCAACATAAAGACATGCAAAGGGTGGTAATAAAACATTGGCACTCCTATTAGCCAACCCAGCAAAGTGGAAGAGTTTAGTTCAACGGTTACTACTAAATCATATAAACTAACAGAGTTTATAACCTGCAACACAAACAACTGTATTTACTTAGTGGAGTGTTAATGTGGCCTCCAGTATATAGGCCAAGGGCATTAAAGGAAATATGGGCGGAGCACCTTCGAAACATTATAAATGGTGTAAAAAAATCACTCCCTATCAAAACATTTTAATGAGCGCCACAGTAAGAAATGTAGATCACTAAGTAAGGTTGTAGGTATAAAACAGGTACAAAGTAATTGGCGGAAGAAAAACATTAATTAGTTTTTGTCACAAAGGGCTCTATTTACTACAATCCGCATATTGAATGCAGATATTAGTGTGATATTATCGACTGAATTTGCGTTGCGAATTCAGGCAATATCACAGGGATTTACTACAAATCTCTTGCAGGGACAGAGGGCCTAATTCAGACCCGCTCGCGAGCGCATGACGCTCACAAGCGGATCGATGGTGCCCTAATGCGCATGTGCATGAAGGAGGGAGCTCCATCGTGCGCATGCGCGAGACCCGGCGAGCGACGGGGTAGCCGTCGCTCGGGGTCTCGCACCAAAGGGGGCGTGCTGTCGATGGTGACTGACAGCGCGCCCCCTTTGGTGGGCATGCCGGGAGCGTGGCTTCCAGATGGAGGCGTTCCCATGGGAACGCCTACCGTCTGGGTCCGGCCCCACTGACATCAGTAGTGATGTCAGTGGGAGTGATTTTGGCTCTGATAGAGCCAAAATCACTCCAGGGCTTGCGGCAGCGAGACCCTACCGCAGGGTCTCATCGCAAGCCCGATGGTCATGATGGTCTTGACCATCGCGACCATCATCATGGACGCTCGCATAAGCTGTGGGTACCGGCCCGCCCGCCCTAGTTAGCCAGTGTAGCGCCGACCGCAATGAGTGCGGTCAGCGCTACACATTTACACAGGACCGGCGCTAGGCTTCCAGCACCGGTCCTGTGCTGCACGCCTGAGCCCGTTTCCTCCCCCTGAGCGCTTGCCCAATTGCGCCAGGAGGCGGGAACAGGCTGTGCATAACACACGCATCGCCGCCAGCGCTGGCGGCGATGCGTGTGTAAAACAGCAGCCAATGAGAGTCAGATAGACTCTCATTGACTGCTGCAGCACCCACTGCAAGAGCCAGGCTTCCGTCCGGCTCCTGCAGTGGGTAATGGGACTGACGTCATGACGTCTGTCCCATAATGCTGTGCGCACCTGCCCCGGCGGGAGCGGCATCGCGAGCAGGACCAGGACTAGGAGCAGAGATTCCGGTAAGTATATTTATATATATATATATATATTTTTTTTTTTACCTATCTGCACAACGGGGGAGGGGGGTGGCTACTACTGGGGGGACCTCTACTGGGGGAGGGGTGGCTACTACTGGGGGGACCTCTACTGGGGGAGGGGTGGCTACTACTGGGGGGACCTCTACTGGGGGAGGGGTGGCTACTACTGGGGGCGCCATTGGGAGGACCTACTCTACTGGGGACTACTACTTGAGGGGGAACTACCACTGGGTGCATTATAAAAGGGGCCTACTACTAGAGGCACTGCACTCGGGGGACCACTACTGGGGGCAATAATAGGAAGGGCCACTACAGGGGGCACTGGATAGGGGGGATCACTACAGGGTGCCTGCATAAGGGGACCACTACTGGGAAAACTGCATGGGGGGACTACTGCTGGGGGCACTATATAAAGGGCACTGCATAGAGGGGGGGACTACTACTGCGGGCACCATATAAAGGGCACTGTATAAGGGGATACCGCTACTGGGTGCACTGCATTGTGGGGACTGCTACTGGGGTCACTGCATAAGGGGGAACACTACGTGGGGCACTGCATTTGGGGGGCCACTACTGGGGGTACTGTGTAAGGGGAACTAATTGGGGGCTGTATAAGGGGGACCACTACTGGGGAAACTGTATATGGGGCACTACTATGGGCCTGCATAAGAGGGACCACAACTGCATACTGGGGGTACTGTATAAGGGGTACTACTGGGGTTAAGGTGCATATGGATAGGAATGTTCAGCGTAAAAATAAAGGGGTGTGTCATGTTGACACGCCCCATTTTTAAGTGACCACGCTCATTCGGCGCGCGCACATCTTGGGATGTTGGGGGGGGCTCCCTTTTCAAATTTGCCCTGGCTCCAAATACCCTAGTTACGCCACTGGTAGTGAATAAAAGAAACAAATTAATGGACATTTCTATTAGGGAGTTGTGCTTTCATTTTATGAGGACTTATTGATGGGAGTACTACAGTTTGGTATTCCAATTGAAGAGCACCCCAGTGATGAAGAGGAAGTGTGTGCATAAGCTTAAGACTATATATATATATATATATATTAGGGGTGAGCGGGTTCGGATTTCTGAAATCCGAGCCCCCCCGATCCGAGTCCGATCCGAGTCAGGCTCGACTTTTCCCGCCTGACTCGGATCTGAAATCGAGGCAAAACGTCATCATCCCGCCTTCCGAGTCTCGCGGGTTTTGGATCCTATATAAGGTACCCGCGTCGGCGCCATTTTCTCACTCGGCTGTGGACAGTGAAGAGGGAGGGTGGGAGTTAGGGCTGTGTAGTGTAGTGTAGTGTAGTGCTGCTGTTGTCCACTACTTCAAAGTCCATAGGGGCTGGCTGTGTTGTGCTGTGCTGCTGTTGTTAATAGGGGCTGTGTCCACTACTTCAAAGTCCATAGGGGCTGGCTGGACTGTGTTGTGCAGTCAGTTCTCCATAGGGGCTGTGTCCACTCCAAAGTCCTGTGCAGTGTCCCAGTCCTAAAGGAGTGCTGTAGTGTTGTCCAGGGGGTGCTCTGTCCATCAGGGGTGCTCCCCCCAAGTGCTAAAAAAATAATATATTTTCTGTGTTTGTGAATTGTGTGCGCAGTAGCCGCACGTGCATCAACAAAGTAGTGCCAAGCGTGCGCCTGTGTCATAAGTAAAGGGCCGGCTGGCTTGACCGTTAAAGGGTGCTGTAACCCCTGAAAGTACACTCCAGTCCAAACCAAAAAAAAATTATTTTCTGTGTTTGTGAATTGTGTGCGCAGTAGCCGCACGTGCATCAACAAAGTAGTGCCAAGCGTGCGCCTGTGTCATAAGTAAAGGGCCGGCTGGCTTGACCGTTAAGGGTGCTGTAACCCCCGAAAGTACACTCCAGTCCAAACCAAAAAAAAAATTATTTTCTGTGTTTGTGAATTGTGTGCGCAGTAGCCGCACGTGCATCAACAAAGTAGTGCCAAGCGTGCGCCTGTGTCATAAGTAAAGGGCCGGCTGGCTTGACCGTTAAGGGTGCTGTAACCCCCGAAAGTACACTCCAGTCCAAACCAAAAAAAAAAATATTTTCTGTGTTTGTGAATTGTGTGCGCAGTAGCCGCACGTGCATCAACAAAGTAGTGCCAAGCGTGCGCCTGTGTCATAAGTAAAGGGCCGGCTGGCTTGACCGTTAAGGGTGCTGTAACCCCCGAAAGTACACTCCAGTCCAAACCTAAAAAAAAATTATTTTCTGTGTTTGTGAATTGTGTGCACAGTAGCCGCACGTGCATCAACAAAGTAGTGCCAAGCGTGCACCTGTGTCATAAGTAAAGGGCCGGCTGGCTTGACCGTTAAAGGGTGCTGTAACCCCCGAAAGTACACTCCAGTCCAAACCCCAAAAAAATTATTTTCTATGTTTGTGAATTGTGTGCGCAGTAGCCGCACGTGCATCAACAAAGTAGTGCCAAGCGTGCGCCTGTGTCATAAGTAAAGGACCGGCTGGCTTGACCGTTAAGGGTGCTGTAACCCCCGAAAGTACACTCCAGTCCAAACCTAAAAAAAAAATATTTTCTGTGTTTGTGAATTGTGTGCGCAGTAGCCGCACGTGCATCAACAAAGTAGTGCCAAGCGTGCGCCTGTGTCATAAGTAAAGGGCCGGCTGGCTTGACCGTTAAGGGTGCTGTAACCCCCGAAAGTACACTCCAGTCCAAACCTAAAAAAAAAATATTTTCTGTGTTTGTGAATTGTGTGCGCAGTAGCCGCACGTGCATCAACAAAGTAGTGCCAAGCGTGCGCCTGTGTCATAAGTAAAGGGCCGGCTGGCTTGACCGTTAAGGGTGCTGTAACCCCCGAAAGTACACTCCAGTCCAAACCAAAAAAAAAATTATTTTCTGTGTTTGTGAATTGTGTGCGCAGTAGCCGCACGTGCATCAACAAAGTAGTGCCAAGCATGCGCCTGTGTCATAAGTAAAGGGCCGGCTGGCTTGACCGTTAAGGGTGCTGTAACCCCCGAAAGTACACTCCAGTCCAAACCAAAAAAAAAATTATTTTCTGTGTTTGTGAATTGTGTGCACTGTGGCTGCACGTGCATCAACAAAGGAGCAGCGCCAAGCGTGCGCCTGTGTCCCATAAGTAAAGAGCCGGCTGGCTCATTTCTTAAAGGGTGGTGTAACCCACAAAGTGCACTACTCTCCAGCAAAAATAAAATAATATTTTCTGTGTTTGTGTGCGCTTTAGCTGCACGTATATATATCAATATAACATAAATGGAGGACCAAACTTTCTCCGATAAAAATAAAATAGGGAAAGATCAAGAACCTCTTCCTCCTAGTGCTGTTGCTGCTGCTGGGAGTTGTTCATCATCCCAGAGAGGAAGTAGGAACATCACTACTTTAACTAAACAATTGACCCTCCAACAGTCCCTAGCGATGAGGATGAAGTACGACAGCAGTCATCCTGAAGCAAAACGTATAACTGAGGCCTTGACTGCTATGTTGGTGTTAGACGTGCGTCCGGTATCCGACATTAGTGCAGTGGGATTTAGACAATTGATGGAGGTAGTGTGTCCTCGGTTCCAAATCCCGTCTAGATTCCACCTGCATCCTCAAAGCAGCAGCGACAAGCGTGCGTCTGTCTGTTAAAGGGTGGTGACACCCTCAAAGTGTGCTACACAAACAATTAAAATATTGTTCTTTTTTTTTCTGTCTTTGTGAATTGTGTGGGCTGTAGCCGCACCTGCATCCTTAAAGCAGCAGCGACAAGCGTGCGTCTGTCTGTTAAAGGGTGGTGACACCCTCAAAGTGTGCTACACAAACAATTAAAATATTGTTCTTTTTTCTGTCTTTGTGAATTGTGTGGGCTGTAGCCGCACCTGCATCCTTAAAGCAGCAGCGACAAGCGTGCGTCTGTCTGTTAAAGGGTGGTGACACCCTCAAAGTGTGCTACACAAACAATTAAAATATTGTTCTTTTTTCTGTCTTTGTGAATTGTGTGGGCTGTAGCCGCACCTGCATCCTTAAAGCAGCAGCGACAAGCGTGCGTCTGTCTGTTAAAGGGTGGTGACACCCTCAAAGTGTGCTACACAAACAATTAAAATATTGTTCTTTTTTTTTTGGTCTTTGTGAAATGTGTGGGCTGTAGCCGCACCTGCATCCTTAAAGCAGCAGCGACAAGCGTGCGTCTGTCTGTTAAAGGGTGGTGACACCCTCAAAGTGTGCTACACAAACAATTAAAATATTGTTCTTTTTTTTTCTGTCTTTGTGAAATGTGTGGGCTGTAGCCGCACCTGCATCCTTAAAGCAGCAGCGACAAGCGTGCGTCTGTCTGTTAAAGGGTGGTGTAACTCTCAAAGTGTTCCAAAAAATAAAAAACTATTTTTTTAATGTGTTTGTGACTTGTGTGCGATGTAGCCACACTTGCATCCTCAAAGCAGCAGCGACAAGCGAGCGTCTGTCTGTTAAAGGGTGGTGACACCCTCAAAGTGTGCTACACAAACAATTAAAATATTGTTCTTTTTTTTTTGGTCTTTGTGAAATGTGTGGGCTGTAGCCGCACCTGCATCCTTAAAGCAGCAGCGACAAGCGTGCGTCTGTCTGTTAAAGGGTGGTGACACCCTCAAAGTGTTCTACACAAACAATTAAAATATTGTTCTTTTTTTTTCGGTCTTTGTGAAATGTGTGGGCTGTAGCCGCACCTGCATCCTTAAAGCAGCAGCGACAAGCGTGCGTCTGTCTGTTAAAGGGTGGTGTAACTCTCAAAGTGTTCCAAAAAATAAAAAACTATTTTTTTAATGTGTTTGTGACTTGTGTGCGATGTAGCCACACTTGCATCCTCAAAGCAGCAGCGACAAGCGTGCGTCTGTCTGTTAAAGGGTGGTGACACCCTCAAAGTGTGCTACACAAACAATTAAAATATTGTTCTTTTTTTTTCTGTCTATGTGAATTGTGTGGGCTGTAGCCGCACCTGCATCCTTAAAGCAGCAGCGACAAGCGTGCGTCTGTCTGTTAAAGGGTGATGACACCTCAAAGTGTTCTACACAAACAATTAAAATATTGTTCTTTTTTTTTTCGGTCTTTGTGAAATGTGTGGGCTGTAGCCGCACCTGCATCCTTAAAGCAGCAGCGACAAGCGTGCGTCTGTCTGTTAAAGGGTGGTGACACCTCAAAGTGTTCTACACAAACAATTAAAATATTCTTCTTCTTTTTTCTGTCTTTGTGAATTGTGTGGGCTGTAGCCGCACTTGCATCCTCAAAGCAGCAGCGACAAGCGTGCGTCTGTCTGTTAAAGGGTGGTGTAACCCTCAAAGTGTGCTCCACACACAATAAAAATATTCTTTTTTTTTTTCTGTCTTTGTAAATTGTGTGGGCTGTAGCCGCACTTGAATCCTCAAAGCAGCAGCGACAAGCGTGCGTCTGTCTGTTAAAGGATTACATTGGTGACAGCATCCAAGTAGGCATGTCAGACAGTCCGTACCTGTACTGGCAGGAAAAAGAAGCAATTTGGAGGTCCCTGTACAAACTGGCTCTATTTTACCTGAGTTGCCCCCCCTCCAGTGTGTACTCCGAAAGAGTGTTTAGTGCAGCCGGGAACCTTGTCAGCGAAAGGCGTAGGAGGTTGCTTCCACAAAATGTGGAGAAGATGATGTTCATAAAATGAATTATCAACTCTTCCAGGGAGACCAGCCTCCAGAACGTACAGAGGGACCTGTGGTTCCAGCAGGGACGAATTAATACTCTGTGAGGATGAGGATGTACACACTGAAGAGGGTGAGGAATCGGTGGATGAGGAGGATGAGGATGACATCTTGCCTCCGTAGAGCCAGTTTGTGCAGGGACACATTAATTGCCAGCTTGTTTTGTGGGGGCCCAAACGAACCAATCATTTCAGCCACAGTTGTGTGGCAGACCCTGGCGCTGAAATGATTGATTTGTTAAAGTGTGCATGTCCTGTTTATACAACATAAGGGTGGGTGGGAGGGCCCAAGGACAATTCCATCTTGCACTTCTTTTTTTTCTTTGCATTATGTACAGTTTGGGGCCTAGTTTTTCTAACTGCCATCCTGTCTGCCACTGCAGTGTCACTCCTAGATGGGTCACGTGTTTGTGCCGCCCACTCGTGTCGCTTAGCATAGTCATCCAGCTACCTCGGTGCAACCTTTTGGACATGAAAACACTATTGTGAGGTGTGAGGTGTTCAGAATAGACTGGAAATGAGTGGAAATTAAGGTTATTGAGGTTAATAATAGCATAGGAGCAGAGAAACCAACAAATTCTGTGATTTTAGCTGTTTTTATGCTTTTTTTAAAAAAAATACAGATCCAAAACACAAAACCCAGAACCCAAAACACGGAAGGGTGGTTTTGGCAAAACCAATCCAGATCCAAAACACGAAGAAAGATCCAGATCCAAAACCAAAACACAAAACACGAAAAGTGGCCGGTGCACACCCCTAATATATATATATATATATATATATATATATATATATATATATATATATATATATATACAGTCAGGTCCATAAATATTGGGACATTGACAGAATTTTCAGATTTTGGCCTCTATTCACCACCACAATGGTTTTGAAATGAAACAAACAAGATCTGCTTTAACTGCAGACTTTCAGATTTAATTTGAGGGTAATCACATCCAAATCGGGTGAACGGTGTAGGAATTACAACAGTTTCAATATGTGCCTCCCACTTTTTAAGGGGCCAAAAGTAATGGGACTATCAACTCAAAAGCTATTTCATGGACAGGTGTGGGCTATTCCCTCATTATTTCATTATCAATTAAGCAGGTAAAAGGTCTGGAGTTGATTCTTGGTGTGACATTTGCATTTGGAATCAGTTGCTGTCAACTCTCAATATGAGATCCAAAGAGTTGTCACTATCAGTGAAGCAAGCCATCATTAGGCTGAAAAATCAAAACAAACCCATCAGAGAGATAGCAAAAACATTAGGTGTGGCCAAATCAAGTGTTTGGAACATTCTTAAAAAGAAAGAACGAACCGGAGAGCTCAGCAACACCAAAAGACCCGGAAGACCACGGAAAACAACTGTGGTAGATGACAAAAGAATTATTTCCCTGGTGAAGAAAAACCCCTTCACAACAGTTGGCCAAATCAAGAACAGTCTCCAGGAGGTAGATGTATATGTGTCAAAGTCAACAATCAAGAGAAGACTTCACAAGAGTGAATATAGAGGGTTCATCAAAGAGGCAAACCATTGGTGAGCCACAAAAAACAGGAAGACCAGATTAGAGTTTGCCAAACAACATCTAAAAAAGCCATTACAGTTCTGGAACAACATCCTATTGACAGATGAGACAAAGATCAACTTGTACCAGAGTGATGGGAAGAGAAGAGAAGGAAAGGAACTGCTCATGATCCAAAACTTACCACCTCATCAGTGAAGCACGGTGGTTGTAGTGTCATGGCTGCCAATGGAACTGGTTCCCTTGTATTTATTGATGATGTGACTGCTGACAAAAGCAGCAGAATGAATTCTGAAGTGTTTCGGGCAATATTATATGCTCATATTCAGTCAAATGCTTCAGAACTCATTGGACGGCGCTTCACAGTGCAGATGGACAATGACCCGAAGCATACTGCAAAAGCAACCAAAGAGTTTTTAAGGCTAAAAAGTGGAATGTTATGCAATGGCCAAGTCAATCCCCTGACCTGAATCTGATTGAGCATGCATTTCACTTGATGAAAACAAAACTGAAGGGAAAATGCCCCAAGAACAAGCAGGAACTGAAGACATTTGCAGTAGAGGCCTGGCAGAGCATCACCAGGGATGAAACCCAGCATCTGGTGATGTCTATGCGTTCCAGACTTCAGGCTGTAATTGCCTGCAAAGGATTTGCAACAAAGTATTAAAAAGTGAAAGTTAGATTTAGGATTGTTTAGTTTGTCCCATTACTTTTGGTCCCTTAAAAAGTGGGAGGCACATATAGAAACCGTTGTAATTCCTACACCGTTCACCTGATTTGGATGTAATTACCCTCAAATTAAATCTGAAAGTCTGCAGTTAAATCACATCTTGTTTGTTTCATTTCAAAGCCATTGTGGTGGTGAATAGAGGCCGAAATATGAAAATTCTGTCAATGTCCCAATATTTATGGACCTGACTGTATATATATATATATATATATATATATATATATATATATATATATGAGGAATTGTTATTTATTTCTATTGAGTATTCTGATTTGATTTTTTTGTATTGTGATATACCAATGTATGATTGTACAATTTGCATATGTACATGTCCTCTGTTTAATATACTATTTAATAACCGCTGCTAATAATAGGAAGGGGACAATAATATTCTGTTAAAATG
Organism: Taudactylus pleione; assembly: GCA_031769625.1. Classification (NCBI taxonomy): domain Eukaryota; kingdom Metazoa; phylum Chordata; class Amphibia; order Anura; family Myobatrachidae; genus Taudactylus; species Taudactylus pleione. The sequence goes on along the minus strand of JAUIMM010000255.1, from coordinate 5,931,028 downwards.
GGGGTGTAATGCACACACACTCCCCCACCCCTGCCTTGTGGTTCACAGGAAAGGTAGGGAAGGAAGCTGACATCACTTCCGACTAACTCCGGCGGTGTCCGCTATAGCCCTGGTGATGCCGGCATCTATTATCACCTAGGTAGCACCAGAACTGGAAGGAGCATGCGTTCCACGGGTGGAACGCATTCCGGACTGTATTGCAGACTTTTAACATATTTGGGGAGTTAGAAGACACAGCAGGGATGGACGCTTAATATACGGAGTATACAGAATATAAGAGAATTATAGGTGAGTGCCTGAAAGGGATTTTTTTTATATTTATACACGCTAATTGGAGTGCGATCAGCAGGAACCAATGAGAATAGACATAAGGGTATATAGAGGAGAATAAGCCACCAGGGGTATGCACCTTGATAAAGGCTATATGAAAGCCAAAATGTGTTTGTGGACACAGAGGAATGGTAATCTAGGTGGAGATAGTGGGGGACGGTTGTTCTTACACAGAACCAGAAGTGGTCCAGACACCTATACCCGGGAGGTGGTTGGAAAAACTTCATACATGCGAGTTTGGGTCTGAGATATCTGCACCCCCCTCAATCTTGTACACTGCTTTGTTTGTTACTTGGTGGCAAAGATTTTAATGGATTTTGTAAACAAATAAATGGTCTTTATATACCCTTATGGAGGAAAAGTGTGCTACAGAAATTATGGATTATCTCCCATAAGTGAATAATTCCAACAGAGGCGTAGATTATCCGGACCAACTTATTCAACAAGAAGCATCATTTTTAAAAGAAAAAAACCATTGAAAATGGTTTATTCTTACCTAGAGGTCATTGATTACACCCCTGAGGGTGCGCACAATCGCAAGTACCTTGAATGTCTCTGCCTGATTGACAAGCAGAGGCATTTAAGGAGCGATGTGGCGGCAGGGCTGCTGGCGTTCCTAGAAACAGGGTGTGCCCATCCCGTTTTCCGGTAGTGGCCAGTCCCGGAACTGCGTGGATGTACGCAGTCTGCTGGGCTCACAAGCTGGCCAGCCTGAGTAAGCTGAGGCTTACTCAGCTGGTCGATGGTCGTGATGGTGATCCCAGCCTGTGTCCTCGTGCTGGGATCGCACCTCCTGCTGCATTTGCATTATACACCTCCTGCTGCATTTGCATTATTGCAAGAATAGCAATTGCAAAGCTGCCTGCGTGCAGCATTACAATTGCGATCCTTGCTGAATCAGGCCCATAATTAGGAGAAACTTGCACTCTGGGCTGATTCAGCAAGGATCGCAATTGTAATGCTGCACGCAGGCAGCTTTGCAATTGCTATCCTTGCAATAATGCAAATGCAGAAGGAGGTGTATGATACCCAGTGATGTGACGGAGGTTGCAGGCTGGGATCACCATCATGAACATCATTGGACAATGGTCGCGATGGTGGACTGCGCCGGGCCGGCGGCCAGCTGTGCTGAGTAAGCCTCAGCTTACTCAGGCTGGCCGGCTTGCGAGCCCAGCAAACTGCATACGTCCATGCCATCCCTGGGCTGGCCACTCCCGGAAAACGGGGCAGACACGCCCCGTTTCCCGGAATACTGGCTGACCCAGCCCCTGCACCGCCCTTTAAATGCCTCTGCCTGTCAATCAGGCAGAGGCATTCAAGGGCTTGCCTGCGTTTTAGCAGGACCCATTCTGCACACTCGCGTGCACTGCTAAATCAGGCCCTCTATTCACACTGCTCAAATTAAGTGAATGACATCTATGCTCAGCACCTGTATATTTGTTTTATATCAATGTGATTGTATGTGTTATAAATAGTACAGATTTGTGTGGCAAATACAAGCACATAACACCAGCATACGTTTCTTTTGTCTACATTCTATTTTAGTTGAAAACACTTATAAAAAATATGTGACAGTTGGCTACATAAGGACAGTGCTATAGGACACCTTTATTCCCTTATTTTACATGTATTTCTTTATTGCCTGATCTTCAGCACTTACAAATTGTCTCTAGATTAGAAGCACACATATTACTATATAAAACATGACATAGTTTAGATATAGGACCAACTCATACTTGCCTACCCTCCCGAAATGGTCGCTCTTACCAGGTCAAAGTGGCTGGGTTGGGGGAACTGATGACGTGATTTGTGCTGAATAGTGTCATCATGGCCCCGCACGGCTACACAATGCCGATAATCTTCGCGGGGGCGGGGCCGTGATGATGTAATTATGTGGCCATGCCCCCTGCCCCACCCTTGGAATAGAGCCACGCCCCCTTCTCCCCACACCGCTGTGCCGAGCTGGCTAACTCCTCCTGGAAGAGGCAGCTGATTGTCGGCAAGCCAGGACCAACTCCAGTCCTCTGGGACCCTTACAGTGCATGTATTACAGATCTCCTCAGTATCACAATGAAAATAATCAACACCACCAGTGTGATCTTTTACAATGTGATAATCAGTAATGAATACACCTGTGCAGCTGCTAGGACAGGGCTAGGCACCTGTGACATGCCAGCTGCTGTGGAACTACACATCCCAGTATGCTCTGCCACAGTTTTAGCATCCCCTAACAGTAATATTATGTTTATTTTTAGGGTACATGGTGTTTAAAAAAAAAGTAAAGCCCTTAGTAACCTGTTTATAATGCTATTAAGTATTAGCACTTAATAGCATTATAAACAAGTTACTAAGGGCTTTACTTTTTGGAATACATTGTTTTTAATTTGTTTTATACATTTATCCCACAGCCGCTGGGTTCCGGCATTGAGCTCCTTGTTGCTTGGCAACACACTTTCCGAGGATGGGTGACGTCATCACCAGTCGCCGCCTGCCGGAAGCACACTGGAGTCCGGAACCTGGTCGGTGAGTTGGAGCAAATCACACATGGCGGTAGGGGTTATAAGGTAGGAATTATCTGTTTTTTACTGTTTGTATATTCACCTGACGACGAGGTTACGGACCTCGAAACGTTGTGGCAATAAATACTTTTTCTAAAGACCTGTAGTGCCGTGCAGTGCTCTTCATCCCTGGAGGGAGAACACATCTAACAATTTTGAGCAAAGGCACACAGGCAACGCAACACGTACATTGGAGTGCCGGTCCGACAGCATCCTATATATATATATATTTATATATATACAGTGATTCTTTTTTTTTAGTGTATTTACAAAGCCCGATCACTGGGCCTGATTCAGACCCGGTTGCAAGCGCTGGCAACCGGGTCGATGGTGGCCCACAGCGCATGTGCACGATGGAGCCGGCTCCGTCGTGCGCATGCACGAGACCCGGCTAGCAACAGGCAATCCGTCGCTCCGGGTCTCGACGGATTGCCTGTTGCGGGCCGGGGGGGTGGCTGCCCAAATAGAGGCGTTCCTATGTGAACCCCTGCCATTTGGGGGCGGCCCCACTGATTTCAAGAGTGATGTCAGTGGAGAGATTCCGGCTCTGTTAGAGCCGAAATTTCTCTGGGGTTTGCAGCCACGAGACCCTACCACAAGGGTCTCGTCGCAAGCCCGATGGTCACGATGGTCTTGACCATCGCGACCATCAACCTGGCCGCTCACTATAGCTGTGGGAGGTCACCCACAGCTATGCGAGCTGCCAGGAGGCGGAGTTGCAGCCAGCAGGAGGGGCCAGGGACAGGATACTAGGTAACTGGACGGGGGAGGAGTGAGTGGGCTGCTGCCGGATATGCGGTGCGGGGACAGAGTAGTAGCCGCCGACGATGTGGCTGCTGCTTCTGTCATTTTCTTACAGGCGGCGAGGTGAGTGAGCTGCCGGCTCCCCGGGGACAGAGCAGCAGCCGCGGCTGATAGAAGCCGCAGCTGCTGCTTCTGTAGCTCCGATGTCGCCGGTGATGGAACGGGTAGGAGAGCTGCCGGCTCCCCAAGAACAGAGCGGCAGCTGCGGCTTTCAGTAGCCGCAGCTGCTGCTTCTGTAGTTATGTCACTGGCAGCCAGCGCCGGTAAAGGAAGGGGTGGGATGGCCGCCGGCTCCCCAGAAACAGAGCAGCAGCAACGGCTAACAAGCCGCCGCTGATACTTCTATAAGTCAAAGCCATGCCGGCGGGGACAAGGGGGAGGGGGTCCCTCCGGCTGCCCAGGCCGGGGACACAGCAGGGCAGCTGCGCAGGGAGGGGGGTCACGCCCGCTGCCCGATCACTGCTGGCCACAGTGATTGGAGCACACAGGGGGAGCATCGAGTGATACAGAGGGACCAGCAGGTCCCTCTTATATAGACATCTGCAGGAAGATCTGCTTCCCGCAGCCGAACAGTGGGCATTTTGACTGGTCGTATCAGATACGACCATTGCAGGTAAAGCCCAGTCTGGTATGGTCGTATCTGATACGACTGTGCCAGGCAAGTGGTTAATTAGTACCTCACTCAATTAGATTTAACCATCTGGACTCAAGCACGGATATCCTTACAACCTGGACTGTAATGACAGAGTTTGGGAACCTCCGTTGTAATGTGATAAGAAGGGCAGGTTTCCACTGTTAATGTAGTTAGTGGTACCCCCAAGAGTCAAAAGCAAGAACACTTGTTAGGGAGAGAAAAAATGTAGAACAATGTGATAAAGCAGTGTTTCTTAAACTCGGTCCTCAGGACCCCACACAGTTCATGTATTCCAGGTCACCCAGCAGGTACACAGCTGTGTTCATTACTCACTGACACATTTTAGAAGATCTACAGGTGGAGATAAGTACAGTATATCACTATTGATTCTGTGAGGAGACCTGGAAAACATCACAGTTTGTACTCCTGAGGACCGAGTTTGAGAACCTGTGTACTTGGGTGCTAAGGCGGCCCCCATACATCAGCAATCGATTGTGGCAATTCTGCGTTTTGCAGATGATTGTGCAAAAAAATCTGCAATGTTTGGGCTTCACAGATTGCAGATTTCATTCAAAAAGTGATTGGAATTGGTAAATCAGGTTGTCCAACATGTTGGATTTCACAGATCAATTGGGGCTGTAGATTGCTAGTGTATGATAACAATCAGTCGATTTGCAGACCGTTACTAGTAAAATTATGAGTCTTTCATGATTGGCAGATCTGTATTTGCTGAAAGCGATCTGCAAATGACTGAAATAGATCTATAAAGCTGAGCATACATGGCCAGATAAAATTTCCGTCAGACTGACAGACATTTTATCTGCCTGCCTGCCAACCGCAGATGTCCGCGGCATACACTGTGAGATTTCTCTTACAGTGTATTAGCCGACATCTGCGCTCCGCCCCCGGGGGAGGAGACATTTCCCTGTTCCATCCATGGGAAGGAACACAGGAAATGTCTGTCTGTCGGCCGCGCATACACTGCCCGATGCAGCCAACAGTTCACCGGTAAATATCGCATCGGACGGGCATGTTGGACAATCCGGCATGCCTGACCGAGCAATATTTAACCCTCGGTCGCCCACCCACACGCTACAATTATCGGGGTGATCCGCGGATATCGGGCGGATCGCCCTGATAATTGCAACGTGTATGGCCAGCTTTATGTATGAGTGCACATTGCTAGACTGGGGAATCCTAAAATCTGGCAACAAATCTTCAAATTGAGTTTTTCTGATTGCTGATGTATGGGGGCCTTTAGTGGTGAATGCAGCGGGGTTTGGTGTGTGTCTTGGTGCTGTTCGGGTGTTAGCAGTGAATGTGGAGGGGGAGGGGGGAATGTGTGTCTGGGTGCTTCTGAGGTGTTTGTAGTGAATACAGTGGGAAGGGTGTGTGTCTGGGTGCTGCTGGGATGTTGGCAGTGAATGCAGGGGCAGTAGAGTATGTGTCTGGGTACTTCTGGGGTGTAGAAAGTTAATGTGGAGGGGGGAGGTGGTTGAGAGAGTGTGTCTGGGTACTGCTGGGGTGTTGTATGTGAATAGAGAAGGAGGAGAGTGTGTTACTGTATGCTGCTAGGGTGTTGGAAGTGAATGCAGGGAAGGAAAGTGTGTGACTGTGTGCTGAGAATGTCCTAACCCCCCCTGCTCTGTTGACTCCCATCCTCCACCCCCGCGACTTCTCACTCACTGTCTCATTTCACCCCCCGCTCCGTCTCATCCCTGGTGCTCTTCTGTGGTTCTAGGTCTGTCCAGTCTCCCTTGCAGTGGGAGCTGTTGGAGGGCATTGATGAGACTGGACAGACCATAGGAAATTATTATATAGGTACCGTAAAGTACTCAAACTGTAAATACATATATTTTTAATTTATACAAAAGAACTTTTGTGAACAATAGATATAAGCCAATATATTCATATCAAAGTGCAATACCAATTGAGTAATTTTTCACAATTGCCATCATAAGGTAATGAGAGGAAATGGAAATGATGATATGATGGTGAGAGAATTAATAATTAATTACTTGCAAAAATATGTATATAGACCAAAAAGAAAGTAAGCAGCTGTTCATAGTTGGCACTTGTGGGCAGAGAACTCAAAGTCATGTGCCTTATATCCAGATATCAATCAAACAGGATAACAATACAAACATTACATCAACATATCACTGTTTCAAATGTCTCAGCTATACACTGAGGTGCAAAATGTCATGGGACAGATGCCTAGTATAATTTTTCTACCCCCTCTAGTCTGGTGAGGTGCAGCAGTTCAACGTGGCATCGAATCCACAAGTGGATGGAAGACCTCTGGAGAGATGTTGACCATGGCGGAAATTAAATGTCGAGATAGTTGTCACAGCTCCCAGATATTTGTGAGTGCAGGATCTTTGGGTACGAATGGACCTTTCCACCAAATCCCATAAATGATCGATTGGGTTCATGTCGGGTAAACTTGGTGGCCACACCATTCATCTGAACTCTCCAGAATTCTCTTCAAATTAATTCTGGACAACTTGGGACACTGTTCATTATCCTGCTTGAATAGTCCATCGGTGGGGGTACATGATGTAGTAGAAGGGCTGTAAATGGTCATCAAGCAATGTAATGTAGTGGTTATTGGTCAATAACGTGTTCAGGCAGACCAGTGGACTTAACCCATGCCATGTTAACACACCCCATACCTTTATGGAACCACCACCAGCCTGCACAATGTCTTGTTGACATGGCCTCATGGGGTTTGCACCACCTTTCGAACCCTACCATCAGCAAAAAACAACTGGAAACAAGACTCATTGGACCACACCACATGTTGCCAGTCCTTCTGGGACCATTTAGCAGTGACGTGTGGATACCATGGGAGCTTAAAAATACTGCAGTGACCTGCTGGATATGCATCTCGTACCTGTTGCATTGAATATGGTTGTGATTTCAGCCAATGTCGCTTGTTTGTTACCAGAGACAATTTTGGCCAGATGCCACTGGTCAAGATCGTTAAGCACCCATTTTTAGCCATTGTGCTGTCCACAGTGGGTGGTAATGCCTTCCATGAGGTATTGCCGTTTCACACGTGACACCGTAGATTGAGGATTGTTGAATGTCCACACAACTTCGGAAATTAAATGTCCCATCCACCAGGCACTATCATGCCCAGTTTGTACTCAGGTAATTCATGTTGCCATGCCATGAGCAGCTTAGCTGGTGTTCAAACTGACTCACAAGATGTCATATTACAACTGATGCAGGTCTGGGCATTTCCAAGAAGTCATAGTATGGTGACGTCACTTACCATTACCATTATTTTTACATACTGCTATCCAATGACTTTTGGCACTTCAGCGTACATTGAGACCCATAAGTGCAGTATATATAGTATTTTGTTTACACAAATGTAAATTGTACAAAAGAGCAGGACATCCTGATTGATATAATGACAAGTAAAGAGAGAAAGAAGGATCCAACATGCCAGAATACCCCCATCTCTGCTGTCTAACCATTTGCTAATAGCATTGAATGGTAGCTGAGAGGCCATGGAGAGAGTTGCTGGTATGAATATAGAGTAAATAGCACTTCTGCTGTCAGAGTATAAACATACAGGGAGTCCTGGTATCAATTCAAGGGAAACCGATGTACAATAATACTCTGTTTAGAAAATATTTATAGGATAGAAGAAATACCTGTAGGTATAGTAATAGAAATTAGAGTTTCATAAACTCTTGTGCTGGTCCATGAGTGCCAGCGCTATCAGTCCCTGGAAATGAAGTATGATTTGCCTTAGGAGTTGTGGTCTGACCAAGCCCCCAAGGTGAAATGCGTGCCATTTCCGGGTAGCGCCAGCTATGACGACACTCATCACAGGAGCTTGTGAACCTCTCATAAGTGTTACTATAATGGTAACAATATCAAATGACTGACACATTGGCATAGTTCACCATGCCACTGCGGATGGTTTCAGCTAGAATATTAAGTTGTAAATCCATCATCAACAAAAGATCTCCCCTGTTATGGCCCTTTGAATATTTAAGATGCCATTGTCCACCAACATCATAGTTCAAACACATGATCAATTAGGAGTTGTGGCTTGCAATAGAATAATCTACAGAAAATCAGTTATCTTTAATCATTGTGGGAAATAGAACTGCTACAATTTTCTTAATTGGTACCTACAGTCTACCATACTTATAAGATTTCTCTATTGTGTGTTAAGGAGGTTGGAGCTGTTGGAGCTGCTATCCATATATATCAGATAACTTTTCCTAATTTATTTACTGGCAATGGGACCTGGCATATGTCCCCTTCTTTATCCGCTGCTCCACACCATGCTCTGTCCTGTCCCACCCCTAATCCCCCCCTGTGCCTGCTGCTTTGTTCTTTTCCAACCACCCACCCCTGATCCATCCCACTCCCATTCTTACTGTATTCCCAGGACCACGGTGAGTCCTTCTCTCCTGCTAGGCTAGAGTCTACATGCATGTTGGAGACGAGGCAGACCTCAACAGATTATTATATAGATGTACACACATTTTATTTAGTTTTCTGATGAACCAAGAGCTCTTTAGCAACCTCTGCTGTGCTGCGACTGGCTGACTCACAGTCACCCATCACACAGTCACTCAGCCAATCGTAGAATAATAGACACACTTCCTGCAGGCAGCACAGCATGAAGAGGTTAATAAGAGTCAGTATGACACACACAAGGCTGGATCACAAGAGGGGCAATACAAAGCTGATATTTTCATGCATTCATTAATTTATTTTTCTCAATTAAAATAGATACATTTTATGTTTTAATTTTAGGCGTATAAGTATTTCACAGTGCATTTAAACAATTAATAAATAATATATCAATAAATATGTATTTAGTAACAGTTTCTATAGCGCAGCATATTCCATTGCATTTTACAATTTGAACATTCTACATCAAGGGATAAACAGTATTTACTAAAGGTTGATTTTGGCTTGATGGTGTATTTATAGGTGATTTTCTGTGTGATTTGCAAATCAGGGATTTACTAAAGGCAAAATCAACTATAAAACCGAATCCCTACCAAAATAGACCATCGACCAAACATCAATGCTTTCACATAGACCACTACAGGATTCTCTCATTTACTAACAGTATGATTGAAAATCGACTCAAAGTCGACTACAAAATCGACAGAAAATGCCCAAATAAATAGGCTATTAATAAACAGGTGATTTTAACTTCTAAACACCATTCTATTGGTAGGAACTTAATTATAATGCTTGTAAAAGGAGACACAAGCATATGGTGCACTGTGGCGTGCATGTTAACTCCTGACACCAGTTCCTGTGGCATATCTCCCTTGACCCATTCCTCATACTCATTATAATCCACCTCCACAGTTGACCCTCCTCCAGTACTGCATGTAGAGCGCCTTTGCAGGATCTTGGATTTGACACAGCATCGGATGTCTGAAAAATGCTTCTCACACTGGAGCTTGTCACTTTTTAAATGCCCAATAGCAATCAGCACATCAACTGCTGTCTGCCACATGGCCCGCTTTCTTCTTGCAGATGTGCGGGCCCGGCAACCAAATAACTCCTCAAAGTTAGACAAGGAGTTTACCAACGCACAATCCTCCCCAAAGTTAAACCTGATATTGCAGCCAGATTTAGTTTTGCCAGGTTGCCAGGTTGAGGCTCCTCCCTCGAAACTGAGTCCTAGCCCTCTGCCACCTCCATCACACTATCCTCACCAATTGGATCTCTCCTCCACCTCCCTATCCTCTCTTGCCCTACTCCTGGTACTGTAGCCTCCATAACAAATAGAAAAATAAATACACAAACTACACTTAAAAACTAACACAAAACTTGAACACACACACTCCTCTGGCACATATACAGAAACACTGATAAAGACTAAATAAAAATAATTAGACTAGACAAAATATAAGACAAACTTCAAAATAACAATAACAATACAAATACTGACAGGACAAAACTCACTTTTTGAACAACTACATGAATTCACTAGTCTCTTGCTAAACACTAATCCCTCCTCTCTCTCCATGAAATAGGGATGGCCATTGGTGGGTTAACTTTCGATGGTCACCATCAATGTTACCATAGGTGGTTGGCAGCAATGGCATTAAACCATCGACTGGCAAACATTGATGGCTTTATCCACCCTATGGTCATCCCTGCTTTCATAACTGACATACAGTGGGCAAATCAGGGGGTGGCATCACTGCTCATGCTCCATGTCCCAGCTCATGAGAAAAAAAAATTGCGTTGCTCTGTACCATCGATGGCGGAGAACCATTAGATCTCCAACATCAATGTCAAAACCATCAACCATCGGTGGATAACCATCAATGTTTGTTAAACATCGATGGTCGATGACCATCCCTACCGCAAAACACCCTTTTAATATGCTTGTGTGCGTGCCAAGAGTACAAGGATGTGTTTGGTGATTTTGAAGTGCACATACCATGACTATTTTTACACTCTTGAAAATCAACCCACATCACATTAGATTTGAAATTGATTTAAAAATCGAATGTTAGTAAATAAGAGATTTGGCCAGTGATTTACACAGTCGATTTTGAGTTGATTTCATTCAATGGAAATTGACATAAAATTTGACAAAAAAAATCAAACTTTAGTAACTATACCCCTAGACACCAGTGGCGGCTCCAAGGGTGGGGCTGTAGCGCAGTCCAAAATTAAAATAGGGGAGCCACACCAACTGTCAGCGAGTCCCAGCCATCTATGTTTGGCAGTGTTTGAAATGGCAGTTGGTGTGGTTCCCCTATTTGAAATTTGGACTGCACTGCAGCCCAACCTCTGGAGACTCCACTGGATACCAGTGATTCTGGACTGCAGCCTCACTAGCCAGCCAGGAGGAAGTAAGAGGTATTGTTTTTCAGGGGCGTATTACAGGTGGGCCCGTGTTCACTCCCAGTCCGGGGCCCCCTCCTCTCTCATTGGCTGCCGTCAGCGAACTGACAGCAGCAGTAGACTCCGGGCACTAGATTGTGCCCAGAGTCTCCTGCGCATGCGCAGTTCCCCGGGAAGATGGCGTGGCAGACATTTTCCTGGTGATTTCGTACTGCGCATTGCAGGTGTTTTGTGTAGCGCTACTCCGTGGAACTTCGGAGAACTAAGTATGCAGGGTGTGTGGTGCAGAAATACAGAAAAGGTGAGGTTTACCATGCGCACGAAAACCTGCTGCTTATGAAAACACACCCAGTAGGTGATCACCACCACCTATACATAAACAATTCAGCAATAAATATAAATTGGGTGCTATATTCCACCAGCGCTGGAACCCATAATACTCCTACTGTAAAAAATAGTCAGGTTCCTTAAAAGTAGTCAGATACAATCCATTCTTTCCTCCAGAAGCTGTATGTAGTAAAGTTCTCCTTATTTATTCTCCTTTCCATTATGTGCCTCTTCACATCCCAAAGTTCTCACAACAGATGATATGTAGGATATATATGAGGGATAAAACACATAGAGAAAGGAATGTAGTGTAATACCATTTAATAAAAACACATATGTTGAAATTACACAAAAAAGGATCTATACAATTCACAAATAATTAATTGTCACTTCTCTCCAAACTAGATGAATTCAAAGCTATTACCAGCAGGGCTTTTAGAACTGGATGGAATCAGTTCTATAAAGCATAAGATGGAATCCTCAGAAATCCCGAGTACCCCCCGCACACCCTGCACACCCTGCATTACAAATACGCCCATGTTATTTTTATTTATTTGAAATTTTGGGCGGTTTTAGGTGTACAAATTTTACATGGGGGCTGAGGAACGTTACATCTGCTCTGATAACCTCCACTGAACTGCAGAACAAATGCATGTACAATTATATATGTTTCACATTTTGTCAGGCATATGAACATTTATGAATGCTATATTTGTGACTATTACAATATGCTATTACATAAACTTTTACTTAAAATTTAGTGGCTTGTGGCCATGATGGGCCTGAGGCCACACAAAACTGATTGAGAATTAGATTGTATGTATTACGAATGTAATTTCAAGTATTAAGTTTGTATTCAGACTTTTTGCCTGGTAAGGAGAATGTGATATCATCTTGTTATGCACTGGTAATTATTGCCTTTTCTTGTGATTATTACTTGACCTCTATGTTCCTCTTGAATTCTTGACCGCATACTTGAATCTGACAGGTTTTCATGTTTCATTAAAAAAATTAGAAAGCTGGGTCTTCACAATAATTGCATTGTGCTAGATGATCTGTGAGTATAACAGAACGACCATTACACAGTACAGTGATGCTATCAGTGCTAATGTTATTTCTGACATTCATTTCATATCCTAGTCGGATGGGATCCATATTTTGTTACCTAATAAAAATGTAATATTGTTATGGTGATATATAAATGTGATGTTTGTTGTGCCTGACAAGGCCAGATATTTGTGTCCCTGGACAGACATATCAGTATAGTAATGCTGGAGAGCATCAGCGCACAGAAAATTACTTAATGAAATTTCCCTGATTCAAAATTATATAGCAGCAAAATCATCATTATCAGTCTTGCATATTTCTATTATAGGTTATAGTTCAAAGCGAGTCTTTTATGTCAAATTAATAATGAATTAAGTACTTTAAGGAAGAAGTATAACCAAAATGTTTATTTTAGAAATACCCTGCCCAAAAACTGGTAGAAATACAGGGAAGTTACAAACGGCTGTGTGGACCTGCACACTGAGGGCCTGATTCAGAGGCACTCGCTATTTGCGAGAGCTCGCCCTGAATCAGGGCGGATTTAAAAAAAAAAAAAATCCTCCTCCAGGCCGCTCGCATAGCTGTGGGTGGTTTGCGTGCGGCCTGGTAATGACATCGAATGATGTCAGTAGTGCCGCCCACAAACGGCAGGCGTTCCTTCAGGAACGCCTCCGTTTGTCCAGCCACCCCCCCTCCCCGCCTACAAAACGGGGCGAGATGTCGGTCGACATCGACAGCCGCCCCGTTTTGTAGCGAGCCCCGGAGCGAGTGAAGTTCTCACTCACACCGGGACTCACGCACGCGCATTGCGCATGCCTCACGTGCGCACTGGCCAACCATCAACCCACTTGCGAGCGATATGCGCTCGTGAACGGGTCTGAATCAGGCCCTGAGTACTACTACTATGTGTTTGATGGCAAGCTGCAGCACTAGATAACTGACTATCTGATTAGTTATATTAAAGAGAATTATTTGTGCTGCGCTCAAACCGATTCAGTCTGTATATGCTGTGGTCTAGTATTAATCCTTATACTGTGTACCCCTAGTATTCAGTAACTAAATTATCATGGAGAAAGCAGATGGGTCAATTTTAAAAAGTTTTACTTCAAACATGTAGATTCATGAGAAACATAATAACAATGGGTATCGATAGGTAAATATCAAAATAGAGTATAGCAGTTAATCATACATTCAAGTTATGGATATGATACTGAACAATGTCTATCAATTAGAGCATGCAGTGCTCTGTAGAAAACTAAGTTGAATGCTGGTAGATACTTTTTAATAATAAGTCCAAGTATGATATTCCCAAAGAAAAATGGTAAACGTTAATAAAATTAATTTGATAGTTGAAGGTGGATTGCGGCGTCCCGCTAATTGCCTAGGAAAAGTTCACTTGGAATGGATTGGCATACGTAGTATTGAAAGATAATAACAGACTCCGGTTAAGTGTAGAGGTTAGGATGTACATAGTCCAGATGTTAACATAGGTAGCGTTGTGAGACATTTAGACCGTCGTGAGACAGGTTAGTTTTACCCTACTGATGAGGTGTTGTCGCCATAGTAATAGGTAACGTTGTCCGGGATGTGATTTCTCGGGGGAGGCTATATGGAGGCTGGAGAACGTACAGGAGTACTCTATTGGGAATGGACAACAGCAGTGCGCCTGTCTCCAGGTTCCTTACTGCGCCCGTGCTTCCGGAGAGGCAAATCGCTGTCTTGTGGATGGAGTGTCACGGGAGTAGTTCTTCGGAACCAACTACCGGGGACTCCCTCCACTACAGAGGACAGCCGACCGCTCCTTTCCCTCACCGGCTACGTGGTCACGGTCCGTCTTCTCCTTCTGTGGCAGGTTCCTGGTCGCTGGCTTATGTTCGCGTGATCGCGACTTGCTGTATGCTGTGTGTGATAGTCTTTCAATTGAGAGTAGATATATGGTTTCTTTGTGGCAATCTCCAATGCGTTTCAGCCGTATTGGCCTTCCTCTGGGAGCATCAGTGTCACTTACATATCAGACTTACAGTGGATGTGGGGGGGAGGACAGTAGATGGCAGTTACTGTATCATACCCTCATAGTATATGCGGTGGGTCCGCTCATGCACCATTCACTTCATATGTACATGGGACAGAGCAGCCACCTATCCCCTTACCTTAAGTGAGTGGTACCTTCTTATTCCTATTTTTATTGCATTGCTATACCTGATACATCATATACATACCCAATGTCCTCTCTTATCTCAGTCTGCATATATATATATATATATATATATATATATATATATATTGCACATGTTCTTATAAAATCAGCACCCTGATATATGTTTATATGTGTTTATTGATGTTAACTGTATCAAATGTAATTGCATAGTTTGCAGATTGCAACATCATGGTTCTGTTGCTGTAATACCACATACAGTGTTTCTATTTAGAGCAACAGATATTCCATGGTGAGATGGACTCTCTTGATATGAATTGATGTTTTTCAGTATCATTTGTATGTTTTGCAGCAGGGTTATGTTCTAGTGATCATTAAGGGATGATATCCGTATATTATTAATTTATCCTTAAATATTTCACCCAGATATGGTTCTTTGTATATTAATTATATGTGATTGTGTTTATATGCTAATGTGATTAAATAGCATATTATTACCAGATGGTGATACTGACCATTTAATTTTTACATCAGTAGGGCATAATTATTGCCCTCTGATGATGATATATGTTGTCCAGTGTATATAGTCTTCTTTCATGTATTCATATATTTTTAAATATATCCAATAAAAGTTATATTTTATAACAATAATTTAAGTAGAAATCACTTAAGGAATTTTCAATTGGATACATGATCTAGAGCAGGGGTGGGCATTATTTCAGCTGGGGGGCCACTGGGCAGGTTTTGTCGAACTGTTGAGGGCCATAAGTGATGGACCGGACCTGTAACCCTGGAGGTTTGCATCATTCACCTGCCTTTATGTGTGTGTATATGTGTAGTATGTTTGCTGCCTGTAGTTTTTTGGGGCATTTTCTAACATGTCTAATAATGGTTGGATTGTCATTTACAATACATTTTAACATCCAGTGCAGTATAATGGAATTGACTGAGGCACTCATTGTGAGGATACCGGGTTTATGTCTGTGTCATTTTCGCCTATTGGCCCTCAACGTCTTGAGAAAGGCAACAGGTATAGCTCTCGCTTCTTTTATGGGTTCAAGGATCGCACAGTAAGCATGCAATACCAAGGTACAAGAGCACCTTTATTACATACACACTAATTATAGATGTAAACCGCAACCACACTATGTACTATATACAGATGTGTCCACATAGACCTTTCCTAAAATCTAGTCATATGGCCAAATTTGCCATGCCTGAATCTACAAATTAGCCACGCCTTGTGATTTTTCTTAAAATCTGCTACTTTATATGACTATGTTTACAGGAGAAAAAAATTTGGATCCATCCTATTGCTACTCGTCGTGGTGCATCTTAGCCATGCTGGTATCTCGTGCCAAATGAAGCAAAAAAGGAAAGGTGTATGAGCAGGGCTGGCTCCAGGGGTGATGTCCTGCTGAAATTGGGATGTTGGGAGGGGTGCGCCCTCTATGGGGTGGCGCCCCTGTTCAACCGCACTGGTCGAACACCCCAAGAGCTGGCCCTACTCCTGTAGTTGTCTCTGTTGCTATTCTGTGCGATTCCATTGTGGACAGTGGGATCATCACACTCATTAAGCACATTATACCACTATGCTATGGGGGGCCACCATGGATGTTGTTTTTTTGTAGGTGCCTGGCCCCCAAATCCACCTCTGCCTCCCAGCATGCCTGAGGTGCAGAGAAAGAGGAAGTTATGTCAGAGCCTGACACTAGTGAGGAGCTCAAAATGTTAAAATGTTAGAAGTGCATGAGTGCAGTGTGAGAGGAGGGTGGTTCGGTCGTTGCCGACACTGATGCCTGTTTGAGTGGAGGCGGCACACTGTCAAACGTGTAACCTGATTAGAGGAGCTTTGATCTCAAGACTCTAAAGCTTCACATTCAGTGAAGCTCTTCTTGACTTCATATTATCTCTCCTTACATAGGGGGAGGGGCCCTAGATTGCACACACTAAGCACAATGTAAGGTGCTACCTACTGAGACTTGTAGTGCTGCAAGTAGAAACAGACAAATGCAAGTGCACACTCTACCATGCTGAACCTAATAATAGTACTGCTAAATTGCGAAAGAGGTTCTTGGCATAATAATGGCCATAATTATGGGCCTGCCCACCGCGTCCAGGTGACCTCTATCAGGCAGGTCCCTAACACTCCTATGGAACAAATACAGGGCACGGGACACCCCCAGGCCAACCCAGCAGAACCGCCCCATGGCATCACACTAGTGTGCGATTTAAAGTGAGGGTTAAAGAATAAAGAAAGCCTATGTGTTAAGTCCCACATAAGTAGGAGGTTATAATAAAAAGGGTATAAAGTGCTATATATTTAAAAAACGAACTAAAGAAGTGAAAAAGTGTACATTATGATTCCATGAAGCAGCTCAGCCACACCAGCCCAGAGAGCCCCGCACCCCAATACCAGTCCCAAAACTGACACACAGCATATATATTACCCTCAGTGTGCCTCATAAGATGTGCAGTCTGGAGTGCAAGTACTCCTTGCTAATTAAAAACACCCAGGAAAAGGTGAGAGGGGTGCTAATCAAGGTGGAAGGAGTCTCATCCTTCCAGTATGCATACATACATATAGTACAAAATACATAGGGGGAGGGGCCCTAGATTGCACACCCTAAGCACAATGTAAGGTGCTACTTGCTGAGACTTGTAGCGCTGCAAGCAGAAACAGACAAATGCAATATTATCTCTCCTCCAACTTTGTTAAGTGCGTGACAGATGCCAAGCATTTTCTTCTTGTCTCAGCCCAGTAGCAGCACCATTAACATAATTAACATAGACCTGTTTTGAGGACCTGAGGTCCATCAATTGCATCTCCCGATTCCACAGGGAGTAATGCCGTTTGGTTAAGGAGTGGATGAGCAGCAGTGTGCCTTGCAGCCATGCCCACCTATTTATTATAATGCACCTGCATGTGGTGCCCTCCTTTGCCAGCAGAATAAGTCTTAAAGTATTCAAGAATTTTACCAAACACTGTTGATAATGTATTACGGTATATATTACAGTCTGTGCTATTCCCAAATGTAATCTCACCTCCAGTAAAATTACTAAATTGATATAATTTATTTATTTTGTATTGATAATTCCATCAAATATTGATAAATGCCCTCTGAGAATACAAAACCTCCCCTTTGGTGGCATAAAGCAGTGAGCACCTACAAGCCATTCACATTTAAGGGATGTTTTTACAGTTTCCACTAAAAATGAAAAAAGGGGGTACAAGGATAAAAAGTAGTGAAATAGGTTTCTTGGGGGGCTGTGTGGATGTGCCAGGTTTTTTTAGGATTGTAGGTAAATGAGGCAGGTGGATTTTTAAAAATTTTTAAGAGTGCACTTTAGAGACATAAATATGCTAACACCCATTTTCAAGTACCCCAAATTTGACTGGGCTATTTATTTTCACCAAAAAATACTGTTTTCTATCATTCTTCACCACTTTTACAAATATGCATCTAGAAAGCATTTAACACAACTTAAGGACACAAAGTACTTTTATTAGGGCTAATAGTACACATCTGTAATGATTTCCAGTGTCAGTGCGTCTTATATTGGGGTACAGACTGATTCCCCCAATCTATTCAGTACTTTCCGCCTGTTATGCATTCGCGCTTTCGCCTGTTCTGTAATTGACTAGGGCGAATTGCGGGGACACGCATGCCGCAAATTCACATCTCAAACAGGCCAATGCAGCGGAATGTACAATAGGCGAAAAGTTGGATACTTTTCACCTATTGCACTTTCCGCCTAAATAAATATGCCCCTAAAACACAAGGGAAACGCTTATGAACAGAAATATCAAAAGTATGGATGTCTCTGTGGATTAGGATTGCTAGGGCATCCATCTGTGACTGCTGATCTTCGATCTGCGAATATATGCAAATGTCACAGATGCCGAGGAATGCAAGCATCTGCATACAAAGATGCAGCATTGGTCACAGATCCTTTGGTTATCGTTCTTCACAGAATGGACGAGTGTACTGAGACTCCAGAGACAATTTTTTTTGCATACAGGATCGCATCGCAGGATCTGACACGCCTGCATTCTTTGCTGCCACTCCCCATTACCTTCCACAAACACTCCCTACTGCCAATCACCCTGCAGGGAAATAGTTGCTGCGAGCAACTGCGGGTAATGTACCTTGATACATGTGCAGTGTGACTTAGACACATACATATCTCAGATTGCTGATTATCGCTTAGCTGCAAAACCATCGGCATAGCATACATCTTTGAGTGAGGCTCTGAGCTGTAATTTTCTGTTTTTTTTTTTTGCAGTAAACAAATAGGGCCTGATTCAGAGCCGGACGCTCTGACCAGAGCGCTCGCTCTGAATCAGGGCCCTCCTCCAATAAAATGGAGCGTCCTCCTGGACGCTCGTATAGCTGTGGGTGACCACCCACAGCATATACGAGCGTCCAAAAAGATGGTCGCGATGGTCTTGCGGTAGGGTTTCCCAGCCACAAGTCCTGGAGTGATTTTGGCTCTATCAGAGCCCAAATCACTCCCACTGACATCACTAGTGATGTCAGTGGGGCCGGCTTCAGACGGTAGGCGTTCCCATGGGGACGCCTCCGTCTGGCAGGCACGCCCACAGCACGCCCACCAAAGGGGGCGTGCTGTCAGTCACCATCGACAGCACGCCCCCTTTGGTGCGAGACCCGGAGCGACAGCGTGGCTGTCGCAGTCCGGGTCTCGCGCATGCGCACAACAGAGCTCCCTCCGTCGTGCGCATGCGCAGTGGGGAACATCGACCCACTTGTGAGCGTACTGCCGCTTGCGAGTGGGTCTGAATGACCCCCATAGTCCATTATATTCCTGCTTCTGGTTTCTTTTACAATGTGCTCTGGCCCTGATTCAGAGCCGGACGCTCTGACAGAGCGCTCGCTCTGAATCAGAGCCGTCCTTCTTAATTTTTAGAGCGGCCTCCTGGCCGCTCGTATAGCTGTGGGTGACCACCCACAGCTATAGCGAGTGCCCAGGAAGATGGTCGGGATGGTCAAGACCATCGCGACCATCGGGCTTGCAACGAGACCCTTGTGGTAGGGTCTCGTTGCCGCAAGCCCTGGAGTGAGATCACTTGTGATGTCAGTGGGGCCAGTCCCAGATGGTAGACGTTCCCATGGGAACGCCTCCGTCTGGGCAGCCATGCCCCTTGCACACCCACCAAAGGGGGCGTACTGTCACTCACCATCGACAGCACGCCCCCTTTGGTACGAGACCCGGAGCGACGGCTTGCCCGTCGTTATTCGGGTCTTGCGCGTGCGCACGAAGGAGCCGGCTCCGTCGTGCGCATGCGCACTGGGCCAACATCGACCCGCTTGCAAGTGCTCATCGCTCGCGAGCGTGTCTGAATCAGGCCCTCTGTGCAATTATATGAATTATTTATCATTCTGTATATACCCTTTCTTTTAACAACCTGATACCAAGTATTACATCTGTCCTGACTCCTGAGCAGCTTTTTTTTCTAGTCAGTTCACAAAAACTTCCAAACCACAAATGTAGTTTAGAAGTGATTTTCCAATAGCCGGCTATGGCCCTCATTCAAAGCCACTCGCTATTTGCGGTCGTTCGTTCTAAAACAAGGGGTGGCTATTCAAATGAACCGTTCGCTGTTTGCGGTCTGTTCACGCCTCTATGTCTGAACGAGCGAACAAAACTTGCGTTCGTTTTTTTTTAAAATACGCCCCCTGGCCACTCGCATCCTACGTCATGTCCGCTATTTATTAGATTAATCCAGTACATCGACAAGGGTATGAACTGCTCGCTATTCTTGGGGTTGGTGTTTGCTACCACAATTTTGCGAGCAGTTCTGACTATAAAATAACCCAGTGACGTGGTCAATGACGCTGCTGTTTTAAATATGCACACCCATAAAACGCTCGTTTTGACCTTTAAGCACGCCTGCGTTCTGATTTCCACTCCCCATTTTCAAGCACCTTCCCTTGTTACCACCCACATACGCCTCTTTCTGTCACTCAAAATAGCAGGCATTCGCTATTTTGCGAGCACATGAATTTCGTCCGCACTGACTGGTTAGCGCATGCGTATAACGATCCGTACGCATGCGCAGTTGGACAAACATCGCTCGGAACGAACGAGCGGCCGCTTACGAGCGGCTCTGAATCAGGCCCTATGTTTCCTTTGCTTACTTCAGATGGCAACACTTGAATAAAGGTGTCCAGTTCCCTACAACTATGAACAGTTTTCCATTACATGTGTCCTCCCACCAGTGTAACAATTTGGGATGTTTACTGGTGGAGGAAAAGAAAACCTGTTTACAACTTGTTGCACTGCAGAGTTAAGGTGACAACTCTTAGCTATACAGAGTAAGTGCAGACCTTCCAGAGCCATATTATGGGGTCCATGGGCCTGATTCAGCACGGATCGCAAGTCTGCAATTGCACGTAGCGAAATTCTGCAAATGAATGTGATTGCACTGCGATCGAAGCACTATACCAAAGACTATAAAGCCGCCCACTTCCCATTACATACATACTCAAGTCAGCACAAACATCGGTAACATCGAGTAACATTGGACCCATACGCAGAGTTGTGGCTGAACTTGACATGTTGTAATACCTGTGAAGCTTCCTATCGTCATGCAGAGCTCAGGCTGCATATCCCATAGCTGGGGCTTAATTATGCACGACTCTGTAACGGCGCTCAAACGCACAGGCATGTCTGCATTCCTTTGACCACCCCCCCTCTCCACCCACAAACGGCACTTACTGTGAATCATTTCTGTGTTACACTGCGTATCCACTACGTTCGCATAGCCGATTACTGTGGCCGGCTTGCGCATGCGCACTGTAGTGCATGCGCAGAACACAAACATCGACTGGTTGCATGCATCCACAGCTTTGCGATCCAACCTGAATCAGGCCCAATGTACAGTACTAAGCCTCGGAGTGACATAAAGTGGATGGAGATAAGGTACCAACCGATCAGCTCCTAATGCTGCAGTGCATACACACGGTACAACCTGCACAACCAAAGATATCGCTGATAGATTTCCCTCCAACTTTCTGTAGTGCAGGGCAAACGATTTTAGGTGTACACACTGATAGATATCTATGATAGATATATCAGTGAAGTCATGTCTTTACAGGCAAATCTTGACAAATTCATCCAAACTGGCCTGCATGTATGGTCGACCATAGATATCGTTACCGTTCATGCGGGAAAGCGCGTCATTGGTCAATCGTTCACTGCATAAAAATTAACAAAATGAACGATTTATCTTCGAACAAAATCGTTGTCGTCCATATCATTCAGGAAAATCGTAACTCTAATTTTTCAAACATCAGCCTGTAAAGTGACTGTTAAGAGCTGATTGGTTTGTACTTTATCTCCATCTGTAACACTCTGGTGGGTTAGATGCTGTCTGTAATGTACCTGTTATCTTCCGGGCTTCCTAGTTTAACGTTAGAGAGGCAGAGGACTTCCCAAGGCCCAACACAATGAATGACACACAGAATACAACGTATTACTTTTTATTTCACTGGAACTCTTCTTCTATTCAGGATATCCTTCAGCATAACAAATAAGTAACAATACATCATACAATAGTCTTCAAATATTTATATACACAATAACATTACTTTTGCAATTAATGAAAAGGCTCCATGCCCAGTAATGGCCTGTTAAATCCCTGGAACAAATTGTGTATCTCTTTTCGCTAAGCTATCTTAGTTGAATTGATTTAACTATTTACAAAGCTAATAATAAGGCAAGGGCTGTAACATCATAGACAAGTATAAGTACAATCTTAGGGCCTGATTCAGAGCCGCTCGCTATTTGCGGTCGTTCGTTCTAAAACAAGGGGTGGCTATTCAAATGAACCGTTCGCTAATTGCGGTCTGTTCACGCCGCTAAGTCTGAACGAGCGAGCACATCGAACAGCGTATAAACTGCTCGCTATTCTTGTGGCTGGTTTTTTCAACCGCTATTTTGCGAGCAGTTCGGAGTAAAAAAAAACCAAGTGACGTGGTCAATGACGCTGCTGTATTAATTATGCGCTCCCTTAAAATGCCCGTTTTGACCTTTAAGCGCGCATGCGATCTAATTCCACACCCCCGTTTTCAAGCACCTTCCCCTGTTACCACCTACATATGCCTCCTTCTGTCACTCAAAATAGCAGGCATTCGCTATATAGCGAACAAACGATTTTCGGCCGCACTGGTTCGCGCATGCGTATTAAAATCCGTACGCATGCGCAGATGTGCGAACATCGGTCAGAACGAACGAGCGGCCGCTTACGAGCGGCTCTGAATCAGGCCCTTAGATGTTAGTCTCTTTCTCTGTGAATATGTGAGGCTATAAAATGAACGTCAATGTCTGTTTGTCCTTTCTAGTGTTACAGTGTGCAGTGAATCTATCATTTTAAATCCTGCACCAGTCTAACTGAGCATATATTTGTTCTCTTGCTCAATTACGAATAATCAGAAATGTAATAATCCTGTTCCTGAGACAGTGGGGTAATAATGCCTGTTGTAGCAATGGGGATGCCGGATAGTGTTATGATCCCTAGCAAGTTAGAGTCAGTTGGATATGATAACAGACCTAGGCCCTCATTCAGACCCACTCGCAAGCGGGCGCACGTACGTTAGGCGTACGTACAAAATTATTTAAATTCAATGGTTCGCTCGTATTTTCGTTCGCAACTAAAATTCCTCCCTAAACTCAGGCGACCCCTCCTCTAACTAACGAGCGTGCGAAATAGCGAGCGTACATCCCCGAAATGGCTTGAAGGGAACGCACGCACAAGTATAAACCGGAAGTGGCCTTGTCAGATGTCGATTACCTGCTCCTTTATTCTGCCTACCTCCATCAATCGTATCATGCCAATCAATGTATCAATTAGCTTAATTGTTTTTTTTTTTCAACACAATGCAAGAAACTTTACTCTTGTCCGTGTTTGTGTTTACCCGCAGAATACGTACGGATGGAACATTCGCTTTTATTGTTCCAAAAACATGTGAACCACAATTAAACAATTGTTCTATTGCTGTGGATCCCCGCATATTTCCCGGGGTTCATTTCTTTATTTAAATTTGCTTACGCATGTCACTGCATCAAGCCTATCATAACTCTCAAGAGATTTCTGGCCCTGTTGAACACATGACATACACTAACCAATAAAATTGCTCCTGTTAATTTCCAAAATACATTAGCCAATCAGAAATTTTTTGCACACTTTATCAAAAATGATTTGTATGAAAAACACCATTGCATCATGAGAGCCTCCACATTCACCAGGCGCGAGCTGCTGGTGCTTACGGAGGTGATGGATCGCCGTATCACCAGCCAGCCTCCACCCATCACCAGCCGGCAGAAGCGCTCCGCGTATGCGGAGGCACGGGCCCGCCTGCGGTCCTTCGGTTCACGCCGCAACATCGGGCAGCTGGAGCGCAGGTGGTCAGACCTGCAACGGCGAATGCCCCGCTTGCTGGCATGCTTTCGCATGCAGATACAGGAAAGTAAGTGTTATGTATTGTGGTTTTCATGTTTGTGTTTGTGGGGCAAACTGCGTGTGCATGTTTTCCTGTCTGTCCTATTTATTATTTGTCCTCATATCTGCGTGTGCATGTTTTCCTGTCTGTCCTATTTATTATTTGTCCTCATATCTGCGTGTGCATGTTTTCCTGTCTGTCCTATTTATTATTTGTCCTCATATCTGCATGGCCATGTTTTCCCTCTATTTCTGTTTTTTTCATTCTACTCCTATTTGCATGTTTTTTGTTGGTGGCTTTTTTTTTTTTTCTTGGGCCCCGGATTTGGCCAGAAACTAACCTCAATTTGTTTGACATATTTTAGGTGGACAGCCAAGACTACGCCGTCACCGTCCGGCCAGACAGCGTTCCCGACCACTATCCCCAACCCCCAGCCAACACTCCACCCCAAATATTTCCCCTATACCCCACTCCTCCCCAGCCTTCCAAGACCCTCTCCCGGAACTGTCGGGCCTCCTTCCCCTCCGTCCCACTTCCCCCTCTCCTCCACCCACCCCTCTTCCAATTACCCCCTCCCCGGAGTCTGTCATTACCCCTCCCCGTTCTTTGGGGATTGAAGGCTCCTCCGAGGAAGAACATGGAGGGACTTCCGGAGCTCCCGTTTTGGCTCCCGGTATGTTTTTCTTTCTCATTTTTTTTAACCACAAACTGTTTTTATGTAATCATGTGTCGTGCCTTTATTCGTGCTTTTTTGGTTTACTTTTGGTGATTTAGCAGTTTGCCTTTACCTCTTCCTGCTGATTTCAACATACACATATCACACCTGTGGGAATTTGTACATAGGCCTTGTATTTTTGGCAGCACCCCCTTTTTGTTTTGGTTTCTTTTTTTTAGGTTTAGGAGTGATTTCGTTGTGTTTTTGTTTTTTTAATGTGGATTCCCTATTGTTTTATTAATCCACACACTTTTCTCACCCACAGAGGAACAGAGGCGTCGGCAAGAGGTGGACGAATGTGTTGCCCAGATGCACCAACATGTCATTGGCGTTCTTGTGGGCCTTGACCGGCTGTCTGGCATCCTTCGCCAGTAGTTTTTTTTGTTTATTTTCGTTTTCTAAATAAATTTTTTAGTTCTAATATACGTTCTGGCTCATTCTTTTTTTCCAAAACAAAAATAGTTTTCCATGACATAAGTAGACTGTTCCTGCAAGGATTTCCCTTTTTTAAAAGTTAGATTGTGTTTTGTATTTGTATGTTAAACAGCCACAAGAAACACATAACAGTAACAATGTCATTTCCCTTTTTGGGTGTAGTGTCAATTAGATATTTCGACATTTTACAGGTTCCTAGTTGGTGTGCAAGCTGCTTAGGCCAATCTTCCAAATCCAAAGGTTTGGACAGGCTTCCTTTTGGTGTGGGTTGGGAACCTGAAAACATATTTCAGTTTACATCAACTGGTGCCAGTACTGGATTACCCCTTAGTCAAATGTAAGGTGTGTTAACCTGGTTACACTTGCTGTTAACGTCCAAAAAAAGGAAGACCATTTCACTCTCCAAACATTTATTCACAACATCAATGAGAAATCAAAGTGGTCACTCCCAAAAAAAAAAAACAGTGATAATCTCAAATACAACACATACAAATAAAATATTTAAATAAAAAAAACAATCAAGAACTGGTTGACGAAGGACCATGCCAACATGATTCCACAAACATGGCATTGCGATATGGGTTTCCAGAAGATATGCCCAAAATCACCAGATCCAGGTTTGGTAAGGGTAGCAGGAAGTAGTGAGCGTTGGAGTAGCAAAGATTATGTGAACAAACAGAAGATGGTGAAAAAAATAAAAATAAATTAGATGTTCGCAAACAAACACAAACACATTAGGTATAAACACTGTAGTTTTGGTAAAACTTACCTAAAAAATCTGGCCACCACATCATCGCGCATGGCCCCCCCACATACTGACCTCCGACCAACCTCGGGGGGGCCATCCTCAGGTAAGGCATCCTCTGGCTGCATTGGGACACCACTCCTTATGGCAATGTTGTGAAATATCCCACACAGGACCACAATTTTCGACACCATATCCGGCAAATACATGAGCTCGCCACCAGAGCGGTGGAGGCATCTGAATCGGCCTTTTAAAAGGCCGATACAGTGCTCCACCACTTGCCTGGTGGCTGTAAGTGTGGAATTATACTCACTTTGTGGGCCTGGTGTGGGAGCCAAATAAGGAGTGAGCAGCCAGGACATGCAAGGGTATCCACTGTCTCCTGTGAAAAATAAGAGACAACATCAGGAACACTGTGTATCAAGCTTAACATTGTTATGTACTAAAGGTCTCCACTTACCCAGAAGCCACGCATCACCAGCTTGTAGGTTGGTTAATTTGTGCCATATCCCTGATTGCCGGATGACGAAGGAGTCATGTGCACTTCCTGGTAATTTAGCATTCAGGGACAGGATGTGGAGGGAGGCATCACATACCACCATTACATTCAGGGAGTGATAGTGTTTCCTGTTTCTAAATATTGCCTCCAGCCGTGCTGGAGGCTGAAGTGGTATGTGAGTACCATCCACAACCCCTATGATGTGTGGGAAGCCAGCTATTTGGTAAAAATTGGCCTTGGCCACACTAAGGGCACCCATATCCAAAGGCATTTTAATAAAATGATGGAGGTGCTTGAAAAGTGCCTCCATCACTGCCCTCAGGATCCGGGAAAAGGAGGATTGGGAGATG
This sequence comes from Taudactylus pleione, assembly GCA_031769625.1. Lineage (NCBI taxonomy): Eukaryota > Metazoa > Chordata > Amphibia > Anura > Myobatrachidae > Taudactylus > Taudactylus pleione. The sequence continues at coordinate 5,904,110 of JAUIMM010000255.1, read as the reverse complement.
CCCGCCACAATTCCCACCGTTGTTTGAAATGATCCTGAGGCACAGAAATGTAACACCGCCATAAATTGCGTCAGTGGTGGTATTGCTGTTGGACTGTCAATTTGCCGCTCAAGATCACTTTCTATTACTGAGAGAGTGTCTATGATGATTTTGGGAGGTAGACGGTAGCATCTTAAAACCTCATCATCGGGCATTCCAAAAAGGGTGACACGTGTTCGAAATATCTGGGGCCTTGCATGCCTACGATGCCTACGCCTGGGATGAGATTGAGGTTGGTCGGCTTCCGGGAGCAGGGCCAGAACAATTCGACCCAGATCTACCTGAAATTCAAAGTTTACAATGTAAGGCTTTTGAGCCACCCCAAAAGTAACATAAAACAACTTAGCTTTATGATACCATCCATAGCTGCTTACATGCCGGGGTATTGTCATGATACGTCAAAACTGTAAACAAGCCAAAAATTATACATCAAAAATTTACAGGGTGAATTTATGTTAGTCAAATTGGTGCAAGCCAAAACATAAAATAGGCGAAAAACACACATTTGGGCATCGATCAAAATGACATTGCACACCGTACGTCAAATAGGGGTCAAATGTAAGCCAAAAATGGAAAAGGGAAAACAAAAACTGGTTTACATGATGAATAAGCATCCCAAAATGCGCAAAATAGTTCGCAAATGCAAGTCACTAGACCAACAGTGAAAAATGCGCTAATTAGTTCGCAAATGCAAGAAAAATAATGGACTTACCAAGAGCTAATATAAAAGATTTCCCTCAAAAAGGTCTTTGGGTCCGCAAGCCAAAAAAATCTAAAAGAGATGAAATTAGTGTTAAGCTGAAAATATTAAATTAAAAACAAGAAGTAGACACCAATTGGCCACAAGTTAGACTTCACCAAACTTACCAAATCAGGAAACGAGGCCCAAAAAAAACAACAAAAATGCGAACGGATAAAAAAATAAACTGTACCAAACCCAAAAAATGCCAAAATCCGCCAAATCCTCCAACCGTAAACCACAAACTCCAACCAACTTAACCGCCAATAATCCAACAACGCAACCTCGAATCCACACACACCAAGCCATAAATAGTGTTTATTTTCCCGCACAAATTAAGGATGAATCATAGGGACGCACAATCAATGATGCGGCCGCAAACTAAGGACGCATGTATAAATACGTCACGAAATCCCATAGAATTTCAGGATGATTTCATGCTGGAAGCAGAGACATGGCTTCAAACCAGGGAAACAATGGGCAAAATTCCGGCGGTAAGGCCTTCATGCATTTTGTCTCAATGATTATTTTCAAACATAATATTGTGCAAGTTGTGAAGTGGCTAAATCAGCATATTTACCCAAATAGGTGAGGACGATGACATGGAAGAGACTGCTGGCCCCAGTCAACCCGCCAAAGCTGCCAAAAAAAAAAGGCAGCCACATTTCACAAGAAAGGAGATGGAGGTTTTGATACAGAAGTGTGTGGACATCCTGCCACAGGCAGACAGGAATATGAGTCTAAGCCAGAAGGGGAGAATGTGGGAAGAGATAGCCGTTGCTGTCAATAGGGTGGGTGATTATGTCCGTCTAGCCCGGGATGTAAAAAGGCGGTAAGTAAACACTTTCCCACACTATAAACAAGCCCCATTTTAAACAAAAGGATAATGGTTCCAATTTCATTCCACAGATGGGGCGACTTCAAATATCGTCTCAAGCAAAAACTTGCCGACAGGGCTAGGCATGCAAGGGGGACAGGTGGGGGTCCCACCCCTGTGTCATTGGAGTTGACAGACTTAGAAGAGCTGGCACAGGGGTGTGTGCAGCCTGTGGAGGTGTTTGGCGTGTCCAACATGGATACGGACATGCCAGACTTTGCGGCTCCTCATGTTGACCCAGGTAAGTCTTGTGATGTCACCAACTCTGAAATGCTATTGTGCCAATATGTAGATTCTAATGTGACTCTTTTCTCATTTTGCCAACAGAGACACAGGCGGATGAGTCTGCTCCAGAGGGGAGCCTTGGCCGCAGAATTTCTGCTGGCTCTGCAGGGGAGGAACCAGTACATCCAGCTGAGGACCCTGCAGAAGCCAGTCCAGGGCGTGCCCCCTCACAGGCAGTGGGCCTCCTCACAGAACTCAATTTAAAATCGGATTTCCATACGGAGATTCTGCAGAGGATGGACGCCAGTCTGATACCCTGTGGCTGAGGCCCTGGAGCAAAATGCTGCGGCCAACGTGACCATTGGTCAGGCCCTGGCGGAAAATACCAGGGCCAACATCCGCATCGCCGATGCCCTGGAGCAGCTCGTTCGCCAGCACATGGTGGAGCCGACCTCCCTTCCTGCCGGAACATCAGGATCCTCCACCTCTGGCACAACATCAGCCAATCCTCCAAATGTGCCTAGCCCTGTGCCTAGTCCAGAGGCCACAACATCTGCCTCTGGACAGGCCAGCCCGATGGCATCCCGGACCCGGTCTGGCGCCCACCCTCCCCCATCCAAACGGGCGAAAAAACGGTGACAGCAATAGCGACTTTTCCCACACTCCTTCTGTGCTTGGCTCATATTCCTTTCTGGTCAAAACTTCCCTCTCCTTTCTTGTGAAATGTTTTTAATTTATTTTTGTACGTTTATGTTAGCAGTTATTGATTATTTTTTTTTGTGAAAAAGTATCTTTGCCAGAAAAAAAGGCAACAAAATATTATGCCAATTGGTTTGTGTTTAAACAATAAATTTATGATAAAAATCTGACATTGTATTGTGACATTATTGTACAAATGGGTTACATTTAATCCTGGCCCTAAAGGCAAAAACTGACCAAAAAAACAATTTCATTTTTTTTATAAAAAGGCCTCTTGAAGGAACGTTTAAAAATTCACCTAACGATGCAAATTCCACAGTTAAAAAAAAAAGGGGAGCTAATTAAAACATGATGACATTATTGTCACAATAGGCCATAAACAACAAAATGAGGCCAAAATAAAACCCAAAAAATGTACGCAAATTGATTGTGTAATCCTGACATTAGCATGTATGATTTCCACCTGCGTACGCTTTTGTGCTATCCCAATAAACTGCTTTCCAAACACATACCAAGCCGGTTTTCAATACAACACTAATTGCTTTTGTGACCACCCGCGATTAATCGCTGCAACATCGTGGAGTCCCGGGACGGAGGAGAAGGCCATCGCCAATGTGGTCGAGTAATCCAGACCCTAAACTGTGCGAGCATTTTGAAGGGAAAGAGGATGTTCCAGTGACGTATGAGACGGTCCGAACACATTTGACGTTCGCATCTGCTAATGTATGTACGCCCCAAAAACGCCTTGCCACGCCTGCGTTTTTCCATCTCCACCCCCGTGAACACCCAAAAACGCCCTGTTCTGTCAATCACATTTGACATGTCACTTCCGGTACGCTATTGTAGGAACGAGAGAAAAAAAGCTCGCAATCTGCCGTACGCACATGCGCAGTGTAACACCGACGCATGCGCGGTTAGTCAACATCGGAACGCAACGAGCGTACTGTTGTTAACGTGCGCCTCTGAATGAGGGCCCTTATCCACATTGATGTGATGTACCTGTAGGCACTCAGATACTCAACCAGTCTCTTTCAGCAATGGCAGCACAGCCATCTTCTCCTCTAGTCCTCTCAGCAACTGCCGCTAACGGCCGGTGAGTCCCACAGTTAAGCCATCCTTTGTTCTCCCTCTAACTGTAACTGTGGAGCATGGTAATTAGGGATTTCACCCGTGCGGAAGCACACACTACAGCTGCTCCAGTCCCAGCCACTGTTACCAATGGAGCGGATACTTTTAGGGGTCATTACAAATGTAGCAGGCACATTTAGGGGCATTACATTCTTCCCTGCTAGAATAATGCATGTCTTCACGCATCTAGTCATGCTCAAAGTCCATTATTTAAATCTCTTCATATTAAAAACTATTTACAATTTTACCCCTAACCAATAAGTACATACATGAGATTTTATTGTACTCTGTAACGTAGAGGTAAAACACCTTTATTGCTTCGCTCTGACCTCAGCGCCAACTCTGGTGTTTTCTCATCCGAGAGATCAGGAGTATGAACATCGGTGCTTTCACCTTCACAAATTATAGGCAAAGGATATTCTTGATCGACACTATGCACTGCCCCAGTGGCAACAGGCACACACACATGAAGGTTAATAGACCTACAGGGTCATTCAAAGGGTTAACCATGGGGAATCTCTGCCTCTCCACTATAGGCAAGCCCTTTTTTCCTAGTGTAACCCTGGTTAAGGGTTAAAAGAAATATTGTATTAATGACAATATTCTGAGGTAAAATTTAAACTATATATATCTAATGTATGTATATGTTGTGAGGTAAAACTATGTATACAGATATATGTTAATTTATTGAACTATATTGTTTATTGAGGTAACTTGTGTATAAATGAATGTACATTTATATAACTTGTGTATAGGTACCCTTTTGAGGTACAAAATATTCCCCAGTGTATGGGATACACATGCACTGTAAAAGAAGGGGCGGAGTGATATGGCTGGGAGTGACTTGGTTCCTATCAGGAAAAGAGGGTCCGGTTATAGTGAGGTATATAACAGCTGTCAGCAGCAGCTGACAGGTAGTCAGGAGCTCCTTTCCTTGGTTGCTCAACCGCCCTGTGCCTTGCTAGGCACAGGGGGGTGACACAGGAGAGTTAGCCTGTCACAGCAGGAGCTGCGACGCTAGTGGGAGCAGCGCAACACTCTGCAGGAGAGGCGACTGACTGGGCTGCTGTATGCTAGAGCTGGTGACTGGGAGTCAGAAAATGGAGGCCAGTGCGATGCTGTCAGCAGGTCTCCTTCAGCTGCTTGCAAGTGCCAATGAGCAGAGGTAGTAGTGAGCAGCTAGTCGCAGACTACAGAGAGCTGATCAGCTACTACAAGAAAGTGTATATCAGCTGTCAGAGGGGGAGGCCAGAGTTCCTAACCAGGAGAGGAGGCAACTTAATGGGAGCCACAGAAGTAGTGAAAGTATCCACAACAGTGAACCCTACCTGCACTGGGTAATATTATACACTGCTCTAACACAGCTACTAGCAGCAGCAGCAGTGGAGAGGAGAGCTGGGAAGGAACAAGGCACATAGAGGGCTGATGTAGTCAGAAGCCAACAGCCAGATAAGGTTCAGTCATATATTGTACTGTACATACCTCCTGCCCTCCTATAAACTCTGGAGCTGGGGGAGATTTATACAGAAACATTTAAACTGGTGTTTACGCATAGGCTATAACATTGGTTAAGCTGTTATTCCTACTGTGGAGTTCATATCACAGTGAACAGACACTACAAGATAGATACTGTCCTAAATGAAACAAAAGGATATGTTATGCAACTGGATAGGGTACAGTATAGTAAGACTAATTAACTTATTGTAGCTGCAGCCAACGAACAGGAGGCTCTATAGTCTATAGACTCTGGATTTTTATTCTTGCTAATTCCTCATACTGGGAAGTGATAACACAATCGTATGCAGTCTCTCCCTAGGATATGACAGAGACTAAATACAAATGGTAACATGGTACACTACTGCATATGTTCTCTACTGCTTATAACATAAGAGGCAGTAGCATCCAGGAAACCAGTTATTTTATGCTGCTGGAGTGTTAAGCAAATTAACATTACAGAAGACTTTGGGACTCATCCTGTACTGTAAGAGTAATGAACAAACTATAGCAAAGTTGGTCATTAAGTGTTTCTAGAATTATATCTGTCATTAATGACCTGTGGTACATCTTTGTTCAGTTAAATGTTCATATCTTCATGTATAAATTGGTGTACTTTACAATTCCATGTAATATTTTAATGTATGAACTAACTAATTTGTTCACTTCCCTATAAAAGTGATAAAATACCTTAAAAGTGAGTATGTACTTAGGGCCTGATTCAGAGCAGGACGCAATTAGTGCTCGCTCGTCCAGAAAATAGGGGTGGCTATTCAAATCAACCGTTCGCTCTTTGCGGTCTGTTCACGCCTCTTGGTCTGAACGAGCGATCCAAACTTGCGGTCGTTTTTTTTAAAAATACGCCCCCTGGCCGCTCGCATCCTACGTCATGTCAGCTATTTATTAGATTAATCGAGTACATTGCCCAGCGTATGAACTGCTCGCTATTCTTGTGGTTGGTTTTTGCTACCACAAATTTGCGAGCAGTTCTGACTATAAAATAACCCAGTGATGTGGTCAGTGATGCTGCTGTATTAATTATGCACACCCATAAAACGCCCGTTTTGACCTTTAAGCATGTCTGCGTTCTGAATTCCACTCCCCGTTTTCAAGCACCTTCCCCTGTTACCACCCACATATGCCTCCTCATGTCATTCAAAATAGCAGGCATTCGCTATATAGCGAACAAATGATTTTCGGCCGCACTGACTGGTTCGCGCATGCGTATTAAAAACCGTACGCATGCTCAGATGGGCGAACATCGCTCGGAACGAGCGTACTGCCGCTTACGAGCGTACTGCCGCTTACGAGCGGCTCTGAATCAGGCCCTTAATCCAGAAAACGGTATGAAGCAGCGAAGATCCTAAGTAAGACGGTTGAAATGACCAAACTATATTGTGCATGTAATTCTCAGCAATACACACTATACTGATATAATAAGGGTTTCCCAAGTAGGCCCATCCTACTTACTTATAATTGGGTGGAGGCACTGATCTAAAGGAGGTATACCACTTAGTGGGAGGTAAAAGGTTCGTCCAAATCGGGAGTCAACTCTAAGTCTTTAGGCAGTTTTCCCTGCCATCCAAACATGAGGTAGAATGGTGTGAATCCCGTGGAGCAGTGTTCAGTGTTGTTGTACAGGTATATGAGCTCTGGCAAGATGGTAGGCCAGTGGGAGCGTTTTTCCACTGAAAGACTCCTCAGCATCCCAATTATAGTCTGGTTTGTGCTCTAACATAAGCTGTTACATTGAGGATGAGAGGCAGTAGTCCTTGTCTTCTTACACCCATACAGAGAACAAAGTTCACTGAACAGCTGTGATTCAAATGCAGGGCCTTGGTGTGTCAAGATCCAATCGGGGTATCCATAGGGGTGGACAAAGTTATTTATGAACAATTCTGCTGTGGTCTTTGCTGTCAGATCATGCACTGGAACAACTACGAGGAACTTGCTAAAGTGGTCGGTGATAGTCAGGGCATACTGTACTCTGCTGGTGCTGGGCTCAAGTTTGACATGAACCAAAGCGACAATCTCCAGTGGGCGACAACTCTTTATTGGATGTAGCGGATCTTTTTGACTAGCCTCAGGAGTCCTTTTTAGGCTGCAGGCCGTGCAGTTTTGGCACCTCTTTTCGATGTCAGTCCTCATCACTATCCAAAAGTATCTTTTCCGTAACACAGCTTCCGTCTTCTGTGTCCCGAAGTGTCCGGATTGGTTGTGTTAAGATGTGAGTAGGAAGTCGGCTTGTTGTCTTGGTACAACAATTTGAGTTATATTTTGGTGTGTTCCAGGATCAAGACTGGTTCGGACTATGAGTTCCTGTTTGAGCGCAATGTGGCCTTGATGTCTCAGCAGTTTTATTAACTTTGGGTCGGCATCAACTCTCTGCAGCTTAGTCAATCTGCATTTGTTTCTAAGGAGGTTCATAAGCTCCTGCAACACAGGGCTCTCCTTCTGTACTCCTTCCCAATCAAACTTGAATGTATCAGGCTCAGATCTGTCGGCTGTGGGATTGGCAGTGGCAGAAACAGGGTCCGAAGTGACCACTCTTTTTCTGTCCCTGGCTTGAACAAGGGAGTCTCGACATCTTCAGACCAATCTCTGTCTTCTTCAGAGATATCAGTGGTGGGTAGGCGGGACAAGGCGTCAGCATTGCCAATTGACTTTCTGCTTCTGTAGGTAACAGTGTAATGGAAATTGGCCAGGCGGGACATCCATCTCTGTTCAAGTGCTCCTAGGTGTGCGGTGGATAGATGTGACAGAGGACTATTGTCAGTAATGATAACGAAATGTGTGGCAGCCAGGTAATTCTTAAACTTCTCTGTGATGGCTCAAATAAGGGCAAGGAGCTCAAGTTTAAAGGTGCTGTAATTTTCACTATTCCGTTCTGTTTTCCACAGGCCTTGGCTGGCATAAGCTATCACTATCTCATGCCCGTCTTGCATCTGTGACAACACGGCTCCCAGCCCATGATGGTTAGCATCGGTGTAGACCCAGAAAGGTTTTTCATAATCCGGGTAAGCCAGGAGTGGAGCCTCGATTAGTGACAACTTCAGTTGCTTGAATGAGTTTTGTTGCTCCTCTGCCCATGCGATCAGGGAAGTGCTTCGTATTTCCTTACCGGCCCTGCCTCGCAGGAGCTCATGTAATGGGGCTGCCACTCTTGCAAAGTTTTCAATAAACCGTCTGAAGTAGCCGACGAATCCCAGAAAGCTGCGGACCTCCTTCACTGTCTTGGGTATACAGGCCAATCTCGTACTGTCCGGATCTTCTCTGGATCGGGTTTCACCCCTTCAGCACTGACTATGTGGCCTAAGTACTGCACTCTAGGCTTAAGCAGGTGGCACTTTGATGGCTTCAGTTTTAATCCGCACTTGACCAGTTGTGCAAACACCTCATCCAGGTGTTCCAGGTGCTCTTCATAGTTTTTGGAAAAGATGATGACATCGTCCAGGTACAGAAGGACCATCTGAAAGTTGCGATGACCGAGGCAATGTTCCATGAGCCGTTGAAAGGTGGCGGGGGCATTGCAAAGCCCAAATGGCATTTAGTCTAACTTGAAGAGACCCATTGGGGTAATGAAGGCAGTCTTCTCCTGATCTTCCGGTGTCATCGGGATCTGCCTGTACGCGCTTGTTAAATCCAGGGTGAAGAAGTAGGTGGCCGTCTTCAATGCCGTTAAGGATTCTCAATCCGTGGTAAGGGATAGGCATCTTTGTGCATTGTTGCATTTAGCTTTCTATAATCAACACAGAACCGGAGACTGCCATCTTTCTTCCTAGCAATCACCACCGGTGCTGCCCACGGACTGTGGCTTTCACCGATCACGCTGATTTCTTTCATCTCACTTAGCATATTCCTCACAGGTTGTAACATGGACAGTGGTAGAGGCCAATGTCTTTCCTTAATTGGGGGATTAGTCCCAGTGGGGATGTGGTGATGGACACCTTCTGCTTTCCCAAAATTGGAAGGATGTTGACTGAAGTCTCTTCCACACTATTTGGAGCACTCCCTCATGCTTTACTTCAGGAGTGTCAGAATCTCCAATCTGCATCTCGCTCCACCATGGAGTCTCACTGTCCTTTACAACTGACTGCCTGGTCAATGTATCTTCTTGAACCACCGACACCTTCTCTCCAAATACATCTTAAAAGTCGACTTGGATAATCTTTGCCACCGGGCAATTTTTGGGTAATTGTGTGGGTTTAGTATGCGGATTGGCACTATTCCATGCTTCACTTTGCCAGGGTCCTAGCTACTGCAAATGGATATTGTCCATCAGAATCACAGGATTCAATAATAGCATCATAGTCTTGCCCACCTGGTCCAATCCTGGCCTTGCACCAAATCATGTTCCGCATTTGGTCGTAACAGTATAGGCCGACAATCAGCAAACCTGGCTTTGGCTACCTCTCCCTGAGCATTGGTGATTTTTTTCCGCCCTTCAAGCAATTGCAGCGTTTGGTGCAGGGTCCTTTGCTCCTTTGGGGCGGCAGTCCTCATTTGCATTCTGAGAACCTCCATCAATTAATCGGGACAATTTTTTAGGATATTCATTCAGAGGATCATCGGGGGTAGATATTCATTCTGCACCATGGTAACAAGGCACCCTTGCCCTGTGAGCTTCACCTTGCCAATTTTCAAGTCTGCCTCCCAGTATCCACTGAACTGAATCTGTTGTCTATTGCTGGCCAGAAGGTGCAACCAGGTAGCCGGTGGGGGTCAAAATTTCTCGCTCATCCCAATGTCGTAAGAACCTGGGGAGTTGTATTGTGGTCACTTGAGAATCAGTATCTAAGAGAGCTGGAACCTCTACACCATTGACCCAAATTTTCAGGTGGGGACACTCACTGACATACAGAGGCCATCACTCCTGTGATGATGGACCTATTGGCATGTCTCCTCCCGATGGTCGGTCCCTCACCTCTAGGTTTCATCATTTAAAGATCCATGTGGACAATTTCGTTCTATATGTCCGCTTTCTTGACACCACCTACATATAGGCCTTCCTTGAGCATCAAACTGATCTGTTGGGTGTAGGCATGATTCTCGTGGGATGTCCCAGCATGGCCAGTTCTTCCACGCTGGTCTTCATACCAGGCTCTACGTTGTCTCCAGCCTGTTCCTGTCAGAGTTCTTTCAACTCCCTTCCCATTTCAGATAGATTTTGTGCCAATTCAGTGATTTTGTTGTCAAGGGCCCCGATCGGATCATGACCAGACCTTACCTGCGTCTGCTGGGTGACTGTTCCCTTTGGTGTCAGGGGGTCAGGCCCAGTGTGTTGACTGGTCTCGCCACCTTCTCCATCTTCCATCTGTTCTGAAAATTCATTGTTGTCACTCTGATTGAGTCCAAGGATTTGCAATATCATCTCCTTGAACTCTGAAAACAGCCCGGATGGTCGTGTTTCCACATCCTCAGTTGTGCTCGTATCACTTCTTCTTGAGCGGCTTCAATGAATAGACTGATTAATGTCTCATTTTCTTGTTGAACCTCTCGCGGGTCTAGAGCTTGGACTGCCCGCATGGCCTCCTGTAGAGCCAGAGCAAACTCCCTCAGGGACTATTGTGGTTGCTGTTTCCTGGCATAGAGACGACCCTTAAGTTCGGAGATGGTTTGTAAATTGAAGATGCCCACTCATTTTTTGAAGATGTCTTCAACTGTCTTCCGTTCCCCCTCAGACCACGCTTTGAATTCACGTTGTGCAGGACCTTTCAACTGCCCCATTAATATTTCGACTTTCTGCATGTCACTCAGTGAGTATAGCCGGAATATGGATTGCATTTTGTCTTTGAAGGTGCTCATACCAAATGTGCGCGTATTCCCAGAGTACGTCGGCAGTCATGGTATAGTATGGCATTGTTATTGGTGAGGCATTCGTGGTGGGTGGAATCTCTTGGCTGTGTCCATCTCTGGGTTCTGACATCTTGCTGCGTGAAAATGCTTTGTTTTGATCCTGTTTGCAGACGGCAAATTGAATATGTAACACTCTGGTGAGTTAGATGCTGTCTTTAATGTACCTGTTATCTTTGGGGCTTCCTAGTTTCATGTTAGATCATGCCCTAACATGCGCAACCTGACATTATTGCAGTATGTCCAGGCGATGATTGATGTCGGAAACGACCAGCGGGAGAGCACATCGCTGGTCATTTCTGACATTTACATCCCCGATGTGTGCCTGATTACTGAACGATTGCACGATTACGATGTCGTAATCGTGCAATCGCTCTATGTAATTGGGTAGTGGATACCCGGCATTAGTCTCTTTCTCTGTGAATATGTGAGGCTATAAAATGACCGTCAATGTTCGTTTATCCTTTCTAGTGTTACAGTGTGCAGTGAATCTATCATTTTCAATCCTGCACCAGTCTAACTGAGCATATATTTGTAATCTTGCTCCATTGCGAATAATCAGACAGTGGGGTAATAATGCCTGTTGTAGCAATGGGGATGCCGGATAGTGTTATGATTCGTAGCAAGTTAGAGTCAGCTGGATATGATAACAGTACCTGTAGGCACTCGGGGCCCGATTCAGACCCAGACGCTAAGAAGCACTTGCTCGTAGCTGGCCGATTATCCCATTGTGCGCATGCGTATGTAAGGGTTCACTCATCGAGAATAGTTAGTCCAGCAGAGTGATTGACAGAAGATGCAGTTTGTGGGTGGTAACAGGGGCAGGCCACTAGAAACGGAGGTGTGGAGGTGCGAACGCAGGTATGTCTGAGCGTCAAAATGCCATTTCAAAGGCATGCATAATTAACAGGCAACGTCATAGTACACGTCACCTGGCTGGTTTTTACACTAAAGTGCTCGCAGTGCTTGTGGTAGGGTATAGTCAACCTCAAGCGCTGCGAATGCACCCAATGGTAGCCGATGTACCGATGGTTACATGCGCTTCCTGAAGATGATGTGCGCAAGTGGGCATCTTAAGGCTGGTGGGTGTCTGCATACATAAAGTGTTCGCATGCCAGGACATAGTGGGCGTGCTTATGCCTTGCCGTGCATTCGCCTGCCATGCCGTCATTTAGTCAAATTTGCATACTCTGAGAACAAGCTAACGCTTCTAGCGACCGGTCTGAATCAAGCGATTAGATCCTCAGCCAGTCTCTTTGGTACCTCTCTGCATTCAGCTTCCCCAGCAGCTCAGCTCCGACAGACAGCACAGGGCAGGACAGACACCACTGCTCCGCTCCTGGCTCAACCCTCTCCTATCTTCAATCACTGGGGTGGGACGACTTAAGGTAGTCTGATGCTTCCTCCAGGGGCCTGGCTCCCAGATGCTGCTAATCTAAGAGGCTGCTGCTCTCTGCACCACCTGGTCTCTTCGCGGCAATTGCTCCCTCCAAACACATGATCAGCTATGGCAGCACAGCCATCTTCTCCTCCAGTCCTCTCAGCAACTGCCGCTAACGGCCGGTGAGTCCCACAGTTAAGCCCTCCTTTGATTGTTCTCCCTCTAACTGTAACTGTGGCGCATGGTAATCAGGGATTTCACCCGTGCGGCAGCACACACTACAGCTGCTCCAGTCCCGGCCACTGTTACCAATGGAGCGGATACATATACGGGTCATTACAAATGTAGTAGGCTCATTTAGGGGCATTACACATCCACTTTATCTCTCTCCAAGGCTTAGTACATAGGGCCTAATTCAGACCCGGTTGCAAGTGCTGAGCGCTCGCAACCGGGTCGATGGTGGCCCAGTGCGCACGCGTGGCATGCGCGTGCCCCGGAGCGAGTGCAAAAAGCGCTCGCTCTGGGATTCACTACAAAAGAGGCGGCTGTTGATGTTGATCGACAGCTCGCCCCGTTTTGTAGGCGCGGCTGGTGGGTGGCTTCATAAATGGAGGCGTTCCCAAGCGAACGCCTGCCGTTTGTGGGCGGCCCCACTAACATCACCAGTGATGTCAGTGAGAGAGCTTCCGGCTCTATTAGAGCCGAAAGCTCTCTGGGACTTGCGGCCACGAGACCCTACCACAAGGGTCTCCTCGCAAGCCCGATGGTCGCGATGGTCTTGACCATCGCGACCATCATCATGGCCGCTCGCTATAGCTGTGGGTGGTAACCCACAGCTATGCGAGCGGCCAGGAGGCCGCTCCTAAAAAACCAGCGCCCGCCCTGATTCAGAGCGAGCGCTCGCTTTTTGCGAGCGCCTCTGAATCAGGCCCATAGATCCCTACAGTATATGATCTATCTCTCAATGGTTACAGTTTTGTTTGGGTTGTCCCATTTCTCCAACTATTTGGAGACATTGCGTATGTGGAAGTGGATGTGACTTAAGAAGGATATGGGCATTGCTGGAGAGATTTGGTCTATTCAGGATCATGATTTAAGTGGTACATTTAAAATGTTCAAAATGGAAAATTTAGGACCATTTAGATAATTCAGGCCAAGTCCTTGTTTGTTCAACTGTACCCCTCTTTAATTGTATAAAATGGGTCCATTAGTGTTGCATCTATAATGTGCATATATAGGGGTATATATAATTAGCCGCGGGGTTTACCCCACGACTAATTGTTGCGCTGGTGGTGAGTCAATTAATGGGGACTCCACGCGCGGGTGTCCACGTGGACACCCGCGCGCGAGTCCCTCGCTGTCGTGCTTTACCTCGCACCTCATGTAGGTGCGAGGTAACAGCTGCACGAAGCCGCCCTTGTCGGCTTCGCGCGCATCAGAAAAACACACTGTTTATGCACTTCTCGCGGAAACAGTGTGTTCCCGCGAGCGAGGGCACATTTACCGGCGCGGTGAAAAAGCTATTTTATTGAATAGCTTAACCCCGCGCCGCGGGATTTTCGAGCCCCAATTACTCGAGGGAGAAGTCCCGCGGGTAATTGTATATACCCCATAGAGTGAGAATATGAAAATGTTGATGAAAGGCCGTTCCCATTAAAATCACTATGAAAGTATGATTCACACAGGCAACCACAGCCATTTTGCGAGTAACAGCAATATTTGTGATCATACAGTACCTAAAATTTACTAAGTACTAAAAACTGCACAAGGCATGAGCTTATATCCACTGTAATAGAGATAATTTAGTTATAGTATAGTCAGTTAGGCTTCACACCTATTCTATTGCTTGTTACTGATTAGCACAATCACTGGTGGAATAATGAAACCATAAATAAAATAATGACATTGTATAAATAAGTTCTAAAAGAATTATAACACATTAGCCAACTACTGTAAAAGAATGTGGAACTGCACCTTGGTATACCAGCAAACAGTGCTAATAAATAGGCATAGGGACTGCTGTAATAAAAGTGTTTAGATACATCAGGTGCATTTGTAGCAGAAAGTACACAGGCTGGAAATGTCAATTGTTCAATTATTATAGTCTTCATCTGCAGTATACAACTGGCAGCTTACAGGCCAAACTTGATCCTCCAAACCAAAGTCTACAGTATGTTGGATGACATAATTTTGCCAATGATACTTGGCTCACAATCACATACTTTTAATAGAAATGTATTCTTATTCATGGAATGTCTTGGACAAACTGTGTTGCTACTAGAGATGAGCAGGTCTGGTTGTCCGAGAACTGGACCCACCCAAACATAGGGCATCAGCGTAGGATCCAAGTCAGGCTCAGGTTTTCCCTCCTGACCCAGAATCCAAAACAAGGCAAAAACGTCATCCTCCCGCTGTCGGATTCTCACAGGTTTTGGATTGTATATAAGTCCCTCCCCGCGGTGATCGGCTCCATTTGGGTGAGGCTGTGTTGTCTAATCCAGGGGTGTGCTGTTCAGGGGGCTGTGTTGTCCAATGCAGTGGTGTTCTGTGCTTTATCCAGGGGCCAGTGTTGCCCATCCAGGAGTGTACTGTGTTCCACCAAGGGGCTGTGTTGTCCAATCCAGGGGTGTGCTGTGCTCTGTCCAGGGGGCTGTGTTGCTCATCCAGGGGTGTGTTGTGCTCTGTCAAGGGGGCTGTGTTGTCCAATCAGAGGTGTACTACACTGTCCATCAAGGGATGTGCTATACAGGGTTCTGTTGCCCATCCAGTGTGCTGCCCATCCAGGGGTGTGCTGTCCAGGGGTGTGCTGTCCATCCAGTGTGCTGTCCATTCAGAGGTGTGCTCTTCCATCCACGGGCTGTAAAAAAATAAGTAAAACGTTATTTTTTTGTGCTGTACCCAAGTGTATCCGTATGTCGCACCCCCCCAGTGTATCCATATATAAGCACTGTGACGCTGCTGGCCATACCACAGTGTAATATTCATAAAAGTATGGTGCCGCTGTCGGTCATTCATAGTGCAGAGTAATATTCATACAAGTATTGTGACGCTGTCAGTCATTCAGTGTAATATTCATACAAGTGTTGTGATGCTATCGGTCAGTAATACCGCAGTGTAATATTCAGAAAGTGTAATATTCATACAAGTATTGTGACGCTGTTGGTCAGAAATACCGCAGTGTAATATTCATAAAAGTATTGTGACGCTGTTGGTCAGAAATACCGCAGTGTAATATTCATAAAAGTATTGTGACGCTGTTGGTCAGTGATACCGCATACAAGTATTGTGAGGCTGTCGGTCATTCATTGTAATATTCATACAAGTATTTTCACGCTGTTGGTCAGTAATACCACAGTGTAATATTCATAAAAGTATTGTGACACTGTCGGTCATTCATACCGCAGTGTAATATTCATACAAGTATTGTGACACTGGCGATCATTCATACCGCATGGAAATATTCATACAAGTATTGTGATTCTGTAGGTTCTACCCCAGTGCATTCACATAAGCGGTGAGACTGCGCAGTGTCGTTTGTGAACAAAGTTTAAAATAAAGTTAAAAAGAAAAAATTTGGGTACGAATTGACATGTGTGCTTTACCCCACTTTGTTTGTGTTTGTTGATATGGAAAACGATCAGTTAATAGGGGAGCAGGAACCAAAAACTGGTGCTGGAGCTGTTGCCACCAGTGATGATACTAGTTCATCAATGTCATCTACAAAAGCTGATGCCCAAGGGCAAGGAGGGCTTAAGTCAGCGCATCTAAAATCAACTAGCTCCAGTTTGTTATGCATACTATTCAGCAACATTCTTACCCCTCACATCATTTGTGTAGTTTTACTTTGTCAGTAGTAGAGTCTCATCTGTATTAATAGAATTGGTATAATAGTAGTACTAATACAATTGTGATTATCATTATAAATCAGCTGTTTATTTACTTTGCACAGCGACTTTATGGATTTTGTGGTTATTTTATCAGATCAGTTGTACCCCTTTCTTACATCTTTTCCATTTGAATGCCAGGTTGCACCCGGGATGTTCACGTGCTCATTCCGGGTGCGACCGGCTGAGACCCCTCAGGTGGCCCGACCTGGCACTAATGCCGGGTTGATGACATGAACGGAATCACTTGGTGAGCCAGCGCTTGGAGTCGATCTCATCTCCAAGCGCCGTCTTTTCCTATGCAGAAAACGGATGCATCGACCCCGGGTACCCGTTCACACTGCATCAGGAGCAGAGTGAACACGCGTTCAACCTTTCTCGTGACCAGTGTTGAAATACCAGGGGATCACACTTCCAAAATAACCCAGGTTAATGCCAGGTCGACCTGGGTCGAGACTCAGTGTGAAAGGGTCCATGAAAAATAACCTTGGTCAAATGACCCGGGAATCCAATCCTGGTAGCGATAACATGGTGCTGTGTGAACGATCCGATCTGGGTTATCCGAAGTGAGTCATGCCTTGAGCTGATTGGGGGCCGTGGAATAGTCACCACCCACTTTTTATGACCTCACAAGTTTGGCAGGGCAGACCTGGGTTTGTTGTGAACGGGGTCTCATCCGGGACTGACCCATGTTCAAAATCCTGGGTTGGACCTGGGATTTTGGTGTGAATGGGATATAACTTTAACTTTGCAGTGACATCTGTGGGGATTCACCGGCTTGGCAGAGAGCCCCTAACTCTATTTAAACCCATGCATATTTACACACAGCTGACACGCTTTTGCAGGCAATGGGGTAAAGTAATCATTGCTATTAGTGAGTGACAGATTTCTGGATCATATATATATATATACATATATATATATATATATATATATATATATATATATAATCCCTGGAGATGATGCATTAAAAGCACCGAAGCCTTGGAACATACTACCTGCATCTGCATCTTCATTTACACCTGAGTGCTGCCATCATTGGTATGAATATTGTGGGCTCTGTCTAAGGGCTTCTACAGAGGGCACTGAGGCCATTGTTTATATACATGGGAGTGCCGCCTGGTGGGGACTCTGTGTGTGTGTATACATTTACATGTGTTATATATTTTATTTATTATAACACACAAATACATAGGACATATTTGGTAAATAAGTTACAATTCAAGAGCTTTAATGGTAAATCAGTGGCTATACTTAATGCTAAATATTAAGAAAATGTTAGAATTATGTTTAAGTGCATTTTTTATTTCTGTAAATACATAACTTGAGTGAAATAAATATTTATTAATGTTGCTACTAAAATAAAGCCCAATCATTCACTTCAGAAACTATGCAGAATTCCAATGAGTGTACAAAGTAATTGAAAAATGGTTCTCTATTAAACTGATTTACAGAAAAACTGTAGAATTTGTTCTGGTTACCAAGGAATAATATACTACATTCATTAAGAGTTTAAGTATTGTTAATAAAATAGGTACTTTTAGTGCGTTTATACTTTATAGGTTTGTTTATGCACCTTGGATAAGATGCAATATATTCTATAGGGGTTAGGACAAAAATAATGGCTCCTAGATTGGCTAGATAACCACAGTTTACACATGTCTATAGTGGAACAATTGCTGACACATGACGGGACAGAAAATATGGGTAAAGAATGTTTGTCAACAGTTACTCAAGCAAAGATACAAATAAAGTGTCAAAAAGTGATTGGCACCAACAAAAAGGTCATAGAATGTGTGGAGGAAAGACAAAAGGAAATGGGTGACAGACAGTGGCGTAACTAAGGGGGGTCGAGCAAGGTGCGTGCCCTGGGCGACGTAGGACCGGCGGCGCAGGGGGGTGGCCCACCGGCCACGGTACCGGCCCGCCCTAGTAAGGCAGTGTAGCGCCGACCACAGTGTGTGCGATCAGCACTACACATTGACAAAGGACCGGCGCTAGGCTTCCCTGCGCCCAGCGCCGGTCCTTTGCTGCATAGCCGAGACCTTTCTTCCCCCTGAGCGCTTACCCAATAGCGCCAGGAGGAGGGTGGGAGGCGGGCGGTCTCAGGCTGTGCAGTAACACACACATCGCTGCCAGCGTGGCAGCAATGTGTGTGTTAACCAGCAGCCAATGAGAGTCAGACAGACTCTCATTGACTGCTGAGCTCCCACTGCAAGAGCCGGCTCCCTTCCGGCTCCTGCAGTGGGTAATGGTAGAGACGTCATGATGTCATGACATCTCTCCCTTAATGCAGAGCGCGCCAGCCCGGGAGGTCTGACGTGCGGCACCTTTTTTCACTTGTGTTGTGTGTCTGCACATTGGGGGGGCACCAGTACAGGGGGGGAGCACTACTGGGGGCACCATTACAGGGGGGGAGCACTACTGGGGGCACCATTACTGGGGGGGAGCACTACTGGGGGCACCATTACTGGGGGGGACCACTACTGGGGGCACCATTACGGGGGGCACCATTACTGGCGGGGACCATTACTGGGGGCACCATTACTGGGGGTGGGGTACTACTGGGGACTACAACTGGGGGGGACTACTATTGGGGGCACTGCATCAGGATGGGAACCTCTACTGGGGGGAACTACTACTGGGGGCACTATATAAGGGGCTTACTACTAGGTGACCACTACTAGGGGCACTAAATAGGGAGGAAAACTACAGGGGGCACTGTATAAGGGCACCGGATAGGGGGGATCACTACTGAGGGACTGCATAAAGGGGACCACTACTGGGGGAACTGCATGGGGGGAGGACTACTGCTTGGGGCACTATATAAGGGGCTTACTACTAGGGGCACTGCATTGGGGGGACCACTAGGGGCACTAAATAGGGAGGAAAACTACGGGGGGCACTGTACAAGGGGCATTGGATAGGGGGGATCACTGCTGGGAGCCTGCATAAGGGGGACCACTGCATAAGAGGGGGACTACTGCTGGGGGCACTATATAAAGGAGCACTGCATAAGGGGGACCACTACTGGGGCACTGAATAAGGGGAACTAATGAGGGGCTGCATAAGGGGGACCACTACTTGGGGCATTGCATACTGGGAGTACTGTATAAGGGGAACTACTACTGGGGGGGTACTGTATAAGGGGCACTACTATGGGCCTGCAAGAGGGACCACAACTGGGGACATTGCATACTGGGGGTACTGTACAAGAGGCACTACTGGGGTTAAGGTGCATAGGGAAAGGAATGTTCAGAGTGACGATAAAAGGGTGTGTCATGTTGACACGCCCCATTTTTAAGTGACCACGCCCAATTTTTTGGTGTGATCATTATAATAGATCACACCATATTCCACGAGGTGAACAAGCCCTCAGTCAGGCGAAATGCGTGTCCTCACCACAACGGGAGAACTAGTCAGTCAGTGCATGGACTGAACTTTGAGCCCCATGTTCAATGGGAATGATATCATATGCATTGGGGCATTGTATGTGATTAATGGACATTTATGTCCAAGCAGCAGATCAGCTAATATATATAGCAGCTTTCTATGCACATAGCTACAGAGACCATGGGTCTAAACTAATATAATTGGTGTATAACATGCACTTTGTCACACTGATTTGCAATTTATCCTAAGGAGACACACTGAAAATAATACGCACAGTGTGTTTATGTAATCCATTGTGTTATAACTTTGTGCGTGATAAACTTTTAGGATCATTGTATCCTGCAAGTAGCCCTATATCTGGGATCGCATATGGTTAGCATGTTATTTTTATTAATCTTTATCTGTGTGTGATAATGACACTTAATTGCTCAAACAGAAAGAATGAGTCATGCAATATACTCTGTGGTATTTATAACTTATATGAACTTTTAATGAGCAGCATGCTATCATTTTTCTTTGTTTGTGTGTGATAATAGCAATTAACTATTGTAAATCCCAGGACGTGGTGGCTTTATTACTAGCCAAATTATGTTTGCCTTTTGATATCAGTGACAAAGAATGAGCTATATAATATACTCTGTGTTATTTAACAGCTGAGATGAATATACCATGATTTAACCTCTATCTGGAGAGGATCTATTAAACCTATGTGACATAAAACATGTTTTGAGCATACTGAGATATATCTCTTGTTAAGGATTTACGATTTGAGATATTCACTATTATTTTCCAATTCCGGAATATGGCGTGATCTATTATAATTATCCCACTTGTGTTACACAACAAAAGATTGTAATTTATGCACTTATGTGTACACTTTTACTTGGAATTATCATAATGATCTATGTGTAACAATTAAAGTATGCTCATGCATCAACTTTCTTGGAACACAATATATTAATAATAAAATGGACTTTTTACTATGATAGTCCTACATTTATGGTTTATAGTTGTGTTCTTGCTCTGGCCTGTGCCGCAATAATCTGCATCTCCCTATCTGACTATTCCTACAACCATACATCACTAGATTGCCCAATCTCGTCTGATCTTGGAAGCCAAACGGTGACAGGCCTGGCTAGTACCTGGATGGGAGACCTCTAGGGAATACCAGGTGTTGTAGGTTAAAAGAGGAATATATGGGATTTTAGTAACGATTGGCAGAGCACCATAACTACACTCCTGTCTGTCACATTTATTTATGGTTAAAACACTGCTATTTTTGTTTACCATCATCATTGCATACCCATTGGAATGGAACTTAGCTAATATTTCGCCAGAGGATTACCTCTAGACTTTGTTTTCAAACAAGGTTAATTTATATTAGCATAACCTTGCGGGGATATATGGTGTCATACATCGTATTTATATATAATAAAAGTTAAATTTTAACTGTATCTATAATCAAAGAGTGCCCCAGCAACTAGCCCTACTTTTTCCTTTTCTTTTTTGCGTAAACTTTATATACACAAATGACTGGCTAATATAAAGACATATATACAGTATATCTCTGGCTGAGGAATGGACAGGTTGCAGTAGTCCTGGAGATGTGACAAGGGGAGCATAAAACTGATACCATTCCTTGGGTACAATTTGGACTTTATCTGATGCTGCAATGACAGTTCATGGAGACCACAAAGCACAGTGGTTTTGCACTATTGTACCGCAATGGTCTGCCCAATGAACAACAAGGTGCTTGCTCATGGGCGTAACTACCATAGGTGCAAGGGGTGCAGCTGCTATGGGGCCCATCTTTCATGTCAAAGTTACATGTTGTCAGAACCCGAACTGTATCCCTGTTTAAAGATAAACTACACTTGCCAAGGTTCCGTTGTGGTCGCTGGAGTATCCTTCCAGGCTGCTGGCGTGTATCGCATGGAGTATACAGAGAGTTAAAGTGATCCTCTATTCCTTGGGCGTTGTCTGCTTGCTGGGGTCTGTGATTACTTGGTTTACTAAAACCTGGCTCTGTCTGGGTCACATGCTTTAACACTTCCAATGGATTTCATGCATCTGGTATAAATGTCTGTTACTAACTGAGCATTGTAGTCTGTGCAACCTTCAGGTAACCTTCAGGTTCTTCCTTGGACTCCTGCCAGATCGTCGCTGTGCTTGATATATGCTGTGGACTCTCTTTGCCCGGTTCTGCTACAGATGCTTGACGGCACTACAGATCCCAGTGCTGCTACTGAACTCTCTGCTGCAATACTAAACCTAACTCTGCTGGTAGTCTCCGCTGTACTACTAGCCTAGCTTTGCTGCCGTTTCATGGTCTCTTCATGTTTACCTTCAACTAACAGTTGTCAACTGCATCATAAAAGTTTCTTCACTCCAGACCTCTGCCTCATCTCAGGGCTCAACCCTCCACCTCTTCACTCCGGACATCTGCCTCATCTCAGGGCTCAACCCTGCACCTCTTCACTCCGGACATCTGCCTCATCTCAGGGCTCAACCCTGCACCTCTTCACTCCGGACATCTGCCTCATCTCAGGGCTCAACCCTCCACCTCTTCACTCCGGACATCTGCCTCATCTCAGGGCTCAACCCTGCACCTCTTCACACTGGACCTCTGTCACGTCTTGGGGCTCAACCCCATACCGGATCTTCACTGCACTTCAGGGCTCAACCCTGCATCTTTCCACACCGGACCTCCATCACGTTTTGGGGCTCAACCCCAGCACCTCCTCATACCGGATTTCCTTTGCACCTTGGGGCTCAACTCTATACCGGATTTCAGTCACGTCCCAGGGCTCAACCCTGCACCGCCCCATACCGGATCTTCGTCACCTCACGGAATTCAACTCCGCACCTGTTAGTTGGTATAATATGAACTTTGTGCTATATGAACTTTAGTTCTTGCGTGGCTATCCTGACACCTGCTTGTTGTGATAATCTGAACTTTGCTTTATGGAGACTTTATGCTTAAGTATCTAGAACTTTCAGCACAGTCTTGTCTTTGAATAAATCTTGTTTACTTTTAACATTGCGTGCCGGTGCTATTTCATGAGAAGGTCATTCCTTAAACCCCCTCAGCTTGTACCACCTGTTAAGCCTGTTTCTCCTCAGGAGTCTCAAGAGTCTGTAGCCATAACACATGTTATATACATTTTTCACCATACATAGGGGCCCTTACAAACTTTTGCTATGGGGCCTTCAAATACCTAGTTACGCCCCTGTGCTTGCTTATTCTCTGATGGATCCTAAATTTACAGCACTGTGGAATGTACTAAATAAATGTTAATATGTAAACATCTGTAGACGATGCACTCTATAAAAGTGGAACCATCAACTGTCTAGCTCTTTGCTTTCATCTCCATTCATTAAATTATCTTCCAATTTTTTTCTCCTAAAATAAGAGTAGCCTTTTATATATCTTAAATAGATTATTAGATTGAGGCAAAACTGGGGCTGTTTTTACTAAATATGTCACGTTTATGTGAAGCTTATTATTACATTGCATGAAGTACATGTTCAAATGTGTTTCTCTGCAGTAAACTGGAGCAGATCGGGTCTTTCAGTTCATTAACTGGCGCATTTCAACAGTGATGTAACTATTGCCACAGCAACATGTGGCCGCTACAGAGCCCGGAAGGACCAGCAATTCTGTGTTCTAACCCTGATTATGAGTAATATCATAACATTTCACACAAAAAAGTGACACGTTCAAATAAAAAAAGCACGGTGTGCTGTACCAAAAGTGCAAAAACTCTACCAAAATGTTCAACCAGACAATGTGAATGGGGTCCTTATCTCACAGTAAAAATTAGACCTGGTCTGATCAGTTCACAAGCAGCAATCCTTGGGGTAATATTCAAGAATGGGACCCCCACTGGTCACAGTAGAATAGAATTTGCCAAAAGAGTTAAAAAATACATGCATTGCACACAAGGTTAAACAAATCCCCAAACCTTTGTCCATCATTTCTTTGAAAATAAAAAAGTTAAATAAAAAAAAAAAGAAAAATTCCCATGAAAAAGGACCCCAGCAAACCCCTCGGGATGTAGGTTGGAAGCTGACGGTCTAAATCCCGACCGCCGGCTTCCAGACATTCTAATCCTGGTGTGGTACTAATGACAGGCATCTAAATCTAGATGCCTGTCATTAACAAGACCCCGGATGACCGCCCGGCATCCCGATCGAAGGGATGTCAGGCACCGGATGCGGACAGCCACGGGGGCGGGAGGGTTAGGTTTAGGGCTCTCGGGGGGGACTTAGGGTTAGGCACCCCCTGGAAGGTTAGGGTTAGGCTAGGGGAAGGGGGGGTTAGGGTTAGGCACCCCGGAGGGAAGGTTTGGGTTAGGCACCCCCCCGGGAGACTTAGGTTTAGGCGGCGGGGAAGGGGGATTTAGGTTTAGGCACTTAGAGGGTTGATTAGGGTTAGGCACTTGGGGGGGAAGTTAGGGTTAGGCACCCCTAAGGGAGGGTTAGGGTTAGAGGGGGAATTAGGTTAGCGATACTTACCTTAGGGACGATCAGGATTTTCACCCTTGCTGGGCTGCCGCTGTCGGGCTTTGAACTGCCGGACATGAGTCTGGTAGTAATACCTACTACACCCGACCCCTCTGCTCTGCTGTTCTGTGCTGTTCTGCACTAGTGCTGGTGTTCTCGGCTCCAGGTTTTAGCTGTAATGCTGTTGAATCAATAACTGATTGGTCTGTACTTCCATTTAATCCAGTGGGATTTTGGAGACATGTAAACCCAAAAGTTTTTAGGCACTGCATTAATTTCCATTCCATATTCTTCTATCATCATAGCCAACTCATACATATAATAGTCTAAATATTCCATCAACAGTTGAGTGGATCAGTCTCTTGTTCGATTTAATTGTGCAGCTTTAAAATTTAATTGTAAAACTATTTTTGTCAACAATGTTTATACTAGAGATGTGCAGGTTCGGTTTTACTCGGTTCTTTTCGCCAAAATTATCGCAAGTTCGGATTAGTTTGGATTTATTTAATTGGCAATCCAAAACACGTGATTGCCGATAACCAATAAGATGCCGTTTTTGGGATCTGAACATATCCGAGTAAAACCGAACCCGCGCATCTCTAGTTTATACTCTTGCTAGAAACTTTATGCATTTTTTTTCAGACTCGGTTGACACCACTACAAGATCATTACTTCTCTGCAGGATTTAGGAAAAACCCCAGACCACTTCCTCACCTGGGAGTGCAGCCTAGCTGTCTTCACCCTACTTCTACCTGGGTCAGAAACCATGAAGAACCCTGAGCGGAGTCTCAGATGCACAAATCCTTCCTCTTCTGCAGTGTTTGTTCCCATGGAGATTATCAGAACCGTATCTGACATAGTAGGGCTTCTATCTAATGTCCAGTAATCCCCAGGCTGCATATTATCAGGACAGGATCAGACAATGTTTGGTTTCATAATAATAATAATAATAATAATAATAATAATAATATCTATATTAATGTTCAGTGATCTCCAAGTCCTAACTGTAAATTATAAAATTAGGAAAAGGTCTTCTGTAGATTATCAGGGCAGACGCAGACATATACTGACTGACTGATATAACAGTGGCTGGCATTAAGATTAAATGGTTGAATATGTAATTGGGTTCACATGACTCTCATGAAAATATTTAGAATAATAAATGGATTATCTTTATACTGTGTCTCAAACTCCCTTAATTTGTACTTCACACACTTGAGGAGTTTTTGAAAGTGGTTCACATTATCACAGCAAAGTAAATAATTGGCTTGGTGAATAGGGAGTACAGGGTTATATCTCTAAAATGTATTAACTGAAATGTGTGTGACTCTAATAGAAATTATTTAAAGGCTGAAGTAACTTTCTTGCCACTAGGTGGCAGTGTGGCTTCATTAACCGATTATTGCTTGCCACTATTTTGCACTTACAGTATTATTATCTGCAGCCAAAGAGGAGATCACTGTAGTGCTAGATAGCAAATACAAATCCAGCACTTGGTGATTCATAAATAGGAAATAAAATTATAAGCACTTGGGTCACAGAAAGTTTATGAATGCGTCCAATGTGGAATAGGATGATGTAGGAGGTGAGATAGCACCACTGCAAGTGCTTTTGAAATGTCTAAGAATATATCAGACACTGCAAGTGAAAGGAGTGAAAGGAGACGCATACAGAGTGGCAAATATAAAATTGTTCAAATTGTGTTTGTGTGGTGTGAAAGTGCATCTTGGTGCAAATTTAATACGCTGCACATGGACACAACTTGAATCCATATTTAGAGTTGTAAGTAGTTTGCACTGGCGGCCACTTGCGTATGGAGAGGCGGGTCATGGTTCTTATTATACAAATTCAGACCATGTTTTGGTGTTGATAATGATGACTGCGGCATTCTTGCTCCATATGCGTATATATATATATATATATATAATATATATATATATATATATATATATATATATATATATATATATGAATTGGAAATCTAAAGGGGCCCTTGAAAATATTGAGAAAATGGCCACATGTTGAGGGAAGGACCAATATGTCAGCAAGTACAACCAAATTATTATGCACCAGGGAATTCAGCACTTCGCCACGGCGGGGGCCGCCATGCTACTTTAGAGGTCGTAGTCAGCAGGCAATAAGCATGACTATTGTTTTAGATAGTATTAGGTACCCTTTGACACGTCACCTGTCAAACACACAGGTTAGAAGACGCACAGTGGCACAGTGATTAGCATTAATGCCTTGCAGCACTGACACTATGAGCCGTATTCAATTTGATTCGCACCCGCGATACTTTTTCGACTCCCGGACTTTCTACCTACTTTGCCTGTTTTGCATGTGGAAAAGTATCGCGCACGTGCCCGCATATCCCCGTATTCAATTTGAACATACGTGAAAATGGGACCCGGCGAAACTGAAACAAGCGGAAAGTCCTGTCAGATTTGGGGAAATCAGCCTGACACCCCCTAAAAGATGCTCTGACATGGGGGTTAGCTATGGTTACCCCCGATTTGGCTTGCTGAAGGTATTTGGCGTTTTTAAATGGGCTCAATAGCTGCCAAATAGCGTTTTTGTACAAGTGGTGAAGAATACTACTCAGGAGTTTATTTTGCAGAAAATAACTTATCCCAGCAAATTCGGGGTACTTGAAAATGGGGGCCAGCATATTTTAAAGTTGCTAAAGTGAAGTTTAAAAAATCGTGAAAAATCCACCTGCCGCAAGCACCTGCAATGAAAAAAACACATGGGGCATACTTGGGGACGCCCCTAGAGTCTATGAAATGAAAGTGATTTTTTGGGGTGTTCTTAAGTGTTTTTTTTTTTTTCTTAACGCAGTTTACCTTTGGGGGACTGTCTGAAGGCTGCACGGGGGTTCCCGCAACGTTGTACTCCAAAACCCCAATTCTGAACTTTTTTCCGCCTGCTATTCATAGGCGAAACTTTTTCGCCTATTACATTGCATTGACTTTCTGCCTAGGCGGAAAGTCTTTCAAATTGAATATGTTGATACTTTTCCACCTGGCGAAATAACGTGATCGGCAAAACTTTTTCGCCGATTCCGGCTTTTCGCTCCAAATTGAATACGGGCCTATGAGTTTGAATTCAACTAGGGCCCTGTCTGTATGCTCTTCCCATGTTTCTGTGTTTATTCTCCAGGTGTTGTGATTTTTTCCCACAGTCTAAAAATATAGTGCAAAGTTAATTGGCTAATAAAAATACTATGCCCTATTTAACCCAATAATAAATTAGTAGAAATCCCTTTTAATGCATTTTCCACTACCAGCCACAATATAAAGTTAATAGCATTTACATGTCTCCTGATGAGCACTGACTTAAAATTATTAGTCCACACATTTAATACAGAGCATCTGCATGTAAGTAGGTGGAAGATTTCTCAAGTCTAGGATATCTGCCGTAACAGCTCTATAAATGGTATACAGTGATTAAATAGTGATTAGTGACTCAAGGTAGAGTACTGTCATGGACCCGCTTCAGAGATCGCAATCTCTAACCACTGTCAATAACATGTAACAATCAGCACTCAATTGAGCCAGTGTAACATGAGTGTTGTTGATATGTCCTATTGGCATAGAGCACCAGTGTAATTGTGAAATAGAGTTTAGGCCATACAGTGATACTTAACCAGGCATGCAGGATTATTAAGGAACAGCGGTAAATACAAAGTGGTGTAGGAGACATACAGTACAGCCAGGGCGATCAAGAGCCAAGGTGGGCCCCGGTAATAGGGGCGTGGCCTAATCTCGGGAGGCGTGGCCACGCCCCCTTGCTGAAAAAAATAAAATAAAAATGATTTGCAGGGGGGGCGGCGTCGTACCCGGGCTGTGTGCTGGGCTGCTGTGAGGGGGGGGCGACGTCGTACCCGGGCCCCCGCCGGGCCCCTCAGGATGCCTGGGCACGGGTAATCTGTACCCGCTCCCCCCCTCTCAGAGCCCCTGAGTACAGCAATGGTGATATTAGAGGTATATATGATGGTACAGTGTATGTATATACTATAATCTAGATGGGAGCTAAGTACAGCAATGCAACACTCAACACAGTAATGAAGTGAGGTCACACATGCGCTCTAGTTTTCTGGCGGCCATCTTGGCAAAGGTTTCCAGCCGGAGTCACTGTAGGGAGGAAGGACACAGCATAGGCAGGGGCGCCTGAGAGGGGGGGAGGAGTGGGTACTATTTACATGGGTCCCGGCATCCTGTGGGGCCCAGCGTGGGCCCAGGTCCAGCACCGCTCCCCCCTTCCTTCTCTCTCCATTACAGCAGCCCAGCACACTGCGTGTACTGAGCTGCAGTGGGAGACTGCTCGTGGCTGCTGAGCAGCAGCCACAGCAGTCTCCTATGCCGGTGGGGGGGAGCGATCACACTGATCGTGCCCCCCTGGCTTTGCGCCGGGCTGAGGGGAACCCTACTCAAACTTACCCCTGTACTAAGACAACCAGGATTGCCAAGAAAATCCGGGGCTGGTTCTGTTTTAGGGGGGACCCCACGTCATTTTGTTTAAACTAATTTAACTCTTTCTAAGCTTGTTACAGTAAGCTACATTCATGCATCTCACTGATGTATGCATGTATCTGTGTGAAAACGAACTGCTCATGCTGACAATGAATGCATGAAGCAGTTCTATTCAGTCGGGGATTTGCAGTTCCTTTTGAAGTGGGATTTGCTGTTCTATTTGTACATGAACAGGCCAAATCAAACAGCAAATCATTGTTCAAAATCGACCAAAATCGAATTTGATTTGAAATCCGAACTAGAAAATCGAATAGTAAATGAGGGATTTGATGAGGGATTTGTACATTCAATTTGAGGTGAGCGAAATCACACTTCAAATCGAAATTATAATCAAATTTTGATAAATATACTCCAAAGTCTCTTTAAACATAGTGCTTCCTTGGCAGTTTCTGTGGTGGATAGGGCTACAGTGGGTTGCTTTCTACTTGCCAAGCTGATGGCTGCACCTGCTAATACATACAGGTATCCTATGTATGAATGGCGGTCATCCTCATCTGATCCCCAGTTGGCATCACAAAAAGATTTCAATCCAGAATTTCCATATTTTGAAAAGTTTAATCTCAAGGAAATTGAACCCTTTAGATACTTCAGGATTATTTTAACTGCAGTTCAATGTTGTCCCCATGGGTAATGACAAATTGGCTCATCTGGCTCACAGCATAATGTCTGAACAAGTTCCTATACTTGCATAAATTAAATTTCCAATAGTGTTCTGAAAATGTATCTCTGCCTTTGTTAGTTTAGTGCTCTTGTCAATGGGAGTATTCATTGGCTTTGCACCTGACATTGCACAATTTGTACTTATTACTTCAATGTTTATCTATTGATCAATTGTGACAGTTCTTGTCTCCAAGTTTTGTAAGATCCTTAATCCCAACAATTGATTTGCATGCCCTAGGTCTTTTAAGTTGAATTTCTTATCTTACAGATGCTTGACAATGTGATTTTCTTGACCTACTAGCAACCGCTCATCCACATATACAACAATGATTAACAACTTTTGCCCTATTTGCTACTGATATAGAAAGTGATTAGTTTTGAATGTACAAAGTCCATCTCTAGTAGTACAGCATCTAGCTTAATGTACCAACAATAAACCATGTAAAGCTTTCTTCAGTAAACAATCTTTTCCCTCTTGGAACATATTGTTATTGTAATGCTCAGGGGATTCCATTTAGAGTAAATCTCTTCTATCAATTCTCCATTTAAGAAAAATGAATTAAAGTCATACCCTAACACTAACCCTCCCCCTAGCCCAGCAACTTACCCTCCAAATTCTGGTGGCCGGGATGGTGGAGCCGAGATTCTGACAAGTGTCAGTATTCTGGTGCCGGCATTCTGACCACTGGAATTATGAAGGTAAGTTGCGGGTCTAGGAGGAGGTTTAATGTTAGTGTTAGGTTAAGGGGTAAGGTTTAGGCACTAGGGGGAGGGTTAGGCATTAAGAAGATATAATAGTTTTGCAGTGGACCTGCGCACTCAGTGTAAATGGTAAGGGCTACTAATTGGTGTGCTGCTGCACTTATGGCTGTCTGACTTCATCCGTTGTAGGTATAGAATTAGAGGGTTTAAGTGCTGCGCACAACCTATATCTATTTGACAACTGGGAGGGCTAAAGATATAATAAATGTATACGTAGCCAAAAGTTCTACACAACCTTTATGATACTCATACACAATGTGTAGATTAATTAGGAAGTGATGCTAGACACAATAAATATAAATATGATGTTTTACTTAAACTCTGAAAATACATGCAATATTGTGCAACAATATATATAAAAATATCAATAGCAACTGTGGAACAGCACAATATGGTAGGTGCACAATCCACCGAGTACCTGACTGTACACCCTGTGGTGGTCTGTGCAGTCCCAATATGAGAGATCACCAGTTGATCTTACGATACAGTAGGAATTGAAGGGGTTCATTCCATGTGCCAACCTGATACCTGTAACACACCTCTGAGTATATAGATGTATAAGCGTCTATGGAATATGAGGATGAGAAACAGCGGCGTCCCGCTATTCTCAATTGGAGATACCTAAATGCAGTGTCCAAATGTCCTGTGTGTTGATGGTGTGCGCTGCCCGGGGTGATGCTGTGATGGTGCGGTGGTGGCTGGCTTCGGCTGGCAGCGGGGATCACTCTGTGCTGCGGTGCTCTGGACAATGCAAACATGGGCACTATCCCTGTTTCCAGAGTTAGGTCCGTGCGTGTGTCTGAGTGTGCCAGCAGGCAGTGAGAGGAGGTGAACAGCGGTCCTAGCTCTGGAGAGCCGGGGGCCGCGGTCACTCCTCTCAACAGAGGATACTTACCCGGATGTGCTCTCAGCTCTCTGCCTTGTTGATCTTCCTGTCGGCTGCGTGGGTGCGTTGGTGCGCTTGCTGCAGTCTCCTTTCAGCTGCGTTCTCGCACTGAAATATTCAATTTAACAGATTGATATATTTTTATCTTTGTAACTACATAGATCTTATTGATTTAGACTGTTTTTTATTTGATATGTTTTAAATAAATTTTTAAAATTCATCTCGGATCATCTGTGCGTCTGAACAAATATACTTCTATGGGAAAGAACATCTAGGATTTCACGTGAGTATGGTACGCTCACCAACGTTAAATTGCTAAGTTTTACAGATATGTTAAGACGGTTTTTGGAGTTGGAAGATTAAAGATACCCTTTATACGTTTAACCACTCATATATTTATGTGAGTTGGGTGCGTGATAGGAACAATTCTTCCCCGTCTGTTTATATGTGATAACTATACCACTGGGTAGAAGAAAAAGACGACTTTTGGGATATACCTTGACTAAAAGAACTAATCCCAGGATTGACTTGGTTAAGTTTAATTAGAGCGCCTATATCTGAGGACTCTTAATTTGTTTTGTATATGTATTTTGGTGTTGGGTGGACACTAGGAGTCTGTTTGTTGATATTGGCTGCTGTCATTTGCGCTTTTGGTATCCTATCCCTGTTGGGATGCCAGCATTGGGTTCTGATCACAAGGATCCCAAGTGCCAGCATCCTGTATCCATCCTGCGTGGCAGATATGGCAATGACTAAATGTACTGTAGTGTAATGTGCCAGAGGAGAGGAAATTTCACCATAGTCAATCCCGGATTTCTGTGTGTTTCATTTTGTGACAAGACAGGTTTTATAATGGACAATGATTCTGTCTGCATTTAACTTCTTACAGAAGAACCACTTGTTCTTAACTGTCTTGCGGTGATTCAGTCTGTTAACAATGCTCTGTGTATTGTTGTCATTTAATGATGCCATTTCTTTATTTATTGCTGATTTCCATTCTTCCCAGTCATTGCTTGACTTTGCTTCTTGGATATTTTGGGGTTCACAGAAAGTGAATTTGCAAACTCCTCATAATATCACTTAGCGGTTTTTCCTTTATTGTTTCTCACAGAACTCCTGCTCTGTGATTGGGTATGTATACTGGCTTTTTATTTTTTAATTCAGACACACTTCCAACTGTTGGCATAACCAATACAATGAACTCGGTTTGCGATTCTTGTTCCAGATTCATGTTAGGTGATGCTACTTCACAGAATATAACATTTCTTGACTTATAAGCTTTTGACCAGTTTGAGCTTCCACTAAATTCTTGTTGTCTGTAATCTTGCTTATTACTTCTTGTGACATACTGTTAAATGACAGAAAATATCTGTATCCACTTATCGATTTCACCTCCATAGGGCCACACATGCCTGTATGCACCAATGCTAGAGGTGCCTCAGCTTTGGTTACTGATCTTGGGAAGGGATAGCAGACTTGCTTACCTATTATACAGCTTTTACATGCTCTGTGTCACTCATGGCTATATCCATCAGGATTCCATCAAGGAGTTTATGGATGCCATTATACCCCTGGTGGCCTAGCCACAGCTCCATAGATTGGCTTGTTTTAGAGGCCTCATTGCACCACACTGTACATCGTACAGTTGCTGACATTGGGTTGCTGTTGCTATCACAGCCCCTCTTTTATTCTGCACAACATATTTGCAGTTTGTCCCCATATCTGGTATGAATAACACATCTTGGATGTCTGTGACCACTTATTCTTAGGCAAACTGTGATTGTCCCAACTTTTGTGGCTGTAAGAACCTTGTCTTCAATTCCCCTGACTGTTATAGGGTAACACATACTTAATAATGTAAACCATCTTGATTGCAACTGAAATGCCTTGTGGCTCCTGTGTTTATATACCAGCAATCCTTTCTGTGGCTCTCTATAACACTAAAGTTGTCTTGTTTCTCTTGTCACACTGGTTTTGCTGTATGCCACTCACATTCCTCAGTTTGCATTCAGAGGCCTTATGTCTTACTAAACATTTGTACTTACTTTGGGGCTTGGTATTCTTTGTTAGTAATGAAGAACTTTCAGCATTTGTTTCAACTAGTATGCATTCCTGGGACTGCAACAGTTTAGCCCTCACAATCTCTGTTGTTAGCTTAGCCATACAGGATTCCCAAGCTACTACCAGATAATCAAATTCAGGCGTTAGATTCTGTACCATCACCATTGCGAGTTCCTTGTCTTTTACTTGGACTTCTACAGATGTCAGTTACTGAAATATGAACAGCATATTGTCAGTATACATGTTCATGTCTCTGCATGCACTCAGTTTTGTTCAATACAGTGAACACCTCATATTTATTCTCCTCTTGAGACCTTTATTTGCTTACACTTTCCAATAAATAACGGACTACGTGTATTGTTGCACAGCTAGGTATACAAATATGCTGGGCTACCACTGCACTACTTGGGGTATATGTATTGGAGCTGCCTGACCCTGTAGGGTATCCAATTCCTACTGTGATAGACCAAATACAAAGAAAGGGGAGGTTGATGCTGCGTGAATAACACCTAAGTGAATGAGACAAACGGAAGCCATGTAATAAGTATGTAGGTTTTTATTAGAAGTCACACTGCTCCAACCTCTCATACCAAGTGCAATAGTGTATCCAGTAAAAGCACAGAAGTGTGTAGACACAATGATATGGGTAGTCTTAATGTCTAAATTCCATATTAGGATATTGTCCCAGGGAGGGTGTTGCGCTCTGTAGTGGTGGCGCCCTGTGCCCTTCGGTCCGTCAACTTACTCTTGTGGATCCTTGTCATTCTCACCACCTGGTGAGTGGTTCCTTGGTGGAGGTCTGTGTTCTTGCCCCAGTAATCTGGGTCCTCTGATGTCCCACTGTACCAGAGTGTGTGCCAGGTTACACACTACGGCATGGACAATGTGGGGATCACTGGTTGCTGCAAGACTTCCAGGTCCCTCACTCTTGTGAGATCACACAGTCCCTCAATGTCTACTGCTGCAACCAGCTACTCTACTCATCCAGCCGGCAAGGAGACTTGCGGATGGTAGTGATGCGTGTTCAGTGTTCTTAATAGGTGGTGGCATATCTTTAACGCGTATCGTGTTCTTTTAGCCTTCCTCAGGGAATGTGTATGCTACACAGATAGTCTTATTATTCCCATGGCTCTATCTATTTTATCAGGATTTGGATTGTCATTTAGATCACTTGTGATTTTCTACAGGCTTTCATGCTGTTGCTGCATCTCCTTAGTGAATTTTCACATGGCATCATTCTCTGAACCTCTCAGCACTGCAACAATATGGTGGCCATATTGGTGAAGGTGCTCATCCGGAATCACAGTAGGGAGGAAGGAGACAGTGCAGAAGTGCACTCCATTCCAAGTGTAACACAGAGTTAATAAAAAGCAACCACCTAGTCTGTCTAGAAATGATTTCACTCCCTTTTATTTCACACATATATTATTAATTCTCAGGTTCTGCCACCACTGAGGTTAATTCAGGAGCAACTCACTCCAAGTGGGAAGCCTTAAGTTCTTCCTTCCCAACTACAAAACAACCACCTAGTCTGTCTAAAAATGATTTCACTCCCTTTTATTTCACACATATATTATTAATTATCAGGTTCTGCCACCACTGAGGTTAATTCAGGAGCAACTCACTCCAAGTGGGAAGCCTTAAGTTCTTCCTTCCCAACTACAATAAAAGTCAGTCCAAGTTATCATTATTCAAATAGTAACATGTATAACAGATATGTAGCTTGCATTAGCCAAACCCGTAGGCAAAATAGATCCGATAAGAATCACAGAGATCAATCTTATTAAATGAAGTTTAATATGAGAAAGATAAAATACTTGAAGTATGTACAAAAACAATTAATAAAGAGAACATGCAAAGATAATCTTAGGCAAATACTTTTCTTATAAACAAAAATTAAAAAATATATAAATAACAAAACAGTCTCCCTTAGTGAGCATGCTGTCACTAAGGTGGGGAGGTGTGACACTCTCAAGACCAGCATAATTTTGCTAAAAAAGAGCAAGCCTGGAATATATAAGACCCCATATGTTTACCATTATCTGTCTGTTGGATCATTTGCTGGCAGTCCAAATGGCTATACATAATTTCCCAGTCTCCCCCTTACATGGCATCTTCTCAGACAAATGATTGCTAGACATACATATGGTAATTAAAAAAATTCAAAGTATTGTAGAGTTAATATACACACAGTGGCCCTCATTCAGAGGTGCTCACAAAATGCGAGCGGTCGCTCTGAATGAGGGCGGCCGCTTGGGTTTTGATGTGCGGCCTCCTGGTCGCTAGCTAAGCTGTGGGTTACCACTGACAGCTTTAGCGACCGACCAGGTTGATGGTCACGATGGTCAAGACCATCGCGACCATTGGGGCTTGCGACGAGACCCTAAGGTTGGGTCTCGGCAACCAGAAGCTCCCCACTGACATCACTGTTGATGTCAGTGCGGCCGCCCGCAAAACGGCAGGCGGTCCTTAAGGAACGCCTCCGTTTGTGAAACCACCCCCCGCCACGCCTACAAAATGGGTTGAGCTGTCGATCAACATTGACAGCCGCCCCTTATGTAGTGAGCTCCAGAGCAAGAGAATTTCTCTCTCGTTCCGGGGCTTACGCATGCGCAGTGCGGCCGCTGTGCGGGCGCAGGGCTTAAACATCGACCCACTTGCGAGCGCTCAGCGCTTGCGTGCGGGTCTGAATGAGGTCCAGTTTCAATGTTACAGGTATTCATGCTGCTCAATGTCTTGCGATCCATAACATACTCACGGCACGTTCAAATGTAACTTGATTTTAACATTATGCTTTATTTGTTAGGAATCATAGCATACAATTTTACATTGTAATTTGGAGATCCCTAGCACTAATCTAATATAGTCCAACTGACTAACAGATCGGCCAGCTAGTCCAGCGGTGATCACCCAGAAAGACAAACCTTTAAACTCTAAGCACCTGCTTAATTTTTCCACAATATGTTTAATATGAAGAGTTAATTCAAAGTAAAAGATAAATAGTATTTCTGGGTATGAAATGGTAAAACTGGCATTGTGAGGTTTAGTTGTGTTTTATATGATCTAAGATGTTGAACTATACTGTATTACCTATACTGTATGCAAGCATTTAAATGTACTCTTTAAAGATCTCAGCGTTATCAGATGGGGTTAGTTGTTTGTGTATACATGATAACTGAAAGGATCATTCAGTAGTTTTCCTAACGCAAATAACATTTCGGTTAAGATAGTGGATTTGCTAGACGTGTATTATCTACGTTGATAGCCTGGTTCAAAAAGAAAATTGCGCTTATGGTAGGGATACATCATACCTATAATTGGGGACTCTCTTTGGGCTCTATTTACTACAATCCGCATATTGAATGCAGATTGTAGTGTGATATTATCGACTGAATTCGCATTGCGAATTCAGGCAATATCACAGGGATTTACTACAAATCCCTTGCAGGGACAGAGCTTGCGAGGAAGCTCTGTCCCTGCGAATCCCCTCCGCACACTAGTCACGGTATTTTTGCAAAAAATATCTTGACAAAGCACCCGCGTATGCGCCGACCGGCCGCCGCTGCTTTCCCCCCGGCGCTAAGCCCCGCCCCGCCCCTGGTGCTATGCCCCACCCCCCATGATCGTGGACCCCCTGTGACCCCCCCTCCCTTAATAGCACTTACCTGCATGATCCGGGCCACCGGTGATGTCCTCTATGCGTGCGGTCAGGTGATATCCCATACTGCGCTGGGACCCGATCACCTGATGACCGGGCCGCAGTGCACTATGGGAGACCAGCTGACTGGAGGGCAGACATCACTGGAGGCCCAATCACCGGTCCCTGGAGTCAGCTAAGTCAAAACATTTTTTGACAATTTTTTTTTCTTTTTTTTACAGTAATCAGCTTGCGGTCTGTTTAGACCACACAGCTGATTACTTGGACCTACTCCCGGCTCTGCTCTCCCTGTTAGAGTGGAGGAGAAGTCCGGTAACCGGGGGAGACCCTGGATAACGCCACCTCCAGGTGGCATTAACATCACAGGGCCTCCCTAGGTATTTTTTTCACAATTTATTTTTAGTAACTTTGGCCAGATCACATTTCCCATTACAAATATGGGAAATGCGATCTGATTACTAAAAAAAAGTGATACTTAGGGGTTGGAGTAGAATTTTACGAAACACCCTTTTTCACTTTATTTTAGTAAAAATAATGTTAATAAATAGAGCCCTTTATGAGTTGACATGGCACATGGTGATGGTGGGGAGATTGCAAAGAAAGATTACTCTAAGAACATCTGTATTGTGCTATCATGGGTATGGTAATGCATTGTGATTTAAAATAATGGAAAACTTGCAATTTGTATTATTCTGCAATATATAAAGAGTATAGAGTTATTAATTAATAGTTTATTTTGATTTTCAATATTAATATTAGTATACTTATTTAGTCCCCCATAATACAGAGTAATAATGGGAGACACCTGTCACATTCATTAATTAAAATGGTGGCATTAAATGCACCTCTATTTGTGCCATAGTTCTTACATCCAACTTGTTTTCTAGACAAAGGAAAAAAAGGCTCGCAACCTCTATGTTGTAATTAGATGAATCCTTAACTCCAGCTGTACATCGTATTCGTTATATCTAACTATATCATTCCTATCCACCCAGTTCATTTTCAAATCACCCTAACAATTAAAAGCCCTTACTATGCTGGCAACAAAGCTGCGTTTGACTCGCGGTGGATGTCCCCTCTGTTTTGGTGTGGTATGTTAAGTCACCATACAGCAGGTGGACATGAGAATGTTGACATGGTCGCAATGTTCGCATGCAGCATGTCGCCAGCAATGATGCTGACATTCATCTTGTCTACACGGATGACAGGTTAACATGATAGCATGTCAACATAACGTCCCTGGTGGCCAGGGATCACTTTCCTGGTTCCGACGACTCCAGCGGTTCCAGTGCGGTTTCTGTCGTAGACCTCTGAGGGAGTAACGGTTTTGGTAAGTAGTTTATCTCTATCCCTACTGCTAACCTTCTGCATAGTGACTAACCCTAACCTCCGCCCCCCTCCCCCAATCTAATCTAGCAATCCCGCTAGGTTGTTTTAGGGCAAAAAGCACCCTGCCCTCCGGCGCGGCTCCCCGCTGAAATAGTCTGCGGGTGCCGTCCCCACCCATGGGTGTGTAAAACTGCGGTGTAGCGGTCACTGCCGGTGAATGGATGCCGGTTGCATGCGCCCAGCATCCATGCACACTGATAGCAGCGCTTGGGGGCAGCCCAGCATGTCCGTAAGTGCCGGGCACGCCCCAAAGAGTGACGACAAGGGGACGCCTCTTAGAGTACGTCCCCTTTTTCTTGTCCATGCCCCCTTTGCGGATGCGCGGATGTGCCCTTTCTCTAGGTCCGGCGGCCTGCCCGGAGTCGAACCTATAGTGAACACTACTAACTCTAACCTCCGCACCCCTCCTCCAGCCTAACCCTCATGGCAGCGCCTAACCCTTCTGTGAATGTCAACA
Organism: Taudactylus pleione; assembly: GCA_031769625.1. Classification (NCBI taxonomy): domain Eukaryota; kingdom Metazoa; phylum Chordata; class Amphibia; order Anura; family Myobatrachidae; genus Taudactylus; species Taudactylus pleione. Next base: position 5,865,487 of record JAUIMM010000255.1, on the reverse strand, counting down.
TTTCAGATTTCAACATCATGAACATGTCGACATTCTGAAGATATCAATGTCGTCATTCTAATGTCAACATTGTGGTGTCGACATTATGAATGTCAGCATGGTTACTTTCGACAATATGATTTGATCCCCCTCTATAACTTTATGTAAGTGCAGGGTATAAAGTTACATTTTTAGATCTTAGCATTGACCCTAAAATTATACATAATTGTTAGATCACCTCTATGCCCAGTAGGGAACCTTTTTTTACAAAATGAATAAACCATTTCTACCTCATGCCCATTGATGCTGAGTAATAGACTGTATGTTACGTAGTGACTTTAGACTGGTGTCAGTCTTTTCCTTGTCCAAGATCAGCAGGGGGGCTGTGAAGGTCACTTCAGAGGCTGTAGTTGATAAACAGGATGCGTGTCACATCTCTCTGTCCCAGACAGGCATTTATCAGCACATTTAGTCCTGACAACAGGACACTGTATCCAATCCACACATCATCTTTTTCTCTCTCCTCACTCCTCTTCATTTTCAGGTATCTATTTGTCACTGTCACTCTTCGAGATCCATTCTCATCGTCCTCTCTTTTACCGTGGTGCTGTTTATCCATTTCATGTTCTGCCTCTCTTCTACCTTTGCCCTTCTCTCTATTTTCTTGTCACAGTGCATCTCTCAGCTCTCAGTTTCACTGTTCTGCAGTGACCTTGTTTCAAAGGAAATCTATCATAGTATTGTTCTCTAAATATTTTAGTGTTGTATGGTCTTATATTATAGCAAACAAATGTGACAGCTCTAGGCTTTTCGTTAAAGTTTTACTGACCTGGAAAGCTTGTTTATAGAGACACATTTTTTTTGTTTAATCAGATATACTGTATCATTACCATAGTGAAGGACCAAGTCCTGCTTTGTGGCATAAGTGCTATAACACTACATAGAAAAAAGTTATGTTGATAAACATTTGGCCTACATTTTAATATACTATATTGAATATACTATATTGAAACTGTACCTGTAAAGGGCTGGTTTATACTTTATTGGGAACTACTATATTGGTTGCATATTTAAAGTAAAATAAAATGTAGTCAAGGGATCTCACTTATATTAATTTATAAAAAAAAGGATAGCAACTGTATTCTGAAAATACCTTTGGTTAAGTATAAGTGCTCTAAAAACGCATGTTAACAATGTGTGATCAACTTTACAAACTATGGGCCTGATTCAGCAAGGATCGCAAGTAAGAATTAGCTTGCAGTTGGCCAATGTTGCATCTCTGCGCATGCATGTGCGTCTCAATGCGCGTGCACGAACCAGTCATTGCGATCAAGTAAGGGATCGCACAGTATACACAGTTAGCATGGAGAGACCTCCGATGTTGATTGACAGGAAGTGCCGTTTGTGGGTGGTGGCGGGGGGGGTCGTGCGAACGCAGGCGTGCCTGCGCATTTGAACGGCGTTACAGGGGAGTGCATAATTAAGCTTGTGCGGTGGCATACGCATCCGTACATCTTGATGTACACAGGAAGCTGCTACAATCCTGCGGCAGGTCAGGGCTACCACAGTTGTGTGTATGGGTTCGATAGTTCTCGATGTTACCGATGTTTTCGAAAGTCTGCATACTGATCAAGCATAGAGTAAAGGGAGGTGGACTGGCTTTATGTAGTTCTGGGCATCTGCATCTTGTGTTGCGATTGCCGTGCGTTTGTATTCATTAGCATTTTATCGCAGTGGCCAGCTACGTGCAATCTCTTACTTGTGATCCTTGCTGAATCAGGCTCAGTATTCTCTTCAAATGGACAATCAACGGGATAACTTGGCCACACATTAGGCTGAATATCAAACGGCCTGATCAATTCTGATTTGCACATATTGTCAGTAGTATTCACTAGCTTTGCATGTAATGTAAATTGTATGGATCAAAGGTATAAAATTAAAAATGGCATATGTAAAAGTCTTCTGATTAAAAACTTAAAATGTGTAGTTTATGGGAAGGGACTCCGAAATCAGAGGTAGGGTAGAAAGCTTATGGGCCATCCTCCGGGCCACTAGTCACGGTATTTTTTTGCGAAAATATTGTGACTAGAGTGTAGAGGGGATTCGCAGGGACAGAGCTTTCTCGCAAATCCCTGTGATATTGCCTGAATTCGTTAAAGTATTAAGAACTCTATTTTTTTTCTTGGAAGCTGCTGTGGCTATGGTACTCAGGGCCTGATGCAGAGCCGCTCGTAAGCGACCGCTCGTTCGCTCTGAGTGATGTCCGCACAACTGCACATGCGTATGGGTCATAATGCGCATGCGCAAACTAGTCATTGCGGTCGGGAATAGTGCGCTCGCAAAACAGCGAGGGGCTGCTAATTTGATTGACAGAATGTACCGTTTGTGGGTGGTAACAGGGGAAGGTGCTTGAAAACAGGGGAGTGGAGATCCGAACGCAAGCGTGCCTAACGGTCAAAAGGGCATTTAATGGGAGTGCATAATTATTAAAGGAGCATCATCGACCACGTCACCTGGTTGTCTTTTAGCCTGAACTGCTCGCAGTGATAGCGGTAACAAAAACCTACCACAAGCACTGCGAGCAGTTCAGATGCCTTTCGAAGTTCCCAATTAATCTAATAAATACCGGAGATGACGTGTGATGCGAACGGCAAAAAGGGGTCTTTACAAAATAGCGAGCGCATTTTTCGTTCCCGATCATCTGACCGCTCACCACATACAGCATACCGGCAGCCTTTATTTCCTCCAGTGGCGGCTCCACATAGCCAGTTACAAGCAGAGCCAGAACGGACAATAGCGTGGACACGCTATACAAGGTTTATTAAATTCCATACTAACTAAGGGCATGATTCAGAGTCGCTCACTCGCGCTGTGCGTTCACAAGTGGCCCGATGTTCTGCATACGCGTGCAGAGGTGTGCATAATTAACAGGCAGGGTCATAGTACACATCACTTGCCTTTTTTTTACACTGATTTCCTCGCTATGCTTGCAGTAAGGTAAAGCTACCTCAAGCACTGCGTTCACATCCCATGGTGCTCGATGTACTAATGTTTTAATATACTTCCTGGAGATGACGTGTTGCTGTTGGGCGGCTCTGCCTGTGCGATTGGGCGTACTCATACACAAAGTGGCCACTTGCTAAGACATGGTGGGCGTGCTTATGCCTTGGTGAGCGATCGCTTCCTGTGGCATCACTTTGACAAATTTGCATATGCATCCAGTGAGCATACGCAGATAGCGAACGGGTCCGAATCAGGGCCTAAGTTAATTTACAAGTGCGGACATTATTCTCACACTGGGACGCCAGTAGTGATGAAACGCTCCCAATAGTGGAACTTTGCTGCTAACAATTGTCTGTGGTATTTGTTTACAGTGGAAGTGTTGCTAAAATTATACATGAATAGAATCATAGTGTCTTGGGACCTCTGGCCCTGATTCAGAGCCGGATGCTCTGACAGAGCGCTCGCTCTGAATCAGGGCGTCTTTTTTTGCCACCCACAGCTAATGCGAGCGGCCATGATGATGGTCGCGATGGTCAAGGCCATCGCAACCATCGGACTTGCGACGAGACCCTTGTGGTAGGGTCTCGTGGCCGCAAGCCCCAGAGAGCTTTCGGCTCAAACAGAGCCGAAAGCTCTCCCACTGACATCACTTGTGGCTCATGGGAACGCCTCCTTCTGGGCTGCAACCACCCGGCCCGCCCACCAAAGGCCCGTCGCTATCTGGGTCTCGCGCATGCGCACGACGGAGCCGGCTCCATCGTGCGCATGCGCTCTGGGCCACCATCGACCCGGTTGCGAGCGCTCAGCGCTTGCGACCGGGTCTGAATCAGGCCCTCTGTTCATTTCAGATACAATAATATCATGTTATCCAAAGTCTTTTCAGTGAGTGATGTTCAACTGCTATTTACCATTCTGTGATTGCAATCCATTTAATTTCTATTTATATTCTCACTTTGATTTCTCATTTATTATTTTTTAACTGTTGTATGTCCATTAATGATTGATATGTGATATATGTAATACATTTTACAATTTATTCAAGCCTCCTGTTTATCAACAGACAGCAAACCATACTCTTATTACATTCACACTGTCATTCACAGTGCTTAGCACAGTATACTGATTTGCAATTTAAGTACAAGCAAGCGCCAGGTTTTAGTGTTTTTTTCCCATGGGAGGAGCTGCTGCGGCTGGGCCCTCCCACGCCCAATTTATTAAATTTATTAAATAAGCTTCTGTGTGCTGCCCAATCGGAGCTTAGCTTCAGCCACAATAGCCGCAGTCCAGTGTGAGCTAGCCCGGCAGAGGAGAGAATAGGACCTGCCCAGTGAGAACTTTCCCGTTTTCTTGGTGGGCCAATCCACCCCTGCTTGTGTACCTTGTGCCCCTGCATCCCCATCACAGCACTTTGATTCTGCTTTGGCTACATATGTATTTGTAGTCCCTCATCTTATCACATAAGCCAACACAGGTGGTTAAAAATCTAGAGACAGTAAATAGGAGTGTCATTATATACAGGTGATATTATAACCAATGATATTCATAGGTTTTCCAAGATAAGTATATATAGAGGAAACAGGTCTTAGGACTTTGGGATACTCCTATGAATAGAGGAATTACAGAGGCAGAACAGGAAAGAGAAAGGATGTGGCATCTTAAACTGGGTACACACCTATACAATCCTTGGCCCAATCACTTGATATCAGGTGATCAGGCTGATGATTTTATAGGTGTGAATGCAGGCCCGTTGCAGGAGCGTTAGCTGATAAAAGGCTTATAACACTCCTGCAACAGTCAGGATCGGAAGGTTGGATCTTATATGATTTTTAATATTTATTGGCGTTGACCTCCCGATCACATAGAAGCCCGTACACACAGAGCTGTTTCTAGCTACTCATAGTCTGGGCTGGATGCTGCTGGTGCAAGGGGAGAAACCATAGTGGGTGTTAAGTCTGTGACTTATATTTCAATAAAGGTTTTCAGCATATACTGTAATTACAGGTATTTATGCAGTGCATATTAAACTGCAGGGGCATAGAGAGCCCTGCCGGGCCCAGGTATCGTGCAAAGCCAGGGGGGGCGTGATCAGTGTGATCGCTCCCCCCACAGGCATAGGAGACTGCTGTGGCTGCTGCTCAGCAGCCACTAGCAGTCTCCCACTGCAGCTCAGCACACGCTGTGTCATGGGCTGCTGTGAGGGAGCGGGGGCAACACCGGACCCGGGCCCCCGTCGGGCCTCTCAGGAAGCCCGGGCCCGGGTAAATAGTATCCACTCCCCCCCTCTCGGTGCCCCTGTTAATCTGGAATGGAAAATGCAACACATACAGACTGTAAGGTACTTTTTGTGCACCACCACAATTAGTAGAAAACTGTCTTTGCAGAATTAAATGGCTCCAACCAGGGTAATGCACATGCAGACTGGGTGAGTATTTGTAGTGCACCGGCTATAACAGCAGAAAAGAGTCTATGCAGAATTAAATGGCTCCAAGCAGGGTAATGCACATGCAAACTGGGTGAGTATTTGTAGTGCACCGCCTATAATAGTGGAAAACAGTCAACACAGAATTAAATGGCTGCAAGCAGGGTAATGCACATGCAGGCTGTGTGAGTATTGATAGTATACCGGCCATATTAGCAGACACAGTCTATGCAGAATTAAATGTTCCAAGCAGGGAAACAAAGAAAGAATAAACACATGCACAATTCACTATCAAGAGACTTTTGCCAGCTGAGGTCACACAGGGTTAATAGATAACCAGCTAACAAGTGAATACAGTAATTATACAGATACAGTCTTAAGCTGGGTACACACTGACAGATACATTGGCGGATCAATTGAACGGCGAATGTATCTCCTGCCCATCGGGCAGTGTGTACACGCGATATGTCGGTGAACATCGGCGTTCAGGACATATCGCATTGCCTGTGCTGCACAGCCGATGGACAGATATGTCTGCAGACATATCTGTCCATTGACAGGTGTGTACGGGCAATCTGCAGACCGCCCGTATGCACACAGTGGAAGCCGCGAGGAGGGGGGCATGACACACCCCTGACCCACCCACCGACCGCCGGGTCCCGCCCCCCAAGCCACCGGGACCCGAGGGCAAAAGCAGATGATGGCCATTCAGTGTGTATGAACGACCATCATCTACAGATATATCTGCAGATCACTCGATCTGCAGATATATCTGTCAGGTGTGTACCCACCTTTAGAGCAACACCAGCGAATCAAATTGTACTCAGCAGAGGTACATAGGAAATCTCCCAGCAAATTGACAATTTCAATATACACCAATAAATGAATTTACATTAGATTAAAATAAACCAGCAAGTACACATGAAGCATTTTGTACACATGAAGCATTTTGAAATGAGCATTCGAATAAATACCAACAATTTACTCATTTACCAGCAGGTGTGAATATACGGTAAGTCTTTTAGAGAAATTAGCAATTAAATAATCACCAGCAGATGCATTATGGAAAACCAGCACTTTTTAAAATATTTAACAGCAATTCAAACAGTGGTACCAGACGTGAGCTGGTACCATACATTAACTCACAGCATGAGCTGTGGGTCACTGTAGCACAAAGCAATAAGGCAAGCAAGCAAACCTTGGACTCTAGCTTCACCCCTATTTCCACACCTTATACCACACAAATGAACAGTTTAAACAGAATCTCTCCTATTACTTGCCCCTGAAAATAGCTCAGAGTTAACTCTTCAATAATAATGGAACTGGACCCGTGAATGTCGAAGCCGGATGGTTGGCTGAGACCTAAATTGTAAAAATAATATCTGCACAATGACATTTTGCGTTGTCTGCACAATGTCATTTTGCGGCGCCTACACGATACCTCCGTGTACGGCGCTATATTATGATTATTAGCGTCGTGTGTCTGCCACTGCCCTACATTAAAAATCCTCACAATACAATACGTACATTTATTAATACACATAATATGAACAACCCCGCAAAGCACGTACCATGGTGTACTCCACAAACACGTAGACACACAACGCATACTAGCGTCTTTACTTAATATCCCCACACTTACACATTGCACACTTACACTGAAAGGTTCCCTAGCAGTAAGGTTAATGTTAGAGGTTTTATTCGTTATCAATTATGTTGTGAAATGAATGTATTTGATATCTAAGGTTTAGTACATGATAAGCAGACCATGTTTGGTGCCATTCTAAACCACTGTTTATTTGCAGATCTCCGGTTCCATCGGCAAGGAGATCTCAACATGCGTCTGCAAGTTATGGATCATAGAGAGTTAGGCATTAAAATGTACTCTGTAATATAATGTTTATTAGCCAGTTTAGACTTATTCTTCGGTGGGAAAAGATACACAAAGAGCCGTTGGAGGGCTGAACTACCACTGTACAAACTGACCTATGAACTGCATCGTAACAGAAGAACCAAGAGGAAGAACCAATGGGATTATGCCAACCCGTTCCTATTGTATTGCCCACTCTCTGTACGGTATATATTCAAGCGCTCTATATCCAGTAGTTAGTGATCATATTCTTTCTTTTGACGGAGGCTTCACCTTTGATGCCGGGAAATCTGGATCCAGAGTGCTTGCGTATGTATCGGCTGTACCTTGTGAATGTATAATCTTTTACGCTAATTGTAGTTAGATCAAAGCGTGTAACTGAATGCTTTTATGTGAAAAATAAATTTTTGTGCTTTGGAACCACACTGACAGAGCGTTCGCTCTGAATCAGGGCCGTCCCTCTGAATTTAAGAGCGGCCTCCAGGTCGCTCGCATAGCTGTGGGTGACCACCCACAGCTATAGCGAGTGGCCAAAATGATGGTCGCGATGGTCAAGACCAACGCGACCATTGGGCTTGCGACGAGACCCTTGTGGTAGGGTCTCGTCTGCCGCAAGCCCTGGAGTGCTTTTGGCTCTATCAGAGCCAAAAGCACTCCCACACTGACATCACTAGTGACATCACTAGTGATGTCAGTGGGGCCGGCCCCAGACGGTAGGCATTCCCATGAGAACGCCTCCGTCCGGACAGCCACGCCCCCGGCACGCCCACCAAAGGGGGCGTGCTGTCAATCACCATAGACAGCATGCTCCCTTTGGTGCGAGACCCATAGCGACGGCTTGGCCGTCATTATTCGGGTCTCACGCATGCACATGACGGAGCCGGCTCCGTCGTGCGCATGCGCACTTGGCCAACATCGACCCACTTGCGAGCGCTCGGCGCTCACGAGCAGGTCTGAATCATGAGCGCTCGCGAGCGGGTCTGAATCAGGCCCTCAAAGTGTGGAAAGCAATTATTTCTTGTGCGACTTGCAAAGCTAAATCGCAACATTTAGGTATAAAGATTATTAGGTATTCGTAGTTGGGGGCTTGCAGTGAGTCCACGCTACTGGAATTTACACAGTAACACACGGTTATTGATCTCTCAGCAAAGGGTGGAAGGTGCCATATGCAGGAAAGAACGCACTGTGTTTGAAAACCTGCTACCAGTTAATGTTGAGATAATGATATCCGTTATTGTGTGAGTTCAAGGAGCGCTGATTAGAATCCAGGGACAAGGAAGGAAAAGTTTGTTTTCCTTCATTGATAAAGTTGTGTGTTAGAGGGTAAGTCGCACAATAGCGTACGCATATTTCCTGTATTGCTGCCATGTGTTCAAACAGTCATTGTATTCATAGCGTGATTGCTTGTTAAACCTCTGAATTACTATATTTTTTCTGCGCAGAAAAGGTGTATATAATTGAAACGTGTGATTGTAAAGTGGAGGCTACTGTCTGTTAAGCCTAGGTTGAAACTCAGTAAGTGCCTGACGGGGCCGAACAAACTATTGGGCCAGTGTACAAAGCGGGTACATTGTGGTTATTGAAAAACTAAGGGGTTTCTCGGTCCGACACCCATTAATCGCGAAGTCCGTTCATCAGTTAGGTTCTTGGGGCAATGCGATCGGACCGCATGGTTATGTAAACTGTGATTGTGAAGTGGGTTGTTGTGGGAGTGAAACTGCTGGCAAGGTTAGGAGTTATTGGAACTCCTAGATGCTACCAGATGGGAGTAAACTCAAAGTAGGAAGCGAGTGGTGAAGCTTGAGATAAAATCACCACAAGTAAAATAATCAGCTAGGCGGTTATTTTACTCTGCTCCTCATTATGCAAGTTGACTGAAATGCTTAATGGGCCGGCTGTGCATAACGGGAGGGAGTGCGTGAACGTAGCTCACTGAAAATCGTTCACCAATCGAAATTCTCTAGAAATTGCTAAGTGTTTTCTCAGATGGGTGCGAAGCAATCTCTGGAAATGGTTGATGATGTGCTGCTGGTCGATGGGCCAACTGGGTCAGCTAGGTATATCATGTTTAAAAATGTTGGTGCATACGCTACGGCGTACTGTGACCTATGGGTCAAGATGACCAAGAAATGTAGAAAACCTTTTCCTAAGATTGGTAGCTTTGATTCGGAGGTACTGAATAATGTTAGAGTGAGTATATATGTTGTGAAAGCTCTAAAGCAAAGGATAAAGTTTAATGTTTGTTTAAAGTTGTGGCAGCACGAGGGGGACATGTGGCTTAGCGGCGTGCATGCGACGCAAACTAGCGTCGCGCTCATGACACAAGGGAGTGCATATGCAATGCTAAATAGCATTTTGTGCGCGCCGCCAGGGAGCGCACATGCACAGCAAGGTAGCGTTGCCGAATGGAATGTTAGTAGCGCATGCGCACCACCTCCGCCCTATGCGGATGGGGGTGAAGGTACAGTCGATCTCAAAAATCATAAAAATGTAACAAGTAACTTGTACCCTCTCTTGAGTAACTATAAGGAACATGTTTATAATGCAGATGATGAACCTGTTGTAATGTCAGCTCTTTCCCATGTTGCCCAAATGTTAAATGTACCATCACAGCAAGCACAGGTAGCTGCCCCACCTGCTCCAGTAGTGGAGGTAGCCCCACCATTGATAGTGCAGGAAATATTAACACCCGCTGTAACAGTAGCGGAGGTTTTTAATACCATACATAGTAGTAAGGCTGAACCCTCCACCAGGTAGCAAGGCCAAAGGTAGTGGTGTGTAGGCTTCCATCCAGTCCGGACAATAACTGTTCCCAATGGGAATCCAGACGCAAATGGAATAGTGACCACAAGGGATGTAGCAATGCATTGTCCATGGACAAGAGCGGAGCTACATTCCATAATGACAGATTTCCCTGACCCTAGGAAAGAACTAGCACAGTGCCAGAGATTTGTAAAGGATTTAGGTAATGCTCATGAGCCAACCAACAAAGACTGGCGAGTGGTATTATAAGCATGTCTTCCACACAATACCGATGTGAAAAAGTTTATCATGGCCTGTGTATTGGATGGAGATAGTCCCATAACTGATGAAGGCAATCAGTACAACATAACCCGCATTGTCACCCAGTTTGCCGTATATTTCCCAGTAGTAGTTAACTGGAGTAAAATTTTTACAATTAAGCAGAAAGAGAGTGAGTCTGCAGCAGATTATTTCACCAGAGCGCTGCAGACTATTACCCAATACACAGGTTTAAAAGATATAAAAGACAACACACACCACAGGGAAATGACCCTAACGGTACTTATGGATGGTCTTAAAGACACTCTAAATACCAGGCTTCAGAACTCACTTCCTGGATGGAAGGGTGTTACGGTAGACACACTCAGGGAATCTGCAATTGAACATGATAAAAACATCCTTAGAAGAGAGAAATGCAGAGTGAGAAACTAATGGCTGTTAGTATTCAAGCTCTGGAAGGAATGCAAATATCATCGCAGCACTCTAATCACACACGGCCACAATACACTCATCCCACACAACCCCCAAACCCATATCCCCATACACAACCACAATCTTTCCACACTTCCCAACCCACACAACAACAACCTTTCAATCAACCACAATCTTTCCACACTTCCCAACCCACATAACAACAACTTTTCAATACACGTCAACCACGAAGGTGTTATATTTGTAACAAGGAGGGACACATAAGTAGGTTTTGTAAAGCTAGAAAGTGGGAACCGGCAAACCAGGGAACACTGAGATAACAACAGAAGGGGCACCCACAACAGTCAGGACAGTTCCAGCAATCACCTGCTCACATCGTGGCAGTAATTGCTTTGCTGGAGGAAGACAGTCAGCTCTAGGAGTCAGGTCACACCTGTAGTCTACAACCAGTCAGGTTAACTGGGCATACTAGGGGAGAACCTGTAATGATAGTTGATGTAGCAGGTACCAAACATTCTTTTCTTGTAGACACAGATCAGTGTTAAATTCTCCATCCAATTTACAGGTGACCAGCAAGACAGTACCAGCAATGGGTGTAACGAGTAAAATGCAACATTATCCTTTAACCAAATCTGCAGAGGTTACTATCGGACCATTGCATACCAGGCATTCCTTTCTCCTGGCAGCAGCGGCTCCTACTAACCTACTGGGAAGGGATTTGTTATGTAAAATGGGATGTGTAATTTATTGTAACCCTGTTGGTATATTTTTAGATATCCCAGAGAGAGTTGCGCACGAGGTAAGGGATATATTGGACACTTCCCAAAGGTTAATGTTTCACTCCACTGTTTCAGATAAAAATCCATCTCAGGTAGAGCAGATGTTATCTCAAATATCAGGGTTTCTCTGGACCAAAGATGGACAGGACACTGGATTGATGTCAAATGTAGCTCCCGTAATGGTAAATCTAAAAATTGGTAGGCAAGCTCCAAAAATTCCCCAGTACCCATTAAAACCAGAAGTAGAGATAGGGGTTTATCCCATAATTGAGCAGTTATTGCAACAGGGAATTTTAGTCTGTAAAGCAAGTGTAACCATTAGTCCAATTTTTCCAGTGAAGTTGGCTGCCCAAACCAGACATGTTTCCTCAGCTAGGTTCACGAAATGGCAACTAGCTCTAATAGTACCTGCAAATATCACCATTAAACAGTGCAGTACATTAAACCCAGCAACGTATTTACCATATGTGCCTCAGGATGCTCAAAGGGTGGAGAGAGGTGAGTCGCTGGTGGAAGGTGAGTTCTGCAGGTATATTGATGCACATGATTGTATGGAATATTTGAATGAGACCTTTACTGCAAGACCTGACATACGTGATACACCTTTAGAAAATGTAGATGTGACATTTTACACGGATGGGTGTTATCATAGACAAACTGACACTGGAGAGTTATGTACAGGTTATGCTGTTGTAAATGATGATGATGTTATAGAAGCCGAACCCCTTGGTCCACCTCACTCGGCCCAAGTGGCTAAACTGGTGGCATTAAGGAGAGCGTGTGAACTGGCAGAAGATAAGTCACCTAATATCTACACTGACTACAAGTATGCCTTCGGGGTAGTGCATGATTTTGGAGCTCTTTGGTGTCTGAGAAATTTTATGACAGCAGCAGGCACACCAGTAGCAGACTCATACCACATAAAATAACTGTTGACAGCAATTCAAAAACCAAAGGCAGTGGCCGTCATTAAGTGTAAAGCCCATACATGTGAGGACGACCCGGTGTCACTAGGCAATATCAGGGCAGGGCAATAACAGGGCAGACGAAGCTGCCAAATGGGCAGCAGGTTTAAGAGTGAACATGCCAATTAATCAAATGATGATGTTTCAAATGATTGATATGCAGAAATTAATTGAGACGCAAAATTTGTGTTCCACTCAGGAAAAGGCATCTGGGGATCCAAGTAATGTGGGCAAGAGTCCACTGGACTCTGGAGAGATGGACAATGTAAGCCGGTGGCACCCAAGGCATACTACCCAAGTTTGGCTGAGGCAGCGCACGGTCTGACTCACCTGGGAAAGCAAGGTATGTGCAAGTTGGTCAGGGTGTACTGGTGTGCACCAGGTTTCTGTTCCCAAGCTGAAAAGAGGGCAATGTCCTCTTTGACATGCTTGAGGAAGAACGTTGGAAAAACAATACCAACTGAGCCATCTCACATCCCTCTGACAGATGGACCTTTTCAGGTAATACAAATTGATTTCATCCAATTACCACCCTGCAGGAACCTCAAGTATGTATTAGTTTGTACAGATGTGTTTTCTAACTGGGTAGAGGCATACCCAGCTGCCACTAATACTGCTGTGTTCACTGCTAAAAAGATTGTACAGGAGTTTGTATGCAGATACGGTATCCCTAGAATTATTGAAAGTTATAGGGGTACTCATTTCACAGGTGTTATCTTCCAGAGCATGTGTAAGTTGATGGGTATTAATAGTAAACTTCACACCCCCTATCGACCACAGGCCAGTGCGAAGGTGGAAAGAGTGAACGGCACTATTAAGAACAAACTAAGTAAGATCATGGCAGAAACTGGACAGGGGTTGGCCAGAAGCCTTACCGATAGTCCTTCATATCATCAGGACAACTCCTAGACCCCCTCTTAATCTGTCCCCCTTTGAGATACTGTTTGGGAGACAACCTCATTTGATTATAAGTCCACAGGAAGATTTGAAGAGTAACAACGAGGTTACTGTAACGTATCTTATAACAATGAGTAGACAGTTGAAGCAGCAGCAGAAACTGAAATTGTTGTCACCTGATATGCCAGAAACAAATTGTCATGATGTTGAACATGGAGAATTTGTTAGGATCAGAAATTTCTTATGTTCAGGTTGTCTGACAGATCGGTAGGAAGGTCCGTATCAAGTGTTGCTGAAAAGTATGACATCCTTGAAAGTGGCAGAGAGAGATACCTGGGTCCATTCCACTAACTGTAGAAAGGTCAACTATCCGGTGGAGATACAAGGCGGAGTCAAGGCAGATAATGTGGACCTGACGATTGCAAGCTTGTTCTGGGAGAGTTAAAGACTGCAGTGAGATACCTGAGCTAGGGAAATTTATAGCCCATTATTCCAGCAATGGAATGGCGGGCTGTGGTTGCGTTCCTATTTTCTTCCAGAATTCTCATCATCCTTGTTTGGTTCAGGATATCCTGTTTCTGTAATGGTATGCAGATGATGGAGGGAGAGGTCGATGATGATATCGATGGAGAAGAGTCGGAAGAAGGAGCAATACAGTCACAAGGGCAGTATCTGACCAAACTCAGCACAGTAATTGCTAATAGATCTGTTAGCCTGGAAACTCGGAGACAGTGTGAAGGTTTATCATCTGAGGAATATTGTATTTGTGAGTTTTGTGGTTCCCTAGTTGATGAGAGATGCACCCAACGGTGCCAACCTAAGTATAACCAGTATTGCGGTGAGTATCCTTTAGAGGATTATCATACCATGGTGGGCAAAGTTTTTAAACCAGACTGACTGTTGGGTGTGCTCTCACGTGCCTCAGGGACAACATAATGTAGGGTTAATGCCATTTCCATTAAATGTCTCTGAGGTTTCAGAATTACAACAAGGGAAGACGCTGGATGGAAAATGTCTTATGTCTAAGCCACCTCATTTTAAACTCCACCAGTACCAAGTAGATAGATCACTTTTGTGTTTGAAAATCACCAACTTCAACAAACCAGGAAGTTGGGAAGTGACTGGGAATAACCAGACGATGACCTTCTCACTAAGAGCTGATAATGAACCTATAAATTTTGAACTTTTACACACAATTAGAAAAGGTGGGAGACACTTCCGGTATTGGTATACACATAGTGACACCAAAGAAATGGTTGGTAGGGTACCAGAAGGGTACTGTGCCAGGGTTATACAACCAGAAACGTGTGTTAGTCAGATGGGAGAACCTGAGAGATAAACATTTGCTAGGGAAATGTGTTTAATGATTATGATGCATTCTATCCCTTACGTTCTCCCCGATGATGTGTATTTTATATGTTGAAGGAAAGCGTATAAGTGGCTCTCTCCGAGTTCAGAAGGTTTATGTTACCTGGGAAGGGTACCTGAAGTGCTTTATTTTAAAAAAATGAAGTGGGGTACCCCATTTTGGGCACAAATTTGAGGTACCACATATGCATACGCACGGAGTCCACAGCACAAGATGCAGATGCCCAGCCCCATACTAAGCCGCCCATCTCCCTTTACTCATAGCCTGATCTGCACGCAAGATAGTGTGCAGATCAGGAATAATGACCAACATTGAAGACGAGCAACAGTCATGGCTGGGACTCCCTTTTGGTTGTTAAAAATCGATACCAATGGTTGATGATCAGTTATTAATGTAAACCTTTGTCCATACAAATATTGATAAAATTTCTTTACTCTCCATACTAGACTTAAGGCCTCTCTATCAATTTGAGCATAATTCTTCTCTGCTACTGTCAAGTACCATGAAGCAAATGCTATTGGTTTCTTGTTTCCATCTCTCAGTTGATGTGACAACACTGCTCCAATGCCATATGGCATCACACGCCAGTCTGATGGGCAGTTTTGGATCGAAATAAGGCCTTTATCAGATGTAATCAGTTTTTGTTTCTGAGAATGCTTTCTCACAGTCTTTTTTCCACTTCCAACGTGCATTTTTCTGTAGTAGGGCATTTAGTGGGTGTAGTACTGTGGAGATATCTGGTAAGAATTTGTGATAATAATTCACTAGGCCCAAGTAAGATCTTAGTTGTGACACAGACTGGGGCTTGCAGTATTGCCTCAATTTTATCATTCGACTTGTGCAGGTCCTCTCTATCAATTACAATAGGAAATGCTTTCTTGGAAAAATGCACATTTGCCTTTATTTAGACCATATTCCTGTATTTAAAAATGCCTATTCACATTACTCACAGCAAATAGCCAAAAAACCTCTAATATTTCCATTTAAACAGATATTGTAATTGAATTTGGGGTGCCTAAACTAACGAAAGTGTTGATTTTGGGGTAATTTGAGAAGATTTTTTTTACCCCAAAAATTGGCATGTAACTATTGACTAATTAAACTAATTAGAAACTTCCAATTGCCTATTTCGTCATTAGGGGGGTGTCTTAGGAGTTCAGCACAGTGTCCCGACATTTTAACCTTAAAATAAAAAATTTCCTTTCCATCTCTCACCCTCAGGAAGGTGCGAATGGTAAAATGCGAATTCAGTCTGAGTGGTTCAGTGCAAGTTGCTAATTGGATTGCACAATTAATTCACCATGCAAATCCAAAGAGTAAAAATAGCAACTCGCACCTCGCAATTCGTACCTAATTGGATTGACCCCCACCTTATGCACCTGGGGTGTTGTAAATTTTTCCCAGGGGCTTTGGATACTTGCGGGCAGTTGGGTGTTTTCCCTGACTGGCACACCCTTTCAGTATGGCCTCTTTTCCTAGATTTTCTTTGTCTTTAAACCAGCACTTACTGGCATCATGTGAGGACTTTCCACAACGGACACAGGACTGTCTCTGATTCCAATGAATTGGATTAGTAGTACATTCTGGTCCCTTTTGTTGTAATTCTGAAGCATTCCTGGTTGCAGTCTCCATTGAAATAGCTATGGATAGTGCTCGCTGTAAGGTGAGTTCAGGCTCAGCCAGCAATTTCTTTTGTATACTTGCACTTGTCATCCCACATACTAAACCAAATCTTAGGGCATCTGATAACCCTGCTCCAAACTTGCAGTGTTCAGGTAACTTTCTCAGTTCAGCAATGTATTCTGATTTCACTTTGATTCCTTCTGTGAAACCTGAATCTTTCAGCAATCACTAATGGTTTAGGATTTAAATGTTTTTGTAAAATGCCCACAATGCCAGTGAATGACTTGGTGTCTGGCTTTTCAGGTGTGGTTAAACTGATCAACAAGTTGTATGTTTTGGCACCCATTACACTAAGACTGCTACTTTCTTGTCTCCCTGCACCACAGTACAGTTCCACTCTCTCAATATATCTAGCCCAGTTCTCTATAGTACTCAAAAGCAGCTTTTGTGCTAATATATCCTGACATTTTACCTATGTAATTTTTTCTCCCTTCCTTAGAGAAAGAATGATATAACTCACATCAGGCTAGGTGATGCTGGCAGTCTGAATGTGCTGCTCCTTTTGCACCCCACAATTGTGCTGTGTCAGTCCTGCTGGTGCTCCACTGATCACTGGAGTAATGCTGAAGAAGAGTTTAAATCTCGTCTCCAGTGTTAAGTCTATGGGCTCTATTTACTACAATCCGCATTGGTAATGCAGGTTGCAGTGTGATATTACCGACTGAATTCGCATTGCGAATTCAGCCAATATCACAAGGATTTACTACAAATCCCTTGCAGGGACAGAGCTTGCGATAAAGCTCTGTCCCTGCGAATCCCCCTCGGAGCCTTATCACTGTGTTTTCGCAAAAAATACCGTGATTAAGTGCCCGCGCATGCGCCGACCGGTCGCCGCTGCTACCCCCCCACCAGCGCTAAGCCTCGCCCCGGCACTAAGCCCCCCCCGTGAACGCGGACCCCCCGCGACCCCCCCTTCCCCCCCACAACCCCCCCTCCCTTAATAGCACTTACCTGCATGCTCCAGGCCTCCGGTGATGGTCTCCATTCCTCCGGTCAGGTGATCTCCCATACTGCACTGGGGCCTGATCACCTGATGACCGGGCCGCAGTGCACTGTGGGAGACCAGCTGACCGGAGGGGAGACATCACCGGAGGCCCGATCACCGGTCCCTGGAGTCAGGTAAGTAATTTTCTTTTTACTATTTTTTTTTTCCTTTTTTTACTGTAATCAGCTTGCGGTCTGTTTAGTCCACACAGCTGATTACTGGGACCGACTCCCGGCTCTGCTCTCCCCGTTAGAGCAGGGCAGGAGTCCGGTAATTGGGGGAGACCCTGGATAACGCCACCTCCAGGTGGCGTTATTATCACAGGGCTTTCCCCGATATTTTTTCACATTTTATTTTTAGTAACTCTGGTCGGATCACATTTCCCATTACAATTATGGGAAATGCGATCTGCTTTACTAAAAATAAGTGATAATTAGGGGTTGGAGTAGAATTTTATGAATTCTACTCCAATTGCCCTGTAATAACTATAGCTGATACTAAAATAATGTGAAAAGGGTGTGAAAACACCCTTTTTCACTTTATTTTAGTAAAAATAATGTTAATAAATAGAGCCCCATGACTTATATTTCAGTAAAGGTTTTCTTAGTAACCTAGACACAGTGAGTGTTGCATGCATCTTTACTGTAAAACTGCAGGAAACCAAAGACACAGATTGAAATTCATACGCCAACTAATACACACAAAAAAAGATCTATTGTAACCCTCTACTGGACTACATATACAGCAATGGGAACTAGATACACCACAGTGGGTCCACATGATAAAGCCACAGCCAGCATTAGCCTATGACAGGCTGCGCTAGTCACACTATAACATGTAAATCTGCAGCATGTGGTATGCATGTGGGACATAAACCCAACCTATTCAGCATGGATCTTAATTCCTTTGTGGAATTAGGCTAGCATATAAAATGTGCCCCCCTTCTCCCTTTCTAGGAAACAATAATTTAATTGACACTGTGGTGGTGGGTGTTATGGTAATAATGTTTTAAAATTAAAAAAAAAAACATTTTCATTGGTCATCACTATATAAAGCATCTAACGCTAAATAGATCTCCTCCTTTCTTCTTGAACTGGTAAATCCAAAAGATTTTTTTTAAAAACAAGTTCAAAGATACTCAACAGCTCCTTGCAGAGGCCCTGACATAAACAGGAGACTTGTCCATAGCTAAAAAACCCAGAACAGCTTTGTGAGAAAGTCACTGGAATTGGATAGTTGTATCTAGATCGCACAAGGGTCTCAAGGAACTTATATGATGCTGCAGATTATCCTGTTACAGTGTCACCTGTCCATCCTGTCATATCCTGGTACTAGTTGCGACTTTTGTGGAGGGACTCAAGGCCATACATCCTCCTGGATTAGTGGATACCAGCCCTGGCTATGAGTGCTGATGTTTAGATCAGTTTTTAAAATTATTATTTTAAATATGCTGTGGCAATATCAAGCTAGGTGGTGACAGAGAGCCATGGATTCTGTGTGAGGCTGGAGGGATCCACCCACAAAGGGAATAAAAAGGAGATGTGACACATCTAAGGGCTGCCTTGTATAAAAAGCCCATGTGATGCTAATGAGGCAGACCAGTCAGGCTGCATGTAGAGTCATTCTAAGAAAGACTGAGGCAGCCAAAGAGTCCAGTGTGCCAAGCTAGGCCAGTGGGAGGCCAGGAGGCCGTGTCCAGACCTGTGAGGCAGGAAGGACCCTGAATCTCTTACTGTATTTATGTGAAGTTGTGGCTAAAAAGCCAGGCCAGGAGGCCAGTTTCCATACTTGCATGCAGCACAGAGAGGACCACAAGAGAGACTTTGTTGCCACCAAGCCAGGCTAGGAGGCCGTTTCTCAACCTGTGAAAGACAGGACTATAAACACTGAGACTGTGTTACCTTTGCAGACTAGCTGCCTATTATAGAGAGGTAGTGCCCTGAATGAGGGTTAGGTTGTTTATTTTTCTGTTACAGCATGCTGACAGTAAAGCACCATTTATTTCATGTAACCTGGAAGCTGTGTGTGGACCCTTATTATGCACCTAGATACTGCAACACTGGCTCATCTACCGAGCTAAATTACCTCAGTTTATCACATAGCATTAAAACTCCAGTCATTATTATTAAGGTCATGATGAAGACTGCCATCGCAAGTACTCCGTCGTATCACTATACGTCTAAAGTGTATTTTTATACACTATATATCTTCATGCAAAAGCATGTAAAATACTGTTTTGAATTGCACATATCTTAAGATATTTTGAGCTCAAAATAAACATGCAAATGCTCCTTTCACATAAATGCATACTGTATACATACAGTATCCGCTTTGGGCACAAATGTCTACAACTCCATATAATTTCTTTTAATCTTTATTTATTGGAAAAGAAGGTGCCAGAGAGTGGAAAATGAATTGAGCATGTTGCCGAGATGACTGTGGGTATGAGAACTTGGTGTGGTTTAATTAGAGTGCAAGGAGGTTAAACTAATTGATGAGAAATTGCAGGTTTTTAAGTGGTGGTTTGGTAAAGAAATCTGAAATTGAAAACGAAATCAAGGCAGTGACCATCATGATGAGTAGGGAAATCGGTTCATTGGGAGAGACATAAGATGGGAGGTTAGAGATCGTAGACTGAAGGCAGAAGAATTTGGATCATCAGTTGGGATGTTGAAATCAGCCAACATAAGAAATATTTTAGAATTGGCTAGGGTGATCCAGAGCAACGATCACTTCCGCATCTTGTTAAGGAGTTGAAAATCCTGATAGTATGTACTTCGTAAGATGGGGACATAAGTGAAAGACCAGGTTGGAGACTTTGGAATGTACAGCATGAGGGCAGGAGGAATCCACATTTGTTTTTTGGCTACAATATACTACAGTACCTGTGCTTATCATTTAAAAAAAAATATGTTAAGTTTCAAAAAAATGAACTGCAGTTTCCACATAACTAAGTTGCCTGTTGTGTTGATTATTGTGTTCATGTACATGCATTTGTTTATTGTGCAGAATCTACGTACTATCACGATATGTGGCACTGAAGTCTCCTTCTTGCCTCTCCGTTGCCTATCCAGGTTGGCACAGAGGGCGCTCTGGGTCGCGTGCTGTGCACGGACGGTATCAGGATATGCTCTTGGTGCTCCATGGCCTTCTACTACAGGCAGGCTTCTCCAGGTTGTTGACATATAGGCCGCATGCCGGGTCTCCCTCCCGAATGGAGACATGGGCATGGCCATCTTGGACTCATGACGCTAAGCTTCCATTCATGCTGAAATGCTGACTGCACTGACAAATTATCCAGGATCCAGTCCTATAAATTCTTTTTACTGACTGGCTTCTGTTGCTGGTACAATGTCGCTTCTTACTGAAGTAACAGCTCTGCAGTAGTGCTGAGCTACCTCAATTGCTGTTTCTGAATGGCACGGTCCGTCCTATGCGATTGTCTCCATCTTCTAGCAAGACTCCTTCATCATTTGCTGCAGTCCGGACTTGCCATTGGGAATTCCTCTCATATCATCTGCCACAGTATGGATTTTCTATTGGTAATTATCTCTTAGCTATCATCTGCTTGAGGGCCATACTCAATTAGGGGCAAAAAGGCAGTTTTTTCGCGATAGGCAAAAACGGCTGTTTTTCGCCAAAAAACAGGCGAAAATGCAATTGGCGAAAAAAAACTAGAGAAAAGTTTTCTCCATCCCAGATCAGGCGAAAAAAAATGCAAAGTCCCTTTCTTCGGTTAAAAATGTGAGGATTTCTTTCAGAACCCTTTGAACAGCCCCCCCTAATGATACTTTAGCGGAAAAAGAACGTCAGTTGCGTACTTTGGTGAAAAACGACCGCTGAAATTTCGGTCAGAAATTATTTTTTTTCCACAAAAAATGCATTTAACGTATTAGGGCTGGTATTTCGGAGGGTCATAAGGTTGCGTCAAGGTGTTCTAAACATCGCACGCTGCTGGCGCAGGTGTTTTTTTAGCATTTATAAAAAAATCGCCTGCGCCAGCCATGTGCGATGTTTAAAACAAATGGCGCATCCTTATGGCCCTCCGAAATACCAAGACCAATACATTAAAAGCATTTTTTGTGGAAAAAACACAATTTTGACCGAAATTTCAGCTGCAGTTTTTTGCCAAAGCACGCAACTTACGATTTTTTTTTCTGCTAAAGTATCATTAGGGGGGCTGTCCAAAGGGTTCTGTAAGAAATCCCCACATTTTTACACAAAAATAGGGATTTTACATTTTTTTCTCGCCTGCCCTAGGCTGGAGAAAAGTTATCTCCAGTTTTTAAAAGAAAAACGTCCGTTTTCCGCTGTCGTTGATCAGTCGCAAAATTGGCCGTTGCGGGCGATATCGACTGATCGGACAGGCGATTTCGCCAATGATGGCGAAAACGGACGATTTCGCCTGTAATTGAATACCCCCCTGAGTCTGGAAATTATCATTGGGAATTATGTCTCCAATCATCATCGGTTCCTACCGATCACCTCTAATAAAGTATCACCATCGGTTCCTACAAAGTATCATCATCGGTTCCTACCGATCATCTTTAATAAAGTATCACCATTGGTTCCTACCAAGTGTCATCATCGGTTCCTACCGATCATCTCTATTAAAGTATCACCAACGGTTCCCACCAAGTGTCATCATCGGTTCCTAGCGATCATCTCTAATAAAGTATCATCACCGGTTCCTACCAATCATCTTTAATAAAGTGTCACCATCAGTTCCCACCGATCATCTCTAATAAACTCGTCATCTGTTCCTACCAATCAACTAATCCATTATCATTCCACAAACATCGAATCCTCTTCAAATCAATTATCATTCTTTAGACATCGGATCCTCATCAAGTCAATTACAATTCTTCAAACATCGGATCAACAACAAATCAAATATCATTCTTCATTTACGGACATTAATCAACTCTTAACAAGTTTGTTCTCTTACATTGGACTATTATCTATATCAAGTTATTTCAACCATCATTGATCTTCTGCCTATGCAATTACCAAGTTTTCATAAATTAGACTTTATCCTTCCAGTCATCGCCTTCGGGCATCACAGTCATCACAGCATCCTCATATTCCTATATGAGGAAGTCCTGGTTAAAACCACTCACATTTGTGCACACTTCTTCAGTCTCCCATACCTGCTCCAGTCCAAACCAAACCTCAGGCGTGACACGTACATCATTCTCTTTCCTTCTATAATAGTTTTTTTTACTTTCCCTACATGTGATTTTCACTCTTTTGTCTTTCTCCAGTAACTTCTCCAGTAACTTGTCCATTGTCATTAACTTCTCAATCACCGGAATGAATTTATGTTCCCCACATTGTTTTCTGTATCAAGTTATTAGCATTACAATCATGAAATACTGACCCAAACTAGAGTTACATGTTATATAAATATGTCATGCGGGAAAAAGGAAATGCAGGTGCACACTGCAAGCACCAAGATTACTGATAGTCAAAACAGTTATGACAAACTCTACAGTTAACATGGTGTATAAAATAAATGAGGTTCTTAGCACGCTTGGCCAATAATGCATGCCTATCTACAACAACAAGGTGAACCTAGGTCACAACCCTATGTGTCACTAACACTTGCATTATAAATATATAGTGCTTACTCATTTTATAAAAAAAAAATACAACAGCATTCAGTCTATTTCCAAGTGGTTATATCTAATTATCACTATAATGTGTTAATTATGTGATTTCTTATATAAAGATAAATTGTTTGAATTCAAATATGCAATGTTTAATAAAGAAACATGTATATATGAATCTTGTGTTACATATATAAGATTAATATTACTTATGTTACATATATAATGTTTTATTGTAAATTACTGTACATTTGTATTAAATCATATCACATTCTTTGAATTTGCAATAGTTTAAAACTATTGTAACTAACCCCGACTATAAGTACAAACACACTTATACAGCTTATGCACATATTGTTCATTGTCAGTGCATGAAACCTGATTAAAAATATTTCTCAAATGAAATGTATTAAGGAATCATATAAACAGAGTTGAGTATGAATCCTTAAGGAAGCAAATGAATTAAGATGCGCCTAGCCCCATGGACAGATTTGCCAACATTAATGACTGGAATGACAATGTGGTATGGTTGGGTATCCTGTATCCACATTGGTTAAAAATAAATTAATAAACCTTAAATATGTACAGTGTATACTGGATATCTCATTTAAATGTATTAAGCAGAATCCCACTCTCAAAAATGTATATACCAATATATGACTTATAAAAAATGAATTAACAGCTACATAGTATTCCATAAAAAAAGATTCAGGAACTAATAATTCCAATATATTATAATTTAGGCAGAGAGTCACTGTGCAACTTTAGTCACATAATCCATAAGAACGGTATTCATCTGGAACTGCTATAAAGTCTCTTCACTTTGAATCCATTCTTTACTGCTATGAAAAAAGTGCAAACAAGTCTCCATTCTTGGTAATTGTAACTGATAATTTCCAGGCAAAAATCTTGATCTACTCATGCTTCTAAAGATACTGAATGACAGCAGAGAAACACATCAAGCAATTGTCATTTGTGGAGAGGCCGAAGTCATATGAATTATATGAATTACAGCTAATATCTTCTTTAAGCTCTTTTGCTACAAATGTGACTGTGGAGGAATAGGGGCTGATCACCACAAGATACTGAATCAGACAGGTGAGGAGTCAAAACAAGCTGAAGTCGTTAACACAAGGAGACACGTTATTTAGCTCAATGTGGTACAATGTATTACAAACTGTATGAAACATCTACAATAACATGCATAAATTGCAGTTAGGTCATACCTTAAAGATGTCCAGCAACAATGACCATATGGACTGTGATAATGTAGAGGCCTCAATCTCGATAGTGAATATACTGTATTTAATAATTTAATCTTAAAATATTACTATATAAACATGAGCCATAATGGGGATATCTGCTTGTCTCCAGAAAAGATAGGGGCAAATCTATCCATTCATGGAAGAAGTTATCAAATTCAAAGAGATGTGTGACAAGAGTGTTTAATTTTGTCTAAAAAAAGATATTGTGAAATGTATCTAATCAATGGATAATGGGAATTGAGATGCTCTTATTGGAATAATGCATTTGGCAATTTTTCTTTGCCATGGGAGGCTTCCAGCCAATCCAGTTTAAAATGGAAGTAACCTTCGGGCACTTCCACCATATAGGGA
Organism: Taudactylus pleione; assembly: GCA_031769625.1. Classification (NCBI taxonomy): domain Eukaryota; kingdom Metazoa; phylum Chordata; class Amphibia; order Anura; family Myobatrachidae; genus Taudactylus; species Taudactylus pleione. The sequence continues at coordinate 5,840,860 of JAUIMM010000255.1, read as the reverse complement.
AAAGAAGGGCCAATCTGATCACACTGTCTCCAACTTAGGTTGGAGATGGATGGGGAAATTTTGTAGAGACAATCAAGTACCAAGTCTAGTGTGAACTATGAAAGAGTTTTCCTTGATGGCGATACTAACAGAATATTTCGAGACACTGGAAAAAATAATGCCCCAGGTTTCTGTACTCAAGGGGAAAATGAGGTCAGTTTCTTAAGCCAGTTCATGGCATGGGTGGTAAATGCATCCATAGAGTAGTCAGAGGGGAACGGTGTGCTGACCAATGGAAAGTCTTATTGACCTTATCCCAGATAGAGAGTGTAAAGGCAATTGTAGGGACTAAGTTAGCATTGCCAGGTCTATGTCTACTGAGAATCCGGGATATATGCAATATATATATATACAGGTTGAGTCTCCCATATCCAAATATTCCGAAATACGGAATATTCCGAAATACGGAATTATTTTGGCATGACTGAGATAATGAATCCTTTGATTTTTGATGGTTAAATGTACACAAACTTTGTCTAAGGCACAAATTACTAAAAAATATTGTATAAAATTACCTTCAGGCTGTGTGTATAAGGTGTATATGAAACATAAATGAATTTCATTTCTGTACACAAACTTTTCTTGAGCCACAAAATTATTGAAAATATTGTATAAAATGACCTGCAGGCTGTGTATATAAAGTGTATATAACACATAAATGCATTCTGTGTGTATATTTGGGTCCCATTCCCAAGATATTTCATTATGATATGCAAATATTCCAAAATACGGACTATTCTGTTATCCAAAATACCCTTTGTCCCAAGCATTTTGGATATGGGAGACTCAAACTGTATATATATATATATATATATATATATATATATATATATACTGTATATATATACAAGCTCTCTTGTAGGTTGCTTGCCAGAGCTACCCATCTTTTGGGGGTTGGCTTGCAATGCAGCACAATCTATTGGCTAATTTTTGTGGAATTATTGTATTGGAGGTATAAGGGTAAACTGAGACCACCACTGAGAGGGGACTTAGAGAAAACCCCTCTGCAGATACATGCCCTATTATAGCTCCATATGGACTTACAGCTAAGGTTGGGAGAGATTGGAGGGTGCGTATGGGGACTGGGATGGGCAGCGTTAGGAAGAAGTATAAATATCAAGGGAGTTCATTTGTTTGTATTGCATTTGTGCGTCCTAAACAGGAAATATATTGTTTTTTTCAAATACCCAATATCCTATACAATCTGCCTAAGAAGGAGGGGATAATTGGCATCATAAAGGTAAACATATATTTTGGTGAGGTTGACACCTTGGTATTTAATGGAAAAAGTTTTCCAATGAAAATCAAAATTTAGTTTCAGTAGTTTCCTGAGATGTTCCGGGAGGTGAAAAAGGAGGGCTTCAGATTTGATGTGGTTGATTTTGTAACCAGAAGCAGCTCAGAAGTTGGAGTGCTTGGACAAAACCCACCTGGTCTAGGTGAATCAGCTCAGAAAGAATGGAATTCAGACAATTGACCAGGATATTCGCAGAGCTTCAAACCAGTGTTTAAATGGCCCATTTATCAATAATGCGCGATATTGCAGTATACGATCATACCGCTCGGATGTATTAAATTGCATCTGCAGGGACAGGGGCTCCGAAAGGAGCCTTTTCTCTGTGATGTGCTGGAAGTGAAGTGCCCACTGCCAGGGGAAGTTCCTCAGGAGCCCTCTCCCGGTAATTTTTGTATTGTCTAGCCAATAGGCTACAGCAGCACAACACCATCTTTAGATAGCATGGGCTGTGGGGCAATCTCTTATGCCAGAGGTTAACATGTCATGATAAGTTGTATCTATAAGCCATTGGCCTCTTATTTTCCAGGAGAGCTATTTTACTCAACCAAGGCTATTCCCTATGCTTCAGATGACATATTCATAGCACAATTTGGGAAGCCCATAAGTCACCCATCTATGTTAAATTCATATGTGTGACTGAAAAATGCAGAAAAAGAGTCTCAGAAAGGAAATGGCTCATCTAAAGAAATATCCTAACTTTCGCCAATAAACATAAAGCAGACTCAGTAACGCAGTATATCTATATAAATTTTATGCCTCACAGTATTCCTGTCAAACTCCCCATTAATAATATCCGGATCAAGATTAACAACTACCTACAGTCATGTGGCCTCCCACACATTACCCCAGAGCAGATTGCTATACTTAATGCAGAAATAACACCAGATAAGATTGCTCAAGCAATGGAAACAATAATCACAGCCCCTGCTGCTGGCCCTGATGACCTCACAGTTCAATATTGTTAAAAGTACATTGCACTCCTAGTCCCCTGGCTATCTGTCTTCTTTAACTCAATTTCAACTTCAAGGAGCAACATTTGGCCTGCTTCCACCCTTGCCAAAATCATTGTCATAAAAAAAACCAACAAAAAGTGTGTGTTTTATCACCCTATATTCTTCATCAATTTGTATTTACTTATTTCGTTTAAGTCCAGTGACCATAATAACTAATTTCTCTCCTGCTAATTTACTCCAAACATATAGGCTTTATCCCTACCATCTCTGGATAACAAAAGGAGAACAATTGACTAATACAGACTGCCAAGAAGCACAAGATTTTCTCCCCAGTTATGTCCATAAATGCTATGGACATAACCATGCTATGTCCACAATGACGGTTGGTGATTTATGCCATACATGCTTGCCAGTGATGTGGGGTCAGGTGAGGCAGAGCATATCCTATCATACTTAGGTATACTCCACAGTTTTGCTATAAAAATTATAAGTAAAATGTAAAGAAAATATTATAAATATCTTCTTTGTATTATTCTAATAATTGTTATAGACAACACTCTGGAGTAAAAAGTGTATGGCAGGGGAGGCACTGCCTCCCCTGTCTACCTTTTCCGCACATCCCTGATCAAAACAACCCAAATTTCCAGCACTATATACTGCACCTTTGTATAATGCAGTAGCGGATCCAGGTAGCATTTTGGGCCTCTCCTGCTCTTGTGTCGGGGCAATGCATACAGATATGCACAGCACGCCAGTCCTCCTAGAGGAGCAGCGGCTCCTTCCTCCACCCTGCCACTTGTATCAGGTGCTGGCAGTACTCAAACCCCCACCCTGAAAAAAACATTTTTTTTTTACCCACATTCATAGCCCTGCCCCCTTGCAGCATTATCCCGTGATTCACAGGTCTATGGGGAGGGGGCGGAGCCAAAATGATTAGCATTTATAAGAGCTGCATCATTTTAGTATCACCCACTCCCCCAGATCCGCGAATCGTGGGATTATGGCGTGAGGGGCGGAGCCTAATGATGGAACTGGCCAGCATCGCCCGCATCAACAACCTGCTGCAGCATCTCAGAATAGGATCACAAAGTAAGTGAAATTGTGTCTGTGAGTATGTATGTATATATTAGAGATGTGTGCCGACCCGTGTTTTGGTTTTGGTTTTGGATCCGGATCTCCCCTGGTTTTGGACCTGGATTGGTTTTGCCAAAAACTCACCTCCGTGTTTTGTTTTCATGTTTTGGGTTTGGTTTTGGATCTGTATTTTTTCCTTAAAAAATAAAAAAACAGCTAAAATCACATAAAATGGGCATTTTTTGTTCCTACAGTATTAATAACCTCAATAACATTTATTTCTACTCATTTCCAGTCAATTTTGACCACCTCACAGCTCACAATATAGATTTTTCATCTAGTTAAAGGGCCAAAGGGGTGCATGCAGCTTGCTGGCTCAAAACTGATTGATATAATTATTAATAGAGTTGAGGACTGTGCAAAGATGATAGTTGGGATACCCTTGAGGATTGAATAATTAATAGTTGATAGTTGGTGCAGACCCTGGCTGTAAAATTGATAATAAATTAATTATAAAACAATTCATTGGTGCAGCCCCTGGATGTAAAATTGATAATAAATTAATTAAAAAACAATTCATTGGGTGCAGCCCCTGGCTGAATAATTAATAAAAAAAATCCATTGGTGTAGCCCCTGGCTGTAAAATTGATAATAAATTAAATACAAAACAATTAATTGGGTGCAGCCCCTGGCTGAATAATTAATAAAAGGAAATTCATAGGTGCAGACCCTGGCTGTAAAATTGATAATAAATTAATTTAAAAACAAATCATTGGTTCCTAAAACAACCATAACATTAATAATGGAAAGGAAAAAGGTGCAAGATGGAAAAGTCCTTGGGCCCTCCCACCCACCCTTATGTTGTATACGAAACAGGACATTCACAGTTTAACAAACCAATCATTTCAGCGACAAGGACTGCCAATTGTGGCTGAAATAATTGGTTTGTTTGGACCCCCTTAAAACAAGCTGCCAATGTGCATTGGACATGGAAATGATCCCATACACAAACTGGGTTTACATTACAACATCAGATGTCATTGTCATCCTCGTCCTCGTCATCCCCATCAGTGTGTACATCCTCTTCTTCACACAATATAAATTCGTCCCCGCTGGAATCCACCTTAGGCGTCTCTCTAATTTTTGAATGTAATTGTTGGTAGAGGTCTTCCTCGTGGAATTTGTAATTCATTTTAATGAACATAATTTTTCCCGCATTTTGAGGAAGTAACCTCCTACGCCGATCACTGACAAGGTTGTCAGCTGCACTGAAAACTCTTTCGGAGTACACACTGGAGGGTGGGCAACTTAAGTAATGCAAAGTCAGTTTGTGTATGGGACTCCAAATTGCCTATTTTTCCTGCTAGTACTGAAAGGGACTGTCTGACATGCCTATTAGGATGTTATCTCTGAAATAGTCCTCCACTATTCTGTGAATGGAGACCGTATCACACATAGTCACGGTAGAAGACATGTCACTAGTAGGCAGTTCTCTCAGGCCCGACCAGATGTCAATTTTTGGTGAACAATCTGCATGACCAGCAGGCATGCTGTGAAGAAAATTTCGTTTTTTCCTGGCAGCTGCAGAAACTGAAGGAGGAGATGATGGCGTTTCACATGTGGCTGCAGCAGATACCAATTTTTTTACCAACAGCTCTTTGCACAGTTTTAGATTTCGGTCTGTATGAAAAAAACTCACAAGGTAGGACTTAAACCTAGGATCCAGAATGGTCGCCAAAATATATGTTTCAGATTTCAATAGATTGGAGACTTGTGGATCCTGGTTAAGTGAATCAAGGGCTTGATCCACCGGTCCGACATACTTTGCGCAATCGCTCCGTTTCACCTCCTCCTTCAGTTTCTCCTGCTATTTTTGCAAAAGTCTGATGAGGAGAATGACCTGACTCAAGCTGGCAGTGTCTGAACTAACTTCACGTGTGGCAAGTTCAAAGGGTTTGAGAACCTTGCACAACACGGAAATTATTCTCCAATGCGCTTGAGTAAGGTGCATTCCCCCTCCACGGCCTATGTCATAGTCCATTGTATAGCCCTGGATGGCCTTTTGCTGTTCCTCAATCTGCTGAAGCATATAGAGGGTAGAATTCCATCGAGTTACTACCTCTTGCTTCAGCTGTAGGAAGGGCAAATTTAACAGTACCTGCTGGTTATGCAATCTTCGACAAGTGGTTGCCGAATGTCTAAAATGTCCGGATATTTTGCGGGCCACCGAGAGCATCTCCTGCACGAGCGTGTCAGATTTTAAAAAATGTTACACCACCGAATTAATTACTTGAGCAAAACATGGGAAGTGTTCGAATTGGCCCACATGTAATGCTCTTACAATATTGCTGGCATTGTCCGAAATCACAAATCCCGAGGAGAGTCCAAGGATAAGCCATTTAGCAATGATTTCCCTGAGTTTTTCTAAGAGGTTCTCAGTGGTATGCTACTTAGTGAAATCGGTGATGCACAGAGTAGCCTGCCTCTGTATCAGCTGTCTTTTTGTAGATGTTGTTGCTGCTGTTGCTGTTGTAGGCAATACACCTACCCAGTGGGCTGTCACAGTCATGTAATGCTTAGTTTGCCCTGTCCCACTTGTCCACATATCAGTGGTCAAGTGGACAGTGGGTACAACGGCATTTCTGAGGACATTAGTAAGGTTTTTTTTAATGTCCTTGTACAGACTTGGAATTGCTGTTCTAGCAAAGTGGAATCTAGAAGGGATCTGGTAGCAAGGACACAGGACCTTAATTAACTGTTGAAAACCCACTGCAGTAATGGCGGATACTGGACGCACATCTAATACCAGCATAGTTGTTCTGGCATCAGTAATCCACTGTGCAACTGGGTGGCTGCTGTCAAACTTGTTTGACCTTGCAAACGATTGTTTGACAGTTATGGAGGATATGGTACAAGTTGTCTTCCTCCTGGTCCCCTTCTGGGATGAAGATCCAGTCACAGCAGCAGCAACAGGCGTAGTCAACAAGGATCCTTCTGAGGAATCACGGATAGGAGAGGAGTCAATCATGCTTTGAATACCAACATAGGAAGCTGCAGGAATACTCCTTATGATGAATGAGGATGTTGATAATGCAGGTGTTGGAGATCGAAGGTGCTTGGATCTCACAGAGAGCGAGCAGGTAGGTGATACAGTACTTGTTACTTTTTGAGTTTTGGAACTTGGCGCCAAACACTTTGATATTTGATGAATGCGCTCCAAGTGATGTAACAAGGAGGAGGTTCCTAGGTGGTTTAGGTCCCTCCCTCTACTCACTCTTGCTTAGCAACGGGTACATATGGCTTGACAACTGTTATCCGGATTGGGTTGAAATAATTCCACACGTGAGAAGTGGATTTTTTTGTCTTTCGCCCCGGCATGACAACAATGAGCTTTGTCTTTTTTAATCTATGGGCAACAGCTGTTGTCTTACTCGGCATCAACATCCTCATCACCACCATCTTCATCATCAACAGTCTCATCATCCTTAGCACCTTCAACTACCAAAATATCCTCCTCCTCCATGTGCAATTCCACAGAAGCATCCTCGATGACTACGTCTGCAAGTTGTTGACTGCCCTTCCCCACATTTACAGAGGGTACACAAATGTTGAAACTTGGAGCATCCTCCAGTACACTAGTATTTAGGTCTGGCTCACACATGGCAACCGTGGACACACTTGCACTCTCCTCAGGGATTTGTGATTTCGTTTTCTCAGGGCACACAGTTGGTTTTTTCCGAAGGGCTATCATAATCAGCAGTCTTCCTAAAGAAAGGCCAATGCCTTATCCTTTCCTTGCCACTTTGTGTACTGGATCTTGTGCAGTACTGCAGTTAAGCCTAACACGCACGCAAATACATAAAAAAAACTATACACTTTGATTGATATTTTTTTTTTAGCACAACTGGAGTCGGGCAATACTAGCTTGCAACTTGCGTTGCTGGCTGGATCTTGTGCAGTACTGCGGTTAAGCCTAACACGCACGCACACACACACACACACAGAAAAATATAAAAGACAGTTTGATTTTTTTTTTTTTACTATATTTTTTTTTTTAGTTTTGAGTCCAGAACTTGGGCCCAGATGGACTCAGCACCAACCCAGATGTATCTACAGTTCTGCACCAGCCCAGATGGACACAGCAGACATGAAAAACACAAGCCCAGGAGACAGCAGACAGCACAGAGAGAACAGATGGATCAGCAACAGCCCAGATGGACACAGCAGACAGCACAGTGACAGCTGTCACAGGCACCAGCCCAGAATGGATCAGCAGTCAACTGCTCAGGACACAGCAGACAGCACCAGCATCGCTCCCAGCCCTACACTACCCACCCTCCCTGTTCAGTCTCCACTGGTGTCCGTCGCATGGTCCCTTATATACTACATTGATCATAGAGACGAAAGCTCGCAAACCGTGAGATTTCAGACTCTATCGTTTTGCCTTGGTTTCGAGATCCGAGTCAGGCGGGAAACTCCGAGCCTGTTTGGATCCTACCCGGTTCTGCTAAATTCGGGTGGGTTCGGATCGCTGGAGACCGAACCCGCTCAGCTCTAGAATATGTGTATGTTCTTATGTAATATGTGTGTGTGTTTATGTGTCCTATGTAGTATGTGTGTCCTATGTAATATGTGTGTGTCCTATATAATATAAGTGTGTGTATGTGTCCTATGTAGTATGTGTGCCCTATGTAATATGTGTATGTCCTATATAATATATGCGTGTGTATGTGCATTATTGTATGTGTCCTCTGTAATATATGTGTGTGTGTGTGTGTGTGCATGTGTGTATGTGTTCTATGTAATATATGTGTGTATGTGTCCTATGTAATGTGTGTGTGTATTTGTCCTATGTAAAATATGAATGTGCAATACTATATATATATATATATATATATATATATATACACACACTCACACACACACAACCCCCTCCTACGAATCCTGCGTTTGTCCCTGACCGCACACTGAGTTGACGTCTGGCTGTGTGAGGCGGCACTGTATGAGTCACCAAGGAGAGAGGTTGGGACCACAAAGGGGAGTTGCCAGGATAGAAAAAAGGAGGAGTCAGTTATTATCATTAAACTGACCCCCCTAAATCAAAAGTCTAGATCCGCCACTAGTATAATACCCACATGAATCCTCAGATTCATACATTATATGTATCTGTAAATGGCTCTGATAGTAGCCAGTGCCTCCCCAACCATTTACATCTCTGCACGTCACTGATGCTTGCTGGTATGGAACTAGAAAGGAAGTTCATAAACACTGTCTCTGCATTATACCATAACCTGCCAGCTGCTGTATCTGCTATTGGCTTTGTTATATCCCCATTTGATGTCGCAAATGGCGCCTGCCTCTGCACCCCACTCACTACCCATATCTTTTTCCTGTACTCTTTTACCCATCTTAATAATGAAGCACACACAGTCCGGTTGTTATGCTGACAAAATATTCTTTATTATCCTGTTGCAGGCCCATAGCAGGGCTATAATTCATCCTTCCTAGCTCCAGCACCAAACATATGACATCATAATGTCACAAAGAGCGGTGGTGTCACCAGGGCCAGTAAGATGCTGTGCGCCTCAAGCATCCTAAGAACACTCGGGACGGCTGTCTAGGCTGCAAGGTGCCATTTCAGACAGTCTGCTATCCAAATACAGGTGCAGTTTCTTCTTCTGGCAAACAATGGCCAGTCAGCAATAGCAATACCATCATTTGACTTCACAGAAACTGTCAATTCAGCCAGGGGCACCGAGAGGGGGGGGGGTACAAATTACCTGGCGCCCGGGCTTGCTGGAGGGGCCCGGCAGGGGCCTGGGTCTGATACCGCTCACCCCCTCTTTCATCACAGCAGCCCAGCTCACGCTGTTGTGTGCTGGGCTGCACTGGGAGACTGCTCGCGGCTGCTATGAAGCATACAGCCGCCTGTCTGGCATTGCGCATATCTATCTTTTTTTAATCTTTTGTATAATAATTGTGTCAGAAGACAAAGCTATTGACATAAAAGCTAACTTAAAATGGGATACAGTAGTCCAAACATGAGAATAGAATATTAGTATATTACGATAAAAAAATGTATATATTTTATCTATGGTAAAGGGTTAATTCAAAGAGAACCTTTTATTCTACTCAATGTCGAGACTTTGTGGACACATCCATGAAGTGACTTAGTGATTTATCTGATTCACATATACTGTATTCTCATAAATACTAGAGATGTGCATGGACCCCTGTGTTTTGGTTGTTAATAAAACCTCCTTCAAGTGTTTTGATTCGCCCATTTTCAGCACACAGCTTGTGCTGGGCTGCAGTGTGAGACTGCTCGCGGCTGCTGCAGCAGCCGGAGCAGTCTTCTATGGCTGCCGGAGGAGCGATCACACTGATTGCGCCCTCCCCCTCTGCTTAGCGTCGGATTGGGGGTTTACAGCGCCACCCTCCCTGGCACGCAGCGCCGCTACGCGGCGCAGCAAAAGTGATATTTTTTTTCAAGGAAGCGTGGCCTAGCCTTTTGCAATTAGGCCATGCCCCCTCCTTTACCCGGGCCCGGCCAGGCTCTCTACGGCCCTGCCCTGAGTTATGCCACTGCCCATCAGGTGAAGATAGAAGACCCTGTAAATCCACACAAAAAAGCTTAAAGGCCGCCGCCCACAAGTGAAGATAGACGATAGAAGACCCTGGAAGTCCTTTCAAATAGTGCCATACAAAAGAACTTAAAGGCTGCCGCCCACCAGGTGAAGATGCTGAATACTAAATTATTAAAACATTTGGTGTCTGTATTCTGTCTTTATTGTAATATTACTTTTATAGCATGCCAGCAGGCCCTCAATGCCCGGGCATGCTGGCACTTCTTGTTCCTGTAGGCCTCCTGTAAAGAACAATATTAATTATTTCCATTAACCCCGCATCCACTACCACCAGGGGTGTGGGGAATAGCCCTGGGCTTTCAGACCAGGGGTGGTTGTTGCTCGGGAGGGGGGACCCTATTATATTAATTTGGGGTCCCAACATTCCAAGAAATTCCAGCCCTGGGCTGACCAGTTTGGGGCATGAAAATGTGATGGCGGGTGACCCCGTGCTGTGTGTCCTCCTGCTATGGCATTATCACTCAGGCTGGTTAAGCCTGTTGCTGGTATTTGGAAAATAGGGGACACATTTTTTTTAATGAATATACATGCAGTCAAGATAAATTGTGTACTTTAAATGTGCTTTAAAATTCCTAACATGACCAAAGTACGAGAGGTCAGCAAGCGGGTAACCCATCGTGATGACACTTTAGACATGTGCAGTTGCTCATGCATAATCTTTCACACACTTCCATAACTAAGACCAGCTTCTTTCATGATCACTTCAGTGATTAGTGTCTTCGAGGACAAGAGCCTCCACTTTCTTCACCATGTCAAGATAATCCGTGTTTGAGGGTTTCCTGGATCGAGGCTCATCTGAGAGGGACATGTGTTCAGTCTGAAAGTTCCTTTTCCACCTCACAACACTGTCATATGATGGACTTTCATCAACATATGCAGCCACCATTTCATCATGGATTTGGCAGGCGCTGTTACCCTTCAAATGAAGGAACTTAATAACACTGCGGGCTTCAGTTTTGTCCTTCATGCAGGTTACTGACATCTACCAGCTCCTGAAAGTAAACAAGTTTACATAAGTATTTTACAACATCATACACATAAGGATCAATGATTATGTTGATCAAATTATATCCGGATATCTCAATAACTTCATGGTGATAATTAAAACTTTATGATACCCCCTCGTATATGTTCAGCCTGTATTTTGCCTATTTTGGGGTTTATGTAATAGGGTGCGGTGTGGGTTGACTGCGCCGGTGGAATCCCAGTGAATATTTTTGGGAAATATAGCAACCCTATGTGTGTTGCATGTATGAGATGCACTGAGGGAGTTAAACACATACTGTACCTACTATGACAAGCAGATGAGAAAATGCCTCATTAATCCTAGATGGGTATAACGAGGTCCAGCTCTTAGATCAACGCTTACAGGGAGCAGCCTCAATCCTCTTACACATAAAACATCAAAGACAAGTAGATGCGATTTATTTTTAATTGCTGTTTTGTGGCACCTGGGAGATAAAAGCATTGAAGTTACCAAGCAAAGACATGATATTCAAAAACTTTGTTTCAAAGATCTATCAATGTATACAATACATAGTCTGCCATTAACGCCTTCAAGTGTTTTATTTAAAGGCAAATTGAATTAGTCTCTTTGATCCTTTCCCAAAATATTGGACAGACCATTTTCATCACAAACAGAGCTTTGAACAAAATGAAATAAAAAAACAAACAAAAAAAACAACAGTATTTCTAATATTGTAAGTAAATACATGGCAATCTGTATGTCCAGTAGGATATGTCATATTGCTTCTTGTTTCAAATTTATATATGTCGAACAGAATTGTGGGAATTGACATGTAAAAGTACAATTGAACTTGATATACAGAAAAACGATAAAACATTTACATCATTTAGGAACAGGGTGAGGGCTTGCTCTTATTTCTAGCCTGGCCTGCTGTTTATTCCTGTGGGTGGCCTAAATGACATTATTCCCTTTTATCAGATCTTCTGATGAAAGGGAAGAATGCCATCTAGGCCACCCGCAGGAATAATTCAGAACCAGTGCCTCCCTTGGGTTGCACCCACACCGACAGTACTTACCCTAACAGTCATGAGATGAAGGCAACATCTTCTCCTCCTGGGACTGGAAGTGTAGTGCTTAGATGTGACAGTACAGCAAAGCATTACACTCCCAGTGTGAAATTGTCTTGGTGGAGCAGAAGCTAGAAGTTTCATTTGCAAGAAGCTGCTTGTCAGAGGCTGGAGCACCGTATGGGGGCACCACATGATCATTAAAAACACTGAATGCAGTGTATTGGTCACTCCCTAACTACTAATACATTGGGCAAACGTAAAGATTCTTCTATTGGCAGCACCAGTCCTACATGTTCTTTATGTGTGTTAAAATCTAGTGCCAAATCTATGGAGCTACAATATGGTTTTTCAGTCAGGGCCTTCTCCTCAGTCTCTGACTAGACCCCTTGCCTCTCCTACTAGGTGAGAGCTCCAGTGTGGCTTATTAGTGTGCAAAGGGAATTTCACAATGTGAATCACTTGGTATAGGCAAATATCTAGTTACTTAATACTAATAGCAGTGTTTCTGCATTATGCACTTAACTGAAATTGTCAATGGCTACCCTAGTCACTGACAATCTCTGGGCACTAGAACCAATGATTATCAGTACCACGAGCCATGATATTCCACGAGAAGAAGTAATTATGTAAGTTGTTTTAATTCTCCTTTCCATTTGAAAGAAACTCATTTTGCCTAACAATACTGTGTGTCCTATTGGTAACATATTTGTATATTCATTAAGCATTGCGAGTGTTTTCTCATATTAAACTACGTTTAATAAAGTTCTGCTCTGTGTTCTTATCGAATTCTGGCTAGTACAGTACAAGTGCTACATAAATTTAATATGCGTAATTCTTTGTCAAATGATAATTTGGATTAGTGTTGTAAAATAATGGGGTAAGTAGCCATAGCACCCTCTAAGAATTCAGCCCTTGAAATTAAACTGGTGAGGAAGAAATTCGTGGTTTGAATCACTGTTAGACCAGGTGGTTGTTTTGGAAAATTTGTCACATATAACACAGGCAAGTAAATGTTTATTTGTGGCAAAGTCCATTGCACTAATAAGGCTACATGCAGGTGAAACCCCTTATACCCCTGCATTTGTGACCCGCAGTATCAATTAATAGTTATGAACAAATATTCTTCTTTACATGTATATTATATGATTATTATATGTATTGTCCTATGTTCTCATTTTGGAAAGCAAGCACAGGGCTCAATCCAATTAGCTGCAAAGGGGGTGAGTTGCCTTTGCAATGGCATAGAAATGCCGTAAACAACATCCTAATTTGCCCCCCTTGCGGCCTGATCTCACGACAGACTCGCACATTCTTGTACACTGCACTATGGGGTTCTGAACGAAAATCTGCGATTTTGGTGGTACCATAAGTGCTGCATGCAGCCGCACTAAATCACACCACGAGGGCATTCGCGGCTAATTGGAATGAGCCCATAGTGTTCATTGATTGCTTAAGGAAAGAAGAAGAAGCTCAGATAGCTGTCCACAGAAGCTTTTACAGACAATTTATGCCAAATGTAAACAATTAAAAAGACTGTGCATACTATTTTGAGATATATATATATATATATATATATATACATATTTATTTATTTATATTTATAAAGTAACCACCCCTCCACCTATAGAGGAAAATCAAAGGACCCCTCAAATGGGATTAGTCAGGAAAACTGCAATGAAAGAAGTAAGAGTGTTAAGTAGGTTCCAATTTCCAATTTTCAATAGATATTTGTGGTGGACTATATATTGAGGCCATAAGAATGAGACTTCCTAATAAGTTTCAGAAAACATATATAAGGAAAAGTATTTTCTTTTCTGTTGGAATTTAATACACCTTTGATAATTCCACTAGCTCAAGAGGTGAATTTTGTGATAAAAATTTAGTAGAAGATAAATCTAAAACCTGGAAACTTCAAACCCATTAAAATGGGGGTTCTAATTAAAATTTTCCGTTGTGTGTGGATAAGAGGTTGAAATTAAAGGAGGACTGGTTTTTTTACTTGTCTGTGAGCTGTATTTGTGTAATGAAAGATCAAAAGTCGTGTCTTCTAGACTCAGGGCCTGATTCAGATTTGGGAATAGAGTATGAAACAGCAAGTAACTGTGTCCCTTAGTAAAACCATGTTGCAATGCAGGTGGGACAGATGTAAGATGTGCAGAGAGTTACATTTAGGAGAGGGGTGTCCAAGTTGAAATCTAAATTACAGTGTAAAAATAAAGCTGTCCGGCATTTGTGGGCTACATGTAAAAGCAGACAGTATTCATAGGCAAACGCAGGGGGTGTTTCTGTCTGCCTGGAAACCCCCCTCCCCAGCACACCATGACCACAGTAGAAATAGTAATATAATAGAATTTTGCTTGTGTTGCATGTTCTTCTCAGTATCACAAATGAAATAATTAGCACCACCTGTGGATGTTTTAACATGTATCAGACAGTAATAAATAACCTGGAGATATAGAAAACATTCACTATTAGGGATGCACTGCTATAGAGCCCAATATGTACATATACAGTATGTCCAGGGCAATGCTAGGTTCTTCTGCTGCTCCTCCAGGCTCCCGGACTTACTCTAATAGTCTGGAATGGTGCCCACATCTAAAATAAATACATTCAGCTCAGGCAAGATGGCCCTACTGCTGCATCTAATGGCTTATTGTGATCACTGGTCCTGTATATGCTGGAATTATGACACACAATACACTATGTATGACACATATTAAAACTGGTTGATTACTAATTCTGCACTCTTCATGGACTGGGTCACACTCGCTCTAAAATCAGGCATTTGGAAACCCCCCTCTAGAAATCCTGCATTTGCCACTGGTATTTACCCTGCATACAAAAAAATGTATGTATTAGTATCCATTGCATTGCACCATGGTTTGTCCAGGTACACCATTACTTGCTCTGTCTTACACTCTTCCCAAATCTGAATCAGGCCCTTAAAACGGAAATAATATTTAATAGAAAACACTACAGGTGTTATATTTATTAATATTTCCCCATTAAATCCTGCCACCAAAAATGCAGATGACATGGAGGCTTTGAAAAGCTTGGTTTATTAAATATGCTTCCAGATGTTTCTAAAGCAGACAATTATATTAAATTGAGGTCATAAAAACAGCAAATGACAATAAACCATTTGAAGCATGGAAGGAATTACAACATGTTACCTCCGCCCAAAGCAGATATTCTGACCAGTCATGCAAATCCAAAACATAACATTTGAATTATTGCTCCCAAATTTGATTGGTTTCACTCTTTCCCATTGGTGGTGATATGCAAAAGAAAAAAATAGATCAATCCCTAAATTTGAGGAAACATTTTCCGATATCTTGCAATAAACTGGTATCTTCTTTTAGAAACAATATTTACCAGAATACCATGTAGTCCAGCAATGTGCTGGATAGTAAACGAGGTTAGCTCATTAGCAGTTAATTCAGTAATTAGCACAAAGTAACTTATTTTACTGAATTGATCAACAACGAGCAAGATGATATAAAAACCTTTATAATGAGCCAATTCAACAATAGAATCTAAAGATGAGCGGTTCGGTTTTTACTTGGTTCTTTTCGACAAATTAGAGCGAATTCAGATTAGTTCGGATTTATCTTATTGGTTTTCAAAATATGTGAGAGTCGGATAGCCTATATGAACCATTCGCATCTAATAAAATCTATCCATAAATGTTGCAATGACATGTTAGGTACAGATAAAGATATCAATTGACCCAAAGCAAGAGGTTAAGGTTTTTTTTTACACATATCGCAGAGGCAGAAACAAAAGCCCAAACATTCTTTTTAAAAGAAGGACACCACAGAACTCGAGACACTAACTAATAAAATGTCAAGCTGCCCAAACAGTTTAGTCTTATGAATCTCATACAAAACTACCGAAGCTCTTTAGGTACAAAAGGAAGATGAAAGTGGGTCTCCTCACGAATCTGCCTTTAAAGCATCTGAACAAAAAGATCTTGTGTCAAGGCCATCCAAATCCTCAAACGTGCAATAAAAGGTATTATTTTCTAGTGCATCAGCATATTCCTGTAAGAAATTTCAGGATAAGGCATCAGCCTTGGTATTCCTAGGTCTATGGATTCCTGGTCTAAGCATAATGACAAAATCAAGTCTTGCCAGTGTAGGGTTCAATCTTCTAGCAGATCTTGTGATTGTTATAGATCACATTGTTCAAAAAAACATTTTATGTCCAATAATTCACAATTCCCAACATCATAATTGATTTATGCGGAAGAAACTGTACCAAAGGCTAATTTTGAAGGATTCAAAGGCTGAAAGAAAAACATTCTGCGGTTTTAGCCCAATTGTTAGTCAACACAGTAATTGGACTAGCTAAAGTCAGTATGCAGAGCCCAGTTAATTACGGCTTGTACCTTGACATGGTTCATGCTAAAGTCTGTTTGAGAAATATTACAATAGTTTAGGAAATAGACCTTTATTACTTTAAGTTTACATATCTTTTTATTTTTTTATTCTTGTATATGTGTTAAGCTTTCCAGTACAATCGTAATATGATAACGTTTGGTAAGGGAATGTTAGAAAATTAGAAATCGAACATCATGACATGCAACTATTCCCCAGAAACTCATTAACAAAATTTGAATCTAAATTGACTGCACAAAGCCAATTTATTCCATTTCTTGGTTGTGACCCAACCACAAAATTCAGCTGAATATTCTGTAACTGGTTGGCTGCTCTTCTAAAGATTGAGATGTATCTTCTAGCAATTAAATAATTATGAAAACCTGCTGCCGTTCCAACCCAGAAGTGCATGGTCTGAACTTGAAATACATCAGAAAACTTTCCTGAAAATTCCTAAAATATTTTAAATCACCACAAAAAAAACAGGTAAATACATTTCTCTTATACTAGCAACCTAATAGGCAATAGCAAAGGAGATATTGGGGACACAGATTTGTGAGTGCAAATGTAAAAATATATACAAGGGCTCAAAACGCAAGTACTCACAATGGCCAGGAATAGGTAGCACGTGATCCAAATTCCAGACAGAGGTCAAAGCAAGGAGCAATCTAGAAAGAAGTCAGTTTCAAGGCAAAGGTCAAAACAAGAGGAATATAGGCCCTGATTCAGAGCCGGACGCTCTGACAGAGCTCTCGCTCTGAATCAGGGCCGTCCCTCTGAATTTAAGAGCGGCCTCCTGGCCGCTTGCATAGCTGTGGGTGACCACGCACAGCTATAGCGAACGACCAAAATGATGGTCGCGATGGTCAAGACCATCGCGACCATCGGGCTTGCGATGAGAACTTTGCGGTAGGGTCTCGTTGCCGCAAGCCCTGGAGTGCTTTTGGCTCTATCAGAGCCAAAAGCACTCTCACTGACATCACTAGTGATGTCAGTGGGGCCGGCCCCAGAAGGTAGGCGTTCCCATGGGCAGGGGTGGGAGCGGGTACAGATTACCCGGGCCCGGGCTTCCTGAGGGGCCTGGCGGGGGCCCGGGTCCAGCGCCGCTCCCCCCTCACAGCAGCCCAGCACACAGCGCGTGCTGAGCTGCAGTTGGAGACTGCTCGTGGCTGCTGAGCAGCAGCCACAGCAGTCTCCTATGCCTGTGCGGGGGAGCGATCACACTGATCGCGCCCGCCCTGGCTTTGCGCCAGGCTGAGGGGGCTCAGAGCACCCCCCCTCCCCAGCACGCAGCGCCGCTTCATGGCGCTGCAAATCTTTATTTTTTTTGTTCTCGGCAAGGGGGCGTGGCCATGCCTCCCGCTATTAGGCCACGCCCCCTATTACCGGGGCCCGCCACCCGCCTCCGTCTGGGCAGAACACCTCCGTCTGGGCAGCTACGCCCCCGGCACGCCCACCAAAGGGGGCATGCTGTCAATCACCATCAACAGCACGCCCCCTTTGATGCGAGACCCATAACGATGGCTTGGCCATCGTTATTCGGTTCTAGCGCGTGCGCACGATGGAGCCACCTCCATCGTGTGCATGCGCACTTGGCCAACATCGACCCGCTTGCGAGCACTCGGCGCTCGCAAGCGGGTCTGAATTAGGCCCATAGTTCATAACGCGGCTGTCGGGGTGCCGGTGTTCACAATTTTGCGCGCTGGAATCCCAACACCAGTCAGAATCCTTGCACCGGCATCCCAACCGCCTGCATCATTATGGTAAGTATTGGGGTTATGGGGAGGGCTAGGCTTAAGGGTGAGGCACCGAGGACAGGGCCGGATCAAGGTCTGTGGGGGCCCCTGGGCAACAAACATGTGCGGGCCCCTATATATATATATATATATATATATGACACACACATGTATATATATAGACACACACATATGTACATATATATATATATATATATATATATATATAAACACACACATTTATACATATATATATATATATATATATATAGACACACACATATATATATATATATACATATATATATATATATATATAAACACACACATTTATACATATATATATATATATATAGACACACACACACATATATATATATATATATACATATAGACACACACACATATTTATATATATATATATATATATATATACACACAGTACACATACATAACTTACTGTTTCAGAGGCAGGGAAAGGCATATTGGCAAGCAGCAGCAGCCTAAGGGGGCGGAGCCAAATACAGGGGACGGGGCTTAATCGTGGGCCGCAGCAGGCGGGCGGCGCCTCCGATGATGAAAAAAAGAACAAACTACAGTTCATCTTGGGGATAGGGCCCAGGGACAGTGTGTTTTTGGGGCCCCCTATGTGTGGGGGCCTGGGGACGACCGCCCCTGTCGCCCTCCCTATTATCTGGCCCTGACTGAGGGTGAGGGTTAGGCTGCAGGGTGAAGGGTTAGATTTAGGCTGTGGGGGGAGGGTTAGGCAGCGGGGAGGGAGGGTTAGGCAGCGGGGAGGGAGGGTTAGGTTTAGATGTAGGATTATGATACTTACCTGCGGTGTCGGTATCCTATCCCTGTCGGGATGCCAGCGTCATGATCCTGGTCTTTAATGTTGGTCTGCAGTGTGATATCAGGCGGTGATTTAGCTGCTGACACAATGACAGGGATTGGGAATCTGTGCATGCACCTGAGCCATACTGTGCATGTGTAGTACGGGTCTGTGATCCTGCATGCAGTCTGGCAGCAGACTGTCAGTGATTGACATGACAGTCTGCTGCCATTTCTGGGCAGGGAGGAAACAACCACAGTCTCTGTTTCCCAAAATGGAGGTGTGTCGCTGCCTATGGGGGCGAGTGGAGAGGCCAAGAACTTCGTCGGTTGACGGAGATTTCCTGGCCTCTATTAGTCATCTGCGGCCACCAGCTTGCGTGACCCCATGGTGACTCAGCCGGCCAAAGGCATCGCAGATGATCCGATGCTGCGTCCTATGATGCAGATCAGAACAGTTATGATTGCAGGAGGCGTGACGCCTTATGCTGCATTACCATATTACAGCTATCACAGCTGCTAATATATTAGCTGCTGCAATAGCATACCTGTCCGCAGCTGAATCACCCCCTTCTGTTCTGCAGTGATTTCTGCAACTCAAGTGATTTTGGAGGCTTTCTGTTCTGTAAGTCAGTCTGCTCCTGATATACCCCATTCCAAATGATATGAGCATACGCCTGCTGCACTGTCATTTACTCCTTATTTGCATAGTTATCCAGGTTATAAGCAATGTAAAAAAATTAAGACTAGAGGTGTACATCAGGGTGTAGCCTTCAACCTGGGCAAGTATTATATATGTGCATATAATAATACTATATACACACATATACATATATACCTCTAGCCCTTTTCATAGTATTCTACTCTGCACTCTCTGGGCCTGATTCAGAGCCGGACGCTATTTGCAGATGCTCGTTCATAAAAAGGGGCCGGATATTTAAATTAAGCGCTCACTCGTTGCGGTCTGTTGACGCCTCTATGTCTGAACGAGCAAACAAAACATGCGCTCACTATTTAGGAAAAAACGCCCCCTGGCCGCTTGCATCCTACATCATCTCCGCTATTTATTTGATTAATCGAGTACATCGAAAGGCGAATGAACTGCTCGCAGTGCTTGTGGTCGGATTTTCCTACCGCAATCATGCGAGCAGATCAGGATAAAAGACAACCAAGTGACGTAGTCAATGACGCTGCTTTGTTAATTATGCACACCCTTAAAATGCCCGTTTTGACCGTTTGGCACGCCTGCGTTCGGATCTCCACTCCCTGTTTTCAAGCACCTTCCCCTGTTACCACCCACAAACGCCTCATTCTGTCACTCAAAGTAGTAGGCATTCGCTATTTTGCGAGCACACGATTTTTGACCGCACTGACTTGTTCGCGCATGCATACTAAAACCCATACGCATGCGCAGATGTGCGAACAGCGCTTGGAGCGAACGAGAGGCCACTTACGAGCGGCTCTGAATCAGGCCCTCTGTTTTAATGGCCCAAATGCAGGATTCTATAAAACTGCATATAATACATTACAAAGGAAGGAGGTATACTTTACACACTTCATGATACCAGCCTAAGCATAGGAAGTAATGTACAGATATTTTAATGAGCAGTGGACATGTGAGTTATTTTTTTCCTAATAATTATTTTTATTAACCTTACATTCTCCCATTATACCTTGGAAGAGTACATATTTCTTTTTTTTATTTCTTATACATTTGATTTTTCAGTTTTATACTTTCTGAATATTACTGTTTATTACTGTAATCAATAAGGTATGGAGAATAAATGCTAAATGCTAATATTTATGCTCACAACGTTCTTGGTGCTTGGTATATTGCATTAGTAAGCTAACTTAATGTTCAGCCAATTATGAATTGAGCAAAATAGGAGATAAGAAATTGAGTTATTGGTTCTGTATCTTTGGAAATGATGCTCATCAAAATCTTCAATCAGCACAATTAAATGTTAACATCTGATTGCTTGGTAATGGTTATATCAAGTCTGTAAAGTTTGGAAAACCTTTTCTAGTTTTCTATATGCTGGTTAAACAAGTATAACTTTGTATTTGTTAGAGTCTCCAAGTGAAATTTCTATTGTGTTTTGGTGGCAGACAGTCTAGGTAAAACAACTGTCCTTAATATCAGTGTTTTCAGACTGCTGGTATTTGTTGCTTTAGTACTAGCAACAAAACTGCAACAAGTCCACGTAAGGATACATTAGCAGGTATGTTTCAATCACAGACCCCTTCACAGATGGTATATAATATGATCAGCTGCTGATCTTGAACTTGTGCAGTCGCTTTCATATAATTTAGATTCTTATTCTTTAGTGCTGCAGTGTTTAGTGCAAAGCATGTATAATCTATGCTGGCTTTTCAGACTCGTGTCTTACAAACCACCAGCTTTCCTCATACATGCGGTGGTAGGTTATATTATCTTAATTGGTCTGTTAGAGCCACTCGCAGCATCACATATACCTCCCTACACAAACAGTACCCCACAAGCACTGTATACATATATATATTGTTTGTTATTAACAACGTGTATAGCATGCAATTGTGCTACAGTCCGGCGGCAGCGTGGACAGCGTGGCAGCGTGGTTGACACGGTGTCTGCACAGTGTGTACGCGACTGACAGGGGGTCACACTGGGGACAGACTGCACAGCTGATCAGGACAGTTTTACCAGATCAGCCTGCAATCGAAAAATGTATGTACCCAGCTTAAGCTTCAGTTGCATCTAAAACCAAGCAGGTAAACACCCACATATGCAGGCAAATAGAAAATCACTCCCAGTGAAAATGTAGCTTGCAAATGTGAAACCCTACTGGTGCTGTGGTACACTTACTGGGAGTCCCAGATGTATTGTGGCTCACCGCCTCACGTTGGATCTCCTCTGCTCTGGCTATGGCATGGGTATGGCATCCGCAACCAGCATGGCCCCCAAGTACATGGGTACTTAGCATAAAGTGCCTGATGTAGTGAACACATATGGACGAAAGGTACTGTACAGCGTAATGAACAAACAGACAATCTAGGGGCCCTGCTCAACATTTGTTCTTATATATTGGGGCAACTTCAAGCTTCTCACATTTGCCCCTTACATGAGGGTAATTTAAGGGGGCCCCTATTTTACAGGGAGCTTGCCCCTTTTCTCACGGATGGTGGGTGCTTCATAGGGAGACCTTTTGCTTATTGGGCTTTGCCACGCACCTCCCAAGCATTAAAACACCAGGGTAAAGCGGGACTTCCCTCCTCTTGGCCAATGGCCCCAGCATAAAATGTCTGACTCCCCATGAACATAGGGAACCACATGCTGGGTACACACTGGCCATCATACGGGTCATTCAATGGAATGGCCGATATCATGTCTGCATCGGCAAGTGTGTACAGACAATAAGTCTTTGAACGAGGTCCTTCACAGACATATTGCATCAGCTGTGCATTACAGCCGATGGCCTATATAGCTGCAGATATATCGGTTCATCATGCTGTGTGTAAGGGTGGTCAGCCACCCACCCGTACGCTTGCTGCAGACGGTGGGCGGGCACATTAGTGGTGGAACTAGCGGCGGTGCAGCTGGTGGCTTACACCGGGGCCCGCTGTGGTGCAGGGGCCCATAGTCACCACTGCACCCACCACTAGTGTCCCCACAAGTGTAGTGCAGACAGTGAGAGCGGTCAGCACTACACAGTAACAAACACACAGTCACCAGCGGCGGCTGTGTGTTTGTTTTAGCAGCCAATGAGAGTTAGACAGACTCTCATTGGCTGCTGCGTCCATGGAGGGAGCCAGCTGGAGCTCACTCATGAGCTCCGCCTTCCCCCCGCAGCGGGTGATGGGGGATGTCATGACATCTCTCCCATAGTGCAGAAGAGCGGGCCGGGAGGAGCAGACAGTGGTGATCACGGCAGGAGCGGGGATTTAGGTAAATTGTGTTTTTTTGTTTTTGTGTGTGTGTGTGTAAGGGGGCATGGTAACTGGCACAGCATGGGGGGGCACTACTGGGGGCACTGTATAGGGGGGAAGGGCTTCTAGGGGCATGGTATAAGGGAGGCCGCTAGTGGGGGCACTGTATGGGGGGGTGGTGGCCACTTCCAGGGGCACTGTATATGGGGGACTACTACTGGTGGCAATGCATAGGGGGGCTACTACTGGGGGCACTGCACAGGGAGAATTACTACTGGGGGCAATGCATAGGGGGGATTACTATTGGGGGCAATGCATAGGGGGGATTACTATTGGGGGCAATGTATAGGGGGGATTACTACTGTGGGCAATGCATAGGGGGGATTACTACTGGGGGAAATGCATAGGGGGGACTACTACTAGGAGCACTGCATAGGGGGATTACTACTGGGGGCAATGCATAGGGGGGACTACTACTAGGAGCACTGCATAGGGGGGACTGCTACTGGGGACAATCCATCATCTTACTGTGTACCCATCTTAAATCTTTATAGACTCAGGTCCCAACAGCAGCCGCGAACGGGACGAATTCGCACCCGCTGCAAGGCCATGCCTGCTTGCCCGCTACACCCTGCTCTCCCCATGACTGATGGCTTATGTCACTGGGAGGCGGAGCTTAAGCCCATGGCAACAGGTGGCGGCAGCTAAGTCTGCTGGCAGTGCTTAAGCCCGGCACCGCCTGTTCCTACACAAATGTGAAAAATAGTGGGGTTTTATAATAAATATGAAGAACTTGTCCAGAGTACAGATGTGTCCTCACTTGTCTCTGCTGCACCCACTTCAAACAGCCTCTCTTGATGCGCCTGGTCCCATGAGACTTTGCTAGCGCCGGGCATCTTTTTTGCATCTTTTTCTGCCAAAAATGTGTCTCAATGCATGACGCTTTGGCATCGCATTTGGGATGTGATGCATCCTGCCATGCATGCTGGCGTTAGTTATGTCGGTGTGCATGAACAAAATCACAAAGGACAGCTCTCTCGGTAAGAGCTGTCCTCTGCAAATGAGTGATATACAGGTCTATGTCCCAGAAGCCTCTCTGGCCTCCTTCTGCGCATTCATAAATCCATGTGTATGAGAGAAGCATGATTATATGATATTATATATTTTTTTTAATAAATGCTGGGGGAAGCACCCCACCGGTAGGCTGGTAACACTATAACAGGGAAGTATGTAAAATTATGTTTTATTTATTAGAATGTCCAACAACCCTAGCCTGTTTAGCATGGAGCTGAATTCCCCAGATAAACTACATTAATTAACTACAATGTAGCAATATAGTTCATTGCAATCAGTGTTGAGGCCCCATGTGGATTCTCAGCACTGCTAACCAATACTGCATTGATTAGTGTGACAGGCTCAGATCCTGGCATTTACAACTGGGCTTCACAAGGAACAGTTCCTCTACATCAAAGTATTTGATGTTTTTTCATTCCGAATACCTAATAGAATTAGGTGAGTAGTGAATGGGTCTGTGCAGGGCAGTTTTTTTTTTTATTTTATTTTTTTAATAAAGGACTTTGGGCCTGATTCACTACGGATCGCTATTGTGATCTCAGCTGTGATTACGCACGGAGGTCTGCTGCAAAAATATTCTAATTAATGCAATCTCAAAGCCGCTGCACAGCCAGCATAGAGACGCCCACTACCGCTATCTCACATCCGTAATACCTTGCAGTCCTTGCATATACATCGGGAACTTCGAGTAACATCGGCCCCTCACGTACATTTACAGCAGGTCTGTCCTGCCGCAGGAACTGCACGTCTTGTTGCAAGCAGTGAATACACAAGCTGAGTATGCCATCTCAGTGACTAATTTATGCACGCCCATGCAACAGCGTTCATACGGACAGACATGCCTGCGTTTCACTGACCACTTCCCAGTCACCACCCCCAAACGCTCACAGCCTGTCGCTCACTCTGCGATGGCTTTCATTCTGCTTGAGTGATCGCAAAGCGATCGCAATGCTAAATCACGCACGTGCACTGCGATGCATATGCATGCACAATACGCACCATCGACCGATCTGCGTACACTGTTGCAATTGCGATTCATTCTGAATCAGGCCCTTTGTCGTGGTGTGTTTGGTTGTTTTATTGTATTTTTTTCTCAATTAACTTTTATTACACCACACACTGCAGTAAGGTTGTGGATAGAATCTCAATGCTTTCAAGACAAGGGCAGGGACGGACTGGGGCTGTAGTTCAGCCATGGCAGTTCGCCCTGTGCACGTGCCTTATGCACACAGGCTCACAAAGGGGGCATGATTATGTTTCAAGGCGGCATGCCGCGAGTCACAGGGGCCTGGCCTTGCGGCACGCCCCCGTCTCTTCCCGAGCAGACCGCATCAGCCCATCATGCCGCCACCCTTTCCCTCCCCCTGAGTTCATACTATGAACTCTGGCGGGGGGATGGAAGGCGAGGACATCTCCAAAGTCCGGAAGGTGACTTCTGGCCTGTGCAGCTACAGCTGCAGTCCTCCAGACGGCCCTGAAGCCATCGGCTCTTCTTTCATTTGCCATGAGTGCCAGAAGGCCAGTCCGGCTCTGGACAGGGTGTTATTTTCCGGGCAGCCACAAACGTTGTAACTACAAACAATGTATAAAATTTCCGTTATACGCCTGCTTCATTTACTCTGAATGGTATAATCCTCTATATCTGCTCTTACTGTATACAGTTAATAAGTGAATGGTTACTGAAGATGAGTATGTAAGACACATTAGTATATGAGCTACAATATGAGTGCTAAGGTCATGGCTAATGGTGGGAATGTGAAGCAATATACTTATAATCCATAGACACACCTGTCAAAAATTACAAATAACTACTTTCCCAAGCTTGTACAATATGCATATTATTTTGTAACCTCCTCCTATCTGGCCTCCCCAAATCCCATCTCTCTCCTCTCCAGTCTGTCCTCAATGCTGCTGCACGGCTTATCTTCCTCTCCAAACATTCTGTATCTGCCTCCCCTCTCCTACAAGCCCTACACTGGCTCCCCTTCCCTTTCAGAGTCCAATTTAAGGTTCTCACGCTCGCTCACAAAGCCCTCACCCAATCTTCTCCCATATACATCTCTGATCTCATCTCCCTTCACGCTCCTCTCCGCCCTCTTCGCTCAACTAATGCACGCCGCCTTTCATGCCAGCTGATTACTTCCTCCCACTCCCGCCTCCAAGATTTTGCCCGCACTGCTCCCCACCTCTGGAACTCTCTCCCACTCCGCATCAGACTCTCCACCTGTTTGCAATCCTTCAAACGGGCTCTCAAGACCCACTACTTCATCAAAGCCTTCCAGCTATCATTCTAACTCCTTGCTACATGCTCATTCGTCCCCATCTACCCCATCTGTGTCAACCCAGTTTGTCTTCCCCCACCTTTTTAGAATGTAAGCTCTCACGAGCAGGGCCATCTACCCTCTTGTGCTTCTCCTTACTATAGTGTCATTTACTTCTTACTCACCACTAGGGCACCTAACACTTGGTTGCTTATGCTCTGTTGCTTATCTGGGTGATATGGTCACTAATGTAGCAATATATATTATCCATGTCCTGTATTGTATTGTTCTGTTTTTGTACTTTGTAAGGCGCTGCGGAACACTTGTGGCGCCATATAAATAAATGCTAATAATAATAATAATAATGTAGTGTTCCTCCATTACCAGTGTTGTAGGATTAATTCAGTAGTGAATCTTTTGGTTGAGCACCCCTATTATAAAGGCATATAATTACAGTCCACTATAATTGCACCTAGTATATATGCAGGAAACTTGTAGATCTTGCTCTCACATGAATATTTATGCTGTTGTACTGATCAGGGTTCCTCCTTGTTGAATTACTTCTACTTTTGTCAATCATGGGGTTAAGGTGTTTAAATCCCCAATAATCCCCTGGCTCCTTTCTCCCCCACCACTATTCCTCCGCTTTCCTGCCTCTAATTCTCTTACAGAGCTGTTAATTAATGGAATGACAGTGATATTGACGATGCTTTGATCAATTATGCATTTAGCCTGCGTGGTTGCTGATAGCTATCAAAAGTATTAACGTGTTCTGTACCACAGCCTCATGTAAAACTCTGCATAGCTGTAATGCATACTGTATCACAATTCCATTCCTTTCCTTACCATTACATAGTACACTTATTTATGAACTACACAATCTCAGGTAATTACACTGTTTTTTAATGGTTGCTTTTGCAACTACCTGTCCACTAAGCACAGCTCAAGGTGCAAGTCCACTTCATGCTCTTAGCAAATACTCCATAAAACCAGTCTGGGAGTTTACAGATGCTCTGGAAAATGTGCATGGTGGAATCAGTCAAATAAAACTCCTTTGCGACAACCACCTTTATTCATTTAGATTTTTCATTCATATCTTATGTAAATCATGAGATTGAGGGGACACTGGGCCTGATTCAGCAAGGATCGCTATTGCGATTACGCACGCAATTGGCCAATTGTTGCGTTCTGAGCATTGCATCGCAGTGCGCGTGTGCGAAGACTCCACTGCGATCAGGACTGCAATCACAATGACTATGCAGACCCTTTGCAGAATGATTGACAGGAAGCACCATTTGGAGGTGGTGACAGGGGGGTGGACAGCGAAATGTAGGTGTGCCAGTACGTTTCAATGCCGTTGCAGGGGCATGCATAAATTATCCATTGCGATGCCATATGCATCTTAGGCTTTCACTGCGTGCGATGAGGTTAGCAATTCCTGAGTAAGGTCAGACCTTGTGCAAGTGTGCGTGAGGCTGCGATTTTACTCGATGTTACTAATGGTTTCGCAGTCTTGCTATGTATTACGGATATGTATAAGGTAAGGGGGCATCCTTATGTTAGACTGTGTATGGCATTGCAATCATTAGCATATCTTCACAGTGAGACTGTGTACGTAATTGCTATTGCGATCGCAATAGCGATCTTTGCTGAATCAGGTCCACTGTCTTTATTACACGTGCCACTTTTGAATCTTTAAAGCATATTATTTAATTGATGATATTGCATGAAGACATTAACTTTTTCATAGAAGTGCAACTGGAAAGTACAAAATTAATCTGATCTTGGGGCTGGAAGGGTTTAGACTAGCGTGCAAGCACACAGCACTCTGCAGCAGCACATTAAGTTTTAGGAATAGGGCACAGGGCCTGATTTATCAAATGAGAAAAAAGGCTTGTTGCTAGCAAAAGCCATGTTGGGTGAGCTAATTTATTAAGCATTAAGATGTTAACAGAAAAGATTGATGATGAAGTAAAGAAATGCATAGAATTTGTACATGACGCATTTCCATCCCCTGGACCATTTGTGCTACCTAGCCCCATTTAGCTCTTAAGGATGAATTTCTCTAGGACAATCATGCAACTTCTATCCTGACTGGAACAACATCTGCCTATAAATATTGGGGAACAAATGTGAACTTTTTGGTCCTACTTTATAAGATACCATTATCATATGTGAGAGCAATCCAGTTGATGTATATATGTTTTCAGATTTTAAATGTATTTTGTTTATTAAATATGAATATAATTTATAGCGATCCACACATTAATTCTCTTATAAGTATGTTTATAGATGCTTAGTTAATTGTTATCTTTATCAGAGTCACAGGAAAAGAGGAATACATTTCCAGATATTCTTGGAATAAAATTGGCCCCTGTATTATTACCTACACCAAGTAGCCTTATTTAATAGATGAAGCTGAATAATGCAGCTTTGTAGGCCACTCCTAGAAAACCAGTATTAATTCTGTGCGCCCTTCACAATGCTGGCCCATTGCCTTCAAAGATTAGATATGCTGGGAAAAATATCCCCCATTATTCCCTTGCCCAGCTAGCGAGTGGTCCTATTATAATTATGAGGATGAGACCCGATACCTGGGACCTCAGAAGATTACATGGAATTCAAAATGCTTTGGCAGGAAGCCATTTTGGCTGTGTACCCTTCCCCAGCAGAGTGCTAATTAGCACTGCAGATCGTAGACCCCAATATTATCAATGGGGACTACAATCTGACCCCTATGTACCAAACACTGACAAGCAAAGATTTTTCGGAGTTTGGCCCCATTAGTTTACACCATGTTCAGATGGTGTAACCTGCATTAAGCTCATGAGCAGAAGAGAGGTCTTCCGTTATATACCATTACCACCTTCTTTTGAGTTCATATCTCCTGAAGGATCCTCAGAGCCAGTACTCATAGTGGTCCTATTGCTATTATGCAGTACTCTAATATCATCTGTTGTATTCATACATTCTCTTCTTGCCTGTCTCACCAATTATAGAGTGGACAGACATGGGGCATTTTAACCTCTACTTTAGAATATAAAGCTCTGTGTTCCAGTGACTGGATATGCAGTGTACTAATCTGCAATCATTGCTGAGTATCTGCATACTAACTAACTAACCTCAGGGATTTGTGTTTAAGTCCCTAATTAATGAATCTTAATATATTCATCTGTTTAGATATTTCTCTGGCTGTGGGAACTTCACAAGCATTTAAAATCTTTTCTGCCACTTCACACAAATATTCCCTCCGCAGCTGTGTGCAGGGCAAATGATCACATCTTGTTACAATCTGCCCCCAGACATAAACACACATCACAGGGGCAGCACGGTGGCACCACTCATCTCTATGATCCCAGTTATAGTCACGCTAGGAAGACAGAGCATTAGGATGGAATGTACTTTAAACAACACAATACAGTATCTAGAGTATAATTTACCAGACCAATGAAACACACAGCCATGTAGAATACTTGGTATGGAAAACTAATTTGGATGGAATACATATTATACAATTAAATACATATACATTCCTGTGTCAGATACCTTTATAAATTCTGACATCAGAGCTATTTCATTATAAACTTAATTTGCATATTAATCTTCAATACGTGGCTACAGAAATAATTGTCATACAGTATGTTTTGTCTTCATTGACAGCTATGCATTTCATTATGGTGGAATTTGCAGAACTTTGTCAAAAATGAGTTTTCAGATAAAAGATCCCTATATAAAAATGTAGGATGTGTGGTAGAGAATTAATGGAGCTATAAAAAGGGGATAAAGCAGAATGTCTATAGATGACAATTGATGAATTGTATGTATGGAAGATACTGTTACAAGCAGAAGTTGTGTATATGATTAACATGAATCTTCACTCAATGTATAACATCAGAAATTACAGCCAGTAAGGATTCCTCCCCCTTGTCCTTACTTTGCAGTCCGTTGGCCTTTATCTCTCTGGCACAGGGTCCTGAGTCAGAGCTTTGCATGATGTATTGTAGCAGACTAAGATGAAGAAGACAAGACAGTGACCATTTCTTAATTGAAATATTCTTACTCTACCCCCAGGAGTCCCATTTACCTGCCATGAATATTAGCAAGAAGTAATACTGTATTAATTATTGCTAACAGTAGGGGGCATTTTAGCCCTGCAGAAAAATATAAGTAACAATTATATGAAGACTGGAAATAAGGTTTAAGAATATAAGAAATATTAGAATGAATAAGCCATATTAATTCTACTTTAAAGTATGAAATATATACTGCTTTGCAAAGAATACAGATACGCATACTGTTCTGCATATGATAAATATACATGCTCTGCTATAAAGAGCTGGGAATTCAGTTTTTTACTGTAAAAAAACACCTTGGAATGATTAATCAGTATCATTTGTGATTTCAAATGCACAGTCTATGGCTCATTCTGAGTTGGACGCAAAGCTAATTTTCTTGTGTAAAATACTAATTTTTGTACTGTGCACGTGCACCAAAAAAGTGAATGCCTGTGTCTGTATTAAGATTTTTGCATATCCCTGAAAAACATCGGCCAACATCTCATAAACAGGCCTCTCAAATTAGGGGGCATGGCTTACCTGTGCACAACGTCCTCGTTTTCGTCATGCTGGGGGCTAGCCCAGCGCTCCAGTAACTGCTGGTCAACCTCTCCCAGAGCCAGCACAGTGTGTGTGTGGATGACACGCGCAGAGCAGTTGTGTCAGAGTGTACCCCCAACCTCCACCCCTCCAACGGCACACTGCGGCCCATGGGTTGGATTGTAGGACAGTGCCCGAAAAGCGCGACTGTCCCCCTGAAATTGAGACAGTTGGGAGGTATGCATAAATGATTCAAGCACCAGCACTCAAAGGGCCCGATTCAGAGATGGAGGCAATGCAGATATTTTCATAGAACGAGCGATTGTTTGCCATTGTGCATGTGCAAATGCCGCATTAGCATTGCGATTGCTCTTGTACACAGGAATCACTTGCTAAGGGAGTGACAGGTAGTCAGCATTTGGGGGAGGTAATGGGGTGGTGGTTACAAAAATGCAGGCCTGTCTGACCGCTTGAATGCCGTTTCAGCGGAGTGCATAAATTAGCCACTGCGATCACAATCGCAGTATGAGAGCTCTCAGCATGTCAGGAGAGCTGCAGTTTTTGCGTCTGGTCAGACTTGACTTACATGCTACGTGACTGCCCGATGTGAGTTGATGTTACCGATGTTTACACTGCTACACATCGTCAGATGGATATGAGAAGGCAGCAGTGGGCGTCCCTATGCTCGGCTATGCTATGGAAGACATTATCATATTTTCATAGTTGCGATCTGTGAGAGTATGCAGTTGCGATTGCATTCATTAACGTAAATCTCTGAATAAGGCCCAAAGCATGAACTGATTGCAAAAATTGTAGTGGAAGAACAGTTTGGGGTCGCCCTGCAAAAGCCACAACTTTCACTAGCTTATGACAAGCTGGTAATTGGGATCCCAGGTGGGGGGCCCTGTCTATTTTGCAGTGATGTGCGGTCAGGTGAGGCAGAGCCTTTCCTATCATATTTAAGTATACTCCAGAGTTTTGACTATAAAAATTATAAGAAAAATGTAAAGAACATATTATAAATATCTTCTATTATTCTATTCATTTTTATAGTCAAAAGTCTGGAGTAAAAAGTGTATGACAGGTGAGGCACTGCCTCCCCTGTCTACCTTTTCCGCACACCCCTGATCAAAACTCCCCAAATTTCCAGCACTATATACTGCTGCACCTTTGTATAATGTCCACATGAAACCTCAGGTCCATATATGTAACTGTAACTCTGGCTCTGATAGTAGGCATTCCCTCCCCAGCCTCGCCACACGTCATTTCTATTTTATCAGTCCTGGGCCCCACCGTTTCTGATGGCAGCTCTGGTGAAAAAAGGAGGAGGAACAATAGGGGATGTAGTTTCAATTCCAGCTGTAGGGATGCTGGTGCTTAGAATGCCAGCACTGACATCCCGATGGTAAGTAGTGGGGTTAGGGGGAGGGTTAGGATCAGGGATGTGCAGTCAGGGTAGGCAAGAGAGGCTGAGGCTCCCCTGCCATACTCCTGAGATTTAATATAAAAATGATTAGAATTATACAAGAAAATATTTATAACTTATAAACATCTTCTTTGTTTATTAACACTCACCAGCATTGTGGAGCCCCCATTGAGTGCAGGGAGACAAGAGATGAGGCAGCAACAACTCAGCCTCCCTTCTGAATAGCCAGACACTGCTTGCAAAGCTGGGGGCGTGGCCACACCATGGAAACAGAGCTAATAGAGGCATGCCTCTGAGTAAGGGGGGGGTGCCTTGAGCACTGATGGACACCTAGGATGTGTCATGTGAGCAGGAAGTGCAATGCAGTGTTTAGAGATTGGAGCTCAGTCAGCAGCAGCAAGAGAAGGCACAGTGATGCTGGTAGGAGAATCACACTGAAGCTTAATGTAGTGAGGGGAGAGTTACAGTGAGTAGTGGGTGAGACAGGCTCCCAGCACTCAGACCCATCTCAATGTGTGCCTCCCCAGCCATTTACCTCAATGCATGTTACTGGTTAGGATTAGAGGTTAGGCTTAGGCACTAGGGGATGAGTTAGGGTTAAGCACTAGGGAGGGAGGGTAAGAGTTAGGCTGTAGGGGGGAGGTTAGGTTTAGGCACCAATGGGTGAGGGTTAGGTTTAGGCTGCAGAGAGGGAGGTTTAGGGGTAGGATACTTACCAACAGGTGTCGGTATCCAAACCCTGTCAGGATACCAGAGTCGGGACTCTGACTGCCAGGATCCCGAGCTCCAGCATCCCATACCCAACCCTGATAGTAGATATTGTAGTGGTTATATCATAATATGGTTCTTTAGTCACATATCTTTGCTACTGACTGTGCTTTTGGACCATTTTGTGTTGATTTATACAATGATGTATATCGATAAAATGTATAGATGAATATTGTATTAATCAATTTTATAGCAACTAGACCCCACGTAGAAGCTAAATGAAAGCGTTTAAAATGGTGTCTGTGTTTAGTGTTCTTTAATTAGGAGAAGACAAAGACATGCATATAAATGAAAGCAGTACATTTCCTAGATATTAATTTGCAAGCAGCAAGCATACAATTTAGACTACAGTATAATCAAACAATTGTAAACAAACTTTAAATCTGGAACATTGTGGATAGCTGATCAATGAATGTTTTAAAGGAAGAAAAAATGGATGGAGGGGAGATGTAGCATGGCGTACCCCAGCAACATTTGAAAAATAGGTGTACTCACATTACATCCACCATATGATTAAAAAATACTATGTATAGACATAATTGTGGGCAGCACAAATATTGGGGTGCACAAGCACCTACTGCACTCGCAAGTTGCGTCCTTAAGATCGGATCATTAGCTGGCCGACCAAGGGGAGGATGCGGCCGTAAGACAAAAAATACGCCCCCTTCTCGTACGCATTACACGTCATCTCTGGCCATATAAGGATTAATCAAAACTATCGGTAACCATCGGTACTGGTCATAGAGCTTAAGGTTGACCATACCCTTTCTTAAGCACTACGATCAGGTCAGTGTACAAACCACCCATGTCACGTGTGCCAAGACACTACTTTGTTAATTATGCACTCCCATAAAACGCCGTTCGCATAATTAGGCACGCCTGCGTTCGGATCTCCACTCCCCCATTTTCAAGCACCTTCCCCTGTTACCACCCACAAACGCCTCATTCTGTCACTCAAACTACCGACCTGGCTGTGTTCAAGGAGAGAGAAATTTCTGATCGTAGCAGCTAGTTTGCGCACGCGCATTGCGAACTTTACGCATTCGAGTTTAGCGAACATCGGTGGCGTACGACCCTACGGCCGCAACGACCGACTCTGAATGAGGTCCTGAATACTTTTATATTTAGTCGCCAGATAGCGGATATGCAACAGAAAACAATGGGCCAAATGTAATAGGGTGAGAGTTTAGAAATTGTGAGAGTTTAGCAGTAATCTCTCACATTTTTTAAACTCGACCAATGTAATAGAGTCTGAGAACATGCAAACTCACATGTTTTTAGACTAAAAAACTCTCACAATTTAAACTCTCATACAGATGTTTTCCCATTTTGAAGATAAAACTCGACCAATGTGATAGATTACTGCTAAACTCTCACATTTTCTAAACTCTCACCCTATTGGCCCAACATTTGGTCCAATATATTGATAGAACTTATTCTGTTGATGAGTGTCAAATGGAATTTCAAGAGGAATGAGGAAGAACCTAGAAGAGAGAGGGATGTTTACCTTCAAAATGTTGTATATTAAGTTAGAGATATATTGTCCGAATTAAGAACATTTTGGACAAAGCCACCATATATGACAAAAAGAACCCTTAATTACAACATCTGTCTGATTTATCAGGGTTGATCTTATGCAATCCTCAATGTGCATAGTTAATTGAAAAAGAAGTTCATTTAAATTAAGTTTCTCTAACAAGTGGAACTGTAGGCGGCATTTTCTATTTTCAGCCCAGTAATCATCATCCACTCTCTCCCAAAGGCCTACCTCCTAAACTAGTTCAATAGTGTTCCTAGGAAATGACTCAGCTTTAAGTAGATACATAGGGCTTTATTTATTAACATTATTTTTACTAAAATAAAGTGTAAAAGGGTGTTTTCACACTCTTTTCACAATATTTTAGTACCACCTAAAGTTACTAAAGGGCAATTGGAGTAGAATTCGTAAAATTGTACTCCAAGCCCTAATTATCACTTATTTTTAGTAAGCAGATCATATTTCCCATAATTGTAATGGGAAATGTGATCTGGCCAAAGTTACTAAAAATAAATTGTAAAAAAAATACCGGGGAAAGCCCTGTGATAATAACACCACCTGGAGGTAGCGTTATCCAGGGTCTCCCCGGTTACCGGACTCCTGCTCTGCTCTAACATGCAGAGAGCTTAGTGGCGGCCGGTCAGGCGCATGCTCAGCCACTTGTCACGGTATTTTCGCTGTGGAGGGGATTCGCAAGGACAGAGCTTTATCGCAAGCTCTGTCCTTGCAAGGGATTTTTAGTTGGTAATATCACACTACAATCTGCATTCAAAATGATTGTAGTAAATAGAGCCTTTTAGTGACACTTGTTATTGGAATGTGCTAATTGGTCTGCTGGATAGGCAAGTCTTGATGTTGTTGTGGTAGTGTCTGACTTGTAAGAATGTATTATGTAAATTTAGCCTGGATGTCATCAAAGGATGCCAAGGAAATGGTTCCATGGTATAGTATTGCAAAAATGTTTAACCGCTTTAGTGGTCAATGAAAGATGAACCTCACCAAAACAAATTAAACTAAAAAATATCAAAAATAAAAATACAGCCACAGATGTGGTGTTAAAGCCTTTTTTATTTAAAATATCAATAATAAACAGTAGCCAACAGAGGTCAATGCCTACAGGCATAAGAAACAGTAGCCGACAGAGGTCAATGTCTACAGGCATATTTGTCTTTTCTCTTATTTTTTGTTTCTTGCAAAAAATCTCCCTACCCATGTCAATGTCTACTTATCAGCTGACCTCAAACTTGCTGGGCCAATTGCGATTCAAAGGCAATTAAATAGATCAAACAAATCCCAAATACCATCAAAGCCTGGTTAGGAAACCAGTATGGTATACTGTCAAAGGTGTATTACAAGGGAGTGACCTAATAAAGCAGCTCACTGGCCCCTCAGCTGCAGTTCTTTCCCGCCTTCACGCCTAAGAAAAAGAAAAATGGATGATAGTCAAAAAGGAAATAGGGGAGCAGGGGCAAACACAGAATTTTTTACAGGGGGGTTACATCTTCAATATGGGGAATATGTGAGAGTCTGGAAAGTTATTGCAGTCTTGCAAGCAGATTTTATTAGAATTAAAATATCCAATCCAGGATATGTCAGCGGTTGCTTTGAATAGACCTTGCTTTTTGGCAGTTTTGGTCACGTTTTAAAAAGGCAATAATATTACATGCAAAACACTTCTACTTTTGCATGTAATATTATTGCCCTTTTAAATCCTTTAAATCCTTAAAAAAAAGTTGGAGCACATGGTCAACATACTTTAACTCCCTCTGATATCATGTGATAGTATTCTCTCCCATCTGAAACATACTGTATGCTGTATATAGTCTATATTCTGTACTACCTCACTATTTAAAAAAAAGTTTGTGTCTTATGCACTTCATAGTACATTACATTTATTTATATGCACTGTTATCATTATTGTGTGCACTCACCAACATAGACACCTACAGTATTTACTGCACCACTGTGGACACCTAACTATACCCAGAACAGATGAACAGGAAAGAAGCCTACTATAGGTCTTTATAAGGCCAAGATGTCATCCATCTGTACAGAAATCAGGACATAGGCCTTCACACACAGCTACAAATAGCTAAGTATGGCACGGTATTAACTGAAATGTGGTGTTGTGCACACAGATTGGCATAAAGTGGTATCTGGAAAGCAGGCTGCAAAATGCATAATGTAGATATTGCACATTTACCATAGACTGTGAGTTTAATATAGGCTAGTGTAATTTTATGGTGTGGAAGTCAACCTTAATATCCAGTCTTCCATGAGTTTCTGTAAGCGTGATGATAACATCAGTACTTGTTTCTGTAAGAAATGTATTTGCCTAAAGGATTATGCTTCAGTAGCTGCATGATCTTATGTGTGGGGAATAGAGAATAGGCCTATTATATTTAAGACGATTACGTTACATTCAACTCTTGATATATGAAACTTGTGTAGTTACCAAGAATTAAAGTAATGTATCCTGATAGAGGGAACTGTTTCTAGGCACAAACTTATTGCATATTGTGTATGTACTATATGTTAAAAGTTTTCTTTTTTTTCATTGTTTCAATTTCAAGCTATAAATACTAAGGGGCATATGTATCAAAGCTTGATGTGAGATAAAATTGTGAAATATATATCACCAACCAATCAGCTAGAAACTATAATTTCTTAAACATAGCCTGCAAAATGTAAGTTAGAAGCTGATTGGTTGGTGATATATATCTCACAATTTTATCTCACACAAAGCTTTGATACATATGCCCGTAAGTGTAGTACAATTCCCCATGAAAAAAATAGTGTTCTGTAACTGGCATGGTGAATACTCTCCAAGGGGCTAATGTAGTGTTAGATTCATTTGTGACCCAGACATAAGCAGAAAATTCCACATACATGAAAAGTGCGTTTATATGTGTAATCCCCCCTAACTGTGCCCACCATTCATTGGTGACAGCGGGGAGAAGCAGGGCTACCATAGCTGTGGGAGCAGGCACGCAGGTGAGAGTGCTGGCCATCCCCGTGTGCCACAGCTAGTTTAGACATGGGACCCCAGCCGGGAACATCTGGGCACTTGGCAGGAGGGAATAAAAGAGAGCTCACCGGCCATTGGAAGTCAGTTTGAAGTCGTTTGGGAGAGTCCTGAGTTAGCCTGAGGTGATTTCTGTGGTGACTGGAGCTGCGCACCAAAAGAGCTGAATGACATGGCGACTTTGAGCAGGCAGTGTGAACCTGATAGGCTCCGGCAGCCTAGTGACGCGGACTTGCAGGCAGAGCTGAGAGACAGGCGCCAGCCTAACTCCATGCTCCTCAGTCTAAGGGCCATATTCAATTAGAGGTGAAAAGTCTGATGTCGGACTTTTCGGCGTCATCGCAGATTTTCCTGGGGATAAAGTATTGGGCACGTGCCAGCGTATCCCTGTATTCAATTAGGACTCGGAGAGAACGGGACCCAGCGGAAAAGTAAGTATCGAAAAGTCCTATCACTTTTGGGGAAATTAGCCTGTCAGCCACCAAAAAATGGTCAGACATGCAAATGGTATTTGGGGTTTTTAAATGGCTGCGATAGGTGCTTTAATGCGTCTTTAAAGAAGTGGTGAAGAATAGCATTTAGCTTCATTTTCGTTCGCTCTGAATCAGGGCCGGCCTTCTGTTTTTTCAGAGTGGCCTCCTGAGATTTCGGTTCCTCCATGGGAACGCCTCCGTCTGGGCAGCCACGCCCCCAGCCCGCCACCAAAGGGGGCGTGCTGTCACTCAACATCAACAGCACGCCCCCTTTGGTACGAGACATGGAGCGACGGTTTGCCCGTCGCTATCCGGGTCTCACGCATGCGCACTGGGCCACCATCGACCCGCTTGTGAGCGCATAGCGCTCGTGAGCGGGTCTGAATCAGGCCCTTAGTCTGTAGTAGAAGGTATTAAAGGAGGTGTGGGAATGGTCAGGTACATCATGGACTTTATTACTGTTAAACTATAAAGGCAGAACAAGTAGTGAGAAGCATCTCAGTACTTGAAGGGCCTGATTCAGCAAGGATCGCTATTCCCTCACAGCACTACATAAGGACGCCCACTTTAACTTACACGCATCCGTAATGTTTAGCAGGACTGCAAAAACATTGGAGCAATCGAGTACCATCGCACCCTCACGCACACTTGCACAAGCCCTGACCTTACTCAGAAATTGCTACCAACCACGCATGCTATCAGGACTCAGGCTGCGTAGGGTATCGCAGTGGATAATTTATGCACGCCCATGCAACGGCGTTCAAACGCCCTGGCACGTCTGCATCTTGGTGGCCATGCCCCCATCACCACCCACAAATGGCACTTCCTGTCAATCACTCTGCGATGGATCTGCTTAGTCACTGCGATCGCAGTCCCAATCGCAGTGGCTGGCTCGCGCACGCGCACTGCGATGCATGCGCAGAATACAACAATAAGCAGATGGCACGTGTATTAGCACCTGCGATCTTTGCTGAATCAGGCCCGAAGTTAGAAATCACAGAGACACCCTGCTGTACTGAGAGAGATCATGTAAGATACCACTTCAGTGATAAGTAGTCTAGCCCAGTCGTCTTAGCATCAGCAAGGATTTTTAATGAACCCTCCCCTAAAGGAAGTAAACCTCAGTGCAGTACAAAAGGAAATTACAGTAACTTTTTCTAGTTCATGAATCTACAGCTAGAGAGAAGGATTTGCTACAATTAAAATAGTCAGCCACATATTTATTTACTCAGGAACTGCAAGAGTATTTAAAGGAGTGATTTGTGCATCGCTTAAGACTGGCCAGTGAAGATTCACAGGATTAGACTGTGGGGCATAGTATATATAGATTTCATGAACTCTTGTTATATATGTATATCTGTTCTTAGCTAAAGAATTTATATTATTGAAGTGTAGCATAATTATATGATATGTTAATTAAATGGAATTGTGCTATAGTGTTTAAATAGTTGATACTAACTATATGTTGAAGGTTCCTGATTTTGCGAATAAATCCAGTTAAATAAAATAGCATGCTCTTTTGTCCTCTGTGTCATTTATTGTATTGCGACTTGGAGAACCCTGTGCCTCTCTGACATGAGTGTAGAAAGCCCAGAAGATAACAGGTACGTCTCAGACAGTACCCATTACACTAGAGTGCCACACATGCATATTTTCAATTGGATTCAAATTAAGACACATCACGCTCTACAGCACTGTGATATGTGGCAGGTTTACTTCAGGAGTAACTAGTATGTATATTTATGTCCCACAGTAGCTTAAACAAACCATAGAGATAGAATACAGATGACAGTGTTAGTAGTAAATACAAATGCCACATTACCCTATTTGTACACAATCTAGTAATGTAATGATGTTAGAGAGTAACACTAATACACATACAAATACAATTCAGTTCAGTTAAATATAAACCTGTCTGCACATATGGCTGCAACTTCCTATAATAAATCAGCTACACAAATGAATTAAGTACTATCAACTAGAGGGATCAATCCAGAATGAGCCTATCGGACGCAGCTAGTTAGCGCTGTTGACTGCTACCATCATCATTGTGTCTCATTGCTCCAGCCCTACAGTACCACAAGATATGCCTCCTTATAGTTGTATATCCATCTGCATCCTAATTTACTTGGGTTGCAGTAACATTACGCATCATTACAGCACTTATCCTCCACTTCCCTCCTCTGTTCTGCCTCTCTAAGCATAATAAATTACAGGTGCAAGATGCAACAAAATCTGCATATGGACGTTAAGTAGCCAAATTATTATGAAAACCAGGCGATTTTATGAACAGTAGTTATTCCGCAGATGCTGACGTAGAATGTCTTAAACTGTATAAGAATGGAAAGGCGAAGGTACAGTATGCAGAGACTAATGAAGTGAATCGCTCATGAAATAATGGGTAAACAACTTGATGTAATGGACTTTGAGTGTGGAATGATTGTTGGCACTTGCAGCACCGATGCGACCATTAGCAAAACAGCAGCACTGATGCGACCATTAGCAAAACAGCAGCAACAATGAATTGTTTGAGGGTGGCAGTTGTTACAGTGTACACAGACACAGAGTGGACCAGCAGACACAAAAATTGTGTCTGGGCGCAAGGCCTGTGGTCGTAAGCAGCTACTGGATGCTCCAGCGGAATGGAGAGTAGGCAGACTTGTTCAATCCCACAGACGAGAAACAGTGCATCAAATTATAGATAATCAGAATCAATGACCAATTCAGATGGCCTGCCAGTGAACAGCACACCGCACTTTACGTCAGTTGCCTCCACCAGCCTGAACAATTGTGAAGATAGAAGATGTATTCATGCTTTTGTGCTGTTGTCTCAATATCCTCACCCTATCATCTGCATTGTGTAATTGAAAATGTGATTAGACGGAACACATGACCTATTTCCAATCATTTACTTTCCAGTTCCTGTTCCTGAGCAAACTGAAGGCATTTCACCCTGTCTGCAGCATATAGCAATGGCCTATGGGCAGGCCTTCTCTACTTCTCTACTATGCTTTTCATTTAGAGGCCATCTGAAATGGTCCCTGATTCAGATTATCTGTAATTTGATGCACTGTTGACAATCTGTGGGACTGCCCACTCTCCATTTTTCTCATGCACCTAGTAGCTTTTTACAACCAAAGCTGTTGCATCCAGATAGAGTTTGTGTCTGCTGGTCCACTCTGTGTACGCCAGACCAGAGATGAATGTAAATAAGAGATGAATGTAAATAAGGCAGGAATCAGCAGCACTAGTCAGAAGTTTTTTTAATTTTCTTGAAGGATTTGTTCATCAAAGAATATTTGCAGAGCCCTGACAGACCTCCTTCCTCTCTCTTAGGGTTAAACAGTTTGGGAATTGAGCCAAAGAAGACAGACTTTAACTTTACCGCTGGCTTGGTTTGAAATAAGGATTACATTTGGGGTGTCTCACACTTCCATGTTTGGTGGGCTCTCAGACACCAGCTTATTACCGTACTTATTGAATTTAGAATTTTTTTATCAATCCCTGACACTTGAGATTGTATCATATGTTGGAAAAGTGGCGGAAGGAGTTTAGAAGTGGAGCGTTGAAGTATGATGGACACTACAGTTGTGACATAGGGCCCCATTTAACAACGAAACATAACCCTGTTAGCACTCACTAAAGGGGCTACGGGCCTGATTCAGCAAGGATTGCAACTGCGATTACCATGCAATCAGCCAATTGTTGCATTCTGCGCATGCATATGCATCGCAGTGCACGAAGATTCCACTGCGATCAGGACTGCGATCGCAGTGACTACACAGACCCATCGCAGAGTGATTGACAGGAAGTACCGTTTGGGGGAGGTGACGGGAGGGTTGTTGGCAACCCTCCCGTCGCGTGCCAGTGCATTTGATCGCTGTTGCATGGGCATGCATAAATTATCCACTGCGATGCCATACACAGCCTGAGTACACACAGCGCACGACGAGGTTAGCAATTTCTGAATAAGGTCAGAGCTTGTGCAGGTGTACGTGAGGCTGCGATGGTACTCGATGTTACCGATGGTTTCGCACTCTTGTAAGGTAAGGTGGGCATAGTTATGTAGTGCTGCGACGGCATAGCAATTGTAATAGATTACGATATCATCGCAGTGAGACTTGGGGCCAAATGTAATAGGGTGAGAGATTAGAACATGTGAGAGGATAGCAGTAAACTTTCACACTTTTTAAACTCGGCCAATGTGACTGAGGTCCTGATTCAGAGCCGGACGCTCTGACCAGAGCGCTCGCTCTGAATCAGGGCCCTCCTACCTAAAAATGGAGCGGCCTCTTGGACGCTTGCATAGCTATGGGTGACCACCCACAGCTTATGCGAGCGTCCATGATGATGGTCGCGATGGTCAAGACCAACGCGACCATCGGGCTTGCGACGAGACCCTGCGATAGGGTCTCGTGGCCGCAAGCTCTGGAGTGATTTTGGCTCTAGCAGAGCCAAAATCACTCCCACTGACATCACTAGTGATGTCAGTGGGGCCGGACCCAGATGGTAGGCGTTCCCATGGGAACGCCTCCATCTGGCAGCCACGCCCCCGGCACGCCCACCAAAGGGGGCGTGCTGTCAGTCACCATCGACAGTACGCCCCCTTTGGTGCGAGACCCGGAGCGACAGCTTGGCTGTCGCTATGCGGGTCTCGCGCATGCGCACGACGGAGTTCCCTCTGTCGTGCGCATGCGCATTAGGGCACCATCGACCCGCTTGCGAGCATCCTACGCTCGCGAGCGGGTCTGAATTAGGCCCTGAATCCGAGAACATGCAAACTCGCATATTTTTAGACTCAAAAAATTCTCATGATTCAAACTCTTATCCAGATGTTTTCCCATTTTGAAGATAAAACTCGACCAATGTGAGAGTTTACTGCTAAACTCTCACCCTATTACATTTGGCCCTGCGTGCAGAATCGCATTTGCAATCCGAAATGAATCAGATCCCATGTCCTCCTTTCAATATTTACCAAACAGTGATAAACTAAAGAGAGAGAAAAATGTTTCAACTATTCAGGGAAAACACCGAAAGTTGAGTATCCTGGCGCTAAGCAGGTAAATGGCAAATATTAAAATGAAAACTGTATAATATGTTAGAAATTGAATAAAATATAAAATATAAGCAGTGCACTCGTGCTAGTCCAAGTGCCAGTTGCTAGTCTGGCCGAAAACACCCCAGGAAAAATATATTTATAATGAATGGACTGCCCTGTGCCTATACTAAATTGACATATTAATAACAAAGGCAGATGCTTGATAGATAAATATTTCAGACTATTCTTAACAAATAAAA
This sequence comes from Taudactylus pleione, assembly GCA_031769625.1. Lineage (NCBI taxonomy): Eukaryota > Metazoa > Chordata > Amphibia > Anura > Myobatrachidae > Taudactylus > Taudactylus pleione. Next base: position 5,797,504 of record JAUIMM010000255.1, on the reverse strand, counting down.
CATTTATTTAACCTCACATACAATCCAAAATTTGTTATAAATATAAAAGACAATTATAAACTATCACATATTGCTTTATAGATTAGTAAGAAAAAGTCCAGTATTTAACTGCTGCTCATATACATTTGTGTATAATATATGACCTTATATTCCCAATGTTTGCTATCTGCGCATTCGTAGGCATCGCAGTGCGCGAACCAGTCCGAGTGATCAGGAAGCATAGACTGCCCAACTGAGTGAGTGACAGGAGAAGCTGTTTGTTGCTGGTCACCGGAAGTTGGTCTTTGAAAGTGGGGGTGTGGAGGTGCGAAAGCAGGTGTGCCTGAGCGTCTCAACGCCATTTCACAGGAGTGCATAATTAAGACGCAGCGTCATAGTACATGTCACCTCGGTGGATTATACACTGAAGTGCTCGCAGTGCTTGTGGTAGAGTATGGTCAACCACAAGCGATGTGTTCGCTTCCGATGGTACCCGATGGTTACATACACTTCCTGGAGATGACATTTATAAGTGGGTGTCTTAAGACAGGCTGGTCGGCGTCTGCATACACAGAGCGATCGCATGCCAAGACATAGTAGGCCTGCTTATGCCTTGCCATGTGGTCGCCTGCCTTGCTGTTAGTTAGCCGAACTTACATATGCATCTAGCGAGCGGGTCTGAATCGGGCCCACAATCCCTTGTGTGCTTTAATCGAAAAGTATATAGTCTCCGTTGAATAATACTTATCTGTAGGGATATGTAATATGTTGAAATTTGCTCATCAGCGTTCAGATCTCCCAGTACTTGCGTCCGTGTTTTAAGAGGCTGAATCAGACACCCATCAGGTAAAGACCAGGAGCGTCGCGGCTCTCCCAGTAGCAGAGTGCTGCTTCGAGTGCTGGTGAATCCGTGCTGTGTGAGGGGGGGTTATTAAAATTATCCTTTATTTCTATGGCGCCACAAATGTTTTGCAGCTCCTTACTGTCACGACCAGGGTTTCTCGGCATGGTTGTCGACGGGTATCACCTGTGAGGTCACTGTGGCGGGGGCGTCTGGCGGTGGTGCTGGTGCTTCGCGAGGGGCATTGACTGTGCGTGGCTCTGCGCAGGCATGCTGTCACGTTGGGCTTGTGAGGCCTGGCAGTGCTTCCATACCGTTTGGCATGGGCGCCACCATCTTGCCTCTGGCCATGTGATTTGCTCGCCCAATTCTAGTTTGTCACATGCTCTCTCTGGCCAGTCACGGCACAGCACTTGGTATTTAGGGAGGTTCAGAGCCTCACTTCATTGCCAGTGCAACGTGTTTCTCAGCATAGCTGAGAGAGAGTTCCCTGTGCTCACCACCTGTTACCTGTGAAACGCTACCTGCCTGCCTGCTTGTCTGCTCCAACCCCGCTGGACTACCCTGCATCCTCCATTACCTTCCCCTTGCCTGAGTACCTGAGTCCTGCTGTTCACGCTGCACCTTGCCTCCTCTGACACTCTGCTGGATAATTTCTTCCTCAGCCTGCATTCTCTATTAATCAGTCACCACCTGGACAGTTCCCCTTGTATGCCACTACCTGGACATTTTCTATTTAACCAGTCACTACCTGGACATTTTCCATTGCCTGTCACTAACTGGACTTTCTCCTATTTGCCTCACTACAGCTCCCAAGTGCACTTTAGTGCTATTCCCGGACTTTCTGTTTTACCACTCATTAAAAACTCCACATTTACTTTTAAACCTGCTTCAGTGTCTGCTCCTATTACCATCCCGGGTCCACAACAAAACCAAAACCTCACACTTACAAAGTACATAAATAAGTGAACAAGAAACCAGTGACTTACAGTACAGTACAATGCAGGACAGGGACAAGGTTTATATACATTGCTGCATTAGCGATCTTAACACTCAAATAAGCAACAGGACGTAAGCAACCAAGTATTAGGTGCCCAAGTGGGGAGTGCCCTGCTTGTGATAGCTTACAATATAATTGGGAGGGGCAGAGAAACAGGTGTGACACATATGGGGTAGACAGGGAGGAAGGAGCAGGAGGTTAGCATGAAAGCTGTAAGACTTTGATGAAGTAGTGGATCTTGACAGCCCGTTTGAAAAGTCTGATGAGGAGAAGGAGAGAGTTCCAGAGGTAGGGAGCAGCACGGGCAAAATCTTGGAGGCAGAAGTGGGAGGAAGTTACTCTTCAGTTGGCAGAAGAGGAGGCGTACATTTGTGGGTGGATAGGAGTATGAAGAGAGATGAGTTCAGAGATGTAAATGGGAGAGGAGTGGGTGAGAGCTTTGTAAGTGAGTGTAAGAACCTTGAATTGGGTTCTGAAGGTGGAAGTGGAGCCAGTGGAGGGTTTTTAGGAGAGGGGAGGCAGATGTAGAACGTTTGGAGAGGAAGATAAGCTGAAAAGCAGAATTGAGGACAGAATGGAGTGGAGAGAGGTGGGAGTCAGGGAGACCAGATAAAAGCTTGCATGTTCTGCGCACCCTTCTCCAGTGAAAATACCCCGCTAATCTCTTAGCATGCTGGGCAGGTGTTAAAGTCAATCCGAATAGCACAGTCCTGTGCACAGTGGGCAGTTTCGGCAATACAATGCACAGCGGGAAGCGTCGTCAATAGAAGGCACACAGTATCGAAGGGGTTAACTCCTGATACTGCTGCTGTTATGAACCACTGTGTGCAAGCAATTGATAGTTTGCTGCCATTTTGGGGCAAGGAGGGGGTGGCAACGGCCACCATTTCTCAAAATGGAGGCGTGTCAACGTCAGGGCTGGCTCCAGGTGGAGCAGCGCCCTCTGCCAGCACTGGTCTGCGCCTCTCAACCCAAGGCCGAAAAGGGGGCATGGTCTAATTTCCATAGACCATGCCCCCTAGATGACATTATTTGGGAGGTGTCCACATGGTATGCCTCCCAATTTACGTCATGCTGGACGAGAGCCTAGCACTCCGTTGGTAGCTGGACTGCCCCCAGCCATCTCTCTGCACTGAGTGGATGACACGCGATTGTGCGCGGCATCCATTCAGCTTCACTGATCTCTGCTTGGCAAAGCAGAGCTGCGGTGATGCATGTCCCACACCTCCCAACACTTCATCCCGTGGGTGGAACAGCGAGACAGTGCCTGAAAAACAGGACTGTCCCACTGAAATCGGGATGGTTGTGAGAACTGCGCCCTCTATGGGTGGTGCCCTGGTTCAATTGCACTGGGCGAATACCGCAAGAGCTGGCCCACGTCGCCGCCATTGTGGGGGAATGACAAGACCAGGATCAAATAAACAGCTCTGTGTTTTGAACAAACACCTGTTACTGTACAGCCAGATGACAGGATTTCTGTGGCATGTATACTATGCAGACCAGGTCCACTGGTAGGTAAGGGGTTAAGTGTCTATATGATTGCAAGAGGCCGAGGACACACTCTCGGGTTTATTAAAGTGAAGAATCCATTTGGAAACCTGAGGCCGGCTCTAAATAATAGATGCTTTTACCTCAGTATCCAGGTCTCTCAGGGCCGCGGTGAACAGAGCGAGAGATTCACAGGCCGGCCGCTGCTCTGACCTCTCTCGGAAATCACAGCACAATGAACAAGGCAATATATTTCTCTGCACACCCCCTCCTCTCCATCTACCCTCTCTCTCCTTTCGGTATTTATTTTTCCTCTCAATGCTCATTTTTATTTCACTTCTGCTTTTTTCACCCTCCATCATCCACAGCAGTCGTTGCCTGTGTAATTACTGTATTTGTCTCTCTTTCCCTCTCCCAGCTCTCTCATTCCGTCTAATATCTCACTTTATCTTGTGTCTGCCACATTGTTGTATTTTTGCAACATCATTCGCACTCTAAAACAATTCTCTCATTCTCTCACTGACACTGCTTTGCACATGATATGATGTCTCTCTCTTTCTCGCTCTTGCTAATACATATTTTTTCTCCAGTCTAAACCCTTTTCTCTATTTATCTTTAATACATATCATCTACAGAAAATAGTTCAGCTAACATCGTCAATATTTAATAGAGATGTGCGCTGATCCCCGTGTTTTGGTTTTGTATCTGTATCTCCTTCGTGTTTTGGATCTGTATTTGGTTTTGCCAAAACCGCCCTTGTGGGTTTTGGTTTTGGATCCGTATTGATAAAAAATTATAAAAACAGTTAAAATCACAGAATTTGGGCATGATTTTGTTCCCACAGTATTATTAACCTCAATAACATTCATTTCCAGTAAGTTCTTCTTTATTTTAACCATTTCACAACACACAATATTCATTTTCCATCCAGTTTAAGCCAAAAGGTTGCACCGAGCTAGCTGGCTGACTCAGCTAAGCGACAGCAGTGGGCAGCAAATACATGGCAGTTAGCAATACAGTATATTTTTGATTAAAAAATGTAAATTAATCACTGGGGGCATAGAAGACAGTCTTAGAGCTACAAAATATTCTGAAATCCACCAACAAACAGCCCATAATTAAAAGGAGAGCGGATGATAAACTGCAGTCTGACCGGCAGTGTCACCGAACAATAATAGCGTAGCTACTAGCTAGCACACACATAAATTAAAATAATTTGAGGAATGATAATTATTATTAATTTTAACTTTTATTTTTTTTACACTGGGGAACAGCACACCTGAATTGACAGACCACCCCCCTTGGACAACACAGCACCCCTTTATGAACTGTAGCCCTAGCCCCTTTATGGACAGGACCACACAGCAGCACCACTTTATGGACAACACAGGAGCTAGGCTGGCTGAGGGGTCGTCAGGCCGCACCTCTCTACATCTCTGGGGTCGGCTCGAGAGTGATATTGCTCGATTTGGCCACTGCTCTCCCCGGAGCCCTGCACAGATTCCTCCCCTCGGCAACCAGGGGCTCCTTCCTGGCCTTGCAGCAGTGACGGTTTTCCCAGGTCAGGCAACTGTTCAAAAGCACAGCTCCTACTCTCCTCCTGTCTTCCCCAGCAACTGATGCAATGGCCGGTCAGTTGCTCTTCTTAAACCTTCTGCTCGGGTACCCGGATGCTTCCCGCGGGGGGCCCGTGTCAGTAATCCCTGTGGCGCACGGTGATTCAACTCTTCACCCGCTCACCGGCTCCTGCAGCTCTGGCATTCCCCACTGTCACTAATGTATTGAAGTTATGAAAACATAAGCAGGGGGGCTGTTTGAGCAGTTGAGCAGGGGCACCTTAATGGGGCATCACATACATACCAGTGTTATTAACGTTACTGGCTTTATTAAAGCCAGTAAGTGCCCAATAAGTGGTGGGATGTATCACATCCAAAATACGAAGCGTAAGTACACCCGGTGACAACTAACTCCCATTGGCCAAAACTAACCAATAGGAGCTAGCTGACACAGGTGCCTGGGGGCGGGCTAATCCAGCATGCTTATCAATCACACAGAGACCAAGTTGATCCTTCCCTGGTAAGTTTAATGATCATTCCCCAAAAGCAGCATATGGAGCAGACTTAATTGTATTGTTTAAACGGCACCAATGGCAGTTTTGGTTAGGGCTGCAGCCCCCACCTTGCAACTGCCACTGATTCTAACTGATGCTGCACCAATAAGAATAAGTGAAATAAACCAAAATAGGGACATCAAAAAACAAGAGAAGGAAACGCTATCCATGTTGCAAATTTGTTTTTTGTTTCGTGTTCCTACGAGTATTTTTGTGACTACAAACAAAACAAATATCACTTATAGCTCAGTCCTAACCAGAAGGGGAACATGCAGGAGACTATAAACAAACACTAGCATGTATATGGGTGGATGACACTAAAACTATTGGTATCATGGTATCAAGAACTGTAATTTACTCCCTTGTATGTGGATGTATATGGGTTGAACCTCTCCCTCTCTCTCTCTCTCTCTCTCTCTCTCTCTCTCTATATATATATATACAGCGGGTAAAATAAGTATTGAACACATCAACATTTTTCTCAGTAAATATATTTGTAATGGGGCTAAATATCAGCAACAACCCATGCAATCCACACATGCAAAGAAATTAAAATATGGATGTCCATGAATTAAGCTATGTGTAATAATGTGAAATGACACAAGAAAAAAGTATTGAACACGCTTACTGAAATATATTTCATACTTCGTACAAAAGCCTTTGTTGGTAATGACAGCTTCAAGACACCTCCTGTATGGAGAAACTAGTCTCATGCATTGTTCAGGTATGATTCTGGCCCATTCTTCCACAAAAATAGTCTTCAAATCTTGAAGGTTCCATGAGCCTCTTCTACAAACTCTGGGCCTGGTTCAGACCCGGACGCTATTTGCGTCCGCTCGCTGGCAAAAAGAGGCCGGCTATTTAAATCATGTGCTCGCACTGCGTCGTGTAAAGCCGCCCACAAAGTAATAGCGAGCGGCTGCACTATGCGCTCGCACCTGTATAAAGACGCTCCTTTGCCACTCGCAACACACGTCATCTCTGGCAGTTGTAGGATTAATCGGGAACATCGAGAGCATTGGAGCTGCTCGCATCGCTTGTGGTAGCCTTTTCCAACCACAACATTGCGAGCAGTTCTGGCTAAAATACAACCTAGTCATGTGTGTAATGACGCTACTTTGCTAATTATGCACACCCATTAAACGCCGTTCTGACGGTCGGGCACGCCTGCGTTTGCACATCTACACCCCCGTTTTCAAGCACCTTCCCCTGTTACCACCCACAAACGGCATTATCTGTCACTCAAAATAGCGGCCTGACTGCGTGCTACGGGCGAGTACTTTCCCATCGCAATGGCTGGTTCGCGCACGTGCATTGCGACTCATACGCATCCACAGATTGCGAAAATCGCTCATTGCGAGCGAGCGCAGCATAGCGTCTGGGTCTGAATCAGGCCCTCTGATCGTTAGTTCTTTCCATAGATTTTCAATTGGATTCAAGTCAGGTGATTGGCTGGGCCAATCTAGCAGCTTTATTTTCTTTCTCTAAAACCAACTGAGAGTGTCCTAGGCTGTGTGTTTGGGATCATTGTTTTGCTGAAATGTCCATCATCATTTCATCTTCAGTATCCTGGTAGATGGCAGCAGATTTTTATCAAGAATGTCTCAGTACATTTTTTCAGTCATCCTTCCTTCAATAATATGAAGTATGCCAGTACTGTATGCTGAAAAACAGCCCCACACCATGATGTACCCACCTCCAAACTTCACTGTTGGTATGGTGTTTTTGGGGTGATGTACAGTGCCATTTCTCCTCCAAACATGGTGTGTAATATGAGAGTTCTGGACTCATCTGACCAGACTATGGACCTCATTCAGAGTCGGTCGTTGCGGCCGCACGGTCGTATGCAACCGATGTTCGCTATACTGCGCATGTGTAAACTAGCTGCTACGATCAGAAATTTCTCTCTCCTTGAACACAGCCAGGTCGGTAGTTTGAGGGACAGAATGAGGCGTTTGTGGGTGGTAACAGGGGAAGGTGCTTGAAAATGGGAGAGTGGAGATCCGAACGCAGGCGTGCCTAATTATGCGAACGGCGTTTTATGGGAGTGCATAATTAACAGAGTAGTGTCATGGCACACGTGACATGGGTGGTTTGTACACTGATCTGATCGTAGTGCTTAAGAGAGGGTATGGTCAACCTTAAGCTCTATGACCAGTTCCGATGGTTAGCGATGGTCTCGATTAATCCTTATATGGCCGGAGATGACGTGTAATGTGCACGAGAAGGGGGCGTATTTTTTGTCTTACGGCTGCATCCTCCCCTTGGTCGGCCAGCTAACGATCCAATCTTAAGGACGCAACTTGCGAGTGCATCATTTGCATATCCGTCCCCTTTTCCCTTACGACCGTGCGGCCGCAACGACCGACTCTGAATGAGGTCCTATATTCTTCCAGTATTTCACAGGCTTGTCCAAATGTTGTGCTGCAAACTTTAAATGAGCTTCAACATGCTTTTTCTTCAGCAATGGAGTCTTGCATGGTGAGCATGCATACAGGCCATGCCGGTTGAATGCATTCCTTATTGTTTTCTTTGAAACAATTGTACCTGCTAATTCCAGGTCTTTCTGAAGCTCTCCGCAAGTGGTCCTTGGCTCTTGGACAACTCTTCTGTTAATTCTTTTCACTCCTCTGTCAGAAATCTTGTGAGGAGCACCTGGTCGTGGCCAGTTAATGTTGAAATTATGTTCTTTCCACTTCCCGATTATGGCCCCAACAGTGCTCACTGGAACATTCAGAAGTTTGGAAATCCTTCTGGAACCAATGCCATCAGTATGTTTGCAACAATAAGGTTTGCAAAGGTCTTGAGAAAACTCTTTGCTTTTACCCATCATGAGATGTATCTTTGTGACACCTTGGTAATAATGAGACATCTTTTTATAGTCCATCAGTTGGGACTGAACCAGTTTATATTAATTTGCACTGACAAGGGGCAGGATTGCTTTCTAATTACTGATAGATTTCAGCTGGTGGCTTTCCATGCCTTTTTGCACCCCCCTCCCTGTATCATTTCACATTATTACACATAAGTTAATTTATGGATATCTATGGTTTAATTTCTTTGCATGTGTGGATTGCATGGGTTGTTGCTGATATTTGGTGAAAATTTAATTACAATAGTCCCAGTACAAATATATTTACTGAGAAAAATGTTGATGTGTCAATACTTATTTTACCCGCTGAATATATATATATATATATATATATATATACATATATACAGGTTGAGTCTCCCGTATCCAAAATACTTGGGACCAGGGGTATTTTGGATAACGGAATATTCTGTATTTTGCAGGTAATTTTATACAATATTTTCAATAATTTTGTGGCTCAGAGTTTGTGTACAGAAATGAAATTAATTTGTGTTTCATATACACCTTATACACACAGCCTGTAGGTCATTTTATACATTATTTTTTAATAATTTGTGCCTTAGACAAAGTTTGTGTACATTGAACCATCAACAATCAAAGGTTTCATTATCTCAGTCATGCTAAAAAAAATCTGTATTTCAGAATATTCCGTATTTCGGAATATTTGGATATGGGAGACTCAACCTGTATATATATGGAAACAGTAGAATTGGGTCAGAGATCCTAAAGTGCCACAAAAAAGATTGCATATAAATACAAAGTGCAAGTGCTAACTGTGCATATGAGATAAATGACATACTGTAAAAAGAACTGTAGCGTACAGAAAAATTTAAGTATAAAAAGTACAATTTATTTATAATACAATAAAAATGGGACACTATTGACAAAGAGACAGTATTAAAGCAAACAACAAAATCAGACAAAAAAATTATAAAAACATGGATAAGAACATAAAAGCAATATTGATATTAATATTAATATTAAATGGATGCTAAAAACCAATAGATATCTTATCTTGTGTTTAGTTGAAGGAGCACAGGTATATCAGTGAGGTATAGGCTACCAACGTGTTTCGTCTCTTAGTGGACTTCTTCAAGTGTGCCTTAGAGATAATCAGTTATTTATACCCTAATGAGGGGATGAATGTCTCGCACTTTACATTTTAGCACGATGTCACTTCCTGTGACGTCACTTCCGGTTTCCCCGGAGAGACGGTGGAACATTTCATTTAATAACTTAGCGTTCAAACTGGAGTAGCTGGATGTGATTGGATGTTAATAAATGGTCTATATATCATCATAGATAAGTGTAATCTTTAGTGGGAGCAGCGTGTTCATAGTTCAATGTTCTCTGCCCTACTTTTGGTAGATGCAGGCCTTGCTTCCTCTCGTCATTTCCGGTGAGGTCGGTCAGCTGTTTTTACCAGGAGCAGCGTCATCACGTGCACGCCCGCTGTGCCCCACTTCCGGTTCAGCCATCGTGTTTACATCCGTCTGGTCGCTTGTTACTGGATGTAGATCTCAAAGTCCCTCAACTTATGGCATGCCCGTTTATGTCCATAGCGCATGCATGATACTTTTGGCAGCCATATTGTTGGTGGAGATCAGATAGTCATGTCCCTTCTTTGGAACGCATGACTCGTTGCAAGGTGGCACTTTGAAGCGCAAGCTGTTCTGTTGTCATTATGGGGTGTGCGTTTTCATCAATTTTGGAAACTGTTGGAGAAATGTCATTACAAAATTATCATAATTTAGCAGAGTATGAGAAGATATGATGGTCTGATATTTATTTAAATACTCAAGTGGTGTCCAATGCAGTATATAAAGACATTGTATTACAGTAATATGCATGGGACACCTATATAATGAGTGGTAAATAAATATTTAATTACAAATCAAATGGAGGGGTGTGCATGTGTATAGAACTGTGAGGAGGGGGATATGGATGGAATGATGCGTAGCTATAGCATCATTCCATCCATATCCCCCTCCTCACAGTACTATTAATAAAAGACACAGGTATATGCGTAAGTATGTGTGTGTATACATGTGGAGTACATATGTGCTCTGTATTCATGTATAGATAGAGTTTAAGGGGGGCAATCAATAATACGATATTGATCATATGTGAGTTTCGTGAATACAATTAGCGCAACCAGATTGTATCACAGTGTGGAACTTTAAGGTGAGAGGAGAGATTGACTTCCCAGCAGGGGTGATTCTGTGCTGGATAGCAAATTTCTTATTATTAGTATGAGTAGGAGATCATCCATTTGGTGATATCAGTTCCAAGTTGTTGAATTAAATGATTTCTGTTAATGACATCTTGATTGCAGTGTTGTATTTTCACAAATATACACAGTATGGTCCTGGTATTGGGAGTGATGTATGTGGTCTACAATAGAAAAGGGAGAGATATACAGAACCTGATATTCTCTGTTGGTCTCCCAGACAGGTACTGGTCAGGCTCACACTTTATAACTTCCAAGATCAGACGAGATTGGGCATATTCAGTGTGGTATGGCTGTAGATACATGTACCTTATAGCAAAGTGATACATTTCCAATACGTCCCATGTAGACCGGACTCCAGAACTGTTTATATAAAAGGTGCGATTTCATAACTGTCGTTGAACCCTTGAGGATAGAGTGTTTGTAGCTCGAAGATCCAGAACGTTTCCCTTCTGGATAGTTTGTTGGAAAGATCTCCTCCCCTTTCTCCTAGCGTGATGTGTTCTATAGCTTTAAAAGTCATTTCTTCAGGGTTTGATGCGTGATGTTGAGTGAAGTGTTTATATACCAAGTGTCCTTCCACTTTGTTTTTTATATTCCGGACATGTTCTTGGATTCTCAATTTTAAGGTTCTTTCAGTCTTTCCCACATACTTGGTCCCGCATGTACATTCTAGTATGTAAATGATGGATGTGGAGTTACAGTTAATATGTTGTTTTATTTTGTACTCCTTTGAATCGCTGAAGTTTTTGAAGGTCTTTCTCTGTGGGTGTAGGTATTTACATATGCTACACTTACCACATTTATAGCAGCCAGGATATTTAGATAAAATGCTGACTTGTTGTGTCTTGTTGTTGTGCAACATGCTACTTGTAAATAGCGATCCCACCGACAAATATATTGAGGAACTAAGGTCGCTACTTGTGTTTGGACTTCACAGAAACCTAATTAATAGAGAAGAATTTCAATACCTCATGCAGACCAACCCTATCACGCCTATATTCTACTTCCTCCCGAAGATTCACAAGTCTCTAGAAGAACCACCAGGAAGACCCATCATAGCAGGCATTGACTCGCTCACATCGCATATATCAGAATACGTTGATGTCTTCTGTCGAAGCTGGATTATTGGTTGAGACAAGATCAGATTAAAAATGAATCGCAGCGACACCATCTTGCGACTGGCCGCAAGACGCCTTCTTGGAAATGAGATCGCAAGACGCCATTTTGCAAATGGCTGCCTAAGCGCCATTTTAGATAAACTCACACTTTAGTACATGTGGTGATATTACTATTAGCATCATGCGATTGCATCTGTGACCATCGCCATAAGTTACGGCGATTCACCAAAAGCCCATTTCATGACTTTACGTAGTTTGGGTGCTCTGGATAAAGTGTATATTATTATAATTCCCCTAAAGGATATATTTCAGAAATGGCTGTACAGTATGTCAAAATTGGATTGCATTAGCTAAACAGAGCAAATGGCCACGTGATAACTAGCCTGTGTAGACAAGCTTCATGGACATAACGTCTGCTCTCACTCCAGGTGGCCCTGCTCGAATGCAGCAAGAGGGTCGTTTGTAGCACCTTACATTAGCAGGCTTCCTACAATAAAATACCTTCAAAGCCAAGAGTGTTATCTGAGGTTTGGGTCTTGTAGCTGTGCTAATTTGCATTTACACAAGAACCTGGGAGAACAAAGGACTGTACTTTTGAGCCTGGGAAGGGTGGGGGCTGCTGAGAGAGGGGGGTGTGTGGAACTATAAGGCTCAGCATTCCACACTGCTAGGTGTTCACTTAGTTTAAGTGACATTTAAGTGCACCATTCCTCATACACACATTAATACGCACAATTGTGCTGTTAACTAGTCACATATTAGCGAATGTATAAGAGCCTGTATGAAAACGCTGTTTATTAGCTTCATGCATCTGCCCCAAGTTAACTAGCATCTTTACATCACACCCCGCATACTTACTAACGAAACCGGATCAGAACCTTTATATACCCCTGCCTATACCTTCTAAATATCCTTCCTATAAACCTCTAAGAATAACGCTAATTTGCGTACGCAGTCTGACCGCAAATAAAGACAGGAGTGGAATCTGTGGTTCCAACGCACAAGTATTATTCAGGTAAAAGTACAGTCAGTTACACGCAATTGATACATACACAATTTAGGCATAAAAGGAAATATTACAGATCCAAGTACAGTATACATATACTGCGCCTCCGGACCCAGAGATAGACCTCAGACTAGAGACCCTCAGTTCATACAACCTTCAGCATGGACTAAAAAACCAGTATACAAGCACACATATTTATCCCCCTCAGACTAATACAGGACAAAGGGAAAGTTTCTTGCTGATATCATTGGTTCCCAGAGGAGAAGCATATGTTACAGTACATTTAACAGGCTGGTTCAAATTGACTCTCCCTGCCTCTAACAGCAGGGAAATCTTTCTAGTAACGCTGTCTGTACATTCCAACAGTTTAAACATTTTGTTGCTTGTAGGTTCTGCGATCCATAACTTGAGTTTGCATGATGCGATCTCTCCACCGATAATACCAGAATGCTGTAAAAAGCGTATGCATCAGAACAAGACCAAACACAACTTGCTTATCATGTGTAATACCTTAGTTATCAAAAACCTTTATTTCTCAGCGTTGAAACTAACTTAAGCAACTTAGATCATACATTTTGATGCTTATGGAACCTTATGTGTGAAAATGAAATGTGTGGATATTCAGGGTTTGATATAAGGACGCTAGTTAATGTGTGTATGAAGATGAGTGCATTTGTCTCTAACATTTTAGCATGCTGGGCCAGATAGTTCTACATGTCCTGTCAGCAGGCCCTCCCACCTTTCCTGTGTCATTGCAGGAAGCTTGCTTATTTATTCTAGCCAGACCACCCGTTGTGGGCAAACACTATGCAGGAAGCTTATCTACACTAGCCAGTTGTCACCTGGCCACTTGCTTAATGTAATACTGCAAAGCCATTTCTGGAATATATCCCTTATAATGCGTAAAGTAATGAAATAGGCTTTTAGTGAATCGCCGTAACCTATGGTAATGGTCACAGATGCATTCGCATGATGCTAATGGTATTATCGCCACATGTACTAAAATGTGAGTTTATCTAAAATGGCGCTTAGGCAGCCATTTCACAAAATGGCATCTTGCGGCCAGTCGCAAGATGGTGTCGCTGCGATTCAATTTTAAACTGATCTTGTCTCAGCCAGTAATCCAGCTTCGACATTACACATTACATATTCACATAAAAGGTTTAATAAGCTTTAAGGTATAAGATTCAAGTATGCACAATTACTATAATTGCTATGAAATAAAGATTATTTGGTAACTAAGGTTTTATACATGATAAGTAAGCCGTGACTGGTATTGTACTGATTCGTACTCTTTCAACAGTATTCCGGTACCATCGGTGTGGAGATCGCATCATGCATTCTCAACTTATGGACCGCAGAGACTTCAAACAACAAAATGTACATAATATGAACAACTGTTAGGATGTTGCATGAGGCAGGAAACCAGAGACCCCCAGTTGTTAAAGGCTGGGTTGTGTCTATTTGAATCAACCTGTTAAATGCCTTGTAACATATGCCCTCTCCTTTAGGACCAATGATATTAGCAACAAACTTCTCTATTGTGTTGTTTATTTCTGGGGGGTATAAATATGTGTGCTGACCTTGGTCAGCACACATAAATATGTGTGCAGACCCTGGTTCCTAGTCTTTGTGCTGAATGCTGATTGATGAGGGGTTTCTTGCTGATGCCTAACATCTGGACCAGAGAGCGCTGCGTATGTATAATTGTACTTGGGTCTGTATAATCTCTTTGTGCTAAGATTATATGAGGATCATAGCGTGTAACTGCTGTACTTTTACTTGAATAATACTTTGTGCTTTGGAACCACATGTTCTAGCTCTGGAGTCTTTATTTTCCGGAATGACTGCGTACGCAAATTAGCGTCATCCTTAGAGGTTTATAGGAAGGTTATTAGAAGGTATAGGCAGGGGTATATATAGGTTCAAAGGCAGAATCCTTACTTCCTAAGAAAATATGTGCAATCCTTGGACTCATATCTAAGAGACACAACAAGTGTCCTACAAATAATGCAAGATATGAAATGGAATGAAAACTAGATATGGATTACAATAGATGTCCAATCGCTCTACACCTGTATTGAACACTCAAAGGGTATCCAAGCATGTAGAGACTTTCTAGACAAAGATGAGTCAATAAGGATTTTATCTGCGATCTCATGAAGTTTATTTTAAACCACAACTATTTTAAGTTTTTAGATGATTTTTACCAACAAACATGTGGTACGGCGATGGGGACTAAATATGTGTGCAAACCCTGGGTTCCTAGTCTTTGTGCTGAATGCTGATTGACGAGGGGTTTCTTGCTGATGCCTAACATCTGGACCAGAGAGCGCTGCGTATGTATAATTGTACTTGGGTCTGTATAATCTCTTTGTGCTAAGATTATGAGGATCATAGCATGTAACTGCTGTACTTTTACTTGAATAATACTTTGTGCTTTGGAACCACATGTTCTAGCTCTGGAGTCTTTATTTTCCGGAATGACTGCATACGCAAATTAGCGTCATCCTTAGAGGTTTATAGGAAGGATATTAGAAGGTATAGGCAGGGGTATATAGAGGTTCAAAGGCAGAATCCTTACTTCCTAAGAAAATATGTGCAATCCTTGGACTCATATCTAAGAGACACAACAAGTGTCCTACAAATAATGCAAGATATGAAATGGAATGAAAACTAGATATGGATTACAATAGATGTCCAATCGCTCTACACCTGTATTGAACACTCAATGGGTATCCAAGCATGTAGAGACTTTCTAGACAAAGATGAGTCAATAACCCAACTACATAAGGATTTTATCTGCGATCTCATGAAGTTTATTTTAAACCACAACTATTTTAAGTTTTTAGATGATTTTTACCAACAAACATGTGGTACGGCGATGGGGACTCTTTTTGCCCCTAGTTTTGCAAACCTTTTCATGGGAAGTTGGGAGAAAAAATTTATTTATGCGGACAATCTCTATAAAAACAAGATTAAACTGTACAAAAGGTACATAGATGACATTTTAATCATCTGGGATGGATCTGAAGACTCTTTTAATGATTTTTATACCCATATATCTTCTAACGACATGAATCTGAAATTCACAACTAAAATTAACCAATCACCCATATAATTTTTAGATCTGGTACTAATAGGAGAAGGAGAAGAAATAATGACAAATAACTACATCAAAGAAGTTGATTCCAACAGTTATCTCCATTACGAAAGTGGACATCTAAAGAATTGGAAAAACAACATATCTTTCTCTCAGTTCCACAGGCTCAGACGCAACTGCACCAAATCTGAAACATGCAATGAACAAATACAACTTTATAAGCAACGTTTAACCAATAAAGAATACCCTGACAAAATCATAGAGGAAGCAGCAAACAGAACTCTGGCCATGGAAAGAAGTGAACTACTAAAATACAAGAAAACAGATGAAAAGAAGAGAGATTTCATGCCCTTCATTACAACATACAGCGCACAAGAACGAAGTATTAAAGAATGTTTGAACAAGCACTGGCACATACTGAAAATGGATCCAATCCTAAAAAAACTCTTTACCTCCCAAACCACCCATTGTTTTTAAAAAAGCCAGGAATTGAAAAGATATTTTAGCTCCAAGCATGTTGCATAACAACAAGACACAACAAGTCAGTGTTTTATCTAAATATCCTGGCTGCTATAAATGTGGTAAGTGTAGCATATGTAAATACCTACACCCACAGAGAAAGACCTTCAAAAACTTCAATGATTCAAAGGAGTACAAAATAAAACAACATATTAACTGTAACTCCACATCCATCATTTACGTACTAGAATGTACATGCGGCACCAAGTATGTGGGAAAGACTAAAAGAACCTTAAAATTGAGAATCCAAGAACATGTCCGGAATATAAAAAACAAAGTGGAAGGACACTTGGTATATAAACACTTCACTCAACATCACGCATCAAACCCTGAAGAAATGACTTTTAAAGTTATAGAACACGTCACGCTAGGAGAAAGGGGAGGAGATCTTTCCAACAAACTATCCAAAAGGGAAATGTCCTGGATCTTCGAGCTACAAATCCTCTGTCCTCAAGGGTTCAATGACAGTTATGAAATCGCAGCTTTTATATAAACAGTTCTGGAATCTGGTCTACATGGGACATATTGGAAATGTGTCACTTTGCTATAAGGTACATGTATCTACAGCCATACCACACTGAATATGCCCAATCTCGTCTCATCTTGGAAGTTATAAAGTGTGAGCCTGACCAGTACCTGTCTGGGAGACCAACAGAGAATATCAGGTTCTGTATATCTCTCCCTTTTCTATTGTAGACCACATACATCACTCCCAATACCAGGACCATACTGTGTATATTTGTGAAGATACAACACTGCAATCAAGATGTCATGAACAGAAATCATTTAATTCAACAACTTGGAACTCCTTTCACCAAATGGATGATCTCCTACTCATAATAATAACAGGAAATTTGTTATCCAGCACAGAATCACCCCTGCTGGGAAGTCAATCTCTCCTCCCACCTTAAAGTTCCACACTATGATATAATCTGGTTGAGCTAATTGTATTCACAAAACTCACATATGATCAATATCGTATTATTGATTGCCCCCCTTAAACTTTATCTATACATGAATACAGAGCACATGTGTACTCCACATGTATACACACACATACTTACGCATACACCTGTGTCTTTTATTACGAATCTGGATTCTCTTTGATAATCTCTCTGTATTTCTATATCAATTATATCAATCGCAATAGAAATATACTCAATGGTTTTTGCACTGTATTTAGGACATATATATATATATATATATATATATATATATATATACATATGCTCTACTTATTAGTAACCCTACTATTTATATAATCTACAATACTCATTGACTACTGCTATAGCTATGCATTATTCCATCCATATCCCCTCCTCACAGTTCTATACACATGCACACCCTCTCCATTTGATTTGTAATTATTTATTTACCACTCATGATATAGGTGTCCCATGCATATTACTGTAATACAATGTCTTTATATACTGCATTGGACACCACTTGAATACTTAAATAAATATCAGACCATCATATCTTCTCATACTCTGCTAAATTATGATAATTTTTTAATGACATTTCTCCAACAGTTTTCAAAAGCAATGAAAACGCACACCCCATAATGACAACAGAACAGCTTGCGCTTCAAAGTGCCACCTGGCAATGAGTCATGCGTTCCAAAGAAGGGACATGACTATCTGATCTCCACCAACATTATGGCTGCCAACAATATCACGCATGCGCTATGGACATAAACGGGGATGCCAGAAGTTGAGGGACTATGAGATCTACATCTGGCAACAAGCGACCAGACAAATGTAAACAAGATGGCTGAACTGGAAGTGGGGTACAGAGGGCACACGGGTGACGACGCTGCACCTGGTAAAAACAGCTGACCGACCTCACCAGAAATGACGAGAGGAAACAAGGCCCGCACCTACCGGAAGTGGGGCAGCAAAAATTGAACTATGACCACGCTGCTCCCACTTAAGATAACACTAATCTATGATTATATATAGACCATTTACTAACATCCAATCATGTCCAGCTACTCCAGTTGAACACTAAATTATTAAATGAAATGTTCCACTGTCTCCCCAGGGAAACCGGAAGTGACGTCACAGGAAGTGACATCATGCTAAAATGTAAAGTGCGGGACATTAATCCCCCTCATTAGGGTATAAATAACTGATTATCTCTAAGGCACGCCATCCCCTTGAAGAAGTCCACTAAGAGATGAAACGCGTTGGGTGTCTGTACCTCACTGATATACTCCTTCAACTAAAAACAAGATAAGATATCTATTGTTTTTTAGCATCCATTTAATATTAATATTAATATCAATATTGCTTTCATGTTCTTATCCATGTTTTTATTATTTTTTTTGGCTGATTTTGTTGTATGTTTTAATACTGTCTCTTTGTCAATAGTGTCCCATTTTTATTGTATTATAAAAAAATTGTACTTATTGTTCTTAAGTTTTCTGTACACTACAGTTCTTTTTACAGTAGGTTATTTATCCAATATGCACAGTTAGCACTTGCACTTTGTATTTATATACAATCTTTTTTGTGGCACTTTAGGCGCTCTGACCCAATTCCACTATTTCCATATTGTTTTCTCTAAGGAGCTAACCACCCCTCACAACTTATTGGATTGAGCCGACACCCCGTTATTGCTGGGGGGTGCCCTTTTTTGTTTCATTAAATATTTTGTTTTTCTGGCTTTCCTGGTACTGACTAGGACTTAACACCGATCACCTTAATTTTTACCTACATATTTACACATACCTTTATGGTAAACCACACTGACTGGAGCTCTAAAAATCTACTAGCTATATATATATATATATATATATATATATATAAAGTCCCCAGTTTAGGGGTCTGTCTGTTTGTTCGGGCTAATCCTTGAACCACTGGATGGATTTTGATGGGATTTTCATTATTCTATACATTATTGGTCGAGAAAGGTTTAACTGTATGTACCATTCATCATTGACAAAAGGGAGATGTGCACTGACGATTTTAGTAAAGCAAGTCACAGAAAAAAAAACCTTGGACTAAGCTGCTGTATAGGAACTGGCCACGGTGCTGAAACAGCAAAAGAGCATCTCAAACTGAGGATTGGAATGAAGCAAGTCACACAAAAAAACTTTTGTGCTGTGTAAGTGACTGACTGCTGATGCAGGGCCAAGAGTTGTGCTCTGATTGGCTCTCTGAGACAGTGAGAGTCAATCAGACCTAGGGCATGATTCATCAAGGGACGCATGTGAGAGATCGCACAGACCGGCCACTGCGAGTATATGCTAATCAATGCATACGCATGACATCTGCAGCACAAGGATGCAGATGCCCAGCAATACATAGTGCCGCCCATCTCCCTTTACTCAATCAGTATGCAGGATAGCACAAACATCGGTAACATCAAGAACCATCAGACCCAGACGCACAATAGAGAATAACCTGACCTTGCACAGGATTTTGGCCACTTCCTGCAAGCATCGAGTCATCTGGCTGTGTATGCTGCAGCACTGCCTTAATTATGCACGCCCCTATAATGGCATCCCAATGCACAGTCATGCCTGCATTCGTCCAACCACCCCACGTCACCACCCACAAACAGCATTTCTTGTCAATCTATATTGGAAGGGTCTGCGTACACACTGTGTCTATCTGCATACCCTTACCCGCTCACTACCTAGTTTGTGAATGCACAGTGCAATGCATACGCATCGGCTAGGTGTATACGAATTCTCATCGGCGTTCCTTGCTGAATCAGCCCCATAGAAATTGTTATGATCTGCTACCATGATTTCTGACAGTCTTAGCAGTTTCTAGTCCAGGCTGTTGCTAGGCATCGGGGTAGCTGTCAGTATTGTGGAAGCATTCAGCTGCAGCCAGTTTGCAATCCAGCTAGCAATGTGTATGCAGTTCAGCTGTATTGCAATTAGGAGGATGGTTGCATTGGTTCCTCTTTCTGTTATGTTGCATTCACTCCCAGAATTCCCTGCTGGTGATAGCTTATACCTTGTGTTGCTGCCTGGTCTGTTCCATGTGTATCGTTGTTCTGGTTTACTGCTATGCATATGCCCAGCCATGTCTGTTTCCAGTTTACTACATTCTTGTGGCACTTTAATTATTGTTTTTACCAAAACCAACACAGTAAAGTATTGCCAAACCTACACAGTGAATATCTGCCTTGCACACCTATGCTGACACAGTGAATATCATCTCAGCTGTAGTGTTTCTGCTAATACAATTATCTGCCTTTCACAAGTGTATATTGTTGCTGACTGCTAAATAACCTGTTTGCTATCCAGACTAACAGTCCTGCAAATAACCCTGTGGATGCTTATATATATATGCTGTGTTGGATTCTGTGATGCTGCTACAAGTATTGCTGTATGGATTATTGTGGCTGTTTGCTAATTCCCCTGTTTGCTATCCCTGTGGATGCTGGTTCTGATGAAGTAACTGCCCTGACCTTGTAAAGTATCTGTATCTACTCCAGCCAATATCCTGTGATCACCCTTGTATTGTATAAGCCCCTACTGCCTGAGCATAAATCCTGGCAGCCACCTAAGTACCGGTGATTGTAGTCAACTCTATGGGAACAACGGGTGGTTGTTATAGGCAGAAGATACCAGTAGGAGGCTCTGGGGGTCTTATACATATACAGGGGTGTTTCATAACAGCAATGTGCCCTGGTGCCTACCAGCAGCTTATAGAGGGGAGGAAGTCAGGGACTGAGCAGGGTCAAGTCTGAGGTATACAAAGAGTGAGATACAGCCTAAAAAGAACCCATGAAGATGCCCTGATGCAGACACAGTAGCTAGGAAGGAGCTAGGGGAGGCATAGCTATCAGGAATTTTATAAAAACAAACAATCATTGGAACACCATCCATTAGTAACCATCGGATTTCTGGCCACCACTCCTACATTGTGAAGTGCTCCCTCTCCAGTGTAATGTTCCCACTCAGCCACACACCCTCGGTGAACAGGAGGCACCGCCCATGAAAATTAGCCTTGATCTCGGACAAGGGCACCACAGTGTGGAAGCTCAATAGGAAGCCCAGGAAATACAGGGTACATTGTGCAAAGAGGACATTGCTCATCGTCATGTTTAGCAGCTGGGGAGGAGTGCACATGGAGGCAGCGGAAATATGCACAGGTGCCCAGCCCCGGGGACATGCTGCTGATAATGCTTACAGTAACTGCAATACAAATCTCTCATCCATCATCCTCCTGCCCTTCCCAGCACATCCCATTGGTGGGGCCCCAGCTAGCTTCAAGGCAGATGTTGTGGGGTTTGTGGTGACCTGTACTGAGGTCCTGATTCAGAATTGAGAATAGAGTAAAGGGGCACATTGTAATCGTGCAGTTGTTTCACAGTCTGGTGCTGTGCCTACACAGGACGATCAGTCATTCAGTGTAGGCAACATCAATCATCCCCTAACATGCTCAACTTGACTTTATCATCAAGTTGACCAGCATGTTTGGACGATGATTGATGTCAGAAACGACCAGCGAGAGCGCGCATCGCTGGTCGTTTCCAACATTTACATGCCCGATGTGTGCCCGATTACTGAACGATTGTCACAATCGTGCAATCGCTCTATGTAATCAGGTAGTGGATACGTGGCATAAGAAAGAGCAAGTAACTTTGCCCCTTGGTAAAATCATGATGCACTGCAGCAGGGGCAGATTTAAAATGTGCAGAGAGATATAGATTTGGGAGGAGCTTCTTCAAACTGACATCTAAATTGCAGTCAGTTAATAATAATAAAGCTGTCCAACATTTGTAGGCTACATGTAAAAGCAACCAGTATTTACCTCACATGCAAATGTTTATGTATTTGCACCCCTTGCATTGCAACATGGTTTGTCCAGGTGCCAAGTTACTTACTATATCTTATGCCGCATACACACTAGACAATAAGTTGGATGATATGAACGATAACGATATCGTTATCGTTCATCGCGTAAGGATGCGCAATCCCGCAGATCATTAACAATGTCTTTCATCGCCCGTACTTGCAGGGCAACTTGCCAATATCATCAGGTTCTGCAAGTACGGGGATGAGGGAGGGTGCCATCACTGAACAATATCGTTAACGATATCGTTCAGTGTATATGCTCAATGTCGTTAATGAAATTGAGCCTGGCAGTGCAGGGGAAACACTTAACGATATCGCTCATGGAGCATATTGTTAAATGTGTACGCGGCTTTACTCTATTCCCAAATCTGAATATGACCCTGAATGCCTATTTATGAAGTTAACCTGATGTTACCGCAATCCTGTGTTTCAATGTAAAATGCAATTTGTTACAATTCGGTTTAGATGAAAGGAAACTAGGGATTGGCAACCATCAGCAATACAGACGCCTTATTCTCATTGTATAGCATACATCAGGGTAAATAATATAATAATCATATTAACATCAAATTCACAAACATTTCTCACATAGGTTTCAAAATTGTATACAGGATACAGTTTTGAGATTAATTTATAAACAATATTCTTTCTTACTCTGACAATAGATATAACAGATAAATTGCACAGGAGCAAAATGTACTGATTGTAATAAAATGTATACAACTGTAATAATGTATCAATTATGGATTTACTACAGAAACACTGCTTTCCGTTAGCATTGCTCTGATCTGACATGTAGGGCTTCCAAATGGGATATAGTCAGTAATCCGATGATCAGAATCCCAGCGGCTGAATCCCAACAGCAGACTGAATGCCTGTTCCAGAATCCTGGCCGCTGATATTCCGATAGTGAGTATTAGGGATATGGTTAGGTTTAGGGGTTAGGGTAAGGCACTAGGGGGAGGGTTAAGGTTAGGCTGCAGGAGGGGATTGTTAGGGTTAGGCTACGGGAGGGGAGGGTTAGTATTAGGCTGCGGGAAAGGTGGATATTCTGACTACCGTCATCCTGACTGCCGGGATTCCGTACCCAACACTTCCAAATCGTACACAGTTTGTAATTAAGACAACATTATATACATGTCAATGCGTAACATCTCCTTTAACGCAGCCCCGCTTCGACACTGGTGTAGGCCATTTATATTGTGTGAGAAACATTAAAGTGCTATCAGTACCAGCCTCCAGGTGTTGTGAAAGGTCTACCAAAAACCGTTTTATGAGAGCTTTTAATTGTATAGCACCAACTAATAAATTATACAATGAAGGAGAACAGATGGCATCTAAATTAATTAAATGTGAACCAACAAGAAAATAAAAATACAGAAGCTTGTTTGTCCATTATAACCAGACCATTCTCTACATGTGCATTCTGTAAATATAAAAAATAGATGAAATATTCTAGATAGTAACATGAAGGGTACATGTGTGTGTTCCTCTCCATCACAAGATGCACCTAGGTAGCCACGACAATAAGTAAAGCAATCATCCTCACATCCGATCTCTCTCCCAGGCCTGTCGCCTCCAAATCATGACAAGATATTATTTTGTTCTTATCCAGGATTCTACCAAAATTCTTATCCAATCTTTCATCATCTACCAAACTGACAACTGTAACCTCCTGCTTTCTGGCAATCTCCTCACCTATCTGTTCCTGCTTTAAACCATTTCAAATGCTGTAGCAATGCTAATCTCCCACTCTCACTGCTCCACACCAGTGTTTTACCACCTCTCACTGATGCCTGAAAGAGATTGCTCATGCTGCTACCCACTTATGGAATTCCCTACACCCCTGATCAAACTCTCCCAAACCTCTTAAATCTTTAACCGCTCTGAAAACCATTCTATTCATTTGCACTTACTATTTTATAACCTATGCTACCCACAATCATGCACCCTCACCTCCACTCTGAACCTTATGTGTTCCTCTTGTTTCAGCTGTGCCCTATTCCAATTACATTTTACTGTAGGCTATTAACAATTAGACTGTCAGCATGGCCCTCCCAACACATTTTGATTTTTATGTCTGTACTCAATTTGTCTACCTTGTATGTCCAAGTTTTATGTATGTCCTGTTTTTCCCTATGGTCTGGTGATGTGCCTCGCAGATCTATGATAATAATAAAGTGAGCAGCAACATGGGAGAAGGTCTTTCAGGCAGCAGTGAGAGGTGGGTACCAGAGACGAGGTAAGGCACTGATGTCTAGTAGTGAGAGAGGGAGATTAGCATTGCTGCAGCATTTATGATGGTTTGAAGCAGGAATAGATAGGTGAGGAGATTGTCAGATAGCCGGAGGTTACAGTTGTCAGTTTGGTAGATAATGAAAGACTGCATTAGAGCTTTGGTAGCATCTTGGGTAAGATACAAATCATATCTTTGTGTTATTTCTAAAATCGAGCAACATAAATAGGAGAGTGACTGGATGTGAGGAATAGAGCAGAGGGCGGAGTCGAGTGACACCAAGGCAGTGTGCTTGATACTGAGGAAATTGTGGTATTATTGATGAGGGAGATTGAAAATGGTGACATTGGGAGGAGGGAAATGATATGTTCTGGTTAGGAGATGTTGAGCTTTAGGTAGATAGCTTTGGGATATGTGTAGATAACAAATAAACAATTAGTTACAATGGGGCAGAGGTCAGGGAGAAGTCGGTTTGGTTGTCATCAGTGTAGAGGTAATATTGAAGGACAAATAGGCAAAGTAGTTCCCAAAGAGAAGAGGTGCACAATGAGTAAAGCAGAGGGCCAAGAACAAAGCTTTATTAGACCCCAAATATAGTGAGGGTGAGGATGTACCAGAGGCACTAGGAGCAGTTCCAGGAAAGAACTGTGGGGTCTATTTACTAAGCCTTGGATAGAGATAAAGTAGACATAGATAAAGTACCAACCAACCAGCTCCTAACTGTGATTTTTCAAACAAAGCCTGTGACATGGCAGTTAGGAGCTGATTGGCAGTACTTTACCTCTGTTCACTTTATCTCCATCCAAGGCTTATTAAATAGAACCCTGTGTCACTAAGGTCAATTTATGGAAGGGCGTGCAAGAAAAGAGGGTGATCAACAGTGCAGCAGAGAGGTTCATGAGGATGAGCATAGAGAAAAGACCTTTATATTTTGCTGTAAGCGTATATTCATCACTTTTATGAGTGCAATCTTAGTATTATTATGGGGATGATTGCAGAGAGTCAAGAATAGAATGAGTGGAGAGAAAATGAGATAGATGGTTGTAAACAAGACACTCAAATATTTGGAGGTGAAGTGGAGGAGAGAAATAGCGGGGTCGTTGGAGAGAAAAGCTGGGTCGAATTATGGTTTCCTTAGAATTGGTTTGTTTAAAAGAGGATAGAAATGTACCAGTATAGAGACAGGTTGAATAAATAATAGCGAGTGAGGGAAAGGGATAAGATAAGGAAAAAATGCTGTTCCCAATATTGCTGCAGAGAACCAGCATCATTCTGATTCCCCACATGTACAGTACACCACAGTTGTACAGATTTTATTACCAACATGCTTCTGATTGTCCATAAAACTTTAAAAAACAAATCGTAGTGGCAGGTCCACTGGTCATAAAACAGTGAAAGAAATTAGTTGTGCACCAATGTAACAAATGGCAGACATTGATTATGAAGGCTGCTGTGCATTACCTCTGAGTATATTCAAGCAGCTTTGTGTACCCATCGCTTCTATATTATAGGTAAGCAATTAATTTAGCTTGAGCATTTGTTTTAATGTACTATTACCCCAAACTCAGTTCCAGCATGGGCAGCAGTGATTTGTTTCATGTTTTATGCTCCAGAAAAAGAACAATGTAGAAAGAGACGATGTATACGGCTACTGTATATTGATACAGTATAAAGGAAACAACAATCTGGGCACACTTGTAGAATGTATGGTTTAATTTCCCTTTTGTGTTAAAGCTATTGCATAGGCCAATGTCTCTTAAATGTAAAATGCCAGTGAGCAGACAAATGACTCCAATTCTGCAAGACTAGAAAGATTAGTCTTCTAGCCATTTCCTGATGGGTGAGTGTGAAACCTCCCTGCAGAACACATCTATCTCTGAACAATTGGTTCCTTTTTTTCAGTGTCTCTAAGAAAAAGATTTAAACAATATGTTGTGTCTTTTCCCAAAGCAACAAGTAACATTTACAAGCTGTGACTAAACTTGTAAATAGTAATGCTGTCACTATTCAACAGACAATAATTATACTGCTCCTCCATCTACATCCAAAAAATAAATAAGTATTGTCTACTAAATAATACACATAGTTTTTTATTTATTTTGTAGAACAGTCATTTAATTTTCTATATAAACTTTTCTTGCAAATTTTTATTTTTGTCATCTTGTTTAACAGTTTTCTATTTTAGAAATGTGTCCCTTTTAAAATGTCAATATAACCATAACCGGGGAAGTACAGTATCAACTTTATGTAATAAAAAAAATCTCATTGACATCTATAAAATTAAGTCGATGAAATGTTTGTAATTACAATTTCTCTCTCCTAAAATTCATAGTGAAAAGGGACATACACATTAAACTTCACAGAATCATGTTATACAGTACCTGCCATTTCCGGATCAGAAAATTAGCTTGTTAACATAACACCAGTCTTATAGGACTGTATTGCCCTGCCTACAAAGAAGGATATCCAAAACCAATTTCAGAAGCTGATGGAAGCCTGCTGATAGCCTGATGGAAGCTAGTTGAAAACCAGTGACATATTTGTCAAAGAGACATGTTGAGATACTTTTCAACAGGGTGGAGAATATTAAAAATCATCAATGTCATCAAGATCACACTATCCATTTAGACAGAGCCATTTTTCACTAAGGGGCATATTTACCAATATTCAGGAAATTGTTGCGATAATTACAATTTCTCATTGCCACATATTGTGGCAATAGTGAATTATATGAATTATATATAGCAAATAAATACATGCAGGGGCACGTGATTTGTATTGACTCGGCAGAACTAATACATGTGCACAGGTGTCCATTCGCACATGTGCAAGCAGACATTACCAGAGATGGTTCCTAAGAACTTCACTCGCTCGGGGCTCGCAACAAAACGGGCGGCTATCTATGTTGATCCAGAGCTCGCCACATTTTGTAGGCGGGTCGGGGAGGTGGCTGCACAAATGGAGGCATTCCCGAAGGAACGCCTGCTGTTTGTGGGTGGCCCTACTGACATCACAGGTGATGTCAGTAGTGAACTTCCTGCTCTATTAGAGCAGGAATTTCACTGGGGCATGCAGTGGACAAGACCCTACCACAAGGGTCTCGTTGGAAGCCAGATGGTCGCGATAATCGCGACCATCGCCAGGCCGCCCGCACAAGTTGTGGGTGGTCACCCACAGCTATGCGAGCAGCCTGAATCAGGCCCTAAGCTCCAGAAAGCTACACTTTCTGGAACTTGGTGCATTTCACAATTAAGCAGCCCCCATAAAAACCTATAGGGGATGCTTTTGTAAACCAAAATGAAGAGATCTCAGCAAATATCTGAGATATCTGCTGTGGTCCTCCCTTCTTAAATCTGTTTTTGAGGGATACCTGTAGCGAGAGATTCAACAGCAAATAGAGGTAATAGAAATTAGAACTGTAACTACTGTACATTCAGAGCCAGGGCCATAACTAGTGTAATGCGACCTATGCCATGGCACCGCAGGGCAGGGGTCGCTGTTTGGGCCTGTCAGTTTTCTGTTTATTATCATTCTCATTTGTAGCTTCCTCTTCTTTTATCCCCAGCATCTCCTGGCCTCCACTATCTCTTCCCTGGCCCTTCCCCATGAGCCCATAGCCCTTTTTCAGATGTGCGTCTTCTGTCCCTATTTGAAAAATAGTGGAGGGGGGCGCCAATGCTCTTTCTGGCACAGGGCACAAAAAGTCTAGTTACGGCTCGTTTCAGAGCCATTTGTTGTTTGAAGCAAGTGGGGGTAAAGCTCTAAATTCTACTCAAAAGGATAAACACATGCCTAAAGGTCTCCCAATTAATCCTAAAGATGTGAACTGCAAAATATAGTACTACACTATCAACTTGGGGCTTTCACTTCAACTTAACTAACCAAGGTCCAGATTTATCGATGAGCGATATTCCTGTTATCACGCGTTACTAATCTTAAATGGTGATCTAACCATTAAGCTTCTAACTGTCATGTGTTTGAAAAATGACAGTTAGGAGCTGAATTTGTGGAGCACCATTTAAGTTTAGTAATGAATGGTAACAAGAGTATCACATGTTGATAAATCTGGGCCCAAGTTTGTAACCCTTAACTATCAAGAAGACCTTCCACACCAATCTGTGTATTACACTAATATGACTGGGATACTCTGCCTTAAAATACACCCCACAGCTACCAGTGGAATAGTGGAATCCTAAAAGGGTATGTGAAGGTGAAGCATCCTTGGGGGTCTATTTACTAAGCAGTGTTAGGAGACAGAGTGAAAAGCGATAAGGTGCCAGCCCCTAACTGGCATGTCACAGGCTGTGTTTGAAAAATGACAGTTGGGAGCTGATTGGCTGGCACCTTATCACTTTTCACTCTGGGCCTTATTCAGACCCGGTCGCAACCGGGTCGATGGTGGCCCACAGAGCATGCGCACGACGGAGCCGGCTCCGTCATGCGCATGCGCAAGACCCGGCTAGCGATGGGCACTCCGTCCAAAGGGGGCGAGCTGTCGATGTTGAGTGACAGCTCGCCCCCTATGGTGGGCGGGCTGGGGGGGTGGCTTGCCAAACGGAGGCGTTCCCGAGGGAACGCTTGCCGTTTGGGGGCGGCCCCACTGACATCACGAGTGATGTCAGTGGAGAGCTTCCAGCTCTGTTAGAGCCGAAAGCTCTCTGGGGCTTGCGAAGAACGAGACCCTACCACAAGGGTCTTGTCGCAAGCCCGATAGTCCGATGGTCATCCACAGCTATGCGAGCGGCCAAGAGGCCGCTCCAAAAAAAAAGAAACCCGGCCCTGATTCAGAGCGAGCGCTCTGTCAGAGTGAGCAGCTCTGAATCAGGCCCTCTGTCTCCTAACACTGCTTAGTAAATAGACCCCACAGTCTCATATCTTGCTTGAAAGTCACACTTCTCCACCTAATTCCCTGGCTTAACAAGGGCCTTAGCATTTCTCAATAAATGGTTCCACATTAGAAAATCAGGTCTATAAGAACCATTTGGGTCATAAATTATTTACTGGATTTTTAAGATTTTTCTTTTTATAGAATCTATAGACAGATTTTGCAATAATTCACAAGCATATGTAACTAATATGTAACTCCAAGCTAGCCGTTGTTGGTGCATGCGCGGAGGCACTGTCACTGTATTTTTTATGAACAATACAGTGAACCCATTTGCTAGG
Organism: Taudactylus pleione; assembly: GCA_031769625.1. Classification (NCBI taxonomy): domain Eukaryota; kingdom Metazoa; phylum Chordata; class Amphibia; order Anura; family Myobatrachidae; genus Taudactylus; species Taudactylus pleione. The sequence continues at coordinate 5,768,012 of JAUIMM010000255.1, read as the reverse complement.
CTGCGTTCGCACGTAGCCTGCCGATGTTTGCAATTTGCGCATGCGTATAAGATGCAGTGCGCGTGCGTGAATTTGTCCATATGATCGGGAACCCTGTACATAGACGTCTCGCTAGAATGAGTGACAGGACGAGCCGTTTGTGGATGGTGACAGGGGAAACGGGGGTGTGGTGGTGCGAACGTAGGAGTGTCTTTGCGTCTTAACGCTGTTTCAGGGGCGTGCATAATTAATCATCAGCATACACGTCACATGGCTGAATTACACACTGCACCACTCGCAGTGCTTGCCGTAGGGTATGGTCAGCCACAAGTGCTGCGTATGGATCCGATGTTACTCGATGTTATTGTTTCATATACTGCCTGGAGATGACATGTGTTACTAAGGGAAAGTGGGCGTCTTGTGACAGGCTGGTGGGTGTCTAAATACATAACGCGATCGCACAGCAAGACATAATGGGCGTGGTAATGTCTTGCCGTGCGGTCGCAGGATTTGCATACTTTGGCAGCTGACGGCTGCGTGCGAATGCATCTTAGCGAGTGGGACCGAATCTGGCCCAGTGTGCGATGAGGATTCGTAGGGACAGAGCTTTTTTATAAGCTCTGTCCCTGATTGAGAATGCTGATACAGTCTCGTGATAATTCTTAAATTCGCAATGCGAATTTAGGGAAATTATCACAATACAATCCGCATTTGAAATGTGTATTGTAGTAAATAGGGGCCTTATTCTCCAAAGATATTCTAAAATAACCTGGATAAATTTTATGGTACCCCTTAAGGTGATTTTTTTGAACGATTTAACTATAACGTCATCGTTATCGTTCAATTGTTGAAAAAATTGTTCGGTTTCTGAGTTATAACGATGAACGATTATCGTTCATGCGCATTCCCGTTTGTAGTTTGTAGTTCATTCTGACTGACCAACTGAACGATTTTCATTATGGGAAGTTACAAAGATCGCTCGCTCTGAATCAGGGCCGTCCGTCCTGATTTTAGAGCGGCCTCCTGGCCGCTCACATAGCTGTGGGTTACCACCCACAGCTATAGCGAGCGGCCAAAAAGATGGTCGCGATGGTCAAGACCATCGCTACCATCGGGCTTGCGATGAGACCCTTGTGGTAGGGTCTCGTCTGCCGTAAGCCCTGGAGTGCTTTTGGCTCTATCACAAGTGATGTCAGTGGGGCCGGCCCCAGATGGCTGGCGTTCTGTCTGGCCAGCCACTCCCCCGGCACGCCCACCAAAGGGGCGCGCTGTCACTCACCATCAACAGCACGCCCCCTATGTAGCGAGACCCATAGTGACGGCTTGCCCGTCACTATCCGGGTCTCGCGCATGCGCACGATGGAGCCGGGTCCGTCGTGCGCATGCGCACTCGCGAGCGGGTCTGAATCAGGTCCTCGTGCCCTCATTCAGAGTTGATCGCTAGATATAAGCGGTTGCTCTGAATAAGAGCGGCCGCTTGTGGTGTGAAGTGCGGCTTCCTGGTCATTAGCTAAGCTGTGGGTTACCACCCACAGCTCTAGTGAGCGACCAGGTTGATGGTCGTGATGGTCAGGACCATCGCGACCATCGGGGCATGCAACGAGACCCTAAGGTTGGGTCTTGGCAAGCACAAGCCCCAGGGAACTTCCTGCTCTGATCGAGCAGGAAGCTCGACACTGACATCATTGCTGATGTCAGTGGGGCCGCCCCCGAATGGCAAGCGTTCTATTGGGAACGCCTCGGTTTGGCCGGCCACCCCCCCTGCCCGCCTCCCAAATGGGGCAAGCTGTCAATCACCATCGACAGCTCGATGAAAAAGGCCCTCAGTCCTAAGGACCCCAAACAGTGCATATTTTCCAGGTCTCCTCACAGAAGTAATTGTTTCCACCTGTGGATCTTTTAAAATGTGTCAGTGAGTAATGTGCACCTGTTGGGTGACCTACAAAGTTGAACTGTGTGGGGTCCTGACGACCGAGTTTGAGACACTGAGCCTGATTCAGAGCCGCTCGTAAGCAGCCGCTCGTAAGCGTCCGCTCGTTCGCTCTGAGCGATGTCCGCACTACTACGCATGTGTATGGGTCGTAATGCGCATGCGCAAACCAGTCATTGCGGTCGGAAATTGTGCGCTCGCAAAACAGCGAGGGGCTGCTAATTTGATTGACAGAATGTACCGTTTGTGGGTGGTAACGGGAAGGTGCTTGAAAACGGGGGAGTGGAGATCCGAACGCAGGCGTGCCTAGCAGTCAAAAGGGCGTTTAATGGGAGTACATAAAAAGTAAAGGAGCGTCATCGACCACGTTACTTGGTTGTCTTTTAGCCTGAACTGCTCGCAGTGATAGCGGTAAGAAAAACCTACCACAAGCACTGTGAGCAGTTCAGATGCCTTTCGATGTACCCGATTCATCAAATAAATACCGGAGATGACGTGTGATGTGAACGGAAAAGGGGCGTCTTTACAAAATAGCAAGCGCATTTTTCGTTCGCTCGCTCAGACATAGAGGAGTCAACAAACCGCAAAGAGCGAGCGCTCAATTTAAATAGCCGGACCCTTTTTTGGAACGACCGTCCGCAAATAGCGTCCAGCTCTGAATCAGGCCCCCTGTTCTAATCAGTCATTCATAGGGAAAAGTAGTCACTCTGCTGTTTGGTATCATCATGGCACCACACTGAGCATGGACCCGAGAAACCAAAGAATAGAGTTTTTTTAAGAGGTTAGAAAGAAAATTATAAACAAACATGTTAAAGTAAAAGCTATAAAACTATCTCCAAGCAGCTTTATGTGTAAAGTCCATGGGACTGTAACCAATCTTCCTGGACTTTGCTGGAACAGGAAAATCAACTAAACAGAAGGATAGTGAGAATGGTATAAAAAGAGAAAATGAAAACTTCCAAAGACATACATGTTGAACTCCAAGGTCAAGGTACAGTACTGTGCAAAAGTTTTAGGCAGGTGTGGAAAAATGTTTCAAAGTAAGAATGCTTTCAAAAATAGAAGTGTTAATAGCTTATTTTTATCAATTAACAAAATGCAAAGTTAATGAACAGAAGAGAAATCTAAATCAAATCTATATTTGGTGTGACCACCCTTTGCCTCCGAATCAGCATCATCAGTACACTTGCACACAGTTTTTGAAAGAACTCAGCAGGGAGGTTGTTCCTGACATCTTGGAGAACTAACCACAGGTCTTCTGTTGATGTAAACTTGCTCAAATTCTTCTATCTCTTCAAGTAATCCCAGACAAACTCAATGATGTTGAGATCAGGGCTCTGCGGGGGCCATATCATCACTCTGAAGATAGTTCTTAATGAAATTAGCTGTATGTTTGGGGTCATATTCCTGCTGCAGAATAAATTTGGAGCCAATCAGACGCATCCCTGATGTTATTGCATGATGGATAAGTCCCTGCCTGTATTTCTCAGCATTGAGGACACCAACTCCCCAACTCCTTTTGCTGAAATGCAGCCCCAAACTTGCAAGGAACCTCCACCCTGCTTCACTGTTGCCAGCAGACACTCATTATTTTACTGCTTTCCAGCCCTTCGGCAAACAAACTGCCTTCTGTTACAGCCAAATATTTAAAAATTTGACTCATCAGTCCAGAGCACCTGCTGCCATTTTTCTGCACCCCAGTTGCTATGTTTTTGTGCATAGTTGAGTCGTTTGGCCTAGTTTCCACATTGAAGGTATGGCTTTTTGGTCACATTTCTTCCATGAAGATCACTTGTGGGCAGACCTCTCTGAACAGTAGATGGGTATACCTGGGTCCCACTGTTAAGAGTTCTGAGCTGATGGCACTACTGGACATCTTCCGATTTCAAAGGAAACTAAGCATGATGTGTCTTTCATCTGATGCACTAAGTTTCCTTGGCCAACCACTGCGTCTACGGTCCTCAACGTTGTCTGTTTCTTTGTGCTTCTTCAAAAGAGCTTGAGCAACACATCTTAAAACCCCAGTCTGCTTTGACATCTTTGCCTGGGAGAGACCTTGCTGGTGCAGTATAACTACTTGTGTCTTGTTGTAGTGCTCAGTCTTGCCATGGTGTATGACCTGTGACATGAAACTGTCTTCCACAACCTCACCTTTGTAGCAGAGTTTAGCTGTTCCTCACCCAGTTTAAGCCTCCTACACAACTGTTTCTGTTTCAGTTATTGACTGTGTTTCAACCTACATATGAAAATGCTGATCTATATTCCCTGTTTGGTATGATTGGTTAATCATACACCTGACTATAATCTTACAAAATCCCTGACTATGTGCAAGTGTACCTAGAAGAATTGATGCAGTTTTGAAGGCAAAGGGTGGTCACACCAAATATTGATTTGATTTAGATTTCTCTTCTGTTCATTCACTTTGCATTTTGTTAATTGATAAAAATAAACTATTAACACTTTTATTTTTGAAAGCTTTCTTACTTTGCAGAATATTTTCCACACCTGCCTAAAACTTTTGCACAGTTTTGTACGTCATTGTTTGATTGCACCGTTCAACTTTAAGCGACAGTGGGCTCTGTGGAAGATGGAACTCCACTTTTGAAAAAACAACATAACTAAGCCAGACTGTAATTTGCTAAAGTGCATATTGACAAGCCACAACGCTTCTGGGAGAGTGTCCTTTGGACAGATGAGTCAAAATTGGAGATTTTTGTCAGGTCACATCATCTCTATTTTCATAGATGAAAAAAAATAGCTTTCAAAGAAAATAACACCATACCTACTGTGAAACATGGAGGAGTTATGGCTTGGAGCTGCTTTGCTGTGTCTGGCATAGGGTGCCTTGTATCTGTGCTGGTGAAGAGAGTCGTATGAGAAGAGGGACGAGGCTGATAAGTCTGACAAGGGCCTGCAGCCATACTTGCCAACTGTCCCTCATTGTCAGGGAGACTCCGTGAAATAGCAGCAATCTCCCTGACTCCCAGAAGAGTCTACCAATCTTCCTCATATCACCTTACCCCCATCATGACACTGTTATATAAAAGAAAAAACAGAGATATATCTATATACATTCAAATGGGATCATTAGTATAATTTCCCTGCATTGGTTATAAGGCACAATGATCCCTATGGTTACATGTATTTTCTGAGAAGTATCAGTATGTTTTCATCAACAAGTAGATCTTACTAACTGCTTTGTGGCTCATTTACATGTGGCTGTAAGTCAATTTTATGACACGCCTCTCAGATGTAGCAGTACCCACCCACCGCTGCGCTCATAGGTGCTGCTTTCACAATCTCCTTGAAATGCTTTTTCAAAAGTAGGCAAGTGTGCCTACAGCGCTGAGGATCCCCTGCAGCAAACTGCTTCCTAGTCACAGGCTGCAACTGTACCCCCTGCACTCACGGTAGCTACACCCCTGCAATGAGCCCTGATCTGAATTCTATCGAACCTCTGCAGTAAAGACCTGAAACATGCAGTCTGGGGAAGGCACCAATCAAGCCTGAGACAGCTGGAGCAGTTTGCTCAGGAAGAGTGGGCCAAACTACCTGTTGACAGGTGCAGAAGACTCTTTGAGAGCTACAGAAATCATTTGATTGCAGTGATTGCTTCTAAATGTTTTGCAACAAAATATTAGATTTAAGGCCCAATCATTTTTGTCTACGCCATTATCATTTGTTTTATTATTTTGAAATATTCTGTTGAATCAGCAATCAAATGCAAAGTTTGATTTCTATTAAATATGGAATAAACAATGAAGGATGCCAATTATGTTTGTCAGTTTCCTTTCAAGTTATTTCAGTAGAAAATAAGAGTTCCAACAAATCTGCAGCTCTGACTTCTTTATAACAAAAGACATGGTAGGCGGCCAACCTTTACTGCTCAGAGCTGTCCCTACTACATTGTACTGCTTGGAACATGAATCCCTAGATCAGTTGGAATATCCCTGAAGGAATACAAAGGTCTATGAAAACAATTTTCATATACAATATGCTGTAATGACATACAGATTGACAGACACAGCAGCATGAGATATAATACAATAGAAATAATGCTACCACTCCTCGAAGAGATCAGATTTACAAAGAGCGGACCTGACAGTAATAGAAATTAACTTTTATATTGGCTGTGACCTCTGCAGCACCAGATGCATAAGATGTTACACAAAATCCCACCTACAGTAATGATTCTGTGGTTCACTGTCCCATACTGACTGGATTATGAGTATATGGCTCCCAGCAATTTGCTATAAAAGCATAACATGCAATAAACATTGTCGAGTAGAGGGCAATTTTCTCCAGTACAAAGAAAGGTTGTTATAATTACTTGTATGATTCATGTTACATGGTGTAATATTTCTTTATTAGTGACAGATCCTACACAATTTCTGATTTATACTGATGTCCGGCTGTTGCGGGTTTGACCCTGGTTCAGATACTAACTCAGATCTAAATTGAAGTGTAAAAATAGAGCTGTCCAGCATTTGTGCTACAACAGCCAGTATTTACCCTGCGTGCAAATAAATACTGTAAATGTAATTACCCCCCTTACAGTTCAATATGGTTTGTCCAGGCACAAAGTTACTTGCTTTTGTTTTGCTTCCAACTCAGGATAAGCCCCAAGTTAATTAATAATATGAACTTAAGCAGGGAAGAATGCAGTGTATTGGTGTTTCACTATCACTGCATTATTTCCTAATTGGAAGTAGTGGCCAAAGCTCACCCACTATCTGTAAGCAGTGGAGGATGTGATAACTAGGAATCAGAGCCCAGTAATATCTCCCAATGGTGTTAGGTGTATAGCAGAAATCACGAGGTGTGTTTGCAGTCAAACATACAATATTTATTGCTGTTATAAATATAGCACTAACAGATGACTCTGGAATGTCAGTATTCAGAATGGATAAACAGAACTTCAGATGAAGGTAGGCATGAACAGAGTATATAGGCTGAATATATACACAGGTAAATCCAATGACTCAGACGGGCCCAGAGCTCCTCATTGTTTCTGGCAAGAGACCCCAAGGTAATTCTAGCACAGTTTTTACCACAGTAGGTGGATGCTGGTAGCAAAGGTGAGTGCAGATGGTGATAACAATGTAAACCAGCCTTAGATTAACTGAATACTAGAATGATGTACCCAAGGATATACAAAAGATGTCAACCAGTGGAGTAAGTAAACATGAAAGGAAACAGTTATGCAGATGGCGCCTCTAATTCAGCCAGGAACGGACGCTCGGCACCTGGAAATAGTAGCTGTATCAGGAAACTGATCCAAAGCATATAGAACATGACCCAATATTTGTTGTAGCTGTAGTTATGTAGGCACACACCAGTGGATGACTCAAACTATGAATAGCCCAGTTACTTAATCAGTGGTGTTGGTTTATTGAGAGATAGAAAGTACAGCTGTACTCACTGTTACATGTACACTGATAATTGTGCGGAGCTTGAGCAGAGAATGTTCTATATGGCTCACAAGCCGAAGAGTGTATGCTGCAAACAAGTAGCAGTGCATTGATCAGGAACAGCACTATATGCTGTTATTTACCGGGTTTCTCATAGGAGCTAATTAGGATACAGATAAAGACAAGATGACCCCTGCACATGCTTAGTAGTGAGCTTGGGACAGTTCATGAAGCCTCCCTGTAGAACTGGAAGACTGAAGTCTGAGCAGTAGCGCACTCCTATTTCAACAGCTGTATCAGAAGACTGAAATAGAGCAGACAGCACAGGAACCAGTAATTGTAGAAGCTGTATCAAAAAGACAATAACAAGAACTATACAACAAAGAAACCATGGCGCACCGCTGGGTCCAACTGCTATCACTGGCAGAGGTGGAGGGTCAGGACAAAGCTTAAATACCAGACACTGATAATCAACACCACTAGGTAATCACACCTGCATAGGGGTTCGGTATGATTTACCACCGGCTGCCGGTTCAAATCTCGGCAGCGGCAGCCCGACACAGGTGGAAATCCCGAACGTCAGAAGGTAAGTATAAACTAACCTACTCTACCCCCTAACCCTAACTCTCCCTTAGGGGTGTCTAACCCTAACCTCCCCCCAAGTGCCTAACCCTAATCCCCCTCTAAGTGCCTAAACCTAACCCCCTCCTTCCCCGCCGCCTAACCTAAGTCCCCCGGGGGGTGCCTAACCCTAACCTCCCCCCAGGGGTGCCTTACCCTATCCCCCCTTTCCCTAGCCTGACCCTAACCTCCGGGGGGGGTGCCTAACCCTGAGTCCCCCCGGGAGCCCTAAACCTAACCCTACCCCCCGCGCCTGTCCATGCCCGGCGCCCTGCATCCCTTCGATCGGGATGCCAGGCGCCGGTCTCGCAGGGTAGGTAAAATGACTGGCGTCGAGATTTCGATGCCTGTCATTTAACCCTTGCCGGGATTTAGCAGCAGTGAATCAGAGAAGCTGTAAGTGTGAGCATCTTCTTACTTTAGATGCCTCCAGTGGCTTTTGCATAATTTCGCACAGCCACCACAAAGTTAGCTTACATCTCTGAATCAGGCCCTTAGTTCAGCCGATTGTCACATTAGCATATGAATGTGAGTGCAATGCTGCTGCAGTTGGGAAAAGCAGGCTAAGAAGTGTGCAACTCAGAATCAGGCTCTATATGCCTTATGAAGCTAAAATGAATAAATAATTCAATTGTTTGCCATTGCTTAGCTATTATCGTTACATCTTAAACCTACTACATCCCTGGAATGAAGTAAATGCCTGTTGCCAAGAAGATATACAGACATATTTTTATCCCCTTTTTATGATATTGAGATCCAGAAGCAATTATCAGGCCTCCGGACATACCAGAAGCCAAGCCAAATGCCTATGGTTAGAGTAAAGAAAACAAATTATAGTTTTATTGATATGGCTATGTAATGTGGATGGATGGATGGATGGATAGATGCAATGACGTGAGTTCTTGATCATGGAATACTATAGGGGGCAACCAATTAGATTCTAGCTATTATGTTCTAGAAGGTGCTAGTTAAATGTTAAGTAGAATCTAATTGGTTGCTATGGGCAACATCTCCATTTCTAAAAATTCTCTTTAGTAAATGTAACCCTAGCTATCCAATTCCTTACATGTTACCAACGCTGCATAAATCCCCAGAAGCTCTTCCAGGATGGCTATTTATTTCACCCCTTTTCTGCTCCCTCATTTCTGATGTCATTGTGCCTCATTGTCATCTGTTCATTCTGCCAGTAATATCATTGTTCCTCAATGTCACTTGTTCATTCTACAAGTGATTTCTATATGTCTTGTCTACAATCCTGGCCTGTTTTCACAGGATTATCAATGAGCCAGTACATGCCTCTTTTGTAGCCTCTGTGATTCTCCTGCTCCATCATGGAACTCAGATGGTAGGCTGGAATGTAGCGCAGTTCTGTGTGCTCGCATTGGAGCTACAACTGAACAACAAGGCTCTTATTGTAACATTCTGACAGGGTCATTCAGTGTAAATTAAAGATAAATTATATTCTCCTGTGAGTTGCTTTCCTCCATTGACAGTTTGGCACCTTAGGTTCAGCCTCCATAACAGTTGTCAGAGGGGCCTTTGCAACTGGGGTGCTCGACCCTCTTAAAGAGGACCATGAAAGGATGTTTCAATGCTAGCTGTGTCTTTGTTGTGCAGGATCCAGCCATTACTTGCTAAGTGCTCTAATGAGACTCTTTCCCTTAATTGTTTCCTGTGAAGCGTTTCTTAGGTTAGTGCACTATTATTTTAATTTCCTCCACAATATAGCTATTGCATTAATCCACGGCATTCTATCATTACTTATTCCTGACCACACCTCCAGTGTCATCAGTTTTCACTTAAATGAAAGGTTTGGCTATAGAGTTAGAACACTGCAAAATATGTGTGCGCTATATAAATATACAAATAACTGGTAATATAGTTTCAAAATCAATAATAAATCTGACATAGGGGCTAATTCTGAGTCACAAGCAAGGTGGCTGTATTTGCAGGCAGCATCAGAAGCCTGATTTACTACCTTATGTTAATGCAAGAATCCGGGCTGATGCGTGGATCCATGCACCTGAAAGCAGGAAGCCATGCCCCCAATTGGTTTCACAGTAACTGCCACAAACGTCAGCATGTTTTAGCACTTTCACCAGCTGCATGCTAGGTGCAAGAAATCCACTAGACATAGTATTCCCTTCAACGTATGCATAACTCCCACAAGACAGGACGATTCTGTGCGCTTGCACTGTCAGCGCCTAGTTGCCACCCGGAAGAACGAAGCACCCAAGATCACGGAAAGACAGATCCGGCCTAGTTCCATCTGACAGAATAAAGTGGACATTCGGAATAATGCATAAATTTGCATCTGCGCATGTGCTATTTGCACGCTCTCACCATTGTGCTTGTGCAAAGAGATCTGTCCGACTCTAAATTAGACACGTAGTCTCTAAATAGTAATGTCATCTTTATCTAGACTTTGTTCTTGTCATAGGGTCTGATTATTCATTGGTATGTTTTATTATTGTCTGTAGGTGATGGTTCTTTGTTTACAGTTACTTTGACAGCTGAGATTCCCTAATTACGTCAGTAGTATGGCGCTACATGACAATTTTCGCCCCAGCTTCATTGATGCAGTATAGTGAACCTGGTTGATTTGTGTTATCATTTTGACAAAAGTTATAAATCACTGTAACGTTGGGTCCTTTGATAATTAGTCTACTGTCATTTGTCAGAACTTGAGTGCTGCCCGTCTCTGGAAACATTCTACACATTTATTTTTGAAAGGTGCATTGGTTTGTATCAGATTATATAACTGCTGAAAGTTTAGTGTCTCTCTATCTAGATATATAGAGAGAGAGAGAGAGAGAGAGAGAGAGAGAGAGAGAGAGAGAGAGGGAGAGAGGGGGAGAAGAGGGAGAGAGAGATTCATTTATAGATAGATAGCTATAGATATTCACATATATTACAGTATATTACTCTGCGTGAGGCTTTCAACTTCACTTTTCTGCAATCCTAACTTAAGAGCAATATACATTTTATTTATTCTGTAGCATTATATTTTCATTGGGTTAACCTTCGTTTCTGAAATCTTATTTCATATTTACATTTTCACTTTTTCATATTCTCTTTCTGAGTGTCATACACTTTTATTCATAATATTAGTAGTTACCCTATTTCAGAAAATTCACTAAGCAGAAACTCAATAAGGGTATAATCAGGTCCCTGAATTGCTCTTATGAATATATATTGGGCGTTTGCCTGGGACAATGCAATAGAAAACCTTTTCCATATTCTTAAGAAAAAACTTTCTCCTTTTGTCAGTCATTATTTATCAAATACATGCAAGATTCCAGCACATGGATTCTTCTAAATTATATTTTATTCCTACTATGTGATTCTATTAACACTATGATTATTATACAGACCTAATAGGAAATCTAATAAAGGGTAATTTTAATATTTATTTTCAGTTAGAATCTGTGTGTGCATTGGACACAATTATTCTTTTTATGCCTTGGTACACTTTTGTGCAATAAAAATGAGAATATATTTTATAAGCAAATGAATGCGCATTATTCTAGACATTATTCCATTTGGCATTTTAATGCAATCTAATAAATGGAACAAAGTATAATAGTATGGCATAAGTTCACAAACTCAAAAATGACAGTTGGACAAAAATGAAAGTCACAAGAAATACACGTCCAATGGAAATGGAGCAAGCTGCCAAGTAAATATGATACACCTGTCATGTACTGTATATATAATTCTATATACTGAGGGAAATTTACTGAGTATTGGATGCAGTTTCTAGATGCAAGCTGCATCTAATATGCCTTTGCAAACCCCAAAACAATGGGTGTATCAAAAATGAGTGGAGGGCCCCACAGCACACTCTGCACCCATAGATGATACTTCTCTGTCTGTTGTTGTCGAAGAAATCATGGTCTGCGCATGCACAGTAGAGTGAACACCGTGAAACTCATGCGGGCACCATATTACCGGAGATCAGTGCATGCTCAGTAGATTCTGGCACTGTGCCAGAGTGTACTCGGTGCTTGTGTTGGTGACAGAGGCCCGCACAGAGGCAGAGCCTCCCCTGTCATACTCCTGAGATTTGATATAAAAATTCTTAGAATAATACAAAGAAGCTATTTCTAACTTTGAAACATTTTCTTTGTTTATTGTAATCATTTTTATAGTTAACACTCACCAGCTTTGTGGAGCTCCCTGGGAGTGTAGGAGAGACAAGAGATGAGGCAGCAACAGCCTTGTTTCTATATAGTCAGACACTGCTTCAGAGCTGGGGGCGGGGCCACACCATGGGCAGTAAGCTGCACAGAAAGAGAGCTAATAGAGGCATACCTCTGAGTATGGGGGGCGTGCCTTGAGCACTGATGGACACCTTTGGATCATGTGGCCAAGAAGTGCACTGCAGTGTTTAAAGATTGGATAGGTCAGCAGCAGCAAGAGAAGACACAGTGATGCAGGTAGGAGAATCAATGAATACTGAAGCTTAGTGTAGTGAGAGGAGAGTTATAGTGAGTAGGGGGTGAGACAGGCTCCCAGCACTCAGACCCATCTCCATGTGTGCCTCCCCAGCCATTGACCTCACTGCACATCACTAGTTTGAAGTACACACAGGCAAATGGGTCAATGGCCCCACATCATCCACTTGATTTTTTAACCCATTCTGCACCATGAGTGGGCTTGAGGACCCCATTTGCCTTCCTTCATTAATGCCCACTCTCCTGTCTTCTCCACGTCACAGTGGATGGAGTCCTCCCACCAAATCGGCCCCTATATCTGTGGGTGCTCTTTGTTACAGCCCAGCAGAGCCGTAACTGGACTTTTTGGTGCCCTGTGCCAGAGAGAGTATTGGCACCCCCCCCCATTTTTTAAATGGATATATAGTATAGTGCACCTGAAAAAGGGCCATGGCCTCATGGGGAAGGGCCAGGGTAGAGATAGGGGAGGCCAGGAGATGCTGGGGATAAAAGAAGAGGAAGCTACAAGTGAGAATGATACTAAACATGGAAAATGATAGGCCCACTAGTTACGGCCCTGCATCCCAGTGCTGTGATTGCATCCTGCAATGCAATCATGGGTGCTAATATCACACCCAGATCACATTGCAAATGAGATTATTAATAAATAGGCCCCTGTGTCATGAAGATGGGGAGAGATTGATTAGACAAATGTGTTTTGTTTTATTATTGTTTGCATTGCTACTTGAAAGCAGTATTGGTGATTTACTGTATAGTGGCAGAGTCATCTGTGTAATATTTTACATTCTATTGTATAAGACTTTGAATGCAACAACAATACATGGGCAGAAGGTTAACAATTAACTATTTATTGTAGGATTGTGAGCTGTGGCTATATAGACAGAGCACACTGTTCCTTTATGGGATATAATATAATCTGCTGTGATATAACCTGAAAATGATCCTCTGCCAGCATAGCCTCTTATCCCCCTTCCAGTTTTGTATTTGTCTACAGATTACATTTATTTTCTGGATGGGTCATGAATCTGCTGTGACAAGACAGGAGAATATCCTTTAGATTGATAAATGTCTCTTCCTATATTGTACTCGCTCAATGTGCATTTTATGAAAATAAGAAGACAACAGTAACTAATAACAGCTCCATATAACTTGTGGAAACCTATAACTCATGTCCACTGGCAGTATCATAACTTTTACTGACTTTTTATTCCTTCAGCAAATGTCACGGTCACTAATGTACAATGGGACACGGCAATAAAAGTGGACGCCGGGAGAGAAAGTGGTCATTTTAAGTAATGTGTCTTCAGATAGCTGAGAAGTTCCTAATGCAGAAACATTTACATGTCAAAGTGCATTCTAACAGCAAAAATCCCTGGAAAAAGATTGCTCATATTACTCAGCTGTGCAAAAAATATATAGACACATTAGGGTGATGCAGAGTGATTCATACCAGAACGATAATGCACATATATGCACATGCAGACCTACACGCATGTGACATATGAAACTCTTTATGACTGCAAACAGGGGAGGGAAGGGGTGTTCAGACCAATTACAGAAAGGTTGTATTTGCACAATGCAGCTGATGCATACTAGCAGTTATGCGCATACACTGTAAATACATGACGATGATGATAACAGGCACCAGGGTCGGATTATCCACAAGGCAACCCAGTTAGTCTCTTAGGGCAATAGACATCCAAATGACATGCCATTTTTTTTTGCTTACTAAGAAAAAGGCCTGGATTGAAAGGGTGGCGCACAGGTGCTCGCTTAGAGAGTTATGCTGGGCCACCATTTCCTCAAGGGTTATTGGCATACCACAAGCCTAAAAGGTCTACTCAAAATCACAGTGCTGTAAGGATGGCTATCAACCATTGATGGTTAACAACCATTGATGGTTTGCCATCGATGGCAGAGATCCTGATAACAGTCAGCTTAGCTTAGCTCAGTCCCCTGGTGCAGCTAAATCCCACCCCAATCTATCCTGCCCATTCTGCTATTGACCCTTTGGTTACCCCTGACCCCATTCAGTTTCAAACCCTTCACTGGTTGGCCCTTCACCCACAGCAGGAATGCCCATTTATGGGTGAAACCAATGGTTTCCCATTGATGGTTTTATGCCATTGATGCAGAGCAATAATGGCACCATCAGTGGTAACACCTTCAATGAATATTCCTACAGTGTAGAAGGGGTGGAGCTTCCTACACAGCACTCTCTGTATTCTCAGTCAATCACAAGGGTCACAGGAGCATGTTTTAAATTCCTTGCAATCAGGGCTTAGGGCCTGATTCAGAGCCGCTCGTAAGCGGCCGCTTGTTCGCACCGAGCAATGTTTGCCCAACTGCGCATGCGTACAGATCATTATACGCATGCGCGAACCAGTCAGTGCGGCTCAAATTCGTGTGTTCGCTAAACAGCGAATGCCTGCTATTTTGAGTGACAGGACGAGGCGTATGTGGGTGGTAACAGGGGAAGGTGCTTGAAAACGGGGAGTGGAGATCCGAATGCAGGCGTGCTTAAAGGTCAAAACGGGCGTTTTAAGGGTGTGCATAATTAATACAGGAGCGTCATTGACCACATCACTGGTTTATTTTATAGCCAGAACTGCTCGCAAGATTGTGGTAGCAAAAACCAACCACAAGAATAGCGAGCAGTTCATACGCTGGTCGCTGTACTCGATTAATCTAATAAATAGCGGACATGACGTAGGATGCGAGTGGCCATGGGGCGTATTTTTCAAAAAAACGACCGCAAGTTTTGTTCTCTCGTTGAGACCTAGAGGCGTGAACAGACCGCAAAGAGCGAACGGTTCATTTGAATAGCCACCCCTATTTTCTGGACGAGCGAGCGCTAATTGCGTCTGGCTCTGAATCAGGCCCTTAGCACATTCTGCTCTGACCACTCCTGCTCAGCAGAAAGGGTTTGAGAGAAAACAAACATACAGTACACTGCACTGTGCATGAAGCCTGACACTTATACCCCATACCTCCCAACATTTTTCCTTATGGAATCGGATCCCCGCGAACGCTGTCTGTGTGCCTGTACAAAAAGGGTGTGTGGCTGCATTTTCATCACTCTGGGGGCAAGCTCAGCACTCCCAGGGATGCATGGCATCTATTTACCCGTTGCTCTGCTCTGCAGAGCAGCAGTGATAGGGATCTCCCCCAACTTCCCCCCACCATGGGACACTGTGACCCACAGGTGGGACAGCATGACAGTCCTTAAATAGCGGAACTGTCCCATCATAATTGCTGACTTTCTGGCTGTCTCACTGAGAGGGGACAGCCAAATGGGAAGTACAGGGGATGTGGCGCAGTCAGAAGAGAGATGCTGCGAGATGTGGTGCCACGATTGCATCATTGTGGGCAAACACACATATCATCTTTGTCTTATTAAATGGAATCAGTGTTCTAGTTTCTATTGTGAATGGTATTTTACTCATTTAGTTTATGATTATTTATTTGTATAAAACCAATTTTTTTGAATAAATATTTATACCTTTCAATTTATCAGCGTTTTCTCCACTTTTCTGAATTCTTTCTATTTGGTTACAGAGTTGACTATTCCCTTAGTTTGAGAGAGCGGCGATTTGATTGATCAAGATTTAGTGAACGTAGATGCCTTTCTTTTATTTCAATTTCCTGAGTCTCCTGGCAGCCTCTCAATGCCACCCTAATCACGCTGAATCTCATCATCATGGCTCTGTCCACTGCTCTGCAATGCCAGGAATAATACTAAATATGTATTTAAAAATTATAAAAATAACCAATTAAAAATAGAGAAGAATATTTACAAAGGTTCGATTTTACTTTTGATTTGATGTGCAATTTAGCTCACCTCAAACCGAATCAATTCGAAAGTTCAAATCCCTCTTCAAAACCCTCATTTACTAACATTCGATTTTAGAAGCATTTTCTAAATCGAATTCGATTTGGTTCGGTTTTGAACAGTGATTTTCTGTTTGATTTGGCATGTTCATGTACAAATCAAATGGCAAATCCCACCTCAAAATGAACTGCAAATCCCCGACTGAATAGAACTGCTTCATGCTTTCACTTTCAGCAGGAACAGTTAATTTTCACACAGATACATGCATACATCAGTGAGATGCATGTATGTATCTCACTGTACCAAGTTTAGAAACAGTTAAATTTAGAAAAAAAAATGACGTGGGGTCCCCCCCTAAAACTGAATCAGCCCCGGACTTTTCATAGCCAGTCCTGGTTGTCCAAGTACAGGGGAAAAATTGCGTATGGTTCCACTGTACTTAGCACAACCAGCACTGGGCTCTGATCCAGTCCTGGTTCTGGAATTACAGGGGGAAAAATTGCGTAGGGTCCCCCTGAAATCTCCAGAACCAGCACCGGACCCTTTCTAGTAGGGGGTTGATGCCACAGCCAGGGGAGCCCTATTACCGAGCCCCCCAGCTGCAGAATCAGCCCTGACTGCTAGTCATCCCAGGCCAGGGATCCCTTGGGAGTTGGGGATCCCTCCAATAAAGGGGTTCCCCTCTCCTGGGCACCCATAGCCTAGGCTGATAGCCCCGGGCTATCCCCGCCACCCCTGGGCGGTAGATAGTGAAAGTGTAGGGCATTTGAAAAAGTACTAAATATTGTCTTTTGCTGTGGAACTGCAGGTCCCAGCAAGCCTCCCCCACATGCTGGTACTTGGAGAACCACAAGTACCAGCATTCGGGGCATTACGGGCCCGCTGGTACCTGTAGTTCCACTGCAAAAGCAATACTAAAAAAACACAGGACACACATACCTTACACAGTATAAGTTTATTAAACATACAATACCTCACACATGTACAGTTGTACACACACATGTACTCATACTCACCTATGTATCCCTGTAGCATCAATCCTCTTGTCCAGTAGATTATCCATAGGGTACCTGAGGAATAAAAAACATACTCACCTTCTCCTATGTGTGGCTCGGTCCTCTTTGGTCCAAAGTAGGCATCCATGGTCTTCTTAAAATAAAAAAATGAATAAAACGATGGTTGTTATCTCCCGAATGAAGCGCTCAGACGTGGCTTCTGCCTTTGTAGAGCCATATCTGGGTGTTCATTGGCTGAGAGAGGTCAGCCCCCGCCTCTCTCGGCCAATGAACAGCTCCCTCCACTGAAGTCAATAGAGAGCCGCAGGGTAACTAAAGTTTATTTTGCTTTTCTCACCATTTACTTCAATGGAGGGAGCTGTTCATTGGCTAAGAGAGGCGGGGGCTGACCTATCTCAGCCAATGAATGCTCAGATATGGCTCTACAAAGGCAGACCATCGTGAGCCATCGGAGCAGCTCGCAGCCCTTGGGGTTGCCTTTCTCCGCCGCAAGCACTGCGATCAGTGCGGGCTGAAATACATGCAAGTGACATGTACAATGATGCTACTTTGCTAATTTGGCACGCCCTTTAAATGGCGTTTTGGGGGACTGACACACCTGCGTTCGCACATCCACTCCCCTGTTCACTAGTACCTTCCCCTGTTACCAACCACAAATGGCACTATCTGTTACTCAAAGCAGCGACCTGATAGTGGCTTATGAGCTACCAAAATCAGATCGCAATGAATGGCTTGCGCATGCGCACTGCGAATTATACGCATGCGCGGATGGGCGAAAATCGCTCACAGCAAGCGATCACTCCTTAGCGAGCGGGTCTGAATCAGGTCCCAGGCCTCCAGTTAAATAAGACACTAGCATAGAGGACAAGTTCTGAGGCTTATGCAAGCTTGTTGGGGCTGTCCCAGCGTGCAAGTAAGCAGAGGCTACAGTCAAACATCACAGAGAGTCTAGAACTATACAATCATTGTCACCATCATTTCATTTCTTTAATGTAATCCCTAACTTTTGTTATACATATAGTGTAATTGCCACTCCACCCCCCACAAAAAAAAATCTCTTGCTCTCATATTCATGTTTAAAATTCTGCGTTTTCTCCTCTTGCTGGCTTATTCAGCCCTTACCCAACATATACAGTACATAGACAGAGCACCTTAGTAACTCAACATTCATTTTTAAGGAACAGTAATGCTTCATTATTGTGGGGGCATTACTGTGTCATATTATGAATTGTGGGACATTACTGTGTGTAATATGAAGTTTGGGCCCGCACACCCCTCATCAAGACCCTGCGCACGCCTATGAATAGACTTACGTACTCAGCATATAACTTTGCTCTTTACAGGAGGTGAACACGGATGGTGACATTGTGTACTGCAATGGTGATACAAGTATTGGGGGCCAGACCATCTCTTGCAAAGGTATGAACAACTTTATTAACATGACTCTTCCTCCAGCACATGAATCTTGATGGTTGCATAACGTAACATAGTGACATTCCTAACACCAATTTCCTCCATACAGCCATGCCTCCTCACAGTGACACGGCTAGACCACACCACAGACCTCCCTCTGCCTACATCACTGGGGGGACTTAGGCCCTTATTCAGAGCCGCTCGCTGCTGGCGGGCGCTCGCTCTGACTGTGGGAATGTGGGCTTTTTTTTTTTTTTTGGGTCGCCGGCCACGCGCAAAGCTGTGGGTGACCACCCACAGCTTGTGCGAGCAGGCTGGAGACCGTTGGGATTATCACGACAGTCTGGCTTGCGACGAGACCCTGGGGTAGGGTCTAACTGCCGCAAGCCCAAAAGGGATGCCTGCATTTGTCCGGCCCCCCCCTACCCGCCCACAAAACGAGGCAAGCTGTCAATCAACATCGACAGCCACCCCGTCTTGTTGCGAGCCCCATAGCGAATGAACTTCAGTCACTCAGCGGCAGGGCCGAAACTAGCATATCTGTCACCCGGTGCAAGGCAGTAAATTTGCGCCCCCTCCCTTCCCGTACCTGGATTTTGTCCTTGCTCCTCCATAAGGCAGTACACTACTCAGACGTCCCTGGTATAGTGACTTACATTATTCCACACCATAATGCCCATTACACATTATGCCACACACTGTAATGCCTATTACCAATGTGCCACTTACATATTTGCCCGACACCATTTTATGCCCCACAGTAATGCTTCTAATTACCTTAAAATGACCTACTCATCTGGGGTTTTATGCTCATTGCCAGGGGGTTTCATGATCGTTGCCAGGGGGTTTCATGCTCATTGCCAGGGGGTTTCATGCTCATTGCCAGGGGGTTTCATGCTCATTGCCAGGGGGTTTCATGCTCGTTGCCAGGGGGTTTCATGCTCATTGCCAGGGGGTTTCATGCTCATTGCCAGGGGGTTTCATGCTCGTTGCTATGGGGTTTATGCTTGTTGCCAGGGGGTTTCATGCTCGTTGCCAGAGGTTACATGTTCATTGCCATGGGGTTTATGCTCGTTGCCATGGGATTTATGCTCGTTGCCATGGGGTTTATGCTCATTGCCATGGGGTTACATGCTTGTTGCCATGGGGTTTATACTCGTTGCCATGGGGTTGCATGCTCGTTGCCAGGGGGTTTCATGCTCAGTGCTATGGGGTTTATGCATGTTGCCAGGGGGTTTCACGGGAGAAGATGCAACTTTCAGCATCTTCTCCCGGCACTTGCGCTGGCCTAACAGACACTAGAGGTCCAGTAGGACCTCTAGCATCTGTCTCCTCCTTGGCGGCGGACATTTTTGGATGGCCGTTTTCTGAATCTGCAGCCCCCAAGCCACCGTGAGACAGCCCTTTTTCACCCCCTGCATTCCTTCACCCGGTGCACGTGCACCTCTAGCCCCCCCCTAGTTGCGGCCCTGCTCAGCGGGGCTACCACACGCGCACGCCATATGCAGCGCATGCGCAGTGGGCAACCATCGGGCCGCTTGCGAGCGCACAGCACTTGTGAGGGGCTCTGAATTGGGCCCTTAGACCCAGGCATTACATATGCTCCAGAACTGTGTGTATACAAGCAATGGCCATACTGAGTCATATTCATAGAGACACAGGGCCTGATTCAGGGGCGGACACTATTGCAGTAGCAATTACGTCTTTTGCCACAGCTGCTACTGTGTCTTTATGCTAATGCCACAGACGATGGGCATCCTACTGAGAGGCCCACTGGCTGCGGTGCTAATCCATCACTGTGCGCACAAAGATACAC
This sequence comes from Taudactylus pleione, assembly GCA_031769625.1. NCBI lineage: Eukaryota > Metazoa > Chordata > Amphibia > Anura > Myobatrachidae > Taudactylus > Taudactylus pleione. Next base: position 5,747,537 of record JAUIMM010000255.1, on the reverse strand, counting down.
CATCAGTCGCACCATTGGAGATTGCAAGAGGCCTATGGAGGTGCAGAATATATCCATCTGTCATTGCATCTGCATCTTTAGACACAGTTGCTGACCGCATGACAGCCACGTCTGACTAACCACCCTCTTAGTTACCACCTAAAACCCCCCCATTGACATTGCATTTTGCTTTACAAATCCAAGTGTCTGCGTACAAAGGCTCAACATTGGTTGCATATCTTTCGATAATCGGCTATCTGAGTAACATTATGGTCGCACAGAATGGTCATGGGAACTGAGACACCAGAGCCATGTATTCTGCGTAGGGGATCGCAGTTGCAGATTGCGACATGCCCCAAAAACGGTTGCGACACACCTGTTTTTTATGCCACTCACACATTACCTCCCCCAAATGCTCCCTGACTGTCAATCACACTATGGGAAAACAGTCGCGTGCGCAGTTTACCGATAATTGCTCAACTGCATAAACATCGTCTCTGAATCAGGGCCAAAGTCTGATGATACAAAAAATATATAAAACACTAAAAACAACCACAAAGTGTATAGTAGCTACAAAGAAGCAGAAAAGGATTTTAAAATTCTTTCAGTGTATAGCTAATCACATTGAGACCAATCTGACGGTAAATCACTAATCAGATCTATAAAAAAAATATACTGAAAAGTATTTTTATCCTATAAAATTATACTGTAATTTTGCTTTCTACATTAAATGCAAATATATTTAACAGGAAAAGTAACTTATGAATCATTACTCTTCGTGTTTAGAACATAAATGCGAATATTTAATATATTTTTGAACTGCTATGTGTTTAATATCAGATTTTCTTTTACTTAAAGAACCACAAAATACCTTTAGAATTTCATGTTAACAATTTATTTGTGAAAAATTCCTGAAGACACCGGTTTTTAGGTGGCTACCCGCAAATATTAAGCATTACCGGGATGTATGTACTGGGGACTGCAGCATGAAATGCTTGAGTAAGCTGGCAGGTCTGGCGGGAAGTCCAGGAGCAGAGCATTTTTGAACCTGGTGGAATGGGTCATGTTGGAGGGGATATGACAGGAGCATTTGACAGTGTAGAAACTTCTGTCATAGGTGCAGGCACCCTTATGTGGACTTCACAGGGTTGTAGCTACTGTGAGTGCAGGAGGTGCGTTTGCTGTGGGGTCCGCAGCTTCTCAGTGGCACACCACGCCCCTGCTCCCACTTTTGGTGTGTGGAGCACATGGAGTGGGCAGTGGGCCTGATTCAGACCCACTCGCGAGCGCTGAGCGCTCGCAAGCAGGTCGATGTAGGGCCAGTGCGCATGCGCACGATGGACCCGGCTCCGTCGTGCGCATGCGCGAGACCCGGACAGCGACGGGCAAGCCGTCGCTATGGGATGTATGTATAGAGCCGATGTATGTATAGAGCCAAAAGCACCCCAGGGCTTGCGGCAGACGAGACCCTACCACAAGGATCTCGTCGCAAGCCCGATGGTCGTGATGGTCTTGACCATCACGACCATCTTTTTGGCCACTCGCTATAGCTGTGGGTGGTCACCCACAGCTATGCGAGCGGCCAGGAGGCTGAGCGCTCGCAAGCAGGTCGATGTTGGGCCAGTGCGCATGCGCGAGACCCAGATAGCGACGGGCAAGCCGCTGCTATGGGATGTATGTATAGAGCCGATGTATGTATAGAGCCAAAAGCACCCCAGGGCTTGCGGCAGACGAGACCCTACCACAAGGGTCTCGTCACAAGCCCGATGGTCGCGATGGTCGTGACCATCGCGACCATCTTTTTGGCCACTCGCTATAGCTGTGGGTGGCCACCCACAGCTATGCGAGCGGCCAGGAGGCCACTCTAAAATCAGGAAGGAAGGCCCTGATTCAGAGCGAGCGCTCTGTGAGAGTGTCCATAGTGACGGCTTGCCCGTCGCTATCCGGGTCTCGCACATGCGCACGACGGAGCCGGGTCCGTTGTGCGCATACGCACTGGACCAACATCGACCCGCTTGCGCGCTGAGCGCTCACGGGTCTGAATCAGGCCCTGTGTTTGTTGTTCACTGATCTCTCTTGTGAACTGCTTCTTAGTCACAGGCACAGCCTATGGTGGCAGAGAGGGCATACACATTTTGCTCTGGGACTCCCATATGTTATCTAAACCCCTGGGAGTTCACCTCATTTTAATAATCAAATAGTACTCAAATCCAGTGAAATTACCATGTTAGAAGTAGGGGTGTGCACCGGCCACTTTTCGTGTTTTGTGTTTTGGTTTTGGATTTGGATCTTTCTTCGTGTTTTGGATCTGGATTGGTTTTGCCAAAACCACCCTTCCGTGTTTTGGGTTCTGGGTTTTGTGTTTTGGATCTGTATTTTTTTGAAAAAAAGCATAAAAACAGCTAAAATCACAGAATTTGTAGGTTTTTCTGCTCCTATGCTATTATTAACCTCAATAACCTTAATTTCCACTCATTTCCAGTCTATTCTGAACACCTCACACCTCACAATAGTGTTTTTATGTCCAAAAGGTTGCACCGAGGTAGCTGGATGACTATGCTAAGCGACACGAGTGGGCGGCACAAACACGTGACCCATCTAGGAGTGACACTGCAGTGGCAGACAGGATGGCAGTTAGAAAAACTAGGCCCCAAACTGTACATAATGCAAAGAAAAAAAAGAAGTGCAAGATGGAATTGTCCTTGGGCCCTCCCACCCACCCTTATGTTGTATAAACAGGACATGCACACTTTAACAAACCAATCATTTCAGCGCCAGGGTCTGCCACACAACTGTGGCTGAAATGATTGGTTCGTTTGGGCCCCCACAAAACAAGCTGGCAATTAATCTGTCCCTGCACAAACTGGCTCTACGGAGGCAAGATGTCATCCTCATCCTCCTCATCCACCGATTCCTCACCCTCTTCAGTGTTGTGTACATCCTCATCCTCACAGAGTATTAATTCGTCCCCGCTGGAACCACAGGTCCCTCTGTACGTTCTGGAGGCTGGTCTCCCTGGAAGAGTTGATAATTCATTTTATGAACATCATCTTCTCCACATTTTGTGGAAGCAACCTCCTACGCCTTTCGCTGACAAGGTTCCCGGCTGCACTAAACACTCTTTCGGAGTACACACTGGAGGGGGGGCAACTCAGGTAAAATAGAGCCAGTTTGTACAGGGACCTCCAAATTGCTTCTTTTTCCTGCCAGTTGAGGTACGGACTGTCTGACATGCCTACTTGGATGCTGTCACCGATGTAATCCTTTAACAGACAGACGCACGCTTGTCGCTGCTGCTTTGAGGATGCAAGTGCGGCTACAGCCCACACAATTCACAAAGACAGAAAAAAAAAAAGAATATTTTTATTGTTTGTGGAGCGCACTTTAAGGGTTACACCACCCTTTAACAGACAGACGCACGCTTGTCGCTGCTGCTTTGAGGATGCAAGTGCGGCTACAGCCCACACAATTCACAAAGACAGAAAAAAGAAGAATATTTTTATTGCTTGTGTAGCACACTTTGAGGGTGTCACCACCCTTTAACAGACAGACGCACGCTTGTCGCTGCTGCTTTAAGGATGCAGGTGCGGCTACAGCCCACACATTTCCCAAAGACAGAAAAAAAAAGAACAATATTTTAATTGTTTGTGTAGCACACTTTGAGGGTGTCACCACCCTTTAACAGACAGACGCACGCTTGTCGCTGCTGCTTTAAGGATGCAGGTGCGGCTACAGCCCACACAATTCACAAAGACAGAAAAAAGAAGAAGAATATTTTTATTGTTTGTGTAGCACACTTTGAGGGTGTCACCACCCTTTAACAGACAGATGCACGCTTGTCGCTGCTGCTTTAAGGATGCAGGTGCGGCTACAGCCCACTCATTTCACAAAGACAGAAAAAAAAGAACAATATTTTAATTGTTTGTGTAGCACACTTTGGGGGTGTCACCACCCTTTAACAGACAGACGCACGCTTGTCGCTGCTGCTTTAAGGATGCAGGTGCGGCTACAGCCCACACATTTCACAAAGACAGAAAAAAAAAGAACAATATTTTTATTGTTTGTGTAGCACACTTTGAGGGTGTCACCACCCTTTAACAGACAGACGCACGCTTGTCGCTGCTGCTTTAAGGATGCAGGTGCGGCTACAGCCCACACATTTCACAAAGACCGAAAAAAAAGAACAATATTTTAATTGTTTGTGTAGCACACTTTGAGGGTGTCACCACCCTTTAACAGACAGATGCACGCTTGTCGCTGCTGCTTTGAGGATGCAGGTGGAATCTAGACGGGATTTGGAACCGAGGACACACTACCTCCATCAATTGTCTAAATCCCACTGCACTAATGGCGGATACCGGACGCACGTCTAACACCAACATAGCAGTCAAGGCCTCAGTTATATGTTTTGCTTCAGGATGACTGCTGTCGTACTTCATCCTCATCGCTAGGGACTGTTGGAGGGTCAATTGTTTAGTAAAAGTAGTGATGTTCCTACTTCCTCTCTGGGATGATGAACAACTCCCAGCAGCAGCAATAGCGCTAGGAGGAAGTGGTTCTTGATCTTTCCCTATTTTATTTTTATCGGAGAAAGTTTGGTCCTCCATTTATGTTATATTGATATATACGTGCGGCTAAAGCGCACACAAACACAGAAAATATTATTTTATTTTTGCTGGAGAGTAGTGCACTTTGTGGGTTACACCACCCTTTAAGAAATGAGCCAGCCGGCTCTTTACTTATGGGACACAGGCGCACGCTTGGCACTGCTCCTTTGTTGATGCACGTGCAGCCACAGTGCACACAAGTCACAAACACAGAAAATATATATTTTTTTGGTTTGGAGTGTACTTTGGGGGTTACAGCACCCTTTAACGGTCAAGCCAGCCGACCCTTTACTTATGACACAGGCGCACGCTTGGCACTACTTTGTTGATGCACGTGCGGCTACTGCGCACACAATTCACAAACACAGAAAATATTTTTTTTTTGGTTTGGACTGGAGTGTACTTTGGGGGTTACAGCACCCTTTAACGGTCAAGCCAGCCGGCCCTTTACTTATGACACAGGCGCACGCTTGGCACTACTTTGTTGATGCACGTGCGGCTACTGCTCACACAATTCACAAACACAGAAAATATTTTTTTTTTGGTTTGGACTGGAGTGTACTTTGGGGGTTACAGCTCCCTTTAACGGTCAAGCCAGCCGGCCCTTTACTTATGACACAGGCGCACGCTTGGCACTACTTTGTTGATGCACGTGCGGCTACTGCACACACAATTCACAAACACAGAAAATATATATTTTTTTGGTTTGGACTGGAGTGCACAACACAGTTCAGCCAGCCCCTATGGACTTTGAAGTAGTGGACAACAGCAGCACTACACTACACTACACTACACTACACAGCCCAGCCAGCCCTAACTCCCACCCTCCCTCTTCACTGTCCACAGCCGAGTGAGAAAATGGCGCCAACGCGGGTACCATATATAGGATCCAAAACCCGCGAGACTCGGAAGGCGGGATGATGACGTTTTGCCTCGATTTCAGATCCGAGTCAGGCGGGAAAAGTCGAGCCTGACTCGGATCGGACTCGGATCGGGGGGGCTCGGGGGGGTTCGGATTTCAGAAATCCGAACCCGCTCACCCTTAGTTAGAAGTGAAATAAAATCTAGTTGGCTGAAAAACTGCAATCAGTCAAAAATAAAAATCCACCCTTGGTGTCCCCGCAGATGCAGGATAAATAACAACAACATTCATGTAGTGCAGTTAGAGTAGGTACAGTATAGCCTTGTAGTAGTGGTGAAAACAGGGCCGGTGCAAGGTTTCGGGATGCCCTAGGCAAAGGTTCACATTGCAGATCCTGTTTTCCCCCAAACCCTCCGCCCAGCTCACAGACAAATAAACAGTGCCCTAATAATATTTACATGACCCGAATTAAAACACAGAAAATATATATTTTTTTGGTTTGGAGTGTACTTTGGGGGTTACAGCACCCTTTAACGGTCAAGCCAGCCGACCCTTTACTTATGACACAGGCGCACGCTTGGCACTACTTTGTTGATGCACGTGCGGCTACTGCGCACACAATTCACAAACACAGAAAATATTTTTTTTTTTTGGTTCGGACTGGAGTGTACTTTGGGGGTTACAGCACCCTTTAACGGTCAAGCCAGCCGGCCCTTTACTTATGACACAGGCGCACGCTTGGCACTACTTTGTTGATGCACGTGCGGCTACTGCGCACACAATTCACAAACACAGAAAATATTTTTTTTTTGGTTTGGACTGGAGTGTACTTTGGGGGTTACAGCACCCTTTAACGGTCAAGCCAGCCGGCCCTTTACTTATGACACAGGCGCACGCTTGGCACTACTTTGTTGATGCACGTGCGGCTACTGCTCACACAATTCACAAACACAGAAAATATTTTTTTTTTTGGTTTGGACTGGAGTGTACTTTGGGGGTTACAGCTCCCTTTAACGGTCAAGCCAGCCGGCCCTTTACTTATGACACAGGCGCACGCTTGGCACTACTTTGTTGATGCACGTGCGGCTACTGCACACACAATTCACAAACACAGAAAATATATATTTTTTTGGTTTGGACTGGAGTGTACTTTGGGGGTTACAGCACCCTTTAACAGTCTAGCCAGCCGGCCCTTTACTTATGACACAGGCGCATGCTTGGCACTACTTTGTTGATGCACGTGCGGCTACTGCTCACACAAATCACAAACACAGAAAATATTTTTTTTTTTGGTTTGGACTGGAGTGTACTTTGGGGGTTACAGCACCCTTTAACGGTCAAGCCAGCCGGCCCTTTACTTATGACACAGGTGCACGCTTGGCACTACTTTGTTGATGCACGTGCGGCTACTGCGCACACAATTCACAAACACAGAAAATATATATTTTGGTTTGGAGTGTACTTTGGGGGTTACAGCACCCTTTAACGGTCAAGCCAGCCGGCCCTTTACTTATGACACAGGCGCATGCTTGGCACTACTTTGTTGATGCACGTGCGGCTACTGCGCACACAATTCACAAACAGAAAATAATTTTTTTTTTGGTTTGGACTGGAGTGTACTTTGGGGGTTACAGCACCCTTTAACGGTCAAGCCAGCCGGCCCTTTACTTATGACACAGGCGCACGCTTGGCACTACTTTGTTGATGCACGTGCGGCTACTGCGCACACAATTCACAAACACAGAAAATATATTATTTTTTTAGCACTTGGGGGGAGCACCCTTGATGGACAGAGCACCCCCTGGACAACACTACAGCACCCCTTTAGGACTGGGACACTGCACAGGACTTTGGAGTGGACACAGCCCCTATGGAGAACTGACTGCACAACACAGTTCAGCCAGCCCCTATGGACTTTGAAGTAGTGGACACAGCCCCTATTAACAACAGCAGCACAGCACAACACAGCCAGCCCCTATGGACTTTGAAGTAGTGGACAACAGCAGCACTACACTACACTACACTACACAGCCCAGCCAGCCCTAACTCCCACCCTCCCTCTTCACTGTCCACAGCCGAGTGAGAAAATGGCGCCAACGCGGGTACCATATATAGGATCCAAAACCCGCGAGACTCGGAAGGCGGGATGATGACGTTTTGCCTCGATTTCAGATCCGAGTCAGGCGGGAAAAGTCGAGCCTGACTCGGATCGGACTCGGATCGGGGGGGCTCGGGGGGGTTCGGATTTCAGAAATCCGAACCCGCTCACCCTTAGTTAGAAGTGAAATAAAATCTAGTTGGCTGAAAAACTGCAATCAGTCAAAAATAAAAATCCACCCTTGGTGTCCCCGCAGATGCAGGATAAATAACAACAACATTCATGTAGTGCAGTTAGAGTAGGTACAGTATAGCCTTGTAGTAGTGGTGAAAACAGGGCCGGTGCAAGGTTTCGGGATGCCCTAGGCAAAGGTTCACATTGCAGATCCTGTTTTCCCCCAAACCCTCCGCCCAGCTCACAGACACATAAACAGTGCCCTAATAATATTTACATGACCCGAATTAAAGTGATGATTCCCCCTGCAGTGCCCCCAGTAGTAAGGACCCCTGTAGTGCCCCCAGTTGTAATGCCCTTGTAGTGTGCCTAGTAGTAATGCTCCCTGCAGTGCCCCCAGTACTAATGCTCTTGTAGTGCCCCCAGTAGTAATGCTCCCTGCAGTGCCCCCAGTGGTAATGCTCCCTGCAGTGCCCCCACTAGTAATACCCTTGTAGTACCCCCAGTAGTAATGCTCCCTGCAGTACCCCAGTAGTAATGCCCTTTGAAGTGTCCCCAGTAGTAAGCCCGCTGTAGTGCCTCCATATGATGCCCCAGTAGTGCCCCCTGTAGTAAGCCCCCCCCAGTGCGCACGCGCACACACTAAAAAAAATACCTTAAACTCCGCTCCAGTGCCTGCTGCCGTCCCCGGCGCTCGCTCTTCAGAACTATGGGAGTGATCCGAGAGTGCACTGCGGGACCCGGAAGCCGGAGCTCAGGAGGGAGCTCTGGTCCTGATTCAGAGCCGGACGCTCTGACCAGAACGCTCGCTCTGAATCAGGGCCGTCTTAGTAAAATTTGGAGCGTCCTCCTGGATGCTCGCATAGCTGTGGGTTACCACCCACAGCTTATGCGAGCGTCCATGATGATGGTCGCGATGGTCAAGACCATCACGACCATCGGGCTTGCGATGGAGATCCTGCGGTAGGGTCTCGCTGCCGCAAGCCCTGGAGTGATTTTGGCTCTATCAGAGCCAAAATCACTCCCACTGACATCACTAGTGATGTCAGTGGGGCCGGCTTCAGACGGTAGGCGTTCCCATGGGAACGCCTCCGTCTGGCAGCCACGCCCCCGGCACGCCCACCAAAGGGGGCGTGCTGTCAGTCACCATCGACAGCACGCCCACTTTGGTGCGAGACCCGGAGCGACAGCTTGGCTGGGGGGGGTGGGGGGGAGAGAGGAGCCGGGCGCTCGCTGGTAACACAATCTCAGCGGGCACCCGGCAAATGGAGGGTGCAGGGGGTGCAATCGCTCCATAGCAATCGCACCCCCTGCATCCTCCGTAGTTAATACAGACTCAGAAGCACCCTCCAGTGGCCGGCGCCCCTAGGTAGCTGCCTAAGCTTGCCTAGTGGAAGCGCCGGCCCTGGGTGTAATGTTTCTAGTGTTGATACAAGTAGGTGAGAGACCATCTCTCGAAAACATATGAGTTAAAGGGGGTATCCACTTAGCAATTTAACCAAGCAATTGCATGATAATGACGTCGTTATCGTGCAATCGCTTGCAAATTGCGCATGCATCGTGCATGCATCGAGCATGTTTTGGTCGGAAGCGACCATCGATGCGCCTGCCCGCTGGTCGCTTCCGACATCCGACATCGCCCGTACATACTGGTCAACCTGACGATCTCATCAGGTTCAGCATGTGCGGGGATGAGGGATGTGCCTGCCTGAACGAGTGAACGTTCAGTCTAGGCACATCACTAGATATACAAACGAGAGCACGATAGCAATGTCGTAATCGTGCTCTCGTTTGTATATCTATCTCAACATCATCCAACTTCACACTCCGGCAAAGGTCACTGAGCAACTTCAGGCAGTGGTGTTACTTGACACAAGAGCTTACATTCTTGCATAGTGGCAACGTCACTTCTCTGTCCTTGCACAGTTGCAGTCATCTTAGAATACTTACACTGGATTACTTGGTCACATCCTTCCATCCGCAGTTAGTTACACTATGTACACTGGCAGGTGTTATCACATACATCATGAGTGTCTCTCACAGTGACCACTACTCCACTCTCAGACAATACAGTTCAGCAGCCTTCTGCCCTTTCAGTACTCTTGTACTTGGCATTAACTATGCTCACTTGTCACAAGGGTTGACAATCACCTGTGCTGCTGGCAGTGGCGGGCTGGGTGCCATGTGCCCCCCGAGACGCAGCACCATGTCTGTGTCTCTGTAACACAGCTGCCTGCACCGTGCTTGTGTAGCGCTGCCCGGATGGAGTTCGGTCAGCGCTACACAGTGACTGACAAACACACAGCCGCCAGCGCCGGCAGCTGTGTGTTTGTTTTGAGTGGCAGCCAATGAGAGTCTGTCAGACTCTCACTGACTGCTGCTGAGCCCACTGCAGGAGCCGCTCCATCTTCCGGCTCCTGCAGTGGGTAATGGGAGAGACATCATGGCGTCATGACGTCTCTCCCATAATGCAGAGCGGCCCAGGAGACGAACGAACGGAGGAGCAGATGACGGCGGCGGGAGCGGGGATTCAGGTAAGTGTTTTTATTTTATTATTACGTGTGTCTACCGCACTACAAGGGGGAGACCACTACTGGGGTCACTACAAGGGGGGGGATTACTACTACTGGGGGCACTAAAAGGGGGAGAGCACTACTGGGGGCACTACAAGGGGGGGACTACTACTGGGGGCACTACAAGGGGGGGACTACTATTGGGGACACTACAAGGGGGAGAGCACTACAAGGGGGGGACTGCTACTGGGGGCACTACAAGGGGGAGAGCACTACTGGAGACACTACAAGGGGAGAGCACTACTGGGGGCACTACAAGGGGGAGAGCACTACTGGGGGCACTACAAGGGGGAGGCCACTACTGGGGGCACTACAAGGGAGGGGGACTACTACTGGGGGCACTGCATACGGGGTACCACTACTGGGGGCACTATATAAGGGGTTTACTACTGGGGGCACAAGGAGCACTGCACAGGGGGGACCACTACTGGAGGCACTATATAATGGGCTTACTACTGGGGGCACAAAGGGCACTGCACCGGGGGGACCACTACTGGTGGCACTGTATAAGGGGCACTGCATAGGGGGATCACTACTGGGGGCACTACTGGAGGCCTGCATAAGGGGGTCCTCTATTGGGGCACAGGGGGCACTGCATATGGACACCACTACAGGGGGCTGTCCCATATCTTTATTTTTACTTTACATTAATTCCATATGGACCCACCTCCTCCCTGGAACACTGGAGGAGGGGGGGGCGCCGTAGCATGCATGTGCTTCGGGCAGCCTGGCTGCACGCTACTCCTCTGCCAGGGCCATCTGCATGCATTTGCCCTCCAGGCTTAAAGTTGCCAACCAGCCCCTGGCTGATGGGGTGTTAGACTTTCCTCATTAGCATAATGCACATTAACTAGATAGACATTTAGGGGCATATCCAATTAGCCGCGGGGTAAACCCTGAGACTAATAGTCGCGCTGGTTGGTATTCAATTACCTGGGATTCCACGCGCGTGAGTCCTCGAGACCCCGCGCGCGAGTCCCTGCTGTCAGTCTTTACCTCGCACCTCATGTAGGTGCGAGGTAAAATCCTTGTAAAGCCGTCCTATTCGGCCTCGCGCAAGAGGGAATAACACACTGAGGCCCTGATTCAGAGCCGGACGCTCTGAAAGAGCGCTCGCTCTTAATCTGGGCGTTTTCTTTTTTGGAGCAGCCTACTGGCCGCTTGCATAGCTGTGGGTTACCACCCACAGCTATAGCAAGCGGCCAGGTTGATGATCGCGATGGTCAAGACCATCGCGACCATTGGGCTTGCGACGAGACCCTTGTGGTAGGGTCTCGTGGCCGCAAGCCCCAGATAGCTTTCGGCTCTAACAGAGCCGGAAGCATTCCCACTGACATCACTGGTGATGTCAGTGGGGCCACCCCCAAACGGCAAGCGTTCCATTGGGAACGCCTCCGTTTGGCCGGCCACCCCCTGGCCCGCCCACCAAACGGGGCGAGCTGTCACTCACCATCGACAGCTAGCCCCCGTTGGTGCGAGACCCGGAGCGACAGAGCACCCGTCGCTAGCCGGGTCTCGCGCATGCGCATGATGGAGCCGGCTCTGTCGTGCCCATGCCCAGTGGCCAAACATCGACCCGGTTGCGAGCGCTCAGCGCCCTCAGGCCCTGATTCCGCAGTTCTCGCAGAATGAGTGTGTTCACGTGCGTGAGTCCTGTTCGAATGACGCAGGGAAAAAGCTATTTGATTGAATATCTAATCCCCACGTCGCGGGACTTTTGCCCAGCAATTAGTCGCGGGTGAACTCCCGCGGGGTTAGGGGGGTTAGGTTAGGTTAGTTTTTACTTACCTCAGGACGTTCGGGATTTCCAGCGCTGTCGGGCTGCCACTGCTTGGATCTGTTCAGCTGTCGGGCCGCCGCTGCCGGGAATCGAACCATGCGGCCGGCGGTATTTCATTCCGATTCTGTCAGTTTCCATTAAAATACAATGTAACATCATTTATATAATGTCACAATGGGAACAGCTGCAAAAGTCCCTCTAGATCACAAGTAAGCAACTGCTGTCTCCTTAGCAGCTGTGGAATATACCATATGGGTAAGATTATGATGGATTTTTGGAAGAAGAAGGTGACACACGCAGCTGCGTAACATTTTACATCAGCTGATAGGCTGATTGTGGGCTATCCTTTTGTTACACCCAAGTGTTGAAGGACTTAGATTAATAAGTATGAGTTTCATCCCAGATATGTTATTCTAAGGTATACAATCGGGAAACTGTCTGCCTTAATACCGGCAGCTGGCTTCCCGACTGTCATATCCCGGCGAGCGTGAAATGCTGGGCGTCTATATCTAGACGCCTGTCATTTCCCCGACGCCGGGCACTGTGAGCGGACAGCCGTGGGGGGGAGGGTTAGGTTTAGGGCACCCGGGGGGGACTTAGGGTTAGGCACCCCCCCGGGAGGGTTAGGGTTAGGCTAGGGGGAGGGAGGGTTAGGGATAGGCACCCCCCCGGGGGACTTAGGTTTAGGCAGCGGGGAAGGGGGGGTTAGGGTCAGGCACTTAGAGGGGGGATTAGGGTTAGGCACTTGGGGGGAGGTTAGGGTTAGGCACCCCTAAGGAGGGTTAGGTTAGGTTAGTCATTACTTACCTTAGGGACGATCAGGATTTCCACCGCTGTTGGGCTCTGCTGATCTGTCGGGCTGCCGCTGCCGGGAATCGAACTGCCGGCCATGCGGCACCCGGGTTGAAGAGGAGATTTGAGAGGCGTGAAGAAACAGGTGGCTTGAGCCAGAACTTCCTCATTTATTGATATGAGGAGGCAGAGATACAGCAGTGGATGATGGGCCTGAAGGCGAGGACAGGAATAGAAAGTCTTTATTAAACAGCAGGTTGGAATGGGACTGGATATATAATACTGTAAGAATGGGCGGAATCGGACTGGGACTAATGATGCTGGATTGAGAGCTGGATCGGTTTGAGACCAATGTTGATGAATTGAAGAACTTGCTGGATTTGAATTTGATGTTGATGAATTGATGAACTTGATTAATTTGGAACCGATGTTGAAGAATTTAATAACTTAATTGATATGAGTCCGATGTTGATGAATTGATTAACTTAATCGGTTGGGACCGATGTTGATGAATTGAAGAACTTAATTGATAAGAGCCCGATGTTGATGAATTGATGAACTTGATCAGTTGGGACCAATGTTGATGAATTTAAGAACTTAATTGATGAGTCCAATGTTGGAGGCATCAGATGGGACTGATGGTTGGAGTTATCGGCTGGATCCGATGGAGGCTGTAAGAACAAGTCTCAGTGGTAAAACCAGACTGGTGTGCAAGATGGTGTAGGAGACTTGTGTACCATATTTAGGAACTGGATATAACGGACTGGGACTGTTCAGATACAGAGGGCCTGATTCAGACCCGGTCGCAAGTGCAGTCCGTCGCTCCGGGTCTCGTACCAAAGGGGGCATGCTGTCAATGTTGAGTTACAGCACACCCCCTTTGGTGGGCGGGCCGGGGGAGTGGCTGCCCAAACGGAGGCGTTCCCACGTGAATGCCTCCGTTTGGAGCCGGCCCCACCCACATCACGAGTGATGTCAGTGGGAGAGATTTTGGCTCTGTTAGAGCCGAAATCTCTCTGGGGCTTGCGGAAACGAGACCCTACCACAAGGGTTGCCACCCACAGCTAATGCGAGCGGCCAGGATGATGGTCGTGATGGTAAAGACCATCGTGACCACCCTTGTGGTAGGGTCTCGTGGTTGCAAACCCCAGAGAGCTTTCGGCTCAAACAGAGCTGAAAGCTCTCCCACTGACATCACTTGTGAGACATCACATGAGAATACCTACCGTCCCCAAACGGTAGGCATTCTCATGGGAACGCCTCCGTCTGGACAGCCACCACCCCACCCGCCCACCAAAGGGGGCGTGCTGTCTCTCAACATCGACAGCACGCCCCCTTTGGTGCGAGACCCGGAGCCACGGATTGCCCGTCGCTATCCGGGTCTCGTGCATGCGCATGATGGAGCCGGCTCTGTCGTGTGCATGCGCTCTGGTCCACCATCGACCCGGTTACGAGCGCTCAGCGCTTGTGACCGGGTCTGAATCAGGCCCACCATTCCTTACCATTGATGTTTGCCTACCTTTTCCGGTTTCATAGATAAAGTATATTTGCTCCCCTCTCAGCTAAGTACAATACATTTTTTTGCGAGTGGGTAGGTGATGTTTCTATCTAGTTTTCTAAATCTAACATAGGACCTGTTTCAGACCCGATCGCAAGATGCGATCGCTCGCTGGCAAAAAGGGGCCGGATATGTAAATTAAGCGCTCACACTGCGTCGCATTAGGATGCCCACTGTGTGTTAGTGAGCTACAGCAAAGTACGCTCACAAGTGTCTGAAGACGCCCCATTGCCACTCGCAACACACGTCATCTCCGGGAAATGAATGATTAATCGGGGCATCGTGAGCCATCGGAGCTGCTCGTAGCCCTTGAGGTTGCCTTTCCCCGCCGCAAGCACTGCGATCAGTGCGGGCTTAAATACATGCAGGTGACGTGTACAATGATGCTACTTTGCTAATTATGCACGCCCTTTAAACGCCGTTTTGGCGGGCAGACACGCCTGCGTTCGCAACACCACTCCCCGTTCACATGCACCTTCCCCTGTTACCACCCACAAACGGTACATTCTGCCACTCAAAGTAGCGACCTGATAGTGGCTTACAAGCTACCAAAATCAGATCGCACTGAATTATACGCATGCGCAGATGGGCGAAAATCGCTCACAGCGAGCGCGCCTTAACGAGCGGGTCTGAATCAGGTCCATAGACTTTTGATAAAATTGGTGTTAATTGTAGTGTGTGAAACAAATGCTATAACCTGCAGGATTTTTATTTGTTTAAAAGTAATGGTTCTGAGGTATGCGAGTGCTAATTCTGTAACATGGGATAAAAACACTTTACTGTTATAAGACCTGGTGTACAGCCTATCATTTGTTTGACACCTGGTCCTGTCTGGGCAAGAGCCCCACTGCTACACACTGCTGGAGAAGAGACTGAGTGTAGAGCAGGAGCCAAGCCAACTGCTGCCTTCTGCTCAAGGAATAAGACAAGAAGTCCGGCAAGTTAAAGTAAGTTACCTACTGGGATGGGGAAAGCACATTACAGATGTCATGCGGAGAGGCACATTACAGACTATGCCATGCAGGAGGCACATTACAGACATTGTTATTGGGGGAGGGGAGGCACATTGCAGATATTGGCAAGGGGGTCGGAGCAGTGCATTCACTAGGGGGTGCGGACCACTCGGAATGTCAACCTCCAAAATGCAGGGTCCTCCTCAGTGACCGGGAGCCTGGCGCTGCACTGCAATATTAGTGTGCATGGCCAGATTCCCGATCACTGAGGAGGAGCCGGCAGTGCATGGAGAGTCTCTGGGGGCAGCCCGGCATGTCCGTGAGTGCTGTACATGCCCCAGAGCAGGGGTCAGGGAACTTTTTTACCTTTTACCCCAAAATATATTTAAATACACCGACGTTAACCCCTTGGAAAGAAATCATATAGTAGTCCCCCCATATAGTGCCCCTGTAGTAGTGCCCCCATAGTTATGCCCCTGTAGTAGTGCCCCCATATAATGCCCCTGTAGTGCCGCTTGTACAAAAAAAAAAACCACTTACCTTAATCCCCGCTCCTACATCTGCCGCCGTCCTGTCCTCCCGACTGTTCCTCGGAACTATGGGAGAGACGTCATGATGCGCATGGAGAGAGGCGGAAGCTGGAGTTCAGAAGAGAACTCCAGCCTCCAGCTAACGCGGTGCTGCAGGGAAGGAGCCGGGCGCCCGCTGGTAGTAACATCTCAACGGGTGTCCGGCTTAGAGCCTCCCTGCGGCACAGCCGGGCATGCATATGAATCTTCATATGCATGCCCGGCTGTCCGTCCATTACCCCCAGGAATTACATTTTTACCCCATGTGGAGTAATTTACCCCTGCTCCCCGACCACTGCCTCAGAGTGATGATAGAAGGGGTGTGCACTGTGACCACGTCACATTTTTGGTAATGCACGCACTGGGGTTATACTTGCAGCACTGGGTGCCAACTTGCCCAGTTACCCACTGGGTGGGGGGGGGGACACATTACAAATTATGCCATGGAGAGAGGGAGATATGGTGCAGGCTATAATGATGGGGGTGGGGGCTAGTAATCTTTTCTCTATCGCCCAGGATGTTAAAATGTTTAGTTATTGCTTTTTGTATACCAAAAGGGAAGAGCAATCTTAGCATTTGCTACTAACACTATCCAGTCAGATATCTACTATATTGTGGCATTAAGTATACACATTTGTATGATGGATGTATGTCTGGTGCAAATGTTATTGTTTTGTGCATCTAATTCAAGTAACGTAAGTAGACTTTATTTGCCTGTGTCTTTTCCTTTGTAAGTTCAGTGCGCAAATCCATTCAACTCAGCTCCACAATGTGTTAATGTGCTATGGTATACACCCACATATCAAACCCGTAGTCTATTTCTGAGAATGCAATACTTTTTTTGACACGTTCAAATGAAAAATTAATTTCTATAAGTTAAACTAAAATGAGGAGGCAAAGTGCTAATTAAACTTAACCTCAAGATTTGCCTAATCTGCATACACAAAAAATGTTTTCACTAATCTAACAATCTGATTCTTATCTGTTCTATTGTTTAACTATTTGTACACACACAGAATACGCTAAGGGGCAATGCAATTTGGAATGTTGTTGGCAGTGTGCCTTCAGAACGAGGTGCGACCACTTCGTAACAGCGAAACATTGCACCTGCGACATTGCTCATATTACCTCACACCCCCTGTGCAGTGAAATGAGCGATGGTGGGCTACTGTAAATGGACCCAAAACTGAATTGCCCTGCTAAGTATGATGCCCGGCTGAGTATGTAAAGTAAATTAATTTTTTAATCAGCGATTATTCATCATGTCCACAAACACAGCAACGCAATTGTTTCCAAATGCTGGACACTCAAAATGGTCACTTGGACGAAATATATAGCTTGTAGATCTTTTTCTGTCCTACGCAACCAATGGCAGGATTATGCTTGTATCACAAATAACAATTGTTAGGCATCTGGCCGCTTATAGGTAGCACAGTTTTATACTCACACTCTCTGAGACTAAGGGCCTGATTCAGAGCCGTTCGCTATTTGCGTTCGTTCGTTCAAAAACAAGGGGTGGCTATTCAAATGATCCGTTCGCACATTGCAGTCTGTTCACACCTCTAAGTCTGAACGAGCGAGCAAAACATATGCTCGTTTATTTGTTAAAAACGCCCCCTGGCCGCTCGCACCATACGTCATGTCCGCTATTTATTAGATTAATCGAGTACATCGAACAGGCTATGAACTGCTCGCTATTCTTGTGGTTGGTTTTTTCAACCGCTATTTTGCGAGCAGTTCTGAGTTAAAAAAAACCAAGTGACGTGGTCAATGACGCTGCTGTATTAATTATGCACTCCCTTGAAACGCCCGTTTTGACCTTTAAGCACGCCTGCGTTCGGATCTCCACTCCCCGTTTTCAAGCACCTTCCCCTGTTACCACCCACATACGCCTCATTCTGTCACTCAAAATAACAGGCCCTCGCTATATTGCGTACCAACGATTTTCAGCCGCACTGACTGGTTCGCGCATGCGTACTAAAAACCGTACGCATGCGCAGATGTGCGAACATCGCTCGGAACGAGCGTACTGCCGCTAGCGAGTGGCTCTGAATGAGGGCCTAAGATCCATATTTTAAAATGTGCTGTATTTATTAGAGGTGTAATGTACATCCCTAGGAAAGGACTATTGTACATTTTCCATGTATTACAAACAGCAAAGAATTCCTGGTACATAGAACTATCACAGCTGTGGAAATTGTCTTGTAAAGCACATGCATTACTTTATCTGGTCTAAGGGCCTAATTCAGAGATGGACTTATGTTATTATGATTAATTAACAGTTATATAGCCAAGAGTGGGGAGTGCGGGTACTAATTGCCTGGGCCAGGGCTTGTTGCAGGGGACTGGCACAGTGCCAGAGTCTACTCGTTTGTGCCACCGGCACAACGAGTAGCTCAGGTGGCTGCACAAGGGGCCCCTCCGCACTTCATATATTTCTCCTTCAGGAATAAATAAAAAACACAGCGCTTAGTGGATATGTATATATACTAAAAATTCCTCAAATGCGGCTTAGTTGACTATAAATAGTTTTAGATATTATTAAATTATATTTCTATTCAACTAAGCCACATATGAGGACTTTTTAGTATATTATATACCTATCCACTAAGCGCTGTTTTATTTATTTATTTATTTATTTATGTTATTACTTTCAATTAGGAGTTTCACAGTCTCCATTTAACAGCTGGTATCAGACAGGCACCACTCATTCTCTCTTTCCTGCATTCAGGGTCTGATTTAAGGTGTTCAGTTGGTTGTAGTGAAGCGATTTTTTTTACTGTGTCCATTCAGCATCACAGTTCAAATTTCAGATGCACACAGAGATAAGTGTATTGAAAATGTAGAGACTGTTCCTGTCTAGTGACAGGGAAATGGCTTAGCACACGCACAGAGATGGTGCATCTTATGGGCATGTTATGGGAGTGCCACGGGGGTTTTTGGGAAAGTGGTTGCATACACAGGCGCTCAACCGCTCACAAAGGAAGCCACACTCGGATGGAGAAACTGCACCTGCCGTAGGCTGGTGCAAGTTTCGATGGTGCTACCGATGGTGGCATCTAAGGATGCACCAATCTGTATTACTGCATGTATGAATGCTAGAGGTGGGCACATTTGGACACGCAGATGAGTGACCAACAATAGATACAACTGTGGGCGCTTCTGCATCCACCTCCAAATCAGGCACCCAGAGTGGTAATGCGTCCAAATTTATGAGGCCCTGATTGAGCAACAAACTTGATATAGGGCCCAATTCAGAGATGCAAGCTATTGCAACCGATCTTTTGCAGTGTGACTGTATCTTTATGCCAATGATGCTGCCAATGGTACTCATACAGATACACCCACTGGCTGCTCCTACTGTAGTGTTTTAAGATGCACCATATGTGATTGCACCAGCCCTATGACCGTTTGTAATTTGCTACCATACATTACCAGACTTTTGTACCAAATGGTAAACTGATTGGCTGGTTGAAAATATCATCTTTAGATGTGTGGCCATCTGTAGTGAAATGCAGCTGTATACAAGTAATGGCTCATTAGTGAACGCTGCTGTAACTACTCAGTTATTAGAGTATTGGGAAGGTGTAAAGGGAAGTATTTGGCAGAGGAGACAATAATTCCTTGTTACTAATGACAGTGACACAGACTATGGTGGTACAGACCATGGGGTATATTTACTAAAGTGAGAGTTTTTAGAAGTGGAGATGTTGCCCATAGCAACCAATCAGATTCTAGCTATTATCTTCTAGAAGGTGCTAGTTAATTGTTAAGTAGAATCTGATTGGTTGCTATGGGCAACATCTCTATTTCTAAAAACTCTCACTTTAGTAAATATACTATATTATTCCATAATACTGACATCATTGAGTAAGTTTTCAGTTATCCAGTATAACTTGTCTTTGTTACAATTCACTGCATACTGTATAACTAATAAGTAAGCACTAGAAGAAAGGATTGGCATATTTATAATTCATATTTGCCACTAGTAATCAGCATCGATTGTGATTTTAATACATTTTCACCTTCCTAGGTGGATTCCAGATGCCTGTAAATCTTTTTCCCTTAAACTCATCTATGGACATAGTTACATTTGCCAGAGTCAGTGAATCTTGCTGTACGAGGAGCTTACAGGGGACAGCTACAGCAGACTTTGGGCCTGAGTCGCACGCAAAATGGCTGTAGTTTTCTAGGCAGTCGCGGAACCCAGATTTACCCACTTGTGATAATGGGAGAATAAGTAGGGATAATGAGGGGGTTTGTGCATCTGCAAGCAGAAAGCCATGACGCCCATTGTTTTTATGCCATTCACCGCAACCATCATCATTAGTATCGGCACTTGCGGCAGCCCCATGCTAGGAGCAAGAGATCCATCAGAAACAAGCTTCCCTTTCCCATGTGCTCACAAATGCACAGAGTTTTACATACACACCCACTACACGACCACAATACAGGGCGGTTTTGTGTGATCGCATTGTCACCGCCCAGTAGATGTACAATTTCACGGAAAGACAGATCAGGCCAAGTTCCTTCCGAATATGATGGACATACACCAAAATGCGTACAGTACATTGTCATCAGCACATACTACCGTGTACCAGCGGCGTCCCTACCTCACATTGGGCAGAGACGGGAAGCCTGTATTCTGCGCAGCGCAGCCGCATGCGCCGGAAAATGGGGGGCGTGGCTTTGTGGGTGGGCGTGGCCTCGATTGAAAAAAAAACTTTTTTTTTTTAAATCGAGGGTGCCAGAGGTGCAGGCTGCCCCCAGGGACCAGCCTGTGTGAAGTGCCGAGTGGCTCCTGTCACTGAGGGGGAGCTAGCACTTTGGTGTCACCCCTCGGCTGGTGACACCCAGGTGCCGTCCGCACCCCCTTTGTGACGCCAGTGCCGTGCACAGAGATCCATCCAACTCAGCATCAGGCCCATTGGCTTACATCTGGAATGCATAGTGCAAGTTTGCATATTGTGTTTGGGGCTTTGTATAAAAAGTTTATTTGTGTCCATAGTCTAACAAGGTATGTAGTTCTGTAATAAGTGAAAACAATTTGCTTATGGTTATACTAATGCTTTTGGAACATTTGATTGTTTGGCTGGCAAACAATAGTTTGTAGAAAACAAATAACACTGTAATGCAGAATGAAATTTGGTATCTGAAGGGTTATACGCTACACACACTTCACTTCACACAGTGGGATCTTTAGCAGGTTGATGGATGGTGCCGCTAGAAACTATGGGAACACAAGTCAGGAGGTGGAGGAGTTAATTAGAACGATCGGGGGTCACCTTCAAAGGTGAGCATTAGAGTAATGTTTTAATAAGGCCTTCGTTTATCTGGAAATGCTGTCACTGTGCATAATTACTAGATGTTTAATACGCTAGTCGGGAAGAATGTCCTCTCAGAAATGCCAACACTATGTAAGATTATGCAGCTGATCAAAGGATGTCCTTATTGGGTTACTCTTTGGTAATTGCTTTCCTGCCGAAAATTGGCAATGTGTGAGTTCAGTGTGAAATGGTAAATTCAAAATGTGATCTACAATATGCACTCTTCACAGTGTATAATATATTATAGTACACATCATAATAAAATTAAATGTTGCAGGCTTAAAGAGAATAAAATCATCTAAAATGTGACTAGATGCTTATGGACATATACAATTACCTGCAGGATTTATTAATAAACCCGTGTAGTTATTGTCCTGTGTACCTCGTGCCGAATTTTGAATGTGCGCGCTCCCGATTTGATCACTATCCAAAAAAAAGCCTCGCTCATTATTAGCATAGCGTTGTGAGAGGGCTTGGGCATGTCATATAAAATATAACTATAGGGTCTCATTAGCATTATGGTGTTATATGTAAAAAAAAAGTGTATTCAATATTAACGTTTTCAAATATTGTTTAATTAATTAAGTAAGATGTCTACTCAATATTTTTTAATTCATAGCACCATAATGACAATAAGATCATTTGCAAATTATGTTGTTAATTTTTTCTGTTATCTATGATCTTGGATACACTAGTGATTTTCAGTTGTGAGGTTAAATCTCATGAGATTCATTGTTTAAGAAAAACTGTGCAATTCGATTTTTATTTATACTATTAATCTGATGAGATTAATATCATGACAGGAAACAAACAAACAAAACAACCTTCCTGTGTTGAGTATATAAAATGAGCATTTCCTGCCCAGAATCATCTAAAATCTTTTTGCAAAAGTAATTTCCTATCCCTTGTAAATTCTCTGAATAAGATTAATTGATTGAAATCATGCCACATGATTAAATTGCAGCAGTAAGGAGACTATTACTGAATAATTACAAGTCTCTTGTATAGGATAGGGCATTGGAGACGAGATGTGGTATCCTGACCACAGGGATTCTGGCGCTCAGAATGCGGCGCCGTTATCCCGACACTTGTCAGAATCCTGATGCTGGCATCCCGACCGCCAGAATCCTGAAGGTAATTAGCTAGGTTGGGGGGAGGTTTAACATTAGGGTTAGGCACTAGGGGGAAGGTTAGGGTTAGGCACTAGAGGAATGATTAGGCACTAAGGGGGAAGGGTTAGGTTTAGGGTGTGGGGAGAGAGAGGTTAGGTTTATGCACTAGGGGGATGTTTGGGTCAGGTACTGGGGAGGGAGTGTAGGAAGAGGGTTAGAATACTGATTGACAAGTGTCTGTATTTTAACCCTGTTGGGATGCCAGCGTCGGTATTCTGACCGCCGGGATCACGAGCGCCCGCATTCCATACCCATCCCTTTGGAGACAATTAGATACAAAATGAGTAATATCATTTATGATAGTCACACAACTAAAATTTACCTATGTAGCCCAATGCTTATTGTTGAAAAACAATTTACTCTTTAAACGGATTTACGATTCTGCAGAGAGCAGCTACATTGTTTCAGCAAAGTAACAACAACAAAAACAACATACAGTAACAGCACTGGAGGCATACTACAATTTCTATTGTAATGGGTATGGAAGGCAGGAAGTACAGACTGCTCTTTTGAAATTTACTTGGCAAACGTTGGCTGATATGTCCAGCTCTAATGTAGATAGTTTGGAAATTACTATAATGAATGACTATTTTTCATTAGTAATCAGTAATAAAAATTATCAGTAATATACTGTATTATCCGTAATAATACTTAATAAATAATGTTACTATCAATACGGGGATACAAATTTCAGTCCTTCTGTAAAGTTCTTTAAGTACTATATTTTCTTGAGAGTGGAGGTTTAGCAGCTCCTTATGGCCCATATTACACTATCGGTAATGGCACTCTATGAATTTTCTATACAATGATAGACCATTATTCAATACCTTGCAAATATAGCACAGGTTCTCAAACTCGGTCCTCAGGACCCCAAACAATGCATGTTTTCCAGGTCTCCTCACAGAATCATAACTGAAATAATTAGCTCCACCTGTGGATCTTTTAAAATGTGTCAGTGAGTAATGACTATACCTATGCACCTGCAGGGTGACCTGGAAAACGTGACCTGTGTTGGGTCCTGAGGACCAGGTTTGAGAACCAGGAACTGAGGAACAATGGATGGTAAGGCAAGTTACTCAGACATACTTGATGATATGTCTAGCAATGTGTGTGTGTGTGTGAGAGAGAGATAGAGAGAGAGAGAGAGAGAGAGAGAGAGAGAGAGAGAGAGAGAGAGAGAGAGAGAGAAAGAGCTTAGTTGCACACAGAAACAAAGTCAGGCAATTTGTGAGGGTTTTTTGGTGCGCTGGGTTAGAAGGCTGGAGGTGTGTGAAGGTTGACTTGCATTAGTGCATTAGGACCTCTCAGTAACAGCACTGGCAATATGTGAGATTTAAGGTGCACTGGGTGACAAGGCTGGCAATATGAAGGTTGAGTGGCACAGGGTGATAAAGCTGGCATTGTTTATTTGTCCAAAAGCTTCAGGTAACAGGGTTGGCAATGTATGAAGTTTGATGTAGCCTTAGTAGTACTGCTGCCAATGTGTAAAGGTTAAGGTGTGTTAGGTTGGCATTGTTCGAAGATGTTGCTACTAGTACTAGAGGACAATGCTGTAATTCTTATTCTATATATGCTGAGATGCACTGGGCAGTAATGTTTGAGAATAAAGTATAAAGTAAATTAATATTATATATTAGGTTATACAGTTAGCAATATTGTGAAAAAATATGATGTGTGAGAGTTCTGGCGCATTGCATGATTTGACTGGCAGCAAATGAAACGTCAGCATCACTTTCTGTCCCCTAGCTTCACTGTTATGTAACTGATATATCTAAGCATATTTGGTGGTTATCACTGAAACACAAACATGTGTAAATGGGAAGTGTTATTTGTTCAAGCAGAGAGATGTTACTGCAGAAGCCAATACTGTAGCCTGAGCTCTCAAGTACATGGGATGGAAGAGAGACTGCATTACCAGCAAAAAGCAATATAGGTAATGAGAAGCATGAGAATGAATGGCAGGCAAAGACATGCTAAATTAATTTGTTTGCAAACTGTTGCAAAAATAGGTGTTAGAGGATATCAGAGTACAAAGAGATCAAGAACAGCGTTAGTAAGGCTTAAATAAGATATCGGTCTCTCAGGGTCAATCTTTCATAAGTTCTGATTGTTTTGATCCAATAGATACTTGGGGGTTTATTTACTAAGCAGTGTTAGGAGACAGAGTGAAAAGTGATAAGAACGTGATAAGGTGCCAGCCTATCAGCTCCCAACTGTCATCTCACAGGCTGTTTGAAAAATGACAGTTGGGAGCTGATTGGATGGCACCTTATCACTTTCTTATCACTTTTCACTCTGTCTCCTAACACTGCTTAGTAAATAGACCCCTTGATCTATTTATTTTCAGTCATTCACATACATTGAATACAACTTTTCTTACACTGTGGCAGTGATCATTAAGATTTCCCACCTGCACCCAACAAATGGAGCAGCTGTTGTCATTAATTCAGACTTATGAATTATATATGTTGGTTTTCAGTTCTTTCCATTAATTGAATACAACTTGGTCTAGAGGAAGACAAAACAAAACCTCCAGTTACAATTGCTAATTTTGCCTCATGGGACTAAAATTCCTCCATGGCCATAAAATTGGCAATAAAATAAATGTATGGTATTAATCACCTCCATAATGTCCACTAATATAGCTACATTTATTTTTGTAAGAGAAGTATCCAAGGCATTTTTGCCATCATCCCTTCATGTGGTAATGAATCAGTGACAGATCTAGAAGTGGTACGTGATTTAGCATATCCAATCCCTCCATAGTCTGATTGGTCGATGACCAGTTTCATCCACCAATCAATATGCTACTGCAGCCGCATGACGTCTGTGCCTGAGTAGTGGGCAGAAGAAGCCCTTATGCTGATGGTACATCGCTCTTTTTTTGCATTCACAATTTGTCCATAGAATGTGTCTTAGGAACTTAAAGTTCATTATAGAAGTCTTTGAATTGATCGTAGATATATTTATACATACTGTACTGTAATAACTAGGTCACCACTAAAGTACTTTTCTTAAATAAACAA
Source organism: Taudactylus pleione (assembly GCA_031769625.1). Lineage (NCBI taxonomy): Eukaryota > Metazoa > Chordata > Amphibia > Anura > Myobatrachidae > Taudactylus > Taudactylus pleione. The sequence goes on along the minus strand of JAUIMM010000255.1, from coordinate 5,722,067 downwards.
ACCAAATTATTGTAACCTCTCTTTATAATTGAACCCTTCAATTCCATAAATTCCATTAATAAGTTTGCCTGACTCTGAACCTTCTCTAGTATTCCTATGTACTGTACTGTACTCTATTTTCAAGATATGATCTACCATTATATGCCCGCCCTTGCTCATCTTTCTTTCTAAGTCCTTTCTTTATCTCAGTTTTCCTGAATTGTTTTATATTGAATGTTTACATTATTACCATGGCCTAAGTGCATAACTCTACATTATCTACATTAAATTTCATGTGCCATTACATGGCCAAGTTTGACATTTTGTTTAAATGTTTCTGTGGCAAGTTACTATTTTCTGTTTTAATAGCCCTACATAGCAAATAATTACATCTCACTTTCTAGACCAACTACAGGGTCATTAATAAAAACATTGAATAGGACAATAATGTATGCCATTAATAACTGTAACCCACTCCGAATACTGTATGTTCCATTTACAACCACCCTTTGTTTCCTATGCATCAATCAGTTCACCCATGTACATAATTTTACTCCTAGATCTTGTACCAGTTGCTGATTAAAGGGTAGACACATTACATAGTTGTGCCTGGTGGTTAAAAGACAGACAGATTCTGTCAGTTGTATGATTGGAATGGCCAGGCAGCATCTTTTGCATGGACGTGCGGCTGCAGTAGCAATGGTCATTCACCAATCAGACTGAAGGAGGGGTGGTGGGCTAGTTTACATTACGTACCACCTTTGGATCTGCCCTTGTCCAGTACTCTTGTCCTAGGTGTCAGACTGTTAAATGGTACCATATTAAGGCCCCTATTTATTAATGATCGCAATTGTAATGCGACCTGGGCATGACATTACCACCCATAATCACATTGCAATATGCGATCATAGCGCCTGAATGTATCATCTGGCACATGCAGGGACATGGGCTCCGATGTGCTGGAGAGCAGTCCCTGCGATGAGCTGGAGAGCAGTCCCTGCGATGTGCTGGGGAGCAGTCCCTGCGATGTGCTGGAGAGCAGTCCCTGCGATGTGCTGGAGAGCAGACTGCTGATGTGCAGTCTCATTATGCGCAGTGTAGCCCATAGGCTACAGTGGCTAACGCCATCTCCAGATGGCACTAGCTGCGGGAGCCAATATCCGGAAAGCATTGCATTCCAGATGTTGGTAATCTGGCAGCATTGCATCCCCCATAGAAACCTATGGGTGATGTGGCTGCCAGTGGGAATGGAGGGATCACAGCAGGTATCGGAGATACCTGCTGTGGTCCCTCCTTCATACATCCGGGTGAAACTTAATATTTGTGGTTAACCCCTGAAAAGGGGTGTTTTCAAGGTTATAATCTCAAATATAGAATGATAAATGGGCCCCTAAATGTTTTTGTAAGCTCAAAATATATTACAAGATTTGCACTACCAAATTTACTAAAGGTCAATTTTAACAGATGTTTATAGATTTTAATCTATTTCAAATCAATTTAAATCAATGTTGTGTTTCTTGGGCTAAATCACACATTTACTAACAGACAATTTTTGATTATTTTTTTGTAAGTGTTAGTAAATGTGTGTTTTAGCCCCAGAAACACAACATTGATTAAGATCGATTTGAAATTGATTCAAATCGATACATATATCCCCTAGTCTAGAGGTTCCCAATCACGGTCCTCAAGGCTTTAGGTTTTAGAGAGATCCATGTTTGAGCACAGGTGATTTAATTAGTACCAAACTCAATTTGATATAACCACCTGTGCTTAACCATGGATATCTCTAAAACCTGAACTGTTGGGGAGCCTTGATGACCGCATTTGTGAACCTCTGCTCAAGTCTGAAACTTACCCCCTCAGAAAAACAAATCATATTTGTCAGGGCCGTAACTAGGGTAGTGCGACCAGTGCCATGGCACAGGGCACCGCAGGGCAGGGGGCGCTGTTTGGCCTGTCAATTTTCCTGTTTATTATCATTCTCACTTGTAGCTTCCTCTTCTTTTATCCCCAGCATCTCCTGGCCTCCCCTATCTCTTCCCTGGCCCTTCCCCATGAGACCATGGCCCTTTCTAAGGTACACTATCTTATGTCCCTATTTAAAAAATGGCAGTGGGGGGGGCGCCAATGCTCTGTCTGGCACAAGGCACCAAAACGTCTACTTACAGCTCTGATATTTGTCATGCATGACCGGTCCATTGAGAAACCATGCTGACAGTGTGTTATATAGAATAGTGCACCCCGGAATTCCTACAAATAACATATCCAGAAGTGAGGCTGAGAGCTCTATAAATTCATGGCTTCAATTTTGTTACTCTTTAAAGATTGCAATTGAATGAATAGCTTAATGAAAAGAAGAATACAACATACCAATTAACTGTATTGCAGGGGATGTATTCCATTTCAGTGATGGCTGAGATACATTTTCAAGGATAAACAATGCAGGGAACAAACAATTGACAAAGGTGGAAAGGAGTGTGCACAACTTCTCCCCACCACCAGAATTTCCTTTCCCGAAACATAAGTCTGAAACACAATTAATTAAAGAATGTAATCACCCTCCTGAATCCCTGAGGCTGTCCAAGCAAATTCGTAAGCTCCCTGCAGATCCACAGTGACTAACACACCCTTAAAAGGACGCAAGCCTTTAGTAATTAAGATGGGATTGGGAAAATAATTAATGACTATAAAGTTGTAATTGGTAGGATGATTGATTAGTTGTGCGTGTGATGAGATAGCTGTCTATATTCAGATATTGATTCTCCAGCTCTACGCTGACTGTGTAATTACACAATTCCTTTTCATTAGATTAGCATTAAAGAACATTTTCACGTTGAGTAATTTGCAATTAACGAGTTTGCGTTAAGACCTGGAACTGAATTTAAAGCAATACTAAAATGCTATATTGGGGATTGAACTGCATTTCAAGTGATTTTTTTAATTGCCATAAATACTTGCTATACAGTATTTGTTCCTGTAGATACACTACAGCCTGTCTATTTGTTTATACTGATTATCCCTTAATCTGTGTAATGTATTTAAAGTAGAGATGAGCGGTTTGGTTTCCCCGGAAACCGAACACAACTGAACTTAAGGGTTACGAGTGGATCCGAGTCCCAGCTCGGTTCTTCCAACCAAGTTCGGTTTCCTTCCTGGTGTTGGATCTCTCGCGTTTGAGTGCATATAAAAGTTCTTCCCTCGTGATTGGGTGTAATTTCACACAGGAAAGCCAAGGGACAGTGTGTTGGACTGTGGGCTGGAGCCAGAGGAGTAGCGTGGAACCATGGCGCCCGGAGAAAGTGCATGTCATAGCGCCCCCTCACCCTCCCTGTACTGAACTGTGCCAGTGGGGTATGGCCAGCCTGCGGGGGAATATTGTTGTGAAGAGAAAAACAGCAAACCGTTGCAGTATCATGCTGGGCATTGAGGTACCATTGGGGGAATAGAGGCCCTGATTCAGAGCCGGATGCTCTGACAGAGCGCTTGCTCTGAATCAGGGCCGTCCCTGCTCCTTTTTGGAGCGGCCTCCTGGCCGCTCTCATAGCTGTGGGTGACCACCCACAGCTATAGCGAGCGGCCAAAATGATGGTCGCGATGGTCAAGACCATCGCGACCATCGGGCTTGCGACGAGACCCTGCGGTAGGGTCTTGCTGCCGCAAGCCCAGGAGTGCTTTTGGCTCTATCAGAGCCAAAAGCACTCCCACTGACATCACTAGTGATGTCAGTGGGGCCGCACCCAGACGGTAGGCGTTCCCATGGGAACGCCTCCATCTGGGCAGCCACGCCCCCGGCACGCCCACCAAAGGGGGCGTGCTGTCAATCACCATTGACAGCATGCCCCCTTTGGTGCGAGACCCTTAACGACAGCTTGGCCATCGTTATTCGGGTCTCGCGCATGCGCACGATGGAGCTGCCTCCGTCGTGCGCATGCGCACTTGGGCACCATCGACCCGCTTGTGAGCACTCAGCGCTCGCGAGCGGGTCAGAATCAGGCCCAGAATGCTTCGGTGATGCACTATCTGACATTATGGAGTAGCTCCTTAGACACTGCTTTATTTATGTATAGCACCTAGGATCTGACTTTTATCTCATTTGAATCATTGTTATTACTCAATAGAGGAGATTGTATTATATATTCTGATCATTTAACTTAAATTGACAGTATACATGTGCAAGAGTGAAATTCCATAGGTTGCACAGCTTATGACTGCAATTATGGCCCCAAACAGCTTTCACTGGAGTGGGAACACCTATGTGAACTCCCTTCCCAGCTATGCTCCTACTTTGCAAATATACATTGCACCTATATTAATGTGAGTACTACTAATCATATTCTGTCTACCACCAATATTATTATTCCAGGTCTCCTAATATTTTTTAAAATACCTTTCAAATAACACTTTGCGGTCATGCCTGGGAACACTTCCATTACTTTAAATACAGTAGCAAAGCAGAGATTTTTTTTAAACTCATTATAATTGATGTTTAGGATTTTACCTCAGATGCATCATGATTAAGGCCCTCATTCAGAGCCGTACGCTCTGAGCAGAGCGCACGCTCTGAATGAGGGCCGGGCTCCATGAAAATGGAGCGTCCTCCTGGACGCTCGTATAGCTGTGGGTCACCACCCACAGGCTATACGAGCGTGCATTGTGATGGCCGCAATGGTCATGACCATCGCGACCATCGAAATTGCGAGCCGGAGCCTGCGGTTGAGGTTTTCAACCGCAAGCTCCGGAGTGATTTTGGCTCTATCAGAGCCAAAATCACTCCCACTGACATCACTAGTGATGTCAGTGGGCCGGCTTCTGACGGGAGGCGTTCCCATGGGAACGCCCCCGTCAGGGAGACACGCCCCCGGCACGCCCACCAAAGGGGGCGTGCTGTCAATCAACATTGACAACACGCCCCCTTTGATCGGACACAACGAGCGAAGGACTTTCCTTCGCTCGTCGCGTCTGGCGCATGAGCACGACGGAGCTCCCTCCATCGTGCGCATGCTCAGTCCATAACATCGACCCACTTGCGAGCGGACAACCGCTCGCGAGTGGGTCTGAATCAGGCCCTAAGTCCATTGAAGCACAATGAATGAATGAGGAGAGAAGGAGGGAGGGGATCAAAGAGGAAAGGGGAGAGGAAAGTGCCAATCAGAGAGGGTCAGTGACAGAAGACATTAAGAAAAGGAGAGGAGAGGGGTGGTGACAGAAGCCAATAAGAAAGGAGTGGACAGGGGCAAAGAGTCTATCACAGGGTAGAGAGGGGAGGGAATTAAAGAGGTGAGAAGTGAATGTAATCAATCTGACAGGAAAGTGGAGGTGACAGAAGATGATCACAGAGGAGGGAGGGCCGGAGGGGAGGCAATTTGGGCAGCTTGAGGGTGCATGAAATGTAGAAATGCATCTCAGATCCATAACTTTTTTAGGATATAGAGCAAACAAACTGAGATAAAACCAACAGGTGGCCGTCACACTGTGAAGCACCCCATGAATTCTGGTTTTAAGGATGGCGACCTCTGTCCATTTTGGCACCCAGAGCTCATGCTCCACTGGAACCACCATCGCTGTGCCCCTGGCTGGAGCACTATGTTATGAAAAAAATTGTCATTAGCATGACATCAGGCAATAAGGGTGCCATTAGGAGGACTGGAGTAGGGAGTCAGGACTAGGACAAACTGTACTAGGGTGCCTGGTAAAGCTGGGTATACACTGACAAATATATTGGCCTATCAATTGATCCGCCAATATATGTGGTGCTGGTCGGCTAATGTGTGTACCAGTGATATGTCTGTGAACAACGTTGTTCACAGACATATCTTGTTGGCTGTGCTGCACAGCCAATGGACAGATATATATGCAGATATATCTGTCCATCGGCAAGTGTGTACGGGCAATTAGCCAATCGCCAGTACACATAAAGCGGCAGTCGCGGGGAGGGGGGGGCAATGTGAAGTTCAACAACAGCTGGAGGGCAGCTTATTGCCCACCCCTGTAATCTATAAGGTGCTATATAAATGATAAGTAGAATCTGATTGGTTGCTATAGGCAACAACTCCACTTTTAAAAACCAACACTTTAGTAAATATACCTCTAAGACTGAAGAACAAACTGTGTGTTCACAAACTGCACAGATCCCTGATGAGAGTCTAAGGGTATAGAGATGGGCAAAGCAAGACATTGAACTGATTCGAGCCACGTGATTCAGCTAAGTGGAGTGGCTCCAGACAGTGTCTCGGCGCACGGCTCTTCTGGGAATGCAGACTACAGGGACTTGGAGACTGACTGGGCGGGTCACGATTTTTGCAGGATTTGAATTTCAATCCTGGCATGTGACTTGGGGGGGCAGATGCTGTATCGACACTGTGCTTGCTGTGTGACTGCAGCACCACTCACACTCACTACTTATACCCCACTGCCTGAGTTACAGTTCCTGTGTTTGTTTTAAAACAGAGGCCATCACCTCCTTCTCCCCATCCCCAAATGCAGGAGACTGTCAATCACTTGCAGTCTGCTATCACTCTGCGTCCGATCACGCAGTACCCATTCTGCACATGTGCATAACAGGTCTTGCAGATGTGCAGATTCCAGACTATCGGGAATCTGCTTTTCAGCAGCGCACAGCTGAACGAAGCCCACAGATCTTAAGAGATGCAAAGTGGTCCTTGCAAGCAAGTTCTCAGCTCAAGTGGTACATGAACCGACAACAAGTTTCTCCTGCAAATGCTGCTGCCAGACAAAAACTGACCTTTCCAAGAGACCCACTGGTGATGAGGATAAGTTAACTCAGCACAATAGAGTGAAACACCATTATGAAATCTGGCCAGGCTTAGAATAATTGGCCATAATTATTGACACCTCTATAGTGACTGAATCTGATACAGTAAACATCAATAGAATGGTGGATTATTTTAATGACAGTGTACAAATTAGCATGTCACACAGTCCCTTTGAATGCTGGGAGGACAAAAAGGCAAGTTGGAGCCTGCTATACAGACTAGCTTTGCTTTACTAAAGCTTCTCACCCTCCAGTGTGTACTCGGAAACAGTGTTTAGCACAGCTGGGAACCTTATGAGCAATGTACGTAGAATGCTACTTCCTAGAAATGTGGAAAAACTTTGTTAACCTGTATGTGTTCTTTTTAATATACAACATAAATCCAAGGACAATTCTGTCGTGCACCACTTTTCATTATGGGCTTTGCCAATATTGTGTATACTTGACAGGCAGTGTATATTACTTTACTTTACTGGGGTGTTCATATTATTTTGTATCTTGCAGTGCCATCCATCACCAGCTTCTCATCCAGACATATAGGGTAGTCTCATCAAATAATACAATTATATAATAATTGACTTTGACTAGGCTGTTACTCTGCCTTAAATCATGAGGCCTGTGATTTGCAGTTTGGATTCAGTTTCCACTTTTAAAATCTCATTGGGATTTTGGACACTTGTTTTGTATAGTTTGTTCCATTTCTCGCATTTGTTTTACTTTATAGTTATAATAGTATGTTCCCGGTGGAACGAGATAAGGTTCTTGGATACAGAAGGTTAATTAAGCCACACAAACCTGTATCTTGAAAAAAGATATAATTTATTACAACAGATAACAAGATATGGAAGAATAATAGTTACTTAGCTTCGGAATATAAGATGGTTACACAATCCAGGAGCCTCCTCTCAGAATAGAGATGGAACAAACAATATCCTAGCCACCAGCTGCAGTCTCTGGTCCAGGCATAGGGCAGGCCACTGGAATCTCCTTTGTTCTTCGTTTATATAGTATCCTACTTGTCATACCCATCTAACTCTACTAATATGGGCATAAACCTACTTCAAACTACTCTATTGGTTAACTACTGATAAGGACTTTCTTAAACTCAACGCAAGTGTACATCGCAGTAGACAACGCCTTGTGGATTTATGGCTTGTCTGCTTTCCACATTCCTGTACCATTTCATGCCTGATACACTTCATGTCTGATACACACATAAGAACCATGAATAGAAATGGCTGTCAGTAGCCATTTTGCTATCCCAATACAATCCACCCTTGGGCTTATGGTGTGGAAGACATGTATATCATGTTCACATAGGAATCTTTCCTCCTAATCGGCATTAATTTAACAGAATCCAGCGTGTTACAACATTTCCCTGCACAAAGAAATAATACCTTGATCCCATGATACATACATATTATGATCATAATTCCATAAATAGGCATGTGCAGTAAACCAGTGAACCAACCCCCTATTTCTGAACAGGGTTGAACCACCGTAACCAACTTTCCTCATATTACTGTTTTAAAGGCTGCACTGCTCTCTTGGTTAACAAATGATGTGGAATCTGCTTGGTATAACTTGATTCCCATCTGTAAAGAATGTGGTGGGTTTCAAACGTCCCAATGTACAATTACCAAATCCCCCATAGGGCAACCATTTGTAGGCCTTTCTTCCACAAAGGTAATACACATCATCTGGATGAATATATGGAATATTAGCCAACACAGTGTATACATTGGCCAAAAGATCTCTGCTCTTATCAGGATCAGGTGTTAATTGCATCACGTTTGGGGTATCACTACAATTACGTGTAATGTTTAACAGAGCCCACCATTCCCTGGCAGTATTAACTAATTGAGCTCCTACATCCCATATTTGTAATATCTTCCTACCCACCATGCACTCAAACATAAACAATCCCCTTTTATATGTGAATACTCTAATAAAACAGTGAATAATACATATGATTATATCAAATATATCAGTTACTTATAAGATAATTATTATCAGTAAAGTTCAGTTCAGTTCAATGAAATCTTGAAACATTGGTGAGTGTGTGGATCCAACCAATATAAGGCACAAGTTCAGTCTTGCACAATACACATAAATGTATGTAATGGTTGTGCTGTCAGATCTTATATCTCTGTTGTCCTCCTGGACCCTGTCTCCTGTATAAGAAATCACTCTCTGGCCATCGTCATCTCAGGCACGCCTGTGCCGTTCTCTCACCTCCAGCGACGATCCAACCAGCAACCTGTTGGCTTAAATAAACAGTGTGAGATAAACCATAACAACAAAATAAAATAAGCATTTACTTATCCTGCTGCAATTATCTCTTACACCTGTCTCTATTCTCTTCCTACTAAACATTTCTTAACAACCTTATCATAAATGTTTGTGTCTGTGCACCAGGTATTGTTCTTTTAAAAGATCCACCTTTACCACCTTCCGGTTAACGAAACATATATATATACATATACATCCTGCTCTAAAAACCCCAACATTGTATATATATATGTGAACATTCCTGTTTCCTAAGGAACACATTCACTCATTCAATCATGCTGATGTCAGTTTTGTGAATGGTATGAAGCATAGAAAACCCAATACACTCCATGTTTCTGTAAAATGGGCGTCTTTGTCTGCTTGAATCTTCTTGGACATCCCATAATATCAACAAATCAGTCTGTGTCACACCTTCAGGAAAGTCTCTTATCTTCTATTACTCTGTTTGAGACAACTTCACTCCTGAATGACAGTGTTTTGTAGCTGTTCAGTACAACACTCGTCCTCCATCTTCTTGGTGGCAAACAATGAATTCAAATTGCCAGACTTGTACAGTCATTATTTCACAGTATATGAGGCCTTTATCAGTAGCAAGCAAGGTAGGCTACAGTTCCAGCTGTTGGCAAATGTAACAGGTTTTTGCAATGTCTCAGACCATGGTTTGGATATAAGGAATCCCTTTGACTTGAGCTTGCTTGAATGCAGCGTCAGCTCGGTCATGGCATAACAGTTCTAGCACCATCAGTGCTGTCTTTGCAGTGAATTGCACACCATGTTCTGTTCTCAGTTCACTTGTGCACACACCATTGAAGCTGTAGGTGTGTGTATCAGCATGTCCCACGTCGATCTTCCAGCTTTGGACAGCACCAGTCCATGTAGACTTTGTATCAAATGTCCATTTCTCAGTGTGAAGACTTACAGGGCATCCAGTCTTGTCAGTGACTTGAAAAACAGTCATAGATGTAACAAGCTCGCTAGCCCCTTCTTCTGGCTTTCTGCTGTCAGCTTGTAAAGTTAGCTGCTTTGCTTCAGCAAAGATCCACAACAATCCTGTATGGGTGCAGGCGACACCATAGTCCATGAACCAGTAATGCTCTCTGTCTTGGAAATCTTCCCACCACCGTGGAGCTGTGATCATAAAGAAATCCAGTATGGACAGTTCAAACATTGGTTTAAATTTCACTCGGCCAGCAAGTAGTGCTTTATACTCCTTAATTAGCATGAGAGTTTCTGCCAGTGTCGTTAGCAACTGTGTGTCTTTCAGCTGCTTCAAAACCTTTGGCTGGTAAGGCTTTGTAAGGAAATACACTGGGATGCGAATTTCATTACCAAACACAAAATCTGCAACTTTGTCACTACACAAACCCAGAGTCAGTGTGTCTGTAATGCATGTATGCCCCTTGTGGTTAGTCAGTGTGTCTATACTGCATGTATACCCCTTGTGGTTAGTCAGTGTGTCTGTACTGCATGTATACCCCTTGTGGTTAGTCAGTGTGTCTGTACTGCATGTATGCCCCTTGTGGTTAGTCAGTGTGTCTGTACTGCATGTATACCCCTTGTGGTTAGTCAGTGTGTCTGTACTGCATGTATGCCCCTTGTGGTTAGTCAGTGTGTCTGTACTGCATGTATGCCCCTTGTGGTTAGTCAGTGTGTCTGTACTGCATGTATGCCCCTTGTGGTTGGTCAGTGTGTACCCACCAACCCCTCCTTCACAATGAGCAAGTAAACCATAAACATCATTGGCAATGGATGTTTCATCAGAAAACACATCTTGTTCACTTTTTGCATTATTAAACTCAACAATGACATGTTGATCATGCCATGTAAATTTAATGTTATCATGGGGGAAGTCTTCAGTCTCAGGGGCATGGACATTTACTGAAATCCCTTCTATCTTCCACCCCTTGCATTTTGTCTCATTGGGCAAGGCAAAAGGCATCATCACCACCCCTTCACTTAGCGACACCCCTTTGAATGGCCATGCAAACACATTCTTTTTTTCAATCAGTTTACATTGAATGGCAAGCTGGACAGTGTTAGCCAATACATGCATACCATCATTCACCTCAACAGTACCAGAAACCAATGGCATGCTATCAGAAACCTCATTTGCATTAAAATTTGACTCTGATTTCTGGACATATTCCTTGAATTCATGGATTTCAACATTTTGTTCACATGTTGTCAAATCAGCAGACATTTCCATCACACAACTCCTTCTCTGATCAATCAAATTTCCTGTAGTCTGATGACATTGCATAATTTCTGTTTCAAATTCTATCTGACACACTACTCTGTGTATCTCAAACTCACTAATTTTTACACTTTCTGTGTGTAATAAATCAGCACTTATTTCTGTGCTAGCTGACATCTCAGCTCTTACTTGTGGGGATTCACTCCCCCTCCCTATGGAATTTTGGGACAATGTGAATTCAGGCTTACTCTCTCTGTCTGTGAGACAGGTTTTCTTATCACTGCATTCTTCTCAACAGATTTTACACTTCTTTCAACATATATTGGTCTACGCAAAATGTCACTATTTTTACACTTATCAATACCAGGCAGTGAAAAACCAACATTATGCTTTTTCTGGAAATCAGCCAGCTGAAATCCTAGTTCATCTTTCAACATATTTGCAAATTTCTTAAAAATCTTAAAATGCATTATTCTTGTTTGTTTCAACAACACAAACACAAAGACAGTAAACAGACAACATACAGATATACTGTGTCGTACAGTATACACTCTGTGACTGATCAGGTCACACCTCCCTCATTCACTTATGAGACAGAGGATTTTTTACATGGGTTTGCACAACCCTGCATTTGCACACTACGTTTGCACAGCAATGCTAAAACAATCGACTACACATTCCAAGCAGATTTATGACTATTAACTCTCTGTATCCCACTTCTGACACCACTTTAATGTTCCCGGTGGAACGAGATAAGGTTCTTGGATACAGAAGGTTAATTAAGCCACACAAACCAGTATCTTGAAAAAAGATATAATTTATTACAACAGATAACAAGATATGGAAGAATAATAGTTACTTAGCTTCGGAATATAAGATGTTACATGATCCAGGAGCCTCCTCTCAGAATAGAGCTGGAACAAACAATATCCTAGCCACCAGCTGCAGTCTCTGGTCCAGGCATAGGGCAGGCCACTGGAATCTCCTTTGTTCTTCGTTTATATAGTATCCTACTTGTCATACCCATCTAACTCTACTAATATGGGCATAAACCTACTTCAAACTACTCTATTGGTTAACTACTGATAAGGACTTTCTTAAACTCAACGCAAGTGTACATCACAGTAGACAACGCCTTGTGGATTTATGGCTTGTCTGCTTTCCACATACCTGTACCATTTCATGCCTGATACACTTCATGTCTGATACACACATAAGAACCATGAATAGAAATGGCTGTCAGTAGCCATTTTGCTATCCCAATACATAGTACTATAATCAATCCAATCAGTCAATCAATCAATCAATCAATCAGTCAGTTAATCAGTCAATCAACCTCATTATGGTTTTGGATGTTTGTTTTGTTATAGTGTTTTCCATTCCTCTGATTTGTTTTTTTAAATAATTATATTAACACTGTAATCAATCAATCAATCAATGCTTTACCTGGCTTCTACTAAATACTCAACCTCCATTTACCTGTGCTGGCCTCAGGCTTCTGATCTAGTACTTAATTATACCCCTTTTCCACCAAAATTCTGGGTCTGACCCGGAGTTGGAACAGAGTTCCTAACTGGATCAGACCCAGAATTTAGCCGGCACCGACTCTGAATATTCCCGAGTCGGCGCCGCTCATACCGGAGTCGGGTCTGCATAGACCCGGCTTTCCTGGCATGAAAGTGGATGCTTGGAGATGACGTCATCTCCAAGCACCACTGAAGCCGGATCAATCGGCCGGCTTGCAGCACACTCCAGGTCATCGTGACCCGGAGTGCGCTGTTCTCACAGCAGGGTTTCATGGGCTACACCCATGTTAAACCCTGCTAGTTACCTGGGTTGGATTGCTTGGTCACTCGACCCGGCGATCCAACTCTCTTCCCTTTTACACCAGGGAGCTGCCCAGGTTAACGCTGCAATAATCTGGGTTTTAGCTCCGGTGTAAAAGGGGCATTAGTGAAAACATTCTATAACATCGCATAGTTTTTATTAAACTGCCATCCTGTCTGCTACTGCACTCCATTATGTTTCCAAGATGTGCTAGATTCTTTTTTAAACTGCCATGTGTTTGTGCTGTGTCACTTAGTTTAGCCAGTCGCAGCCTTTGGCCAATATGAGTGAAAACAATATTGTGAGCTGTAAAGTGGTCAAAATTGACTGGAAACATGGTTAATAATACTGTAGGAACAAAAACAGGCCCATTTTCCATTATGTTAGCAGTTGTTGTCAACTTTTAAAGAAATCCAGATCCAAAACCGTATCCAAGTACCCCCTAATCTGAGTATATGTATACTGAACCACTACTTCTGATTAGTTGTGTTTGTTTTATTTATTACTTTATCAAATATATGGAAGTAAATAATTTGGCATAATGGTTAAATTTAATTTTTGGACCATTTTTTCCTCTGCGCTTCGTATTACAGAATGTACTACAGAGCAATAAATGTAAATGTGTCTGTCTAGAGTTTTACTCAATTTTCCTAAGTGCCTAAGTCCTTCTCCACTTACAGTATGACACTTATGACATCCCACCAACATTTATTAACATTTCATTGATCTGTTCTCCTCACACTGCTGTATAGCTGTGTACATAATACTGCAGCATTCCATTTTATTCATACAGCTTTTGCACCATCACAATTGCTTTCTGTACTTGTCAGTAAAACCATTAACTGCCAAGGTGTACAAATACACAGTCAGTTAATTGTGATTTCCAACTGTGTATTTGTTAAATTGCAAGGACTGGCCCAAAACACTTTTATTGTTACTTGTCATTAGCCCGATTACCTATGTAGATGTTGATATACACAGGCAATTAATTGTGACATCAATTATTTTGTATTTATTAGATGCTGTAATTGAAAAATAGACATATTTTTGCCACATCTGAAAAGCTTGCGTATTGCCAAGAAATACTTCCTCACTGGTTCATACTGTAAGAAGAGGAGAAAAGTATATTGGTGTGTTCACAACTGATTATCAGTGGTAATTAATGTAATAATAATGAAGTTCAGAAATTATCACCAAATCTACCTCCCAGAGAATATCTTTTACCAATAAAACAAAAAGAAATATTTATATGGTATAATGTCTGAATTTATGCTATAGCACAGGTTCTCAAACTCGGTCCTCAGGAACCCAAACAGTGCATGTTTTCCAGGTCTCCTCACAGAATCACTAGTGAAATAATTAGCTCCACCATTGGATCTTTTAAAATGTTTCATTGAGTAATTAATACACCTGTGCACCTGCTGGATGACCTGGAAAATGTGAACTGGGTGAGTTTGAGAACCACTGTGCTATAGCATTTATACATTATTACAACTGGCTGACATATTAGCAGAAAAAGATTTAATTGCTTTCCTGCCCTTGTTCTCATCATCTGAGGGAAGGTAGAAGAAGAGTATTTACTCTTCGATGATGAGAGCAGCTAGGATCAACAGACACAACTTGATGAAGTCGTCCAAAAGTTCATCTTGCAGAGGGTCAAGAGGACATGTTATCAAAAAGGAGAAAGTGCTGCGTAATCTGTATGTCTCGTGAACAAATACTCTTTTCAAGCAATAAATAGAAAGAGAAAGTAACTGCACCATGTCCAGCCTCGGTTGGGTATAGAATCCGGGCACTCGGGATGCCAGCTGTCAAAACATCGACAGCGGCATCCCTATGCTGAGGATCCCGACAGGGGATAAGTAAGTATGCTATCCCTCCGCCCTTCACCCCTTAACCCTCCTTTTCTCTACCCTAACCCTCCCTACCCCGCACCCTAACCCTCCCGGTTAGTGCCTAAACCTAACCCTCCCCCAGAGGCGTATCTATAATGGGTGCAGGGTGTTCGGGGAACACGGGCCCCTGGGTCCAGGGGGGCCCCGCACCACACACCCTGCACCCATAATATTACTTACCTCTCCGGAGTCCCACGTCGGCGCGGGGGTCCGGCGCTGTAAAACAACTGGAAAATGGCCGCGGCGGCCATTTTCTCGTCATTTGCGCATGCGCAGTACAGGGAAAATGTTGCCGTGGCCATTTTTCCGGTGACCTGTGCATACAGTATAGACTCTGGACACACTCTAGTGCCGGCCGCCGGGTGAAGAGGAGGGGGACCATGTCGGAGACTCATCAGCCGGCATCCCGATTGTAGGTTTTTAACTACATCCCATCCAGCACTATTACTCAGAAAGCCACTAGAGCGGCCAATGGTTAGCAGTGATAAAAAATTGGGATGGTTTACAAATAAGACTCAAATGGCCTGATTTTGCCAAGGCAAAACATCCGTGACTACTTGGTCAAGACAGACATTATGGTATTTGATCACAGTAAGACGAGATTAGCCCAGAAACTTGTTGGGTGCTTCAGGAGTATTAACTGCATGACATGCAGATGTCTTAAGACTGGCACTTCATTCTGACACCTCCATAGTGGTAAATGTATTCCCATATGACACTCTGTCACATGATCAACCACATTTGTCTTCTACATTATCAAGTGCCCCTGTAGATTATACTATGTAGGTAATACCAATAGTGTCACAACTCATGGATGGGTAGTGGATTCCAGCACGTATTTAGGTATTGGCAAGACCTAGTACCAAGGCACATTGTCTAATGTGCTGTTGGTATTCACCAGGGACCACCACAAGGACATTTGGACTTAGCTGCATCTGACACGCAGGTCCAGCCCACAGACTAGGTTCCCTAATACAGGTGCTGGTGCACTCTGGATTAGAGCCAAGTACGATGAAGATGCACAGTGTAGTTGGCAAGCCAGGTCAGAGCCGAACAGACAAGACGGTACAAGGGAGCAGACATATACAGGTCACGGAGGATAGCCAAGGTCACTATCAAGCGAAGTACCAGGGAGGAGATGGAAGCAGGTCACAAACAAAGTCAAGGTCAGGAATGAGCAGAAGATATCACTGGGAATGCTAGAGTATGGTTTGGAGGACTATACTCTGGCACAGGAGTACACAGGACCGTTGTAATTCCTACAATGTTCACCTTATTTGGATGTAATTACCCTCAAATTAAATCTGAAAGTCTGCAGTTAAAGCACATCTTGTTTGTTTCATTTCAAAGCCATTGTAGGGGGGAATAGAGGCCAAAATATGAAAATTCTGTCAATGTCCCAATATTTATGCACCAGACTGTATGTGACATCACAAATTGGAGGTTTTGGCCATTTAAATTTTACTCAGGTTGGCGCGCACACCCCCAGGGGAGCCACAGCCGCCTGCACCATGCTGCCGGTCGCTGGGAGGAGGAACAGGACTATACAACAGCGGGTGCTGGGGACTCCCCGCATGCTGCTCTGCTGCTGACCAGCATTTCCTGGCCCGGAAAGTGCGTGTCGATCCTGTGACAAATAGACAATTTAAGGAACACATGGCTTTGCGCTGTTCAGTCGTTCAGGCAGCTTTGGGAGGTAAGCCAGTGATCAGCTGGTTGCTAAACACTTTCAGGACAAAGGGCCTGATTCAGAGCTGAACGCTCTGACCAGAGCGCTCGCTCTGAATCAGGGCCCTCCTCCATGAAAATGGAGCGGCCTCCTGGCCGCTCGTATAGCTGTGGGTGACCACCCACAGCATATGCGAGCGGCCAAAAAGATGGTCGCGATGGTCTTGACCATCGCGACCATCGGACTTGCGACGGAGACCCTGCGGTACGGTCTCCCTGCCACAAGCCCAGGAGTGATTTTGGCTCTATCAGAGCCAAAATCACTCCCACTGACATCACTAGTGATGTCAGTGGGGCCGGCTTCAGACAGTAGGCGTTCCCATGGGAACGCCTCCGTCTGGCAGGCACGCCCCCGGCACGCCCACCAAAGGGGGCGTGCTGTCAATCAACATCGACAGCACTCCCCCTTTGGTGCGAGACCCGGAGCGATGGAAAGCCCGTCGCTCCCCGAGTCTCGTGCATGCGCACGACGGAGCTCCCTCCGGTGTGCGCATGCGCAGTGGGTAACATCGACCCACTTGCGAGCGTACTGCCACTCGCGAGCGGGTCTGAATGACCCCCAAAGGACATAACCTTTTGACTTTTAAGCATATGATCATTGACCACATTCCAGAACGCAGATGAGGTGCTGGCAGAAATAAAGAACTTTTGAGTAAAGCCATACATTTTTACTGTGCTAAGGAAACGTACAGCCATTTCACTCTACAAAAGCAGATGAGTTTTAAAGCTGCTCAAGAAAAATCATAGCAAATCAGCAATAGAATTCGTGATTTGCAAAACTCTGAGCTAATAGAATTTAAAGCTGCTCAAGAAAAATCAGAGCAAATCAGCAATAGAATTCGTGATTTGCAAAACTCTGAGCTAATAGAATTTCTGGGATGTCCTGCATACTGTATCTAACTATAAACTATCCCAATTAGGGACTTTCTGAAACACCAGTTTTCGGGGGATTCCCACAAAAATTAAGGATTCCCCAAATGTATGAAGGAGGGACCACAGCAAATATATACGGCCCCTCCATTTGCGCAGCAATCCGGAGCTTGGCCCCGATAGGATAACGACATATCCAGATAGCATTATTCTATAGTAGCCTATGGGCTACTATTTTGCAAAAATTACCGGTAGAACCCTTCCTGACAATGGCCGCTACACATGCATGTTCTGCTGACATGCACAGAACGGCCCCAGCTCTCGATATAGAAGGGAAAGTATTGCTTTGGCAACCATTTCCCTTCTTTACACATCGCAGGGATGGGCTCCTTCGGAGACACCCTATCCGTGCATGTGATACTTAGTTCATTTGGGGGAAAGCTAATTTTTTGCGGTCGCGATTCCGTGAATGATTCTAATTATCGGATATAAAACCTTATAATTAGCAAATAGGCCCCATAGTGGTATAGTAAAAAAAGAAATGTATTTATAAAAAATGATAATTTACCCCCAGCTCATATTATACACCTACTGTATCCTAAGTTTCACCTGTTGCAGGAGGTGCTTCAGCAGAGCAAGTTTTTTATTAGCATACTTGCCTAGACTAGTAAGTTTGTGTAGCTCTATAATTCCTGCCAGGACAAGCTACAGGTGCTGTAGGGAGACTAAACCGACTTGCACCTGGCCATTGTAAGTACAGTATGCCACACTTAAGATCAGCATTTTTATTGTTGGTTTAATTTTCTTTTCCATTTCAGAGTTCTCCTCCTCCTGCTAAACCTAACTCCACTGTATCTTCTCCAGTTGCCCCAATTTCCACAAAGATTTATCATCTTAATGTCATTTATGTTGGAATTTCAGCATCTAAGTACTCTGCTGAGGTGCTAATAACTATTTATTCTAGAAAAATGATCATCGAAGACAGAACGAAGAGGGTTTTAGTACTTAGTTAACTCACGCTGCTAAAGCAGTTGCCTAGGTTACTGAAGACATATTCTAAAATTGTGGATAATGTAGTCAGGGTGAGGAAAATATGTTAAAAAGGCCCCTTAATTTTAAAAATAAAGTGAGAATATGCAGCACTGTGCTTGGGCTGTGTTGTTACAAACTCAGAGCATAAGCCACTCTGCTTAGTACACATTAAAACCTTTTATATTTAACCCCTTTGTGGCAAAAAGCCAGGCAATGCACTACTGATGACATGCCATTCACTTTATGTTCAAGCCTCTATAATTCTGCCAAATGTCACATATGTCACTACAATTGCAGTTTATTTATCACAATTTTCCATGCTAAGGTGGCAATAATACAATAACAGCTACAAATGAATATGTGTTTTCACTTTTCAGCAAGACTAAAAGCTTTCCTTTGTGCAATATTGTTACAGTGATGCACATTCTTTTTCAGAAAGTTTTAAGATATGACAGCATCTGTGACTGACTGCGGGATGTTGCATGCTTAGCCATTACAATGCACAAGAAATAACAATGAGATTGTGCTATAAATGTACTATTCCTAGCCATACAGACTTAGGGGGGGAATTCAATTAGCAGCAGGGTTTACCCCGCGGCTAATTACCGTGCCAGGTGGGGAAGAGCTATTCAATTAAATAGCCTTTTCCCAACACTGTAAACTAGGGGTTAAAGCACGGAAACCCACTGATTCCGCATAAATTATGGAATTAATGCATTTCCACATGTGTTTAACCCCTGATGATGCCTTTTTCATGTGGATTTTAGTCCACCTCTGGGAAATAATGTGCAGGGTTAACCCCGCGGATGAATTGGTGGCCGCGGGTACTTAAAGATACATTTTAAAAAATAACTCTCTTTGTTTAATCAAATATTGATGAATAATTCATCACTAATGACATGCATGTGAAGATTAGGGGGTATATTTACTAAGATGCGGTTTTGGCTTCAAATAGAAACCATTGGATATCGTAGCCGTTTTGGCGGGGGTTTAACCAGCATTTACTAAGCAGCGGTTTTGCATGTTATTTTCCAACTGCCGGTGATCTCCAGCATTTCTTTGCTGTCAAGACACTGGTGGTTTGGTGCTTTCTGGTAGACTCCTCCAGATGCAGCTGGACATACAGTAGGCAGCTACAGCCCCATCTGATCCAGATCCAACGCTTCTTTGATGTCCCAGGCCATTCAGGGAAAATTCACATCCTCCTTATAACCCAGTACAGTGCTTAGCCTGAGTGGCACAGAGTAAAAGTGCCCACACACATACTAACTTTTCATCCAATTTGGCCGATTTCGACGAATCGTTACGACAAATCGGGAAATAAAAGTACAAATCGTGAGTTAATACTCACGATACCGATGCGCGTCCCCGCTTGTCGCTACTCGCATCCTCTGATCTGCCGTGCTGTAGGGCAGATTTGCCAACCTGGAACACGACAGAAGCCGATCGTGAGGGTTTTTTTCCCTCACGACGAATCGTATGATTCATCGCACAATGCGTAATTAGATTGACAGCTTCCTTTGCACGTCCCATCGCCATCTTGTGCAGCATCGTGTATGGAGGATGATAGACGCACTTTGGGAGCCTGCACACTGGAAGTCTTGTTTTGTTGGAGTTTGGTGACTATTTTTACAGTTTTAATGCAACCACACTGACCACCAATATGTGCTCCCCCACTGCACACCAATGTGTGCCCCCAGGTAATAAATGCATGACCCAGCCACTGCCCGCCGTAATGAGGCGGGCGGTGGCTGGGTCATGCATTTAAGCTCCCACTGCCCACCAATGTGTGCCCCCTTACCTAACCACGTCATGGGGCCACCTTTCGGTCTCCAGCTGTTGTGGAACTACAGATCCCAGGATGACCTGCCACCCACCCTTGGGAAATAACAGCATGTTAAAACTGTTTTTAGGGCATCCTGGGATCTGTAGTTCTACAACAGTGACAGGCCCAAAGGTGGAAGACCCATGCTGTCAAACAAAGAAAAACATTATATTAGCAAGCAATGAACACATGACATTCCTGTAAAAGAAAACATGATTACAATACCATAACAAACCTTTAAAAACCTGTAAAAAAGAAAATAATAAAACATTAAAAATGTTAACTATAACAACATTACATTTTTAAAAATCTGTAAAAAAGATATTAAAACATTAAAAATGTTAACTATTACAACATTAAATTTAACAAAACTAGATACACAAATATTTAAATGTCCTTTTTTTTCCTCTTCATAGATAATGTCCATGGATAGTGAACGTGAATTCGTTACAGGATTCATTGAAATCCTGCACTCGAAAGAGTGTCTGTGGAAGATCAGTTCTCGGAAGTACCACAACAAGTCGCACAAATTGGCCACACTAGAGATACTTTTGGAGTATACGAAAAAGTACATCACTGATGCAGAACTGAAAACTGTACGGCAAAAGATTCAAAATCTCAGGACAGTGTACATCAAAGAAAAAAGAAGGTGGATGACTCCAAAAAATCAGGATCGGGCACAGATGAAATATATAGTCCTGCGCTGTGGTACTACCATATGATGTCATTCACCAGTGATCAAGAGCCACAAAGGGAATCTATCGTCTTGATGATTGAGCGTGAGGGAAAAGAGGAGGTTGCAGAAGTCTTGGTAAGTAGTGACACAGTTTAAACCAAAATCTTTAATGTTTTTGTTGTTAAATCAAAAATGTCCAATTTAGTCAGTAGTTCACAGACAGTCCTCCTGCCATGGTACAGCACCTGGTCCATTAAAATAGGTCATGTACTCCTCCCTCACTTCTTTGGCACGTGTGGTGGATGTTGTTGTAATTGTGGTGCAGACACAGATGTCAAATGCTCAATGTCCACCTAGGGGTCCTACATCATCTGGTCTAGCTGGGACTGGTCCTCATTGAGTAGATTTTCTTCGCAGAAAGTTGTGCAGCACACAGCACGCCATCACGACCCAATCTATCTTCACCACATGTAGATTGATGGTGGTGTGGAAAATGCGGAAGCAGTTGCTCATTATTCCAAACGCATTTTCCACAATTCGCCATGCCCGGGATAGACGGTAGTTGTAGATCTTCTTCTCTCTGGTCAGGCCCCTCTGTGCAAATGGCTTCATCACATGTTCATGTAATGCAAAAGCCTCGTCTGCGACGAAAACGTAATTTAGGCCGTGCTTTGTCTGGTCCAGTGAGGGCAAGTTGAGTGTTGGCGAGTCTCTGGTAGAAAGCCGTCTTTTTGAAGGACCCACCATCAGAAGCATGGCCATTCTTGCCGACATCCACAAACAGAAATTCATAGTTGGCATTCACCACTGCCATGAGAACGATGCTGAAGAATCCTTTGTAGTTGTAGTAATATGATCCAGTGTTGCAGGTGGGTTGATGCGGATGTGTTTTCCATTGATGGTTCCTCCGCAGTTAGAGAAATTTCAACATTGTTCAAAATCTTCCGCGATGCTGGTCCACTCCTCCACGGTGTTAGGAAACTGTAAATATAGTAAAAAAGGGGTTAAAACATGACTATAATATATTTTTTTTCTCTTTTTCCTATATAGACTCCCACCCGAGACCCTGATTTAGCATCCACACCGGACCTCAGTCTGCTCGGTGGTGACAGTGAGCCAGAGAATACCACACAAGTGGAAACTCCACTTCCACCTGAACCCTAATCTTCCTCACAACAACCGCAAAAAAAGAAAAA
Organism: Taudactylus pleione; assembly: GCA_031769625.1. Lineage (NCBI taxonomy): Eukaryota > Metazoa > Chordata > Amphibia > Anura > Myobatrachidae > Taudactylus > Taudactylus pleione. The sequence continues at coordinate 5,699,781 of JAUIMM010000255.1, read as the reverse complement.
AAACAGGGGAGAAAGGAGAACCTTACTGAACGTGAGGACCATTTTTTACAAAACGCAGAACGGCTGCTGCAGAAACCCCCAGATGCAATATATGATTTCACAGCTCATGTGAACAGCACATTGAGAAATATGGATACAGATATCCAAAGAAATTTTCTAAGGTTAAACTACGACCTGTTGAGTCGCTGTATGAGCAAAAATATCTCCAATTCTACATATATAGCAGACCCAATGCTATTTTCCCCTGCCCCAAATAGGTATGTCCACCCCCCCTGCCCAGTTAGATATTACTCCCCTACCAAGCACCCCAAGCACCAGCACGACCTTGTATAATGCTCTGCTGGATGCAGCGTATGAGTCGCCCCAATATACAGTGATGTAAATTGTAATATCACCAAATTTTGGTGATATTACAATTTAAGGTCACTACGCACATGGCACAAGTACACATTGCTGGAAGCCGGGGCCACAATGTGTATTTGTGCCATGTGTGTATTGGCCTGTTCAAACTGGCGTCTGACCCACCTTATCACATACAGCCAGCTACCTGTTGGGATTCATAAAATTTGATGATATTTAGTTTTGTTGTTTTTTTGTCTTGTTTTTAATATCACCAAATTTTATGAATTCTAATAGGTGCTTGCTGCATGGGATAGGGTGGTGATGACGCCATTTGGACAAGGTCACTACGCACATGACACAAGTACACATTGTTGGAAGCTGGGACCACAATGTGTACTTGTGCCATGTGTGTATTGGCCTGTTCAAACTGGCGTCTGACCCACCCTATCACATACAGCCAGCTACCTATTGGGATTCATAAAATTTGTGGATAATGTTCTTTTGTAAAATTGTTATTAAAAAAAAGGATATTGCACACAGTTTAGTGCACACTTTCAGTTGCCTGCAGGTCAGTGCACATTGTACTACAAGAAGGCTATTTTTGCTTTATGTTGAGTAAAAAAAAAAAAATTTCATTACACAAGAAACCAATGTGTGATGTGTTTTTTTTACTTACCTTGCAATAGTGGTACTGTAGCACTTTAACGATGGCTTTGTAGGTCTCCGGAATGATGACGCCCAAGGACTGAGGTGAGATGAGTGTCCCAAACTTCAGGACCTTCCTGTAGCCAGGTACCTCAGGGTAGCCACCAGTCTCTCTTCAGCAGGGATTGCCCTCCGCCACCTTGTGTCCTGTCTCTGGATGTGGGGGGTCACCAGATGCAGCAATTCCTGGAAGGTGGTGTCATCCATGCGCAGGTAGTTCCGATAGTCATCCGGGTTGTTCTCCTTGATCTCCATCAGCAGGGACATGTAAGAGCGGGTATCCCTTTGTAAAAGCCACTCCTTGGTCCAGCATGCTCTCGTCCTTCTTCGCTGGGCCGTCTTCCTAATCTCCCGGACCCCAGCTTCAGTGACCAACACTCTATACCGATAGGGATGCATCAGTACAGAATTCAGGAACAGGATAGAATGCAGGTAGGTAGCACACACTTGCAGGTAGAATAAACTTTGTAAAAGGCAAGCCAAATACAAAGAGCACAGTAGCAATGTACAGGATTCAGCAGGAATACACCTAGCCTCATCTAGTAGCAGAGCAGAATGTACACAGATTTTAAAGGGTGCCTGCTTTTTATACTCCCTAGATAGCCCCCCCCCATTGTTATGGCTATTTAAATTTCCCACCAATAGTCAAGAGCCTGTTTTTTTTTTTTAACTCATGATTTGTTATGGCAAATCTCACGATGCGTACGATCCGATAGATCGTGAGATCGTAAAACAGATTGGGTGTCTTTTTTCCAAAATAGTGATCACGACGGCAAGGGAGCTCCCGTGAAAGTTCATGAGGAAATTGGACAAGAAATCGGATCGTGAGCACATCGGTATGTGTGTGGGCACCTTAAGAAAGGATCAGGTGGGGAGAAGAACAGCAGAGAATGGGGGAGGAGCAAAAGTGGGGTCAGGGGGCGCAGCATGTGAACAGGAAAAGCTGAGCCCTTTGTGTTAATGGAGATAAGAGGTGAAAGTACACTGTTTAGCAACTGGTGCAAAAGTGGCATCATAATCTTTACCATATTTTTGAGAATAGCCCTTTGCCACTAATATTGCTTTAAATCTGTAAACTTTACTTTCAGAGTCAGATTTGGCCTTAAAACCCCATTTACAATTGCATGTTTTCCTGGAGGTAACGCTGTAAAATTTCATGTCTGGAGCTGTTTGAGAGATGCCATCTCTTCATCAGCAGCTTTAATCCATTTTTCCTTTTAATCTGTAGGTAGTTACTGAATCTCTATCCCAGATTCTGGCTCAGGTTGCTGTTTCTGGTGGTATAATCTTGTTTAACCTAGTAGATCTCCCGTTATTAGACAAAGGTGATTCTACCTTTTCAACAATAACTGGATCCATAGCAACTTCGATTTCATCTTCCTCTGTTGGTGGTTTTATAACTAATTCCTCCAGTTGTCCTGCTGTAGTTTCATAAAATTATTGATACACTGAGTTTTACTCGATAACAACACTTCTGCTTAATGTCACAGTATGCAGTCGGGACCCGGTAGACCTAATCCCGTCAGCCGTCTTCCCAACTGCTTAATCCCGGCGAGGTTTAAATGACAGGTGTCTAAATCTAGACGCCTATCAGTTTACTGATGCCGGGAGACTGGTGCCCGGCATCCCGATTGAAGGGACGCCTGGCGCCGAGCGCGGATAGCCGCGGGGGCGGAGGGTTAGGTTTAGGGTTCCCGGGGGGGACTTAGGGTTAGGCACCCCCCCGGGAGGTTAGGTTTAGGCTAGGGAAAGGGAGGGTTAGGGTTAGGCACCCCGGGGGGGATTTAGGGTTAGGCACCCCCCCGGGTGACTTAGGTTTAGTTGGCGGGGAAGGGGGTGTTAGGTTTAGGCACTTAGAGTGGGGATTAGGGTTAAGCACTGGGTGGGAAGGTTAGGGTTAGGCACCCCTAAGGGAGGGTTAGGGTTAGGGGATAGAATTAGGTTAGTCAATACTTAACTTAGGATGATCAGGATTTCCTCCTCTGCCGGGATGCCGCTGTCCTACCGATTCCATTGTCACCTGGTTGGTTTCTTCATGCAGAATTATGTAACCCTTTTGCAATTCACTATAGCCAACAAACACTCCTTCCTTTGCACGAATATCACACTTTGAGCTTTTCTCCTTTGGAACCTGTACAAATACTTTGCTTCCAAATATTTCTGCATGTTGTAGGTTAGCTTTCTTTCCATTACACAATTGGAGTCTTTTCAGTTGGTTTTCCCAATAAACAATCTTGAAGATAGCAAGCTGTCATGACTGCTTCTCCCCAGTAAATTTCTGGGATATCTGCATCACTTTTGCTCTGGATTGTATGATACTCTTGTTTGGAACATAGGGCCTGATTCAGCTTTGGAAATAGAGTGAGAATTAGCACTTAACTGATCATCTTGGTGAAACCATGCTGCACTGCAGGTGGGGCAGATTTAAAATGTGCAGAGAGATTTAGATTTGGGAGGGAGGTGTCCAAAATGACATCTAAATTGTAGAGTAATAATAAAGCTGTGCAGTATTTGTGAGCTACAGGTAAGAGCAGCCAGTGTTTACCCTAAATGAAAAAAATATATATGTATTTACACCCCTTGCATTGCAATATGGTTTGTCCAGGTACACAGTTTAGTGCTAATTCTCACTCTATTCTCAAAGCTAAATCAGGTCCATAATTATATTTGTAATAATGCATTTATTAGCTTTAAATGTTGCAGTATGACCAAACTTGGTAAGCTTTTTTTTATAGACAACAGATTGGTGTCAAGATTAGGCACATATATGACATTCTGCATAAGTATCAGATAATAACCATTAGCTGTGGGTATTATTTCTGAATTATATTAGTCTAAAAGAGTAAAGAAAGGTTTATCAATTGACTTGTAGCTCCTGAGTCAATACACCAAGCATTTATCACTGTGCCTGTATTTGTACTGAAAGCACATTCAGCATTAGAAGTATTTTTGAGCTCTTTTATAACACTGTTTGCTTTGCTTTGCATCTTGTTTCCTTACATGATTCACTCTTGATTTCAGGCTTTGCAATTTACCTTTGAGAGACTGGGGGCCATATTCAATTAGCCGCGATATTTTCACTGCTGATGGCGGAATCCAGTTTCCACCTACATCGCGTGTTTTTGATTCGGAAACTTATCTGGTGCACCCTCGCTATTCGCCCTATTCAATTCCAAATGATGCGAAAATGCATCCCGGCGATACTCAAATAGGCAAAAAGTGCTGTCAAAAATGGGGAAATCAGCCTGACCCCCCCAAAAAGATGCACTAACATTGGGGATCACTATAGATGCCCCTGATTAGCCCTAATTAAGGTATTTGGGGTATTTAAGTTGTGTCAATTGGTGACTATTAGCGCATTAACACAAGTGGTGAAGAATAGCATTAAGCATTTTTTTTAGAGAAAATAACTAATCCCAGCAAGTTTGGGGTACATGAAAATGGGTGCAAGCATGGTTTAAAATCGCAAAAGTGAAGTATTAAAAAATTTAAAAAACGCATTCAGCAAGCACCTGCAATAAAAAAAACCACCTCCCCTATACTTACAGATCCCCCAAAAGTCTATTTTGCTAGTTTTTAAGTTTTTCATAATAATAATAATTTTTTGGGGTGTTCTTCATTTTTGAAAATAAAAATTTGACGCAGTTAACCTTTGGGGGGCTGTCAGAAACTTGCAGAGTGGTTTCCCCACCTTTGCACTCCAAAACTGCAATTCTGCACTTTTTCCGCCTGCTATTCATGGGCAAATCTTTTCCGCCTATTACATTGCATTCACATTCCGCGTACGTGAAAAGTCTTTGGAATTGAATATGGAGATTTTCACCTGGCAAAATTATGTCTTTACTTTATCATGGATTTGGACTTAACGCGGATAATTGAATACAGCCCTGGGTTTGCTGCACACGAAACATTCATGTATTCCTGACTAGTGCTTTTAATAATACGAACTCTCAATGCTTTATCATGCTTATTTGCACTTTCTATTTGTAATTGCAGTTATCAACAAGTTTCCCATTAACATACTCTAATGTCAGTTCATCATCTGGTATGGCATCAAGTGCTGTTATAAGTGTCTCATAGCTGTCTGGGAGACCACTGAGAAGTAGGGCTGCTATATGAAAGTCTTTTATTCCTTCTCCTATGTATTGCAAACATTCTTCCATCTCTAAAGAACATCTTATGTAATCCTGCATGTGCTGATCTTTAAGCAGTTTATTTTGGTACAACTTTCTTATTAAATACAGTGATATCTCTCTCATGCACTTTCTACAACACATCCCACATTTTTCTTTCAGTGTCACAGTTGCATATATCAACTACATTGAGATATATTGTATGTTGGGTTTTCTGGTCTTGCTCAGTCCATTCATCTGTGACTGGATCAGGCTTAGCCTCTTGTATACATTTCCACATACCTTTGAATTTTCATGCTTGATAATTCTGGTTAGTCAGACTCATCACTGTGAAATTGGTTGAAGCACTAGTAGCAGCAGTCATTTCCTCTGGTCTCTGAAATGTTCACTGAGGTTCTGACCTTTTTTCTTTCTGCAGTCTTGGGCCCATACCTTGATAGCAGATATGCTGTATAGAAGCAGCATAAAGTATAATCAAACAGGAACTCTTTATTTATGTATATATGTATAAACATTATCAAGCACATGCTGCAAACTTTAACATGCTGCTTTTAACAATGGAGAAAATTAAAGAAATAACACATTCTTCTATAACATAGTCTGGATAAACACACCCCCTGACAACCTTATTTTTAAAATTTATCAGCAGCTGAACATTGATAACATCTGCATGTACAATAGGCCTGATTCAGCATGGATCGCAAGATTGCACAAGCACGCACCTGGCCATTGCGAAATTATGTGAATGAATGTGCAGTGCGATCGTAGCACTATACCAAGATGCCCACCACTGTATAAAGCCACCCACTTCCCATTACTTACATCCATAATACCTTTGCAAGTCTGCAAAGACATCAGGACCTTATTCAGAGTCGGTCGCGAGCACTGAGCGCTCACAACCGACTCGATGTTGGTCCACAGGGCATGCGCACAACGGAGCAGGCTCCATCGTGCGCATGCGCGAGCCTCCGCTAACGATGGGTGATCCGTCGTTAGCGGGCTCGAAGCAGACGGAGCGAGCTGCCCAAACGGAGGCGTTCCTGCCATAACACTAGCCGTTTGGGGGCGTCCCCACTGACATCATCAGTGATGTCAGTGGGGAGCTTCCTGCTGAAACACAGCAGGAAGCTCCCTGGGGCTTAAGGTTGACGAGACCTTACCCTAGGGCTACTAGACCCTACCCGACTGCAGTGGAGCATTCGCGCGAGCTCACTGTGGCTTTGATCCATGTGTAGTGCGTAACAATCAACCGACTTCGTACGCAATCGCATCTGTGATCCTTGCTGAATCAGGCCCAATGAACACAGTTGAGAACAGTGGTTGCAATATTAAAATCACCCATGTCTAACAATTGCCCACTTTTGAAAACCTCATATAAATGGGGCGACCCACTATTATTAACAGGGCTGCCATCAGAAATTCTGGGGCTCGGTACTAACAAAATAGGCAGGTCCCCCCCCTGGGTATAGGGCAGGGTTGGTCGGAGTTGTGGATAACGTGGGTGGAGCTATATCAGGGGTGTTGCCTAAATTGTTGGATAAACCATGGATGGCTAGGCATGGTGGTGTGGGGGTGGCACAGGGCAGTGAAGACTGGACTGGGGTGGCAAAGGACAAGGAAGGTTGGTTGGACTAGGGGGGCAAAGGGCAGAAGGGGAGGGGCAGGGAAGACAGGCAGGCAGGCTGGCCGGTCATGGGGAGGGGGGGCACAGGGAAGGCTGGCTTGACTGGGGCAGGGAAGTCAGGCTGCCTGGCTGGACTAAGAGGGGGGCACAGGAAAGACTGGCTGGACAGAGGGAGGGGCAAGGCAGACTGGCTGGACTGGGGGGGCATAGGAAAGGCTGGCTGGACTGGGGGCAGGGAAGGCAGGCTGGCTGCACTGGAGGAGGGCCAGGGCAAGGCAGGCTGGTTGAACTGGGGGGGGGGCAGGAAAGGCTGGCTGGCTGAACTGGAGGGAACAGTGCAGGGAAGGCTGGCTGGACAAGAGAGGGGGGGGCACAGGGCAGGGTCATCTTACCTGTTCTCCTGTCCTGAGAGAAGGGAGCCCAGCTGGCAGCGGCGAGGAACACACCGGGCGGAAGGAAGGGAGAAAGAAAGATGATCAGCGCTGTGGCATTCAACTATGGACTCGAGCTTGCCACAAGCATCAGCGGCGCTGCAGCATTTACTATGGAGCCGACCGCGAGCCAATCACACCTCGCAGAATGGCAGCCAATCAAGACTGGCCGCTCCTGATCTGCTGATCAGGAGCTGCTGTTCCTGATTGGCTGCCATTCCGTCAGCCAATCACAGTTCACGGAACGGCAGCCAATTAGGATCGGATGCACCTGATTGGCTGCCATTCTGTGAGCCAATCACAGCACACGCCCGGCTCCAGTGACAGTCCACAGTTGAAATTTCACAGCGCTGATGATCTTTCTCCCTGCCTGCTGCCGCCCGGTGCATTCCTCATCGCTGTCAGCCGGGCCCCCTCTCTCTCCCCCCCTGATGGCGACCCTGATTATTAATACTGCCTTTGGTCCCTTGCCATCTCTACTTATGCACTCTCAATTGTGGAGAGCTCCAGACATAGGCATTGCTATAGTGGGTGCAGGAGTTGCCATTGCTATGGGGCCCAGAGGCTTAGGGGGCCCAGGCCCCAGGTTATATGGTTGCATACCAATTCCTTGGATTTGCCTGCTAAGCATTTGGGTCTGACCCATTGCTTGTCCAAGCCTGAATAGGGTGACATTCCATTTTCGGTGAGAGATGTGTGTAGTGGATGTTATAATGGCAAAGGGCAGTGGCGGATTTTACCTATGGACTGCAGTAAAATCCACCACAGTTCCCAGTTTCCTAATCCATGTACTGGCAGCTGGCAGGCGTCCCATTGGAAGCACTCCCTACTAGCTACACGCTGGACTGTCAGTCCCATGGGGAGGATTTTTCTTTCCCTGGGACTGCCAGTCTGGACTGTTGTTAGCAGAAAACACTTCCAATGGGAAGCTACTTCTGCACTGAGTACTGTACACCAGCACTACCTGGCTTCTAGGGGGATGTATAAACACAACAAAATAGTGAAAGGCTCATAAACTGCATAAATCGACACGTTTCTGCTCTGCAGAAGCCTTTGTAATAATACTGGAGAGCCATAATGCGTCCATTTATTGGGAGTGTGAAGTCATCTTCTATTACTTCTATTACTATTACACCAAAGGTATGTTTTTGTAGACCTGTTTTATTGTCCGGGTTCTGTCATTCTGGTCTCTTTCAACATATCCTCTGCCCTGTGTTTGAAGATTTTCTATTAAAGTTTGTTATATATACCGATTATGTGATTGTTGTTTCAAATAAAAAAATGTTACCAATTACCATTTGAAATATTTTTTTTTCATTGACACCGTAACTCGGTAATGGAGTGAAAAATGAAGACAGATACACCTGCAACACAAGAGTTTTTCAAAGAAACCTTTGTATGAGAGACTACTGTTTGCTGACTGTGAGTGTGGTACGGCCATTATTTGTGTATGTAGATCCACAAATGAAAAGATACCTTTATATGCACTTTGAAACCATTAATCATGGTAAGTGTCATGGGCGTAGCCATAATAGGTGCAGGAGGTGCCTTTGCTATAAGTCCCAGAGGCTTTGTGGCCCCAGAAACAGGTCATACAGTCTACCAAGTTCACAGAATTGCCTGCTAAGCAATTGGGTCTGACCTGTAGCCTGGCCTAAATTGGTCACATTCTATTTTAAGTGAATGTTGTGCCATTGCTATAGGGCCCAGAGGCTTACGGGTTCCCAGACACAGGTAATACAGTCTACCAAGTTCACAGAATTGCCTGCTAAGCAATTGGGTCTGACCTGTAGCCAGGCCTAAATGGATGACATTCTATTTTAAGTGAATGTTGTGTGTAGTGAATGTCATAATCGGAAAGTGGGCTTGTAAAGTGGCAAAATCTCAACTGGGTACTGTCATGTTACATAATATGGACTGGGGCACAGTAGTTTGGCACAATATGAACTGGATGCATAATACAGATGTGTCCTTACATATCTCTGCTGCAGTCACGACAAAAAGCCCTTCTTTGCACGCCAGGTCCCGTAATACTCTGCTAGCACCAGGCATTTTTTTTGCATATATTTTTGACAAAAATGTGTCTGATACTATGCAACAAGGATGCACTAGCAGACTGTGCTGATTAATTTGATATGCAACATTTGTTTATCTGTGTGAGACTGAGTCCCTGAATCTGTATATAAAGTGCTACAATGTAGCCGCCATACCTTTTTTTATTCTAAGTTCCATTGTGCTATATATACAGACTCAGATGCACACAGATATAGAAGTGTCACATATCAAATTAATCAGCACAACCAACTGGTGCATCCTAGTCGTATTGCATTGTGACTTAGACGCATTTCTGGTTTAAAAAAAAAAAGCCCAACGTTAGTAGAGTTGCACGCTCATGAATGCCAGGCAAGTTGTGCCACGTGGCGTATTGAGGATAGATGTATGAGGACACATCTATATGAACTGAGGCACTGTAATGTGGCATAATATAAACTGGGGGCACTATGTGACATAATGTTTCACTGTAGTGGATGAACTGTGGGCACCACAGTGTGGAATAATATGAACTAAGGGAACTGTGTGGCATAATGTTGCACTGTATGATCTATGGGCATAATATGAAATAGGGTCACTACAATGTTGCAGTATGAACTGAGGACACTTTAATGTGATATATTTACTGGGGACAATGTGTGGCATAATGTGAATTGTGCACAGGAAAATAAATTGCAGATACACTAATGTATTTTGTAATTAAATATAATATCAGAGGTAATTAACATATCAATGTGGGCTCTGTGTGGCATAATGTGTACAGGCAGCACTACAATATGACATATTGTGAATTAGAACACTACTGTGGGGCATTAAATAAACTAGGGCACTACTATGGGGCATAAAATTAACAACTGCTGCAGAGAAAGGTGTCCCTCTAGAAACATTATGGAAGGTCCCCTTTTTAAAATTTTGCTATGGAGCCTACAAAGTTTTGGCTACGCCCCTGGTGAGAGTGGTATGCATTTCTAACTTGAAAACCCACTATTGGTGTGGAAGCACATAAGGAGGACTTAAAGACACCTTTATAAGTACATTACAACCCCTCTGAACTGTGAGGGGATACACTTCCTCATACCTACTATACCATATATATACTGTCCATCAGGACGAGATTTCCCATTCATTGTTTATAATATTGATGTTACGGGGGAAGTGTTTCTCAAAGAGAGATTAGAGAAAATATTACACATATATTGTGTATCTTTTTCATTGCCTTCATGTTTAACTATGAGGATTTAAAAAAGCATTTGTGGATGCACAAGGACAGTCTGACAGACATTTCCATGTATTTAATTTGTGTATATGATTTTTATTATTGTATGTTCACACAATAGCGCCTGATCTGAGCCTTTTCCTGTTTTGGTCAGTTTATTTGTTATTGGCAATTTGGTGATATTTCCACAAGGCTAATTGGTACAAAAAAGGTGCAATTTATTATGATCTATCCCACCTGTTTTTTTTTTGTTCAATGGGGCTGCAGCCTATGTAGTCCCTAGAAGCTGGATCTTGTGCACACCCACGTTTTTTACCTTCCTTCCTATTCGCTGTTAGATTGTGTCGAAGCCGGATAATTGGCTAAGACAGGATCGGTTTAAAATTAAATCTGCGTGACGCCATTTTGCGAATGGCAATGAGACGCCATTTTGCGCCTTTCCACCCAGCGCCATTTTAGTGAAACTCACCATTATTAGTACATATGGCGATGCTATTATTTAGCGTCGTGCAATTCCCATGCTATAGAAAGAAGTTACAAGTCCTCACCATGTATATACAGACAGTCACTAAAACATATAAAATTATTAATCCTGCAAAACACGTTCCATGGTGTACTCCACAAAACACATAGTCGCACAGCGATAACTAGCGTCTTTTCCCAATGCCCCAATACTTACACACTGCACACATACATGAAAAGTTCCTTAACATTAAAGTGTAATATTCAAGGTTTATTCAGTAATTATTAATGTTGTGAAATAAAGATTATTTGATATCTAAGGTTTAGTACATGGTAAGCAGACCGTGTTTGGTGTTGTATTGATCCACTGTGTCTCAACAGATTTCCGGTATTATTGGTGAGAAGATCGGAACATGCATCTGCAAACTATGGACTATAGAGAGTTAAAACATTAAAATGTACTCTGTAATGTTAGCAGCTTAGATTAGCATGCAGCGGGAAAAAGGACACAAAGGGCGATTGGAGGCTGTTTGTGTCTATTTGAATTGACCTATGAACTATCCTGTAACAAAAGCACCTTTAAGAAGAACCAATGGAATCATGACAATCTGTTCTATTGTATTGCCTATCCCTGTAAGTGTATCTATGTGCGCTCTCTGACCCCAGTTGAGAGTCTTCTTGCTGTGCTGTTGACGGAAGTTTCTAATGCTGATGCCGGTATCTGGGCCCAGAGCGCGTGCGTATGTAACAACTGTGCCTTGGGTCTGTATGATTTATTTGCGCTAATTGTATTTAGATCACAGCATGTAACCATCTGTTTTTATATTGAATAATATCTTTTTGTGCTTTGGAACCACATTCAAAGTCTGAAAGAATTTATTTTTTGTGTGACTCATTACGCTGAATAGCGACAAATTTTAGAAGGTATAGGAAGGAATATTGTTTAGAAGGTATAGGCAGGAATCAATTGTTAGAAGGTATAGATAGGTAGGAATTGATAATTGTTTGGTCATGCGCAATGAGCACTGCCACCCAAAATAAATAACAGCCAGGCTGCCCCCTTCTCTCTATAAGGTAGGAACTGACACTAGCAAGGGGGCACTGTAATGTGGCATAATCTGACCTGCTCATTGTAATGTGGCATAATAAGAGCTGGATCGCACTATAATGGTACATAATATGAACTGGATTGTGGCACAATATAAAGTAACGGCACTACAGTGTGCATAATATAAACTGGGGGCACTGTTATGTAGCACAATATGAACTGGAGACACAATAGTGTGGCATAATATGAACTGGGACATTTTATGTCATAATGTGAATTGGGGGTACTGTGTGACATACTGTGTACTGACAGCCCTACAGTGTGACATAATGTGAACTAGGGCACTACTATGGTTCATTAAGTAAACTAGGGCACTACTATGGTTCATAAAATAAACTATGGCACTACTATGGTTCATAAAATAAACTATGGCACTACTATGGTTCATAAAATAAACTAGGGCACTACTATGGTTCATAAAATAAACTAGGGCACTACTATGGTTCATAAAATAAACTATGGCACTACTATTATTCAGAAAATTAACTATGGCACTACTATGGTTCATAAAATAAACTAGGGCACTACTATGGTTCATAAAATAAACTATGGCACTACTATGGTTCATAAAATAAACTAGGGCACTACTATGGTTCATAAAATAAACTATGGCACTACTATGGTTCATAAAATAAACTATGGCACTACTTTGGTTCATAAAATAAACTATGGCACTACTTTGGTTCATAAAATAAACTAGGGCAATATACTATGGTTCATAAAATAAACTATTTTACTACTATGGTTCATAAAATAAACTATTTTACTACTATGGTTCATAAAAACTAGGGCACTACTATGGTTCATAAACTAGGGCACTACTATGGTTCATAAAAACTAGGGCACTACTATGGTTCATAAAATAAACTAGGGCACTACTATGGTTCATAAAATAAACTATGGCACTACTATGGTTCATAAAATAAACTATGGCACTACTGTGATTCATAAAATAAATTACGGCACTATTATGGTTCATAAAATAAACTATGGCACTACTTTGGTTCATAAAATAAACTATGGCACTACTTTGGTTCATAAAATAAACTATGGCACTACTTTGGTTCATAAAATAAACTAGGGCAATATACTATGGTTCATAAAATAAACTATTTCACTACTATGGTTCATAAAATAAACTAGGGCACTACTATGGTTCATAAAAACTAGGGCACTACTATGGTTCATAAACTAGGGCACTACTATGGTTCATAAAAACTAGGGCACTACTATGGTTCATAAAATAAACTAGGGCACTACTATGGTTCATAAAATAAACTATGGCACTACTATGATTCATAAAATAAATTATGGCACTATTATGGTTCATAAAATAAACTATGGCACTACTTTGGTTCATAAAATAAACTAGGGCACTACTATGGTTCATAAAATAAACTAGGGCACTACTATGATTCATAAAATAAATTATGGCACTACTATGGTTCATAAAATAAACTATGGCACTACTATGGTTCATAAAATAAACTATGGCACTACTTTGGTTCATAAAATAAACTAGGGCAATATACTATGGTTCATAAAATAAACTATGGCACTACTATGATTCATAAAACAAACTAGGGCTCTACTATGATTCATAAAATAAACTAGGGCACTACTATGGGGCATAACATTAACTAGGATGCTTCTATAGTTAAAAAAATGAACTAAGGGGGTCATTCAGACCCGCTCGTGAGCGCAGGACGCTTGCAAGCGGGTCGATGTTACCCCAATGCGCATGCGCACGACAGAGGGAGCTCCGTCGTGCGCATGCGCGAGACCCGGACAGCGACAGACAAGCTGTCGCTCCGGGTCTCGCACCAAAGGGGGCGTGCTGTCGATGGTGACTGACAGCACGCCCCCTGTGGTGGGCGTGCCGGGGGCGTGGCTGCCAGGCGGAGGCGTTCCCATGGGAACGCCTACCGTCTGGGTCCGGCCCCACTGACATCACTAGTGATGTCAGTGGGAGTGATTTTGGCTCTGATAGAGCCAAAATCACTCCAGGGCTTGCGGTCACCGAGACCCTACCGCAGGGTCTCGTCGCAAGCCCGATGGTCGCGATGGTCTTGACTATCACAACCATCTTTTTGGCCGCTCGCATATGCTGTGGGTGTTCACCCACAGCTATGCGAGCGGCCAGAAGGCCGCTCCATTTTTAGGTAGGAGGGCACTAATTCAGAGCGAGCACTCTGGTCAGAGCGTCCGGCTCTGAATCAGGCCCTAAGGCACTGTTATAGGGCATACAATTAACAACTGTCACAGAGAGTTTTGGTCATGGAAGAAATATTGGTGTCTCTCTAGAAGCATTGGGACAAGGGCCCTTTCAAATTATTGCAAAAGGGCCCATAACAGTTCTGGCTACACCTCTGGTTCCAGCCATCTACTGAACAGTGTGTGGAGAGATCCCACTACTGTGAATGGGGAATGGCAAGAGCATGTACATGACAAGTGGCCGGGAGACAGGCAGAAAGTGCTGGCCAGCTGCTTTGATTGCATTCCTAAACACAATCAGAATGGGCAGGGAACATCCCCTGCTGCTTCTAAGTGTCAAAATTCCAGCATCCCCAGGGGCAAATACCCCCCAGCCACCAGGTCCAGCACATCTATCACATCACAGAAAATAATTAATTTAACATACTCAGCTCTATTTACAGACTATCAATTCAGTAAACTGCAAATTTACTTCAACATGCAAAATAAAATGGCATAGCAGAAGTGGAGCTGGAAGATTGTAGCATACAATAGGCCTTCTCTACTGCAAAATTAGATTCACATAAAGTTTATGAATAAAATAGGACTATAAACAGTACAATTCAAAAGTCTTTGCTAAATATATAATAATATACTGCTTTTGCATTATTTAATGGCCTATCATGTCAAGTTGCTTTTCTTTATGTGGGAATTACACTATGTTCAGAGCCACTGTGTCTCTCTACAAGAGCCTTACACAGCAACAACTCCCTTGGTGCTCTCTCAAGCTCCATTAGCTGGCTTAGGCTGATGAAGTAAAAATTCATCCTGAGTGTGGGAGAAAACTAAACAGACAGGCACCAGGAAGTTTTGTCATCTCATTTCTGCCTGCTGGCACTGTGAAAGTTTTCTTTTATGGTACAACAGATTCACGAACTCACCACCAGATGCCAGCAGCTTTTTCAGGCAACTCTCCCTAATCAATGTGCCTTACTGACTATACCAGTGGTTCCCAAACTGCGTGCCGTGGCACCCTGGGGTGCCTCGGGACACTTGCAGGAGTGCCACAGGTTGGTGGTTTAGCACCAAATCAAATTATTTATAGTCAATGTAGTGTAAATGTGTGGACAAACAGAAGCACAAACCTGTTCCCCACCACATAACTGAGCCTAAGGATGACAGGGAAGCACAATTTACTTAATCATTTTTTTTTCTGAATTTCTTAATAACAAGCTTTTGGCTTAGGGGTGCCATTACAACAATTCTGATACTGATTCAAGAAAGTTTGGGAACCACTGGACTACACCTTTCTTTTCCTTTTAACTTTCATAAATCTGTGCAGTGCCATTGATGCCTTGACTAGGGTGGTGCAACATGTGCCTTGCAGGGCATTGCAGGGTAGAGGGCGCTGTTTCGGCCTGTCAATTTTTTGTTTAGAATCATTCTCACTTGTAGCTTCCTCTTCTTTTACACCCGTAATCTCCTGGCTGCCCCTTCAATCACATTCTCTTTTATTTCACACACACAACTAGGTGTCCCACAATTTCTGATGGCAGCCCTAAACACAGCCACTGATTCCCGACCCAGGTGTTACCACCACACCTCTAGTACCCTTGCCAGTAAGTTCAGCTGCTGGCAATGGGTACATACAATACACAGATCTCCCCGTCGCTGAAATTTGTATATCACCAACCTTCAGTTGGTGATCTACACTGTAAGCACCAGGCACCAGGCTTGTACACGGCTGTTCTGATGGACAAATCTTGCTGCAGGTGCAGCTTCACTAGCGCTCTCCTACATCTAGAGCCAGTGAGTTGTTATATCCTGATTAAACCTTGGTACAATCCTGCCTATACCTTCTAAATCCTGCCTATACCTTCTAGAATTGTTGCAATTTAGCGTAATGAGTCGCACAGTAAATAAATGCCTTCAGACTTTGAATGTGTTTCCAAATCACAAAAAGTTATTATTCAACATAAAAACAGATGGTTACACGCTGTGATCTAAAGACAATTGGCACAAATAAATCATACAGACCCAAGGTACAGTTGTTATATACGCACGCGCTCTGGCCCAGATACTGGCATCAGCAAGAAACCTCCGTCAACGGCATCAGCAAGAAGACTCCCGACTGGGGTCAGAAAGCGCACATATATACCCTTGCAGGGATTTGGAAATACAATAGATAAGTTTGGCAAGATTCCATTGGTTCTTCTTAGAGGTGTCTTGGTTACAGGATCGTTTATTGGACAATTTCAAATGGACACAACGGCCTCCAACCACCCTTTGTATCCTTTTTCCCCCTGCATGCAAATCTAAGCTACTAACGTTACAGAGTACATTTTTAATGTTTTAACTCTCTATAGTCCATAGTTTGCAGACGCAGGTTCCGATCTTCTCACCGATGGTACTGAAAATCTGTGGAGACACAGTGGATCAGTACAACTCCAGACACGGTCTGCTTACCATGTACTAAACCTTAGCTATCAAATAACCTTTATTACACAACATTAATAATCACTGAATAAACCTTGAATATTACACTTTAATACTAGGGAACCTTTCATGTAATTTGTGTATGTGTAAGTGTAAGAGAATATTGCGTAAAGTTGCTAATATGCGTGGTGCGTTTATTTGTAGAGTGAAATAGCACAACTGTGCATAATGTGCGGTGTTTTTTTGCATGTGAGTCTATGTGTGTGTGTGTTTTATGCATGTAAGTCTATTTATGATGGATTTAATATATGTATATATATATATATATATATATATATATATATATATATATATATATATTCTATCCCTTACTAAAATATTTTTAAATCTATAATGCAAGGTGTTACAAACAGCTAGGTTCACTTTCAAGCAGGGTGGGGACCCCCAGCTGATTGTCGTTGCCACTGCGTCTGGTAAGCAAAACCTCTGACCATTGTTAGCAAAGACAAATTCAATTGTGCATATCAATGTCTGGGTTATAATTCAATTGCCACAGCCATACTTGTCTATATACAGGGCTTCCCAATTTATATGTAAAACACTCACAGTATC
This sequence comes from Taudactylus pleione, assembly GCA_031769625.1. Lineage (NCBI taxonomy): Eukaryota > Metazoa > Chordata > Amphibia > Anura > Myobatrachidae > Taudactylus > Taudactylus pleione. The sequence continues at coordinate 5,682,467 of JAUIMM010000255.1, read as the reverse complement.
CTGGTGTATTGTTTTTTTAATTACTTTTCTCAGACATGAATACAGAAGCTGTTTCTTGTTACTAACTAAACCCTGCATGAATATTGTGTTTGTCAGTGTGAGAGTGTTGTATATTATTCACTATTTAGTGTTGTGCGAATGTGTGGATACGTGCACACACTGGGTGTGTGCGCACGTAATATTACATTGTGGATTGTACCAACATAAATCGGGCAGCAGACGACCAAGTCGTCTAATAACAGTTGAATTGCGGTCGCATGCAATCATTATACTACATAATTATTGTGTACCATCACTGCAGCCATTGGATTCACAATGTATTTGGCAGTGAAACCTGGATAACAGTGGCACAAAGGGATCAGTATCCCTTCACCATCGTACGTAACAAATCAGATTTGTCACTGCCCTTATCGAGGAATGCAGTCGGGAAGCCGGCGGACGTAATCCCGCCGGCCGGCTTCCTGACTGCTTTATCCTGGCGAGGGTTAAATGACAGGCATCTAAATCCAGACGCCTGACATTTTACCGATGCCGGGAGACCGGCGCCCGGCATCCCGATCGAAGTGACGCCGGGCGCCGATCGTGGACAGCCGCGGGCGGGGAAAAGTTAGGTTTAGGGCTCCCGGGAGGGACTTAGGGTTAGGCACCCCCCAGAGGACTTAGGTTCAGGCGGCGGGGTAGGGGGGGTTAGGTTTAGGCACTTAGAGGGGGGATTAGAGTTAGGCACTGGGGGGAAGGTTAGGGTTAGGCACCCCTAAGGAGGGTTAGGGTTAGGGGGGGAGGTTAGGTTAGTAAATACTTACCTGGGGACGATCGGGATTATCACCGTCCGGCGGTAATTGATACCAATTCCCTTATCCATGAGGCCATGCCCCTTTTTTTGATTGTGCAGCTTATGTCCCTATTTGGAAAATAGGTGGGGGCGACAATGCTTTTTCTAGCCCAAGGCACCAAAAAGTCTAATTACGGCTCTCTGCCTTAGCATTAAACTGCAATCTTATACCCTATGTAACAAATTTCTATCCCTATAGACAACCTTAAATTATCATCATAGACAGTTGCGGGCTGGGCCGGGGGGCAGGGTGCCATATGCCCCCCGGGCCGGTAGACTTTTGGCTCAGTGAGGGCCGGTATCATATGATTGACGGCCGGGTGACATGCAGAAAGTGCTCTCAGTCGCTCCGACTATAGCAGCATCAGAGCGGCTGGGCAGCACTCTCTGCCTGTTACCGAGCTGCCTGTCACTCTATGTCCTATGTAGCAGCGCTCCTTCCGAGGCCGCTCCACTGCAGGGGCTGTGCACCTACCTCTGCGTCCTCTGTCCCTTCCCTCGGGCTCCTTCCTCTCCCCGGCTAAGGCCCCGCCCCCTCACCGGAAGGCCCCGCCCCCTCTCCTACCCTGACTGACTATATTAATCCATCACCTCCTGTCCCTGCTGAAGACCCCGTCCCCTCACCACGAGTCTCCACCCCTTCACTGGTCTATCCTGTCTGTGTGATCTCTTCATGTACCCTGGAGGTCCGCAGGGACCAGAGACAGAGCAGCCTTCCAGGCAGGTAAGTGCCAGTGGAGGTGTACATGTTTAAATGACATTTGAGAGGGAAGGGGGGGGGTGTTGGAATACTTATGCAATGGGGGGCTGTAGTTATTTTTATCTTTGGGGGATGGGGTGTTTTAATACTGTCGGTGCTGGGGGTGATGTAATGTGTGTGAATGTGGGGGGGGGTATTATTATTTTGTGTGAGGGCTACTGTATATTCATAATACCTGTGTTATATGTGGGTCACTGATGATTTCTGCATAATCTGGTGATTACTGCGTTATCTGGCAGCCATTACAACGCTCCCTGATCAGGTGGTCACTGAGAACCTCTCTGCATTATATGGCAGTCAATGCGATGCTCCCTGATCTGATGGTCCTTGCAAACCTCTCTGCATTATATGGCAGTCACTGCGACACTCCCTGATCTGATGGTCCTTGCGAACCTCTCTGCATTATATGGCAGTCACTGCGACACTCCCTGATCTGATGGTCCCTGCGAACCTCTCTGCATTATATGGCAGTCACTGCGACACTCCCTGATCTGATGGTCCTTGCGAACCTCTCTGTATTATAGGGCAGTCACTGCGACACTCCCTGATCTGATGGTCACTGCGAACCTCTCTGCATTATATGGCAGTCACTGCGATATTCCCTGATCTGATGGTCCCTGCGAACCTCTCTGCATTATATGGCAGTCACTGCGATATTCCCTGATCTGATGGTCACTGCGAACCTCTCTGCATTATATGGCAGTCACTGCGACACTCCCTGATCTGATGGTCACTGCGAACCTCTCTGCATTATATGGCAGTCACTGCGACACTCCCTGATCTGATGGTCCCTGTGAACCTCTCTGCATTATATGGCAGTCACTGCGATATTCCCTGATCTGATGGTCACTGCGAACCTCTCTGCATTATATGGAAGTCACTGCGATATTCCCTGATCTGATGGTCCCTACGAACCTCTCTGTATTATATGGCAGTCACTGCGATGCTCCCTAATCTGGCTGTCACTGCAACCTTTCTACATTATTTAAAGCACACCCACATTAGGTACACCTTACTTACAGAGACTATTATCATGTGTCTTTTCTCCATTGCAATGCGCTGGTGGAGAAATCGGGCCACTTACTTGTGTCTGCCCCCCAGGCCAAAAGTTGCCAGCCAGCCCCTGATCATAGATCACCGATCCTTTCTTCTGATACCTGAATGAGTTCTGATGCTTGCTTATTAACCTGTCTGCTTTCTGACAGCTTTGACAGCTTTTACTCTATAGTACTCATCAGCATTGATTAGGATACGTTTTAATATGATACATTGTTGCATTGTGGTTGGGTGCAGATCAATAAACTATTTTGTCTTAGGTCTTAAGGTTGTTGCTAATGTTTGGGCATGCATCATAGTTAGCAGTGGCAAATGCAGGATTTTAAAAGGGGGGTTTCCAAATACAGAACCAATGAAAAAAATTCTAACCACAATAATATATGGTCGCTGAAATTCTGGATGACTTATAGTATCCCCCCGCCGGCACACATCAATAGGAAAAAAATAAACACAATGGCCCCCACAATAAAAAAAACACACACAATGGTCCCCACAGACTAAAAACAAACACATTGGACCTGATTCAGAGCCTTTCGCTAAGGCACGATCACTCGCTGCCGGGCGATTGTTGCTCAGTGCGCATGCGTATAATCTGCAGTGCGCAAGCCAGTCTTAGTGATGGGGACTCGTGCGCTCGTAGTACACAGACTGCCTGCTACTTTGAGTGACAGATAGTGCCGTTTGGGTGGTAACAGGGGAAGGTGCTTGTAAACGTGGGAGTGGTGTGTGTTGCGAGTGGAAAGGGGGCGTCTTTATACACTAGCGAGTGCTTAGTGCCGTAGCTCGCTAAGACATAGAGGGCGTCCTTACGCCACGCAGTGCGAGCGTTTAATTTAAATATCCGGCCCCTTTTTGCCAGCGAGCGGCCGCATTTTGCAAGCAGGTCTGTATGAGCTCCATTGGCCTCTACAGAAAACACCACATTGGCCCCCACAGAAACAAAAAAAACATATTGACAACAACAGGAAAAAATTAAACAGGAAAACACAGGAAAGGAATAACACAGGAATAAAATTAATTGGCCCTCACAGGAAAAAAAATAAAACCTGGTAGGGGGTAGTGTGGGCAGTGTATGTCCCTGGGGCTGGGTGTGGGGAATGTGTGATATGGTGGATAGTGTATGTCCCTAGGTTGGGGTGTACTGTGTCTAGGTAGCCAAAGGATAGGGTGGGGAGTGTATGTCCTCAAGGCCAGTGAGTAGTTTAGGTCTATGGGGCCTATTAGATATAGCGGAATGTGAAAGATATAGAAGAGGAGGATAGTGTGTACAAAGGGCGATGTAGCAGAGAAGATATTGTGTAACAGAGAGTGATATAGAAGAGAGGATGGTGTGTAACAGAGAGTTATGTAGTAGAGGAGGGTTGTGTGTAACAGAGAGTGATGTAGCAGAGAATGATAGTGTGTAACAGAGAGTGATGTAGCAGAGAGGATAGTGTGTAACAGAGAGTGATGTAGCAGAGAGGATAGTTTGTAACAGACAGTGATGTAGCAGTGAGGATAGTGTGTAACAGGGTGATGTAGCAGAGAGAATAGTGTGTAACAGAGGGTGATGTAACAGAGAGGATAGCGTGTAACAGAGAGTGATGTAGCAGTGAGGATAGTGTGTAACAGGGTGATATAGGAGAGAGAATAATGTGTAACAGAGAGGATAGAGTGTACCAGAGGGTATTGTAGCAGAGAGGATAGTGTGCCTACCCTCCAACATGACCCGTTCCATTATGTACACAATGCTCTGGTTCTGGACTTCCCACCTAATGTATGATTGCAGTCACCTGTGTTGAGCTAGGTAATTGATGAGACAGGTGTATCACCACAGGTGGCTGCAATCATCAATTAATAGGGAAGTCCAGGAGTAGAGCATTTTGTACCTAATGGAACGGGTCATGTTGGAGGGTCTGAGTGTGTAACAGGGTTATAGATGTGGCAGAGGATAGTGTGCAACAGAGAGTGATAGCTATAGTAAAATAGTAAAGGAGGATAGTGTGTAGTAGAGGGTGATAGATGTAGCATAGTGGATAGCGTGTAATAGAGTTTAATAGATGTAGCAGAGGAGGATAGTGTGTAACAGAGGCTGATAGATGTAGCAGAGCAGAACAGAGCTGAGTTGAGTGTGTTGTAATCACATTTACTAAAGTGCTCTTGACCAGAAGACTTACATATATATAAAGGGCTGTGCATATCCGGTCATCTCCTGTGTGTAGTGAGATCGGCAGCTCCCTGACACTTCTTTCTGTTACAGCATGTGCCAGCTCTTTCAAGCTGCCGGGTCCCGGAGCATGCTGGGAAATAGAGTTGAGGCACTGTGCATATGCTGAGCAAGAAAGGCTGCTCTGCTCCCGGAGCTAGCCGGAGCAGATAACTGTTTACGGCTTCTGGTTTGCGTTCCACAGCAGGACGCAAATCCAGGTAGCTTTGCAGCTGGCACGGCCGATTTATGGATCAGTCAGGGACAGGTGAGCCGGCCCTGAGAGGGGAGATTGGGACTGTCCCAGCGGGAACTCTCCCACTTTCCCGGCAGCCCAATCAGCCCCTGCCTGTCTGAGCTCCGATCTTTGATGAGCATCGATGGATTGGATGGCGGGGGGGGGGGGGATTTCTGGGTACTCAGAAACCCCTCCTGCATGCGCATATGGGTAGGCTTATGAAAATCCATAACAAAATTTTTAATGCACCTCAAGACGCATTATCCTAATTTATTAATCTAATTCCTCCTGGAAAGTGTCATTTCTACATGATATACATTACCTGCCTGTTTCGCAAAGCCTGAATGCCGTAGATACTGTACCAGAGTTGTGGACTGTTGTCTGGCCCAGTTGCGGTATTGTGGTTGGGGGCAGATCAAAAAACTATTTTGTCTTAAGGTTGTTGCTAAGGTTTGAGCATTTATTACAGTTAGAATTCCAGAATCCTACTGGGATGTGAGTTGGTTTACATGTTATTTTGATCTTCCAAGCCTGAATGCAGGAGATACTGTACCAGAGTTGTGGACTACTGTCTGGCCCAATTTACCAAGTTTAGTCCCATTAACACATGTTATCTTCAGATGGTGTTAGATGCTGTAGCCTATGGGTTACAGTCAGGTGAAGAGGGCATGGCCTAACCATTTTTTTGCAGTAGGGGCGCTGTGAGACCCTCAACCCGGCACATAGCATAGGAGACTGCTGCGGCTGCTGCTTAGCAGCCGCGAGCAGTCTCCCAGTGCAGCCCAGCACACAGCAGCGTGTGCTGGGCTGATGTGATGTAAGAGGAAGGGGGAGGCCATGCCAGACCCGGGCCTCCGCCGGGCCCTGCCAGCAAGCCCAGGTAATTAGTACCTGCTCACCCCCCACTCTCAGTGCCCCTGGTTACAGTATTGCTCCAACAGCTGAACTGTGGGCAAGTGCAGCCATGCATGCACAGCCCGATGGCTACACATGTGCACTAGCTTCCTCTGGCATCTAGGAAGTCATGTTTTTTTGCCATAAGATTGCACAATGGGGAATGTGCTACGCTAGTGACATGTGATAAATAGTTCCAATAAATAGGAGCTGTGAGCTGCATGTTCAGTAATTATTTATTGGGTGAAAAACCTGATAAATAATTAATAGTGCCTATGATAGCAGACCTGTACATAAAGACTAGGCACAAATGTAAAGCCATAGGGCCTGATTCAGATCCGTTCGCGAGCGCACAGTGCTCGCAAGCGGGTTGATGGTCCCTGACTGTGCATGCGCCACCTCCAGCTTGCGCAAGACCCGTACTGCGACAGCAGCTCCGTCGCAACGGGTCTCGCTACAAGATGGGGCGGCTGTTGATGTTGATTGACAGCTTGCCCCGTCTTGTAGGCGGGGAGGGGGGGTGGCTGCACAAACGCAGGCGTTCCCTTAGGAACACCTGGCATTTGTGGGCGGCCCTACTGACATCACTCATGATGTCAGTAGTGGACTTCCTGCTCTATTAGAGCAGGAAGTCCACTCGGGCTTGCGAGAGCTGAGACCCTACCACAGGGTCTCCTCGCAAGCCCGATGGTCGCGATAATCGCGACCATCACCAGGCCACTTGCAAAAGCTGTGGGTGGTCACCCACAGCTTAGCGAGCAGTCTGGAGGCCGAAAAATAAAAAATAAAAACCCCGCCCTGATTCAGTGCGAGCGCTCGCAAACAGCGAGCAGCTCTGAATCAGGCCCATAGTCCAACTCTTACCACTTTAACAATACAACTTTTATGAAACTTTACTTTTCTGTTTTTCTCCTAAAATACTACTTAGTATAGTCTCATTTATGGCTTTAATTCATAATGCAGTTGATGAGGTCTGGTTTTATAACATGTAGCAATTGAAGAGATCTGGTTTTATTACATGTGGCAATTGTGTGCATGCAAAACATTTTATTACATTACTTTTATTGTGCCTGGAAAAATTCTTCTATGTTGTATGATAACATGAAGGTGCAAAATTGGTACCATTAAAATAATAGGACGAGACCTGAAGACAGCTGGCTGTGAACTGGTGCAAAACTGGCACAGTATATGTGCGGGGTTGAAATATCTGTGCAACCCTGGACACAGCAAGGATTGCCCCTATAAATGTGCACTTCTCACCCTTTTACCTCATTAAAGTAGTCTTGCTTTAACAAAATGAAATCTGGTTTCTGCACTGCCAGGCAACACAAGCACTTTGGGTCTTGGCGCCCAAGTCAAACTTCAAACCAGGATACTACAAATGTAACTTGATACATAAATAATACAAAGGGGTCTATTAATTAAGTAAAAATGGCCCTCATTCAGAGGCGGTCGCAAGAAGCGATCGCTCTCTCTGAATGAGGGCGGCCGCTTCATTTTTGAAGTGCGGTCTCCTGGTCGTTGGTTAAGCTGTGGGTTACCACCCACAGCTTAAAGACCGACCAGGTTGATGGTCGCGATGGTGATCGCCATCGCGACCATCGGGGCTTACGATGAGACCCTAAGGTTGGGTCTCGGCAATCGTAAGCCCCAGGGAGCTTCCTGCTCTGTTTGAGCAGGAAGCTCCCCACTGACATCATTGATGATGTCAGTGCAGCCGCCCACAAAATGGTAAGCGTTCGCATGGGAACACCTCCGTTTGTGCAGCCGCTCCCCCCGGCCAGCCTACCAAACGAGGTGAGCTGTCGATCAACATCGACAGCCGCCCCTTTGGTAACGAGCTCCGGAGCTAAAGAGTTTCTCTCTCACTCCGGGGCTTGCGCACGCGCAGTGCGGCCGCTTCGACTAACCATCGAGTCGGTTACGAGCGCATCGGCGCTTGTGACCGACTCTGAATGAGGTCCAATATCCCATGTGATAATTAAGGATTGAACTAGCTTAGAGTTCAATCCTAGTATTGAATCCTCCTAATAATGCCTCCTATACTTAATTATCACTTCTGAAAAGCTGCACCTTTTGCTGAGACAGCTTTTTGGAATAAGGGGACATTTCTCCTGCTTCACAGTCTCTTTGCAGCCTGTCTTGAAGCTGTGCATGCCCCTCTCCCCCCCTCCGAGCTCACCTGCTCCTCTGGTTGATCGTCCCCACTTGTCCCTGGGCAAACCCGCCACCTGTGCCCTGAACCCCCGCCACCGCAGAGCTGTAGCCGCCACGGGTGTTTGTGACTCCTGCTGAAACAGTGTAGCCCCACAGCTTCAGTCCCCCGCCGCCGCTGCTGTGCTCTCTCCCTTGCTCCCGGCCCACTGGAGGAGAGCTTAGGGAGCCGGGAGGCAGCTGCTGTAAGGTAAGAGGACACAGCAGAGAGAGATCTTTTCAGATCCCTGTACGCCATCTTTTCAGATGCTGTACGCCATCACGGAGTAGCGTACACTATCACTGTCAAATTTTTAAAAAAAAGCTTTTTCAGAACTTGATTCATTTAATAATTTACACATTCCCATACGATAGTATGAGGACAACATAGTACTATAGTATGGGGACTGTGGAAATTATCGGACGATAATTGTAAACAGGAGATATCAGTGATATTTCCTGCGTTACAAGAATGATGAATAACACTGACACTTAATTTCTACAAAAATAGGTGAAATCTTAATTTTCACATACTTTTGTAGAAAGTAAGTGATGATGAATAGACCCCTTAAACTGGCCACACACTAGACCAACTTTCATCCAACCAGCCAACTAGTTGATTGGTTGGAATTAGGGGTGAGCGGGTTCGGATTTCTGAAATCCGAACCCCCCCGAGCCCCCCCGATCCGAGTCCGATCCGAGTCAGGCTCGACTTTTCCCGCCTGACTCGGATCTGACATCGAGGCAAAACGTCATCATCCCGCCTTCCGAGTCTCGCGGGTTTTGGATCCTATATAAGGTACCCGCGTCGGCGCCATTTTCTCACTCGGCTGTGGACAGTGAAGAGGGAGGGTGGGAGTTAGTGCTGTGTAGTGTAGTGTAGTGTAGTGCTGCTGTTGTCCACTACTTCAAAGTCCATAGGGGCTGGCTGTGTTGTGCTGTGCTGCTGTTGTTAATAGGGGCTGTGTCCACTACTTCAAAGTCCATAGGGGCTGGCTGGACTGTGTTGTGCAGTCAGTTCCAAAGTCCTGTGCAGTGTCCCAGTCCTAAAGGGGTGCTGTAGTGTTGTCCAGGGGGTGCTCTGTCCATCAGGGGTGCTCCCCCCAAGTGCTAAAAAAATAATATATTTTCTGTGTTTGTGAATTGTGTGCGCAGTAGCCGCACGTGCATCAACAAAGTAGTGCCAAGCGTGCGCCTGTGTCATAAGTAAAGGGCCGGCTGGCTTGACCGTTAAGGGTGCTGTAACCCCCGAAAGTACACTCCAGTCCAAACCAAAAAAAAAATTATTTTCTGTGTTTGTGAATTGTGTGCGCAGTAGCCGCACGTGCATCAACAAAGTAGTGCCAAGCGTGCGCCTGTGTCATAAGTAAAGGGCCGGCTGGCTTGACCGTTAAGGGTGCTGTAACCCCCGAAAGTACACTCCAGTCCAAACCTAAAAAAAAATTATTTTCTGTGTTTGTGAATTGTGTGCGCAGTAGCCGCACGTGCATCAACAAAGTAGTGCCAAGCGTGCGCCTGTGTCATAAGTAAAGGGCCGGCTGGCTTGACCGTTAAAGGGTGCTGTAACCCCCGAAAGTACACTCCAGTCCAAACCAAAAAAAAATTATTTTCTGTGTTTGTTAATTGTGTGCGCAGTAGCCGCACGTGCATCAACAAAGTAGTGCCAAGCGTGCGCCTGTGTCATAAGTAAAGGGCCGGCTGGCTTGACCGTTAAGGGTGCTGTAACCCCTGAAAGTACACTCCAGTCCAAACCTAAAAAAAAATTATTTTCTGTGTTTGTGAATTGTGTGCGCAGTAGCCGCACGTGCATCAACAAAGTAGTGCCAAGAGTGCCCCTGTGTCATAAGTAAAGGGCCGGCTGGCTTGACCGTTAAAGGGTGCTGTAACCCCCGAAAGTACACTCCAGTCCAAACCAAAAAAAAATTATTTTCTGTGTTTGTGAATTGTGTGCGCAGTAGCCGCACGTGCATCAACAAAGTAGTGCCAAGCGTGCGCCTGTGTCATAAGTAAAGGGCCGGCTGGCTTGACCGTTAAAGGGTGCTGTAACCCCTGAAAGTACACTCCAGTCCAAACCAAAAAAAAATTATTTTCTGTGTTTGTGAATTGTGTGCGCAGTAGCCGCACGTGCATCAACAAAGTAGTGTCAAGCGTTCGCCTGTGTCATAAGTAAAGGGCCGGCTGGCTTGACCGTTAAGGGTGCTGTAACCCCCGAAAGTACACTCCAGTCCAAACCAAAAAAAAAATTATTTTCTGTGTTTGTGAATTGTGTGCGCAGTAGCCGCACGTGCATCAACAAAGTAGTGCCAAGCGTGCGCCTGTGTCATAAGTAAAGGGCCGGCTGGCTTGACCGTTAAGGGTGCTGTAACCCCCGAAAGTACACTCCAGTCCAAACCAAAAAAAAAATTATTTTCTGTGTTTGTGAATTGTGTGCGCAGTAGCCGCACGTGCATCAACAAAGTAGTGCCAAGCGTGCGCCTGTGTCATAAGTAAAGGGCCGGCTGGCTTGACCGTTAAGGGTGCTGTAACCCCCGAAAGTACACTCCAGTCCAAACCTAAAAAAAAATTATTTTCTGTGTTTGTGAATTGTGTGCGCAGTAGCCGCACGTGCATCAACAAAGTAGTGCCAAGCGTGCGCCTGTGTCATAAGTAAAGGGCCGGCTGGCTTGACCGTTAAAGGGTGCTGTAACCCCCGAAAGTACACTCCAGTCCAAACCAAAAAAAAATTATTTTCTGTGGTTGTGAATTGTGTGCGCAGTAGCCGCACGTGCATCAACAAAGTAGTGCCAAGCGTGCGCCTGTGTCATAAGTAAAGGGCCGGCTGGCTTGACCGTTAAGGGTGCTGTAACCCCCGAAAGTACACTCCAGTCCAAACCTAAAAAAAAATTATTTTCTGTGTTTGTGAATTGTGTGCGCAGTAGCCGCACGTGCATCAACAAAGTAGTGCCAAGAGTGCGCCTGTGTCATAAGTAAAGGGCCGGCTGGCTTGACCGTTAAAGGGTGCTGTAACCCCCGAAAGTACACTCCAGTCCAAACCAAAAAAAAATTATTTTCTGTGTTTGTGAATTGTGTGCGCAGTAGCCGCACGTGCATCAACAAAGTAGTGCCAAGCGTGCGCCTGTGTCATAAGTAAAGGGCCGGCTGGCTTGACCGTTAAAGGGTGCTGTAACCCCTGAAAGTACACTCCAGTCCAAACCAAAAAAAAATTATTTTCTGTGTTTGTGAATTGTGTGCGCAGTAGCCGCACGTGCATCAACAAAGTAGTGCCAAGCGTGCGCCTGTGTCATAAGTAAAGGGCCGGCTGGCTTGACCGTTAAGGGTGCTGTAACTCCCGAAAGTACACTCCAGTCCAAACCAAAAAAAAAATTATTTTCTGTGTTTGTGAATTGTGTGCGCAGTAGCCGCACGTGCATCAACAAAGTAGTGCCAAGCGTGCGCCTGTGTCATAAGTAAAGGGCCGGCTGGCTTGACCGTTAAGGGTGCTGTAACCCCCGAAAGTACACTCCAGTCCAAACCAAAAAAAAAATTATTTTCTGTGTTTGTGAATTGTGTGCGCAGTAGCCGCACGTGCATCAACAAAGTAGTGCCAAGCGTGCGCCTGTGTCATAAGTAAAGGGCCGGCTGGCTTGACCGTTAAGGGTGCTGTAACCCCCGAAAGTACACTCCAGTCCAAACCTAAAAAAAAATTATTTTCTGTGTTTGTGAATTGTGTGCGCAGTAGCCGCACGTGCATCAACAAAGTAGTGCCAAGCGTGCGCCTGTGTCATAAGTAAAGGGCCGGCTGGCTTGACCGTTAAAGGGTGCTGTAACCCCCGAAAGTACACTCCAGTCCAAACCAAAAAAAAATTATTTTCTGTGTTTGTGAATTGTGTGCGCAGTAGCCGCACGTGCATCAACAAAGTAGTGCCAAGCGTGCGCCTGTGTCATAAGTAAAGGGCCGGCTGGCTTGACCGTTAAAGGGTGCTGTAACCCCCAAAGTACACTCCAGTCCAAACCAAAAAAAAATTATTTTCTGTGTTTGTGAATTGTGTGCGCAGTAGCCGCACGTGCATCAACAAAGTAGTGCCAAGAGTGCGCCTGTGTCATAAGTAAAGGGCCGGCTGGCTTGACCGTTAAAGGGTGCTGTAACCCACAAAGTACACTCCAGTCCGAACCAAAAAAAAATTTATTTTCTGTGTTTAGCCGCACGTATATATCAAATCGATATAACATAAATGGAGGACCAAACTTTCTCCGATAAAAATAAAGGCCGATGCCCAATGTCATAGTAGAGGGCACATACAATCCCAAATGGCAAAGTTCAGGAAAATGACCTTGAAAAAGACATTTAAATCAGCTGAAGAGAAACGTAAACTTGCCAATATGCCATTTACGACACGGAGTGGCAAGGAACGGCTAAGGTCGATCCCTAGTATGTTCATGACTAGTGGTTCAGCTTCACATGACGATGGAAGCACTCCTCCCACTAAAAAAATCAAAAGAGTTAAGCTGGCAAAAGCACAGCGAAGAACTGTGCTTTCTAAGAAGATATCACAAATCCCCAAAGAGAGTCCAAGTGTGGTGGTGGTTGCGATGCCTGACCTTCCCAGCACTGGACGGGAAGAGGTGGCTCTTTCCACCATTTGCACGCCCCCTGCAAGTGCTGAAAGGAGCACCCACAGTCCACTTGCTGATATGCAAATTGAAGATGTCACTGTTGAAGTACAACAGGATGAGGATACTGGTGTAGCTGGCGCTGAGGAGGAAGTTGGCGAGGAGGATTCTGATGGTGATGTGGTTTGTTTAAATCAGGCTCCGGGGGAGACAGTTGTTGTCCGTGGGATGAAAAAGCCCATCACGGTCATGCCTGGGCAGAAGACCAAACATTCCACCTCTTTGGTCTGGCAATATTTCTATCCAAATCCGGACAACAACTGTCTTGCCATATGTACCATATGTAAAGGTGAAATAAGTAGGGGTAGGGACGTCAACCACCTAGGAACATCCTCCCTTATACGGCACCTGCAGCGCGTTCATAAAAAGTTACTGTCAAGTTCAGAAACTTTGGCTCAGACCGTAAGCAGTCCAGGGACACCTAAATCCCGTTGTCCTGTTGTATCCAAGCGCCTGCAAACCACACCGTCAACTCCCTCCTCGTCAATTTCCTCCTTAGTCAGGATCGGAAGTAGTCCTGCAGGCCATATCACTGGCATGACTGACTCTCCTATCCGGGATTCCTCCGGAGGATCCTGCATTGCTACGCCTACTGCTGCCGCTGCTGCTGTTGCTGCTGCTGCTGGGAGTCGTTCATCATCCCAGAGAGGAAGTAGGAACACCACTACTTTTACTAAACAATTGACCCTCCAACAGTCCTTAGCGAGGAGGATGAAGTACGACAGCAGTCATCCTGAAGCAAAACGTATAACTGAGGCCTTGACTGCTATGTTGGTGTTAGACGTGCGTCCGGTATCCGCCATTAGTGCAGTGGGATTTAGACAATTGATGGAGGTAGTGTGTCCCCGGTTCCAAATCCCGTCTAGATTCCACTTCACTAGGCAGGCGATACCGAGACTGTACAGAAACGTCAGAAAAAGTGTCCTCAGTGTCCTGAAAAATGCCGTTGTACACAATGTCCACTTAACCACGGACATGTGGACAAGTGGAACAGGGCAGACTAAGGACTATATGACTGTGACAGCCCACTGGGTAGATGTATCACCTTACGCAGCAACAGCAGCAGCGTCACCAGTAGCAGCATCTCAGAAACGCCAGCTCGTTACAAGGCAGGCTACGCTGTGTATCACCGGTTTCAGTAAGAGGCACACCGCCGACAACCTCTTAGAGAAACTGAGGGAAATCATCGCCCAGTGGCTTACCCCACTTAGACTCTCCTGGGGATTTGTGATATCTGACAACGCCACCAATATTGTGCAGGCATTACATCTGGGCAAATTCCAGCACGTCCCATGTTTTGCTCACACAATAAACTTGGTGGTGCAGAATTTTCTGAAAAGCGACAGGGGCGTGCAGGAGACGCTTTGGGTGGCCCGAAAAATTTCTGGCCACTTTCGCCATTCAGCGACTGCGTGCCGAAGACTGGAGCGCCAGCAAACACTCTTGAACCTGCCCCGCCATCACCTGAAGCAAGAGGTTGTGACGCGGTGGAACTCAACCCTCTATATGCTTCAGAGGATGGAGGAGCAGCAAAAGGCCATACAAGCCTATACATCCACCTATGACATAGGCAAAGGAGGGGGTATGCACCTGACTCAAGCGCAGTGGAGAATGATTTCCGTGTTGTGCAAGGTTCTTCAGCCCTTCGAACTTGCCACACGTGAAGTCAGTTCAGACACTGCCAGCTTGAGTCAGGTCATTCCCCTCATCAGGCTTTTGCAGAAGCAGCTGGAGAAAGTGAAGGAGGAGCTAAGACGGAGCGATTCCGCTCGGCATGTGGGACTTGTGGATGAAGCCCTTCATTCGCTTTGCCAGGATTCCAGGGTGGTCAATCTGTTGAAATCAGACCACTACATTTTGGCCACCGTGCTCGATCCTAGGTTTAAAGCCTATGTGGTGTCTCTCTTTCCGGCCGACACAAGCCTGCAGAGGTGCAAAGACCTGCTGGTGAACACACTGTCAGCTGAAGCGGAACGTGACACGTCAACGGCTCCTTCTTCATTTTCTCCCGCAACTGGGGCTGCCAGGAAAAAACTTAGGTATCCTAAGCAACCCGCTGGCGGTGATGCAGGGCAGGCAGGACCAAGTTTGGACATCTGGTCCGGACTGAAGGACCTGGCAACAATTTCTGACATGTCTACTGTCACTGCATATGATACTGTCACCATTGACAGAATGGTGGAGGATTACATCGGTGACAGCATCCAAGTAGGCATGTCAGACAGTCCATACCTGTACTGGCAGGAAAAAGAGGCAATTTGGAGGCCCCTGTACAAACTGGCTCTATTTTACCTGAGTTGCCCCCCCTCCAGTGTGTACTCCGAAAGAGTGTTTAGTGCAGCCGGGAACCTTGTCAGCGAAAGGCGTAGGAGGTTGCTTCCACAGAATGTGGAGAAGATGATGTTCATCAAAATGAATTATCAGCTCTTCCAGGGAGACCAGCCTCCAGAAGGTACAGAGGGACCTGTGGTGGTGGATTCAAGTGGGGACGAGTTAATACTTTGTGAGGATGAGGATGTACACACTGAAGAGGGTGAGGAATCGGTGGATGAGGAGGATGAGGATGACATCTTGCCTCCGTAGAGCCAGTTTGTGCAGGGACACATTAATTGCCAGCTTGTTTTGTGGGGGCCCAAACGAACCAATCATTTCAGCCACAGTTGTGTGGCAGACCCTGGCGCTGAAATGATTGATTTGTTAAAGTGTGCATGTCCTGTTTATACAACATAAGGGTGGGTGGGAGGGCCCAAGGACAATTCCATCTTGCACCTCTTTTTTTCTTTGCATTATGTACAGTTTGGGGCCTAGTTTTTCTAACTGCCATCCTGCCTGCCACTGCAGTGTCACTCCTAGATGGGTCACGTGTTTGTGCCGCCCACTCGTGTCGCTTAGCATAGTCATCCAGCTACCTCGGTGCAACCTTTTGGACATAAAAACACTATTGTGAGGTGTGAGGTGTTCAGAATAGACTGGAAATGAGTGGAAATTAAGGTTATTGAGGTTAATAATAGCATAGGAGCAGAAAAACCTACAAATTCTGTGATTTTAGCTGTTTTTATGCTTTTTTTCAAAAAAATACAGATCCAAAACACAAAACCCAGAACCCAAAACACGGAAGGGTGGTTTTGGCAAAACCAATCCAGATCCAAAACACGAAGAAAGATCCAGATCCAAAACCAAAACACAAAACACGAAAAGTGGCCGGTGCACACCCCTAGTTGGAATGAAAATCTGGTAACATATGGGATTAACTGATGATAAGCAATTTGCTCCTAAATGCCAGAAAACATGAAAATGGTCGTCAGACAAGTTTGTTAAATGTTTGATCTAAATAATTTGTTCAAACAACAGTTTTTTTTCCATTTTCCGGTGTTTCGGAGCAAATTACTGATTGTCATTTGCTTTCATACCTTACCAGATTTTCATTCCAACCAATTAACTAGTTGGATGGTTGGATGTAAGTTGGTCTAGTGTGTGGCTAGCTTTAGTTCAGAGGTTCCCAAACATGGTCCTCAAGGCTCCCCAGCAGTTCAGGTTTTAGAGATATCCATGGGAACCTTGAGGACTGCCTGTTATGGTTACCAGTGACCACTCCTCGTAAGCCATCTAGAACTTCAGGCTGCGAGGTCTTCCGCCACTAACAACTGCCCGTTGTTCCCTTAGAGATAGTTTGCTCACCAGTACTTAGGCGGCTGTACTTACCGCTCGAAGTAGTAGTAGCATACGTGAGTGTCATCTGGAATCCTGAGGTGATAAAAAAGTCTTGTACAGAGAGAGAAGATTATACAGATGGAGAGGTGTGGCTTGGGAGCTGATGGTGTGGGGTGTAAATGGTGCGGCAACTATGATGATGGTGTGGCAAAGGTGCCGACGGTGTGGCTTGTGAGCTGACGATGGGGCAATAGCCATTGGCAAAAAGGCAATAATTATGCTGTGGCTTTGGAAGCCGATGGTGCGGCAAGTGTGCCGATGATGCAGCAGATGTGCCGATGGTGCTGTAAATGTGCCGATGATGTGGCAAATGTGCCGATGATGCAGCTTGTGTGTCGATGGAGCGGCAATAGACCAATGTGTGAGTATGGTACACTGCTTTTCAGTGTTATAAGGAAGAGCCATCTACCTATAACTTTGGGAAATATATCACCTATTTATTTTCTTAACACACTAAGGGGCCTATTCATCATCACTTAATTTCTACAAAAGTAGGTGAAAATGAACATTTTCACCTGCAATTGTATTATTAAGTTATCGGGCCATTCATCAAGAGGGTAAAACAGGAGATATCACAGATATCTCCTACTTACCTTCCTCTCGCGGAATGTCCTCCTGTCCCCATACACCAGTATAGGGGCAGAATTCATCAAGCTCCGGAAATACAATATTTTCGGAGCTTGAGTGCGGGAGCATTCGCCATCGCTCCCGCTCCAGGCTCGCAACCCACGGATACCTCTTCCCCTGTCCGGCTCCTTCTGCCGGACATCGAGGCTCTTATGCTCTAATGTCACTTCTCCAAAAGGAGCAATGAAAAGATTCACTGTTCTGAGAGGAGCAGTGAAGACACTCGCGGGGACAGCTGACATTCGGATCAGCTGTCTCCTCGCCGGAGCAATGATGAATTGCTCTTGTGTCCGCGGCGAGTTAGAATGTTAATAATCGGGGTCCATTCGGACCCTGATAATTAACATCATGACCTGCCTACTGCTTAGACACAGACATAGAGGATTGTAGACAGTTCAGTGTCAGATGCACTCAGAAATACAGGAAATTGAGACACTTAGGGACATATTTGTCAAATATTAAGCATCACTTGGTCGTAAGTACTGGGGGCTGTTGCAGATATCGGATCAATTTTCTGCGGTCCCCCATTTTTAACCGCAAACGTTGTTCCCCCACAGCTTTTATGGAGTATGCTAAAATGCCAAATTTACCAAAATCTGGAAAGCAAAGCATTGTAGCCTATGAGCTACCTTATGCAGGTTTTTTCGGTAATAGAGACTATGCCCAGCAATGGTCGCTAACACATGCGCAGTCTGATGATCATGCATGCGCAGTAACGAGTCCTGAACGTGGAAGTAAAGTGATCACATTAGCGATCACTTTACTTCTAACACATCGATAGGCTCCTAAATGGATGAATGGCATATTGACATAATAAGTACTATTGGCTGAAATTAATATATATTAATACATTGAACTGTCTAAGCACAGATATATAGGAACACACATATTGCATTTTTTTTAAAATAGAAAGCGCAGTGATGGTGTGTGGTGTATTCAATATGCTTAATGTAGTTGCTAAAAAGTAAGAGTAATTATAATAAACAAATGTTCTAGTAATTCGGCTTCCTTGGTTACAAGGTCCCTGTGGGAGACACCTTTACAGTTGTTACATCAGAGCATATGCAGTCGGAAGAGCATATAAAAAGCAGAATGTATCTATTCCTATTCGCTTAAAGGACATTGCAGTATGTGTATCTGTATTATACCCAGAGCAGTGAGTGTATCTGTATTATACGTAGAGCATTTATTATTATTATTATTTATTATTTTTTTATTATTATTGTTATCCTTTATTTATATGGTGCCAAAAGTGTTCCACAGCACCTTATAAAGTACATAAACAAATAAGTGAACAAGAAACCAGTGACATACAGTACAATACAATGCAAGACAAGGATATGGTTTATACAAATTGCTGCATTTGTGATCATAACACTCAAAATAAGCAGGAGGGCGTAAGCAACCAAGTGTTAGGTGCCCTTGTGGAGAGTAAGGAATAGATTAAAGTATAAGTAAGGAGAAGCACATGAGGGAAGAGGGCCCTGCTAGTGAGGGAATGGCCGGCGGTTCGATTCCCGTCAGCTGCAGCCCGACAGGAGCAGAGTGCGACGCAGCGGAAGCCCGACAGCGCTGGAAATCCCGATCGTGGATAGGTAAGTATCCACTAACCTAACCTAACCCCCCTAACCCTAACCCTCCTTAGGGGTGCCTAACCCAAACTTCCCCCCCAAGTGCCTAACCCTAACCACCCCCTTCCCCGCTACCTAAACCTAAGTCCCCCGGGCGGTGCCTAACCCTAAGTCCCCCCCGGGGGTGCCTAACCCTAACCCTCCCTCCCCCTAGCCTAACCCTAACCCTCCCGGGGGGGGTGCCTAACCCTAAGTCCCCCCCTGGGAGCCCTAAACCCTATGTCCCCCCCGCGGCTGTCCGCTCGCGGCGCCCGGCATCACTACGATCGTGATGCCGGGCGCCGGTCTCCCGGCGTCAGGGAAATGCGGGCGTCTACATCTAACCGCCCGGCATTTCACCCATGCCGGGATAAGACAGTCGGGAAGCCGGCGGCCGGTATATAGGCAGTCGGCTTCCCGATTGCTTCCCGCTAGTGAGAGCTTACATTCTAAACAGGAGGGGCAGACAGACAGGGGTGACACAGATGGGGTAGAGACAGGGAGGAAGGAGTAAAGTAGCAGCGGGGTAGGATGAGAGCTGGAAGTAGTGGGTCTTGAGAGCCCATTTAAAGATTTGTAAAGAGGTGGAGAGTCTGATAGGGAGAGTGTTCCAGAGGTAGGGAGCAGCATGGGCAAAATCATGGAGGCGAGAGTGAGAGAAAGTAATCAGTTGGCAGCATGTTATAGCATTATGTATATCTGTATTATATGCAGAGCAATCAGGGATGTCAGAACGATTTTATGTTTGGGGGGCAACATAAAATAGCTCTGGCATACGCTCCTCCCCTCTCCCCCTTCCTTCCTGTCCCTCCTCCCTTCTCCTCTCCCCCTTCGTTTCCGTCCCTCCCTCTCTCTCTTACCTGAGCTGCTGAGCGGCGGCCGCAGATGGTCACACTCAGGCCTGGGCTGTGCTTTATAGCAACAGGCTGCACAGCCTCTGCACCGCATGGAGGAGGAAGTGTAATGTGCAGTGTTTTACTTAAAGACGCACATTACACCTCCTCCTTCATGCAGTGCAGTGTCGTGCAGCCTATTGCAATACAACACAGCCCCTGACCGTCCCAGCATACGCTGCTCCTTTCACATGTTTGAGGGAAACAGGCTGCCCCCTTGCCCTCCCCCGTTCTGACGCCCATGAGAGAAATTAATGTATCTGTATTATTTTAAGTTGAGCAGTTAATGCATTGTCACAGCGCCATAACAGTGCTAACTTGCAGCCTGTGCCGGCCACACCCAATGAGTACATGACATCATGCGGATGGGGGGGCCACCAGTGCCGGTAAAAACAGAACTGCCAGGAGCATCCTCAGGATGTTCTGGGGGGCTGTGTAACGCTGTAGGCACCCTGCTAGACAGTTGCAGGGGCTGTGTTGTGCAGTGTCCCATAAAGGCTGTAGTCCTAAAAGGGTGTTGTAGTGTTGTCCAGGGGGAGCTATGTCCATCAGGGGTGCTCCCCCCAAGTGCAAAAAAAAATATTTTCCTGTTTGTGTGCTCTGTAGCCGCACATGCATCAATAAAGTAGCGCCAAGCGTGCGCCTGTGTCATGAGTAAAGGGCCGGCTGGCTCATCTGTTGAGGGGTGGTGTAACCCCCAAAGTGCGCTCCAAAAAAAAATATATACTGTATATTTTTCTGTGTTTGTGTGCGCCTTAAATGGAAGACAAAAATTTGTCTGATAAAAATAAAATAGGGAAAGGTCAAGAACCAATTCCTCCTAGTGCTGAAGCCGCTGCCACTAATAAATGACATAGACAATGAAATGACATCAACGTTGTCAGCCAAGGCCGATGCCCAATGTCATAGTAGAGGGCATATAAAATCCCAAATGGCAAAGTTTAGGAAACTTACCTCTGAGGAGAAACATAAACTTGCCAATATGCCATTTACGACATGGAGTGGCAAGGAACGGCTAAGGTCCTCCCCTATGCTCATGACTACTGGTTCAGCTTCACATGACAATGGAAGCCCTCCTCCCGCTACAAAAATCAAACGAGTTAAGCTTGCAAAAGCACAGCAAAGAACTGTGCTTTCTAATTCTAAGAAGATATCACAAAACCCCATGGAGAGTCCAAGTGTGGCAACGGTTGCGATGCCTGACCTTCCTAACACTGGACGGGAAGAGGTGGCTCATTCCACCAAATGCATGCCCTCTGCAAGTGCTTGAAGGAGCACCCAGAGTCCACTTGCTGATATTCAAATTGAAGATGTCACTGTTGAAGTACAACAGGATGAGGATATTGGTGTAACTGGCGCTGAGTAGGAAGTTGACGAGGAGGATTCTGATGGTGATGTGGTTTGTTTAAATCAGGCATCGGGGGAGACAGTTGTTGTCCGTGGGATGAAAAAGCCCATCACGGTCATGCCTGGGCAGAAGACCAAACATTCCACCTCTATGGTCTGGAAATATTTCTATACAAATCCGGACAACAACTGTCTTGCCATATGTGCCATATGTAAAAGGTGGAATAAGTAGTTGTAGGGATGTTAACCACCTAGGAACATCCTTCCTTATAAGTCAACTGCAGCGCATTCATAAAAAGTTACTGTCAAGTTTAGAAACTGTGGCTAAGACCGTAAGCAGTCCAGGGACACCTAAATCCCTTTGTCCTGTTGTATCCAAGCGCCTGCAAACCACACCGTCAACTCCCTCCTGGTCAATTTCCTCCTTAGTCAGGATCGGAAGTAGTCCTGCAGGACATGTCACTGGCATGACTGACTCTCCTATCCGGGATTCCTCAGGAGGATCCTGCTTTGCTACGCCTAATGCTGCCACTGCTGCTGTTACTGCTGGGAGTCGTTCATCATCCCAGAGAGGAAGTAGGAACACCACTACTTCTTTTACTAAGCAAATGACCCTTCAACAGTCCTTAGTGAGGAGGTTGAAGTACAACAGCAGTCATTCTGAAGCAAAGCGGATAACTGAGGCCTTGACAGCTATGTTGGTGTTAGACGTGCATCTGGTATCCGCCATTAGTGCAGTGGGATTTAGACAATTGATGGAGGTAGTGTGTCCTCAGTACCAAATCCCATCTAGATTCCACTTCACTAGGCAGGCGATACCGAGAATGTACAGAGACGTCGGAAGAAGTGTCCTCAGTGTCCTAAAAAATGCGGTTGTACCCAATGTCCACTTAACCACGGACATGTGGACAAGTGGAACAGGACAGACTAAGGACTATATGACAGCCCACTTGGTAGATGTATCACCTTATGCAGCAACAACAGCAGCGTCACCAGTATCAGCATCTCAGAAACACCAGCTTGTTCCAAGGCAGGCTATGCTGTGTATCACCGGTTTCAGTAAGAGGCAGACCGCCGACAACCTCTTTGAGAAGCTGAGGCAAATCATCGCCCAATGGCTTACCCCACTTAGACTGTCCTGGGGATTTGTGATATCTGACCACGCCACCAATATTGTGCGGGCACTACATCTGGGCAAATTCCAGCATGTCCCATGTTTTGCTCACACAATAAATTTGGTGGTGCAGAATTTTCTGAAAAACAACAGGGGCGTGCAGGAGACGCTTTGGGTGGCCCAAAAAATTTCGGGCCACTTTTGCCATTCAGCGACTGAGTGCCGAAGACTGGAGCGCCAGCAAACACTCTTGAACCTGCCCCGCCATCACCTGCAGCAAGAGGTTGTGACGTGGTGGAACTCAACCCTCTATACGCTTCAGAGGATAGAGGAGCAGCAAAATGGCATTCAAGCCTATACATCCACCTATGACATAGGCAAAGGAGGGGATATGCACCTGACTCAAGCGCAGTGGAGATTGATTTCCGTGTTGTGCAAGGTTCTCCAGCCCTTTGAACTTGCCACACGTGAAGTCAATTCAGACACTGCCAGCTTGAGCCAGGTCATTCCCCTCCTCAGGGTTTTGCAGAAGCAGCTGGAGAAAATGAAGGAGGAGCTAAGATGGAGGGATTCCACTCGGTATGTGGGACGTGTATTCGCTTTGCCAGGATTCCAGGGTGGTCAATCTGTTGAAATCAGACCACTACATTTTGGCCACCATGCTTGATCCTAGGTTTAAAGCCTACGTGGTGTCTCTCTTTCCGGCTGACACAAGCCTGCAGAGGTGAAAAGACCTGCTGGTGAAAACACTGTCAGCTGAAGCAGAATGTGACACGTCAACAGCTTCTTCTTCATTTTCTCCCGCAACTGGGGCTGCCAGGAAACAACTTAGGTATCCTAAGCAACCTGCTGGCAGTGATGCAGGGCAGACAAGACCAAGTTAGGACATCTGGTCCGGACTGAAGGACCTGCCAACAATTTCTGACATGTCTACTGTCATATGATACTGTCACCATTGTCAGAATGGTGGAAGATTACAAGAGGCAATTTGGAGGCCCCTGTACAAACTGGCTCTATTTTACCTAAGTTGCCCTCCCTCCAGTGTGTACTCTGAAAAGAGTGTTTAGTGCAGCCGGGAACCTTGCCGGCGAAAGGCGTAGGAGGTTGCTTCCACAAAATGTGGACAAGATGATGTTCATCAAAATGAATTATCCATTCTTCCAGGGAGACCAGCCTCCAGAAAGTACAGAGGGACCTGTGGTGGTGGATTCCAGCGGGGATGAATTAATACTCTGTGAGGATGAGGATGTATACAACCTTTTGGCCTAAAAACAGTATTGTGAGGTGTTCAGAATAGACTGGAAATGAATGGAAATTAATGTTATTGAGGTTAATAATAGCATAGGAACAAAAAAACCCCCCACAACTTCTGTGATTTTTAGCTGTTTTTATGCTTTTTTCCAAAAAAATACAGATCCAAAACACAAAACCCAGAACCCAAAACACGGAAGGGTGGTTTTGGCAAAACCAATACAGATCCGATTCCAAACCATGAAGAAAGATCCAGATCCAAAACTCAAAACACGAAAAGTGGCCGGTGCACACCCCTAATATATATGTATATATATTGTGATAGAAGCACTGGAAAAGTTAGGGATGGAGTGTATATGTGTCCCAGATTCCTGTAATATGTATTTTAACCCCCAGGAAGAGTCTGTTTTACAAACAGATCTGAGTATCGGCTTTTGGTAAAAATCGGAGAATGGGTCCTGGAGGTGTGGATGTGAGAAAGAAGGGAGGGCTCCATCCACAGGGCCGTTTCAGGTGTTAGGCCTTTCAGCCTGAGAGCAGGCTAATTAGGGTTTACACCTGGAAGTGGCTCAATATAGTTGTGTAAGAGTTTTGATGCAGTGTCTCACACACCCTGGGGAGAACAGACACTGAGGTTTGTTCAGAGACACTGGGACCTGTTGAAAGTGCTGTGTTTGTAGTGAGGCAGTAGGCCCTGCCACTTTTAGAGAGGAAATTACCTGACTAGTCAGTGCCCAGCCGGGCTAAGATTTATTTTATGAATGGTTTATTTGACTTTTGGTGTTGCACAATAAAAACTGGTGCCAACCAGCATGCACAAAAACCCTCGACTGGAGTGCTGTTTCCTGGCTGCTGTGTGTAAGGAGGTGTCCATCTAACCCAGGAGAGGGACCCCCTACCCCAATCATATCACAAGGAGATATATAATATATACACAAACGCACAAACATGTGAATATGTATATATATATAGGCTCAATCCACGGCACTCGACCATCTGGGGTGCCCTTGGTATGTGACCACACCATCTACATAAAAAATATCATACAAACTCGGCACTCACATGCTTTTCAAACTGCAACTCCTTTGAACATAGGGAATGTTGGTTCCAAAATATTGCAATAATTTGTTAAGCTGGCCACCGCTTCACGGTCATTCCCATCTAGCCAGTCCCTACACTGATTCTCAGATAAATGAACTTGATCTGCCATCTTGGCCTCAAGCTTGAATACATTTTAAACAGAAAACTGGGTCCTGCCTTAAAGAGACAGGACCACACCCAGGGCTATCAGTTAATAAGCACCTGGAAAAAGAAAAAAGTTTGTCTTACATTTGAAAAACAGGGTGCCCTAGCAAGTGTGACCACAAAATTTAAATAAACGACAGGCTCAATCCACGGCACTCGACCATCTGGGGTGCCCTTGGTATGTGACCACACCATCTACATAAAAAATATCATACAAACTCGGCACTCACATGCTTTTCAAACTGCAACTCCTTTGAACATAGGGAATGTTGGTTCCAAAATATTGCAATAATTTGTTAAGCTGGCCACCGCTTCACGGTCATTCCCATCTAGCCAGTCCCTACACTGATTCTCAGATAAATGAACTTGATCTGCCATCTTGGCCTCAAGCTTGCATACATTTTAAACAGAAAACTGGGTCCTGCCTTAAAGAGACAGGACCACACCCAGGGCTATCAGTTAATAAGCACCTGGAAAAAGAAAAAAAGTTTGTCTTACATTTGAAAAACAGGGTGCCCTAGCAAGTGTGACCACAAAATTTAAATAAACGACAGGCTCAATGTATGTAGATGGTGTGGTCACATACCAAGGGCACCCCAGATGGTCGAGTGCCGTGGATTGAGCCTGTCGTTTATTTAAATTTTGTGGTAACACTTGCTAGGGCACCCTGTTTTTCAAATGTAAGACAAACTTTTTTTATTTTTCCAGGTGCTTAGTAACTGATAGCCCTGGGTGTGGTCCTGTCTCTTTAAGGCAGGACCCAGTTTTCTGTTTAAAATGTATGCAAGCTTGAGGCCAAGATGGCAGATCAAGTTCATTTATCTGAGAATCAGTGTAGGGACTGGCTAGATGGGAATGACCGTGAAGCGGTGGCCAGCTTAACAAATTATTGCAATATTTGGGAACCAACATTCCCTATGTTCAAAGGAGTTGCAGTTTGAAAAGCATGTGAGTGCCGAGTTTGTATGATATTTTTTATATATATATATATATATATATATATATATATATATATATATATAAGATACACTTAGGCGGCACTCCAGGGACTCTCCAAACTGATGGCATCACACAGCGCATAGAAGGCACAAAGGGAAACTGTGCAGCTCAGGGAGGGCTTATGACGCCTTCTACTGCACTGCCATTGTTTAGCGTATAATGCCCGCCCAGTAAGGTATTTGAACCCTGGTCGGGCGCATCGGCTCGGAGGGGAGGAACGCTCAAGTGGGCGGGGCGTCAGGTTGCCGCTGGCAGGCAGGAACAATATTTTTCCTGTTTCCAGCAGCACACAGCAAGTCCTGCAGTCGACGGTCGGCGGGCCTATTTTAATTTGGGGCCTGGAGCTGTAGCTCCACCCGGCCCATTGTTAATCCGGCCCTGGCCAGTTATGTTTGGCAGCACTTGGGATGACAGTTGGTGTTTGAATTCTGAACTGTGCTACAGCCACAATGAGACAGTCAGTCAGAACATTGCACAGGGAGATGAAACATTTTAGCCCTTTTCACCTCCTTAGTAGTAACATTTTTAAAAATCCCTTCTTAGTGGGCACCTACGTCATGGCAGGAATACACTCCAGATTGTTGTGTTTATAGGTCTAGGGGTTTGGGCTCGGCGTTGATGAGTCAGTCAGGACATTTGATTATATATATATATATATATATATTATATATATATATATATATATATATATATATATATATATATGACTAGTGAGTGTACTGTATCTCTTTTATATACTTGCCTACTTTTGAAAAAGTATTTCATGGAGATTGAGAAAGCAATACCTATGAATCCCTCGGTAAAGTGGGTGTGTACTGCTACATCTGAGAGAAGTGTCATAAAACTGATTTACAGTACATCCAAATGTAAATGAGCCTGAGAGCAGTTAGTAAGATGTGCATGTTGATGAAAACACACTGATAATTTTCAGAAAATGCATGTAGCCATAGGGATCATTGTGCCTTATAACCAATGCAGGGAAATTATACTAATGATCCCATTTGAATGTATATATCTCTGGGATATTTTATTATATAACAGGTTCAAAATGGGGGTAAGGTGCAATCAGGTAGATTGCTACTATTTCAGGGAGAGTATGATCTGCAATATACGCAGTGCAATGAGTATATCTGTAGCATAAATAAAGAGCAATGAGTGTATTTGTATTATTTGCCGAAAAATTAGTTTATCTATAATACATAAAGCAATGAGCATATCTGTATTATACATAGAACATTTATTGTATCCATTATAAACAGATCAGTGTGTATGTTGGTATTATGCACAGAACAGAGGAGATCATTTTACAAAATGCCGCCATGGACCCACGATTTGCACGTGCATTTTTGTTTTTCTTTATCAATGAGGCAGAAGTTTGCACAGACAAGGAGATGGCAGGAGTGAAGGCGCTTGTAGCAAAATTACAGAGTAAGTGTACCACTGAGACTCATTGTGCAGCAGTCCAGAAACAAGATTTAATTTTGTGGAGCCAGATTTTGTAATGAAATAAAGGGATGGGGAGAGATCATTTTCAGGGGCATTTCTTTCCACACACAGTCAGTAACACTCTACAAAATGCCTTGTATTCTACATTAGCTCAGAGTCTGGGTCTTGTCATATATATTTTGGGGATTATTTATTAATTATCTTTGCTATTAGCGGTGATAAAAAAAATATGTTCCGTCCGTATGTATGAAAAAACACATCCGGGGCAGGGGCTATGATGGCAGGGGCTATGATAGGACCACATCCCAGCGATGTGTAAACTAAAACAATCGCTGATGTGATCACTTTACATTGTGCTGCGGAACCCCCGGTGCATGCTTGGTCTTCAGTCTACACAAGTTCAAGCGCCTATTACCATTATGCAATACGTAGCCTATATGCTACAATGGCTAATGCTCTGGAATGCAAGCAGAGCTTGGTAGATTTCAGAATACGTGTACTGTAGCAACTGTAGATGTATGCTGTGTTGCTTTAATGTGTATGGCGGAAGTTGCATCATTACATCCATTTGTTATTCAGGATATGCCTCTGCAGCCATTGTTCAGCATGACTTAGCTAGTAAAGACACACTTCTGCTGCTCTCCAGAGTCATTTGGTGATTTGCACATAGGCCACTTTACAGTAGCCCCCATAGTCTTAAGAAACAAAGCTGATATATAATAACAAGTATTAAAGAGAGCGCTTAAACACACTTATATTTTAATAGTTCATGATATATACACATATATTATATCAACAAAGTCAGAAATCCACTGCACTCGCCACTCCTAGATTTGGGGTGCAGACCTGCACTCGCCTTTTCCAGGACTGGGGTGCAAGTGGCCTGTGACCACATTGCTTAAATAAATAAAACAGAAGACCCAGCACTCACCATGTTTAAACACCCACAATGATGTATAAATAAGTAAATAAATAATGGGGATTTGATTCATGGATTGATCAATGCATTTAAGCCCGCAGCCCACATCACGGGACCCCACTTTCTGCAGGTCCTACACTATCCGTCACACTGATGGAAACCTGGTAGCTGCTATCACATAGTTTAGACTGAAAAAATGTTACCTGGTTTAAAGCTCACCTGCCAGCTAATGGCTTTTAAAGGTAAGGCAGTCACCTGACATAGCTTCTATCACACTACCAAAAAGACAGCTGACACAGGTTAATATAAACGAGTTTGCACATGGAGTGCATGAGAAAGCTATGATCACAAAAGGTTAATAAAAATTAACCGCATAAACAAAGTCAGAAATCCACTGCACTCGCCACTCCTAGATTTGGGGTGCAGACCTGCACTCGCCTTTTCCAGGACTGGGGTGCAAGTGGCCTGTGACTACATTGCTTAAATAAAAAAAACAGAAAACCCAGCACTCACCATGTTTAAACACCCACAATGATGTATAAATAAGTAAATAAATAATGGGGATTTGGTTCATGGATTGATCAATGCATTTAAGCCCGCAGCCCACATCACGGGACCCCACTTTCTGCAGGTCCTACACTATCCGTCACACTGATGGAAACCTGGTAGCTGCTATCACATAGTTTAGACTGAAAAAATGTTACCTGGTTTAAAGCTCACCTGCCAGCTAATTGCTTTTAAAGGTAAGGCAGTCACCTGACATAGCTTCTATCACACTACCAAAAAGACAGCTGACACAGGTTAATATAAACGAGTTTGCACATGGGGTGCATGAGAAGGTATAAAATATCAAGGTATAAAATTCTAAAATTACAAAGATACAAAGAAACAAAATACAAAGAAAAAGACAACTGGAATCACTCCATTTATAAATACATAGCATAATTGATCATTGTTAAGGGTCCGGCTCAATTCATAGCATCCAGACTAGTCGCCATGATAGTTTAGGACACAGAAATAGATGTAATCCAGTGTATTTAAAATTCAACATTCCCCATAATGGCTTGACAATATAAGACTTTTAAGGATTGAATGTCCAGGTGTTTTTTGTCAGCTAGGGACAATCAGCAATAATAGTCCCTATCTGAGGTCACAGAATGTCACCAGCGCTTATTGCAGTAGTGATGGAGGTATTCGCACTTGGCATGTGCACACAACAGACTACCGGGGTACAGGGAAGGATCCAAAATCACCTCTCCGGCAGTAAATAATGCCAGACCACAGTCCTCATTGCAAATAGTGGGGACTGCTGTATCCTGTATTACTTATCTGAACATAAGAAATACATAGTTGCCTACCCTCCCGATTTGGCTGGGAGCCTCACGAAAATCAGGTACCGCTCCCGGGCCCCCGGAAAGGCAGACAAGCTTCCTGGCGGCCGCTGAACCGTCCAGCCACCCCCTGCCTCTATTTTTCTGTTCCATAGGTAGATGTGGTAACGCTATGCTGGTTATTGTGAAGCTCATACATTGATGTGGCTGAACCTGCGGTTGGACTGCCGCAGTCTTCTTTGTTTGGTCAAGGCGAGTGGAAGATTTTTGTACCTTTCGTCATGGCAGAAGAGGAAGACTTGTCTGTGAGATTACGTCAGGGATGTGTGATTTAATTTTGTGTTAAACTTAGAAAAAGGAATGTTACAGCAAGCATACGGTGGAGAAACAATTAGCCGTGCTATAGGATTTCGGTGGTGGAAGCACTTCAAAGAGAGTAACACGTGAGTGACTGACGAAGCGCATTCCGGGAGACCATCCACCGTAGTTACGGATGTCAACATTACCAAATCTGCGGATATGTTGCAAAGTGACGGAAGGGTAACTTTACTGAAATTTCAGCTTCACTTGGCATCTCATTCGAACGGGTTCAGTATATTGTGACAAAGGAACTGAAAATGCATCGTGTGCGTGCCAGGTGGGTACCCATAAACCTCACAGAAGAGCTGATGTGACAACGAGTTAAATTGTGCAATAATACAGTTCGAATGTCGGAAAGGATACCCGATTTCCTGACATCGATTGTGACGTGATCCTGAATCCAAACAACAGTCCAGTATATGGAAACACGTTATTTCACCTCCGGCCACAAAATTCTGTGTGATTCTTACGATGTGTAAAGTCATGCTTCTGCTGTACTTTGATGCACACTAGTATGATACTACAGCACTGGGTTCCCCGTGGACAGACAATTAATGGTGACTACTATGCAAACGTCCTGAAAACCCATTTGCGCGGAGTCATGAGGAAGTAAAGACAGCATTTGCTGAAGAAACAGTAGTTTAGCTCTAAGACAATGCCCGACCACATATTGCTGCTGTTGCATTGGCAGTACTGACTGAATTTAATGGGACAATGCTGGAACACCCTCCATATAGCCTGGATTTAGCGCCCTGTGATTTCTGGGCATTCCCAACCCTGAAAAACAATTGCGTGGAAAGAAGTTCTCAACAGATGATGAAGTGAAAAATGTCACACCTGCAACACTAACAGTGATGTCACAAAACAGTCTACTGCAAGTCTTAGAATCGTTGCTGAAACGCAGCAAAAAAAATTATTTCATGTGAAGGACGCTACTTTGAAGAAGAAAATTGTTCAGATCCTGTGGAGTCATTTGATTCTGAATAGAAAAATCAGCCTCATTACTTTTCAAACAGCCCTCGTATATATACAGTATATATATACAGTAGATGTATTGTGATAGGATCACTGGTAAAGTGGTCTGTGGCTGGGACATTTATCCCAGATTCCTGTCCTATGTGTTTAAAATCCCCAGGAGAAAGTCTGCAGTGTAGCAGGCTTGAGTTTTGGCTTTTTGAAAAGCCGCTTTGGGACCTGGGGGTTGTGGGTGAGAGGAGAGGGAGGGCTCCACCCATGGCCACTCCAGGTTTTGGTTCTCGCAGCCTGGTTACAGGCTTGATTGGGTTCCCACCTGAGGGTGGCCAATATAAGCCTAGTGTGTTGAGGGCTGATTGTCTCACCTGGAAGAGCAGACAGGGAGTTTGCTCAGAGACACTGGAAAAACCTAACTGTAAGTGTTGTGCTGTGCTTTTGTTGCTGGTGAGGGCATTAGGCCCTGCCAGGTTCTGGTAGTGAGGGAACTACCTGTGAAGTTAGTGCCCCGACAGGGCTAGGATTTATGTTTATGGTTTCTTTTGTTGTTTCTGTTTTGCACAATAAAGACTGGTGCCGACCAGCTTGTACTTGCAACTGGTGTGCTGCTTCCCTGCTGCTGTGTGTGTGTGTAAGCAAGGAGTCCTCTACCCAGGAGAGGGACCCCCTAACCTAACTGTGTCACAATATGGTGGAGAATGCGGGGACCCACACACACTGAAGTTGCAGCGAGAGGAAAACTTTCCGTTTAAAAATTAAAGGGACAGACACCCAATTTGTGAGTGTGGAAATAACACTGTGTCCTTGGAGTCCCATAGAGGAGGCATCAGCCAATGCTCAGAGAGGCAAGGTTCAGCTTCCAACCTACACCCCAGGACAAAATGGAGGACATTATTAAGGCCTTGCTTCAAGCTACAGCAGCTCAGCAGGAGACAAACAAATTTCAGCAGGAATCTAACAGACTTCAACAGGTCGCCATCGAGGAAACCCGCCAGGCCTTAGCGGAAAACCGCCAGGCCTTAGCGGAAAACAGCCAGGCCATAAAGGAGGTGGTACAACACCTGGTCGCCCGGCCCAGAGATGTTAATACTGGTCCTCCCACCACCACTCACTCCGTACGAGCCAGTCACTTCCTCCAAAAGATGACTTCGGGCGATGATGTGGAGGCCTATCTCGCCGCATTTGAAAGAACGGCCGAAAGGGAGAGTTGGCCCCAGGAGCAGTGGGCAAGTCTGGTGGCACTTTTTTTGTCTGGGGAGCCACAAAAAGCATATTTCGACTTATGCCTGGCTGATGCCAAGGACTATAAAAAACTAAAACAGGAGATCCTAACTCGCTTGGGAGTCACCACCTTTGTTCGTGCCCAACGGGTCCCCTGCTGGGAGTTCCATATGGACAAGCCTCCACGTTCACAGATGCATGACCTCATCCATCTGTCCTCAAAATGGCTTCAGCCCGAGACGCTGACGGGACCAAAGATCGTGGAAAGGGTCGTGATGGACCGGTACCTGCGATCGTTACCTGCGACTCTGCGCAAGTGGGTGAGCCATGCAGACCCTAAGACCGCGGACCAGTTGGTCGAGCTAGTGGAGAGGTACGTGGCGGCTGAGGAGCTGAGGAGTATGCCCCACCAAGCCCCGATGGCGCACCGGCGAACTCCCACAGACACTGGTAAGACTGTTCCAGGGGAGAAGGGTGCTGGGCGGTGGGATGTACCTAAGACTGAGGGTGTAGAACCTGGAGACAGGCCTGCCAGGCCAGGAAGGTTCTTGCCCCGTAAACGACTAGACATTAATATGATTCAGTGTTTCCGGTGTGGTGACTTCGGCCATATTTCCGCTAATTGTTCACTTACAACTGAACCTATGCAATGTGATACTGCTCATGTCTACCGCAGGGGGTCTTTCTTTGCACAGACAGCCTGTACGGCTGACCGGAAGGCTGAGACTGATAAGCACATGTGTGTACTCACTGTAGATGGCAACCGAGTAGAGGCACTGTTAGACTCTGGTAGCTTGGTGACACTTATAAAAGCTGAGCTGGTGAACCCCTCGAGGCATAAGGGGAAAACTGTTGATGTGACCTGCATACATGGGGATAATCGATATTATGTTACTGCCGAGGTGAACATCGAGACACCATGTGGCTCTGCTATAGTTTCTGTGGGTTTGGTGCCTGGTCTGATGTACGATGCAATATTGGGGAGAGACTTTGCTCACTTCTGGAAATTGTGGGAAAGCCGTTTTGTTCCAGAAGTGAACAACCCCGGTCCACTTGAGAAGGTTGTCGATATAGTGGAGGAGGGAGTTTCTTCTGAGTCAGAGTTATTCCCTTTTCCTACTATGGTTGGCGAACTAGAGAATGCAGAGCGTGACGGTGGCCCGCCAACTGATGTGCCTCCCATTAAGGTGGGAAGTGTTGTTGGGCCAGTGGATCGTCTGCCTGATTTAGAGGTCAGAAGAGAGGTCTTTGCCGTGGAGCAGTTGAATGACCCTACTTTGGTAAAAGCCAGGGAGAATGTAAAAGTAGTTGATGGTAAACCCGTAGACCCTGATAGTCCTTTGTCCTATCCCCACATGGTAATGTGTCAGGATTTGTTATATCAGGTGACTAAGAAGGGGGAAGATATTGTGGAACAACTAATAGTTCCCAAAGCCTACAGAAGAACAGTGTTGGATCTGGCCCATGGTCATATAACGGCAGGCCATCTAGGGGTAGAGAAAACCACTGAGCGAATAATGCAGAGGTTTTTCTGGCCCAGGCTTCATAAAGAGGTGTCTGACTTCTGCGCATCCTGCCGTAAGTGTCAGTATCATGCTCCCATACCACATTTTAAGGGTCCACTGGTTCCAGTGCCTATTATAGAGGTGCCGATAGTAAGAGAGCACCTGGAACCGGCTCAACAGGCACGGCAGAGGGTATACAACCGCAATGCTCGGTTACGCAGCTTTGCTCCAGTAAATCCAGGGCCCTTAGTTCCCGAAGTGACAGTGGCAAAAACCCTGTCGGCAATTCAACAACGAGAGGTCAAGGAGTTTCTGGTCAGAAATAGGGTGCTGTTCTCTGACGTACCTGGGAAAACCTCGGTCATTAAACATGACATCATCACTGACCCAGGGGTTAAAGTTAATCTAAAGCCCTATAGGTTACCAGTAGCACAAAGAGAATCAATGTCGAAAGAAATTAAAAATATGCTAGAGTTAGGGGTTATTGAAGTA
This sequence comes from Taudactylus pleione, assembly GCA_031769625.1. NCBI lineage: Eukaryota > Metazoa > Chordata > Amphibia > Anura > Myobatrachidae > Taudactylus > Taudactylus pleione. The sequence goes on along the minus strand of JAUIMM010000255.1, from coordinate 5,648,616 downwards.
TCACATAGTGAATGCTCAATTCCCATTGTGTTGATTCCATAGCCCGACGGGAGTGTGAGTTTCTGCAATGACTTCCGAAAGTTCAACAGTGTTTCAAAATTCGATGCCTACCCGGTGCCACAGTGGAGAAGGAGGCGTTGGCCATAAAGTGGGCGTTACATACTTTTAAATTTTCGGTGGAACACAGGCCAGGGGGCCTGTTGTTTAATGCAGATGCGTTGTCACGCATTCATTGTTTGGGGGCTTCAGTTGTTCCGCCCCATAGGTCGAAACAAAGGGGGGGATATGTGATAGGATCACTGGTAAAGTGGTCTGTGGCAGGGACATTTATCCCAGATTCCTGTCCTATGTGTTTAAAATCCCCAGGAGAAAGTCTGCAGTGTAGCAGGCTTGAGTTTTGGCTTTTTGAAAAGCCGCTTTGGGACCTGGGGGTTGTGGGTGAGAGGAGAGGGAGGGCTCCACCCATGGCCACTCCAGGTTTTGGTTCTCGCAGCCTGGTTACAGGCTTGATTGGGTTCCCACCTGAGGGTGGCCAATATAAGCCTAGTGTGTTGAGGGCTGATTGTCTCACCTGGGAGAGCAGACAGGGAGTTTGCTCAGAGACACTGGAAAAACCTAACTGTAAGTGTTGTGCTGTGCTTTTGTTGCTGGTGAGGGCATTAGGCCCTGCCAGGTTCTGGTAGTGAGGGAACTACCTGTGAAGTTAGTGCCCCGACAGGGCTAGGATTTATGTTTATGGTTTCTTTTGTTGTTTCTGTTTTGCACAATAAAGACTGGTGCCGACCAGCTTGTACTTGCATCCAGACTGGTGTGCTGCTTCCCTGCTGGTGTGTGTGTGTGTAAGGAAGGAGTCCTCTACCCAGGAGAGGGACCCCCTAACCTAACTGTGTCACAATATATATATACTAGCGACCTGCCCCGGCTTCTCTGGGGAGCTATTTCATCTCACCACAGCCCCTTCATCTCTTAACAACCTATGCCATGTCACCACAGTCCCCTGCATCTCACCACAACCCCCTGCTACTCACTACTGCCCCTGCATCTCACCAGTGTCACCACAATCCCCACTGCTGCTGCTCTGCAGCTGGCTGAGGCCCGGCCATTGGGATTTGCTGGGAAGCCCCTGAAAAAAAACCAACACATTTAAATTGTAGCTTTCCTTTGAACTAGGGGTGTGCACCGGCCACTTTTGGTGTTTTGTGTTTTGGTTTTGGATCTGGATCTTTATTTGTGTTTTGGATCTGGATTGGTTGGCCAAAACCACCCTTCTGTGTTTTGGGTTCTGGGTTTTGTGTTTTGGATCTGTATTTTTTTTTTAAAAAGCATAAAAACAGCTAAAATCACAGAATGTGTTGGTTTTTCTGCTCCTATGCTATTATTAACCTCAATAACCTTAATTTCCACTAATTTCCAGTCTATTCTGAACACCTCACACCTCACAATAGTGTTCTTATGTCCAAAAGGTTGCACCGAGGTAGCTGGATGAATATGCTAAGCGACACGAGTGGGCGGCACAAACACGTGACCCATCTAGGAGTGATACTGCAGTGGCAGACAGGATGGCAGTTTGAAAAACTAGGCCCCAAACTGTACATAATGCAAAGAAAAAAAAGAGGTGCAAGATGGAATTGTCCTTGGGCCCTCCCACCCACCCTTATGTTGTATAAACAGGACATGCACACTTTAACAAACCAATCATTTTAGCGCCAGGGTCTGCCACACGACTGTGGCTGAAATGATTGGTTCGTTTGGGCCCCCACAAAACAAGCTGGCAATTAATCTGTCACTGCACAAACTGGCTCTACGGAGGCAATATGTCGTCCTCATCCACCGATTCCTCACCCTCTTCAGTGTTGTGTACATCCTCATCCTCACAGAGTATTAACTCGTCCCCACTGGAATCCACTACCACAGGTCCCTCTGTACGTTCTGGAGGCTGCTCTCCCTGGAAGAGTTGATAATTAATTTTTATGAACATCATCTTCTCCACATTTTGTGGAAGCAACCTCCTACGCCTTTCGCTGACAAGGTTCCCGGCTGCACTAAACACTCTTTTGGAGTACACACTGGAGGGGGGCAACTCAGGTAAAATAGAGCCAGTTTGTACAGGGGCCTCCAAACTGCCTCTTTTTCCTGCCAGTACAGGTATGGACTGTCTGACATGCCTACTTGGATGCTGTCACCGATGTAATCCTCCACCATTCTGTCAATGGTGACAGTATCATATGTAGTGACAGTAGACATGTCAGAAATTGTTGCCAGATCCTTCAGTCCGGACCAGATGTCCAAACTTGGTCCTGCCTGCCCTGCATCACTGCCAGCGGGTAGCTAAGTTTTTTCCTGACAGCCCCAGTTGCGGGAGAAAATGAAGAAGGAGCTGTTGACGTGTCACATTCCGCTTCAGCTGACAGTGTTCACCAGCAGGTCTTTGCACCTCTGCAGGCTTGTGTCGGCCGGAAAGAGAGACACCACTTAGGCTTTAAACCTAAGATCGAGCACGGTGGCCAAAATGTAGCGGTCTGATTTCAACAGATTGACCACCCTGGAATCCTGGCAAAGCGAATGAAGGGCTTCATCCACAAGTCCCACATGACGAGCTCCTCCTTCACTTTCTCCAGCTGCTTCTGCAAAAGCCTGATGAGGGGAATGACCTGACTCAAGCTGGCAGTGTCTGAACTGACTTCACGTGTGGCAAGTTCGAAGGGCTGGAGAACCTTGCACAACACGGAAATCATTCTCCACTGCGCTTGAGTCAGGTGCATACCCCCTCCTTTGCCTATGTCATAGGTGGATGTATAGGCTTGAATGGCCTTTTGCTGGTCCTCCATCCTCTGAAGCATATAGAGGGTTGAGTTCCACCGCATCACAACCTCTTGCTTCAGGTGATGGCGGGGCAGGTTCAAGAGTGTTTGCTGGCGCTCCAGTCTTCGGCACGCAGTCGCTGAATGGCAAAAGTGGGCAGAAATTTTTTGGGCAATCCAAAGCGTCTCCTGCACGCCCCTGTCGCTTTTCAGAAAATTCTGCACCACCAAGTTTATTGTGTGAGCAAAACTTGGGACGTGCTGGAATTTGCCCAGATGTAATGCCCGCACAATATTGGTGGCGTTGTCAGATATCACAAATCCCCAGGAGAGTCTAAGTGGGGTAAGCCACTGGGCGATGATTTCCCTCAGTTTCTCTAAGAGGTTGTCGGCGGTGTGCCTCTTACTGAAACCGGTGATACACAGCATAGCCTGCCTTGGAACGAGCTGGCGTTTCTGAGATGCTGCTACTGGTGATGCTGCTGCTGTTGCTGCGTAAGGTGATACATCTACCCAGTGGGCTGTCACAATCATATAGTCCTTAGTCTGCCCTGTTCCACTTGTCCACATGTCCGTGGTTAAGTGGACATTGGGTACAACGGCATTTTTCAGGACACTGAGGACACTTTTTCTGACGTTTCTGTACAGTCTCGGTATCGCCTGCCTAGTGAAGTGGAATCTAGACGGGATTTGGAACCAGGGACACACTACCTCCATCAATTGTCTAAATCCCACTGCACTAATGGCGGATACCGGACGCACGTCTAACACCAACATAGCAGTCAAGGCCTCAGTTATACGTTTTGCTTCAGGATGACTGCTGTCGTACTTCATCCTCCTCACTAAGGACTGTTGAAGGGTCATTTGCTTAGTAAAAGAAGTAGTGGTGTTCCTACTTCCTCTCTGGGATGATGAACGACTCCCAGCAGTAACAGCAGCAGCGGCAGCATTAGGCGTAGCAAAGCAGGATCCTCCCGAGGAATCCCGGATAGGAGAGTCAGTCATGCCAGTGACATGTCCTGCAGGACTACTTCCGATCCTGACTAAGGAGGAAATTGACGAGGAGGGAGTTGACGGTGTGGTTTGCAGGCGCTTGGATACAACAGGACAATGGGATTTAGGTGTCCCTGGACTGCTTACGGTCTTAGCCAAAGTTTCTGAACTTGACAGTAACTTTTTATGAACATGCTGGAGGTGCCATATAAGGGAGGATGTTCCTAGGTGGTTAACGTCCCTACCCCTACTTATTCCACCTTTACATATGGTACATATGGCAAGACAGTTGTTGTCCGGATTTGGATAGAAATATTGCCAGACCAAAGAGGTGGAATGTTTGGTCTTCTGCCCAGGCATGACCGTGATGGGCTTTTTCATCCCACGGACAACAACTGTCTCCCCCGGAGCCTGATTTAAACAAACCACATCACCATCAGTATCCTCCTCGCCAACTTCCTCCTCAGCGCCAGTTACACCAGTATCCTCATCCTGTTGTACTTCAACAGTGACATCTTCAATTTGCATATCAGCAAGTGGACTCTGGGTGCTCCTTTCAGCACTTGCAGGGGGCGTGCAAATGGTGGAAAGAGCCACCTCTTCCCGTCCAGTGCTGGGAAGGTCAGGCATCGCAACCACCACCACACTTGGACTCTCCTTGGGGATTTGTGATATCTTCTTAGAACGCACAGTTCTTTGATGTGCTTTTGCAAGCTTAACTCGTTTGATTTTTTTAGTGGGAGGAGGGTTTCCATCGTCATGTGAAGCTGAACCACTAGTCATGAACATAGGGAAAGACCTTAGCCATTCCTTGCTACTCCGTGTCGTAAATGGCATATTGGAAAGTTTACGTTTCTCTTCAGATGATTTAAATGTTTTTTTCAAGGTCATTTTCCTGAACTTTGTCATTTGGGATTGTATGTGCCCTCTGCTATGACATTGGGCATCGGCCTTGGCAGATGACGTTGATGGCATGTTATCGTTTATGTCATGACTAGTGGCAGCAGCTTCAGCACTAGGAGGAAGTGGTTCTTGATCTTTCCCTATTTTATTTTTATCGGAGAAAGTTTGGTCCTCCCATTTATGTTATATTGATATATAAATGCGGCTAAGGCGCACACAAACACAGAAAATAATTTTTTATTTTTGTTGGAGACTAGTGCACTTTGTGGGTTACACCACCCTTTAAGAAATGAGCCAGCTGGCCCTTTACTTATGGGACACAGGCGCACGCTTGGCGCTGCTCCTTTGTTGATGCACGTGCAGCCACAGTGCACACAATTCACAAACACAGAAAAATATATTTTTTTATTTTGTTCGGAGTGCCCTTTGGGGGTTACAGCACCCTTTAGTGGTCAATCCAGCCGGCCTTTTACTTATGGGACACAGGCGCACGCTTGGCGCTGCTCCTTCGTTGATGCACGTGCAGCCACAGTGCACACATTCACAAACACAGAAAAATATATTTTTTTATTTTGTTTGGAGTGCCCTTTGGGGGTTACAGCACCCTTTAGCGGTCAATCCAGCCGGCCTTTTATTTATGGGACACAGGCGCACGCTTGGCACTACTTTGTTGATGCACGTGCGGCTACTGCGCACGCAATTCACAAACACAGAAAATATTTTTTTATTTTGTTTGGAGTGTACTTTGGGGGTTACAGAACCCTTTAACGGACAAGCCAGCCGGCCCTTTACTTATGACACAGGCGCACGCTTGGCACTACTTTGTTGATGCACGTGCGGCTACTGCGCACACAATTCACAAACACAGAAAATATTTTTTTATTTTGTTTGGAGTGTACTTTGGGGGTTACAGCACCCTTTAGCGGTCATTCCAGCCGGCCCTTTATTTATGGGACACAGGCGCACGCTTGGCACTACTTTGTTGATGCACGTGCGGCTACTGCGCACACAATTCACAAACACAGAAATATTTTTTTATTTTGTTTGGAGTGTACTTTGGGGGTTACAGAACCCTTTAGCGGTCAATCCAGCCGGCCCTTTTTTTATGGGACACAGGCGCACGCTTGGCGCTGCTCCTTTGTTGATGCACGTGCAGCCACAGTGCACACAATTCACAAACACAGAAAAAATATTATTTTTTTTAGCACTTGGGGGGAGCACCCCTGACGGACAGAGCACCCCCTGGACAACACTACAGCACCCCTTTAGGACTGGGACACTGCACAGGACTTTGGAGTGGACACAGCCCCTATGGAGAACTGACTGCACAACACAGTCCAGCCAGCCCCTATGGACTTTGAAGTAGTGGACACAGCCCCTATGGACAACAGCAGCACAGCACAGCACAACACTACACTGCACTACACTAAAACACTACACTACACAGCCCAGCCAGCCCTAACTCCCACCCTCCCTCTTCACTGTCCACAGCCGAGTGAGAAAATGGCGCAGACGCTGGTACCTTATATAGGATCCAAAACCCGCGAGACCCGGAAGGCGGGATGATGACGTTTTGCCTCGATTTCAGGTCTGAGTCAGGCGGGAAAAGTCGAGCCTGACTCGGATCGGCCTCGGATCGGGGGGGCTCGGGGGGGTTCGGATTTCAGACATCCGAACCCGCTCACCCCTACTTTGAACCTGTAAACCTGTAATCTGGTCCTCCTTATGCTGGCCATACACGCTACAATTATCGGGGCGATCCGCCTGATATCGGCAGATCGCCCCGATAATTGTAGCGTGTGTGCGGGCAACCGAGGGTTAAATATTGCTCGGTCGGGCATGCAGGATTGTCCAGCATGCCCGTCCGTGCGATATTTACCCGGTAACTGTCGGCCGCATCGGGCAGTGAATGCCCAGCGCGGCCGACAGACAGACATTTCGGAAGGAACACAGGGAAATGTCTCCTCCCCCGGGGGCGGAGCGCGGATGTCGGGCTATACACTATGAGATTTCTCTCACAGTGTATGCCGGCGACATCTGCTGCTGGCAGCCGGCCAGATAAAATGTCTGTCGGTCTGACAGACATTTTATCTGGCTGTGTATGCCCAGCATTAGTATGACAATTGTATATCATAGCGTTACCAAGAATTATATGTTAATGCTTTAGAAGAGTGGAATAACACCAATGACATGATCTCTACCCAAAAGAATAGGAACCTTCTTTATAGATGCACATATTCACAACTGACTCAACTGGCAATTTAATGTATGCCTTACATAGAAAGAAAATCACATTACAAGCAAACATTAATTCTGACCCACATTATGCAGTAAAACTGTGATCTGGTCACTCTTTGGTTTATGGGTAGTTATCTGTGCAGCAGTGATAAGAGAGAGAGGTGTTGCTCAGTCACAAGATGCTGATAAGTAAGTAATAATGCTTAGTGCACTATGCAGGAGTTGTACTGTGTGTCAGTGATAGAGGTTATTATATGCAATGCCTTATATACAGCCAATGTTCTATTTAAAATAGAAGAATTGTGCTATATGGAAGTAGCTGTAATTTATACAGAAACCATTCCTTATCACTGTTTTACTTTCAGTGATATCCAGATAGTCCTATGTAACCAAGAATATTTTAAAAGCATATTGTCAAAATTAAGTGTTTGTCTGGCCAATGTTCATGCAGCTGGGATGGTTTTAAAATGGCATACAAAGACCAATCCCGTCCTGTCTTGAAGGCCTTAACTAGGGGTGTGCGAATGGTGTAGTTGCCTAGGGTCCAAGGCAGAGGGGTCGGCACAACCTAACCTAGCAGCAACTCTCACAGGCTGCTGGGAAAGATGTTCAACGCATTCTTAGGCTGCACCTAGTGACAGCTCAATGCTCCCTGCCCTTTACTTCCATTACATCATGTGTGTGGGGAGAGATCGTCGTGGACCAACACAGGGAGCAGAAGTGCCAAATAAAACATTGCTCTTCCCAAGGTGATCACTTAGAAAGGAAGTGAGGTGATGCCCTGAATGGGGACTAGATGTTTATTAATCTATTAACTCCTAGCCTGTGTAGTCGTTTCTCACTCCTGTGCTGAGCCCATTTTTAAAGTTTGAGTTTGTCACATTCCTGTGTCAATATCACTTTTTTATGCATTTCCTACACAAAGTATTTTTTCTCTGACATATCAAATAAAATGTTATCAAATATCAAAAATAGGCAAAACAGTGAACTAAAAGCAAATGTGATTTTTTTTTTTTGCAGTGGTGGGCTCAAGGAAAGTATAGTCAGTCGGTGCAGGATGAGCAGTGTTGGAGCCCCTTGACTCAGACCCCCCCCAAAAAAAAAAACTCTTGTGGGGTAATATACCCAGTTTCTATAGAGAAAGAAATAGCTGCTAGTGGGCCATATCATTTCAAAGAGGAGAAACCCCCATTTCAAATATGTGAAGGTGCCATAATGGAGGTGATATCCCATATATGGAAAACATTTATTCCATAGCCATCTTCCCCCATCTCTGGACTCAATTTTTTTTTGTAGTGTAGGGAATATTGCCTGTGATCACACTGATGGGAGCACCTAGTCTTTCTAACAAGGGTGCCCCATCTTTGTAGCTGCTATAGTGGGCAATATGTGGACCTAGAGTTTCTCCACCAACTTTTACATTTTAATAAAAGTATGTCACTTCCCTATCTGTCCCCATGGTTAATTACAGTCCCCACCATAGTCTGAATCGGTGGGGAAGCAGTAATTCTGTTTTTAATTTAAATCCTCCCGTCACTGTGGAGGGTGAGTGAGGCTCGTCTTTCTCAGTCTTAAGATATATACGAGCAACAAGCCCCATGCATCCTCCACAGTGAAGGGTTTAAACTAGGGATGTGCAGGCTCGGTTCTACTCGGTTCCGTTCGGTTCTTTTTACCGAACCTTATTGGCTATCCAAAACTCGTGACAGCTGAAACCCAATAAGATCCGGTAAAAAGAACCGAACGGAACCGAGTAGAACCGAGCCTGCACATCCCTAGTTTAAACCATTTATTAACAGACAAATATGGAACAAATATTTTGTAACAGTTTGACACAGTAGGAGTTTTACAACATAATATAATAACAAAACAAATACTATATATTTTATGGAAAGAAATCTGAGACTACAACAACTGGAAGATGTAGACTCTTGTCCTCAACATGCACTTGAAGACACTACAGCGTCTCATGACTATAATCTCACTATATTCATGGTAAATTAAAATACCTGAATGTCTACCGCACCAGACCCTTATACCTCTTTCACACTGCCAGCGATAATCCGGGTTATAGCAGTGAACGCGTGTTATTGTGCAATGTGAAAGGATCCAGTTGAAATAGCCCAGGTTGAGCGACCCGACATTTCAACCTGGGTAAAGAGCAGGGTTGAACACGGGTTCAAATTGGTTCGCGGTGCAGTTTGAACGGATAGCCTGGGTTGATTCGACCCAGGACCCGTTCACAGCATAGGAAGAGCCGGCGCTTGGAGATGATCTCATCTACAAGTGCCAGTTCGGCACGCGACAGCGGTGACGTCATCGACCCAGCAATAAGCCGGGTCGAGCCACCAGTCTGAAAGTGGTCGCACCAGGGTCTCACCCAGGATCGACCTGTGTACAAAGTCCCAGGTGTGACCCGAGATTGCGATGTATTAGGAGGTAATTCAAAAGTTTTTAAGGTGCCCAAACATAATGGGTGCCCATTGGAGCAATTCAATTGTTCCTGATTTAGGGCGTAGGAGCCACATGTGTGCACCCAGAAGCACAGGGTTTAGCTGCACAAAGCATCTAATCCCGTCTAAAGCACTGCTTTGGCACTCAGAGTGCCGACTAATCTTACATTTCTGCTCATCACCCCAGGAAGCTGCAAGCAGATGTGTGTGCAGTCACGGCTATTTGCGCCCGAAGGGAGTAGTAATTAAATTGCTTAGTTGGCGACCCAAAATAAATAGCCACTGTGAAAATGGAGGAGACACGGTGCACAGCAACGCCTCCGCTCCACCCACCAAACGCTGCAGCATGTCAATCATGCTGCTACTTGGGGGGTCTGCGAGTGAGATCGCAGGACCCATTTTGCACATTCGCAGAACAGGTCCTGTGCATACGCAGACCCTAAACCATCGGAGATGTACTCTAACCATCGGGTTAGCATATACATCTCTGAATCAGGCCCTGAGTTGACATTGAGGCTGATAAAAATTCTCTTTTAGCTCCCTATTCAGGCTTAAACCACATGACAAACCTACATTGACTCACCATCCATCTTACAACAGGCACTCTCTATTTGGAATTTCTCCATGCGTACATAGATGTTCTTTGAGAATACTCACAGAATGTCCCTAATATCAAATAATTTAGTATTCCCTCTTGGCCTACAACATAAGTTATTTGACATTTGTACTACATATAGGGCCTTATTCAGATTTGGGTCTAGAGTAAGATAGAGCAAGTAACTGTGGGCCTGATTCACTAGGGATCGCTATTGCGTTTTGCGTACGCAGGTGGCTGATTGTTGCATACTGCATATGAGATCACGCAGCTCACACAAATCCATCGCAGAGTGAGTGACGGGAAGTCAGCATTTGGAGGTGGTGACGGGGGAGTGGTAGGAGAAACGCAGGTGTACCTGTCCGTTTGAACGCTGTTACATGGGCATGCATAAATTAGCCACTGCGACGGCATACGCAGCTTTAGTACTTAAAGCGTGCAATGAGATTAGCAATTTCTGAGTAAAGTCAGACCTGCTGTAAATGTGCGTGAGGGACCGATGTTACTCGATGTCCCTGATATACAGTATATGCAGAACTGCAAGGTATTACGGATGTGAGAAAGCGGTAGCGGGCTTCTCTTTGCTGGCTGTGTGATGGCATAGCGATTGCATTCATTAGCATATTTTCGCAGCAGAACTACGTGCGTAATCGCAGCCGCGATTGCAATAGCGATTCGTAGTGAATCAGGCCTTGTGTACCTGGGCAAACCATGTTGCAATGCAAGGGGTGCAAATACATACTTTTTTTTGCATGTGGGGTAAATACTGGCCGCTTTTGCATGTAGCCCAATAATGCTGGACAGCTTTATTTTTACACTGCAATTTAGAACATACTTGCCTACTTTTGAAAATGACTTTGAGGGAGATTGTAGATGGCAGAATGCAACGCGCCGTTGTGGGGGTGTGGTCTGCTCCACCCAAAGGGCGTGTCTAACTCCACCTATGGGCGTATATATTCCTATAAGCTGAGGCCCTAGCTCTCCCACTGACATTAGTACATCTCTACCCTGCCATATTGACATTGATAGATTCCCCCCCAGACACACACATTCATTTATATGAATAGATTCTCACACAGATACACACACACACACACAGTCGCACACACACATCCCATGAATAGATTCATACACACAGTCACACACAGTCTCACACACATCTCATGAATAGATTCACACACAGTCACACACACCCACACACACAGTCTCATACACACAACACACAGTCTCACACACATCCCATGAATAGATTCACAGTCACAAACACACAGCCTCATACACACAGTCACACACAGACAGTCTCACACACATCCCATGAATAGATTCACACACACATACATCACATTACTACACATACACATGCATCACATTACTTCACACACACACATACATCACATTACTTCACACACACACATACATCACATTACTACACACACATACATCACATTACTACACACACACACACACACATACAAACACACAGTAATAGATCTCCCTCCCTCCCCCACGGCACTGACATGAGTTATACATTTGGCAGGAGCTGCAGTGAGCTCTACACTCAATGGCCCTCATTCAGAGGTGGTCAGAGGATGCAAGCGGTCGGTCAGAAACTGGGCGGCCGCTTGCATCCTGACTGGCCGCCTCTGTTTCGGTCGTTAGGCTGTGGGTTTACACCCACAGCTCTAACGACCGCTAGGGTGATGGTCGCGATGGTCATAGACCATCGCGACCATCGGGGCTTACGACGAGATCCTAGGGTAGGCTCTCACTTGTCGTAAGCCCCAGAGAGCTTCTGGCTCTGTCAGAGCCGGAAGCTCTCCACTGACATCACTAGTGATGTCAGTGGGGCCTCTCCCAAACGGCAGGCGTTCCCATGGGAACACCTCCGTTTGGGCTGCCACCCCCCCGGCCCGCCTTCCAAATGGGGCGAGCTGTCAATCAACATCGACAGCTCGCCCCCTTTGGAAAGAGACCCACTACGACCGGCGCTGTCGGTCGTAGCGGGTCTCACGCATGCGCACGAGGGAGCCGGCTACCTCGTGCGCATGCGCACTGGACAAACTTCGAGGCGGCCGTGCGGTCATAGACCGTACGGCCGCCTCTGAATGAAGCCCACAGTCTCAGGCAGCTCCTCTGTCTTCAGTGTCCTCCGGCGTCGGCTCCTCCCCCCTCCGTCCTCTGTCATCACAGGCTTGCCAGGGAATGCTGGGAGCAGCAGCATGTGAGCAGGGGAAGGCGTGCCCAGGAGACCTCCGGGCCAGCAGCAGCCACACTCCTGCCTCCCTGCACCCGGTGAATACGCCCCTGCGTCTTAAGATCAGGCCCCGCCCCTTTACCTCCGGACTCACGCATGCGCAGTCCGGATTTTTAGACAGGGCAGAGGGAATGCAGGGGATTCAACCTACTTTACGGGGTAGCGGGAGCTCCCACCTTTATTCGGGAGACTCCCGCGAAATTCGGGAGGGTAGGCAACTCTAATTTAGAATTCAGGGCCTGATTCAGGGACGGACGCTCTGAATGAGCGCTCGCTCTGAATCAGGGTGTTTTTTTGGGGGGGGGGTCGGCCTCCTGGCCACTCGCATAGCTGTGGGTGATCACCCACAGCTATTGCGAGCGGCCAGGTTGATGGTCACGATGGTCAAGACCATTGCGACCATCGGGCTTGCGACGAGACCCTTGTGGTAGGGTCTCGTGGCCGCAAGCCCAAGAGAGCTTCTGGCTCTAATAGAGCCGGAAGCTCTCCCACTGACCTCATTGGTGACGTCAGTGGGGCCGCCCAGAAACGGCAGGCGTTCCTTCGGAAATGCCTCCGTTTGGCCAGCCACCCCCCTGCCCACCTACCAAACGGGGCGACAGCTCGCCCCCTTTGGTGCGACACCCTGAGCGACGGAGCACCCGTCGCTAGCCGGGGCTCCCCCATATGCGCACGACGGAGCCAGCTGGGCAAACATCGACCCGGTTGCGAGCGCCCAGCGCTTGCGACCGGGTCTGAATCAGGCCCTCAGTTTGGACACCCCTCTCAAATCTGAATCTCTGCACATCTTACATCTGTCCCACCTGCAGTGCAGCATGGTTTTACCAAGATGCACAGTTACTTTCTCTTTCTCACTCTATTCCCAAATCTTAATCAGGCCCATAATGTAAAATTTCTTTTATATATTGCACCTCTATATCAATTTCCGGAATTGAATGCATTACGCCGGTATAGGTTTGCTATCCCCACTAGATGTTTTTTCCAGTATATATAAAACCTTTGAGTTTGCCACAAACCAAAAGGCTTCTACTTCTGAGTTATTTCTGTCACATATGATGTGTATATAGTCATTAGGGCTAGAGTAGTCTGGGAAATTGGCTGAATGCTGTCAATGCAGCTGATGACATTTACAAAATTAACATTGTAAGACTCAGAATGTATCTGATTAAAAATATAACATTATACCAGCTCAGACTAGAGCTAAATCAAGTCCTTTTGTGGGGTGGAAACAGCCCGGCTGTGTGCACCTCCGCACAACAATATATGCCTCTAAAACTGTAACCCTCCACCCACTTATTGCATTTCAGTCATTTCACTCCACCAAATTTAATCTCAGCTTTGCACTACTCTACAAAGCTGGACACTTACTTGGTACATTGTAAGAAACTTTTTCATTCCACCACAAACATAAATCTCAGTTTTGCACTACCACAACTAGGATCTTGAAAGAAATAAGGAAAAGGGGACAGGGAATAACCTAAGCACTGGTCCAGAAAACAGAGGTTATAAGGAGAAGGTATGTGTAAATCAAATCGTATAAGAATACAGGAAATAATTATAACCAAAAAATCTCTCTTTTTGGGGTGCACCCTTGAGAGTATTATATAACGTGAAACCAAAAGAAGAAGAAGAAAGAACTCTCTTTTTTGGGGCACTCAACCTACCTATATAGTTTAAAACTTAGCGTTTATTGTTATGCTAATAAAAATATATATAAATTATAATATAAACCCAAAAACAACATGCAAGATAAGGACAAACATTTAATATTGCCAAGAAAATGTAATTAATTGGCAAAGTGGTATCTGACTCTAGTGACCCACGTTGGAATGTATCCAAAACATTGGTTTCAAATTAGGGGTAGCAGATCAAGATATGGTAGTCATGATGCTACTGGTCAGATAGGAGGCGAAAGTTTAAAAAAAGGAAAAATACCAGGGTAAAAAATTCCCTTTTGTTTCTGGCATTAATGACCCCTTTACTGAATTGTGATTCTGTACCTTAGAGTATTTATACATACAATCATATAGATGAATCTCTAAGTAAACAGTACAGTTGGCAGCAGATTAATTGGAAAAAAATTATTAAAAAGAATAGTTTATATAATACAATTCCAAAGTCTCACAGGTATTATTCTACACATATATATCAACATTAGTATTGGAAAGGTCCACCTTACTTCAGCAGCTGTTATTTTGTTGCATCTGACACTCAGTAATAAAGCAGAGAAATAGTAAAAAATCCCAAAATCTCACAGATAATATTTCAAGCATATATGTCAGTCATACAGTGTTGGAACATCTACATTAGTCCAGCAACTGTTATTTGGTTGAATCTGACACTGTGATTAAACAGCAATATGGTAAATTTAAGTTTCAATAGATAACTCAAAGAAAACAGTCTCTCTACTATCGTATGGCAGGAATGGCTGCTGCAGGGTGTCTTACTATTGCATTGGACGTCCTGTGAGCGGATCCCCCCTATACATAGAGATAGAATTGACAGGTCATAGGCATCTGCTGTTTATACAGAGACTAGGTAGACTGAATCTGATAATTCATCAGTGCAGACCCACTCACCTGTGCCTGAAAAATGAGAGTGCCTTAGCAGATATAGATAGGCTGTATACAGGGCCGCCATCAGGGGGGGACTGCCAGGCCTCCGGTCCCGGACCCTGATAGAGAGGGGGCCCGGGTGGCACTGGCAACGGTGAGGAAGAGTACATAGGCATTTGAACTACTATGGAGCCTCGCGGAACGGCAGCCAATCAGGAGAAGTCACTCAATAGTATTCAGCTGGCCGCGAGCCAATCACAGCTTGCAGAACAGCAGCCAATCAGAAGCGGCTGCTTCTGATTGGCTGCCGTTACACGAGCTGTGATTGGCTCCCGGCTGGTTCCATAGTTCTAATGCAGCAACGCAGTCAGACGCTCTTTTCCTCTGCCTGCCGCTCGGTGCATGACTAGCCGCTGCCACCCTGGCCCCTACTCAGGTACTTTTATATTCGTGTTGACCCTGTCTTCTGACCCCATTAGAGTACAGCCAGCCTTCCCTAAGCCGTCTCCTTCCTAGCCATCCTTTCTTCCCTGCCCACCCCCCAGTGCAGCCAGCCTCCCTTCCCTGCCCACCCCCCCTCAGTGCAGCCAGCCTTCCTTCCCTGCCCACCCCCCCAGTGCAGCCAGCCTTCCTTCCCTGTCCACCCCCCCAGTCCAGCAAGCCATCCTTCCCTGCCTACCCCCCCAGTCCAGCAAGCCATCCTTCCCTGCCCACCCCCCCAGTCCAGCAAGCCAGCCTTCCTTGCACTGCCTTCCCCTTCTAGTCCAGCCAACCAGCCTGTCTTTCCTGTCCTAGTCCAGCCAGTCTTCCCTGCGGCACCCCTATGTCTAGCCAGCCTTCTCTGCCCTGCCTCTCCCCTAGTCCAGCCGACCTTCCCTGCCCTTAGCCCCCCCCAGACCAAATCAGCCTTCTCTGCCCTTTGCCACCCCAATCCACTCTTCCCAGCCAATTGCCCCCGCTTATTTAGCCTTCCCTGCCCTGTGCCCCAGCCATTAATATCCAGTGTTCTCTACCCTGAGCCCCCCCTCCACCATGTCTAGCCATCCCTGATTTACACACCAATTGATGTACCCCCCCAAAGTAACTCCACCCACATTATACACAACTCCACCCAAATCTGTCCTATACCCTGGGGGGCCCTGCCTATTTTGTCAGTATCGGGCCCCAAAATTTCTGATGGCAGCCCTGGCTGTATATTAGAAAATTAGTGTGTAAGGAGGGTAATCCCCAGGGTGCTGCTTCTCACAGTGTGTGTGCTGTCACAGTGGATTGTGAGTGAGCGGTCCTGGCAGTTCCTCGCTATACAGAATGAGTATAGTAGAAGGAATCTGTGTGGAGAGCTGTCCTCATTGTGCCCTGATGACTGAGCAGCGCAGGGGCTGAGAGAGGGAGCGCAACACACTCTTCCCTGAATACCTGTATAGTAGTGCTGCTTAGGTGGTCTGCCAAACGGGGTTCCCCTCGTGCACTAGGCGTTTCCCTGAGGTGCCCAGACGCGCATTTCGCCGGGAGGCTTCTACGATGGGTGGCCAAACGGATTCTCCACATGGATTCCCTTCTACTATACTCATTCTGCATAGCAGGAAACTGCCAGGACCGCTCACTCAGTCCACTGTGACATCACACACACTGTGAGAAGCAGCACCCTGGGGATTACCCTCCTTACATACTAAGGATCTCATTCAGACCCGGTCGCAAGCGCTGAGCGCTCACAACCGGGTCGATGTTAAGACCCTGCGCAGTGCGCGTGCACAAGCCCCAGAGCGAGAGAGAAACTCTCTCGCTCCGGAGCTCACTACAAAAGGGCCGGCTGTCGATGTTGATCGAAGGTCACAGCAATAAGGCTGAGTATCCTTTTCGCTAATTGGAGATCACTTTCTCAGTCGCCACTACTATGAAAAAAATTTTGTTCTTGTTGAGCATATAGTAAATAGGTTTGCCTCCTATTATTGTAACTGTTTCTTAATCTTTGATACTTATTTACTTGTATTGATTTGTTGAATTTCAAACTAAATGATGTTAATGCACATCAGCTGTTAATCAGCTGACATCTTGGATGACCAGAATAAAAAGGGTGCCTTGCCAGAATAATACCACCTTTGATAAAGCTGCGGCTCCACGCAGCGAAAAGCGTCAGGACTTGGCCTATAGGTGACCACCATTTACAGCCAGGAGCCCACCTACTTCCCCACTTTTTGGTGAGACTACCCACTATTGGATATTGCTATTTGGACCAGGAACCGTGCCCAGGGGGATTATCTATATGCGATAGCTCTTCCAGCATCGCTAAACAAGACCCTATACAACATATGGACACTGGAACTGGTAACTATAGCTTCAAATGGGAGTGCACATCCCTCCTCATTTACTAATACTTTGGGATTTGGAGTCTCCTAAGACTATTGCGGTTTATTGAACTATTATTGTGGCTGCAATTAGATAATGCGGACTATCCATTTGCCATATCCACTCATTTGACAAATCACATGCAGCCTATATGGTGGATCACCTCCATAATTGAATGCTGCTCAGCACGCCTATTTTTTAATTTTTATTTTCTATTAGATGGTTGTTATATTACTGTGCATTTTTTATGGAATATGTTTTTAATTGCATATGATTAAAATATATATGTGTATTTCATGTGACTTTATTTTCAATTGAGCGCTGGTATTATTCTATTTGCTTTTTTCTATCAAGGGACTGACTATCCCTTATTTTCCAGCTGCTCTCATCCTATTAGAGGTAACACCCACTACAGCGCTCCTATTTTGTAGGATCTCATTATTGCTGAGGCGGCCTGAGCCCGATGGTTGTTGGGGCTCGGTTGTTGGAATTTCTTCAGATTCACTTGAATCAGGAACAGCATCTTCCACATCTATAATGGATTAGAAAATTGGTGGTGTTCATTTTGTATTGAGATGACTGCCAAATATTTAATGTGAAAAAAAACAAAAAACAAACATGTGGGGACTCGACAGTAGGTGCAACTACCGACATTGGCATGTCGGTGTCAATGGTAGTTACACCCTACTACCTCCTCCTCTTCTATACACCCCAATGCCAGTTCTTCTATTGGGGTGTAGTCCAATGTATCAAGGAATGACCCACCACCTGTTCCCCTGGAATGTTGCCTCCTTGCTGTTATATTTTGTTTGAGACGAAAGCGTAAGTCTGCCCATCTGTCATATATCATTAAAAAATATTACTTTAATAAACAAGTCTTGCTCTTTGTACACTATGCAACTTTGTTAAAGTAAAGTTTGACGTTATTTTGCAAAAAAAAAGTATCCATTGTGTACTTGTAACCTGACGTGTTTTGGAGATGTTACAAGTGCTAAATATCATATAGAATGTAAGCTCTTATGAGCAGGGCCCTCTACCCTATTGTACCTCTCCCTACTTTAGTTTCATCTACTGTACTTCTTACTCACCACTAGGGCACCTAACACTTGGTTGCTCTGTTGCTTATCTGGGTGTTATGGTCACTAATGTAGCAATATATATTATCCATGTCCTGGTCCTGTATTGTATTGTTCTGTAAGTCGCTTAGCTGGGTCATCATTGCAATGGTTAAAGACAATTAAAAATTAAGGGGAATCTGAACAGGCACAAGACCTATTTAGCAAGTGAACAGAATGGTTCCAGGCTAAACGCATGCAGCCCCTTCAATGTGTCTGACTGATTTATAGGCAGAGACATTGAAAGGGTGGGGTGGGGATGTGGTCTGTGGCAGCAAATGGGTGGCTGTACACCCCATTTTCATGGAGTGTCAAGGCCTGGAACGGTGTCATGTGTGCATTGTTTTTATTTAATTTTTTGTGTTTTTGATTTAAATGTGATAAAAGACATTTTTTTTTAGATAATGTGTGTGTGATCCATCATTTGAAGGAATTTAAAAACTGCATGCAGGCAGCTTTGCTATTTTACCCTGGGGTATATGAAAATACAGCAGGAGGTGCATCACAACCCCTACTGCATTTGTTAATCCAGAAATGCAACCAAAGTCACATGCTGGGATAACCACTGTGACAAATACTGGTTGCAGTGGTGGTTGGTGCCACCACTCCAGGCAGCTGAGTAAGTCTCTGCTTACTCAGGCTGACTCGCTTATGAGACCACAAACCTGCAGCAGAGGCATCAAAGAGGCTATGTGAGTTTACACAGGACGCATTCTGCACAGACATAATACACTTAGGGCCTGATTCAGAGCCGCTCGCTATTTGCGGTCGTTCGTTCAAAAACAAGGGGTGGCTTTTCAAATGAACCGTACGCTCATTGCGGTCTGTTCACGCCTCTAAGTCTGAATGAGCGAGCAAAACTTGCGGTTGTAATTTTGAAAAATACGCCCCCTGGCCGCACGCACCATACGTCATGTCCGCTATTTATTAGATTAATCGAGTACATCGAACAGCGTACGAACTGCTCGCTATTCTTGTGGTTGGTTTTTCCTACCACTATATTGCGAGCAGTTCTGACTATAAAACAACCAGGTGACGTGGTCAATGACGCTGCTGTTTTAATTATGCACACCCATAAAACGCCCATTTTGACCTTTAAGCACGCCTGCGTTCTGATCTCCACTCCCCGTTTTCAAGCACCTTCCCCCGTTACCACCCACATAAGCCTACTCCTGTCACTCAAATTATCAGGCATTCGCTATTTTGCGAGCACATGAATTTCGACCGCACTGACTGGTTCGCGCATGGGTATAACGAACCGCACGCATGCGCAGTTGGGCAAACATCGCTCGGAGTGAACGAGCGGCCGTTTACGAGTGGCTCTGAATCAGGCCCTTAAATTGTAAACAATAAAATATAAAAAAAATAAGTTAGAATAAATGTTACTCTTAATTAATATTAGGATTAACAAATTTTAATTTCTCATTTAAATAAATCTGTCTGTCATATACACGTACTCATTTGCACACAACAGATTGATAGGGAAAAGAAATGCCTTTGAACAAGTGTTTCCATGTAGGTTAATTGCTTTTATTATTTAACTAGTCTCATCAAAGGGATCATTAGCATTCATTATGTGTGCACAACAACCAAGTAACAAGAAGACTATCGTGAGAAGACTAGTTCAAAGCCTTTAGATATACATGTACGTCCATCAATTGCAATCGTACATGGTTGTTGTTGCGTTTATGACTTCCATTGCAATAGCCATCGCAACCACAACTGCACATGACTTGCGTTCGCTATTGCTATAGCAATCCTTGCTGAATCAGGCCCTGTGAGTTAACTTGATATATAGGTCTAGCTAGCCAAGTACAAGGCTGGCACTTAAATGGCACCAGAAAATGTATATTATTAAAATAATTTTTTTAAGAAATTTTCTTTTAAAAAAAAAAAAAAAAGGCTGCTTTGCTGTTTAATCAGCAACCTATATCATTTATCTAATTAACTTCATATAGCATGTTGTGTTAGAAAGAGAAGCATAAACATGTAATAAGCACAAATACTAACTTAATAGAGCATACGTATTCACAGTGCCTTGGGCAGCATACATAACTACATGTGTAATTCATGCAGGGCAATAATTATCACACTCAGAATCTGCTAATGTAGTCTATTAACAAGAAAGGGCTGGATATTGTGGGACATGTATAGACTCACACTCAGCTATACAGTAGGAAAACTGTGTGCATTCGTGAAGAGGCTTGCTGTGGGGCAATATATGGTAATGCAGCCTGCTGTGTACAGCACATGCAGATACTGTACTGGAATATATATTTTGAGTTAGACAGCAGGCCTGTGTATCATAATCATACAGACACATTGTGTAAGCTTGCGAGCAGGGCCCTCTTACCTTTATGTCTGTCTTTTACAACCCAGTCTTGTTCTATTAATGTTAATTCAAAATGTAAAGCGCAATGGAATATGCTGCGCTATAGAAGAAGCTGTTAATAAATATATAAATTAATAAATTGCTCTGCGTATAATACTGCTCTGTACAGTATACAAGATGTGGTTCGCTGTATTAGGGGACTGGCTCTGTCTCAGGATTTTCTGGTGCCGCCTGCGAGAAACTCTAATAAAGATATAAATGTTGACATATGTCTAGACTCCTGACAGGTTTGCAATTTCTGATCCCTGACAGCTACTCATTTTAATGCAATCAGAGGCGTCTTTTTCTGCTTGCTCTAAACAAGGGTAACCCATTGTTGGATGAAGATGTAGCACTTTAGTCTCATCCCCTTCTTTAACTCCGCTAGATAACACTTGGTGGGAATAGTTATTTTAGGTAACAACAAGATCACTGTTAAATCTCCTGCTATGGTGTTTTTCAAACTCTTGTCTGGTTGTAAAACATGCTATTCAAGAGTTAACTGTATATGGGACCTCTACCATTAGGTGAGGAATGTTAAACCATAGTGCAGTTTTCATCATGCCCATATTTGCAATGTCATTTGCTGGCAGAAGAATCTCAGGCAGAAGTTGCTAAGTGTGCACTAAGAACATATGTAACACCCCTTTTGTACATGCTTATAGAGTAGGGTGGTGAAGTAGTGATGTCCACAAAGCAAACACTCTTCTTACCTTTTCTTCTTTCAACTTATGGCAGTGCCTTCACCTGAATTTAGACAGGCCACATGGGTAATGAATGGGTCTTCCATCCATCAGAGATTGATTCAGGAAACCGCTGCAGTGCATCAACAGCTCAGACCCTTTACACTTAAGAAATACAAATCACACTTGTACCCCTTTTACACCAGAGCTAAAACCGGGGTTATTGCAGGATTAACCCAGGTATCTCCTTGATGCAAAAGGGGAAAGGGTTGGATTGGCAGGTCGAGTGACCCGGCAATCCAACCCAGATAACTAGCAGGGTTTAACATGGGAATAACCTGTGAATGGCACCGGCTCGGGAAAATCCTGGGTCGGGGCTGGCTAAATTCCGGGTCTGATCCAGATTGGAACCCTGTTCCAATCTCCGGGTCAGACCCGGAATTTAGGTGTAAAAGCGGTATAAAGGTTTGCTGCCAAAACCACCACAGTATATTTATTTACTCTTAAAGTGTGGAAAAGGGTGGCATGTAACAAATATTAGCAGCAATTATCATGGAAATATATATTCCCAAAATAATGTAGTTACTTGATATTGTATAAACACAGTAATATAATTCATGGTAGAATGATATCAGTGATAATAAGACATAAAAATATTGACAAAAGAACAAGCCATGATTGAAAATATCTGCAAAGTTGAATAAAGAATAATATTGATAATCATCATCAATTGAAACAATCTATAAAGGATATTAAATATGGATTCCAGTCAAAAGATCTACCCTAAAATGGTCGACATAGATAGACCCCAAATGGTAGACAGACAATAGGTAGACATGTACAAAAGGTCGACTCGACACACAAAAGGAGGACATGGATCAAGATAGACAGGTACAAAAGGTCATAGAACACACAGAGGTGATATACAGATGTGGGTATAAAATCCCTGTGAGTACTTCAAACAAATTTATAGCTTCATGCACTCCCCCAAACGATGTGTGTCAAATCGTGAAAGACAGGTCGTGGTCTTTCTGCCTGTTCAAAAGATCACAGATCCGACCAACGACCGGCGGGAGCGCACATCGGCATCGTTATCGTGCTAACACACGGCAGTTTTTAAATGATTTGTTGTTCCAATCTGTCGAAAACACCAATATTGTTTAAAATACTGTACCATGTGTGGGCACCTTAACAATCCGTGTTACAAACATGTGCAAAAGTTCCCAAAGTGGATGTTCCTAATCCTGAATTAAATTGAGTCATGCACCGCTACATCACCAATAAGATAATGATGGATTTTGCTAATGTATAAAGGGATAAAACAGAGAAGTCCGTCTACTGACTGTTATTGTAGCCTATGTAAGGCAATTGACCCTTACTCTGTGGATAGGGTCTCGGACATGTCCTGCAGCGCCTCCTGGTCTGCTTGTATTCCGGAGCTGATCAGGCTCCAGAATACAGTATGGTACATACAGTATAGTGCATCCTGCCCCTGGTAGTTGGATGGGTTACTGTGTCCTCTTGTCCTGTTGTTCTACAGTGCTTCCACCCAAGCCTGCACCTATTATTAACAAAGAACAGAAGCAAACCTGGGATACTCCAGTATGTAAGAATAAATTGCCATAATGTGATGTCCTGAACTATTTTAAATCTTGTTTACAATTAAAGATTACTTGTCAAGCCTTTCACGTTCAGCACTTCACATCCTGATAGTTTATAATATCACATGTTAATCTATACATTTCATAGTATGGTACAGCACACACAATAAATCACACTTTACAGGGAAAGGTATTTTATTGAGCTGGATCAATTCTTCAGCAGAAACCCTGTTTGGCTTTAAACACAGATAGTACAGCAACAAAGTGATATATTTGTTAAACAGTATATAACAACCAGTCAAAACTATATATAACTAAGTTCACAGTGTAGCTTTTCCTCTTCAGATACATAAGTAGATAGCGACGCCTCCTACCTGTGCAGCTGTCGTTCTACCGATTTTGTCATTCTACCGATTGGAACGACAAATCATTTAAAAACTGCAATGTGTAAGCACGATAACGATGCCAATGCTCACTCCCACTGGTCGTTGGTCGGGGTCTAGGATCTTTTGAACATGCAGAAAGATCACGACCTGTCTTTCACGATTTGGCACAAATTGTTCCGTGTGTATGCATGACGAACGATTTCATTAACGATGAACGATTTGTTGTCACTTTTCCTCGCCACTCCCCTCCACCATTTGGTACACCCCCTCCGCTCGGCTTCACTACCAACACCCCAGTTTCATCAGCACTCAGACACACATTCCCCCTAAATCACATTCACTATCAACACCCCAGCAGCACCCAGACGCACACCCTCTCCCCTCCTGCATCACTGTCAACACCCCAGCAGCACCCAGACGCACACCCTCTCCCCTCCTGCATCACTGCCAACACCCCAACAGCACCCAGACACTCACTCTCTCCCCTCCTGCATCAATGCCAACACCTCAGCAGCAGCACCCAGATGCACACTCCTCCCCCAATTAGCTACCAACACCCCAGCATACAAACACTACCTGTTGATGATCAGGGTCTTCCATTCTTGCTTTTTGCTTGTCCCACAGTAACAGCAAAGGCTGCAGGTCCCGCATGTGTGAGGGGGAAGAACCAAGAAAAGAGGGCGGGGCAATGCACTCCAGCCTCTTCCTTGCCCCTTTTATGTACATTGGTGCCATTTCCTTACTGGAGATCAGTCCCCAGCGATCAGGCTCCAGGGTGGGGGCCCTGGGAGAGGAAGGACCGTAGCACAAGGCTCCTGGGCTTCCTGCTTATTCTTTGGGGTGCATACAGCAGAATCTGGAGCAAAGGAGGAGGTCAGTGTGCCCCATCAGGGCTGGCACCTGGAGGCAGCCACATTCCATTGTCTCCTGTATTTCCGCCCCTGTCCTGATATCCACAATATAATTTTCCTCATATGCATTTAACACTTATTTTACACCATTCAGTTTTAAACATACACAGAATGTTTATTCTCTCACCTCTCCTCCGTGGCCATGCTGTCGGTGGTGCACATGGAAATGATGGGTTCTGTAGCCAATATTGAATGTACTTGAGCAAATTTAATGGGGTTATGTTTCTCGGCTTAAACGATGCCCCAGAATTTCCACCTGGACAAATTATAGTTCATAATTGGCTTTTTCCAGTAAATTGGTCTATTGGGTATAATTCTATATTCATCAACACTAAAATAATGGTTTTAAAGACATTTTCCTTAATTACCGTTATATTAGTATTGATTAACACACTAAACACAGGAGATATCACTGATATCTCCTGGTTAAGTCCACCTGCGTTAATTTCCATACTCCCCATACATTAGTATGGGGATGTAGAAATTCAGTTATTCATTAAATTCCGAAAATGATGTATTTTTGGAATTTGATGGTGTTACTTTACGCCACTCTCAGGGTGGCGTATAGCGGGTGATACTTACCTGTTTTCAGGTAGGCAGGTCCTCCCCGGCTCCCTCCATCACTCCCTCGTCCCAGCAGAACACAGTAAAGTATATATATATATATATATATATAGAGAGAGAGAGAGAGAGAGAGATGTATCGGGGTCTACGGATGCAGTGGCCAGGGGGGTGGGGGAGAGGAGGGGGTTTGGGGGGACAAACAGAATTACTGCAGTTGTAGGCAGTGCTGCACATGTGCCTATTTTAGGAGCACAGCATCTATTCTCAGTGTAGGGAGCCTGGGGGCAGCCCAGCATCTCAGAGAGTGCTGGGCATGCCTCCACAGTGATGTGAATGGGGGGGTTCTGCAAGGCTCCACCCCCTTTCACAGAGAGTCTGCCCCCTTTCCGGGTGCAAGTATAACCGTCGTGATGGTTATACTATTGAATGGTTGTGATGCGATGGCTAGTTGCCATTGCATCTCTGGATTTGATGTTGAAAGCCCAGCAACCATTTGATGCCGGGCTTCTGATATCTATCCCTAGCCCAGATCTGTCCCTCTCCATTCGCATGACTCTCTTACATTTATAAATACCTCCTGCAGTGCGCAGGGGTTCTAGAAAGCTGCATAAGATTGCCAGTTGCTTACAGTTTTATGTGATTGGACCCTTCAGGTACTCTAGGCTGCCATTTCAGAAATAAATATATCTCTGTCCTGCCTCCTCTTGAGTCCCTGATACTTTACATGTCTTTCACACAAATTAACATTCCTTGAAACCTTTACAAGCTATATGTATTTTACATGTATTACAGGTTGCCACCATAACATGGAGGGGGTTACATAACTATGGAAAAGTCACTTCTCTATGCAGTACTCAGAACACAAGTTATAGTCACCCCTTTCTTGCTTGAAGAACTCTCAATGATATTCACCCAGTACCAGAGCCTTCCTCTTGGCTTAGGGACTAGCCTGAAAATGCCCAAGGGAGAGCTAGGCCATCATCAGCTCCACCCCACTTTCCACACTATTGATGCTCCTCACACCTCTCAAAGCAGTCCAGTCTCCAGCAGCAGCAGGGATTGTCAGCCCTGTCCCTGACCTTCTCAGTGGTCATGTCACGACAGACACACATTCAGGTAGGCCTGACTGCAAACTCCAAGTCAGCTTTTTCGCTCCACTTTCTCTCCTATGTCTCTGGAACCCCATGTGGCACCAAATTAACCACCCCAGCGCTGGCTTCCCCTGATTCCTCAGGTGGTCAGACATCAGGTGCTGCGGCATGTGACGCGCTGAGCATTACGCCTAGAGCCATGTGGACATCCATGAGCTGTACCGTGCTTTGGTTACTGTGGTTGCCGTCATGGATGCGGCCATGACAGTCTAAATCACCTGACTACCCTTTACCCAAAGGTAGCATGGTGGTGGACAGCTCACGCTGTCCACCAATGATCTGTTACCTCAAGTTATAAAGCCTGTCTCAGGACAGTAGGAAGTTGCCTGTGCAACGTTGTCGCTAGCGTGTGTATACTTGCCATCACCTCATTCCAGGTTCCTGTCTCAAGTGTCATCTCCTTGTGCAACAGTGTGTCCGACCACCTTGCCTGTGTGCTATACAAGTGCCATCTCCTTGTGCAACAGTGCATCCGAACACCTTGCCTGTGTGCTATACTAGTGCCATCTCTTTGTGCTACAGGGAGTCAGACCACCTTACCTGTGTGCCATACAAGTACTATCCTCCCTGTGCAACAATGCATCAAAACACCTTGTCTGTGTACAGTTACAAGTGCCACCTCTTGGTGCAGCAGTGCATCTAAAACCCTATACCTGTGTACTACTACAAATACCAACTCCTGGTGCAGCTATATTTCTTTCTGAAGTATTTCTTTTGGGCCATTCCCTTGGATATCGGATACCTGACCAAGGGACTGCGACCTGCCTGCTAGGTGCAGCTTAAACCCATATCCCGCTTGGAGGGGTCACTGTTGAACACCCCCCAGCAGGTTAGACTCCGCACCCTTGGCCAGGTCTCACCAACATCCGATATTCGTGGATGAGGAGATCTTGCATACAGGCCCCTCGTCTCCGATTCCTCCCTCAACCTGGGACCTCAGCTTTCATCCCCTCAGTAGGAGATTCCCCAAAGTCAAACGTGACACCTTTCACGCATAGAGGTCACTACAGTGAATAGCTTTATTTTAAGTCATTATCTCCTATAGAAACTCTCACTGGTGCATGATGTCTTCTTATATGGATCTCTACCACTCCTACAAAAACAATAAGGTTAAAACAAAAGGGCTGAGAATAGTTCACCAGCACTGAGCACCTCAGGGATTTCTGTAAAATATATTTACTCAGAGATAGCAGAGTATGTAAAAAGAAAAATTCAAGGAAAGTAATGTTTATGGCATTATATGGTAGATGTTATGATCAAATACTCAATATATTTTTTTCACAGTTGATGTAAAATCATATGTCCTTTTCAGTGGACATCATGCAATACAAAGATCCATACTGTGTGCAAGGCTTATCCTGGCATATAGGCCTAACCTAAATATTTTCCTCATATCAGAGTGTACTGGTCTTCAAATTATGGGTTTCATCTTGGTCTGATTGCAAATATAATGCCTGTAAACAGATTTGAAGAGATTCTCTGGTACCTTCAGTTTGTAGACAATTATTCTCAACAGCCCGGAAACAAAGAAAAACTTTGCAAATTCAGCCTGTGTTAGACAAGCTGAAGGCATCTTTTAGTGAAGCAGTTGATCCTGAAGAGTTTCAGTCTGTTGATGAGTAAATCATTCCCTTCAAGGGCCGTCAGTCCATCAAGCAGTACATTCCCAAGAAACCCATGCCATGGGGGTTGAATGTGTGGGTGAGAGCAGGAACATTATATATAATTAATTATTTAATTAATTAATTCGGTTTACAGAATTCTGCTGTGTATGGTGTCCCACAGCGCTGTTATTCTTCTTCTTTTTTTGTTCTTCTTTTGGCTAGCAACCTTTTAACAGCAGGGTGGAACACATGTTTTAGATTTACAGTTGTCATTATTGGTTATCCTTTTGTAGCATCACCATTACATGATGGCTAGGCAGTTCTGATTTATGTTGCATCTTCCTGTGCAGGAATGCAGCAACAAGATTCTGCCCAGTGGTTGAGCAATAAAGAAAAGGAAGTGACCTACATCTCTTAACCATTTGCCATTAAACTGTATAACACGCACATTGTGGTAGTGGATCTTATGGATCAGTGTGCGGCGATGCACCCACACATACGCAAAAACAGGAGATGGTACATTCGGATGTTTTTTTCACTTTCTTGACGTGACTTGTGTAAACACATGACTGTTGTATTGAATGTCTGGATTCAATAACAAGAATCAGTTGAATTTCAAAGCATCCACTTGTCAACCGTTGATCAACCCTGGCTCTATTGGTCAACGGTGAAGAGGAAGACCAAGCGAGGCATCACCTCCTTTAAAGCACAGGGCAGGATCAAAGACACCCCTGATATCAGGATCAGTGTGGGAAATCACTGGCCAAAGCTTACAGGTGCAAAACATGCTAACAGGTACCACGATGCAGCTTGTACACGTAAAACTAAGTACAACTGCATACAGTATCTTGAGCCTTTTTGTCCAGGGTGCTTTTCCAACTTTCCCACCAAGCATTAAAATAAGTCAAATTCTGTTTGTGTAACAAAGGTTAGCTCTTTAGGTATGAAGCAAACGCAGAACTAAATGACACTATTTGTGTTATACATACTGAGGAAATTTGTTGCCTATTTATAGATGAATATATCCATAAATAGGCATAAAAAATTTATTGTTTTCAACTTTTTTTTTTCTGGGGAAACATACAGTAAGCAACAGGATGAGAACAAATTGGAACCATACCAGACATTTGTTTTGTAATTTCACATGACCTTCACAGCTAAAATACTGTTCTACAGTAATAGGGCAATTTTGTATGTTGTGGATGCATGTTGTATATTCAAGTGGACACGTGTATACCTTTAGTTTTACAGTTTAAAAAAAAAACAAAAACATTGTTGTTCTTTTATATGCCTTGAATACCAATAAAAAACATATTTAAAAAAATCTTGTATTAGGTTATCATAATTAATGCATGAAAAGGTTAAAGGCTCTACTCCTCCATTTCTCGCCAGACCCGACTCTCAACTGACTCCATCCCTATTCACATTAATCAAACAAGTGTCAATCCCAGATGGAGCTGATGGTCCATTAGCAGCCGAGTGGCATAGTCCATGCAATAAATCGCCATCTTGTGTAGGTCCAGTGTGTATAGCTCCTGGGATCTCCAGGACACTACTGGCCAAGAGGGAAAATGGATTACACATACTAAGCACAATACCAAAGGAATATGCATAATAAATGCTGCAACTTTGCTATATAATATAATATCTCCTATGAAAATGAGGTTCTTAGTGCACATTTTGATCAAACTGAATGCCCATCTAACAGGCCAATTTGACCATAATCAATCTATTTCTGGAACAGGGAATTTGTTGGTCTTAGTGGCTTTTTCACACACACTGCAGGTTTATTTATGAAAATCCACACGAAGTGCGCTTAATGGTCTGCTAAGAGCATATAATGGTCTATGGCCATTTCCTGCTCTTTAGAAATATCCCTGTAAAGAGGATGCCCTTGAATTTGTAAATTGTGTACTTCATTAGATAGGGCAACATTTTTCAAAAAGATTTAGAGCTGGGAGAGGAGGATGCATCCTAGCTCATCTCTGAATTGCAGTGTAAATATAATCTTGCCCATTCTTTGTATCCTACATATAAAAGCAGATAGTATTTTCTTAGTATGCAAAAAACTATTTGCATTTGAACTTCTTACATAGTAACATGTTTTGTCCATGTGCAAATTTAAAGTAGCCCTTCAGCAAAGCTTGCTCCTAACTGTAAATGTGGCCCAGTATGAGGTCAAAAGGAAAGAAAGAGGACAGAAGTGAGAATCCCTAAACAGAGTGCAAAGGGAAGCTAAAGGGTGAAGAGAGACGGAGAGGAGAGCAGGGGTGAGCAAGTGAATGACTGTAGCATACTGAAAAAGATGCATATTTAAAAAAAACACAGATTGTGCAGCAGAAAAAAAGATGTGGGGAAATGTCACAGCAAGGAAAATAACAGTTATCAGGAGGGAATAGCAGACAAAAAAGAGTAAAGAAACAAAACCAATCTGCATGAAAAAGGATTAATGAAGAAGGATGTGACATGAGCGTGCTAGCAGAGGATGTGTGCGATTATTCTGCATGGGTTAAATGCAAGACATTCCTATTTTAGGGCTTCTAATAAAGGACATGTCCCATGGCTCTAATTGCCTCTCTCCTCCTGTGGTCTGCAAGAGGTAATGAACTTGGGGCTGTAGAAATGAGCCAGGGACCCTCGCTGTCTACTGTTTAGAGGGAATAAATGCTAATTAGCGAGGATTGAAGAGGCGCAGGCAGAGGGAGGGGGTTAAGAGATTTGTTTTCTTGAGTCTTTGGGAAATACCAGATCATTAATTTGCTTTATGATTAGTGTAAGGGGATTGACACACTAACCTCTTTTTTTTATTATCCCAGAGGGATGTGTGGGTGAGAAGCAGATTTCGATCCTTACTGGAACATTGACAGTGCTATTTACCTCATACTGAAATATTGGCAAAGGTGCGTGGTCTGCATGTTATACCTGCAGAGGTTATAGTGATTATTATTACAGGAAACTTGTACAGATACCTGTGCTAATATGTAGACAATGTATCTGAATTAATGTTATGCCAGCCTCACATAAGCATTGGGTACTGGGTCAGTGTTTAAGGTGGGCCAGTCCAATTCATCTGTGTGTCGTGTACAATATAGAAGTCAATAGAAATCCTAATTACTATTTAGCATATGTAATTCATGAAACTTTGCGTTCATATGTGGACATTTCTATGACGTGTGTATGTTGTCATATGTGGTCATACACATGTCATAGAAAAGAACAAGAATAAAATCAGTATACTAAATTGTATGGGCTCAGAGTAATAGAATTCTATTTGCCGCTTTTCCCTCCTACAGAAAGGGATGAAACAGAAGACGTGCTTGCCATAATGTAATCGTGCCAAACTACAAGCTCAGTACACACCGCTAGACAATGCCAACCTCTTGAAGACATTGGTATGTCAGGCTGTTTATTTTGTACACAAATAAATGTGCGGTGACAGCTTCCACACAAAAGCCCCATGCACCCTAGTCACGTGTGTACACAATGCTACCATGCCAGCCTCTTCAAAAGACAATCCCATGCCAAACCACACTGCCAGATAAGGAGTAAGCTAATAAATAAAATGGCCAGTCTCACATTTAAACTCTCATTTCCCCATTCATATATTGACGCAACGAGAAACATCCTGTCAGAAATATTGATGTTGTAACAACAGTTACTCTGTCAGGGAAAAGAGTGAGAGGAAACTGATCAGCAGTAAATTAGTTAGCGGACAGCAGAGTGGTGAAGGGAGAAGGAACGTAGGAGAGGATAGCATTTCAAGAGATACACTCAAGAACATATCTTGTCTAAAGAGTTATGCCTGCTACATTGCTGCAAAGCAACATAATTAACAGACATTGGACCCCATTTATTAATGAACCTTAATAGCAGCTGCATATTTCTTTTAGTATTGCAGTGATACAAACGAATACAGTATGCCAATAGTATTCATTATTACTTACCTTGCCGGCGAGGTCCATCAACTTCCTCCTCATCGGCAGGGTCCACCGCCTGCTGGCAGCCTATTGCTGTCAGTGATGGGCTATGCTGTCAGTCTGTGCCTGTGCATGACTGATTAACCCAGCGGGGACCCGGGAGTGCATGGAAGGCTTAGCTGAAGTCGGAAGAGCCACTGCCAGGTCCCCATTGCCGGCAATAGGGACCGCATCGCTTTCGCCATCTAAAGATGGTGAGAGGGATGCAGTGGAAAACACCAGTAATCTTAGATAACCGCTGTTTATTAAATACATACTGTAAAGCAGGGATGGGGAACCTCAGGCCCGGGGCCCGTAAAAGGCCCTCGGAATCATTTGGTCTGGCCCTCTGAGCTTTTTTTTATACTAGCCTCATCTTGATAGCAGGGTGCCTAGAATGGCACCGTGCAGCCAGAATCTATGCAGCAGTGCTGCCTGGAGCATCCTGAGGATGCTTGAGATGGTCACACGGCTGCCCTTACAGCTCCCTGGAGCATCCTCAGGTTGCTCCGGACATTGCTGTGGTCACCGGTGATTGTAGCCCCGTCCCAGTGTGACATCACACTGAGGTGGTGTGACTTGCACCAGGCCCATGAATAATGTTATATATAACAAAATGGCCCTCGGCAGAAAAAAAGGTTCCCCACCCCTGCTGTAAAGGATGACATTTAACACTCGCTAAAGGGGTTATGCATTGGTATTAAATAGGGCCCATTATTTTCAATGGCATCTCTGAAAATTTCTATGTTGTGTTTAGATTTGAGATCTTAGAAGGTATAAAAGTTAGAAGTTTCAATATAAAAAAACAACAATGTAAATGGAACAGGACAATCCAAAATATAAAAGGACAACAAGGTAACAGATCTAGGGCCAAATGTAATAGGGTGAGAGTTAAGAGAATGTGAGAGTTTAGCAATAATCTCTCACATTGGTCGAGTTTTATCTTCAAATTGGGAAAACATCTGGATGAGAATTTAAATCGTGAGTCTTTTGAGTCTAAAAACATGTGAGTTTCATGTTCTCAGACTCTATTACATTGGCCGAATTTATAGAGTGTGAGAGTTTACTGTTAAACTCTCACATTTTCCAAACTCTAACCCTATTACATTTGGCCCCTATGGTTGCTTCCTAATATGCAGGAATAAGATCAGTGCGAAAAAGGTAAATACAAGCAGGGGCATTTCTGAAATAACTAGGCCCCTCTGTGATGCTGCAATTAGGGGAACTGATTCATGTAGCTACACTCCCTCTATGACAACGAATGCCCATGTTATTGCTGTTAGAAAGCAGTGTGCTCCTGCACTGTCCCCTCACTG
Organism: Taudactylus pleione; assembly: GCA_031769625.1. NCBI lineage: Eukaryota > Metazoa > Chordata > Amphibia > Anura > Myobatrachidae > Taudactylus > Taudactylus pleione. The sequence continues at coordinate 5,615,820 of JAUIMM010000255.1, read as the reverse complement.
TTCATACATGCTGAGCACTAGGACTCAGAGTCTGCAGTGAGGTCCAACATGATGTGGTAATGCACACGTGACTGCAGCCATCTTGTTTGTACTATGTACAGTGACATGGCGGGAGACAGAAGTCTGCTACTTAGCTCCTTTGGGAAATCTGGTTAATACCGTCTATAAAGCTTTTCAAGCATGCTGCACTGCTACACGTAAGCAGCATACTCTTACTGGCTAGTGAGCTGTATGAAACCCTGTTTCTCTCAAGCTCCACTCCATCACTAGTGTAACAGTGAGTATGGCTGTACCTGCTATCTATCAATAAACCAATACCACAGGTTATGTAACTGGACTGTTCATAGTTTGAGTCATCCGCTGGTGTGTGCCTATATAACTCGCAACTGCAATATTAACATCTGTACACACATCATTTCCAACAGCTGCACCTTGTAGGGTGATGACTAAACATAAAAGTGGGTAGTCGAAAATTATCACATTTTCACCAGGTGTGACGAGTTGACAAAAAGTACAATGGGTGCTCCATCAGGATGTCACGTGCTGTAAAAACAACTAAACATAATAAAGGACATTTGGAACACCTCTACGGACATTAGAGAATGACTACAAATTTATTTACAGCAGGTACGTTAAGTGAACATTTATAGATGTAAGCAGTTAGGTGATAAGATAAATGTTGAAAGTACAATCAGGCTTCCTAGGGACCTGGGGGCACTGCTGAGGCTGTCTAGCATTAAAATACTGGTGGCGGCTGTGCATCTTATAAGCTACCGCACCTGCACTTTCACTAGGTTTCAGACAGTGGCAACGAAAATGCCTGGAGTTGCAACAAGCCAGGCAGTGGCGCTCATCACCTACCTCCCAGGCAGTCATTGACTCTAAATATACCTGTCCCTAAAAGAACCTCTCTGGAAATGATTTTGCAGCAGGTCACAATTTTTGCTGCATATCAATGGTGAGCTCCAGCCTTTTTTGCTATATCCCCCTCTTGGCAAAGAGAGACAATGGGCCTGCAATGGGTGAATGCAGTGCTGCTGTTTTTTGCGCAGTTGAGTGATGTTTTACTATTGTGCATGCACAAGAAGTCTACAAAACTCTAACTGGCACATGCCAACCAATGTGTGTGATGGAGTATGCAATTGCGAACTGCCCGTACACTTGCTGCAGGGACCACCGACACTGATCTCTCAACTGGAATGGGCAAATTTAAATGCCATCCCTGTTTTGATGTCAGCAGAGATATATCGAGAGGCCGATTGGTGTATATTGGCTTACCAATCGGCCGCTCGGTCAGTGGATCAGTGGGTCGGTGGACAAGTCAGCCAGTTGTGTACCTAGCATAAAGTAGAGGATTGAGGTGCTTTAGCACAATTACATTTTAAATCAGCATACCATGAAAATGCTAATACTTAGCATGTGAGCTACGGTACAAAGAATATACTTTCTTCAGCTAGGCAAAATGTTAACATTTAATGTGTGCAAATATCAGTCCCAACTGTCTCGTATAACCTCATATACCCTCATATGTCACCATATATCTTGACATGACATCATATAGCATATACATTTATTTTCAACAATATAGCCTCACATGACATCATATAAAAAATATTCTCAATTTTCACAATATAGCCTCATGTGCAGTCATAAGTTATTTATATAGCACTTACATATTCCACGGTTAATTTAATTATTCCCAGAAGTCTCTGCCCCGTTGGAAATAGCAGTCTATGTTCCTGTCCACATGGACACAAACAATAGGGTTACTTTTGACATAAGTCAATTGACCTACAGTACCTGTATGTTCTTAGGAGTAAAATGGAGCACATGTGGAAGAAACCAACACAAACACATGAATAACATACTGTATGAACCATTTGTCAGAATCACATAATCCCAGCCATGAGAGGCAGCAAAGCTAACATAGCCTCATTTTTACCAATGTAGTCCTACATACCATCATATAGCTCATATACAGTAATTATTTACCATTATAGCCCCACATGCCATCATCTGTTCAGTATGCCACCATGTATAAACCAATTGGCTACCCTATAATCTCTTGTACCTCCAGCCATAGCCATGGATCTTCATGACCCATCTCTAGCTGATGCTCTCCAGGATGCAGTCTAGCGTGTTTTGATTGGTTATTTCACAGTGCAAAATGTTTTTCTTATGGAACTGCTGTGAGCGGGGTCATCGGTGCGGGCCTGGTCCGGCCCGAGATCCAGTGACCGCTGGACGGGCAGGCGTCGGCGGTTCAGGCGGCGCGGTGCGGCGGCGGAGGACGGGGCTGGACGAGCTTGCATCTGGAAAGATTCAAGCTCGTCCAACCACCAGCGCGGATCTTGAATTTGGCGCCGCTGGCGAGGCAGTAATGGCTCGCGGGCGGACAGCCAATCCGAGTCTGGCACGGCGGGCCAATTGTGGCTCACCGCGTCATGGCTCCACCCCCTCGCGGCTCCATATATTAGGCGCCGCTGAGCGGGGCGAGTCAGTCCGTCGGCGGAGAGCAAGCCAGGAAGACCATTCGCAGAGAAGAGTTCCAGAGGCGCAGGAAAACGCCGGAAGACGCCGTGCTCAACCGCTGAAGACGGAGGTGCTGTTGCTGGAGGAGGAAGACGGCGGCGGGCGGCGGTCAGCGGAGCCGAAGCTGAGGACCGGAGAGCTCTGCAGTGGAGGAAAGTTAAAGAGCTTATCGAAGTTCCCCACTGCAGGCTCTCCCAACGAACAGGGTAGGCGGCCGTGGGCCACCTTTACTTATATTTAATATCAAGTACATCAAGTGTTGTCGGGCTTAAGGCCCGTGGGTATCATCAGGCACTAGGCCTGTGGCCATGTAGGAGGGGCACAAGGACCCGGGGATAGCAGGGGGCATTAGGCCCTGTAGGGGAAATCCTTAGGCTCTACAGTCAGCAACCTGGGCATTAGGCCCAGGTTGTTTAGGCTCAAATAGGCGGCAGACCTGCATATAAAGTGGTCTGGGCATTAGGCCCAGGTCACTGAAACGACCCTCTGGTAGACCTGCATATAAAGTGGTCTGGGCATTAGGCCCAGGTCACTGAAACGACCCTCTGGTAGTACTGCGCATAAAGTGGTCTGGGCAGTAGGCCCAGGTCACTAAAACGACCCTCAGAGGCAGCCCTACATATAAGGTGGTCTGGGCATTAGGCCCAGTTCACTAAAAGACAATTAGGTTCACTAGTGGTGGCCCAGCTCCAAAGTGATCTGGGCGTTAGGCCTAGATTCCTAGGGATCGGCCAAAGGAAGGTGGGTTTAAAGTGAAAGGCATCCTGGTAAGAACCAAAAGCGATCATCCACAGGTCGGCGGACCTGTGCCACAGAGTGACCGGCGCTGGAGGTCTGTACCACTGGGTACAGAGTGCTGATAAGTGGTTCAAGGGATAAAGTAATCTGAGTAATAGGCTCGGATCACTCGCGTTAGCCCCAGCTGGGTGAGGTTGAATACTGGGCATAGATTATTGAGTAAGCCCTCTCGGGAGTCAGTGCAAGGGGCTGTGCGGCTTCGGTTCTGAACCCCTGCAGGGGGAGCTCTGAAGATTTAGCCTAGTAGGTCAAGGCAGCGGTGTGTTCATAGAAGGGCGCAGACAGGGCCGGCCGGCCGGGAAGAGAAAGAGAGGGACAGCTGAGACGAGAGTGTTTCCGCTAGAGGTGTATTGTCCCCAAGCCTAGTTAATATAGTGTGTAAGAAGACGTTTATTTGTTGTTTGCCCTGAATCTTCTCGTTATAGCAGAGAGTTCACGGAGGAAGTTTCTGGAAGTAAGGTTCAAGCTTCCAGGCATACAAAGAGGTAACCCCGTTGGTACAGCATTGTTTGCGTGTTTGTCCGTGAAGGAAGGGGGGGATTGTTTTGTTTGATTCTCAGGGGCGGCGGACGACCCGTCAAGGTGACAAGGGGGCTAGTGTGAGTATCTCTCGGTGTCTGTCTGTCTTTCATTGGAGCGTTCGATAGGGGATCTCTCACAACGGTGAGAGATCCAAACATCCTATACTTTCTCTTCCTCTGTCTGTTCTTCCTTTGAACACCGGTTAGGGGATCTCTCACAACGGTGTGAGATCCAAACTACACCTGAGTGTGTGAGCACTGTATAGGTGAAAACTGGGTAGCTGAGGCCCCGTGCCAATGATGACCATTCACCCAACCAGTGAAGGTCGCGTTCATCCCTAGCGGTTATTGTGTCACCAAGCATAGGAGGATTGTTATTGAATACCCCATTCTTTTACAGCGTCAGGCTGGTTTGAACCTGAAAACACAACGGTGAAGAGGATCCGGATCGTAGATCAGTTGGCAATTTGGGAACGAAGGCTCTAGGACTCTGCCGCGGAAAAGTGGTGAGTGCTGGCTGACGAGACATCGCTAGGGCTCACATTTTGGCGTAGTCGGCAGGATGTCAGACGATGAAGAGAATAGGGGGGCAACTGGACGGGTCAACATAGGCCCTGCACTCGCTCATTTGCCTCGGTATGATGGCCGCAATTTGCAGTTGGAGGATTGGAAATCGCGACTCGAGGGAATTGCCCTCCTATATAAGGTGTCTCCGGAGTCAAAACTCCAATTGGCTCTGAATTCTCTCGAAGGGGAAGCCAGACGTACTATCCTCTTGAGACCGGAAGAAGATCGCGATTCCCTGAAAAAGGTACTGAAGATTCTGGGGGATCTCTATGGGAACACGTCATCGGCTGGTACCCTACGACAACGGTTGTTCGCCCGGTTCCAGAGAGAGGATGAGTCCATTCCTCAGTTTGCTAACGCACTTCAAGAATTGATGGGCGAGATTAGAAGGCGCGATCCGGATGGGATGGGTGCACTTCCAAATACCAGCCAGATGTTACGAGATCAATTTGCAATGGGGTTGAGGAATGTCCCGTTGCGACAGATTTTGTTAGATAAAATCACGCAAGACAACAAACTGACTTTTCATCAGATACAGATAGACGCTGTGTCCCGGGACCGAGATGCAAATTTTGGTCCATATGCTGTCACTCCACAGTGGGTACATCTGACGTCTGCTCCCGTGATGGGCCGGGAGGCCAATCCTTTGGAATCATGCGTTCAAGATCTTAAAGCAGCTTTTGCTAAGGCAACCCAGGAAATGAAAGAAGAGGTTTCCCAGCTAAGAGAGAAAGTATACCGGCAAAGAGGCCGCAGAGCTGAAGAAGAGTACCGGCCCAGAGAGTCGGACGGATCCAGAGGAAGAGGTGTTGGAGTTAGACAAGGAGGAGCTAGGGGCCCCCAATGCTACCGTTGCAATCGGCTTGGACACATTGCCCGGAATTGTACCGAGGCAATTTCTGAGCCCCAGTTAAACTAGAATCCCTCGCGGTAAGGGGACCACCCGCGAGGGAGTTACGTGGAGAGATAGCCATTGTCAACTCGGCTGAATTGGTAGGGGAGTGTCCCATTGTTGTTGGATGCCTAGGGGGAAAAAATCAACAGTGTTTGTTGGATACAGGATCTCAGGTGACCACCATGTCCGAGGACTGTTTCTTGAAACATTATTCTCACCTGAAGGAATCTGTTTTGGAGAGTTGGGTCACTCTCACCGCAGCTAACAACCTCCCCATTCCAGTGGTAGGGGTTGTCTGGATGGAAATAGAAGTTTGTGGCCGAAAGTTGGGGAAGAAAGGTATCCTTGTGGTCAGTAGCGCAGGTTTGAGTCATTAACCGGTGATCCTTGGAATGAACGTATTGAAAGACCTGGATCAAATTTTGTTTCAAGAGAATGGTCCTCGGTACTGGAGACATTTGGGGGTCCAACGACCGGTTCAACAAGCCTTTCAACAGGTGGGACAGCAATGTGGGGCCCAGGGAAAAGGAAAGGAATCTTTGGGCCTCATTAAAACCAGCCATCGGCAACGAATAGATCTACCCCCTCGTCAGGAGATAGTACTCCCCCTGGAGGTGCGTACCCATCAGCGATTGGACGGGTTCGAGGTAATGATAGAACCCACAGGCTTCTTCGGAATAGAGTCCGGAATAGTTCTGGCTAGAACTTTGTCAGTAGTCAAAGAAGGGAAGGTGTTGGTCCGGATATGTAACTTAGGGGCACAAATTCAGCGTGTCCCAGCAGGAGCTGTAATTGCCCGAGTGGTAGCTATTGATGGTGATGGTGTTCGCAGAGGCCAAAGTATTTTGCTTCAGTCAGAAGCCACTGAATCATGGACCATGTCAGTGCAGGTCGAGCAGGAGGAGGAACCAAGTATAGAGTGGAACGGAGGGATAATAAGGGAGCAGATGGATGTCTCGCTAGCTGACTGTGACTCCGATACTGTGCAGAAGTTGGACCAGATGCTGTGGAGACGTCGGAAAGCTTTTTCGAGACATGAGGAAGATTTCGGCTACACGGACGATTTACAACATGAGATTCGCACGGGAGACACCTTACCCATTCGCGAAAGATACCGGCCTATTCCCCCAAAGCTTTACCAGGAGGTCAAGACAATGCTTCGACAGATGCTGGATAACGAAGTGATTCAGGAGAGTAAGAGTCCATGGGCCGCCCCCATAGTGTTGGTTAGGAAGAAGGATGGGAGCATCCGTTTTTGTGTGGACTACCGGAGGCTGAACAGTTGCACCGTACGGGATGCCTACCCTCTACCTCGGATTGAGGAGTCCCTGGCGGCGTTAGGCGAGGCCAAGTTCTTTTCCACCTTAGACTTGGCCAGCGGATATTGGCAAGTACCGGTTGCCACACAAGATCAAGAAAAGACTGCGTTCATTACGCCCATGGGACTTTTCGAGTTTTGCCGCATGCCATTCGGGCTCACCAACGCCCCGGCAACGTTTCAGAGGATGATGGAGCGGTGTCTGGGAGATTTGAATTTCGAAACCCTTCTGATTTATCTAGACGACATTATTGTGTATTCCGCCACGGTGGATGAACATTTAGCTCGTTTGGAGATGGTCTTGCAGCGCCTGGAGGGATATGGGTTGAAGGTCAAACCTCGGAAATGTCACCTACTAAAGACTAGCCTGGAGTATTTAGGGCATGTGGTGTCGCGTGATGGGGTGCATCCCACACCAAGTAAACTTGCAGCTGTGCAAGAATGGAAGACACCCCGTACAGTGACCGAGTTACGAGCATTCCTAGGGTTGGTCCGTTATTACCGACGTTTCATCAAGGATTTTGCCAAGATTGCTGAGCCACTCCACGCCCTATTGCGGGGGGTGGCCACAACTCAGAAAACTCAAGCGGTGGCGTGGGGCGTATCCCAGGAAGAAGCAAGCCCTCACAGAAGCCCCCATATTGGCCTATGCCAATTTTGAGACACCATTTGTTTTGTATACTGATGGGAGCTTGCAAGGCCTAGGGGCCGTACTTGCTCAGGTTCAGGATGGCCAGGAGCGAGTGATTGCCTACGGGAGTCGTAGTTTGAGAGAAACAGAGAGGAACCCAGACAACTACAGTTCCTTCAAGTTGGAATTATTGGCCGTCGTCTGGGCTGTGACCGAAAAATTTGCTGAATATCTGACGGCCACCCATGTAGATATCTTTACCGATAATAACCCTCTAGCCTATTTGGGGACTGCCAAGCTTGGGGCCCTGGAGCAATGCTGGGTAGCCCGGTTAGCTAAGTTTTCCTATACCATTCGTTACCGGCCAGGGAAAAATAACGGAAATGCTGATGCTTTATCTCGGTTTCCTGTAGAAGTCCCTGGGACACAGGGGGATGAAGACTGGGAAGAGGTAGAAGTCCCCGATCTGACCCGTGTGAGGAAATCAGGGGCAAAGGGCGATCGGAATGTCAAGCAGAGTGCCACGATACTCCGGAATACCGAACAAAACTGGGCACGCGAGCAGCAGGAAGACCCCGGTTTCAGAGCTATTATGCAGTGGAAGGAAGATGGTCACTGGCCCAGCAAATGGGAAAGGAGTAGGCTTACTACTTTCTGTCAGAAGCTGCTGCGTAAGTGGGACCGACTCAAGGTTTGTGCAGGTACTCTCCGGCATCGCACCTACCTTAGTTCGGAGCTTCGGTTTGTAGAGCAGATAGTGGTACCAGAAGCGTTGGTCCGACCACTGATTGAAAACGCACACCAGGAAGGAGCACACTTGGGCAGTGATAAGACCTATCAATGGTTGCGACGTCAGTATTTTGCACCTCAAATGCAGAACATGGTCGTTCGGGTCTGTCGGGAGTGTAGACGCTGTGGAGTGGTCAAACCCTCGGAACAACATGCGCCTATTCAGACCATCTGTACAAATCGACCATTGGAGTTACTAATGATAGATTATGTGCTGATTGGGGAGTCTGTTAGTGGTCATCAATATGCTTTGGTAATGACGGACCACTTCACAAAGTTTACTGTGGTAGTGCCAACCCGTGACCAGACGGCTGAGTCGGCTACAAAAGCGATTTTGGAAAATTTTATACGGCAATATGGGTGTCCCGAAAGGATACATTCAGATCAGGGAGCCTGTTTTCAAGGGCGGCTAATGGAATGTCTGTGCCAACTGTACGGGCTACAGAAGTCCCGTACAACTCCATACCACCCTTAGGGTAATGGGGCCTGTGAAAGGTTCAACCGGACCTTGCTACAGATGCTCCGAACCCTGGAAGAAACAAAAAAACGGAGGTGGCCTGAACATGTGCAGGAATTGGTTTGGGCCTACAATAATAGAGTTCATAGTACTACCGGGTTTTCTCCTTTCTTTTTGTTGTTCGGTCGGCCGGGCCGGGAAGTTCAGGACTTGGTACTAACCGAGTCCGATGGTAGGGAGGGATCGCTTCCTACAGGTTGGGTGGAGGAACATCGGCGGCGTCTGAAAATTGCTCATGATTTGACGGAAAAGATGATAGCCGATCATAGACGTACCCCGGCTGGGGCGCGAGGGGTTGAGCCGTTTTCCGTAGGGCAACGGGTCCTGGTCCGTATGACTCGTCCGGGGGGTAAACTATCTGAGCGTTGGGAAGTTTTACCTTATGTGATCAGATGTCGTTTGTCAGCGGAAGGACCGGTCTATCAGGTGGAATCCACTGATGGTCTGGGGCGATTGCGGACTCTTCATCGGGACATGTTGCGTCCCTGCCTTTTCCCAACTTCAGCAGAAAGGGACCTTATACCTGACGTCGTTCAGAATGACTCGCGTAATGAGGAGACCACGTTGTCCACTCCGGCCGGAATGGGCAACCTTGAAGAGGGGTGGTGGGCACCCGCAGAAATTCCCACTGTGAATGAAGTCGACGATGTTCCAGAGGTGGCAGATGTAACACCCTTACCTAGACGTTCTCAACGATTCAATCGTGGCGTGCCTGGGCCTCAATATGCTGATCCCGACTTTGTCTGGTCTCAGACCTCCTTTGTAGGGACTACAAAGGACACAGGGGGTGGAAATGTGAGCGGGGTCATCGGTGCGGGGCCTGGTCCGGCCCGAGATCCAGTGACAGCTGGACGGGCAGGCGTCGGCGGTTCGGGCGGCGCGGTGCGGCGGCGGAGGACGGGGCTGGACGAGCTTGCATCTGGAAAGATTCAAGCTCGTCCAACCACCAGCGCGGATTTTGAATTTGGCGCCGCTGGCGAGCCAGTAATGGCTCGCGGGCGGACAGCCAATCCGAGTCTGGCACGGCGGGCCAATTGTGGCTCGCCGCGTCATGGCTCCGCCCCCTCGCGGCTCCATATATTAGGCGCCGCTGAGCGGGGCGAGTCAGTCCGTCGGCGGAGAGCAAGCCAGGAAGACCGCCCGCGGAGAAGAGTTCCAGAGGCGCAGGAAAACGCCGGAAGACGCCGTGCTCTACAGCTGAAGACGGAGGCGCTGTTGCTGGAGGAGGAAGACGGCGGCGGGCGGCGGTCAGCGGAGCCGAAGCTGAGGACCGGAGAGCTCTGCAGTGGAGGAAAGTTAAAGAGCTTATCGAAGTTCCCCACTGCAGGCTCTCCCAACGAACAGGGTAGGCGGCCGTGGGCCACCTTTACTTATATTTAATATCAAGTACATCAAGTGTTGTCGGGCTTAAGGCCCGTGGGTATCATCAGGCACTAGGCCTGTGGCCACGTAGGAGGGGCACAAGGCCCCGGGGATAGCAGGGGGCATTAGGTCCTGTAGGGGAAATCCTTAGGCTCTACAGTCAGCAACCTGGGCATTAGGCCCAGGTTGTTTAGGCTCAAATAGGATGCAGACCTGCATATAAAGTGGTCTGGGCATTAGGCCCAGGTCACTGAAACGACCCTCTGGTAGACCTGCATATAAAGTGGTCTGGGCATTAGGCCCAGGTCACTGAAACGACCCTCTGGTAGTACTGCGCATAAAGTGGTCTGGGCAGTAGGCCCAGGTCACTAAAACGACCCTCAGAGGCAGCCCTACATATAAGGTGGTCTGGGCATTAGGCCCAGTTCACTAAAAGACCATTAGGTTCACTAGTGGTGGCCCAGCTCCAAAGTGATCTGGGCGTTAGGCCTAGATTCCTAGGGATCGGCCGAAGGAAGGTGGGTTTAAAGTGAAAGGCATCCTGGTAAGAACCAAAAGCGATCATCCACAGGTCGGCGGACCTGTGCCACAGAGTGACCGGCGCTGGAGGTCTGTACCACTGGGTACAGAGTGCTGATAAGTGGTTCAAGGGATAAAGTAATCTGAGTAATAGGCTCGGATCACTCGCGTTAGCCCCAGCTGGGTGAGGTTGAATACTGGGCATAGATTATTGAGTAAGCCCTCTCGGGAGTCAGTGCAAGGGGCTGTGCGGCTTCGGTTCTGAACCCCTGCAGGGGGAGCTCTGAAGATTTAGCCTAGTAGGTCAAGGCAGCGGTGTGTTCATAGAAGGGCGCAGACAGGGCCGGCCGGCCGGCCGGGAAGAGAAAGAGAGGGACAGCTGAGACGAGAGTGTTTCCGCTAGAGGTGTATTGTCCCCAAGCCTAGTTAATATAGTGTGTAAGAAGACGTTTATTTGTTGTTTGCCCTGAATCTTCTCGTTATAGCAGAGAGTTCACGGAGGAAGTTTCTGGAAGTAAGGTTCAAGCTTCCAGGCATACAAAGAGGTAACCCAGTTGGTACAGCATTGTTTGCGTGTTTGTCCGTGAAGGAAGGGGGGGATTGTTTTGTTTGATTCTCAGGGGCGGCGGACGACCCGTCAAGGTGACAAGGGGGCTAGTGTGAGTATCTCTCGGTGTCTGTCTGTCTTTCATTGGAGCGTTCGATAGGGGATCTCTCACAACGGTGAGAGATCCAAACATCCTATACTTTCTCTTCCTCTGTCTGTTCTTCCTTTGAACACCGGTTAGGGGATCTCTCACAACGGTGTGAGATCCAAACTACACCTGAGTGTGTGAGCACTGTATAGGTGAAAACTGGGTAGCTGAGGCCCCGTGCCAATGATGACCATTCACCCAACCGGTGAAGGTCGCGTTCATCCCTAGCGGTTATTGTGTCACCAAGCATAGGAGGATTGTTATTGAATACCCCATTCTTTTACAGCGTCAGGCTGGTTTGAACCTGAAAACACAACGGTGAAGAGGATCCGGATCGTAGATCAGTTGGCAATTTGGGAACGAAGGCTCTAGGACTCTGCCGCGGAAAAGTGGTGAGTGTTGGCTGACGAGACATCGCTAGGGCTCACACTGCGACAGACATGGAGATCAATAGGGAGTATTTTGTGGCATCAAAAGAAAAATCGTAGTATTAGTTACTTCCTCAGTGTGCGGACAGTTTTCTGTCTACTGGGGATTAGTGATATCACCAAGACACTAGTTCCTACTTACTGGCTGGCTCTGCTTTGTAGTTCTAGTTTTATATAAATTGTTTCCCCCATTCAGAGGCAGTTTAAGAAAGGAGAGTGCCTGTGTGCAGTTTCCGTGTGGCCCCTTCACTCTGGCCCGAGGCGTTTCTAGAGAGGAGGGGGCCCGTGTGCAGTCTCCGACACGGGCCCCCTCCTCTCCGCCCGACAGCCAGCAGCGCATGGCCAGCACCGGAGTTATAGACTCTGGGCACTAGAGTGTGCCCAGAGTCTATAGTGTATGCACAGATCACTGGAAAAATGGCCGCGATGGCCATTTTCCCTGTACTGCGCATGCGCAAATGACAGGAAAATAGCCGCCGCAGACATTTTCCTGTCGTTTTACAGTGCCGGAAGCCAGCACCGACGTGGGACTCCGGAGAGGTCAGTAATATTATGGATGCAGGGTGTGCGGTGCGGGGCCCCCCTGGACCCAGGGGCCCGTTCCCCGCACACCCTGCACCCACTATAGATATGCCCCTGTCTCTGGCAGTGCAATTGACTCTGGGTTAGTGCCAGTATCTACTGTGCATGCGCAGGTCTCCCGGAACATGGCGCCCATGGAAAAATATCTGCAGTGCCATTTTCCAAGTGATTTCTTCTGTACTGCAGTGCCGACAGATGTGGAACCCTAGAGAGGTAATTATAATTATGGGTGCAGGGTGTGCTGTGTGGGCACCCCTGGACCCAGGGGCCTGTATGCACTGCACACCCTGCACCAATTATCGATACGCCAATGTCCCCATTCCTAATACCACTTATAGAGCAATTTTATAGACAAAAAATAATGAAACAAAAGCTAATAGTCAATCGATGATGATACCTCATCCATTTTCTCTTTTCGGAGTAAGAGTGTGGCATTTTCCTCATTGATTTTTACATTCTTGGATGTTTTCATTATGCCTTAACATTATACTGTCGCCTTCTGTGAAACCAGTTAATGATTTATTGCATTCCTGCTGCTGTTTATGTCCACTCTCACTGTTTCTGTTCATTTAAATAATGTGCATTGGTGTCATCTCTTTAGATTTTTTATGTCAAAAGTCAAGTGTGTGTGTTACGGACTGGGAAGAGGGTACTGGAGGGAGCAGGGGAGCAAAGCTTTGCCTAGGTTACATATAAACCTTACCCCGGCCCTGAGAATAATGACACTTCAAAATAAAAAATTTATAAATCTTAGACATTTAATTTTAATTTCTCTGTGAATTCAATACTTGACACAGTCTGATGTGGCTGTACAAGAACAGAAGGGACAATTGTGAGTTTAGGTGAACCAACCCACTTGCTAAATTGAATGTCTCAGAGATGAAAAGGTGGCTCAGCAGCAACATTTATTACTAACGTCCGTTCTTCAAACCTCCACCAAAACAGGACATTAATAGATTCAGCTGGTACACCAGGCCGCTGTAAATTCCATGTGCTAGAGGAAAGGGGAGGCATTGTAAAATGAATGGCATCAGCCTTGGTTCTTAAATTGATAAAATGTAATTATCCTGTTGATAATAGCTATAAACAATAAAAATTAGTGAACAGAGTAAAAACAGGCCCTTAGCCCGGTTGTTCATGACACCTGCATTTCAATATCTAGTCCCTTTAGTTTGGAAGCCTGTAATACAGCACAGTGAGGGCATTTTTAAATACAATAAAAACTAACAGCATTTTAATATATCTCTAGCACTTTCCGACAACAATACTACCTATATGCTGCTAAACTTTAATACATTTTGAGTCTCCCATATCCAAATATTCTGAAATACAGGATATTCCAAAATACGGAATATTTTTAGCATGACTGAGAAGGTGAAACCTTTGCTTTCTGATGGCTCAGTGTACACAAACTTTGTTTAAGGCACAAAACAATTAAAAATATTGTATAAAATAACCTGCAGGCTGTGTGTATAAGGTGTATATGAAACATAAATGAATCTCATCTATGTACACAAACTTTGTTTGATGTATAGAATTATAAAAAATATTGTATAAAATTACCTGCAGGCTGTGCGTATGATGTGTATATAATACATAAATGCATTTTGTGTTTAGATTTGGGTCCCATTCTCAAGATATCTCATTATGGTGTGCAAATATTCCAAAATACGGAAAAATCCGATATCCAAAATAACCCTGGTCCCAAGCATTTTGGATATGGGATACTCAACCTGTACAACATTTCCAACCTGCTGCCCACTCAAATTTCTGTATGCCATTATCACAAAACACTTTATGCACTCACTTTGCGGCACCAGTTAAAGCATTAATGCCCGTAAGTTAACCCATTCTTTCACTTCCTCTACCCTGCTACAACACCTATATACTCCTACCTTGATACAACATTTCTATGTCCATAAACCTCTACATCCCTTACATGCCTCTATCCTGCTCTAAGTGCTGCTACCAGGCTGAAACATGTATGTGCTTGTGTCTCATTCAGACACCTACATGCAGCGGGATCTAGTTAGTTTCCCGGCAGTCGGGATATCCCGGACGTCGATATACCAACGCTGGAATCCCGCCACCTGCCATAATGTTGATGCCAATATCCTGAACGACATCAGGATATCGGCATTAGTAACCCAACCCCCGCCATCCCGGTCGTCCACAACATAAATAGTTTGCCCGAGAGGGTTAGGTTTAGGGTGCAGGAAGGGGGAGATTAGGGTTATGCACAACCGGGAAAAGGTTAGGGTTAGGCACCACTAAAGGAGGGTTAGGGTTAGGGGGGAGAGAGGGGGGGGGGTTAGCATACTTACCAGCTCCAGTCAGGATTGTAGATTATCGGGCTTCTGGCCTCAGTATAAGAACCAGCGGCTATTCAACTGTCTGTATTTCATACAGATTCCCATGCAGCTACCCTGCTCCAGCACTCATGCATTCCTACCATGATCAAACATTTGTACCTTCCTGAACACAGATTTGGGTACAGAAGACCAATTGTTATTATTGTTTAATTGGTATACAATCGGGAAGCCGGCTGCCTTAATACCGGCAGCCGGCTTCCCGACTGTCATATCCCGGCGAGGGTGAAATGCCGGGCACCTACATGTAGACGCCTGACATTTCCTCGATGCCGGGAGACCGGCGCCCGGCATCCCGATTGAAGGGATGCCGGGCGCCGCGAGCGGACAGCCGCGGGGGGGGGGTTAGGTTTAGGGCACCCGGGGGGGACATAGGGTTAGGCACCCCCCTGGGAGGGTTAGGGTTAGGCTAGGGGGAGGGAGGGTTAGTGTTAGGCACCCCTGTGGGGGACTTAGGGTTAGGCACCCCCCCGGGGGACTTAGGTTTAGGCAGCGGGGAAGGGGGTGTTAGGGTTAAGTACTTAGAGGGGGGATTAGAGTTAGGCACTTGGGGAGGGAGCTTAGGGTTAGGCAGAGCTGATGGCGTGGACTGGAGCATTGCCCAGCGGCCAGCATGAAGAGAGGTAAGTACTGCACAGGGGAGGGGGGGGTCACAATATAAGGGGCACTACTAAGGTCATTACTGGGGGCACTGCATTAGGGGCATTAGTGGGGGCACAACTAGGGGCACTACTGGGGGCACTGCATAAGGGGCTTTAATACAGGAAGCATTGCATAAGGGGCTCTAATACAGGGGGCATTGCATAATGGGCACAACTACAGGGGGTACTGCATAATGGGTGCAACTACAGGGGGCATTGTATAATGGGCACTGCATAATGAGCACAACTACAGGGGTTCTGTATAGGTAGACCTATGGGGGCCCCAAGGAAATGTTGCTATGGGGCCCCATACCACTGGTTATGTCCCTGTATAACACCACTTTATTAAGATGCATATTCCAGAGATTATTGAATAATTCAGTGACTGCCCGTGTACTGCCAAACACTAAGTGTCTGACAAATTTGGAGCAGCCAGCATAACCAATACTCTATCTTCCAATAATCCAGTCAGATGTGATCTGAAGAACTGAGTTTACTATTCGATAGAGGAACTTGCATGGAAATGATAAGTATTGTGATAAGTGATGATATGACAAGTGATGTGATGAGTGATGACAAGTGATGTGATGAGTGATGACAAGTGATGTGGTAAAACTGTAAACAAACAATAAAAAGCGATTACTATATGTACATGGGAATGCAAGGCAAACATATACATAACATGGAATATGCAAACAACATGAAACATACAGTATGCAAAGTACAGGCTGCAATGTCACATAGTACAGCTAACATGCATTACTGACTAAGCAGATCTACAATATGATGGCTCAGATGAAGCTTAGAACTCACCATCGGATGCTGTAACAGGTTGAGCATATGTAACGATGACTGTCTTGGACCATGTGAAAAGGAAAATGGCTGCTTACAGCTCCTTTAGCCCAGAATGCATTGCTAGACTGCTATGGAATGCTAAGAAGGACAAAATAGATCATATTTAAACTGCTGCTGTCCTGACCACTAGGTGGGGCTGCTAATGTGAATTAGTGCAACATAACAAACCCTGTGCTGAAGGCATGACACTCCCCATCTGGTATCATTGATACCACAAATTTAAACTCTAAGTAGGTAACAGTAAAAACAGTTCAGACACTGGTCTGCGAAACAACTTAGTCTCTCCTTGCTTTCGGATCTTGACCTCGACCTTACGAACTTTTCCGTCCTTGCTCGGCAACGTCTTGGTGACAGTACTTAAAGGCCACTCATTACGTTGTGACTGACAATTTCTGACAAGCACAATGTCACTAGGTTTTAGGTTGGGTTTGGCAACTTGCCACTTGGTCCTTGGCTGCAGGGTAGAGATATATTGTCTTTTCCACCTGTCCCAAAAGGTGTTTGCTAGGCTTTGAACTTGCCTCCATTGTCATTTGAATAAGTCTTTGTTGGTGAACTCTCCAGAAGGAGCATAGGTAGTCCCGGTCTTCTGAGTAAGAAGAGTAGCAGCAGTAAGCAGAAGCGGATCTTCTGGGTCATTAGAAACTGAAGTCAAAGGTCTAGCATTGACGATAGCTGAGTCTTCAGCCATGAAAGTTGTTTAACTCTCATGAGTAAGTCTTGCAGTACCTAATTATAGGAATATGGAATCAAGGATTCTGCGTATGATGCCAATCATCCTTTCCCATGTACCTCCCATATGAGAAGAATGAGGCAGGTTGAAAGTCCATGTACAACTTTGCTCACTGAGGTATCTCTCTACATCATTAGTGTTGATGTTTGAGTGAATTTGTAGTTTTTTGGTTGCGTAAATATTTTGACAGTGATGGCAACCTATACATTCAGTCACTCTTAGAAATGTGGCACGTTTAAATGAATGGGCTGTGTGAGTTAGGCAGGTAATTGCTCTAAGAAGTGATTTCCAAGTTGAGAATCTTTGGAATCTAACTGGCTCAAGTTGACAATGTGAGATCATGGTATGGATCGTTGTCACAGCTAGCACTGCAGCACAAAGTTCTAGCCTGGGTATGGTATGCTCTGGAAGTGGTGCTAACTTCACTTTGCCCATGACAAACCCAATATGACAGTGGCCTTTAATATCTACAGTTTTAAGATATGCAACAGCAGCAATTGCTTGGATTGAAGCATCAGAAAATACACATAGTCTCTGGTTTTGTACTTCTTTAGATGGCACAGGAGCATATGAATGAGTAATATAAAGGTTGGTTAAGTTGGACAGAGAACTTTTCCACTCCTCCCACAAATCTCTTTTCTGAGGAGACAGTGGTGCGTCCCAGTCGGATGACTCGCAGGTTAGGTCTTCTGAGCAAGGCTTTACCTTGGATAGTGACAGGAGCAGCAAATCCTAAAGGGTCATACAAGCTGTTTATAACAGACAGGACACCTCTGCGGGTGTAGGGTCTTTCCCCACTGTTCACTTGGAAGGTAAAGGAGTCAGATTTTAAGTCCCATAAGAGTCCAAGGCTACATTGAGCTGGTGGAGAATCAGTTCCTAAATCTAAGGGCCTGATTCAGACCTGCTCGCGAGCGCTGAGCGCTCGCAAGCGGTTCGATGGTGCCCTAGTGCGCATGCGCACGACGGAGGGAGCTCCGTCGTGCGCATGCGTGAGACCCGCATAGCGACAGCCAAGCTGTCGCTATGGGTCTCGCACCAAAGGGGGCGTACTGTCGATGGTGAGTGACAGCACGCCCCCTTTGGTGGGCGTGCCGGGGGCGTTGCTGCCCAGACGGAGGCATTCCCATGGGAACGCCTACCATCTGGGGGCGGCTCCACTGACATCACTAGTGATGTCAGTGGGAGTGCTTTTGGCTCTGATAGAGCCAAAAGCACTCCTGGGCTTGTGGCAGCGAGACCCTACTGCAGGGTCTCTCGCAAGCCCGATGGTCGCGATGGTCTTGACCATCGCGACCATCTTTTTGGCCGCTCGCATAAGCTGTGGGTGGTCACCCACAGCTATGCGAGTGGCCAGGAGGCCGCTCCATTTTTAGGTAGGAGGGCCCTGATTCAGAGCGAGCGCTCTAGTCAGAGCATCCGGGTCTCTGAATCAGGCCCTAAATCCCTTAAGTCACTGGTATGATCTTGAGAAGGGATGGCTTCCATCACTCTTTTGCTGTTGGAAGCTATTTTGTGAAGCCTGAGATTAGAGCAGGCAAGCATTTCCTGAGCTCTCTTGAGGAGGCTGATTGCTGTCTCATCCGTTGGCATAGATTTTAAACAGTCATCTACATAGAAATCTTTTTCCACAAGAACCATACTCTAGCTCAGTCCGTAGATGGCAACTGCAGGGGAAGGGCTGTTACCAAAGATGTGTACCTTCATGCGGTACTCTGCAATATCTTTAGAGGGGTCGTTGTCTCTGAACCAAAGGAATCTTAGATAATTCCTGTCACTTTCCCTCGCGAGGAAGCAATTAAACATTTGTTGAAGGTCAGCTGTGAAGGCAACAGAGTCCTTACGGAAACGTATGAGTACTCCAAGGAGTTTGTTGTTAAGGTCTGGTCCTGTCAGGAGAACATCATTTAAGGAGATGCCTTCGAACTTGGCACTGGAATCAAACACGACTCTGATCTGACCTAGTTTCTTTGGGTGTTATACTCCAAACATTGGTAAGTACCAGCATTCATCTGTGTCTTTAAGAATGGGAACTATCTCAGCATGACCATTCTCAAATATTTTGTCCATGAAAGAGAAGAAATGATCTTTCATTTCTGGCTTCCTGTGGAAGTTGCGTTTTAGTGAAGAGAAGCGTTTAAATTCTTGTTCTCTGTTGTTAGGTACGCGCCGTCTGTGTGTTTTAAAGGGTAGAGGTGCAACCCAGCAGTTGACATCATCTTTGACTAGTCCCTTTTTCATTATTTCCAGGAATAGATTGTCCTCTATGGACATTGTGACTTGGTCATCCCTTTTTGTTCTTTGGAAAACTGTGCACCCCAAATGTTCTGCTGTCACATGTGCAGCTGTCACAGATGTGGTTGTCACTAGGAGAGTCTATGACAGTGCAGTGTGGTAGTTCCTTTATGAGGAAGTGATTGTGACATGGTTGAAATAGAGAAGGGCGTCCGTTTTCTAAAGTACAGGTAAGCATTCTGTTGACAGTAGCTGGTTTATGCACATTTCCAAGACATACTTCTCCTATTATGACCCATCCCAGGTCTAATCTTTGAGCATAAGGAGCATTGTGTGGACCGTTAATCTGACTTCTGACTTTGTGGACTCTAAGATATCTCTCCCAATGAGTAGAATTATCTGGGCTTGTGGGTCCAGTTCTGGTATCAGATGTGCTATACGTTTCAAATGTGCATGATGGATAGCTGCGTCTGGTGTAGGGATTTCAGACCTATTATCAGGGATCTCATTGTATTCAGGGATAGTGGGTAAGGGAAGGCATGTCTTTCCATCTAAGGACTCGACTTGATAGCCGATTGCTCTTCTCCCCATTGTCTCAAAACTCCCTGCACAAGTCCTTAAGGAGTCCTTAAGGTTGATCTGGCTAGAGACTTATTACTTTGATCATCTAGGATTGCATAAAGTTTGACGGCTTTCTCTGGTTGGCCGTTAGGGTAGACTCTGACTAAACAGATTTTGGAGCAAGATCTGCCGCTAATAGTGTCTTTGCAGACTTCAGTACCTTGGGAAGTTATCTCTGGTATGACTGAAGTAGTGTCTCTTTGCTCCACACTGAGCTCCCTGCCATGCTCTGTGTCACCATAACTGTGTTGTAAAGTCAATGGGGAAGGTCCAGGGTGTAGAGCTGTGTTGTGTTCTGTGCTGTGACATTCTATGCAGTTAACACTAACCTTACAATCCTTGGCAAGGTGGGTTGTAGAAGAGCAGCACTTGTAGCAGATGTTGTTTTCTCTTAGGAATTCTTTGCGGTTCTCCAGGGACTTTTCTCTGAAGGCTCTGCATTTCAGGAGAGGATGCGGTTTGTTATGCAGGGGACACTGCTTGGCAGGATCTTTATCTTTATTCTCTGGACGAGTAGAATAGGTAGACCTGTGGGAAGAATCTGTATAATGCACATTAGTCTTGTGAACTGTGACTGACATTTTGCGGGGGTTAGGTAGAATAGGGGTTGAGCTAGTCAGGGTAAAGGCAAAACTAGGATCATTCCTGGTCTTAGCTTGTTGGTGCACAAAGTCCACAAAAACAGAGAATGGTGGAAATGGCATGCTATGCCGCTGCTTATATTTGGAACCATGGATGAGCCATTGCTCCTGCAGATTGTAAGGTAGCTTTTGCACTATAAGGTTAATGCCTCTGGCTGTGTCGAGGAAGGCAAGTCCGGGTAAGTCTCCCTCGCACTTGGCTATTGAAGCTCCATTAGTAAGTCACTTAATTCTTTTAGTCTCTGATAGCTTTTGTTAGGTAACCTAGGGAAATCAACAATTCTTTTGAATAGTGCACTTTCTATTATCTCTGGTGAGTCATAGCACTCGTTTAATCTATCACAGATCTTGTTAAGGCCATTCTCAGGGTGGTTGATATTGATCACTCTTAACCTTCTAGCATGTTCAGCGTATTCATTCCCAAGCCATTTAATTAAAAGGTCTGTCTCTTTGCAATGTGAAAGGCCTAACCCTCTGATTACATTTTGGAAAGAGAATTGCCAGGCTCTGAAGCTCTCAGGGCGATCATTGAACTTTGAGAGTCCATTTGTGACCAGCTCACGGTGAATAAGAAACTTGGCAAAGTCTGATGTGTCTTGATTGGCTCTAGGAGATGTTGTTTGTGCATTAACATGGTGAGTAAATGGTGCGTGGTCATACCTGTTAGGAATGTATAGTTTCTGTTGGCTTGTATCATACCACTTTTATGTGCGGGTAGTTGTGCCTTTGTTGTAGTTTGAGGATTCAGACACCTAGTGTGGGAGAAGGTTGTCCCTCATGGGTTCCCTGTGTCTAGAATTCTCTTGTTTGCAAATTTGCAGTTCACCGTTGACTAGTTGGGCGCTGCATAGTGTGTTTGGCTTGTTTCACTGACAAAATCTGAATGCATGCTTTGTACTGATTGAGGTTTGCTACTCATTTTGGATGCTTGTTAATTTACATATTCTGATGTGCGCTGCAATGAATTCTGCAATCCAAGCTCTGCGTCAAGCACATTGATCTTCCTTATATTAAGAAGTTCTACAGACTCTAAGAATGCTGCTTCCGCGATAGCAGCTTCTGCCTCCTTCTCTGCAGTGAGCTTCTCACTAATTGCTTCTAGGCGTTGTTTCTCCATAACTCTTTCTGCATCCAGACGTGACCTCTTTGCATCCAGACGTGATCTCTATTCCTTTCTCTGCTTCTAAACATGATTTTTCTATTTTCAATTGCATCTCTTGTTCAGCAAAGGTGGCCCGCACTTTTGCAGCTTCCGCTTTTGCGCGTGCCATTATGGCTGCATTGCGGACAGATAAAGATTTGGAGGAGCTAGAGACTTGGGACCTTGTTTTGTATGAAGATGTCATTTTCTGTGACATGATGATGGAATGGAAATAAGGGATGTGTGCCGGACCATTTTTGCCGGATTTGGATTTGGTTCTAATTCGTCGTCCGGCTTTGGATTTGGATTTGCCAAACTGCTGTGACTGGCTTTGGATTTGGAATTTTGGATTTGGATTTTTTTTACAAAAATTTACAAAAAAAGCTGAAATCACATAAATTGGTCTTTTTTTTCTTCCTAGAGTATTATTAACCTCAATAACATTAATTTCCAGTCAATTTAGAACACCTCACAGCTTATAATATTGTTTTCAACATTATTGGCCAAAGGTTGCAGTGAGCTGACTGGTTACTAAGCAACAAAGCAGCGGTACAACGACACAGACACCACAGTATAAAGCACATCTATGACACATTGCCACACAGCAGTGGCAGAAATGAACAGTAGTGCACCCACCCAGTGGGGTACGGCCAGCAGAATCACAGTACTTGTTTACAAAGTGGGCTATGGCCCTAGGAGTCACAGTGCACAATCTTATTCACATTACACCGCACATAGTGCCCCTGATTCACATTACACCATAAAATAGTGTCTCTTATTTATGTTACGACACACAGTAGTGCCCCTTTTACACAATGCCCACAGTAGTCACCCCTTTTACACAATGCCCACAGTAGTGCCCCTTTTACACAATGCCCACAGTAGCAATGCTCCTTATACAATACCCACAGTAGTAGTGCCACTTATACAATGCCCACAGCAATAGTGTCCCTTACACAATGCCCCCAGCAGTGGTGTCCCTTACACAATGCCCCCAGTAGTGGGGCCCCCTATGCAGTCCCCTATGCCCCCAGTAGTAGTATGCCCCCCAGTAGTATGCCCCAGTAGTATACCCTCCCCAGTAGTATGTCCCCCCCAGTAGTATCCCCCACCAGTAGTATGCCCCAATAAGCAGGCCCCCAGTAGTATGCCCCCCAGTAGCAGGCCCCCCAGTAGAATGCCCCCCCATTAGCAGGCCCCCAGTCGTATGCCCCCTAGTAGCAGGCCCCCTGTAGTATGCCCCCCCCCAGTAGTAGGCCCCTTCCAGTAGCAGGCCTCATGTAGTATGCTCCCCCATTAGTAGGCCCCCTGTAGTATGCCCCCCCAGTAGTAGGCCCCCTGTAGTATGCCCCCCCTGTAGTAGGCTCCCCCAGTAGCAGGCCCCCTGTAGTATGCTCCCCAGTAGTAGGCCCCCCAGTAGCAGGCCCCCTGTAGTATGCCTCCCCAGTAGCAGGCCCCCTGTAGTATGCTCCCCCCTGTAGTATGCCCCCCCAGTAGTAGGCCCCCCAGTAGCAGGCCCCTTGTAGTATGCCCCCACAGTAGTAGGCCCCCCAGTAGCAGGCCCCCTGTAGTATGCCCCCCAGTAGCATGCCCCTTCATTAGCAGGTCCCCATACATACATACATATTCGGGGATACAGATACTTATCTGTATCCCCGCTCCAGCCGCCGTCCGCTCTGCTGCTGCGCGAAGAGGAGGGAGCCGGAAGACGGAGCTCATGAGTGAGCTCCAGCCGGCTCCCTCTGTGCAGCAGCCAATGAGAGTCTGTGTGACTCTCATTGGCTGCTGTAACAAACACACAGCTGCCGCTGGCAGCTGTGTGTTTGTTCTGTGTAGGGCAGACCCCTATCACAGCGGTCTGCCCTACACTCGAGGAGCCCTGGTGTTGGATTCTCTAGTGAAAATCTGACATCAGGCAGCCGCCGTTCGGCCCTGAACGGGGATCCGAGTCAGGCGGGGAACACCCGAACAGCGTTCAGGTGGACTCGGATCCCCTATGTTCGGAGCGGTTCGGATTCCACAGAATCCGAAACCGCTCATCTCTAATGGAAATGCTTGACTGTGTAGAGGTTGCTGTATTGTAATGTGCAGTTAACTAAGCTGACACTGTAGCAGGTCTCTGAGTAGTCAGGGTCTTGGTACTGTTGTTAGGCTATTTGACTGTGCAGGGACTGTTGTCTTGCCATATGCAGGTGGCTGTACTGACTGTGTGAAATTCCTGTGTAGTCAATGGGGGTATGCCTATTGCTGAGCTGCCACGGTTAGACTGTATAGAAACTTTTGTGCTGTCATATGCAGATAGCTCTGGCTGGCAGTGTAACAGATCTGTGAGTCTGTATGTGTCCCACTTGCTGACAGAAAATGTTGCTGACGAAGTCAGATATATGCATCACACGCTGGGAGCCCGATGTTTTACTGTACTGCCCCGCACTAAGTGTCTGACAAATTTGGAGCAGCCAGGATAACCGATACTCTATCTTCCAATAATCCAGTCAGATGTGATCTGAAGAACTGAGTTTATTATTTGATAGAGGAACTTGCGTGGAAATGATAAGTAATGTGATATGTGATGATATGACAAGTGATGTGATGAGTGATGACAAGTGATGTGATGAGTGATGACAAGTGATGTGGTAAAACTGTAAACAAACAATAAAAAGCAATTACTATATGTACATGGGAATGCAAGACAAACAATTACATAACATGGTATATGCAAACAACATTAAACATATACTATGCAAAGTACAGGCTGCAATGTCACATAGTACAGCTAACATGCATTACTGACTAAGCAGATCTACAATATGAATGCACAGTTGAAGCTTAGAACTCACTATCGGAAGCTGTACCAGGTTGAGCATATGTAATGATGACTATCTGGGACCATGTGAAAAGGAAAATGGCTGCTTACAGCTCCTTTAGCCCAGAATGCATTGCTAGACTGCTATGGAATGCTAAGAAGGACAAAATAGATCATATTTAAACTGCTGCTGTCCTGACCACTAGGTAGGGCTGCTAATGTGAATTACTGCAACATAACAAACCCTATGCTGAAGGCATGACAGCCCTGTTAGAGCTTACAGTTTAATATCCCCTACCACAAATAAATTCACACAAAGATATATCATACCAGTATGTTTTTGGACCTCTGCTTTAATCATTTCATCAGACACTTGTGTCTCTATGGTACTGTAATACATCACTATTGTATTAGTACAGTACATTACTAGGTCCAGCAGTGTCATGTTATCTACAATTATACAGATCTGCTTCATGAGCGCAGCCATCTTGGACTGTATCACATGACACTCTGTCTCCCTGACACATCAGTCTCCAGCACTCCACATGATGCAGCTGGCCTATCAGTGCACAGCTTATCCTATTTAAACCAGGAACTAATGACTGCTCATTACCAGAAAAACTAGGGATGGCCATTGGTGAGTTAACTATTGATGGTGCATTCGGGGGTTGACCTTGATAGCATGAAGCTATTGGCTGGCAACCATTGATGGGTTCATCCACCAATGATCATCCCTACTTTAATACTTGCCGGGAAGCAAACTAATCAGGGAGTGGGGGCAGGGGACGTTATGACAGGGGACGGAGCTATGTTCCATATGCCAGCACAGAAAAAAAAATTAAAATTGCATTGCTCTGTGCCATCGATGGCGGAGAACCATTTGATCTCTGCATTCAATGGCAAAACCATCGACCATCGGTGGTTAACCATCGATGATAGTTAACCATCAATGGTCGATGGCCATCCCTATGAATGACACTCTTCTCCCTGAGTTTTGTATCCTGGCTAAAGTGCTGCTATTTCTGCTTCAGACTTAATTTTGCCTAGTACATTCTGCTGCTGTTCCAGACTCCAGTTACCTGTTTTGTCTAGTGATTTCTGCTGCTGTTCTAGACACCGGTTACCTATTTTGCGTAGCGCTCTATGCTGCTGTTCCAGAATCTTGGTATCTGCATTTGCCCATGGCAAGATTAACAATGGGATGGATGGAACTACAACTCCAGACCTCCACATAAGAATACGCCCATCTTCATGACAGCATGATGATAACCAGCCACCAGTTGGCCACACGGTTGGCCATAAATCATATGTATTAAAATGTATTTTCCTCAAAAAAATTATGCAATTTTTATACTTTTACATATTCAGGGAGATATTGGTGCTGATAGTGTAGGGCAGTGATTTTCAAACTTTTTCAACTCGTGGCACACTAAACAAATTTTTAAAACTTCCAAAGCACACCATTAGTTTTTTGTTTATATAATATATAATAATAAATATCAACATATTTAATATGTTATTTGTTATTATTTCTGTGAAAATTAGTAGAAATAAAACACAATCACAAAGGCCCCCACAGAAAAAAAAGAAAACACATTGGGCCTGATTCAGATCCGGACGTTAAGACGTGAACGAACGCTATGGCCGATAACCGCACGTTTGCGCATGCATATGCATCAATATGCGCATGCGCAAGTCACTCACTGTGCTCAGGAATAGTGAGCTCGTAGTACACAGACTGGACGCTAATTTGAGTGACAGACAGTGCTGTTTGTGGGTAGTAACAGGGGAAGGGTCTTGTGAACGGGGAGTGGATGTGCGAACGCAGGCGTGTCTGGGCATCTAAATGGGTGTTTTAGGGGTGTGCATAATTAGCAAAGAAGCGTCATTGTACACGCCACTTGGTTGGATTTTAGACAGCACTGATCGCAGTGCTTGCGGTGGGGTAGGGGCTACCTCAAGCGCTGCGTGCAGGTCCGATGGCTCTCGATGTCACCGATTAATCACACACTTCCTGGAGATGACGTGTTAAGAGAAAGGTGGGCGTTTTTATACTGGCGTGCGTTCGCTCTGCCGTCGCTCTCTAAGGCATAAAGGGCGTCCTTCCACCGGACAGTGCGATCGCAACATTTGCATACCCGGCCCCTTTTGGCTGCGTTCGTTTACAGCTTAGCGTCCAGTTGTGAATCAGGCCCATTGGCCCTTACCTTTCAGTGGCAGAGAAAGAAGATCACACTTGTCCCTGACCCTCAGCGGCGGGAGTTGCACTGGAGTGGAAAGAGGCTGCTTAGTCACTCACTGCAGAGCAGAGCAGTGAACAGGTGGGAGGGACAGTGACGCGGCGTGCGTAACCTATAATGTCACGCCGCCGCATCTCCATAGGCCAGGACATAGGTCATGGCCCGGGTCGTGTCTGAGCAACCCAGAAAAGCCCAGCGTTTTGAAATAAACTGGCAGCAGTGGATGCGCACTGGTGGGCACATCTCCAGTGGCACACCTAAGAAATACTCCACAGTGGTCAAAAAATGGTGGTGTAGGGAATATACACGCCCTCATGGCACTGTAGACCCACACAACACTAATCGCACCAACATAGCACTGACCACAACCCCACAGCATCGGCCGCAGCTTCCTCCTCCTCTTCTCCCAATAGGCCCTTGTACATTTTCAGTCCCAGGCCTATTTGGCCCTTAATCTGGCCCTGCATTTGCCAAATGTATTCTGTTACAGATGTGTTCCAGTGACTGCACCTGTCAGTTCACTGTCATTCCAGCCATTTACCACCTGGGCTTTTTTGCACTTCGCACCTATTGCATTTCTGAAATCACTGCATCATGTTCCAATTCTGAGCACTCTGCACATTACCACTAGTAGTACTGGTACTTTATTGTGCTCCCGGCGCTCAGCTAGTTGGGGGGGGCATGTCGTGGGAAATTCAGTGACATTGTAAAGTGTGCGGCCGGGCCCACGATGACACGATTCAGTGCTAATTGTCTCATTTGCAGGTTCAAAAAAGTATTTTTGCTCGGTAAGTGGGCAGCTGCGGGTGGTTGGCAGCCGCCTCCGGAAGACTTGCACACTCGTCCTGGCAGGCAGGAGCACCAACAGATTTTCAGTAGCCTCCTGGCACCAGTAACTATGACTAAAGCTACAAGTTTCATTCATTCTCCTGCTGCTAACCAGACTAACCCTATGGGTCCCCAACCGAGGGCCTGATTCAGAGATGGATGGTATTGCACAGCCACACACAAGCAGCTGTGCAATACCGTCCATCTAAAATGCTAATCCTGCAGGAGGTGTCTGAAGAGATGAGAAGCCTCCTGTCAGCATCTGCGTTCCCAGCACTGCAACCGTGGTCACAGCCTGGGATCACCATCACGACCAATGGTCGCAATGTTCCCCGACATTGGCCAGCTGTGTAAGCCTCAGTTTACGCAGGCTGGCCGGCTCCTGTCTGCTTGCAAGGTCAGGAAGCCTGAATCCATAGATGCACACCCTGGAATCAGCACTCCCAGAAAATGGGTGCGACACGCCTCCGTTTCTGGGAATGCAGGCAGTCCTGCACTGCACCCCAAACGCTTCTGTCAATCAGTCACAGGCTTGGAGGAACTGTGTGCGTGATTGCAGGACCCGTTCTACACGTGTGCAGAATGGGTCGGAGATGTGCACTTACCATTGGCATACATGCCTACCCTCGTGGAATTTGTGGGAGGCTCCAGATTTTTTGGGTAACCCACCACACCCCCAGAAGGGTAGGCACTTCCCCCGCATTCTTCCCACTTCATAGTGAAGTGGGCATAATGGTGAGAATTTCCGCGGCGATCGCGGGTCTCTGTGCAGGGGGCGGGGCTTAATGACGAGATTCTGCATGATGTGTGTCATTTGGCCCCGCCCCTATTTAAATGTGATCCAATTGCAGCAATTTGCTATGAGGGGGCGGGGCTAACGATGCAAATTGTCAGGCCTCGCACCCATCTCTACCCTCATGCTTGTCTTACCCGGGCATCTCCCGGGAACACAAATATTAAGGTAGGCAAGTATGACCATTGGGTGTGCGTACGTCTATGAATCAGGCCCCGAATTTGCAAAAGACTGGTGTCCTGACAACTATCACACGATCAAAATGTGCTTAATGAGCAACATATTACCAGCAACACATGTTAATCCTGAAGCCTGAAATAGTTCAGCATATACTGTACTGTATAGTGTTTGTCTTTAACATGCTGTCATTCTGCTCTGACAGCTATACCTAACATGCCTCATCACATACAGTACTGTACATGCCCACAAGCACCTCCAAAATGTGCCCTGTACCTGCATTTCATGGTGAGTCAATAGTGTATATTCATGTACAAATAACATTATTTCTCTATTCATCTGCACACCATTAAAAGGTTAAATATAGAGCTGGCAGTGCGGGCCAGCCCTATATTGTGCCTGGCAGTGAAGGGCACAGGGATATAAATTAGTGTCTCGGCCAGGGGCAGAGGAACATTTTATGTGTGTGCACGTGTTCAATCAATAGGGCTGAAATGGGCCATAAATCACAGGCTGCAACTATTCTCTAGTTCCACTGCTGGTGGTTAAAAGAGACGAGGACTGGAAAGAGTTATAGGCAACAATTTTATGGGGTAATATGAGGCGTTAGATGGAGGAAGCAATCTGATTTTTATATTTAGAGATTGGACAGTTTTAGGGAAGAGCTATATATAAACAATTAAGACAACTAGGAATAGGCTGTTTGAAGCAAAAGCTTTTGAGTATACAGAAGAGTTTATATGTAGATCATAAGATATGTATTGTAGAGACTTTCAGGGTAGACGACACATGGTGCTGCTGTCTAAAACTTCAAATCCTAGAAAGTACTTCCTCTAGTTGACAGTGCATGATGGAACTTATAGTTCCACAACAGCTGGAGAGCCACAAGTTCCTTAAGCCTGCCCTATGCGACAGGGCCGTAACTAGGGTAGTGCGACCTATGCCATAGCACAGGGCACTGCAGGGCAGAGGGTGCTGTTGGGCCTGTCAATTTTCCTGTTTATTATCATTCTCACTTCTTTTATCCCCAGCATCTCCTGGCTGCCCCACGGGTGAACCCCTATCTCTTCCCTGGCCCTTCCCCAGAAGCCATGGCCCTTTTTCAGGTGCACTATCTGATGTCCCTATTTAAAGTATGGGGGGGGGGAAGGACGCCAATGCTCCAAAAAGTCTAGTTACGGCTCTGCTATGCGAACTACTACATGAAGCACATTAGCATATTTCAGATCCCCACTAATGATGAAAGGCATGAGAATGATCCTGCTGTTCTAAAATGTATACAAACATATTGTAAACGGGAAGCAGTCGGGAGGTCGACGGACGAAATCCCGACCTCCGGCTTCCTGACTGTCTAATCCCGGCAAGGTACTAATGACAGGTGTCGAAATCCCGATGCCTGTCATTAGACCTACGCCGGGAGCCCGACACCCGGCTTAACGATCAAAGGTAAGCCGGGTGCTGGGCGCGGACAGCGAGGGGGGAGTTAGGTTAGGGGCTCCCGGGGGGATTAGGCACCCCCCCAGGAGTTTAGGGCTAGGCTAGGGGAAGGGGGGTTTAGGGTTAGGCACCCCCAGGGGGAGGTTAGGGTTAGGCACCCCCCTCCCGGGAGACTTAGGCTTAGGCTGTGGGGAAAGGGGGGTTAGGTTTAGACACTTAGAGGTGGGTTAGGGTTAGGCATTTGGGGGGGAGGTTAGGGTTAGGCACCCCTAAAGGATTGTTAGGGTTAGGGGGTAAAAAAAGGTTAGTTAATGCTTACCTTTTGTAGCTTCGGGATTTTCACCCCTGCCAGGCTTCCGTTATCGGGATTTGAATCATACTGATTCCATTGTAAACATATTTCCAACTGATAAGTGCAGTGTGGCATGTAACAGGTTAATGATGGTTAATGTCCGTAGTTATCCAGGCTGGGTTAACCTGCGGGTGCTGTTGTGCAGCTGTTTGGATGATGCTGTAGAGCGGTGTGTAAATTCCGCTGGCTCAGACACATTTTAGTGAGTCCCATAAGCCCAGACAGCCCCTTTATAGTCGTTCAATAACTGGAATGGAGCGCGCACATTTTTCTCCCTTCACATTAAAGACACATCTGTATCTCTTGGCTGCTGTAGGCAAAGTGCCTGGTCCACACACTCATGCCCATAATATAGGGTTATAACTGCAGCTGATTATACAGACTCTTAGGGCTCTATTTATTACAATCCGCATATGTCTTAATCTTGGGTTTTGTATGCGTGTGTATTTATTCATAACACTGTAAGCAAATATACATGGTCATTTGTAGGTGGGTATGGTCATGCAAGAACATCAATATCAATTACTGTTTGACATGTACTGTAGCAGCAAATCACAGTAAAAGTTACTTAGCCAGAAAACATCTATGGTAAGTGATCAGTACATAGGTATTACAGGACAGATATCTTGTCCAGTCTGTTAGAGGATTATTGGCAGACATACAGATGAGTACCTTTATGGTTGGGTACCAGAATTGCTGTTACTAAGACATGTGAAGTATGTTAGAGGAAAATGTTATTATGCTGAAAAACAAGACCATCTAATCTTGTTAATTATGTTAATCACCCGAGCTGAGACACATCAGATTAGACTGCTAGGAAACAGGAGAGAGGAAGTGGTGGGGAGGGGGCAAGAGCAGCAATTTCTCGTGTACAGGGTGACATTGCAATAAGGGTCTGTGGGGTATGCACAAACAAGTCATTACTGAGCAGATGCACAACCTACAGTACATTAATGGTAAAAAAATCCTACATGGTGGGGAAAATTGCTTGATAGTATTGTAGTGTGCAGACACGATAGCAGCAATGGCCAAGATGCCACTATGAAACATTCATGCACAAAGTGTAACATTCATGCACAAAGTGTAACATTCATGCACAAAGTGTAACATTCATGCACAAAGTGTGAGCTAAGGGCCTGATTCAGAGCCGCTCGCTCTGAATCAGGGTGTGTATTTTTTTTTTATTCCAGCCCGCTCACAAAGCTGTGGGTGACCACCCACAGCTTGTGCGCATGGCCTGGAGTCTGTCACAATTATCGCGACCATCGGGCTTGCGACGAGACCCTGTGGTAGGGTATCGGCTCCCGCAAGCCTGAGTGGACTTCCTGCTCTAATAGAGCAGGAAGTCCACTACTGACATCACTAGTGATGTCAGTAGGGCTGCCCACAAACGCCAGGCTGTGCAGCCACCCCCCCTCCCCGCCTACAGAACGGGGCGAACTGTCACTCACCATCGACAGCCTCCCCATCAAGTAGCAAGACCCGTAGCGATGGTTTGCCGTGTCTCGCGCATGCGCACGCCAGAGTGGCGCATGCGCAGTGGGGGACCATCGACCCGCCAGCGAGCGCTGTGCGCTTGCGAGCGGGTCTGAATCAGGCCCTAAGTCTTTACTAATCAGTATTTGTCCTGCTAAAGCTGGAATAACGTGCGTGAAATTAAAACCTTGCAATGTATACATTACTATAATGTCATCTTATGTCAGACATGTAATAATAACCTGTGAAGAATGGATCAATAATATACACATACACACACTCACAATTCTCTGCGATGTGCTGCGGAGTGCCTCAGGTACAATCAGTGAAGGCACTACACAGTTATTATTATTTTTATTATTTCCAGTACTTTATATAGCATACACATATTCCGCAGCGCTTTACAGAGAATATTTGCCTATTCACATCAGTGATATATCTACTATAATTTTCCCTCCCACCCCATGGAGTTGCACGGGAAAATGAGTGGAGATTCCTTGATGTAATAAGCAATATTGTGCGCACCTCTACATTGCGTGCTGTAAGCATTTTAAAGTTTGAGTAATCTCTGAATATAGCGCAAGGGTTTCCATTGCCAGATCTACAAATGCAATGCAACAACAAGGAATGTCAGTGGAGCTACTGTATATTCTATACTTTATGTACTTCGAATGGCTTTTTCTGCTCTTTTTACTGTAAAGCATGCTTATGTGGTCCCCAAGCCTATGTGGTATTACAAATATATATAGTTTGTACAATACTGCTATCACAAAGGCTTACTCTGTAACATTGGACGAATGTCTTGGCATATACATGAATATTGCAATAAGAATGAAAAAATATAGTTACTGCCATATTTATTGTGGTGTGCCACATAGAGCGTTGAATTCTATGTATTAGGAGATGTGGATGGCAGTTAGTGTTGGCTGCTTGGCTGCACTGTAGATCAGCTCTATGCCTTACCTTACATATAAGTATTTTCCCACAAGGAAAACAGTTGCTCAGATGTGAAGGCAGTATGAAATTACATGGTGGATGCTGATGAATGTCATCACACAAGGATAGAGAAAATCTAAAGAATACCATTTTCAGTTCAACTGCAGTAGCTAGTGAGTTCAACTGTCTTTGCTCTTGGTATCTCTCTTCCTCTTTTGTAGATATCCTCTGCCTTCTTGGTGGTAGCAGCTGGCTGCCCTTTATTGTGGAGAATTTGGGGTCCTGGCCCCGTTTCCTGTAACAAGCATTCCAGGCACAATGCTACACCAGGATGACTTTTGAAAGTGAAATCCTTCTGTAGAATAAGAAGAGGAAAGAGATTCAGTTAAGATAAATAGTGAAAGTCAGTCATGAATACCAACAGCTGTCTTAGTTCACATTTCAGGTCTCCACCATTAACCATCTCTCCTCATCCTGACCAGGGCCGGACTGCCCATCTGGCCCTTCTGGCAAATGCCAGAAGGGCCGATGGCCTGATGGGCTGGTCCGGTATTAAACTCTGGCTGAGCAGCTCTGCATCTCGGCGCTCTGCCGGGATATTGAAAAGGGGACGTGCTGAGAGGCCAGGCCCCCATGACTCGCAGCATGCCCCACAAGACATAACCACGTCCCTGTTTACAGCGAGGCAATGCTCCTTTTGCAAGCGCACATCACTGCTCTAGCTTTCAGGGGCGTATCTTACTAATGGCCAGGATGGCACTCACCAGGGGCGCCGGCTGGTGGGGGAGCGCCCGAGCCGCCCGACAGTTCTACCTGCAGCCAGTTCTGTCTGTCAAAAGTTTGTGCTGCTGCTGATCCCTCAGCAGGAAGCATCAGCGCTGGACTACGAGGGAGGGTAGGTGAGGGCGATCACCGCCCAAACAGCCACCATGATGTCTATTTACTAACTGCCCACAGGGGAGGGTGGGGGTGGGCGCAAGTCCCTTACTTTGCCAAGGGAGTTTGGACCCCTAGATACACCCCTGCTAGCTTTCATCACTTCTCTAGCCGCAGGGTGTCCATTTAGTGCCAGGAGAGGCTGGGGGCAGCTATACTGCTTGCC
This sequence comes from Taudactylus pleione, assembly GCA_031769625.1. NCBI lineage: Eukaryota > Metazoa > Chordata > Amphibia > Anura > Myobatrachidae > Taudactylus > Taudactylus pleione. The sequence goes on along the minus strand of JAUIMM010000255.1, from coordinate 5,582,286 downwards.
TCCATCGTGATGAGAAATGGGGGCGTGACATGCAATCATGCCCTCAAAATGAATGCCAGTGGGTGTGGTCTACCTGACAAGAGGCCACAACTACTTTCACAAGCACACCTTCAGTGTACGGGAGAAGTCCCGGGATGGGAGGTATGCAATGACTGCATTAATATTGGTGGCTGGAAATGCTTCAGCCTTATAGTAGCTACACACAAGCTTTAAGTATCCACACACTTTCCACACAAACAGTTACAATTGTTACTCTTTTACTTTATGTAACTAGTGTTCCCTACACTTCCTAAATTGCAAGTCAATTTGGGGGATGATATCTTTACTTTCCATCTCATGTCATTGTATCAGTGCATCAAATTTGTTTGTGTCATAACCCACTGAATGTACATCATTGTGTAATATGTAAGAGTTACATAAAGAATAATAATAATAATTTGTCCTTAGTTTACTGGATAGAGATTGCAATAAAGTAATATTTTCCTGTGTGGTGTAAGAAAAGCTGAAGTCAAACTACTTCTACAGCTTACAGATATCCATTCAACACAACATTATGGGACTCTGCATTCTGTAACTTCTTGCTGCATACGCCCCCACCATGGAGGCTGTTACAGCTAGATGGTTATTTCTGTAGAACAATACCCAGGAGATACAACCCAGGAAAGCAGGGGCAGAACTATGGGAGACAATGGAGGTGCCTGCCGCCAGGCTCCAGCTCTGAAGGGGCACCTCCTCCATTGTCCACAACATAATCATCCCATTTATGGCTGTAACTATGTACCAGGAGTGTACCGTCATGGCTGCCCAATACATGGCACCCCTTCCCAGCACCTGAGAAGCCACCATACACTAGTGGAGAGCTCCATGTCAGACCATCAGCTGCTGCCTTCGTCTATCTATAGTCTGTCTGCATGCAAATTGCTACATTACAGTGTCAGCGGCTGTGACAGGGGAGCACCAAATTATAACTTGCCTCCGGGCGTCTGTGATGAACTTACACCACTGCAGGAAAGAAAACCTAGTAAGCAGTGATGAAGACATGGTCTGTGATATCTCTGTGGAGACAGTAGATACAGAAGAAAGCAATACAAGACCTGTGGTGAAGAGCTTGAGAATAGGACCCCATCACATACAACTAGGTAAACCTACAATGTTTATAAAGCAATACACTGGAGCTAGAACTTAAACTGCGATTTCTAACACGTATGGTATAATTCACTAAACAGCTGTTTGTTGGAGTTTGGAAACCAATAGGATCAGCCACAGAGCCACAGTGGGTTCATGCACAAAACCCAGTTTGCAATCCCCAAATGCTGTCCCCACTGCAAAGCCGCAATTTTTGTTCAATAGTGTGTTGTACATCTGTTTTAAACTGGCAAAACAGTGAAATTCTAGCAGTTTTGCAAACCCACCACTTAGTAAATTTTATCCAGAGACACAAGGGGACTATTAACAGATAGGCACAACAGGAAGAACTTAATTCTACAAATAACAAGGAAACATTAAAGAGGGAATTCAATTGTTTTTTTGGGTGCCCAAAGTAATGTGCGTTCGTCAGAGCAATTCAATTGCTGCTGTGATTGGGCGTCCATTACTTTCGTTCGATGCACCCAAAAGCACAACCAAAACCAATTAGAATTAAACTCATCGAGTCAATACTAAAATTTGCTGGTTCAGGGCTAGTACGCAAATGAAAAATAACTTGACGAACTCTCTTTAGTGTTATCCTGTGTGGGACTTTCTCCACTTCTGGGTTAATAATGAAAGTGCCCATACATCATCATAAAGGGGCTTCATTTTACTAGTCACTACTACATCACGAACCAGGAAAAGGAAATGATGTCAAACATCCGTGACTGTATTGTCTAGTGCATTGTTAAGCTGGGATCATACTTGCTGCTCTGTACACTTTTCATAAATTTCACTAATTCCTTCATTCATTGCAATCATGTATATGATTCAAGATACAATATGGAGAATGCTGCTTTTGCTCTTGCCATGGTAGCCGCAATGTCTACCATTGGCCCTCATTCAGAGCCGCTCGTTCGTTATGAGCGATGTTCGCTCATCTGCGCATGCGTACGGATTTTAATACGCATGCGCGAACCGGTCAGTGCAGCGAAAATCGTTTGTTCGCAAAATAGCGAATGCCTGCTATTTTGAGTGACAGGAGGAGGCGTATGTGGGTGGTAACAGGGGAAGGTGCTTGAAAACGGGGAGTGGAATTTAGAACGCAGGCGTTCTTAAAGGTCAAAACGGGCGTTTTAAGGGAGTGCATAATTAATACAGCAGCATCATTGACCACGTCACTTGGTTTTTTAACTCAGAACTGCTCGCAAAATAGCGGTTGAAAAAACCAGCCACAAGAATAGCGAGCAGTTCATATGCTGTTCGATGTACTCGATTAATCTAATAAATAGCGGACATGACGTATGGTGCGAGCGGCCAGGGGGCGTATTTTTCAAAATTACGTTCGCATGTTTTGCTCGCTCGTTCAGGCTTAGAGGCGTGAACAGACCGCAAAGTGCAAACGGTTCATTTGAATAGCCACCCCTTTTTAGAAAACGAAGGACCGCAAATAGCGAGCGGCTCTGAATGAGGGCCATTATTTTTTGCTGGAGGACAATTCGCAAATATCCCTGCAGAGGAGTGAGACCCTGTCACACATGCCATTGCTTCATGAAATATGAGAGAATAATCCTGAGGACTACAGGAACTTCCTCCAAATGAATGACAGCACCTTTCAGGGGCTGTTGATGAAAGTCACACCATACATTAAAATGTAGGACACCAAACTGAGGAGAGCCATTTCTGCCGACCAAAGGCTACTGTTAAAATTGCAGTTACTTGCCACTGGATGATCTTTTGAAGGACCTAAAATTCAGCTTGGGCATTTTTGCACAAGCCCTGGGTCATATAAATCCAGAATCCTGTGTTGACATAGTTGAAGTGCTTCAAATAGAATTTTTAAAAGGTATGATGGTCACAAAAGAAGTCTATTCAATTAGGTGCGAAAGACACGTACTTTTCGCATACCAGACTTTTAGCCGACATCGCTGGTTTTCCATGGGAAAAAGTATCGCGCTCATCACCTCTTATCCCTATATTCAATTAACAATCAGCGAAAACGGGAGCTGGCGAATTCGGCCCTGGCGAAAAGTCCTGTCAGATTGGGGAAATCCACCTGACACCCCCCAAAAGATGCACTGACATTGGGCATAACTATACATAACCCCGAATAGGCCTGCTGAAGGTATTTGGGGTACTTAAATGCTCTCAATAGCTGCTAATTAGCGTCTTTGCACAAATGGTGAAGAATAGCATTTTGCAGGTTTTTTTGTGAAAATGGGTGCTAGCATATTTTGAAGTTGCTAAAGTGAAGTTTTAAAAACGTTAAAAATACACCTGCCGCAACCACCTGGGCCTTACTTGGGGACCCCCTGGAGTCTACTTCGCTAGTTTTTAAATTTGTCCCCCAACTTTGTACTTCTTTGCCTCCTTTTTCAAAGTCATTTTTTGGGGTGTTCTTAAGTTTTTTAAAACTTTTTTAGACACAGTTTAGCTTTGGGGGGCTGTCCCAAGGGTGGTTCCCAAAACCCCAATTCTGCACTTTCTTTCGACAGCTTTCATAGGCGAATCTTTTTCACCTATTTAAATGCATTGACTTTCCGCACCGGCGAAAAGTCTTTGGAATTGAATACGGGGGTAAGTTTTCGCCTGGTGAAATGATGTCACCGGTGATACTTTTCCGCAGAAACTGGCTTTTCGCACCTAATTGAATATGGCCCATAGTCTCCAAATGGAATTCCAAGGTGATACCTTCCTTAAAGAACGTCAAAAGTTGTTTCATAGTGCCCACTGTCAGAGGTGCATTGTCTCCCAATTAAAAGATGGACTGCATATGTGGGGAGACAGCTGAAGAAGTTTTAGATGCAGAACTGGAACCTTTGTGTCCAGCACCCCGCATATGAATTCTGTAGCACTTCTGGCTGGTGAACGTTGTTTGAAAAAAACTAACAGGGGGGACCACGTTTAAAGCCTGTTGACTATTGCGGCCCATCATTATTATTATTTGAAGACAAAATGAAATACAGTACCAGTCAAAAGTTTGAACACACCTTCTCATTCAATGGTTTTTGTTTATTTAAATTATTTTCAACATAATAGATTAATACTGAAGACATCAAAACTATGTAAGAACACATATGGAATTATGTTGTAAAGAAAAATGTGTTAAACAAATCAAAATATGTTTTATATTTTAGATTCCTCAAAGTAGCCCCCTTTTGCTTTGATGACAGCTTTGCACACTCTTGGCATTCTCTCAATCAGCTTCATGAGGTAGTCTCCTGGAATGGTTTTCCAACAGTCTTGAAGGAGTTCCCAGAGGTGCTGAGCACTTGTTGCCTGTTTTTCCTTCACTCTGCGGTCCAACTCATCCCAAACCAGCTCATTTGGGTTCAGGTCGGGTGATTGTAAAGGCCAGGTCATCTAACGCAGCACTCCATCACTTTCTTTCTTGGTCAAGTAGCCCTTACATAGACTGGAGGTGTGTTTGGGGTCATTGTCTTGTTGAAATACAAATGATGGTCCCAGTAAGCGCAAACCAGATGGGATGGCATGGCGCTGTAGAATGCTGTGGTAGCTATGCTGGTTAAGTGTGCCTTGAATTTTGAATAAATCACCAACAGTGTCACCAGCAAAGCACCCCCACACCACCACACCTCCTCCTTCATGCTTCACAGTGGGAACCACACATGCGTCTCACAAAGACATGGTGGTTGGAACCAAAAATCTAAAGTTTGAACTCATCAGACCAAAGTACAGATTTCCACTGGTCTAATGTCTATTCCTTATGTTTCTGGGCCCAAACAATTCTCTGCTTCATGTTGTTCATCCTCAGTAGTGGCTTCTTCGCAGCAATACAACCATGAATGCCTGATTCACACAGTCTCCTCTGAACAGTTGATGTTGAGATTTGTCTGCTACTTTATTCGGTCTCTAATCTGAGGTGCTGTTAAGTAGCGGTTTCTGAGGCTGGTAACTCTAATGAACTTATCCTCTGCAGCAGAGGTAACTCTTGGTCTTCCTTTCCTGGGGCGGTCCTTATGAGAGCCAGATTCATCATAGCTTTTGATGGTTTTTGCAACTGCACTTGAAGATACGAAAAATTTCAAGAACTTTCAAAGTATCGACTGACCTTCATGTCTTAAAGTAATGATGGACTGTCATTTCTCTTTACTGAGTTGAGTGTTTGGCGCTATAATATGGATTATAACAGTAGTCAAATAGTGGTGTCCACTGTGTACTGACCCTACCTCTGCACAACACAACTGATGGTCTCAAACACATTAAGAAGGCAAGTAATTCCACAGATTGACTCTTGACAAGGCACACCTGTTAATTCAAAACCATTCCAGGAGACTTCCTCATGAAGCTGATTGAGAGAATACCAAGAGTGTACAAAGCTGTCATCCAAGCAAAAGGGGGCTACTTTGAGGAATCTAAAATATAAAACATATTTTGATCTAACACTTTTTTGTTTACAACATAATTCCATATGTGTTCTTTTATAGTTTTGATGTCTTCAGGATTAATCTACTATCTTGAAAATAATTTAAATAAACAAAAAACATTGAATGAGAAGGTGTGTTCAAACTTTTGAAACAATGGAAATATGAACGCGCTGTTACAAAGCAGCTGGTAAAATGGGGATAGTCTAAATACAGTAATACTAAAAAACAAGAAATAAACCAGTGCTATAGAAAATGGATGGTTTCATAGAAGAATAAATTAAAATAATTACATTTATTTAAAAAGGAACAAATGCAATATTCAAAAAATTTATATATAGCAACAATATAGGTGATGCCAATCAACAGTATAAAATCAAGCATATATCTGATCCTGTATGGTGTACAACTGGACCTAGGATGGCCTTCAATAAGTCCCAAAGGTAGTATTAGATGGGAAGCAACACTCGTTTACCATATGGTTATTATCACAGTCACCTGTATATACTTAGCATCCAAGAAGCCAAAACTATATGATGTAGAATAATGTCAGCATTGCCAATTAATCCAAGGAGGAATGAAGCAAAGTCCAAATAAATAGTCCAGTTGGTCACAGGTATCCAGAAAGGTCTCAACGCGTTTCCCTGGGTAAAGCAACATCCAGCTTCATCAGAGTAAGTTGATATGTCCATTGGTAGCCCTTTTTATACCCTAATATAATTATCTAAATGCTTACACTTGTGGTAATTACATGAAAGAAACAGAAACCGTCCATCAGATAAAAGAAAAATTACATACATACATACATATATAGATCTGCAAGAAGGCAATCCTATTGAGTCACATAGATGTTTAAACATTAATATAGTACCAAATATCAGTAGATCGGAAAAGAGTAATCTAACATATTCACCTGCCTTTTGATCCGATCATGTGACAGAGTCACGTCATTCAGTCATGTGACTCCATTCCCATAAGAAATGTCAGCATGAGACGCCGATACAAACATTAATGATAAAGACTCAATCACATGGTTTATCGGTCTGATCCCATCATGTGACGGGGTCACGTCATCCAGTCATGTGGCCCTACTCCCAGAGGGTGTCAGCGTAATACGCCGATACTTATAATGATGGTAAAGACCCGGTCACATGACATGACTTGTGGGTCACGTGATGGGGATGACGTCAGTAATGTAGTCACCATAGTGGAAAAAAAAAACATGAAACGGGGACTCATAAGTGAAAGTCTTTTAGAGTGATTTATAATAATAACAGAGATAGTCACATGGCCGAATTAGGTCACGTGGCAAAATAACAACATGACAGTTACTAAACAAAACAACAAATTGGACTTATGATGCCGGCAATTCACACTCCCAGCCAGTATTATTTCTATCCCACTTCCACTGGGTAACATAATTGTATAGATCTCATCTGAATAGACCAATCAGAAAAATATATACATATATATACCCACATACATGTATACACATGCATGGGCATATATAGACATGCATACCCACACCTAATCTGTCAAATATAAAACATGTATATAGTTGCCCGTCACATTACTATATAAAGATCGCAAGATGGACCAAGACACAATGGACCCTTGATATATCGATAAGTGACTAGCGTCAAACCTAATGTAGGAGCATATCTGAACATCAACAGTGTATTTATATCATGATATTCCAGAAGACCACCAAAAAATGCTACAATTAATTGATAACAGAATTAAGTTCCATCGATTCGTTCAGGCCATTGGGATATAGAGAGTTGAATTTCAACATCCAGTACACCTCTCTGCTACAAAGTCTGTTGAACGGTTCCTCCCCCCTAGATGTAGGTGGAATTACCTCAAGTCCAATAATCCTCAAACCCCTAGGGTCGCCATTGTGTTTATCCTTAAAATGACGTGGGATACTATGTAGAACATTCCCATTAATAATATTATGGCCGTGTTCCATGAACCTAGTTCTCAGCGGTCTAATAGTTCGACCTACATAGTGGAGGCCACATTGACAGATCAGTAGATAAACAATAAATTGAGAATCACAGTTCATAAAGCTACCTAATAAATGTTTAACTTTATAAATTCAAAATTGGTATATCAACTTCACTGGTACATCTGTCCATATGTAAGCCTATAGTACATTTGGTTTTGCCGCAACTATAGAATCCATTAGGTTTCACAGGTAGCCAATTAACATTGGTTACAGCCTTATCAGTTTTAACACCTTTCAAATGACTTGGTGCCAATATGGTTTTAAGCGACCTATTTCTACGATATATTATTTTGGGTATTGGGGGTAGAATGTCCCTCAGAATATGGTCTTGTTTTAGTACCTTAAAGTTTGCAATATGAAGTTCCTGATCTCCCGGGAGCTGTTATTATATTTACATATACATACAAAAGACAACTCTTGATCTTGATTGGCTCCCATATTTAGTACCTCTGAGGACTTTTTGGGGACAAGAAGTTCCTTTCTGTACATTAAGGACACTTTGGAATAAGCAGAATCTAACAGTTTATCTGGATACCCCTGCTGTTTGAATGTTTCAATAATTTCACAGGCCTGTTTATTGAACATCGTGGTATCAGTACAATTACGTCTAAGGTGCATGAGTTGTCCCTTAGGTATGTTGTGCTTCCAAGGCACAAAATGTGCACTCTTAAAATGAAGGTAAGCATTAGTGTTCACTGGTTTCATATAATTGGAGGTGACAATCCTATCTCTTATTGTCTCAAGGGTTATGTCCAAAAAATCAATCCTACTTGTGTGAAAAGTGGAAGTGAAGTGAAGGTTATAAGAATTGTGATTGAGGTAAGTGACAAAAGATTTCGCAGAAGAAAGATCCACATCCCAAATGAAAAATAGGTAATCAATAAAGCGGCCATAGTAAACCAGGTTCGCAGCCGACCCGCTCCCCCACACATGGTGCTCCTCAAAGTCCCCCATGTAGAGGTTGGCATAGCTGAGCACAAACCTAGTTCCCATGGCCGTATCCATCACCTGTAAATAAAACATGCCAAGAAATAAAAAATAATTGTGGGAAAGTATAAAAGAAATACAATTCAAAATAAAAAGCTGATGAGTATCACTCAGGTGATTATCAGCTCGCAAACGTTTGGAAATTATTTCACGCCCTTTAATATGTGAAATGTGGGAATAAAGAGCAGTGACATCCAAAGTGAGGTATGCATAAGAAGGTTGACACTTAATGTGTTGTATTTGATTTAAAAAATGAGTGGTATCTCTCAAGTGTGACCTGAGTGTACTAACTTGTGGATGGGGAATTCACACCAGAAATAATAGGACGACCTGGGGGTGACGTGATGGACTTGTGAATCTTTGGGAGAAAATAAAAAGTGGGAACAGTGGCAAACTGAATTAATAAAAACTGGGATTCAGTCTTCGTGATGACCCCTGAAACTAGAGCAGATTCTAACAGTAATTTAAGTTCCCTCAGAAATGATTTAGTTGGGTCCCTGGTCAGTACAGAGTAAAAAGTGGAATCTTGTAATTGTCTCTGAGAATCAGAGACATAATATGTTCGATCCATTACCACAAGTCCCCCACCCTTGTCTGCCTCCTTAAAAATAAGTAATGGATCTGCTGTAACAATTTTCAGGGCCTTCTTCTCCTGCCAGGATAGATTATACACATATCTATTACTGCCATGCTTCTGTATACAAAGTTCCTTGAAATCATCCAAGGTAGTTTTGTAAAAGTATTCAATACTATTGCTCTTATCTTCAATGGGGAAAAATTCAGATTTGTTTTTAAAAACATTATTCTGATGTCTTTCTAGCTCAAAGATCTTTATTGGTGTAACATGTTCCTGACTAGTATCATCCCCAATATTATTCTCTTTCCATAACTCCTCAAGAGAGGATAGAGCAGAGTCATCAGTACTATTTAGTACAATAGGTATGGACTCATCTCCTAGTTTCTTGAGATGTTTTTTTGCAAAGTATCGTTTGTCGACAAAGGGTGCGGACAAAGCGGTTGAGATCGACATACAAGTCGAATATATTTGGTTCATAGGTGGGGGAGAATTTGAGTCCCTTCTCTAATAGAGAGAGTTGTGGAGGACTAAGATCTTTAGAGGATATATTGAAAACATTTTTTGGAATCTTGGCGATATTACCTTACATTTGTCCTTCTTTCCCCCTCTCCTACCTCTGGACTTGAATCTCTTCATCTTTTTGGGGTGTCTGTTCGATTCCATGAGGGTCGATTTGACGTTTCCTTGTATAGTTTTGAGCGAGTGCCCAAAAAAGGATTCTCACCATATATGAATCTTTCCTGTTTAGTCTGTTAGTCTTCAGATCTTGTTGGTTTAATTCTCTCTGTAATTACGTCACCATTCTTAATCTAGAGGTACTTGGGGATGTGGTTCTCAACTCCTCTCTCTGGTGGGTTAAAGGCATGAATCTATTTGATGTACAAAATTGGTGTTCCTATGTGTTTTGTTGCTGGTGGGTAAAGGACTATTATTCTGTCTATTCACAGATCTATTAATTTTTCTATGGTTTTTCGCCATGTTAGATTCTTTATATTTAAATCTGAAGGACCTAACCATATCATCCTCATAATCGGTTAAACCTCTCCTAAATTTTTTATGTTTAACCTTCAATAAATTTTTCTCAAAGTTGATAACTCTCTCATTTATAGTCTTATCCCTCTCCTCAAACACTTCACAGGCACTATACTTCTCCACTGATTTCTTGAGAGAATCAATCTCACTTTCAATTATATCAACTTTATTTGTTCTATATCTGACAATCAAATTCATTAGGACCAGGGAACCATTGTCCAACAATTGATCCAATTCTTTCTGATAAGTCATGTCGTCTTGAAAAATAGAGGACTTGAATAATCCTAACCCCCTAGGGATCATTTTTTTGTCAATATACTTTTGCAAATTAATGCTATCCAGCCAATTTCTTGATTCTGCTCTAAGAAGATCTTCTAATTTAAAGAAATCTTTCATCATATTCATCTTATCAGATACAGGTACACTCTTGATGGGATCTTCCCACTGAGTTAAATAGGATTGCCTTTTTATATTTCTATCAGCATAATTTGAAAAGCAGATCATGACTGCAGCGTTACACAAACAAAGAAACAATGGAAATATGAACGCGCTGTCACAAAGCAACTGGTAAAAAGGGGGTGGTCAGTCCCTAAATACAGTAATACTAAAAAACAATAAATAAACCAGCGCTATAAAAGATGGACGGTTTCATAGAAGAATAAATTAAAATAATTACATTTATTTAAAAAGGCACAAATGCAATATTAAAATATGTATATATAGCAACAATATTGGTGATGCCAATCAGCAGTATAAAATCAAGCATATATCTGATCCTGTATGGTGTACAACTGGACCCAAGACGGCCTCCAATAAGTCCCAAAGGTAGTATTAGATGGGAAGCAACACTCGTTTACCATATGGTGGTATCACAGTCACCTGTATATCCTTAGCATCTAAGAAGCCAAAACTATATGGTGTAAGTGGAATGATGTCAGCATTGCCAATTAATCCAAGGAGGAATGAAGCCAAGTCAAAATAAATAGTCCAGTTGGTCACAGGTATCCAGAAAGGTCTCAACACATTTCCCTGGGTTAAGCAACATCCAGCTTCATCAGGAGTAAGTTGATATGTCCATTGGTAGCCCTTTTTATACCCTAAGATAATTATCTAAATGCTTACACATGTGGTAATTGCATGAAAGAAACAGAAACCGTCCATCAGATAAAAGAAAAATTACATACATACATATATAGATCTGTAAGAAGGCAATCCTATTGAGTCACATAGATGTTTAAACATTAATATAGTACCAAATATCAGTAGATCAGAAAAGAGTAATCTAACATATTCACCTGTCTTTTGGTCCGATCATGTGACAGAGTCACATCATTCAGTCATGTGACTCCATTCCCATTAGAAATGTCAGCGTGAGACGCCGATACAAACATTAATGATAAAGACTCAGTCACATGGTTTATCGGTCTGATCCCATCATGTGACGGGGTCACGTCATCCAGTCATGTGGCTCTACTTCCAGAGGGTGTCAGCGTAATACACCGATACTTATAATGATGGTAAAGACCCGGTCACATGACATGACTTGTGGGTCACATGATGGTGATGACGTCAGCAATGTAGTCACTGTAGTGGAAAAAAAATATCTCGTAAGTGAAAGTCTTTTAGAGTGTGTTATAATAATAACATAGAGATAGTCACATGACTGAATTGGTTCACGTGGCCGAATTAGGTCACGTGACAAAATAACAAACCGACAAATTGGACTCAGGCAATTCACACTCCCAGCCAGTATTATTTCTATCCCGCTTCAACTGGGTAACATAATTGTATAGATCTCATATGAATAGACCAGTCAGAATATATATATATATATATATATATACACATATATATACCCACATACATGTATACACATGCACGGACATATATAGACATGCTTACCCACACCTAATCTGCCAAATATAAAACATGTATATAGTTGCCCGTCACATTATTATATAAAGATCTCAAGATGGACCAAGAAACAATGGACCCTTGATATATCGATAAGTGACTAGCAAACCTAATGTAGGAGCATAGCTGAATGCCAACAGTGTATTTATATCATGATATTCCAGTGGACCACCTAAAAATACTACAATTAATTGATAACAGAATTACGTTGCATCGATTCGTTCAGGCCATTGGGATATAGTGTGGATGAATCGTTTCTATATTTTATATATCAATACCTGGGGTGCCAATTATTGAAGATGGAGTCTCCAATAATAATATTTGCTTATCTATATTTATAAATATAGTCAAGTTCATTTAAAATGCGTTTTATCATATAATATATATATATATATATATATATATATATATATATATATTTGCAAATACATGCATACTTATGAATTTATGAAACTATGATTCCAGTGAGTTCAAACATGAAATTCAAGCTCTGATTAACCGATATTTTATTTACAGGCAAATCAAATTATGCAGAATATGTTTTACACAGTAGTGATATATATGCTAGGTATAGTTATATATTTATGCTTCCTAAGAAATAAAACTTGACAAACAATTTAACACACTTAGACAATTAATAACATGAATTATATACTTGCAAGCATTTATAGTTATCGCACTTCCTCCTGCACAAACTTTATGTTCTTCTGGACTCTCTGGACTCTGTGTTACATTGTGCTGACCTCTCTCCAGACAGAGCTCCTATACACACCATACCTGACCTCTCTTACATCTCCTCTATTCTCCCTCTCTTCTCTCTCTGTTCTTCAACTAACTTCTTCAACTAGCTCCCAGTGCTGTCTTTTTATCCCAATCTTTCAACACAATTTTGCCATGTCCCATTCTGTCCAATGTGGCAGATAATTAAGGGTTTCCCTAAACCAGATTCTGAAGTGTTGTAAAAGTGTCAGCTCAATTTTACCCCTCAGGTGGGCAGCAGGGAATGTATTTTGGGATCATAAAATGTGGTATTTGTTTGTTCATCAAACATTTTACCTTTGATTATTTGATGTGCAAACAGATCTGTTTTGCCTAAGGTGCTAGCATCAATAGATGTGCCCTCTTGATGATATAGTAGATAAATTGCCCCTGGCCTGGACGATGGATGAACTGGTTTTATGATTGCCCCAGGTCTGTTACACTATGATTTTGATCTTAATTGTATGCATACCATTGTATGTAAGCTGTAAAAACCTGTTTCTTACACAATTACTAAACCTTACAATTGAAGCACATATCTAATACCTGCTACTAAACATTTAACTTATACAGTATATTCAAACCTATTTAATCTATTTCTCACTTTAAAATATATATACAGTGCCTTACAAAAGTATTCACCTCCTTGGCTTTTTATTTTTTTTGTTTCATTACAACCTGTAATTTATTTATTTTTTTAATCAGAATATGTGATGGATCTGCACAAAATAGTCTAATTTGGTGAAGTGAAATGAGAAAACTATATAAAAAATAATCTTTATAAATAAAATTCAGAAAATTGGCATGTGCATATGTAATCACTCCCTTTGCTATGCAGCCCCTCAAAAGTTCTGGTGCAACCAATTACCTTCAGAAGTCACATAATTAGTGAAATTAAGTCCACCTGTGTGATATATAAGTGTCACATGATCAGTCAGTATAAACACCCTTTTCTGAAAGGCCCCAGAGGCTGCAACACCACTAAGCAAGAGGCATCACATCATGAAGACCAAGGAGCTCTCCAAACAAGTCAGGGACAAAGTTGTTGAGATGGATAATTCTGGGTTGGGTTATAAAAAAATATCCAAATCTTTGATGATCCCCCAGAGCACCATCAAATCCATCATCAACAAATGGAAAGAACATGGTACCACAACAAACCTGCCAAGAGAGGGCCCTCCACCAAAACTCACAGACCGGACAAGGAGGGCATTAATCAGAGAGGCAGCACAGAGACCAAAGGTAACCTTGAAGGAGCTGCAGAGTTCCACAGCAGAGACTGGTGTTTCTGTGCATGTGACCACAATAAGCCGTACACTCCATATGGCTGGGCTTTATGAAAGAGTGGCCAGAAAAAAGCCATTACTTAGTGATAAAAATAAGAAGACACTATTTGAGTTCGCCAAAAGGCATGTGGGCGGCTTCCCAAATGTATGGAGGAAGGTGCTCTGGTTCAATGAGACTAAAATTTAACTTTTCGGCTACCAAGGAAAACGCTATGTCTGGCACAAACCCACCCCAAGAACACCATCCCCACAATGAAACATGGTGGTGGCAGCATCATGTTGTGGAGATGTTTTTCAGCAGCAGGGACTGGGAAACTGATTTGAGTCAAGGGAAAGATGGATGGTGCTAAATATAGGGATATTCTTGAGCAAAACCTGTTTCCGTCTGCCTGTGATTTGAGACTGGGACAGAGGTTCACCTTCCAGCAGGACAATGACCCGAAGCATACTGCTAAAGCAACACTCGAGTGGTTTAAGGGGAAACATTTAAATGTGTTGGAATGGCCTAGTCAAAGCCCAGATCTCAATCCAAATGAGAATCTGTGGTCAGACTTGAAGATTGCTGTTCACAAGCGGAAACCATCCAACATGAAGGAGCTGGAGCAGTTGTGCCTTGAGGAATGGGCAAAAATCCCAGGGGCAAGATGTGACAAGCTCATAGAGACTTATCCAAAGTGACTTGCAGCTGTAAGTGCCGCAAAAGGTGGCTCGACAAAGTACTGACTTTAGGGGGTGAATAGTTATGCACGCTGAAGTTTTCTGTTATGTTGTCCTAAATGTTGTTTGATTCACAATATAAAAAACCCACAGCTTCACAGTTATAGGCATGTTCTGTGAATGAAATGATGCACACCTTCAAACAATCCATTTTAATTGTAGGTTGTGAGGCAACAAACCATGAAAAATGTAAGGGGGGTGAATACTTTTGCAAGGCGCTGTATGTATACAGTCTATCTAAAATAACAATAAATGATGTTTTAATTCTGGCAATGTCTCTAATCTTCATATTCCTAAAATATATTTACTTTTACAATTGATTACCAGATAGCTGCAGTAACAGTTCCCCCCTTGTGGCCATGAGAAATTATTTTGATTGTCCACACATCAAGCAGCATAATTATTTCCAATATAATTTTAAACATATCTCCTAAGCCAATTTTTCCTTTCCTAATCATTATTTTACTATAACCATTGTACCACTGTAATGGTTGCATATATTTTTAAAGTCTTTAACATAGCTAAACTACTCTATTTACCCTATTGTAATTAAATAAGACCATTACTGCAGGTTTATTCAGTATTCATGAGGAAAATATTTGATCAGTCATTTAAAATACCATAGTATAGCTTGATTGTAGATATCCTGTACTCTATCTGTGCTGATATCTTTAAGATAGATCTTCTGTCCTGTGCCAACAACAATTTTGCTCCTGTTTGGATTGTCATCCGTGCCATTGGAGACACGTTACCTTTGCGGTATGAGGCAGTAGAATTCTTTGTGGAAGCTGCCATTTCGCTTACTGCGCAGAGGGCTTTGTACTTTGAGTGCTGTGATCTTTATTCATTATTTCCTCTTCACCACAATGCTGTAACACTCAGTACCTTCAGTGTCACCCTTGGTAATACAGTCTTTCGGAATTGTGCATTGGGTGTCCTTTACGATTATCCAATGATGCAGTTATGACAAGTGTCCATACAATAGTATTTGAGGTTTTGATGTTGAATAGAGAGCAGGTGTGTATATATGAAATAAAGTCTCTTCTCCTTTTTCTTTATAGATAATAAATCTTACTTTTTCTTCGCACAATAGTATTCCAAATGACTGGGTAGATAATATCTACCATGTTCATAGGCAAACGCAGGGGGGGGGGTTCAGTCTGCCTGGAAACCCCCCTCCCCAGCACCCACCATTACCACAATAGAAATAGTAATATATAGAATGTTACTAGCGCTGCATGTTCTTCTCAGTATCACAAATGAAATGATTAGCACCACCTGTGGATCTTTTAAAATGTGTCAGCTAGTAATAAATCTACCTGTGCACCAACTAGAAGATATGGAAAACATGCACTGTTAGGGGTGCACAGCTATAGACCATCAATAGGGTAAATTATTAATACTGTATTATAATACACTATCCAGTACATAAGGAGACCAATATGTACATATATGTGTCCAGGGCAGTACTAGGTTCTTCTGCCGCCCCCCCAGACTTGCTCCAATGCTCTGGAATGATGCCCACATATGAAGAAAAACATTCAGCTCAGACAGAGGATGGCCCTACTGCCGTATCTAAAGGGTTACTGTGATTGCTGGTCCTGTATATGCTGGAATTATGCAACACAATATACTTTGTATGTAAAATATTAAAGATGGTTAAGTACTAATTCTGCTCTCTTCATGGACTGGCCACACTCGCTCTAAAATCAAGCATTTGGAAACCCCCCTCTAGAAATCCTGCGTTTGCCACTGATGTTCGCTATATTATTTTCCTAACTGAATACATTTTCATACAATAAGGTCACATTCTTTCCATGTTCCTATATAGGATCTATTTTCTAACCTAAAACTAAAATAATCCTACACCAGAATAATCCTATTTAATGGCTTTCTATATTTAACCTACAATAAAATTAACAATGCTATTTGGAATGCTTTGATGTGTTTATCATAACATCCTATCAATAAAATAAATGACTATACATATATGCTTATAACAGGCATTAAATATCTTTCAGGAATGGCTTTCTATATGTGTAACCCCATTCAGCATTATGCAATATGCCACAATGTGCATATAATTACTAGGGATGTGCAGGCTCGGATAGGTTCGAGTTTGCACGTGGAGTTCGGATTTTTCCCTCCAAAAAAACGGAACTCAGAACGAGGCAAAACGTCATCTTACATGGACGAACATCATCATTCCTGGTCTTTTGTCCAGGAATGATGATGTTCGTCCATGTAAGATGACGTTTTGCCTCGTTCTGAGTTCCGTTTTTTTGGAGGGAAAAATCCGAACTCCACGTGCAAACTCGAACCTATCCGAGCCTGCACATCCCTAATAATTACAATGACCCTTTTTGTGCTAAAATTAAATTCTCTTAGACTCCATGAAGTCTGTATTAAGAGAAATATAATTTCTCCCAATTAATAAATTTGTCCCAATGGGGTAGACCATTCTCACTAGATATTTAATTTATGTTTGAAGCCTTTAAGACGGAAGCATAAATATCCTACTGTGTAATACACAAAATAAAACAAAATAAACTATTTACAAGGTATGATGTTGTGACAATAAACAATGCACACTGGACTTGTATACAGGCATGTGATTTCAAAGGTATATGTAAAAATAAAACAAGTTTGTATAACTGCAGTGATGAAATGTACACTGTAATTGGGTATGGGTTGAAAGACAGACAAACAATGATTGCTGTAATGAAAGGGTTAAAGGGAACTGTCCTTTTTTTTGTAGAACTGAAAACTGTGTTTAGATTTGTCCATGTGTCAGTATTCAGACAGGTATCAACTCTGCTAGGCTGACGATCTTCTGATTGGATGACAACATCATGGGTTCTGCAGCAAAGCTGAACTTGTAAACTATAATTCAAACAAACAAAGAAATACAATGAATATAATGGCTATTTACAAAGTGATTTAGCATTGCTTTCTATGCGTTCTGTCCTGTCTTCTGCAGGTTGTCAGGTACAGATTTACATATCTGGGTATTTAAAGATTTACTAACATCCAGTTTCTTTTATCTCTGTAATATTGTGTGTCATTGACAACACAAACTTTGCTGCAGATAATCTGCAGGTTGGATTCAATCATGAAATGAGTGATTATTTTACCATGTGGGATTTCTATAGGGCAATCTCTAATTTCAATCCCCATGGTGGCTGCATTTGATGTAACATGAAAAAGAAGTAAAGAAGTGATACTACCGTCCTTCCTTGTGGACATACTCCCTTGTGGATTAGTCACGATCCAGCCGTTCTCCAATCGTGGATTTTTCTTGTTAGTGGGACTCCTTAGCCATGACAAATTTTGGATGTCCTGGAAAATTTTCTCATGTGGAGAAAAACTTGTTAGACTGGGCCATATATCATTTGATGGTTCCAGGGCTTTGTCCAGAACTGCAATAAAATGGTTGTGGCCAAAAGGCACAAAAATCTTTTTACCTTGGTGATTCTTTTTGTCATTTGGTATGGTGTTTTCAGAATGACACTCTGCATGTGGTCTCTCTGAGAGACTGCAAACATTTGCTCCACCACTAGATGGCCCTAAGTGCTGTGTGGGGTTTACATAGGAGTTGGACCTGTGTGTCTGACTAGATGTCTGCACTTCTGAATTAATTTAATTGTTCAGCTTTTTAAACATTTTTGTAGCTGAACTCAATTCGGGGTTTACAAGTGTAATTACCTTTGGAATCTGCACTTTAGAAAATGTATCTACCCCTGTGTGTATTTCATTGCTGCTGTCTCCATATAAGACTGTCTGCTCACTGTTCCCTAAAGGTTTAGAAAAATTTTCAATAACAATGGGAGCTCTGAGACTGTATTTACTAAACCTTACAATGAAAGCATATATCTAATACCTGCTACTAAACATTTAATTTATACAGTATATTCAAACCTATTTTCTCACTTTAAAATATATATCTGTATACAGTCTATCTAAAATAACAATAAATTATGTTTTAATTCCGGCAATGTCTCTAATCCTCATATTCCTAAAAATATATTTAATTTTACAACTGATTACCAGCTAGCTGCGGTAACAATAGAGTGTAGAATTTCAACATCCAGTACACCTCTCTGCTACAAAGTCTGTTGAAACGGTTCCCCCCCTAGGTGTAGGTGGAATTACCTCAAGTCCGATAATCCTCAAACCCCTAGGGTCGCCATTGTGTTTATCCTTAAAATGATGTGGGATACTATGTAGAAGATTCCCATTAATAATATTACAGCAGTGTTCCATGAACCTAGTTCTCAGCGGTCTAATAGTTCAACCTATGTAGTGGAGGTCACATTGACAGATCAGTAGATAAACAAAGTAAACAATTGGAAAACATAATACAAAAACATTGGAACATACTACAGGAAGATGATCTGCTGGCAGGACACATATCCAACAGACCTAAAATAACTTATAGGAAGGCACCAGACCTGAAGTCTAAATTAGTCAGAAACCATAATCCGCCAATAAAACCACAACAAACCACCTTATGTAAAGTACAAAAGGGTTTCTTCCATTGTCACTCATGTTCAGGATGTAGAAGTACAGATACGACAAGTACGAAAGCAATAAAAACATTTAAATCATGCACCACAGGAGAAACACATATGATTAAGGAAACCCTTACATGCAATACCAAAAATGTGATATACCTCTTGCAATGCACTTGTCCCAAACAGTACGTGGGAAGAACTACCCGACCTTTAAAAATCAGGATAGCTGAACATGTTAGAAATATTAATAAAAAATTAGAGAGCCACAACTTATCAAAACACTTCAACGATCACCATAACAATAACCCAAAAGATATCAGCTTTCTAGCTATACAACCTGTGAAACCCAACTGGAGAGGGGGGGATTTTGATCATCACATCAATAAAGTGGAACTGGAATGGATGTACAAATTGCAAACATTCCATCCCAGAGGCCTAAATCGTGACAATGAAATTAAATCAATAATATGCAACAGGTAATCATAAATGAAGCTAGACTATATAGTCTCCCATGTTCAGTCACATCAAAACTTCATAAAGACTGGATTAATGCAATTGTATATATAATATGTACAGAACAGTGTGACGTCCTAAGCACCGTTCCTTCACAATCATTTTAACATATAAACTAATATTATTTATTTGTTGATATATGGAGTTTAACATCCAAGATTACTTAATCTCAATGTATGAGGTAGATCCAGCATGGATTATTTAGCTACCTACTCTTTAATATAGCTCAATCACCATCTTAGGTATGGATATATACAAATTATACATACATTTAACAACAGAAATGACAGCCCTCAAACTAGGGTGGGATAGAGGGGACATTTGCTTTTGCAGCCGCATTGGAAATATGTACACACCAAAGAGGATGATCCTCTTACATATACATCTAGCATCATAGATGCTACAATTATTTGTATCTAGACTGCTAAGAGTCCAACTTAGTCCGAATGTAGCATTATCCATATAATACACATTAAGTATGTCCATCTCTGTGAGTAAATGTATACACCAATAAGGGATTCCACACCTTATATCTTTTTAATATATAATCATTATATACCTACTGCAATCTGCTATCTTTAATGGATAGCAGTCGCAAGCATAAACAGCACGGCTTATTACCATGGCAACCCAGGGTCTATCTAAATACAACACCTGTGATTACTAGCCCCTGTCTATCGCCGTGGTAACCAAGGGCCAATCAAGGATTACTGATGTCATCTTTAACCTATCAGAAGGGATGCAGCTGTACTTAACTCCTTCTAACCACACAGCCAATACTACACGCTCCCAGAAGAAGACCACGCAGGTCGAAACACATTGGAGATTGACACCCTGAGACTTTATTCATCATAGTGCCGGACCATCTACATTCACCCACCACTGATACACCCGATCAGCAAGCCACCAGTAAGAAAGGAGACCGTCACAAGCCCACTACCAACAGGACTAGAAGAAAAGAAAGGAAGCGGACAGGACAGGAAGCGGAGCCCCTCTGGGTAAGTATCCTCTGTTGTGGGTTAACGTCCACGGCCCCCGGCTCATCCGAGCCAAGACTGCTGCCGCATCCCCCCTGCTTGCTGGCGCACTTTGAGCGCGCTCGCGGTCCTGACCCTGGTTGCAGGGACAGTGTCCGTGAGTGTGCGGCACAGTGCACCGCAGCACAGAGAGATCCCCGCTGTCGGCTTTAGCTGGATGTCCCCGGACCATAAGAAGAATCCCCCCGGGCAACGCGCACAAAGACTGATTTAAAGGTACTGTGTTTTGAGACTAACGGGATCTCACAAGTCTCCACTCCCCCATCGTTTTACCTTCTTATTGGAATACAGACTGCCAGTGGGAAGATATAGGTGGTTACACGGCATATATGACTTTTTATGTTTATTGAACACCACTATCGTTTTTCATTCATTTATGTGTAGGATATTTTTGCTATTTTTTGCTATTTTTTCCTTTTTTCATTTTATACATGAACTGAATTACCGTTGATTTATGTAATCAATGACTGATTAGACCATTTGATATTTAGGACCTTGTGATTAGCAACATTAAACACGATTCCTTTACTTATTTCCAAGTTTTTTGACATCTCATTAGCATACGTCTATTTAGTATAAGGGTTGTGCGCAGCATCTGGCTTTCCTTCTATATTGTTATCCCTTGGATGAGGTCAGACATCCCCCAGGGCAGCAGCACACTTTTTTCCATTGAAGTCCACATTATCTACGTAAGGTGCGCTAAACCACCATCCCGCATAAACAATAAATTGAGAATCACAGTTCATAAAGCTGCCTAATAAATGTTTATTTAGAAATTGGTATAGCAACTTCAATGGTACATCTATCCATATGTAAGCCCATAGTACATTTGGTTTTGCCACATCTATAGAATCCATTAGATTTCACAGGTAGCCAATTAACATTGGTTACAGCCTTATGAGTTTTAACACCTTTCAAATTACTTGGTGCCAATATGGTTTTAAGCGACCTATTTCTACGATATATTATTTTGGGTATTGGGTGTAGAATGTCCCTCAGAATAGTGTCTTGTTTTAGTACCTTAAAGTTTTGCAATATGATGTTACTGATCTCCCGGGAGCTGTTACATACAAAAGACAACTCTTGATCTTGATTGGCTCCCATATTTAGTGCCTCTTTTGACTGGTACTGTAGATATCTTGGCAAACAAAATAGCAAATTGCGGAGTTCACAGATCCATGAGTAGGAAGTGGTGTCAAAGCATATAGGAGAAGTGGAGGTCAAGTTATGGAGGTCATCTCAAACCATCACATTCATAGGCAGCGAGTAGCAAACACAGATGTTGTATGTACTAACAATCTCTAGGGACTGCCCCACTCTCAATATATGGTAATACAGTAAGTATATCCAGAATCTCCAGGACAGGCTTAGAATGTATTGAATGAGAGTGGTGTGGCTGACCTCTCCTAAAATGGCAGCTCCTACACTTTCAGAGACCGCCAAACCGGTTGGAAGGCATTATGGGCTCCAGAGGGTACAGCGCCTAGTGGTGAGTTGCTAGAAGGCTCTCTGAGGCTCAATTAGGGGTGGCAGGACCGACACAGGCATACCACAGCCACACCAGTGTCAGCCGTGGCGTCCTTCTTCCTTTGTGGGCCCTGGTCACAGTGCCTCTCAATAGCCACACACAAGGCACTCCCAGAGCAAAGGTTGGTACCAGCAGAGGTAAGCCTAGACTCAGATGCTGATTGCAAGCAAAGGAGTTCCTTCAGGACGCACTGCGAAATATAGTCTGTGGCTTCGCTCGCGGAGGTAGGCTGTAGAGTAAGCCAGCAGGCTATGGTCTCAGGAATGTGTTCACGGTAGTCCACAGCTCTACAGAGGTGGTGCGGTATACAGAGGTGATAGTGATATGTACAGGGAGGGGGAACCCCAAATATGCCCGGAATGTGTGCTGATGAAGGCGAGCTCATGAAGATACGTCCAGCCAGGAACTCCATCAGGCCACGCCCTCCGTGCATCTCATTTCTGATCTAAACCATTTTTTCCCCAGGCCATAATCTGTTTTGTCATAGCCTCAGCAGTGTCCACTTTGTTCTCCTTTCGTGAACACTTTGACTTTGCTTCACAGATGCTGTACTTTCTACTTTGTTGATGTGAAGTTTTTAGCTCAATACAATGTCAGGCGTTTTTTTTTAATTCCGCTCGCATAGCTGTGGGTGACCACCCACAGCTATTGCGAGCTGCCAGGTGATGGTCGCGATGGTGTCGACCATCGCGATCATTTGGGCTTGCGACGAGACCCTTGCGGTAGGGTCTCATTCCCGCAAGCCCCAGTGAGCTTCTGGCTCTTAATAGAGCCAGAAGCTCACCACTGATATCACTCGTGATGTCAGTGGGGCCGCCCCCAAATGGCAGGTGTTCCGTCGGGAATGCCTCCGTTTGGCCAGCCACCCCCCCTGCCCGCCTCCAAAACGGTGCGAGCTGTCGATCAAAATGACAGCCGCCCCATTTTGGTGCGAGACCAAGAGCGACGGAGCGCCCGTCGCTAGCCGGGTCTCGCACATAGCGCTTGCGAGCGGGTCTGAATCAGGCCCTCTGTGTCCTCACAGGAAGCTGATGGTTTAAAAAGGAACAAAAAAAACATTTTTGATATGCTCCTTTTTTTTTACTGCTACCTACTACAGTTAAATAAAGTTGTAGCCCAGGAGTACGAGGAGCACTGGAACTCTCCAAATTGTGGAGGAGCCATTGACCGAAAACTTGTGGCATTATGCTACATCACAATAGTCACCCCTATTACTATAATGAAAAGGATTTTTCAGCATCCTATTTATAGCTATTGTGAATGCCAATTACTAATTTATATATGTTAACATTAGTAAAAATGGCAGGATATAGGGAGAAGGTGTTCTGGAGCAGAATGTGTTCTTCAGAAAACATAAAAGCATGACCCTAAACCTGCCAAGTCCTGCACAAACCAAAAGTCACCTTAATTTTGTTTTTGTGGTGAATGATGCATTTACTTTGCAATTTGCAAATGTGCTCAAGACATTCCACCAAAGACTGTTAAACAGAGGGCCTGATTCAGAGCCGCTCGTAAGCGGCCGCTCATTCGTTCCGAGCGATGTTTGCCCAACTGCGCATGCGTACGGATTTTAATACGCATGCGCGAACCAGTCAGTGTGGCCGAAAATCGTTTGTTCGCTAAATAGCGAATGCCTGCTATTTTGAGTGACAGGAGGAGGTGTATGTGGGTGGTAACAGAGGAAGGTGCTTGAAAACGGGGAGTGGAGATCCGAACGCAGGCGTGCTTAAAGGTCAAAACGGGCGTTTTATGGGTGTGCATAATTATTACAGCAGCGTCATTGACCACGTCACTGGGTTATTTTATAGTCAGAACTGCTCGCAAGATTGTGGTAGGAAAAACCAACCACAAGAATAGCGAGCAGTTCATACGCTGGTCGATGTACTCGATTAATCTAATAAATAGCGGACATGACGTAGGATGCGAGCGGCCAGGAGGCGTAGTTATCCAAAAAACGACCGCAAGTTTTGTTCGCTCGTTCAGACATGGAGGTGTCAACAGACCACAAAGAGCGAACGGTTCATTTGAATAGCCACCCCCTTTTCCTGAACGACCGTCCGCAAATAGCATCCGCTCTGAATCAGGCCCAGAGAGAGTAAAATGTTTACTTATAGGCTAACATGGGCAAGGAGAGTAGTAGAGAATGCCTTTGGGATTTTAAGCAACTGGTTTCGTATTTTCCATACTACTATCAATTTGCAGGTGTTAAAAATTTACTATGTTGTAATGGAGTGCTGTGTCCTACATAACTTTTTACATGCAAAAACTATTATGTCTTGAACATGTGGCTCCTCCAACAAAATTATCGACAAAATGGAGCAAGCTGAAGAAGCATGGAGATGGACATTGTTGGAGCCTGCTGTCCCAAACATTTAAATGAACTAACTGTACTTGGCATATTTAATGGACATTAGCAGAATGACATGGTGTAAATGTCTGCTTGCTGTGTGTAAATATTAGAGATGTGCGTGGACCCCCATGCTTTGGTTTTGACCCTAAATGTTCATTGTGTTTTGGTTTTGGCAAAATCACCCTCTTAATTTTGTTTTTGTGGTGAATGATGCATTTACTTTGCAATTTGCAAATGTGCTCAAGACATTCCACCAAAGACTGTTAAACAGAGGGCCTGATTCAGAGCCGCTCGTAAGCGGCCGCTCGTTCGTTCCGAGCGATGTTTGCCCAACTGCGCATGCTCTCCTGTCATGTGACAGCCCTCCATATTTTCTGCAGTCTTGAAGCAGTGTCACAAGCACCAATAGTGTAGCCAAGGTGCAGTTATAAAATTCACACACGTGCAGTCATGCGCACACAGAAAAAAAATGTACTAAAGACACTATTTTTTTTTCGGGCCCAGAGCACAGATTGGTGACGACTGGAGTCGGGCAGCACTAGGTTGCGTTGCTGTATCTTGGGTGGCTAAGCCTAACACGGACACACACACACAGAGAATAAATAGACAAAAGACACTATTTTTGGGGGGAGGGTTTCGGGTCCAGAACTTGGGCCCAGAGCACAGATTGATGACGACTGGAGTTGGGCAGCACTAGGTTGCGTTGCCGACTTGCTAGATCTTGTGCGACTAAGCCTAACACGCACAGACATACAGACAATTATTAGAAAAAAAGACAATTGATTTGAATTTTTTTTATGCTCCAGAACTTGGGCCCAGAGCACAGATTGATCACGACTGGAGTCGGGCAGCACTAGCTTGCAACTTGCGTTGCTGGCTGGATCTTGTGCGGTACTGCGGTTAAGCCTAACACACACGCACAGAAAAATATAAAATACACTTTGATTGATTTTGTTTTTGACTATATATATATTTTTTTATTTTTTATTTTTTTTGAGGCCAGAACTTGGGCCCAAATGGACA
This sequence comes from Taudactylus pleione, assembly GCA_031769625.1. Taxonomy (NCBI): domain Eukaryota; kingdom Metazoa; phylum Chordata; class Amphibia; order Anura; family Myobatrachidae; genus Taudactylus; species Taudactylus pleione. The sequence goes on along the minus strand of JAUIMM010000255.1, from coordinate 5,556,525 downwards.
CAGCACCAGCCCAGATGTATCTACAGTTCTGCACCAGCCCAGATGGACACAGCAGACATAAAAAACTCCAGGACAGGACACAGCAGACAGCACAGACAGCCCAGATGGATCAGCAACAGCCCAGATGGACACAGCAGACAGCACAGTGACAGCTGTCACAGGCACCAGCCCAGAATGGATCAGCAGTCACCAACCCAGGACACAGCAGACAGCACCAGCACCTCTCCCAGCCCTACACTACCCACCCTCCCTGTTCAGTCTCCACAACCGGAGTGAAATGGCGTCCGTCGCGTGGTCCCTTATATACTACATTGATCATAGAGACCGAAAGCTTGCGAACCGCGAGATTTCGTCTCTATGGTTTTGCCTCGATTTGAGAGATCCCAGTACGGCGGGAACATCCGAGCCTGCTTGGATCCGACTCGGTTCTGCTAAATTCGGGTTGGTTCAGATCTCTGGAAACCGAACCCGCTCATCTCTAGTTTTGTGTTTTGGGTCTGTATTTTTTTGGAAAAAAGCATAAAAACAGCTAAAATCACAGAATTTGTTTTTAGGCCAAAAGGTTTCACCGAGGTAGCTGGATGACTATGCTAAGCGACACAAGTGGGCGGCACAAACACGTGGCAGACAGGATGGCAGTTTTGAAAAACTAGGCCCCAAACAGTACATAATTCAAAGAAAAAAATGAGATGCAAGATGGAATTATGTTGTATAAACAGGCACGCTTGGCGCTACTTTGTTGATGCACGTGCGGCAATAGCGCACACAAGTCACAAACACAGAAAAATAATTTTTTATTTTCTTTGGAGGGCACTTTGGGGGTTACACCACCCTACAACAGACGAGCCCCCCGGCCCTTTACTTATGACACAGGCGCACACTTGGCGCTACTTTGTTGATGCACGTGCGGCTACAGCGCACACAAGTCACAAACACAGAAAAATATTTTTTTCCGGACAAATTTTTGTCCTCCATTTATGTGATATTGATGCATGTGCGGCTAAGACGCACAAACACACACACACACAAAAAAAATGTTTTGTTTTTTTTTCAGGCACTTTGGGGGGTTACACCACCCTTCAACAGACGAGCCAGCCGGCCCTTTACTTATGACACAGGCACACGCTTGCTGCTACTTTGTTGATGCACATGCCGCTACAGTGCACACAAGTCACAAACACAGAAAAAATATTTTTTTTCTTTCAGGCACTTTGGGGTTACACCACCCTTCAACAGACGAGCCAGCTGGCCCTTTACTTATGACACAGGTGCACGCTTGGTGCTACTTTATTGATGCACATGCGGCAACAGCGCACACAAGTCACAAACACAGAAAAATATTTTTTTCATTTTCTTTGGAGTGCACTTTGGGGGTTACACCACCCTACAACAGACGAGTCAGCCGGCCCTTTACTTATGACACAGGCGCACGCTTGGCACTACTTTGTTGACGCACGTACGGCTACAGTGCACACAAGTCACAAACACAGGAAAATATTTTTTTTTTTTTCTCAGGCACTTTGGGGTTACACCACCCTTCAAAAGATGAGCCAGCCGGCCCTTTACTTATGACAGGTGCACGCTTGGCACCACTTTGTTGATGCACATGTGGCTACAGCGAACACAAGTCAAACACAGAAAAATATTTTTTAATTTTTTTTGGAGCTCACTTTGGGGGTTACACCACCCTTCAACAGACGAGCCAGCCGGCCCTTTACTTATGACACAGGTGCACACTTGGTGCTACTTTGTTGACGCACGTGCGGCTACAGCGCACACAAGTCACAAACACAGAAAAAAAATTTTTCAGGCACTTTGGGGGTTACACCACCCTTCAACAGACGAGTCAGCCAGCCCTTTACTTTTGATACAGGTGCACGCTTGGCGCTACTTTGTTGATGCACGTGCGGCTACAGCGCGCACAGACAGAAAAATATTTTTTTTGAACTTGGGGGAAGCACTCCTGATGGACAGAGCACCCCATGGACTACAGCCTTTATGGGACACTGTACAACACAGCCCAGCCAGCCCCTATGGACTTTGGAGTGGACACAGCCCCTATGGACAACAGACTGCACAACACAGCCCAGCCAGCCCCTATGGACTTTGGAGTGGACACAGCCCCTATGGACAACAGACTGCACAACACAGCCCAGCCAACCTCTATGGACTTTGGAGTGGACACTGGGCCTGATTCAGAGACAGACGCTCTGAAAGAGCGCTCGCTCTGAATCAGGGCTTTTTTTCTTTTTGGTGCGACCTCCTGGCGACTCGCATAGCTGTGGGTGACCACCCACAGGTATTGCGAGCGGCCAGGATGATGGTCGTGATGGTCAAGACCATCGCGACCATCGGGCTTGCGACGAAACCCTTGCGGTAGGGTCTCATTGCCGCAAGCCCCAGAGAGCTTCCGGCTCTAACAGAGCCAGAAGCTCTCCCACTGACATCACTGGTGATGTCAATGGGGCCGCCCACAAACGGCAGGCGTTCACTTGGGAATGCCTCTGTTTCTGAAGCCACCCCCCACCACGCCTACAAAACGGGGCGAGCTGTCGATCAACATCGACAGCCACCCCTTATGTAGTGAGCCACGGAGCGAGTGCTTTTTGCGCTCGCTCCGGGGCTCGCGCACGCGCAGTGTCTGAATCAGGCCCACAGCCCCTATGGACGACAACAGCAGTACAGCTCCCACCCTCTTGTTTCACTGTCCGCAGCCGGAGTGAAAAATGACGCCGATGCGGGGATCTTTTATTGAATCCAAAACCCGCGAGAATCCGACAGCGGGACAATGAAGTTTTAACTCAATTTCAGAAATCCGGTGGGGTCGGGGGGGTTCAGATTTCAGAAATCCGAACCTGCTCATCCCTAATACACACCGATGGGTATTTAATAATTCCGGGCCATAGTAGCTCACTCCACTACTAACACCATGTAGGCATCCATAAAATAAAATGCAAACCTGATCCCCATGGACAGCAATGCACTATGGGCCTCATTCAGACCTGCTTGCGAGCGCACAGCGCTCGCAAGTGGGTCGATGGTCCCTCACTGCGCATGCACACGCCGGAGCCATGCGCGAGACCCAGCCAGCGACGGGGGCTCCGTCGCTACAGGTCTTGCACCAAAAGGGGGCGGCTGTCGATTTTGATTGACAGCTCATCCCGTTTTGGAGGCAGGAGGGGGGGTGGCCAGATAGGGCCGGAGTTCCCTCTAGGCAACAAAGGCATGCGCCTAGTGCCCAGCGGGACCCAAAGGGCCCGTGGCCAGGGTTGCATGCAGGGTGTTACCAGCGGATCGCGAGGTCCGCCTAAAATGTCAGAGGTTGCGCCGTGGCTGAGGGCTCTGGCAGCTGTCTAATCACTGTGCTGACAGCCTGCCGGCTGCTGGCTACAGGAGCGCACGGCCGCACGCTAGTCCCTACTCCCTTCTGTTGTATTGTGCATGTGACAACATGACGCACAAGCGTATGATGTCACATGCACGGAGAGATGAGCCTGCCTCAGCCGGGCCCGGGAACAGAAGTGATAGGAGCCAGAGGACAAGCATTAAGGTGCGTGCAGATGGCTAATATACGAGATGGGAACCTGCTGCTATATGATGGGAGGAGGGAGGGTGGTCGGCTGGATGGTGCTGACCTGGCTGATTTTAAATACTGTTTAGGTGATGGGGCTGGCTCCTATTTGAGGTGGGGGGCTCCCATACCTTAATACTTTTTGCTACACCCAGGGGCCTGGGTCATCAGTGACCTTTTTCCTGCTACAATCAGTGAAAGACCCACACATACACACACTGATATATACAGTGATAACTAAAGGCCATGGGTCTAACAATAAGTATTAAGGGATGGGTGTCACTGCATGCTACAATTGGCAGGGCCGGCTCGAGAGCCGTTCTTGTGGAGCGGCCGAACGGGTGCATAGTGCGGCCGCCGGGACATATCTGGTGGACTGCTGCTATTGCCATGCTCCAGTGCCCCAGAATCAGCAACTGCATTGCAGGCATCATGGCTGAGCCTGCCATTATGTAAATAACTCACCCAGGCAGTCCTGGACTCTTCTGTGTAGATATGGTGCAGGCTGTGCATGATCTATAGGCGGCGGCGTGACATCATAGGTCACACTACCGCACACTGGCCCTGATTCAGAGCCGGACGCTCTGACAGAGTGCTCGCTCTGAATCAGGGCCGGCTTTCTTGTTTTTTAGAGTGGCCTCCTGGCCCCTCGGATAGCTGTGGGTGACCATCCACAGCTATAGGGAGCGGCCAGGAAGATGGTCGCGATGGTCAAGACCATCGTGACCATCGGGCTTGCGATGAGACCCTTGTGGTAGGGTCTCGTTGCCGCAAGCCCCAGAATGATTTCGGCTCTGACAGAGCCGAAATCTCTCCCACTGACATCACTCGTGATGTCAGTGGGGCCGGCCCCAAACGGAGGTGTTCACATGGGAACGCCTCCGTTTGGGCAGCCACTCCCCAGGCCTGCCCACCAAAGGGGGCGTGCTGTCACTCAGCATCGACAGCATGCCCCCTTTGGTACGAGACCCGGAGCGACGGTTTGCCTGTCGCTATCTGGGTCTCACGCATGCGCACTGGGCCACCATCGACCCGCTTGCGAGCACATAGCGCTCGCGAGCGGGTCTGAATCAGGCCCATTGTCCATCCCATGCACACAGTGCAGATGCAGCCAGTGACTAATTATTGAGGCTGTTGCTGCATGCAGGTGTCACGGTGGGTTGAAGGGAAGTGAGTGATTGGATGACTGGTCACTGAGCTTAGGAGTCACTATGGAGCTTCTCCTGCAAATTTCCCTGCAACTCGTTCACTCAGTTTTCTAGGAGGGGTGGGGGACAAAGAAATAACATGTTTTTATCTGTGGGGGCAATTAATTTTTCCTTTGGCGGACAATACATTTTTTTTCCTGTGGCTGACAATGTGTGTGTGTGAGTGTTTTTCCTGAGGCGGACAATGTGTCTTGACTTCTCTGTATTTCTCATCTTCTGTGGAATAATTTGTTAAATTAAAAACTAGAGAATATCTTTTTTAGTTAATAAAAGTATTAATTCTGAAAAGCGCTGTATTTGGGTGGAGGGGAAAGGCGTCCCAAAATTTCTCAAACAGAGTGCTTATAGACCTGGGGACGGCCCTGACAATCAGCGAGGGGAGAGGGGCACTGATATATAGAGCGTTCACTAATGGCCCTGGGTGTAACGATAAGCATTAAGGGATGGATGCCACTGCCTGCTCCAATCAGTGAGAGGAAGGGGGGATGATGACACGGTCATCAATGGATGTAAGTGCCTGCTACAATCAGTGAGGTGGGGGGGGAGTCACTGATCTAAAATGTGGTAACTGAGTGGTATAATAATGGAAGTTAGAGGGATATGATGCAATCAGTGTAGGTGGGACAGTAATATAACACAGTCAGTGAGTGAGGGGTACAGTGTAATAATAGTAACTAGGGGGAATACGGGCCTGGTACAGTCAGCGAAGAGGGGACAGTAATATAATACAGTCAGTGAGTGAGGGGTACAGTATAATAATAGTAACTAGGGGGGATACGGGCCTGGTACAATCAGCAAAGAGGGGACAGTAATATAATACAGTCAGTGAGTGAGGGTGTAATAATGGGAATTAGAGAGAAGGGGACATGGTGCAATCAGTGAAGGGGGAAAGCAATATAATTGAGTCTGTGAGTTAGGGGTTTAATAATGGGAAGGCATGCAATCGAGCACCGAACGCTAACCTAATGTAGGCAGGCCGCAAGCCCTAACAAAGTAAACTATCAATTCCCATGAAGCCTGGCTCTGATGAGTTGTGAGTCTTATAGTCTAGCCTGGCCTATATCTATGAGAAATATAAATATGAATCCTTGGTGCATTATCTCTACTATTTTGGAAAGATCAGACTGAATAGGATAACTATGGGCCAGGGCTGTTTAAAGTTGGCTATTTTTACATTAATTGCACTTTCTATGATATTAGGCATTAAACGCTTAAATAAAATATCTTGTAGTATGTATTTGGTTAAAAGGTTGTATATATGGAGGAAAAAACGATAAATAATGTAAACTAAATTTTGTGCTATGGATTGTTTAAAGGGGGGGGCCCAAAGCCGATATCTTGCCTAAAGCTGGCCACACACTAGACCAACTTACATCCAACCATCCAACTACTTGATTGGTTGGAATGAAAATCTGGTAAGGTATGAAAGCAAATGACAATCAGCAATTTGCTCCCAAAAATCAGAAAATGGACAAATACTGTTGTTTGAACAAATTGTTTACATCAAACAATTAACAAACTTGTCTGACGACCATTTTCATCTGTTTTCTGGCATTTAGGTGCAAATTTCTGGTCATCATTTACTCCTATACGTTACCAGATTTTTATTCCAACCAATCAACTAGTTGGATGGTTGGATGAAAGTTGGTCTAGTGTGTGGCCAGCTTAAGGCCCCTTGAGGTCTAAATCCAGCTCTGATGCCAGAGGTTCACAAACGTGGTCCTCAAGTCTCCATGACAATTCAGGCTTTAGAGATACTGTATCCATGGTTGAGCACAGGTGGTTAAATCAAATTGGCTGAGGTACTAATTAAGTCACCTGTGCTCAACCATGGATATCTCTAAAACCTGAACTGTTGGGGAGCCATGAGGACTGAAATTGGGAACCTCTGCTGTATGCATTAGGATTCAGTATAGAAACACTGTAATTAAAAAGGAAGTCTTAATGAATGGCCCATGATTTCCATACTTTACAACACAATATTCTGCAAACATTGCAAATCCTATTTATTACTGCTTAATAAGAAGGGATATTGAAATTCTCACTGTCAGCTGACAAGTTGCTGCAGAAGCAATATGTTATTATAGTTTATATTGGTAATGGGTAGTAGAAGGGTTGCCGAGAGGAACAAAATCTATTATAATTGATAATATCAGACATGAAATAGCATCCTCTTCCTCAGCCAGTTACCTTCTTAATTGCTTTCACACTTAACAGTTTAAGAATTTCTTCTAGCCTCCAAACCTTCCAGTGTTTCTTGAAAACTCACCTCTTCAGGCAAGCTTTGCAAATTCCAGAACCACCCTCATAACCTGCATAGATTCTCTAGCTCCCCTTCAAACAGTGTAGAAAGATAACTGTACATGTGTTATCTTTCTACACTCGCAACCTGCTGACCCCAGGCCAACAATGCTGTGTGATCAGATTGTGCAGCTCACCAAAAACCTTTGCAATGTGGCTGGACCATTTGCAATATGTAGCACTTATCCTTATGTATCAAATTCCAATTACCCTATAGACTGTAAGCTTGTGAGCAGTGCCCTCTTACACAGTCTCATCTTTTTGCTGTTTTGTTCCCAATTGTAAAGCACAACAGAATATGCTGATGCTATATAAATTACTTAATAAGATTCTTTAATTCTCTATACCAGCTTCTCTCCCAAAGATATGCAAAAAGGAACACAAAGGAGTAACTGTTTCATCATCTGTTACACAAGGAAGGAAACATTTTCGGGTGGTTTGCACTGTAGCATTAAAGGTGTCGGCCGCAGAAAATGCATTAGAGAGGTACACAAGTATAAGAAGCAAGTATTGTGCTTTAGATTGAGCAGTGATCAAATCAATGACCATATTAGTTATTACAGTCTGTAATATTAATTAATAAGCCTTAATTAAGAGGGTACATTAACTGTCTGAGATAGATAAGAGAGATAAGGATAACCTATCAAGAGGCTTGGAAGGGCATTGAAATTGCGAGAAGGGATGGTATCTGAAAAAAATTGGGTCATCAGAAATGTTATGTCATAATAAGAGTAATAAGGATTGCATTAATCTTGAATCTTAATTTTGGGAGAAGGAACTGACTGCTTGTATCATATTAATGTCACCTGGGCATTGTCATTTGAAGGTGCCCAGATTAAAGGCTGTAAGGTGGTGAAAGTTTGGATGTGATATGATAGCCTTTCTGTCAGAGGCATAGTAAGGACTTTGTGGGCCCCATAGCACCATTCTGTCCCAATGCTTCTAGAGCAACAGTGGCCAACCTGTGGCTCTTGAGCCACATGCGGCTCTTCCGCTGTTCTGATGCGGCACCCCTGCTGGCTCCCCTGACTGACAAGGACTGCTTCCTCTGATAGGTGCTCAGCTGTTCAGAAAAAGCTCATCCTTTGTTGCAGCAGTCTGTTCCGGAGTCATGTGTGTGCGATGTGGTGATGTCACGCTACAAACAGTAGGCGGAGCTCGACTTGTGAGTGAACCTGCAGCCACGAGGAGGACGCAGTCGCAGACACCGGAGCCTTCCTACATGACACAGACAGCCTCAACAGGGTAAGAGCTGTGGGGGTTATTTATGTGTTTTTTCATTTTATTTGTGACATGTGGGTGGCCTGGAGTGGCCTGTGAAGTTGGGGGGTGTGGGGGAAGGTGGCTGGACTGGAGTGGCCAGGGGAGAGAGGGGGGGGGGGAGCTGGAGTGGCACATGAGGGTCTGCTGTTGTGACACATGAGAGTCTGCTGGAGTGACAAATGGGGAGCTGGAGTGACACATGGGGGTTGCCGTAGTGACAAATGGAGGGGCTGCTGTTGTGACACATGAGCGGCTGCTGAAGTGACACATGAGAGGCTGTTGAAGTGACACATGAGAGGGACGGGAGTGACACATGGAGGGGCTGAAGTGCAGAAGGGGTTGTATTGTATTATATGAATCTGTTATTTTTCTTCTTCAATGCACATGCGCCTTTGGCGTGCACATGATCTCGGCTCTTTGACATACCTACAGATATTATTGGGCTCTTTGCCTCTGACTTTTTGGCCACCCCTGTTCTAGAAAGACACCTCTCCACTGCAGATGTTAATTTTATGACCCATAACAGTGCCTTAGTTCATTCTCTGAACTTTAGTATTGCCCTAGTTAATATTATGCCCATAGTAATGACCTAGTTTATTCTATGAACCATAGTAGTGCCCTAGTTCACATTATGTCACATTGTAGGGCTGCCAGTATCATTATGTCACACAGTAGCCGCAATTCACATTATGACATACAGGGCGGAATTCAATTGTTTTCGCGGCCGGCATCTCCCGTCTAAAGTGACAGGAGTTCGCGGGCCGCTATGCAATTGTTCCAGATTTTCGTGCTGATCGCGCCCAAAGTGGTCAGGTTTAGCCGCGTAAAGCAGCTAAACCCGACCAAAGTGCTGGGCGCAATCGCGAAAAGTGATGTTTGGGCGCCCAAACATGTCACTTTTCGCACATTTCAGCTCTCTCCCCCCTGGAGCTGCGAGCTGCAATGTAGCGCTGTCAGCTGATCATGACTGACAGGAGCAAGAATTGAATAGCTCTGTCGGGCACGATGGGGGTAGGAATCAATTGAATTCTGCCCACAGTGTCCCAGTTCATATTATGCTACATTACAGTCCCCCGTGTTATATTATGTCACACTATTGTGCCTCCAGTTCATATTGTGCCACATTACAGTGCCCTCCAGTTCAAATTATGCCACCTAACAGTTTCCCAGTTCATATTATGCCACACTGTAGAGCTTTCACTTCATATTGTGCCACATTACAATGCCCCAGCTCATATTATGTACCATTATAGTGCCATCCAGTGCTTATTATACCACATTATAATGAGCAGGTCAGATTATGCCACATTACAGTGCCCAGTTCAGATTATGCCACATTACAGTGCTCTCTTACCAGTGGCGGCTTCTACCTTATGGAGAGAGGGGGGCTGCCTGGCTGCTATTCATTTCAGACAGCAGTGCCCATTGTGCATGTGCGAACAATCTAACAATCTACCACTACGACACCGGACACAGCACCTCACCTAGGCTCGTAATGCCGATAATTGGACCCTGGAGGACTGAAAACATGTGGCGTGGTCCGATAAGTCATGATTCCAGTTGTTTCGGGCTGATGTTAGGGTTCTGGTGTGACACAAACCCCAAGAGGCTATGGACCCCAGCTATCAACAAGGGTTTTAGGCTGGTGGTATTTCCATAATGGTGCTGGGTGTGTTCATGTGGCATGGGTTGGGTTCGCTGGTCCACCTGAACACGTCATTGACTGGTAACCGCTACATTACATTGCTTGATGACCATTTGCAGCCCTTCATTGACTTCATGTACCCCAACAATGGTGGAATATTGCAGCAGGATAATGCACCATGTCATCAATCCCAAGTTGTCCAGAATTGGTTCAAGGAGCATTCTCGGGAGTTACGACAAGTGGTGTGGGTATTATCACCAAAAATTCTGCATTTACAAATATCTAGGATCTCTCTCCAGAGATCTTCCATCCACTTGTGGAACTGATGCCATGTCGAGCTGCTGAAATTCACTGGGCTAGAGTGGTCCTACATGATACTAGGCATCTATCCCATGACTTGTGGGACTTCACTGTAGAACATGTTGGGTTGTGAGGGCCAGAGCCTAATTGTTCAAAAGAGTAAGGTTCCTGCAAAGCACAGCAAGCATTCCCATTTTCATTCTTCCCTCATGATTTAAAGCAAAATGCAGCTGCTGGAAACCAATGTCTAAACACATTGAGGTTGAAATTGATAATTCTTTCAGGGAAACTGTCTTTATTGAGTTTATGATCTTAGAAAGTAAGGTACAGTTGTGCCCTATTTTGGAGTTTAACATGGTGAGCTACTGTACTTGAATTGAGAGGCAAGTTTATTGAGGCTTGCATTGGAATTCTAGGATGGTCTTTGCAATTTTGTTATGGTCATAAGTTGATTATTTGCTTTCTTAATTTAGAGGAATCTGTTTTGGGCGTGTTGTGACCTGAGCAAAGAGCCTGATTTATGTCACCATTCGTAAAATGTTGGTTTTACCCAGCTTTGCTCTAGCTGACAATATCTGGTTGGTCCCTGAGAGAAAATAACCTATTGTACAGTATATCAAACACTTGGCGTATTGGTAATTAGCAGTAAAATCATGATTCATAGATGCTCCTGCTTGTTGTACGTGCTCTTGTTACATTGATTAAGTGTCCTCTTATAGATGCCTTGTGAGCCTCCCATATTGCTTAGGGAGGAGATCAGACATCAGGTTATGACTACTAAGCATTGCAGATGGCACCTCATCATCGCTCAATTTCTTTATACAAAGACATCATGATATTTATCTATCTGCTTCTCTTAATGCTCAGACTTCAATATATTTATCTTTAGCCACCACCTACTACACATATAGCAGGACATTTAGCTCTCATCTCCTAATACCAAGACATTAGTACATTTGCATAACATGCAATACTCCTAATACGTAAGGTTATACACCTTTCATCTCTTCCTAATAACCAAACATCAGAACATATACCTATCACCTCCTCCTAATATAAAGACATCACTACATTTACCTCTCACTTACTAATATACAGACATTTCCTAATTCATGATTGTCTTCTTATTATACATATTATACTCATTAGGTTCTAGGGCTGATTCTGAGTCGGACGCAAGTGGTAATATGGACAGTTCTTATAAATTTCAGCATACTGCACATGTGCCACAGTAACACACTGTCAACTGCGCATGCTCCAAAGCAAAACTTTCCGGAGCTTGTTATATAAGGGGAATGTGGTTTAACCGCAGTTAGTGATAATACATAACGCTCATAAGCAAATCATTGGAGTTTGCTAGTGTGTACGGATGGTTCCGTCCAGTGGTAGCTCCAGCGGTGTGGCTGCAGCACAGTCCAAAATTCAAATAGGGGAGCCACACCAAATGTCACCCCAAACACAGCCAAACATCGCCGACTCACTGGCAGTTGTTGTAGCTCCCCTATTTGAATTCTTGACTGTGCTGCAGCCTCACCTCTAAAGCCGTCACTGGTTCCGTCCTTGGCTGGTTCACACTATGCATGGAACTGATCTGTCTAATGGGAGTGTTGTTGGCACTTCAGGGCTCATTCACATCATGTGGATGGAGATGGGACATCAGATCTTAGTAAATCCCGATACTAACGATGACAGCTGTGGGCATAATAACAGTGGGCAGGACAGGCTTTCACATGTAGTTGTATGGAATTTTAGCATACACTGTCAGATTCTCACATTATCATAATGTAATAAGCAGACAGCCAGACGGAAAATCAGCCATGGATGTGTCCAATTCAGAATCAGCAGCTCTATGTCTAAGAAGTGATTAAACTGTATTGAGACATATTTCTTCTGTATTTGCTCTGCCAGGTCCCTAAAAATCCTGACAAAGGTTTGGGAATTAGATTACGAACTGCATTGTCCTCAGTATGAATACCATAATAGCCTCTAGCTAAGCATAGAGCACAGAAAAGAATTATGACTTTGCCAGGAATTCATATACCAACCTCACACATAGCTTTAACTGCTTTGTATCGACTGCGTATTACATATTATACATTTTCTTCCTTATTATATATCACATTATTATTGAAACTTGTGATTCAGTTGTGTTGAGAAATTGATTTGTATAAAAATATTAGTGGTGGGTACAGTGGGGTCTATTTACTAAGCCTTGGATGGAGATAAAGTCGACAGAGATAAGGTACCAGCCAATCAGTTCCTAACTGTCATTTTTCAAACACAGTCTTTGACATGGCAGTTAGGAGCTGATTGGCTGGTACCTTATCACCGTTCAGTTTATCTCCATCCAAGGCTTAGTAAATAGTCCCCAGTAGTGTCTTATATGGAAAACAGTTAAAGAAGTGATCCATTTTTTTACCTCTTTTAAATTGCTAGTCACCACTGCAATGAGTCTATTCCATTACTCACTAGAGTTGGTAAAATACAAATGGCAGCTTAGGTTGCCTTCATCTATTTTGAAACCAGGCTTGGCTGAAATACAGAAGTGTGACTGGCATAGGTGCAAGCAGTCTGTCTGCTGTGGCCCAGAACATGGAGCCCATCAACAAGGACAGACCATATTAAAATGAAGTTGTTACCTGGACAGTAGAGGGAGTGTTTCATGGCTCATTGGTATCAATAATTCCTAGTGAATTGTTATCTAAATGTTAGTTCAACCCACAAAATGACTACATCCATTGTGTAGGTGAAGGGTCCAGTTTATTGTGCAGCTACAACTTAATGGGCAGAGAGTATACAACTTTTGGTAGATTTCCCCTTTATGCTCCACCATTGTCTGAAGAGGTCAGATTGAAAATTGATAATTTGGGTTTAAAAAGCTAGTTTTGCCGCTACTCAAATGTAGTAAATTGTACTTAATTTTAATGTAGAAAGTAACATCAAGCAAACACAGACCCATTCTAGTGACAACTGCTAGTATTAGTATCAGCAGGGACCCAGAGAAACATATTAAATATATCACTCCTCTCTTCAGCCACCGATCTCCTGATTAATAATTTACTGGGACAGACAATTGCGGAGGAGGGAAAAAGAAAAAACCTTTTAGTGGGAAATAATTTGTTTCAGCAGATAAAGGAAATCATTTTATTAGGAGATAAAGCTTTGGATTCTGTGCCTGTTGTGGGGTGATGGAAATCTCACTGTGAAATAGGCTGCACGGAGTTGTATACTGACATATTCTTATTAGGATTGGATCCTGTAACCAGGAGGACGCTCCTTACAATGATAAAATGGCAATTAACGTCAGAATCAATAGTGTTAACAAAGAAGTAATTGTTCCCAAGTAAATATATCCAGTAGAATTTGGCATCAAACTATTTTTCATTGACATACTGTACATTATAGAGTTCTATTTCTAGCCACAACATATCTTGAGTAAAAAACCTATTTGCAGCATACACATATTCGTTTACATATTAGTTGATATAAACATAAGTAGTGATTTTGACTAGCAAGGTAAAAGTAAACTGATAGGCTAGGTTTTCAGGTTAAATTAGAATAAAAGGCTCTTTACTGTCAGCATTCAGGAACAAAATAATAAACAACATAGCCCCATGCAGGGCACTACCTCACTTCTTGTACCCTGACTAATAGAGCGGCTAGTCTGCAAATATAATACAGTCTATCTATCACAGGTATAGTCACAGCCTCCTGGCCTGGCTTGTCTGCCATAAAGTTGCACAAATTCTCTCTTGTGGTCCTCCCTGCCCCACACAAGTATGGACACTGGCCTCCTGACCTGCAGCTTCAAGGCCCTCTGGCCTGGTTTGGCTTCCAAAGCTTTACATAACACAGTCAGAGACAGGGCTGGTGCTAGGGTGTTCGCCTCAACCCTGCAAACTATAGATTTCACCCTACCTATTATTTTTTATAAAGGGAAAGCGTGGTCTCACAAAAAAGGGGCGTGGCCACAAAACAGTACCCCCAATTAAAATTATACCAAACAGTAGCATAATTGTATTCACATTACACCGCACATGGTGCCTCTGATTCACATTACACCACATAGTATTCATGTTACAACACATAGTAGTGCCCATTTTACACAATGCCCACAGTAGTGCCCCTTATACACAATGCTCACAGTTCTGCCCCTTATACATAATGCCCACAGTAGAGTGCCTCTTACATGCAATACCCACAGTAGTGGTGCCCCTTACACTCAATGCCCTCAGTAGTAGTACACCTTACACATAATGCACACATTAGTAGTGCCCCTTACATGCATGCCCATAGTAGTAGTGCCCCTTACACATTATACCCACAGTAGTAGTGCCCTTACATATAATGCCCACAGTAGTAGTGTTCTGGTACAATGCCCACAGTAGTAGTGCCCCCTATACAATGCCCACAGTAGTAGAACCCCTTTAACAATGCCACCAGATGTTTTGCCACTTATGCAATGCCCACATTAGTAGTGCCACTTATGCAATGCCCACAGTAGTACTATCCCCTATATCCCCTATACAATGCCAACAGTAGTAGTGCCCCCTATACAATGCCCACAGTAGTAGCACCCCTTTAACAATGCCACCAGATGTAGTACCACTGATGCAATGCCCACATTAGTAGTGCCACTTATGCAATGCCCACAGTAGTACTATCCCCTATACAATGCCAACAGTAGTAGTGCCCCATATACAATGCCCCAGTGGCATCACTAGGGGGGTGTGGCCTGCACCGGGTATCACTCTTCAAGGGGGTGACACCAAACAGAACACACACACCCGTGGCCTACACCCGACGCACAAACACGTCCGCTGCCTGCATACCCCTTTCCCCGGCATCACTGCACTCCCGCCGACCCTAAACAGGCTGGCCCTGCACGCCGGGGGTCAGTTCATTCTCTCACCGCGGCCGGTGTCCAGAGCCACACACGGGCACAGAGCACAGAGCATCTCTCTGTGCCTGTCTGTGGCTCTGGACACCGGCCACAGTGACGTCATCACGCACGCAGCACGCCAATTCTGCTTGTGGTTCTGGGAGGGAGAAGAAGACATCCCAAGTGCAAGCCAGCCTGGACATCATGAAGAGAACTAAGTAGTACTGCACAGGGGGGGGGGCACAGCATAAGGGGTGTTCTGGGGCCACTGCCTAGGGGCACTACTGGGGGTACTGTATAGGGGGCACTGTATAGGGGCACTACTGGGGGCACAGCATAAGGGGCACTACTGTCTGGGGGCACTGCATAAGTGGAGCTCCTGGGGCCACTACATAAGAGCACTACTGGGGGTACTGTATAAGGACATTACTGTGGGCACTGCATAAGGGGCGCTACTGGGATGCACTGTATAAGGGGCATTACTGGGGGCACTGCATAAGGGGTGCTACTGGGGGGCACTGCATAGGGGACACTTATGGGGGCACAGTGTAAGGGGCACTACTGGGGGCACAGTGTAAGGGGCTCTAATCCAGGAGGCATTGCATAATGGGCTTTAATACAGAAGGCATTGCATAAAGGGCTATAATACAAGGGGCATTGCATAATGGGCACTAATACAGGGGGCACTGCATAATGGGCACAGCTACAGGGTGCATTGCATAAGGGGCACTACTACTGGAGCATTGCATAAGGCGCACTACTACTGTGGGCATTGTATAAGGTGCACTACTACTGTGGGCATGGTGTATAAGGGTCACTAATGTGGACATTGTGTAGAAGGGGCACTACTGTGGGCATTGTGTAAAAGGGGTACTACTGTGTGTCGTAACATAAATAAAGGACACTACTTTATGGTGTAATGTGAATCAGGGGCACTATGTGTGGTGTAATGTGAATAAGATTGTGCTACTGTGTGGCGTAATTTGAATTTGGGATAGTATTGTATGACAATGCCCCTTTCTTTCAAGATTACGCCCCTTTTTTGCACCACAAGCCTTAGGCGCACGTTGTTCTTTTATTGATAAATCACCAAAGAAGGGGGTGGGGGGGTCGTTCCACCACATCTCTAGGACCACTTTAAGCACTGCTGCCCAGAGTACCAGGCGTGGCATCATCATGCCCGCCAGGTGTACCCGGCATTCTTGGAGGGGCACAGTGTGATGCTGGACTGGTAAAGGGGAAGAGTTTGCAAAGCTGCGCACCCTGGTCCCGATTTTTTTTCTTGGGGGGGCAGGGTGTCACCAACCCTAGTGACGGGTGACACCAACCCTAGTGACGCCTCTGCAATGCCCACAGCAGTAGAGCCCCCTATACAATACCTACCATTACCTCAATAGTTCAGACCACTAGTGCCCGAACGCCAAGCTCCTGCCGGAAGCCAGGAGCCTATGACATCATCATGTGAACACCCACCACCAGAATACATTATGAATGGAGAACTAAGCACATAATCCAATATGTCACAGTAGTAAGCTTACACAATATACAAGCAGTAATGCAGGGGTGGGGAAACTTTCTTCTGCCGAGGGCCATTTTGATATATATAACACTATTCGCAGGCCCAGTGCAGGTCACTCCTCCCTTCGTGCGATGTCACATAGGGGGCGGGTCAACAATTGGTGGTGATTACTGCAATGCCCAGAGCATCCTGAGGAAGCTCCGGGGAGCTGTAAGGGCAGCGGTGTGACCGTCTGAAGCATCCTAAAGACACTGCTGCATAGATTCTGGCTGCAGGGTGCCTTTCTAGGCACCCTGCTATCCAGATGAGGCTAGTATAAAAAAAAGCTCAGAAGGCCAGACCAAATGATTCCGGGGACCTTATACGGCCTCCGGGCCTGAGGTTCCCCATCCCTGCAGTAATGTAACAGGCAATGTGAATCATTTAAAGCACTGTAAACCGAGATGGTCATTGAGACCCTTTGGTATCAAGCTACCTAATCTCTTGTAATCCATTTTGTTTCACATTGGAGCAGTTTAAGTGGGTGAGTGCCCCCACTGATAGATGTTGGTATTTGATATATCATTCGATATTTCAATGTCACCAAATGATGGTGTTGTTCTGAAAAGTGGCACGCCACGGACTGCTCACTACTACCAGTATTAATCGCTGGTCTAATTGCAGACCTATGGGCTGTCATACTTTCCTTGAATGTACGCTCCTTCTTCCATGTGTATGGCAACCCACAGGGGCACAGGATCTGGTACACAACAAATCTAGAATTACAAGTAAGGTAGTGTCTAATTGTATAAGTCTTCGAGGAATTGGGGTACTGAAAAGTACTCCCTGCTATTAGGTAGTGACCTGTTGTACAGCCACATCTATAACATCCTGGTTTACTCACTAGAAAATGGTGATCAATTTTATCTTTCATCAGGGTGTTACGTCAGTTTTAACTAACATATCCCTTAGGTTGCGCCCCCTCGTATTCCAGAGCATCAACCTCATTTCCATATATAAATCAGTATCAGATTGTACTAAAGGCCAATGTTTTCTGGCTATTTTATCAATACACCCACTACCTACTGTATATGAGTGAACCCAGGGCATCACTTTGGATTTCTCATCTCTCCTGCTTTTTAACAATAATGTATCTCTATCCATAGTCATAACCTTATTTTTAGCTTCGACCAGCAGATTGAAACTGTAACCCCTTTCACGGAACCTTTGAAACATCATATTAATCTATTCTTCAGCTTTAGCTGGATCACTGTTGATGCGTTTTACTCAGAGAAATTGGGAATAAGGGAGACCCAGACAAAGTGGTTTTGGATGAAAACTATTATATAATAGCAGATTATTCCAGTGAGTCTCCTTTGAAAAAGGAAATTTTATCAGTTTATCACCTTGTTGTGTGATTTTCATATCTAAGAAATTAATTTATATGTTGCAATATTGTATGTGAATGTCACAGGGCCCTTTTTAGAGTTATACTGGTCAATAATCTCTATAAAGGATTCTTTAGATCCCTGCCACAATATTAGCAAATTGTCTATGAAACGAGTAAAGAATAAGATATGTTTACTTATGTTAGGACCATTAGAGAATACCTCTTTCTCTATTTCATATACATATTTGTGTAAGCTGGTGCGACAGAAGATCCCATTGCGCACCCACTTAATTGCAAAAAGACCTTTCCTGCATACATAAATTGTTTTTAGTAAGAACCATATGTAATAATTCCAAGATTAAATTAAGGTCAGGGCCTTTATATAAGGGTTGTCCCGTTAGAATTTTCTTTACAGCCGAAAGTTCCTCTGTGTGTGGGATAACAGTATATAAGCTATTTACATCTATGCTGCACATCCATACTTCTCCCTCTAGTGGAGGTAATTGGCTCAATTTATTAAGAAGTGCTGTAGTATCTAGTAAAACACTGATATGACTTTGTACAAAGGCTTGGAACAACTAGTCCAAATAAATTGAAGTAGATTGAAATAGAGATTTTCTAGCTGAAATTATCGGTCGTACAGGGGGGTTAATAGCATATATATTAGAGATATGTGGGTCCAGATGCACCCGCCTTTAGGGGTTCCGAGTAGAACCGGATGAAGATTCGGATTCACTTTTGTGACCTGGTTCGAACCGAGTCCCGGTTTGGATCTGTTGCCAGCTTGGAAGTCGGATATACCAGATTATTGTGGAAAAAAAAATCTTGTGACAGTCATGCATCGGCAGTGCACTAGTGTAGGCTCCTTACATCATGGTTATAGGTCTAAGTTAGCATGTTCTGTGCATTCACTATTGGTGTTATGTGTTGTTTACATTTTGTCTCCACAGCGACGACCGCGGCAGTGTTGTCTGGTTGCCATGACCACGCTTCCGCAATATGTGCTTCTGTTGTGGCATCATTCACTGGACTCCGGAGGTGGCGCAGACTCGGAAGCAGCCAAGCTCCAGCACCAGCCGTGGCGTCGGTCACAGGTGGATGCTATTTGGTGAGTAAACTTGTATATGTATATGTTTGTATTTTGCATATGACTTTTTGACTATCTTGAAGACTGAGTAAAATCCGAAACGTTGATAGGACTGTCACATGCTTGGTGTTTTCATTTACAAGTCTGCTAGAGTGCTGCTATTTATTGGTCATTATTTCTATTATCGAGTTGTGCACCGCAGCATTTATTTATTGGATTTTGGAGTGCCAGCTATCTGAACATTATATATATATATATATATATATAGCCAAGGTGCGGCACTCGCAGCATAATTTCGATAGTCACGCATTGCTTAATCAAATAATTAGTCAACGTTTCAGTTCTTTACTGAACTTTTTTCAAGATCATATATATAAAACACTTAGAGGGTGCACTAAGCACATAAAAGTCTTTAACTGAAGTCAAGAGCTTAAACACTATATTGTAGCGATGGGAGGAAGATCCAATCAGGAATGTCAAATGCTGGACACTGATGAAACTGTTCCTTTCTTTGAGAAACCTTCTGCATTTTTTTTCTCAATAATGGTTCTAAAAAAGACCCTCTCACCAAAGAACACCCAGAAATTTTGGCCAATAAGGCCTCACATTAGAAACAATCCAAAAATTATTTATTTTTCAGAAATTTTTATTAAAATTCACTAGTCATATGACAAATTTTAAAAATATGACTTCATTACTAAAAAATTGCTTACATCAGTAATGATCCAATGTCACAGTTTGGGAGAAATAAGTATCCTGCTTCCACCCACACAGGGGTTAGACCTTTTATAGCAGGTTCCTCCATTAGGGCAATCGGATTCCACAGATTAATACCCTATGCGATTCGTCCGTGAGGGGTAAACAATTCAAAATAAACACTGTAAGCAATCCTGTTACTTATTGTTTATATATATATATATATGTGTATATGTATATATATATATATATATATATATATAAATATATATATAAAAATATATCATACAAATTCGGCACTCACATGCTTTTCAAACTCCTTTGAACATAGGGAATGTTGGTTCCAAAATATTGCAATAATTTGTTAAGCTGACCACCACTTCACGGTCATTCCCATCTGGCCAGTCCCTACACTGATTCTCAGATAAATGAACTTGATCTGCCACCTTTGGCTCAAGCTACATACATTTTAAACATGAAACTGGGTCCTGCCTTAAAGAGACAGGACCACACCCAGGGCTATCAGTTACTAAGCACCTGGAAAAAGAAAAAAAGTTTGTCTTACATTTGAAAACAGGGTGCCCTAGCAAGTGTGACCACAAAATTTAAATAAACGACAGGCTTAATCCACGGCACTCAACCATCTGGGGTGCCCTTGGCATGTGACCACACCATCTACATAAAAAATATCATACAAACTCGGCACTCACATGCTTTTCAACCTGCAACTCCTTTGAACATAGGGAATGTTGGTTCCAAAATATTGAGTGAAGTGGTGGTCAGCTTAACAAATTATTGCAATATTTTAAAAAGTGGGAGGCACATATAGAAACCGTTGTAATTCCTACACCGTTCACCTGATTTGGATGTAATTACCCTCAAATTAAATCTGAAAGTCTGCAGTTAAAGCACATCTTGTTTGTTTCATTTCAAAACCATTGTGGTGGTGAATAGAGGCCAAAATATGAAAATTCTGTCAATGTCCCAATATTTATGCACCTGACTGTATGTGTGTGTATATATATATATATATATATATATATATAGTCTATTAACTTTTCCGTTGCTTTCCAACATCACTACTTATAAGATAGTCTGACATTTGGAAACACTTGTGGAGTTGTGAGGTGTACTCTGAATGGCCCTGCTTTTTAGTACTCAAGCCGCTTTAATTAATATATTTCTAACACATAAATAGAGGGATTAATAAGTCATGGTTAATTAATTTGTTAATATTAGTGATTATGCTGAGTTCTGAAAGTTTTCACTGCAATTATATTACTCAAATAGTTATATTCTTTCAAAATTAAGAATAATCAATGTGTTAACAAATTCATTAACCACTTAATTAAAGTCTGCGACATCTCTACTGATATGGAAAAAAATAATTAGCATTGCTGAAATGTTCTGGAGACATAGAAAAAAATGCAGTACCCTTTAGAATTTACAACTCAGAAGGGTTTCCAAATGTCAGAATGTTCAGTAACTAGCCCGTTTGGCTAGTAATGGAAAACTCAGTTGACAGCACTTTTCCCATTCATTTAAAATGAGTTGTTAATGGACCAGTAGAAATGACATTATTAACACGTTCATTTATTTCAATGCTTGTACTTGCATAACAGGTTTTTTTTTCCATCTCCCTGGTACTGAGGGCCTGATTCAGACCCGCTCGTGAGCGGATTACACTCCCAAGCGGGTCGATGGTGGCCCAGTGCGCATGCGCACGAGCACCGTAGCGAGTGAGACCTTCACTTGCTCTGGAGTTTGCAGCAAAACGGGGCGGCTGTCGATGTTGATCGACAGCTCGCCCCGCTTTGTAGGCGGGTGGGGGGGGTGGCTGAACAAACGGAGGTGTTCCTTCTGGTTGTGGGCGGCCCTACTGAAATCGCTTGTGATGTCAGTAGTGAACTTCTGGCTCTATTAGAGCTGGAAGTCCATTTGGCATTGCGAGTGCTGAGACACTACCACAAGGTTCTCCTCACAATGCCGATGGTCGCGATAATACTAATTGGTCACCCACAGCTGTGCGAGCGGCCTGGAGGCCGGAATGTAAAAAAATAGGGACGCCCTGATTCAGAGCGAGCGTATGCAAATACTGTGCGCCTCTGAATCAGGCCCTGATTTCATCTCAAGTGTGTGAAACCAGTGAAAATATTTTTGGTGATTTCCAAGATTGATTTACCAACTCAGAGATTTCTCTGTTCCATACAGTGATTTTAGTGATGTATGGCTAGCAAAATAGCGTTTGGAGAATCTACTAAAGGTCAATGTAAACATTTTAAAAAAGAAAAAGCTATAGAAAAACAGACATTAATTTTCCCAATTTTAGTCTCATAAAATTTTGTTTGATGTTTGTCTTTTTTATCTTAAAGTGAATAAGAATGCTTCAGAAATCTGAGTTTTATTATTTCAATTCAGTTTCCAGTATGTCCCAATTGAAATTGATGGCAAAGCTGCCTGGAGCACCCTAAGATTGGCAATAAATATAGATTCAGAACTGTTTATTTGGTCTCTAATGATTTGGGATCACAAGCGGCTAGTGTTATGATTAGCTGACACATTTTTGAACATTTGTAGCTAAGGTTAGTGAGCAAATGTGTTGGGGGAATTGTTTAAACCTTTTTATCCTTCATTGGACTACAACACATCAGGACCAATTTTTTATTTTATTCTTATAGGACTATGGTGAATCTAGAAATACTTTTTCATTTATATTTAATAAAATGTTAAAGTGTTATAGGGAAGGTTTTTTTTATTCAGTTACAGTATATTTTAAAATTGTGTCTTTGGTTACTTATTTTGGTATAACTGACCAGTGTCTAAGGGGACCTGGTCCATTATACTGGGACTGCAAAGTTACCACTCCAGGCAATACCAAACTGGTCAAAGAATCTGACCCCAACTGCCTTGGGGAGTCAGGAACAGCCCTAGAGTTTTTGAGGGCAAGTAGTTTGATTTCAGTGTAATACAGTCCTGGCTGGCTGCTGCTTGAGTTGGTTGAGGATTGTTGGGGGGGATTGGCACAATTTTCACTGATAATTCTTTTCACTGGCTTTGGATACAACTGAAGTGTCTCAACAATTTTTGTGGTTTCTCCACAAATGAACTAAATTCAATCTTCTGAGATTCCTCCTATTCTATGCCTAACCGTGAGAAAACAGTGATTTTGCAATGTCTGGCAATATTTTGGTGAGAATTTTGGTTCGGTTAATTCTTTATACCTGACCACCACAATATACTGAAAGCTGCCGGTATAATGATGTACTCAGAAGCACACAGAGACTGCTCCTACTAGAGTATGGGATGATCACACTCATTATTTCACATGAGTATTCACAGCTGCCCAGACATTGGGTGACTTCCTGCAGGTACTGTAGGTACTAATGTGATTTCAAAAGAAATGATATAGTTGTAACATGCAGATAATACAAATATCTTTAATGATATGCTGTCTGTTCAGATATTTATTTAGGTTTTTTTGTCTTTAAATGACTTCAGTTTATTGATTTCAACATGACCTCTTGCCACGTTTGCTATATACATAGTTGTATCTTTTTAGCTGTCTTCATGTTTTATAGCATCAGGCAGAGTGATTTATTTTTGCTGTGCTCTGACATGACTCAAAGCTTCTCTCAGCAAAGAGGAGCTGTGGCACATCCACTGGCAATATAAATCACAACTGTGACTAGCTCATGTACAACCTGGTTGACAAATGTAGAGTAACAGGAAAGATGCAGTAGTACATTTAGTAAGCAGTGGAGAACACCACATACCAATACAAGAAAGCATTGTGAAACTCCATTATTGTACAGATTGGCCCTGCTGCAGAGTCAAACACTATGCCACATGTCTGTATCTGTCAGATAGGGCCTATGACCGTGTAGTGTCTATGCAGCATCGGGGCCCGATAGCAGTCTAAAACCTGTCGAATCGGCTCCTAATATAGCATGTGCTGCACACGCTATGGTGGTCCATTCGGAAGGCATCATTCAGAATTTGTGTTGTGTACAGACATCAGCCTGATCCATCATATAGAAAAAAGGAAACCTCAATGATTTGAAGTCCAGGTGATTATTTGAATGCAGAGCCACACACAAGCGGCTGGGTCATTTCATCCATCGCAAATGAGATGTCTGTTTCCTTGCTGTATCTGCTATGCCAGCACATCACCATAGCAACCATCGTGACTGATGGTCACAATGGTCACTCCTTTAGCCAGGCAGCAATATCTGAAGCTTACCGCAGCCTGGCCAGGTCCTGGCAGCTGTGAGGCCAGGAAATCTGCGTCCACCGATGCAGGCCCTGGCCTCGTCCCTTCCAGAAATTGGCCCTGTTTCTGGGAACAATGGCCAGCCACGCCCCACAAATACTGCAGCATGTCAATCATGCTGCACCATGGGGGGTCTGCTAGTGAGATTGCAGGACACATTCTGCACATGTGCAGAATGGGTCCTGCGCACACGCACACCCTAATCCATCGGAGTTATACGTTAACCATCGGGTTAGCGTACATCTCTGAATCAAGCCCTAAGTGTGAATATTTACCTGTATGGAGAGTTGCCTGCATCCCTGCGGCCGGACCACCAAACATATGGCTTTACAGTCATTATCATTATCAGTGCACATTTGCACCAGCCCTACAGATCTCTCCTTTTGCATCTTTGCCACTCATGGTGCGAGTCGCGCACCTGAGAACGGGTACGTGCGCTGTGTTTGCACACGTGACTCCATAGGATTTCGTGGTGTACCATGGCGCACATTGCCACAGTTAATTGCATGGAGCGATGCGTGCACACGTTTGTAACGCGAGCAGTAAAGATGCAAGAGGACACATCTGTATGCTAGGTGCAAAATATCCATCTAAAAACGGTGTATTTATGCACACCCACAACTTTGCAGAGCCCGCACTTTTATCAATACGCCTTCACTGAACGTATGCCCGTTGGCCAGTGTGTACCAGTGATATGTCAGTGAATGACGTCGTTCACATGCATATCGCATCGGCTGCAGATATATCTGTCCATCATGCTGTGTGTACAGGCGATCAGCCGACCGCCCGTACACTTGCAGCAACAGCCGTGAGGAGTGGGTTGTGGTGCGACCTCAGGCCAGCGGGACCCGCAGACAGATGGAAGACGATGGTTGTTCAGTTTGTATGAACAACCATCATCTGCGGATATATCACAGTGATGTACACAGCAAAAACATACAAGAAATGCTCTGCAAATTGCCCTTCGTTCAATTCTACAGACTCATTGAGTGCAGGTACTTTTTTAGTTGTTCTGACCAAATGTGTATTTAAATGTACATCTACACAGAACCATAAGACAAACATTAAAAATGTAAAATTCAGTATAGAGCAGGGCTTGTGGTGTAAACAGACACTGATAGACATACACAGACTGAGGAGCGATGTCCCTCCTTAGAAAAAAGAAGTATTTGCACTGAACAAGGGTGGCACCAAGAGCCCCACAGCCAGGGGCAATTCCATGGAGGGGGGGGGGGGCAAGATCAGTGTGATTACACCCCCACAGGCAAGGGATACTGCTATTGCTGCTATCAGCCTCTCTGCCCCACTGAAGCCCAGCACACAGCTATTGCCTTGTTTATTGTTTCTATACTAAGTAAAGATGGCTTCACAGACATTTCTTGTATATTTTTTACTTTGTTGTATTTTTTCTTTATATATTTGCTAGTAGCAAAGGTCCAATATCATATGGATCTGTTACTCAGACAAACCAGCTATCAGATATATACTGTATATTCATGTTCCATCTATGGAAGGTTATACACAGAATTCTACTTTTGGGGTTTATCATTTGTAACTTGATATACTAATTTATATTGACCTTCTTATACCTGTTTTGGCTGAATTCTTGTAGTTTCAAATTGATAATGGCTATCTAAGGTGGTCAAAACATTGCACCACACTACTAAAGGATTGCCTGCATTTAATAACTCATCAGCCTTCTCTCTTAACACATATTATATATGCATATTGTATAGACACATATATACACACAATAGAGATGTATGGTTCGGTTCACAGAAATCCGAATCCACCTGGATTTTGTGAATCCGGACTGATCCGAGTCGCGGTACTGATCTCCTGAGGAGATACGGACAAATCTGATTCATAGTTCTGATCTTCCTGTAGTTTGGAATTCAGATTTTAAATCCAAATTTCAGTTTTCGATTGCAAAAATGATATGATTTTAGCTGCTTTTACAAACTTTTATCATCTTTTTTTTTTTTTTTTAAACCCAGATCCAAAGATAAAATAGTTGAGGGTGGTTTTTCAAACCCAAAACACGAAGCGGAGTCCAGATCCAGAACCAAAACAGGGGGGTCAGTGAACATAATACACTGTTGTGAAACTCCTGCACTATTGCATAAGACCCCTAGAGTCCCTCTATGGAGGGTCTTCTACCTATAACAGCCACCCGCTGTTCCCTTAGTGTTAGACGCACACACCAGTACCAGGTCTTATACCTCCGAACAGTAGGGACTTATGCAACAGACAGGAGATCACTAGGTAATAACTGGAATAAAGCAATCCTTGAAGTGCAGCGCAGTATTTAACCATAGGTCAATACAGGGAATGGACATAAGATAATGCAATTCTCTTGAAGTGCAGCACAGTATTAAACCACAGGTGAATGCAAGTAATAGAACACTCAGATATGTACCAGTCTTCAATGCAGTGGTAATGATTAAAAACAGCCACTATTATTGCAGCAGCAGCATAACACAGCAATCCCAATATAGAAAGGCACTGGTTAAAACAGCAATTCCAGCAAGGCACAGGTGGGTTGCTCAGCAGATAATGCAAGCACAGGTAACACAGTGGTATACAATGGAGTGTATATCAGCAGTGTAAATGCACAGTGGTGATACACTTAGCTGAGAATTTCTACAGGAACTCTGGATCAGCAAAACATGAACAGGGACCGAATAAAAAATCTCCACGAAGACTATCACTGGCAGGGAATGCTGGGAATAACTGCAATTTAACAAGAGGAGGAACCAATGCAAAACCAGCTTCCTTAATTAGAGATTAATTTGCAGCTTGAGCTGCCCACAGAGTGAGAGCTTGATTACAGGCTGGTTGTAGCTTAAACTTCTACGTACTGACAGCTTCCCTGCTGCCTAGCAAAAGCCAGGACTGGAAACTGCAGGACAGTCAGAAATCCCGGCAGTGGATCGTAAGATACACATACACCTCTAGCACTTTCCATAGTATTCTGCTCTGTTCTCTGTTTTAATGGGATGTGGTCAATATCCCGACCACGGTCATTCCGGCACTCAGAATGCCGTCGACAGAATCCCGACACTTGCCAGAATTCCGGCATTGGCATCCCAAACACCGGAATCTCGAAGGTAAGTAGCGAGGTTAGGGGGAGGGTTAGGGTTAGGTACTAGGAGCAGGGTTAGGCACTAAGTGGGGAGGGTTAGGTTTAGGGTATGGGGAGGTTAGGTTTAGGCACTGGGGGGAGGTTAGGGTCAGGCACCAGGGAGGGAGGGTTATGGTAGGGAAAGGGGGAGGGCAAGAATACTGACCGACAAGTATCTATATTCTGACCCTGACGGGATGCCGGCGTTGGGATTCTGACTGCCAGGCGCCGAGCGCCGGCATCTCATACCCATCCCATTTTAAATTCCCAAATGCAGAATTCTGTAAAACTGCATATACATTACAAAGGAAGGTTGTATACTTTACACACTTCATGATACCAGCCTAAGCATAGGAATTAATGTGCATATATTATAAGCAGTGGACATATATGATTTATTATTTTTTTCTTAATACTTATTTTTATTAACCTTACATTCTCCCATTTTACCTTGGAAGAGTACATATTTCTTTTTTTTATTACTTATGCATTTGATTTTTCAGTTTTATGCTTCTTGAATGTTATATCAGTTGTAATGGTGATGTGAATCAATAAGGTATGTAAGGTATGGAGCTAAATGCTAATATTTATGCTCACAACGTTCTTGGTGCTTGGTATATTGCATTAGTAAGCTAACTTAATGTTCAGCCAACTATGAACTGAGCAAAATAGGAGCTAAGAAATTGAGTCATTGGTTCTGTATCTTTGGAAATGATGCTCATCAAAATCTTCAATCAGCACAATTAAATGTTAACATCTGATTGCTTGGTAATGGTTATATCAAGTCTGTAAAGTTTGGAAAACCTTTTCTAGTTTTCTATATGCTGGTTAAACAAGTATAACTTTGTATTTGTTAGGGTCTCCAAGTGAATTTCTATTGTGTTTTAGTGGCAGATAGTGCCTTATTTATTCTGTACCATTTTGAAAGCATGTGTCTTTTATGTTTTTAGGATTATAGAGATTATAATTATATTATATGAAAATAGTACAAGATCATTATTTTACCTGTTTGTTCTAAGCTTCAGTTGCATCTAAAACAAACAGGTAAACACCCAGATATGCAGGCAAATAGAAAATCAGTCCTAGCGAAAATGTGAAACCGTAATGATGCTGTGGTATTCTTACTGGGAGTCCCAAATGTAGTGGGGTTCCCCCCTCGTTGTGGCTCTCCTCGGCTCCGGCTATGGCATGGGTATGGCATTCACAACCAGCATGGCCCCCAAATGCACTGGTACTTAGCACAAAGTAGACACAAAGTGGACACATATAGACAACATAAGTACAGTGTAATGTGTAAATGTTGGGTGCCAGACCATCTCATGATGGAAGAACTTTATTTACACTCCTCCTCCTAATTGGAAACGTTGCTGACTGACTTATTATTGGGGATGTAAATGAGTAATTAAGTAGCTGAAATACCTTCCTTGGGTGGGGGTATAGTAAGAGAGGTTCCTGAGTAAAGATCATTTCTTGAGTGTGGATGCTAAAATGTGTTCATTAGTGTTAATGCTGCTGGAAGATATTCCTGAGAGGAGATAATGAGTGACTGTTTTGAGTGGGAATTCTGTTGTCACGAATGTCTTCTATCGGAAATAACTGTGAGATCTTCTTGAGTGGCAATGTTACAGTTACAGTCACATTTCCCATAGGATGGCTGCTTTATTACAGAATGTGTCATTATGTCTCTGATATGAGACAAGAGCATTTGAACACTAAATAATTGATACACTCTGTTTATTATCTTGGTTTTTTTTATTTTGAATCACCATATAAATGACTAAAACATGTAGAGAAATGTCAGAAATCTGCAATTGTTTTAACTGGCTCATTGCTGGATAGCGGTGGAGCATCTCTCACTGACTGAGAACTGAGCAGTATTCCTCTTCTCATTCAACAAAACCTCTCTGTAAGATGTGCTTTGTAGCTGTATTGATCCCGGCGAGAGTAATGTAGTTTATAGGTTGTAATACCATTTGATCTGCCAACATATCAGCCTAGCAAGGAATTTCTCTATGGTATTGAAAGCCCATGTAACATAATGGACTGAAATGTTGCTCCATTAAAATCTTGGTAGACTGATATGTTGTTCCATTAAAAGAACCTTCACTTTATAAAACATCATATTAATTCAGCCACCCCAGTACTCCATCTGTTATGCCATGTAATACCATCAATTCCCTAAAATAACCATTCCTATAAATCACACTAATCTATATAACACCACAATAATTCAGTTATAATACAATCCATGCTACTACTACTCCATAGAAAGCTACTTTTTGACCCTCTCATTCCTCCAAAGATTGATTTTATTTTCACAAACCTTTGTATTAGAATGTAGTGTTCAAGCTGTAAATAGGCAGACCTACATATATATTATTACAATACAATGGACTAGTAAAGAACCACCAAATCTAGAATATAAGTTTATTTTCATGAATTCTCTATTTTTGGCATAAACAAGCTATGTTTACTTATGTTACAACTACATATAAAGCAGTACCTTGGGGAAAAGTGTTTTTCCTATGCACATCAGACTTCCTACCTGCCACACTTCTTTAACAAACTGTATATGTGATTTATTTTACAGAAATTTATGGCCGTCCGTCGTGGACATGAGCATGGGGGTGGGAGGGGGTATAATCCGCTTGTAAGGAGGTTGAGGGGGAATGTGAGTAATGAGCGGGGTGCAAACTGAGCAAAGGGGTGGTTAGTCAGGGTGTCTTCAGTGGCAAACGCAGGATTTCTGGGGGGGGTTTCCAAATGCTTGATTTTAGAGCGAGTGTGGCCAGTCCATGAAGAGGGCATAATTACCACTTATCCAGCTTTAATATGCATCATACAAAGTGTATTGTGTGTCATAATTCTAGCATATACAGGACCAGCAATCACAGTAGCCATTAAATACAGCAGTAGGGCCATCCTGCCTGAGCTGAATGTTTTTATTTTAGATATGAGCACCATTCCAGGGCATGGGAGCAGCAGAAGGACCTAGCACTACCCTGGACATATATGTAAATATTGAGCTCTGTAGCAGTGCATCCCTTCCAAATCCCCTAATTGGTGCACAGGTGTATTTATTACTGGCTGATACATGTTAAAAGATCCACAGGTGGTGCTATTTATTTCATTTATGATACTGAGAAGAACATGCAACGCTAGTAAATTTCCATTATATTACTATTTATATTGTGGTCATGGTGTGGGCTGGGGAGGGGGGTTTCCAGGCAGACGGAAACCCCCCCTGCGTTTGCCTATGGTCTTGGCAGTGAGGGTGAATGCTAGAGCTTGAGGTATTGTGGTGAACCGCGCTCATCCGGAGTGTGGTGCCGGGAGGGACAGTATGTGTGGGGAGTGCTGCACATCTACAGGAGTACCTAGTCCTATTGGTTACTAATGCGATAATTGAGGTTTGGGTGTGGTCTTCCTGTGAAAGGGGGGGTTGGTGTGGCGATTGTGTTGATGAACCTTGTGTTGTGTTGAGAATGACAGACAACAATTAAGGGGCCAAATCATTTATTGAGAAGGCACAGTGCTGCTCCGATATGGTCCCAAAAGGAGGAGGGGGGATGAGGGAGGAGAGAGATGGGGGAAGAGGGGGGACAGAGGTGTGGTGAAGGGGGGAGTGTAGGGTGGACTGGCTCTGGGTGGGAAGGTAGGTAGACCCTTTCAAGGGGCTCTGGACCAGCACGTTTTCCCTGCTGGACCTTTGATCTACAGTCTTGTGAGCCGTGTTAATGTGTGCAATTGCCTTTAGAGTCAATGTAATGTTCGTTAAAGAGAAGATACACCTGCACTAAAATGACTGGCAGCTAGTTAACTATGCAGTGTGGGCACACCCAAAGTTAACCACAGAAGTGCAGACAGAAAACAAACATATAGTAAACCAGCGCTGTCAGAAAACCAATCCTGCTTGATAACGCAGACATGTCTATGATGACGACCTATGCTTCTAAGGGTAGCTTCTTTGCAACAGCAGGATGTCATAAACGTACATAATGATACTCCCACACATTTTATTATTTATTACCAGTTATTTATATAGCGCACACATATTCCGCAGCGCTTGCACATTCACATAAAGGTATCTTTTTCAGTTGGTAATAAAGTAACATCTTCACTAAAAAGGAGTGACACAATTAAATTCTCACTCGCGTTCCCAGAAAGGTATCTTTATACTCCCCGGCTGGATGTAGAATACCACTCATCCAAGTAAAAAAAAGTAGTATTTATTCACATGGAGGTAACAACAAACATCTTTCCAAAAGGTAATGAACAAACAGGTACCAGGTGTTTATATCCCAAATGCTGAAGTAATCGGGAGCCAGAGTGAGAATCCGCAAGTTCAGATCACCTCTCCGTGTAGGTCGTTGTTCAATAAAAAGATGTACAGCTTCAACGCGTTTCAAGGGGCCTTCCCCTCTTTATCAAGAGCTGGTTTACTATATGTTTGTTTTCTGTCATTAAGAGTTCTGTTGTAGGTGGCGTCCCACACGGTGTTGTATCCGAGTTCTTGAATTCTTACCTACCGGCAGGTGCTTTGGAGAGTACCGATGCGGCCAAGTTGACTTATGGTGAGGTGGGTGTACACTTCTTCCTGGAGTAGGCTGCTGGTTCGGTTGCAGGAACTCTGATGGTGCAGTGTGTGTCTCGGTAGGGGAGGGAGAGCAGGCTACCCCGGTGGGTGGATGTGCCCCACAAGCCCGTGGGGTCTTCGAGTGACTGTCTGCTGGTGACATCAGCGTGGACTACGTGGGGCCTTCCCCCTCCTGAGCCAGATAGTATATGTCGTTGTCTGGGGTGCTGTCGGCTGGGCTGGGGTGGTGGGTGGCCTTCCTCTCAGAGAGTACCTGCATTGTGTGTTTGTTCCAGGTGCACTGGCACTGGTGCTGGGGTGTGCTGAATGGGAATGTCCTCGAGCCGGTCCAGGACGGGGTGCCAATTGCTGATGGTGTTCATGGCTGCCTGGACCAGTGAGTGTCCGGTGACACAGGTAGTGTCTCTGAAATGGTTGTGAGCAGGGTGGGTGGCTGCAGGCAGGGGGGGCGGCAGCGCGGGCTGGCAGTGAGCAGCGCCGGTTCCGGATACCATGCTAGAGCTGCAGGGAAGACCCTTCAAGCTAGGGATGGCCATCGACTTTTGATGGTTATCAACTATCAATAGTTAATCACCAATGGCCAATGGTATTGCCCCACCCCACCTCTGATTGTCCCACTGCCTGGTGAGTAATAAAGCTGGGATGACCATAAGTGGGCAAAATTATCAATGGTTCCCCAATGATGGTTAACCCACAGATGGCCATCCCTATTTCCAGCTCATACAGTAATGCTGAGTCATGATGGGTGGTCAGAGGAGCATATCCTGAGCTCTGGTTGGAGGAGATCAGCAAATGTACATCTGACACCTGTGCTCAATAACCTCATTATGTAGTCAGAGGCTGCTGCTGGCTGTCTTGTACTGATTACATTAGTTTTCTGGCTATATATTGCTAAATATTAGGACTTGAAGCAAGGGTGATAGATGTTACATGTATCCTATTATATTTTATTCTGCAGGTTAAAGTTGTAAAAAATAAAAACATTCAAAGTGAGAAGTAATGAAATAACATTATCTATGTTTTATCATATGTGAGTCACAAGACATTAAGAAGAAAACTCTAAAAGAGACATTGAACATTACAGAGCTGATGCTGAATTGGATGTATAAATTAGGTGGTTGTGTCCAGCGGTAACCTTATATGTCTCTATAGGTATGGAAAAGATGTGTATAATGGTGCAAAGGTCAGTGTAACGATACCAATTTGTGTTAAAACAGTAGATGTTTATTAGGATAAAAAGAATGTTTGTAGAAGGATTCACAATACTCCTGTGGAAATAGAAAACTAATACTCAATATTCAAATAAATGTCCAGATACTGTTTAAAGTAGCAGCACGTGACAGGCACTGGCTCTAATGGGTAAGTGAGAGAGCTCCTTTAGTGTGCCTCTTTCCGTAGACTACCAATGGGTGTCTATGTATCCGAGGCCGGATTAATAATGGGGCGGGTGGAGCTGCAGCTCCAAGCCCACCATTTAAATAGGCCCACAGGATCCGGAGCCGTACCACTACCTAACAACCCCCCCCCCCTGCCCTCGGCAGTCTGAAGCTCCGCCCCCTCGGCTGTTGGAAGCTCTGCCCCCTCAGCCGTTCGAAGCTCCGCCCCCTCGGCTGTCCGATGCTCCGCCCCCAAGCCAGGTCGTGCTAAAGCAGCTCTCTTTGGCCACCCACAATTGCCTCCCCTAGGTCACCAGAAGCTTCGGTAACCAGGCCATCTGAAGCCCCGCCTATTCCCCTTACCCAGGGCCCTTTTGGCAGCACTGTGGATGGAGCGCAGAGGCTGAGCTGAATTGCACAGGAGGGAAGGCAGCGGTCACCAGCCATGAGAAAAAAGCATTATCAGAACAGGTTAGTCTGGTATGTATGTGTTAATGTTTATACATATATATCACACACATACTGTCTATTTGTCTATTTGTATGTATGGTATTCAGCCGGGAAGCCGGCGGACGTAATCCCGACTGCCGGCTTCCCGACTACTGTATCCCGCTGAGGGTTAAATGACCAGCGCCCGGCATCCCGATCGAAGGGGAAGGGGGGGTTAGGGTTAGGCACTTAGAGGGGATAATAGGGTTTGGCACAGGGGGGGAGGTTAGGGTTAGGTACCCTAAAGGAGGGTTAGGGGGAAAAAATAGGTTAGTTTATACTTACCAGTGGACGATTGGGATTTCAACTGCTGTCGGGATTTCAACTGCCGGCGGTAAAGCATACCGATTCCGTATGTATATATGGTCGTGTCTGCATGTGTATTTCTGTGTATATGTATGTATTTTATGTAGGTCAGGCTTGACTACCCTCCCGATTTGGCCGGGAGCCTCCTGAATATCGGGTGCCGCTCCCAGCCCCCCGAAACGCCAGGGATGCCTCCAGGTGGCCGCTGACCCTCCCTACCCCCCCCCCCCACCCAGAGAGAACTAGAAACCCCTGCAGCGGGGGGGGCCAGTGACGCGATCATGGCCCCACCCCCTGCTTCACAATGCCATTAATTTCAGCAATGTGGCATCATTACCCGGCCACGCTCCCCGCTGTGCGCAGACATTGAGCTCCCTACCAGAAGGAGGGAGCTGAATGTCGGCAAGTAAGATGTAGGTTCTTCTAAATAACAATATGTAGAGGACAATCAGTAGTGGTGCTCTGGAAACTTGGTATACTGTATAAAGTGAAACAACATCTTTATTGCATCCAAAGTTTCAGGCCTCTGTCGTCATCAGATCCCTGAAAGAGGTGCAAAATGTTGGATGGACTAAAGACGTTGTTTCACTTTATATAGCAAGCCTCCAGAGTGTCCCCTTGATTGTCCTATATATACTGGTTATTTATCCTGTGGCTTTATTGGTGCACACTCAGATCACACAACATGGCTCCATTATAATTTCCAAGTATTTGGGTGGCCCTAGATTTATTGGTACAGGGTACATTTATTCAACCCTTTCAGCTTTTAGTGATCGATAATTGCATCTTAGTGAGTACTAGCTGGTTTCTATATGTATTTTTATCCCTTTAGTTGGTTACTTCCTGAGCCTGCGCACCATGCTGGAGCGCAAACAGGAAGTGCTTTTTTTACAGTGTACTTCCGGTCATGGACCGGTGACTATGTGGTGTTCTCCTACTGACAGGTGAGTGGTGTGGGACGTTGGTACTGTGGATGTTGGAAGCAGGTACACAGTACTCGCATAACCTGTTTTGTTACTTCCTGTGATAGTGTAATCCAGTGGAGCGCACATAGGAACCGTGGCGCTGAGCAGAGCCGGATTAACAATGGGGCGGGTGGAGCTGCAGCTCCAGGCCTCCTCATCAAAATAGGCCCATAGGATCTGTTGTAGACAGGAAAAAAATTCCTGCTGCTGTCCGACCGGGGCCCATCCTCCCCATCCCTCCCTCCAGACTGTCCACAGTTGTATCACCGAAGGACATACTTTCACAAAGCATTTCAGTTCTAGTGTTCCGCTGCACTGCAGCTGTGTGTCACACAGCTACAGCGCAGTGGAACAGTGGAACTGAAAGGCTTCACTAGCGCTCGCCACTCCCTGCTATGCATAGTCAGTGTCATGTGCCGGCGCTTCCTCCACTCACTCCAAACATGCAGCAGCGGTAGTACTCACGTCATCCCTGCTGTAAAAGATCCACCTGCCCTCCTGGTATGCGCTGCGGTTACTATGGAGAAGTACAAGATCACACTGCAGCCGGAGGTGGACTTCAAGGAGTTTAAGGTATCGCCTCACACTGGCTGAAGCACAGCTTTAATAAAGCTGAGACAGCACTGCAGACCTTACTTGCCTACTTTTGAAAATGACTTTGAGGGAGATTGTAGATAGCTGCAGATTGCGACGCGCCGTTGTGGGGGCGTGGTCTGCTCCACCCAAAGGGCGTGTCTAACTCCACCTATGGGCGTATATATTCCTATAAGCTGACACCCTAGCCCACCCACTGGCATTAATACATTTCTACCCTGCCATCTTGATATTAATAGATTCCCCCCTAAACACACACATTCATTTATATGAATGGATTCATACACACACAAACACAGACAGTTTCACACACACAGGGGCGCAGAGAGTGGGGGAGCAGGTACAGATTACCCGGGCCAGGGCTTCCTGAGGGGCCCGGCGGGGGCCCGGGTCCAGTGCCACTCCCCCCTCCCTTCTCTCTCTCTCAGCAGCCCAGTACACAGCGTGAGCTGAGCTGCAGGGGGAGACTGCTGTGGCTGCTGAGCAGCAGCCACAGCAGTCTCCTTTGCCTGTGGGGGGAGAGCGATCACACTGATCATGCCCCCCCTGGCTTTGCGCCAGGCTGAGGGGCTTACAGCGCCCCCCTCCCCGGTGCGCAAAACTTTTGTTTTTTGCTCGAGGGGGAGTGGCCATGCCTCCTTCGAATAGGCCACGCCCCCTATGTTACTGGGCCCGCCGTGGCTTTCTACGACCCTGCACACACACATCACATGAATAGCTTCACACACAGTCACACACACAGACACACACACACA
This sequence comes from Taudactylus pleione, assembly GCA_031769625.1. Classification (NCBI taxonomy): domain Eukaryota; kingdom Metazoa; phylum Chordata; class Amphibia; order Anura; family Myobatrachidae; genus Taudactylus; species Taudactylus pleione. The sequence goes on along the minus strand of JAUIMM010000255.1, from coordinate 5,520,208 downwards.
GGACCTCATTCAGAGGCGATCGCAAGAAGCGATCGCTCTCTCTTAATGAGGGCGGCCGCTTCTGGTTTTTTGGTGCGGCCTCCTGGTCGCAAGCTAAGCTGTGGGTTACCACCCACAGCTTAGCTAGCGACTAGGGTGATGGTCGCGAAGGCGATCACCATCGCGACCATCGGGGCTTGCGACCAGACCCTAAGGTTGGGTCTGGGCACTCGCAAGCCCCAGGGAGCTTTCTGCCCACCCATCGACCCGGTTGCGAGCACATCGGTGCTTGCGACCAGGTCTGAATGACCACCACAGTCTCACACACACATCCCATGAATAGATTCACACACAGTCACACACGCACACAGTCTCATACACACAGTCACACACATCCCATGAATAGATTCACACACACACAGTCTCTCGCACACAGACACCCAGTCAGTCACACACATCATATGAAGATTTCACGCCCCCACACACACACACACACATACATCACATTACTACACACACATACATCACATTACTACACACACACACATACATCACATTACTACACACACACACATACATCACATTACTACACACACATACATCACATTACTACACACACACACATACATCACATTACTACACACACACACATACATCACATTACTACACACACACATACAAACACACAGTAATAGATCTCCCTCCCTCCCCCACGGCACTGACATGAGTTATACATTTGGCAGGAGCTGCAGTGAGCTCTACACTCACAGTCTCAGGCAGCTCCTCTGTCTTCAGTGTTCTCCGGCGTTGGCTCCTCCCCCCTCTGTCCTCTGTCATCACAGGCTGGCCAGGGAATGCTGGGAGCAGCAGCGTGTGAGCATTGGAAGGCGTGCCCAGGAGACCTCCGGGCCAGCAGCAGCCACACTCCTGCCTCCCTGCACCCGGCGAATACGCCCCTGCGTCTTAAGATCAGGCCCCGCCCCTTTACCTCCGGACTCGCGCATGCGCAGTCCGGATTTTTAGACAGGGCAAAGGGAATGCGGGGGATTCATCCAACTTTACGGGGTAGTGGGAACTGCCACCTTTATTCGGGAGACTACAGCGAAATTCGTGAGGGTAGGCAACTCTGCTGCAGACACCAGCCCACACACAGCCCCGGACTCTTACCCAATAAACCTTTGGACCCTCATCTCCATAGCATCAAACTCCGATCTCCCGATCCTGCCAGCACCCCCCTTCCCACTCCCCCCTACCAGTCCCCACACTTAACTATTCTTGTCTGCTCACCCCAACCTACGTTACTGCTGCCTATTCACTGTATTCACAATTTGTTTTACACCCTGGCCAGAATTCCTCTGACATAAACTGAATATCAGGGTAATCAAACTCAATAAGAATAATATTTCCACCCCAGTCACACCTACTATAGTATACCATCCCTGCTAGTACCCAGCTGTAATAAATTGAAACTTGATTAAAATCCAATTTGTTTTTTTCCATCTCATTTACCACTGTATAGTCTACCATTAGCTACTGTGTTCTCCACAACACACATCCTTCTGCCGACTGCTTCCAGCATCAGTCGTCTAGCCATCACAATTTGGAGAGCCTTACACTTGGCAAAAAATTTTTGCGCATTTTATATAGAGTCAGGTCCATAAATATTGGGACATTAACAGAATTTTCAGATTTTGGTCTCTATTCACCACCACAATGGTTTTGAAATGAAACAAACAAGATGTGCTACTATGTACAGTCGAGTGCATAAATATTGGGACATTGACAGAATTTTCATATTTTAGCCTCTATTCACCACCACAATGGCTTTGAAATGAAACAAACAAGATGTGCTTTAACTGCAGACTTTCAGATTTAATTTGAGGGTAATTACATCCAAATCGGGTGAACGGTGTAGGAATTACAACAGTTTCAATATGTGCCTCCCACTTTTTAAGGGGCCAAAAGTAATGGGACTATCAACTCAAAAGCTATTTCATGGACAGGTATGGGCTATTCCCTCATTATTTCATTATCAATTAAGCAGGTAAAAGGTCTGGAGTTGATTCTAGGTGTGACATTTGCATTTGGAATCAGTTGCTGTCAACTCTCAATATGAGATCCAAAGAGCTGTCACTATCAGTGAAGCAAGCCATCATTAGGCTGAAAAATGAAAACAAACCCATCAGAGAGATAGCAAAAACATTAGGTGTGGCCAAATCAACTGTTTGGAACATTCTTAAAAAGAAAGAACGCACCGGAGAGCTCAGCAACACCAAAAGACCCGGAAGACCACGGAAAACAACTGTGGTGGATGACAAAAGAATTATTTCCTTGGTGAAGAAAAACCCCTTCACAACAGTTGGCCAAATCAAGAACACTCCAGGAGGTAGATGTATATGTGTCAAAGTCAACAATTAAGAGAAGATTTCACAAGAGTGAATATAGAGGGTTCACCACAAGATGAAAACCATTGGTGAGCCACAAAAACAGGAAGACCAGATTAGAGTTTGCCAAACAACATCTAAAAAAGCCATTACAGTTCTGGAACAACATCCTATTGACAGATGAGACAAAGATCAACTTGTACCAGAGTGATGTGAAGAAAAAGGAACTGCTCATGATCCAAAACATACCACCTCATCAGTGAAGCATGGTGGTGGTAGTGTCATGGCGTGGGCATGTATGGCTGCCAATGGAACTGGTTCCCTTGTATTTATTGATAATGTGACTGCTGACAAAAGCAGCAGAATGAATTCTGAAGTGTTTCGGGCAATATTATATGCTCATATTCAGTCAAATGCTTCAGAACTCATTGGACGGCGCTTCACAGTGCAGATGGACAATGACCCGAAGCATACTGCAAAAGCAACCAAAGAGTTCTGTAAGGCTAAAAAGTGGAATGTTATGCAATGGCCAAGTCAATCCCATGACCTGAATTCGATTGAGCATGCATTTCACTTGATGAAGACAAAACTGAAGGGAAAATGCCCCAAGAACAAGCAGGACTGAAGACATTTGCAGTAGAGGCCTGGCAGAGCATCACCAGGGATGAAATCCAGTGTCTGGTGATGTCTATGCATTTCAGACTTCAGGCTGTAATTGTCTGCAAAGGATTTGCAACAAAGTATTAAAAAGTGAAAGTTAGATTTAGGATTGTTTAGTTTGTCCCATTACTTTTGGCCCCTTAAAAAGTGGGAGGCACATATAGAAACCGTTGTAATTCCTACACCGTTCACCTGATTTGGATGCAATTACCCTCAAATTAAATCTGAAAGTCTGCAGTTAAATCACATCTTGTTTGTTTCATTTCAAAGCCATTGTGGTGGTGAATAGAGGACAAAATATGAAAATTCTGTCAATGTCCCAATATTTATGGACCTGACTGTATAGAGAGAGAGATATCTATTGATATAGCAATATATCTCAGTCACCTCAGTGTCCCCCTGCTCCACCCCACCCCTCTACCGCCTCTCAGCCCCCCATGCGCTCTGACACCTACCCTGTTTCTGCAGCTGGGTCCTCCTAGGCTACATCTGCCCTGTGTCCCGCTGCGCATGCATGTCTATGAAGCACAAATGGTGTCATCAGCCAACTGGACCTCCCACTTAACTTTGCAAGTGGGAGGCTGCGGGTGTATCTCAGAGACCCCTTAGGAAAGGGTCCTAGGTGGCCCTGTATATATAGATAGATATAATTTGTGGCGCTTACTCTTTTTTTTTAGTTCTCATTATGGTGTCTAGATCTAATTTATTCTCAGTATAACTACTAATAGGGTAAGGTCTCTCATTTTATATAGACAGATTACACATTCATGACATCACTAAGTGACCCCTATGCTCTTTAGTAAAGGGGTTTCACATTTACATCATCACTAGGTGCCATTTTTTTGTCAGATTGTGGTCACATTAACAAGGGATGTTTCCCTTTGTTTATAGGCTCTCACATTACACTAATAATATATCCCCTGTGCAGACTGCACCCCACAACCGCTCTCTTTAATCAGTTCAGGTGACTGTTCCAGCCTGAACTTTTATACAGGAGGAGGGATCTTTGCCCTCCAGCCTGACATCACCCCTGCACTGTGATGGACAACTACCCCCCTCCCCAATGCCACATCCCCTGATCAGCACTCTCCCCTGACCCAATGCCGTGTCCCCTTGCCAAGCACCTCCCCCTGCCCCAATACCGCGTCTCCTGCCCAGCACCTCCCCCCACCCCAATGCACCGTGTCCCATCACCTGGAACCTTCACTAATATGTCCTTATTGCCGGCAGACACAGAGCCTCCAATGTGAAGAACACGACGTCGGCGCAGCTCGGCATCGCATCCAGCATCAGTGTCCATGGCAACAAGGAGACATTGAGGATGACCGGGAATGCGGTGCATTGGGGTGGGGGGAAGTGCTGGGTGGTAGGCTGTTTCTGCCGGGCAATGCGCCCGCAGAAAACAGCCTGGGGAGAACACTGACTATGGTGCTAATCACACTCCACTGCGGTTGCACACAATAGGCCCTTCATGAATTTCAGCTCCAGGCCCATGTGGACCTTTATCTGGCACTGTATGTATCCCTAAGGCCAGACTGGATCAGATCTCTATGAAGTAGTGAATGTCTCTGAATATAGGTGTGCATGCACCTATGCATGGGTTGCAGGTTACATAAGGTGACCCCTATAGGGGGTCCCTTTACGTATAGCACTATGTTCCTACGTCTCCCTATATCACCTATGTGACAACCCGTGGCTGTGATGGTACTAGCAATACAATAGGTGTGTCTCACTGTGGAGTCAGTCCCATGCAGGATAGTGTAGGGTGTGAGTATTCCCTCAATTAGGGCTTACCTGCCGTATGAGAGTATCGTACGTTCCCTCACTGCAAGATGGTAATGGTTAAAGGTAATGGTAAAGGATGATGTACAAGCTGGTAAATGTAAGACAGGGGTGGCGTCCCGCACTCCTGTCCTTACTGTGATAAAATACCGGTATTATTCATTCTGTAAGAATGCAAATTCTTGTTTTGTGAGAATCCCTGTGTCCTGACCATGTCTAAGTAATGTTTCCAATTCAGCTTTATACTGTGCAGTGGGGTCACTTTTGAGTATGTGGTACGTCTGTGTGTCACTAAGTATTCTAATTGATTCATCCATATATTTGGTCTTGTCCAAAACCACTATTCCCCCCCCCCCTTTATCTGCCGGTTTAATGACTATATTATCGTTGGTCTCCAGTTCCCTTAGGGCTCTAGTCTTCTTATTGGTCAGATTCTGCCCAAATTTAGTATTTTATTGATCAATCTGCTCTAAATCTCTCATTACCATAGATTCCAAAGTTTTAATGTGGTGGCTTTTGAGATGACTGGGATAAAATTTCGATGGTGGTCTGAGTTGTGTATGTCTGAATTTGGTGTCAATGTTTCTGTTGTCATAATTGCTTATGATCGGATTATTGCTAAAATATTGTTTGAGGGTTAGTTTCCTCGTGAATGCCTGTAAATCACAGTACACTTCAAACTTATTAGCTGGTTTTGTGGGTGCAAATTTAAGACCCTTGGATAAAACTGTTTCTTGTTCTTTAGATAACTCCGTACCACTAAGATTGAAAATATAAATTTTGGCGTTTAATGTATGGGTTGATGAATTGGAATCTTGTCTTGCTTGTGTTTTTTGTTGTTTCCCCCCTCTACATCCTCGTCTAGTTTGTGGTTTTTCGTTTTGTGTTTAATGTTCTCATGTTCCTATTGTCGTACATTCTGATTTGCAGGTCTTTCGGTCTGCTTCCAGATCTAAAAAATTGACATCCCATGTTTGTGTGTTGGATTCTGTTTGTTTATCAAGGTCCTGTGTATTTCCTTCCTCTGGCAACATTGTTGTTGCGCCTGCCTGTGGATAGGTTTTGGGTTGTTGTATATCCTGATGTGTAGTGGTGCTGTACATTCTCTGAGTGGTCACCCAACCTTGATCGAATGATAGTTTGGCTAGTTCGTCATAGGCAGCATCATACTGTATCTCATAGATCGAGAATGATGTGTCATCTGAATCCTCTGATGTGGAATTTGCACTTAATGAAATGCTGTTGGAGGGTCGTGGTGTGGGATGTCTATGAATTTTGACCATGTACTGCTGGTAGGTAAGGCCTGTGTCCTTATACAGATGAATGGTGAGGTTGTCTTGTCTGCAAACTTTTTTTATCCCTTTCCTTATCCCCTTTGGTGTTGAGTGATATTTTTTGGTTGTTTCTGGGTTTTTTTAAGTGTTTCAGATGTGAGTGTATGGTATTGTCATTAGTGCCATAGCCTCTCTTATTCCTATTTTCTTTTTTGTTAGAAATGTGGAGTCCTTCTGTTTGATTCTATTCCGTTGGTGTAAAGCTGAATTGGAAACATTACTTAGACATGGTCGGGACACAGGGATTCTCACAAAACATGAATTTGCATTCTTACAGAATGAACATCCAATAATACCTGTATTTTATCATTTGCCAAAGGTCCATAAAAACAGCATTAACCCACCAGGACATCCAATGTTCTCAGGGATCAAATCACTCACAGCAAACCTTTCACAATATGCAGACACATACTTACAGGATCTAGTCAAATCACTTCTTTCATACATCAGAGACACAACAGACATTCTCACCACCCTCCAAAAAATAGAATGGCAATCAGATTATTGGTTGGTCACAAGCGATGTCGCATCTCTGTACAGCATCATAGACCACACACAGGGATTAGAGGGCACTAAATACTACCTACAAACCAAGACAGAAATGGACCTTCTACAAATCAATTTAATTCTGGACATCATTCAGTTTATACTATACCACAACTATGTGTGGTTCAATAATACTTTTTATTTGCAGACAAATGGAACCGCCATGGGATCGAGGGTCGCACCAAGCTATGCCAACCTCTTTATGGGAAAATGGGAGGAGCACATATGGAGTGGGCATGGCTTTGGTGCGAACCTCATCCTATAGCGGAGATATATTGATGATATAATTTTCATTTGGAAAGGTACACATTCATCACTACAAGAATTCATAACACACATGGAGAATAATAACCAGAACCTAAAATTCACTACAAATAGGAGTCAAGATAAAGTAGAGTTTCTAGATTTAGAAATTTTCATAAGCAACAATAAGATACACACCAAGACCTATAGAAAGAGCGTTGACGTAAATAGTTACATACCATCATCCAGTGGGCATCATAAAACATGGCTCAATAATATCCCAAAGGGCCAATTCAGATGAATTAGAAGGAACTGCTCCAAACTAGAGGACTATTATACAAGGAGAAGAACTTTGCAGACAATTTATAGAAAAGGACTACGATCCCGTACTTGTGAAACAGGCATTTACAGAGACTGCTGCATTAAATAGACAAACACTTCTAGAGAAGAAGGTCAACAATGACAAAGGGGACATAGAACAAATATTTTTCATTACACAATACAACAGATCAGCAAAGAGATTTAAACGGATATTACAAAGACACTGGGACTTCTCTTATAGGATAATGACATCAACAAAATCCTGAACACTACACCAGACATTGTTTTTAGGAAAGCACCAGTCATAAATAAAAAACTAGTAAAAAAACACATTAAACCCACCAGTTTCAAACAGACCGTTTTATCATTCACGGTACATTCTAGCGGATTCCATTATTGTAACAAATGTGCAGGAGGCAAATTATACGGAATATAAGCACAAAGAAACAAATAGAGTGCCACTCTAACACGGTGAATAAGACATTTAAAATTAAACAGCATATGACATGTGAGACAAAAGGTGTAGTGTAGTCTATAAGCTCAGGTGCGGATGCGGACTTGAGTACATAGGCAGGACCATGAGACCTCTCAAAACAAGACTGTAAGAGCACATATGCAATATAAAAATTGCATATGACAATCACAGTGTCTCTAGACAATTCAAAGAGGTACACAACTCCAATCCATCAGATATTTAATTCATAGCAATAGAACAACCAAGTAGAGACTGGAGAGGTAGAAACCACATGGCTCACTTAGACAAACAAGAGATGAAGTGGATATATAATTAGAAGACCATGACACCAGCAGGTCTAAATGTAGACTTCAGCAACAGTATATTAATAAGAACATAGAGATTATTATCACACTTGAATCTTCAAATCAATGGGCCATATGCTTACAATTAGAAGATAATAGAGATCACACTAAGGAGATATATATGCATGTGTGTGTGTGGGTGTATGTGTATGTTTGTGTATATACGTATATGTATTTTTATGTGTGTATATATATATATAAATATATATATATACACACATATGTAGTGGATCCATTACACAGAAGAACCCACAATCGAGTCTTGGCGGTCAATACCGGCTATAGGCACATGAAAACATCAATACATAAATAATAATGAACAATTAAAACAAATAAAACATAGACAATTATAACTCCAACCATTTTGTGACTACACACTACCATATTGACTAAAGAATCTATCACACAAAATTGAGATGACTCAATATTGCTAATACACAATTTTCCCGATACAGGCACCACTGAAACAATATAGAATCTGTCCGATACAGTCACCACTGCCACCATGATATAAGGCTAATGATCAGCTCATATAGGACGCATCCCCTCTAGTTACTCTACTCTTTTTACCTTTTCTTTTTGTTATAATCCTACTTGCGCCCACTCCCCTCCCTCCCTTTTCCCCATTTTGTTCCATCCCTGCATATATCCCCTGCTTTTCCACACATCCATCATATACTCATATTACAATATCTATTCCATATGTATAAAGATTGTGACATACAACATTCATTTTATTCATCTGTACATATAACTTTACGCATGTATACCTTTGATACTATAAGCTAATATCCAGTACTTCTATTATACAATTGTAGATATACATAGAACCTCATCCATGTAATATGTGCACTTCCATATGGAAGATAACAGGTATGTTCACCAGGACACTTTCAAGGAGGAGGGGCAGATGGAGGCACCCACCAACTAGTTGATTGGAGGACCAATGCACATATACCGCATTGAGGACAGCATAAGTCGACTTGAAAAGGGCCGACAGACTGAAATGCATTGTTGTTTGACACGTGCACCACACAGCAACTCAGCACACCAGCAAGCATCCGGGCAGCAGTAACAGACCGCCGGCGCACTTACACACTATTTTTTTTCCAAAATTTTCCCAAAATTTAAGTTTTTTTAAATGATCAAGTTATGTAAATAAGAGCTATTAAACCCTTATTCAGTATTTCATTAACAAATCTGCGTGTTTGTTAATACAATTATACTAAAACAGGTTAATTAAAATAATTTGATCATAAAAAAACGACAACTAAAGGGACATTGTTGGGAAAACTATTAGCCAGTTAATCCAGCTCTGACTGAAGGACACTACTGAAAGTCTGTACTGGCACATACTGGAATGCAATCGCTTACAAACTTACACTCAACTATCTCTTCAGCAAATATAAATATAATACAATTCAAAGACAAATTAAGTGATTAATAAAAACAGCCATCCAACCTGTATTACTTACACAAAAACATAAAGCTGTGGACTGCAATAACTGTAAACCAGCAAGCACTGATTCCTATACCAGGTGTATAATTAAAGAGAATAAACATAAATTGTCTGAATTATAACTCCTTCATAACATAGGAAAATCTGTGAGGGACATTAAATTCAATTACAATTTTACTAATTTACCTTATTTTATACCAATTTATTATCATACATGGGTATGTTAATAAATTGGTGTAGAACAATTTTCAAAGACCTAACTATAAATAGGGAAATAATAAAATAGGGTTGAAAATAATTTTCTTTAACCTACAAGACCACTAGTTTGGAGGTGTTTGTTTTTGGGTTGGCATGTTAACATAAAATAGAACAAAATTGATAACCATGTAAATATGTCCAGGGCTACCAAGATACTGGATGGGCCCCAACATGAGGGAGCATGGTCAAGTATGGGGACATGATCACACCACCTTGAGAATGGCAGCATATACTGTGGTGGTGTGCCTATGCCATCATGAAGCAATGACCACACCTTGACCACCAGGTACTCTGTGTATAGTAATCTGGTGTTGACAAGCCTAAGGAAGAGAATCAAAAGGTGGACAAGACTTTTTATGAGCTCCCTTTCAACACATTTTGACTTTACAGTATTTGTAAAGTTAATGTATTCACTAACTTTCTTGGCATACGCAGAGCAATTTAACATGATTCTGTAGAGCCACTTGAGAATTGGAAGGCTCCTGGACGTTTATGAGAAATGGTCAAATATGTGTCACATGCAGTATACGAAATGTTTATATTTCATTAAGGTCTGGAATTAACCTACAACCACTACCAAATATAAGGTCATCCTAAATCAGCCAAACACAACCTGTGGCCCCCTGGGGGGAGCACTAGACAACACCCTTTGTTGTTGTTTTTTAATTCATCTTACTCAAAGATTTTTCTTTACCTTTTCTATCTGTACTCAACACTGGGGAGAAGGGTGAGAATTACTCATCATGTTGGCACTCGACAGGGACATGTCTGTGACAGGCAGCCTGGCTGCCAATCAAATTAGCTACCGTATCTTTATAGAGAATTGGCCATTGTTAAATGTCGACATCGTCAATGTTTACATTTTGTACAACCATGTTGACACTTTGATTTCAACATAACAAATGTTAACATGATGAATGTCTACAATATATAGTATACAGTATGCCCAGTAGGAGCCAAGTGGAAAGAGTATAGTGGCAGTGCTGGAGTTTGTTTTCCTATGGGGCTATGACGGTGTTGCTGCAGAGGTGAGGAGTCTCCATAGGGACCTTTTAATAATGCTGAAAAGCGGTCACATGGAGGCGGAGCTCCACTGAGAATGCTACTTTTTCACCACCAACCACTCCACCAGATGAACTCCGATGAAAGCTGCCACCACTACACCATACGTGGATCCAGGACCCATGACAGGGGTCTCCGTCGGCACCATCAGCCTTCCTGAGACAAGCTACACTGTCTCCTCTGCATGGCTACATGACGCCTACATTTGGTCCATACTTATCACTTTTGTGGAGCTCTAATTGTCTAATTGGAGGTTGTCGAGGTGCTGCTGAGCATTGCTCAGGTGGTCTCCGTAGCTCTGTCCGCTGTAGAAGCTTGCTGGTAGCAGAGAGCTTTAGTGTGACAGCAGCCATTTTCCATCTGCAGTCTGCCCAAAGTTCCTCTGCTATTCTGCTTTGAAGGCTGACTGCAGCTGTAGTGTTTGGAGTTTATTAACCCTCACGTTATTTGGTGAGTTTTTATAGTTACAGTAGTTTTCCTTTTTTCACTTGTTCTACCGAATATATTATAATGGACTGATAGTGTTTGACAAGTGCCCTGTGCTACCTTTTCCATACTAGTAGCTAATTGACTCCAATTTCCAGTGATTTTTTTTTTTGCTTTCTTACTACCTGAGCTGTCCATCATCCCATGGATACATTTATGGCACCTCCAACTGCAGCTAAAACAGCTCCAGAAAGGGTGCTCCTGAAAATTTTACTCTGCCCCAAATACAGTGGATCCTGAGCCACCTATGGTCCTTCCCCCAGTTATTTCCACTATATCATCTGCCTCTTCACCCCATCATCCTTCTGAACCTCACCCGCTATCCTATGATGAGGTGGCTAGGGCCAATGGAACTATTAATGCAGCAACAAGCTGACTAGTTCATGAATGCTGTTACTGAATTGAAAGAAGACCTGCGCTCTACATCTCATCAGGTTTCACTTGATGAGCAATGGATAGGGTCAAACTTTCATGAAATCTCAGAGCTCATTCAACAAGTGACGGAGCTTTCTTCTTCTTACCTTCATTTATTGGCTACAACAGATGTTCTCGAAAATAGGTCCCATCATAATAATTTACAGTTGGGTATCCTTCCTGTCTTACATAGGTCCAGCTCTTTGGAAAATTCCTTTTATCCAATCTCCCTGTGTTGTTAGATGTAATGGCAGAGCTGAAGCATTTGGAAATAGAATGGGCACATCGGATAGGTCTGCCTCATACCTCTGACAAGTTTAATTTTAATTGTCCCTGAGGAATCTTATGTTACTTTTATTGCTATAACAAGTCCCAATGTTATAATTTTCTACTGTTCTATCATATTCTTGTTCTACTGGACACATATTTTCTAGGATTTACGCAACAATACTTAACATATATTTCTATTTTATCTTATGTTGCTAGCTAATATGTAGCTTACTAATTTTGCTATTATTATTATCTACACAGTCATTTATTCTTTGCAAGGGGTTTAATTATAGAGTCTTTGTCTTCTGATGTTTCACTCCTAGATGTTTAATGTTTTCTGCTTTCTCAATTAGCTATATTCTTTTTGTTTTACCTTGTTACATGGTAGCCATGGTTACTTTATAGTTGATTCTTTTTATACTCCTCCAATAAATAGTTTTCGTAGAAATGTTTTAATATTGGTACCTTTTGTTTCAATCCACACTCATACTTCTGTACTTGTTTATGCTCCTACTTTCTTTTTGTTTTTTTTATTTTATTTTCTTCTTCATATCGACAGTTTTTTAGGATATTCTCATTGCATGCCTAACTTATGATGTTGTTGATGGCGGCAATGGGGGGAATGGTTTTACTGTTCAGATTTTCTTTTCTGAACTTGATGGCGGATGTTAAATTATGTTCATGGAATGTGCGGGGGATACATTTTCAGTTAAACACAGACGGATCCTGACTTATCTTGGTAAATACGGATGTGGTGTTTCTCATTAAATCCCCTCAGAGCATTTAAAACTTAATATGCTTAGGTTTAAATTATTGGGTTTCTTCTTATACTCATCTAAGATGAGAGGTGTGGCCACTTTGATAAGCAAGGGAATGAATTATGAACTACATTCTACTGACACAGACATTTCTGGTCGCTATATCATTTTGGATATATCGATAGATGGGATTCGATATATGTTATAAAACATTGCCACAACTACCTATGATGCCTGATTCCAGAGATTCTCGATTCCACCTTATTCTTTATAAATTCTATTCCTTTTCAGACTCCAAATTGATACACGGTGGGGGCTTATTTGGTAGCATTCTTATCATTGGATAGGAAATTCACTATCCTATCTCATACTCATTTACCTAAATAGGGTATCCCCTATCTTATGAGATGCTTGGGTCTCCTGGATGTGTGGCGGGATAAACACCCTATAGAGCCTGTTTATTTATATTATTCTGCCACTCATAATATGTTCTCTCGTTTGGACTACCTTCTAGTGTCAGAGTCCATGTTCTCTGGGGGGGGGGGGGGGGAGTGTTGGATTCCCACATTGAATACATCATCTTATCGGAACATGCACCCACTCGGATATTGTTGCAAGGGTGCTGTGTGTTAGGTGATGCTAATCAATAGCGTTTCCCAGTCAAATTGGCGATATCCTTAAAATGTGAATCAATGCTCGAATCAGCTTGGATGAATTATTATCATAACAATCTAACCCATCTAGATGATCCAGGATAGTTCTGGCAAACTGAAAAGGTTGTGCTGCGGGGGGGATATAATATATTTCTTTGCTCCATATAAGCAAGATCAATGTAAATTATATTGTGAGGCTCAATCATCCTTAATGGCTGCATATCAAACATTTATAGTCTTTCCCTACATTAGCACATAAAAATAGTTACTGTACCTATAAGGCATAATTTGACCAAGTGATTGCACAACTTGGTTATAAATTTACGTCAGATGGTAAATGTCTTTTCTTTCATCATGGCAAGAAGCCCAGTTTATTGCTTTCTAATGTTCTGAGGGGGGAGAGAGGGAGCTCCTATATTGCTGCCTTACATGAAGATCTAGGTCAAGTTCATTTTACTGGTAAATCTATAATTGCTATTTTACATGACTATTATAGAACTCTTTATTCTCAGGATCCTATTGATACCTCCAAAACCAGGCATGCATCCTCTTTTCTCTTCTTCATATTGTCCCAACTCCCTTCTCAACACAGATTACAAGGTTTTTACTAACATCTTAGTTTATAGAATTAAACTTATCCTTCCTTCTATTATTAATTCTGATAAAAACAGGTTTCTTCTGGGGGCATAGCTCTGTGACAAACATCAGGAAAGTTTTGTCAGTAATCAAACTATTAGAGACTCTCTGCTTTTCTCCAATGTCGTCATTACATTATCAAACCAGCTGCCTCAGCCACTCAAATGTCTAAAGATATTCTGGGCTCTGTGTTAGCACATGCTAAATTGTCTAATTCAGTAACTATATGTGGAATTTATAGTTACTGTTTATGCAACACTGTAGTCTAATTCTGATTTATCTTGGTCTAGAGACATTCAAGGTCTTAGAGATTTTTCTTCATGTCTCCTACACCTTTCCTCCACTTTGAATGCATTACCCTCTGCTGCCCTTCAAGAATCTCATTTTCATATACTGAATAGGATGGTGATGCGGTCAAAATCTTGACTGCTGGGATTCTGGTAGTCAGAATGCCGACACCGGCACTTAGAATACCAGCGCCGGCATGCCAACCATCGGAATCCTGAAGGTAAGTACTGGGGATTATGGGGAGGGTTAGGGGTTAGGCACTAGGGGGTGGGTTAGGGTTAGGCACTAGGGAGAGGGTTATGCTGCAGGTTGGGAGGTTAGGTTAGGATGCGGAAGGGCTAGGTTTAGACATTAGGAGGGAGCTTAGGTTTAGGCACCAGAGAGGGAGGGTTAAGGTTAGGGGTTAGTTTAGGAGTACTTACCTTTAGGTGTCAGCATTGTAACCTGGTCGGGATGCCAGCATCGGGATTCTGACCGCCGGAATTCAGAGCACTGGCATCTGTACCCATTCCAATAGGATGCATGGATCCCCAGTACACAGTACACAGGAGTCATTTTGTTGACTTAGGAACAGGAAAAGGTGTCAAATGTCATCATCCCACAGCTTGACTGTCCCATAACCTGTGCGCATGCAGAAAAATAGCAAGGTTTTGGAATAAAATCTTGGTTTATATTAATAAGGGGTTTAATCTTAGACTATCATTAGATGCTAAAGCTATGCTTTTTGCAGACTTTTCCGCCTGGAATCCTCACTCGCAATTTACCCCATCAATCCCATTTTTTTACAGTTTTAATAGTTTTTGCAAAACAATCTATTCTTCTGTTCTGGATATCTAAGGTCTCTCCGACATTGACATTGGTAAAATTCTAGCTACGGCGAGTAGCTACTCTTGATATTAGATCTGGGGTTAGACATATCGCTTCTATGTCTCATTCCTTATCCTTTCCTCCAAAGACTTTCTTCAACTACTACAAGTTGTGTCTCCCATATCCAAAATGCTTGGAACCAGGGTTATTTTTGGTATCGGAA
This sequence comes from Taudactylus pleione, assembly GCA_031769625.1. Lineage (NCBI taxonomy): Eukaryota > Metazoa > Chordata > Amphibia > Anura > Myobatrachidae > Taudactylus > Taudactylus pleione. Next base: position 5,504,826 of record JAUIMM010000255.1, on the reverse strand, counting down.
AATTCCGTATTTTGGAATATTTGCATACCATAATAAAATATCTTGGGAATGGGACCTAAATCTAAGCACAGATTGCATTTATGTATTTATTTACACAGCCTGCAGGTAATGTTATACAGTATTGTCAACAATTTTGTGGCTCAAACAAAGTTTGTGTACATACATGAAATTCATTTATGTTTCATATACACCTTATACACAGAGCCTGAAGGTAATTTCATACAAAGTAATTGCATACAATAATTTTTATACTTTTGTGCCTTAAACAAAGACTTCACTATCTCATTCATGCTAAAAAAAAAATCTGTATTTTGGAATATTCTGTATTTCATAATATTTGGATATGGGAGACTCAAACTGTACTAGCATTATAGATCTGGATGTTGTTTTACTAATTTCTGGCTATCTTATTTTAGTTTGTTTTATTCTAATCTCTCTGCTTTTAGTTTCCTTCCTTTTTTTCTCTGTCTGATTTGTTTTTTTATGTTTTCTACTTTTTATCATCATTGTGCTATTTGTCATGTTTTATTTTATTGTCCCCCAACTGAACTTTATCGTTTGTTGATATGCATATTTGTATTTAAGAATGTAAGAATATGTACACACATATTCCTTTCTTGTTCGCACAGTATAATACTGAGTATTGTTTGCCTTGTATACAATAAAATAGATTTTTTAAAAAAAAGTCATAAAAAAATTTACTGACCTCAGTATAAAGAGGATGGGTAGCAAAATTATGCTTAAAATACTAGCCCTTTGTAACTGCTTGGGGTCAATCTGCTATTAAAGATGTGTCCAGGCACAGTCATACAAAAGTATGTACATTTTAGGTTTTACTCCTGTTTATTGTAAAAAAAACTGTTTGCAATAATGTTACTGTATGTCCTTTTTTATCTTTATTGTAATATACATTAGAATTGTGACTTTCTTTGTAATATTAAAATCAATAATGTTCTGGCTTTTTATTCTTCAATAATTAATGTGCCAGGTCAGCTTTTTTATAGTGCTTCATTTAAGGCAAATCATTTTCTAGTTAACAGCCTGCCATCTTCATGCCTTCAGCTTCAGTATGTCAGATAAAGCATGCAGTTGTAACAGGAGTTTTAAAATAATCTTTCATCTCCCCAAAGTTACAGTAATTCCATAATCTATACCTAATCTTTCATTTCTGCCTGACTGCACTTTCCACACATCAAGAATAGTCTGTTTTAAAAGTTTATTTGCAAATGTGAGCCAGCAACATCCCCCTCCATTAACTAGCTTGCTGAACAAATTGTTGAAACACTCCCTCCACCTGTACCAGCTAACCTTACAGATTTGCATCATTTGAAAGGTCTGCACACACAGGTTTGGCTTGCCATCCTCAAGCCTGCATCTTAAGCAAGTCAGATAAAGCATGGAATTGTAACTGGAGTTTGAACGGGCTTTAGAAATGATACTACTCCAACTTCTCCTGGTAATTCTACACATCATTGCATAACATTATGTGTTATCACTTTTTTTGCAATTTGTCCAACATTATTCTGTTGATACAATGTACTTCTTTCTGCAATATGCTACCTGCTTTTCATATTTATCCTGTTAGGATCTGCGGTTAGCAGATCATCTTGGTGGCAGTTCCCAGCAATAGTTGTGACTGGGACACTGCATCATGTCCTGTCCTTGTTCCAGCTGTTGCAGGCAGCTGGAAATCCTGTCTTGTCTGTGTACAGCTCATAGCCTGTCACTCCTGCCTGTCTGTAAGCAGATCTCAGGTGCACACTAGTTAATCATCTGTCTGTGTGCAGAGCTCAGGTGCACACTAGCCTGTATTTAGGAAAAGCTCTCTGCAGGAAATGGCTCTGATTGGACCCTGCATCTCTTAAGTTACAGCCAGCCCTGCACTTAGTGCCAGTTATACTGTCTGACTACTAGCTCTGTTCACAGTTACCTGAGTTCCTTCCAGTCTACAAAATTCAACTGTTCTTGTATCATGATCCTGTCAGTATTCAGCCCTGCTGTATTATTACCACAGTTCTGTCTGGTCATGTCAATCTGCATTCAGCTAATGTTACCTGCAGTGTTCTCCACCTAGATGCTTCCAGTTTGTGTTCCTGCCACGTCTGAGTACACCTGTCTACTGTTTGGTTCCTGAACCTTGGCCTGGAAGACAGCATCTAGCCATGTCAGTTAATTTCCAGCTATTCTGCCAGCAGTGTTCTCCACCTGGCTGCCTCAAGTTTGTTTCCTGCCATGTATGAGTACTCCTGTATGTCGTCTGGTTCCTGCATTCTGGTCTGCTAGGCCTCGAACTGTGGGCCTGATTCAGACCCGGTCGCAAGCGCTGAGCGCTCGCAACCGGGTTGATGGTGGCCCAGAACGCATGTGCACGACAGAGCCGGCTCCATCGTGCGCATACGCGAGACCCGGATAGCAACGAGCAATCCGTCACTCCGGGTCTCGCACCAAAGGGGGCATGCTGTTGATGTTGAGTGACAGCATGCCCCCTTTGGTGGGCGGGCCGGGGAGGGTGGCTGCCCAGATGGAGGTGTTCCCATGAGAACACCTACCGTTTGGGGGCGGCCCCACTGACATCACAAGTGAGGTTAGTGGGAGAGCTTTCGGCTCTGTTTGAGCCGAAAGCTCTCTGGGGCTTGCGGCCACGAGACCCTGCCACAAGGGTCTCGTCGCAAGCCCGATGGTCGCGATGGTCTTGACCATCGCGACCATCATCCTTGCCGCTCGCATTAGCTGTCGGTGACAACTCACAGCAATGCGAGCGGCCGAGAGGCCGCTCCATAAAAAAAAAAATGCCCTGATTCAGATCGAGCGTCCGGCTCTGAATTAGGGCCTGTGTTAGTACTATCATGGCTCAGTAGCCGTACAATGGCTGTTTCAGTCGTCGCATCATGACTCCTAGGCCGTACCCTTGCCAAGTATATCACAGCTCTCAAAGCTGCACCTCAGCCACTAGGCTGCACCCTTGCCGAGTATATCACAGCTCTCAAAGTTGCATCTAAGTCGCATCACGGCCTGTTAGGCTGCACTGAACTCTGTCTATACTATCACTAGCCACACCCCGGCTGTCTAAGCCACATCACGGCTCACAAGGCCGCATCAAACTCTGTCCATACCTTGGCAGCTCAGTAGTCACACCTCAGATGTTACAGTTGCTCACAGCGCTCAAGGCCACTCTGTTCAAGTCTTTTTTCTGACTACTTGGCCACATCATAGTCTGGAACCATCTCGGCTCGTCAGCCACACCACAACCTACTAGCCGCGCCTTGAACTGTGTCTAAACTCCTGCCAGTATCCTTGCCACATCATTGTGCCTTGTCTGTTTCTTGTTAGTCCAGCCTTGTCCATACTCTAGTCCTGTCTGTCTAGTCTTTGCCAGTCCAGTCTAGTCTGCCTTGTCCTTGCCAGATTCTTGCCTATCTTGTCTTGTCTTAAATCCTGCATACCTCAAATTTCCTCTGAGACTACCTCCCTCCAGTTTCAGTGCATGTACTTGTGTTCTTGTACATCTCTTCCTTTGAAGAATGCTTCCCTCCTGTACCTTGTAAAAACCCTTCATGTATTTGAAAGTTTCTATCATGTCCCCCCTTTCCCTTCTCTGACTCCAAACTATACATATTAAGATCTTTTAGTCTTTCCAGATAATTTCTATTCTGTAAGTTATGCACCAGTTTAGTTGCCCTTCTTTGTACCCTCTCTAATGTGTCTATATCCTTCTGGAGATATGGCCTCCAGAACTGAACACAGTATTCTAGATGAGGCCGTACCAAGGACCTATACAGTGGCATTATCACTTCTTTTTTACTGCTACTGATTCCTATCCCTATGTAACCAAGCATCTGACTTGCCTTCCTCAATGCTTTGGTGCATTGCTTGCCTGCCTGTCTGAAATGGTGACTCCTAAATCCCTTTCCTCCTCTGGTTTTTCCAATATAGTCCTTGATACTATAGTTAGCCTTTAGGATATTGAGACCCAAGCGCATGATTTTGTATTTTTTGGCATTAAACTGTAGTTGCCATGTTCTTGCCCATTCCTCTAGTCTACCCAGATCCTCAGTCATTTGTTTTACCCCTCCGGGTGTGTCTAACCTGTTGCATACTTTTGTGTCATCTGCAAAAAAGCATACCTTCCCTTCAATACCATTTGCAATATCATCAACATAGATATTAAAAAGTGCTGGGCCAAGTACAAATCCCTGAGTACTCCACTGGTAACATTTCCCTCCCGTGAATACACTCCATTTACTACAAGTCTCTGTTTCATATCCTGCAACCAAGATCTTATCCATTCAACAGTCATAGATTCCAATCCAAAGCTTTCCAGTAAGTTTATCATTCTGCGATGCGGGATCATATCAAAAGCCTTTCTAAAGTCTAGATAAGCTACATCTACGGCCCCCCCTTGATCTATTACTTTTGCACCCAGTCACAAAAGTCAATAAGATTTGTTTGGCATGATCTCCCCTGAGTAAATCCATGCTGTTTGGGAGACCGACCGCAGGGATACCGAAAGTAAGTAGCAGCGTTGTGGTGAGGGTTAGTTTTAGGGTTAGGCACTAGTGGAGGGATAGGGTTAGGTACTAAGGCGGGGGTTTAGGTTTAGGCTGTGGGGAGGGGAAGGTTAGGGTCAGGCACCAGAGAGGGAGGGTTAGGGTTTGCAGAGGGGGAGGGTTGGCATACCGACCACTAAGTGTCGATATGCTAACCCTGCCGGGATGCCAGCATCGGGATTCTGATTGCCGGGATTCCGAGTGCCGGCATCCTGTACCCAACCCGTTCTATGTATTGCTTTTCTCACACATTATAACATACGTAGTGCGATCAAGATGGCTGCTTCGTCTGGTACCCTTGTGGGTTGGATGAACAATACATGGATCTGATGATTTGTAAGGATCCTGCATCTAGCTTTAGTATTCTGTAGTTTCCCCATTATATGTCATCTCTTCCAGTTATTGCCCATTCCACCCATTGTAACCTATGTAGTGCACCCAAGATAGTTGCCTTGCTTGGTACATTCATGGGTAGGGTAAATAATTATTGACATTTATTAAAATGGCTGCATCAACCTGTATTATGTTTATTGGTTTCTGCAAAATCTAAACCTCTGAATTATGATCATGATTTCTGTTTAGCGTATAAAATTATTATTATTATTATTATTATTGTAACTATGATTCACTAAGGTTCAGATTGCATTATGAGATAAGTCAGGGAGTTACTGAAGACTTTTTCAAACTGTCAGCTTTGGAAGTTTGTGGTTTTTGTTTAGCTTAACCTTTTCACACCCACTCATCAGACATGCTGAAGTGAATATTAACACCACAGTATAAAATATCCCATAAATCTCATGGACAACTTTGAAGGTCCAGAGTACACAAAATGCATTGGTACTCATAATTTTTAAGTTACGCCTTGTGAACATACTGAGTTAATTAAGTATTGTATAAATCTGTAATGTAATTACATGTCGGGAATGGGATTGAAATATCGCCGGTTCAAATCCCTACAGTAGATGCCCAACAGGAGGAGATCCTGACTGGGGTAGGTAAGTATATTACTAACCCTCCCCTGTCCCCCACCTAACCCTAACCCTTCCTTAGTGGTGCCTAACCCTTACCTCCCCCCTTAGTGCCTAACCCTAACCTCCCCCTCCTCGTACCCCAAAACTAACCCTCCCGAGGGGGTGCCCAAACCTAACCTCGCCTCGGTGGTGCCTAACCCTAACCTTCCCTCCAAGGGGTGCCTAACCATAATCCCCCTCCAAACCTAATGCTAACCCCGCTAGACTCCCTAGTACTAACCCTCCACCCCCGCGGCAAACGCTAAGGGCGCCCCAGACTTAGCTTTGTTCGGGCTGGCGTCCTTGGCATTCCGGCGTCAAGATTAACATAGACATCGGTATTTCGACACCTCTGTTACATCCCTTTCCGGGATTCCGCTGTCAGCATTGAGACCTGCGGCCATGCGGCCGCCGATCTCATTATTATTATTATTATTAAAAAAAATTTATAGGGCACCACGAGGTCTGCAGCGCTGTACATACAGTAAAGGGTACACAGAACATTACATTACAATACAGTAACCAACTTATAAACAGAGCACAAGTAACAATTAGCAACACAATTCTCCATACACAATACAGCTGGGAAAGTGAAGGCTGTCATAGAAGTGCTAGAGAAGAAGACTGTGAGACAGTGGGGAGGAGGACCCTGCTCCTAGGAGCTTACAAACTAGGGGAGAGTGGAGACAGACAGATGACATAAGGCATGAGTGTGTAGCGGGGGACCTGAGTGCAGGTAGTAGGTGAGGTACAGATGGCTGAGGCAGGAGGGACAGAGACTTGGTGACGGTTATGTGGTGCAAGGGTATGCTTTGATGAACAGGTGGGTTTTCAGTGCACGTTTGAAGCTCTGCAAGGTCGGGGAGAGCCTAATCGACCGAGGGAGCTCATTCCACTTAAGGGGGGCTGCACAAGCAAAATCTTGGATACGAGCATGAGATGAAGTAACCAGGGTGGAGGAAAGGTAACAGTCATTGGCAGACCGGAGTGAGTGGGAGGGAGTATGTAAGGAGATGAGGTTGGAGATGTAGGGAGCAGTAGAGTTAGAGAGGACCTTGTATGGGAAGGTAAGGAGTTTGAAGAGGATTCTGTAGTGGAATGGGAGCCAGTGCAGGTTTTGGCAGAGGGGAGCAGCAGAAGTGGAACGGCGGGAGAGGAAGATAAGTCTAGCTGCAGCATTGAGAACAGACTGGAGGGGAGCAAGATGGCAATGTGGGAGGCCAGTAAGGTGAAGGTTGCAGTAGTCAAGCCGAGAAATGATTAGTGAATGAATAATCAGTTTGGTAGCATTCTGGAAGAGGAAAGGACTAATACGAGCGATGTTGCATAGCTGGAACTGACAGGGCTGAGCCAGAGATTGAATGTGGGGTGTGAAGGAGAGGGTGGAGTCAAGGGTGACACCCAAGCAGCGAAGTTGGGGGATAGGGGAGATGATTGTGTTGTCAACAGTGATAGCGAGATTGGTTGGAGTGGAGACTCTATTAGGGGGAAAGATGATGAGTTGTCCATGTTGAGCTTCAGAAAGCACTCGAACATCCAGGAAGAGATGGCTGAGAGAGGACAGAAGGGGAGAGTTCAGGAGAGGAGAGGTATAGTTGCGTGTCATCAGCATAGAGGTGGTATTGGAGGCCAAAGGAGCTTATGAGTTCTCCTAGTTTAGAAGTACAGGGAGAAGAGCAGTGGGCCCAGGACAGAACCCTGCGGGACATCAACGGGAAGGTGGGGAGGTGTAGCCAGAGGCAGATACAAAAAAGGATCGGTTGGTGAGGTAAGAAGTGAACCAGGCATGGACGGTGTTAGAGATGCCAAAGGTCTGAAGGGTGCGAAGGAGGAGAGTATGATCCATGGTGTCGAAGGTTGCAGAGAGGTCCAGGAGGATGAGCAGAGAGAAGTGGCCCCTGGATTTGACTGCAAGCAGGTCATTGGTGACTTTGGCCAGGGAAGTTGCAGTGGAGTGACGTTGGCGAAAGCCAGATTGGAGAGGATCAAGGATGGAGTTGTCAGAGAGATAGCTGGTGATGCGGCTGTAGACAAGCCGCTCAAGTAGTTTGGAGGAAAAAGGGAGAAGAGAAATGGGGCGGTAATTGGCAGGTGAGGACAGGTTGAGGTTGTTTTTTTTAAGAATAGGTATGACAAGACCATGTTTGAATGATAAGGGAAAGATGCCGATGGAGAGAGACAAGTTGAAAAGGTGAGCAAGGTGGGAGCAGGCTGTGGAGGAGAGGGAGCGTCGAAGGCGAGAAGGGAGGGGATCAAGGGGGCAGGTGGAAGGGGGAGAGGACAAGATGAGGGAGTCAACCTCATCACCCGTGGTTGGGCTGAAGGAGCACAAGATGGGGTGGCCGGGAGGTGCGGATGGTGGGGGAGGTGGGGTTGCAGCAGGGAGATTGGAAGATATACTGTAACAAATTGCCTCAATTTTGGAAGAGAAAAAGGAGGCAAAGTCAACTACAGTGAGGGAGGACCACTTCACATTTATTTTGTATATAAATACTGCATTAAAGAGGAAGAGAAGAGATATTTAGACACGCTGGGACTGTTGGATTGAGGTATATCTGTCAATTGACGTTAATTGGAATTGACGTTGGTTAGAAGTAGTACACAAATGGGGCAATTTTTTGTTGTACTATTTATATGTGGTTAATACAAAAGGTTATATGCTCAGTTGATAATCATTTATTTTATATGGCTTTGTTTCTACCATTTTATTTCTCTAATATACAGTATTCTATTAACACAGAAGACCTCATTAAAGTCCACCTACTGTATATCTCTGTTTACACAACAAATCCAAGTAAGGGGCCTGAACACCCCATTCACATAGGCATTTACCTTGTTTTTCTTTTTTTTATAGCTAAATATCTTAATTTTTTACCCAGTATTATCTATGGTCATTCTGCGTTTTTATCCAATTTTTCTTCATTTGGCTCCTCTACATAGAAAATAATAGAAAGGGAAAGGCAGAGATTAAAACTAGATTTAAAATGTTAGCATTCTGTATACATTACCCTTCCAATGGGAGGGGCTGGTTGTCTGAAGAATTGTATTTGTTAATAACTGTAAGTTGCATTTAAGCTTTTGCTCCATCTGTATAATTGATGGATCGATTTTTGAAAACTGCGTGATAGATCCACTTGGAAGGAGATTTCCACATTCAGAGTAGGGTTGACACCTGTTAAATTTTGACCTGCATTGATTTCTGAATACTGTTATGGATTTCAGTGATCTTGAAAGGCAGATACTTAAACATGATGCAGTTTTGATAAAAGTGAGATAATTGGCTATAGAGGTACAAATGAGAACAAATCAATGGTGAGAAGATACACTATACTTGGTACTTATTCTCACTATCATGTGTGACACTTACTGGTTCCTGCATGCCTGCAGCTCTATGTATTTTTGGACAGACATATATCTGGGCAGGCCCTAGGCAGTTGAAGGTCCAGCAATGCATCACAGCATGAAAGTGTCATCTTGAGTATCGCTGATTCCCTGGAAATCTGTAGCACTAAGCACTGTGTATAGGACAAAAAAACCAGAGTAGACACTTTTGCATTCGTGCAAGTCGCAGCGCCGACCGAGTGTATGGGGTGGACCCCAAGAGTCATGCACAAGTCCTCAGCTTCTAGGGACTGTATCAGCAGCAGCCCCTACAAGCCCATTATGGTTGGCAGGAGAATTTGTGCATGCAACCCCCCCTTCTCCCCCGCTGTTTCTAGGCACTGCATCGTCTGCAGCTTTTAGAAGCATTAGAGCTGGCAGAGAGGGTGTGCATTGCACATGAGCCGCTGGGTCATAAGCGTAACTTACAGTAGGTGTGGATGCTACAAGGCCCAGTCTGCCTCTGGGGCCTGGCCCTACCCCTACACCCAGTTACATTGCCAGGCACGCACTCACCTCCTGATCCCCATGGGTGACCTCTTCTTTCTTAGCAGTGTGCTGCTGCTCTGCAGGCACATCTGCCTTCCCAGGTCGTTCCGTATCTCTTCACTAATGCCTCTTCCTAGCATCAGTCAGTGAGGAGAGACGGAGCCAGCTGGGAGAGCAAATGTGTCTGCAGCAGCACACTGCTAATGGAAAAGACGTCCACAGGGATTAGGAGGTGAGCAGCAAGAACGGAGGCAACATGAAAATTTTGCTATGGGGCCTCACTAGGTCTAGTTACACCCCTGTTGTCACTTATTAGTGGTGTTTACCACTGGCTTCAACAGTAATACCCCTTTTACACCAAAGCAAAAACCTGGGTTTTTGCAGGGTCTACCCGGGTTGCAGCTCAGTGTAAAAGGGTCCCTGAAAAATAACCTGGGTCAAGTGACCCTGCAATCCAACCCAGGTAGCTTCCAGGGTTGGACCCAGGATGGATCCAGGTAATGGTGCAGTGTAAACGGTGCAACCCAGGTTATCTGACCTGGATCATGCCTAAAATGAGCGGATTGGTGGTTGTGGAGCATTCACCTCCCACTTTTTATGACCTCACAGGTTTAGCAGGGCAGACCTGAGTTCAGTGTGAACAGGGCTGACCTGGGAGTAGCCCAGATCAAAGGTGCAGTGTAAATGGGTCTGACCTGGGTCTGACCAGGGTTGGAACCATGTCCAAAAACCCAGGTCCGACCTGGGTTTTTGGTGGAAAAGAGGTATTAGGAAGTCTCAAAGTCAAGGTAAAACAGAGAGCAGAATCCTGTGTCTCTATTGTGCGTGTGTGTTAGATTGGATTCCCAGGTGGAGTCTCTTGGAGGTGACGTGGAGATGTATCCACTGGTGGTCTGTTTAGGACACACCGTGGGACATGGATCCGGTCTGGTATTTTTATTTAGTACACACAAAAAACAATATAGTTTTTTTTTTAAGAGGGGCCCAAAAGCAACTTTTCGCACAGGGCTCTACATGTTCTAGAACCAACCCTGTACTCCTGGGTCGGCACCTTTCACACTGCACCCATGTTTGCCCTGGAAACTGTGTGATTCATCAGAAGTGGATATTACAGACTGCTCAGTTACTGCAACCCGGATTGAATAATCTAGGTTGCAACTTTCACACTAAAAACTGACCTGCTTTTCTCCTGCATTATCCTGTGTCAGAGGCTTGGTGTGAAAGGGGTATTTCCATCCTACTTACTGCCATACAATAGGGGTAGTCCTAACAGTGATGTTGGGCGTGGCTTGTTTGACGGCAGACATGGTGACATCACATCACGCGCTGGTCTTGGTGCCTGGAAACGTTACCAGGAGTCTGATTGGTTGCATGAGATACTGCGGCTATAAAAGGAGTCAGCTCTGTGTTTTCTGGAGACACTGACATTAATGCTGATTTGACGGCTGAGTGATCATGTTTATTGCTGTTTTCCTTGATGTATGTGAGCTTTTTATTATATTAAAGTGCTGTTTACATTATGCTCATTTGCCCGCTCTCCCATTTCTTTGCGCATATATATTATATATAGATATATACAGCTGGTGCATTTATTTCCATACATAGAAACTGCAGGACACTGCGTGCCAGGCTAGTGGGTGTATCTTTAAATTACAGCTGCCTGTAACATGCTGTGTGGGGGAGATTCTATTTTGTGGAAACTGTTGAAGCTGATTCCCTCTGGTCATCCATGATAACGGTAAATAGGAATCTCCCACCTAATGAACATCACCACTTTACTGCTTTTCTGTGTAATAATCAGTTTTTTATTAGTATTTATATGCTGCAACATATGCTGGACTGCAGTAAATTAGTTTCTACTGCTCACTGTCATAATCCCTGCTGCTCCTTACACAGCTGCATCAATGGTACATTTGAGACCTTTCAATAATAACTCACTGTAGCCTGAATATAACCCCTCTATTGACTTGCATTTCTTTATATTAATTCACTGCTAGCAAAAGTGACCTGTTATTACTTATTATCAGTTGTATTTATTGGTAGAACCTATTAAGTTATAATAAGTGTCAGTGGATTTGTAATGGATGTTAATCCACACGATGAAGTTTATTAACCAGCAGGAACAGGTGCAGGATAACACACAGTTAATGTAGGTGCACAGGTATGAACAAATAACAGACGCAGGCAGGCATATGCATGGTTAAGGGAGGGTAACAATGGTGGGACACTTATACCCCTTTTACACTAGCAGAATGTGCACGTGAACACACAGCAACCCGGGTTACTGTTTAGTGTGAAAGGGTCGGGTTGAAGTAAGTTGGGTCGAGTGATCCAGTATTTCAACCCTGGTCATGAGAAGGGTTGAACGTGTGTTCAACCCTGATCATGATGCAGTGTGAACGGGTAACCTGGGTCGATGCTACCCAGGTCTCGTTCTCTGCATAGGAAAAGCCGGCGCCTGGAGATGAGATCATCTCTAAACGCCGTCTCATCACGTGACGCCGATGGCGTCATCGACCCAGCATTAGTGCCGAACTGGGCCACCTGTCTGTATAAGGTCTCAGCTGGGACTCACCCAGGTGCAGATGGAAAAGAAGTAATATTGATATACACTCAGTTGTGCCAGTGGCTTATACACTACAAGTGATGATTAAGGGCAACACTTATCAATTGTTTTAGACGTGATAATTATAGTTTCTTATTACGGACCCAGTTTCAAGATACTCCAATTTTTTTAACCACTGTCTGTTTGTGAAGTTCAGCACTCACTTGAGCCTGTGTGACATGGCTCTGACACAGAGTTAATAAAAAAAAAACACCTGATTTGTCTACATAAATGATTACACTCCCCAGTATCTCTCCACACACTATTAAGTATCTGCCATCACTTAAGGGTTTTTCAGGAGCTTTTCACTCCAAATAGAAAATCTTAAGTCCTCCCTACAACTACAGATGTGTCCTCATACAGCTAGCCTCATTACCACATGCAGTGCAACTTGCATGACGTGAGCAAGCAGCCAGGTCCCGCGCTACTCTGCTAGCGATGGCCGTTTTTTCTTTGCCAAAAATGCACCTTATACTCCTTTTACACCGGAGCTAAAACCCGGGTTATTGCAGGGTTAACCCGGGCAGCTCCCTGGTGTAAAAGGGGAGAGTATTGGATCGTCGTGTCGAGTGACCCGGCAATCCAACCCAGGTAAATAGCAGGGTTTAACACGGGCGTAGCCCGTGAAACCCTGCTGTGAGAACAGCGCTTTCTGGGTCACGATGACCTGGAGTGCCCTGCTAGCCGGCCGATTGGTCCGGCTTCAGTGGCGCTTGGAGATGACGTCATCTCCAAGCATCCACTTTCACACCGGGAAAGCTGTGTCTATGCAGACCCGAATGCGGTGTGAGCGGCGCCGACTCGGGAATATTCCGAGTCGACGCCGGCTAAATTCCGGGTCTGATCCAGATAAGAACTATGTTCCAACTCCGGGTCAGACCCTGAATTTTGGTGGAAAAGGGGTATAAGTTGCAATGCAACAGCAGACTGTGCTAAATAATTTGATATGTGACACTTGTATATTTGTATACAGAGTGTGTAAATGAAGCACAAAGGAACTTGGAATGAAAAACACTGCGGTCACTACATTGTAGCACCTATTATACAGATTCAGAGACCCAGTTGCACACATATATACAAGTGTCGCATATCACATTAATCAGCACAGTCTGCTGGTGCATTGTATTGCAACTTTGACGCATTACAGCAAAAACAGATGCAAAAAAAGACACCCGGTGCTAGCAAAGTCTCACAGGACCTGGCGCGCCGAGATGGACTTTTTAGCGCGACTGCAATAAATATGTGTAAGGACACTTCTGTATAATTAAGTCCCAGTTATCATTACCCAAATAACCTGTAGTACATATGTAGCATAGATAAGGTGAATTCTCAGGCAAAATAGATCCAATTAAAATCCCAGAGACCAATCTTGTTAAATGAACTTTAATATGAGAAAGATACTCACAATGCCTAAAGTATATACAAAATTAAGTAATACGAATTACGAATTACAAAGAAAGATAGTCTTAGGCAAATAATTTTCTTATAAACAAAGGAAAATCTGAACAGAACAATCTCACTTACATAAATCTGTTTGTGGGGATGCGCAAGAAGATGGAGCATTACTGTCAAATTGGCTCCCAAGAATTGTGCAAAGTTTAAGAGTTCTATATGGTATTTTATGCCTGCCTTCTGCTGGCTTGTTGGATAGTGCAGACGCTAATTATTTTTTATGGTCCTTTGTCCAGAGCATGGTGACACTCCCCAGGTCATTTTGGTGAGCAGAGCAAGCTCGGATTGTCTAAGACCCCATAATTTTACCATTATCTCCCTGTTGGATCGTTGCTGACAAGTTGTCCCCTTCACCTTGCATTCTTCTCAGACAAATAATTAACCCTGCAGCTGGACTCATCAATGGCCATTTGCAGGTCACCATGATTGTAAGTAAAAGAAATACACTTAATAAACACAAAGGGTTACAATTTGCCTAATAATTTGTGATCCATAACATAATCACATTTCTTATTGCCACTCATCGTGGCACTAAGAAGGTATATCGCACTGATGTAGCAAATATAACATCCAGGGACAGGGGCACCGATAAGAGCACGTTCCCGCTATGTGTAAAAGTAAAGTGATCACTGAACAGCTCAGGTTACATTTCTGGACTCCAGCACGCTGCTATGCATGTGTGGTCTGCTGACAATGCATGTGTGGGAAGGGAGTGATGAGAAGGTATCCAGAGGATCCCTCTCTGTGGGGGGGGTATATTTCTATAATAAAAGACTTCCCCATTCGGTGTGTGTGTATTGTATTTTGTTTAATTTTTTTTTATAAGTGCACTACAGGTTTCTGCAGTGCCTTAATGTGCCTTGTGGTTTCACAAGTGCCATCATGCTGCAGCAGTCTTGCTGGGACACAAAGGACATATGTAAAAAATAATATTAAATCTTTATTTACCTATTACATCTACACACAAGGCCCAGGGATGCAGAGGTGAACACTGGGCTTTCCAGTTTGGGGCTGGTTATGGCAAGGGTACCCCACACTGTTCTCCTGCTATGGCATTGGCTTCACAGCTGGTTCAGCCTAGTGCTATATATTGGAAAATAGGGGGAACCCCCCACCATTTTCCAATACCAGTCTAGGCTCAGAGGCCTGAGATTGGTTATGAATTTGGGGGAGGGAGGGACACCCCAGATTTTTTTCCCCTGATTTTAACATTTTTAAACATTGTAAGCAATTAAAGCCTGCACAGATCATAGTAAACTTCACCCAAACTCACCTGCCACAGGAAGGTCTATCGTTTGGTGGGGTTGCCATCGTTTTAGGGTGAGTTTTTGGGTGCCTTACAAGCTGAAATCTGCAGTTTTTAAAGTTGTCTATGTAAAATAATTGATTGTTGGTCTGATGTTCTAAAGTGTTCTAAAGTATAAAATTGGTGAAAGACGTATGTGTGGTAGTTTTTCCATCGGTTTTGCCTTTAGTAAATGGGCAGAATGGAAAAACAACCAAAAAACAAACTTTAGTCCTTTTGGAGAAAAGCGTTATATAAATAAAAGTATTATTATTATTATTATTATTATTAATAATAATAAAAGCATAGTGTGCATCTCTGAATCAGGCCCTGTGGGAGCTGTTTTTGCTATAAAAAATGAGGGATTGCAGCAGGTATCTCCGATGCTTAATTTTTGCTAAATATTTTTTGATAAATGTAGCATAACCCTGGTTATGAACATGTCCTCTTCATAGGCTGCATCTATTCCTGTATATTGTGTAGAAAAATATGTCTTTCAAATTGTATGGCAGATGGTTGGGAGGTAATTGACTGACTAGTATTTACTTATAGCCCATAGGCCCTCAATGTACAAGTTAATATCTGTGGTTTTCTGGCTTGGAAAAAGACTGGGGTCTGTTTATAACACCACATGGGGGTCAGGCTAACAGGCCAAGAAGGGACATCCAGGTCAGCAAAGTGTCGAACCTTCTTAGCCAGCTGTAAAAGTTGTCCAGGTCTGTTGACACAAGCCTGGTCTCCACACTTCAAACAGGATGAAGTGAGTAATTACATAACCTCTGCTCATGTGACCAGGAGACCCTGTGTTAAAATCACCTAAACAATTAATTCTGATCTGGGAAGGATTAAAACTATCCCAAGGGGGGAAGTGACCAAGAGCTGCCTGAAAGGGGGCATAAAAATGTGTTTGAAATGAAACAGCGTGCATTACTTATGACGAGGCGAAGACACACCAGAGTGCGAATATATCTTTAGGAAGAGACCTCACTTCCGCCATTGTTTTTCCTTGTCCAGGTGATCCAAACCGTGTTTCTCCCTATTTTATTATTTTATTTCTTGAAATTGTGAGTAACTGGTGTGACCTTTTAAAATTATTGTCATCTTTGTAACTTTTTTGTAACATAAACTTTGAATATATTCTTGGAATTAAATACTTAAAATTCTAGTTCTGGTTCTGTTTTCTTATACCCAAAGCCTATTTTACTAACTATTCATAATTCTGTGTGCAGGTAAGGGCAAAGGCTTACCTTGTGTTGTAGCATTAAAGTGCCAGTGACTGTGTTTGAGTAACCACACATGCTGTGGTAACCAGTACAGTCACGGGCGGTGATTCTCAGAGTGTCGTATCTGCAGGGTCGGCCCGCAGGACCATGACAATAAATATGCCCCAAAATGGAAAGTGCAGTGTATGTAATACTTCAGATATATATACAGAGCTAACGATCACAGTAAGCCATTAGATGCGGCAGCAGGGCCACCCCTATTAGTTGAATGCTTTTCCCTAGATGTGGGCACCATTCCACAATCTAGGTCCCCTGCTCGGTGGAGCATCAGAGTCCAGGAGTCTTGGGAAATAGTATTAGAACCTAGCATTGGTCATGTGCGTATATGTACACATTGATATCCTTACTGGCTAGATAGTGTATGTTGTACAGTATTAATAATTAATCACTATAGATGGTCTGTAGTATAAAGTAGGGGAGAGAGTCTAAAAAACTTTCTGTATACTAATCTCATATAAATGACATAAGTGGTCATTAAAAGGTTAACCATCCGCTGATAAATATACACACATAGTGTATGAACCAGGGCTACCTTTCTGAAAAAATAGGTTCAGGAACTGGTTGTGGAGCTACTGAGTGTGGAGCTACAAAAAACAATATATAAATATATATATATATATATATATATATATATATAATATATATAGATAGATAGATAGATAGAT
This sequence comes from Taudactylus pleione, assembly GCA_031769625.1. Lineage (NCBI taxonomy): Eukaryota > Metazoa > Chordata > Amphibia > Anura > Myobatrachidae > Taudactylus > Taudactylus pleione. The sequence continues at coordinate 5,488,109 of JAUIMM010000255.1, read as the reverse complement.
AGAGAGGTGACCACACTCACGTCTTAGAAAATCATGATGAATGAACAGTATATACCTTCACAATTGCTGTATTTTATCCATTTTTGAATAAAGATTGTCATTTAAGAAGACTGGTGAGTGCACCCCATTTTTTTCATTATATATATATATATATGTGTGTGTGTGTGTGTGTGTGTATATACAGTATATAGTATTTAGAAAAAAAGGCACTCATAAGGGATGTTAAAATAAAACTTATCTTAAAGAAAATAATTTTCCCAGGACATTACGTCATAGTTAATGAGAAGTTCAGGAACTGAGGGCCTGATTCAGAGGCGCTCGCGAAAAAGCGAGATCTCGCTCTGAATCAGGACGGGCGCAGGTTTTTTCAGTTGCGGCCTCTCGGCCGCTCACATAGCTGTGGGTTACCACCCACAGCTATAGCGAGCGGCCATGATGACGGTCACGATGGTCAAGAATATCGCGACCATCGGGCTTGCGACGAGACCCTTGTGGTAGGGTCTCCTGGCCGCAAGCCCCAGAGAGCTTCTGGCTCAAACAGAGCCGGAAGCTCTGTCACTGGGAGAAAGCTTCCGGCTCTGGCAAACGGCAGGCGTTCGCATGGGAACGCCTCCGTTTGTGAAGCCACCCCCCGCCACGCCTACAAAATGGGGCGAGTTGTCGATCAACATCGACAGCCGTCCGTTTTGCAGTGAGTCCCGGAGTGAGCACTTTTTGCGCTCGCTCCGGGGCTCGCGCACGCGCAGTGCACATGCCGCACTTGTGCACTGGGCCACCATCGACCCGCTTGCGAGCGCAATGCGCTTGTGAGCGGGTCTGAATCAGGCCCTGAGTTCCTGCTTGTTCTTGTTGAAAAATAGCACTAGTATAAACTAAATGTGCATGAAAATCCCGATGCCGGAAGCCCGATGAGTGAACATCCTGACAGGGGCAGGTAAGTATTCTATTCCTCCCCTCCCTAACACTCCCTTATTGGTGCTTAACCCTAACCTCCCTGGTGGGTGCCTAACCCTAACCTGCCCCCGGTGGTGCCTAACCCTAACCCCCTTTCCAGCACCCTAAACCTAACCTTCTCGGGGGCGGAGGGCATAACCCTAGCCTCCCCCCGGTGGTGCCTAATCCTAAATACCCCTCCCTGCAGTCTAACCCCAACCCTCCCTGGGGGGGTGCCTGAACCTAATTTCCCCCCGGGGTCCCTAAACCTAATCCCCCATCCCCGGGCTAACACTGATACTTATCCGGATCCTTTGTTCAGGAATCGGGCGGTCGGGATGCCAACGCCAGCATCCTGATCTCCTTCAGGATAGCGGCGTTAGCATTTTGCCGGACAGCGGGATTGCGGCGTCAGTATATCGGAGGCTGGCATCCCGTCCGCCGGCATATTAACTACATCCCAGTAGGAGCCAGAACTGAGCTCTGGTCTCTGTGGTCTGGTGCTCCAATCCACACAGCAGACTTGTTAGGAAAAACAGCATCCACTGGGCATGCGTAGCAGCTCTGATACATCAATTATACTACAAGTTGTTACTATATCTATAGTGAAATCGTACTATATAGTATACCGCAACCATGGTCATGATTTGAGTTGCTGGCTGCTGAAGAGGAGGTTCCAGCAACTTGAAGCTCCCCATTCCACCTTGCATTTACCTATGAATCCCTTCCTATAACTACAATTTTATAACGCCTGCCAAAACTCTGCTACCACTTTGTATAAATCTCCCTGCAACAGGTTTTACTTAAACAGTTTTTTTATTCTATGAAAGTGTTGTGAAGATTAGGCTGTGTAATTCATCTCTGCTGTTACTTCTAATCATTTGCAGCTTCTCCAGTTGAACTATATAATGGATACCTGCTGCCTTTTGTCGTTATTTTGTATAGGCATTGCCAATGGAGCTCTAGGATTAGTAAAAGTTGATGACACTTGTACCAAGTATTCATATTGTTTATTAATGTACCCTTTAGGAATACGGCAGCTGGACTTTTACACCCAGGGGAAACTAGTTACCTTTCTTTAGAAAGAAGAGAGATGGACAGTTTTACCAGTCCCAGGGAGAGAAACTACATCTCCCGTTTTGAAAAGGGGCTAACAGGTCTGTGTTTTTGGATACTGGGAAACCCCAAATCAGAGAGGGCGGCGGATGGGGGTGCAGGAGCTTCCACACAGAGGCTGAGCTGTGTGACAAACCCAGAGAAGGTGACCCTAGGAAGAAGGGCACTGGATTGGTGGTCTAGGTAGAGAGTGCTGACTTGAGGGATTTCAGAGCAAGAGGAGCTGTGAACAGAAACTCCTGGGAAGTCGGAGCTAGAAGTTGAGTGGAGGAGGTTTGTCACTGACAGCCACTGACACTGTAACTTAGCATTTTGCATGCAGATACAGCCGCTGCTGCACGCAGAATATAGGCATGCCGCATATCATTTTAATCAGCATAAGCTGCTTGTGTGTCCTATTCGCATCTCTTTGCGAAAAAAACACGCATTTTAATGGATAAAGACACACGAAAAGATGCTCGGTGCTACCAAGTCGCACAGCGCTAACGCGTTACATATAACGCGACTTGTAGCGCACGAAGAATATATGTATGTGGATACATCTGTATATTGTAGAGATCTATGTGTGTGTATGTATGTGTATAATATATATATATATATATATATATATATGTTCACCCCTTCAGATAATTCCCATCCCAATATAAGGTATCAATAAGGTTAGTGTTTGAAATATTGATCCAGAGTATACGGTTGTGATAATCAATGTTTATGTCATATGTTGTTGTTGTTGTAATCACTTTATTCACAGTCATTGGGGTATATTTACTAAGGTGCGGGTTTTTAGAATTGGTTTTGTTGCCCATAGCAACCAATCAGATTCTACTTAACATTTGTCTAGCACCTTCTAGAAGGTAATAGCTAGAATTTGATTGGTTGCTATGGGCAACAAAACCACTTCTAAAAACCCGCACCTTAGTAAATATACCCCATTCTGTTTACTTCATAGTATAAGTCAAGGAGCTGGCACTCTACTTTCACCCATGCTGCCTTATTATTGTATTGTTCATACTATTGTTTCATATTATGCCAAAGTATATTTTTCTATAAATTCAGAGAAACTGCATTTAGTTGTTCCAGTTCATTAAATGTGCCTGATTGGCTTCTGCAGCACACAGTGTTTCACTGCATCTTAGTACTGGGTAGGGGATTTCACAAATGGTGTATTTCCAGAACACTTCCCAGAAGAGAAATCCATTATTTGGGTGGAGGCACTGAAAACCAAGTACAGAGAAAAGAAGCAGCTACATAATTCAACATGTATATACCTAGTGTTCCAGCTAGGCTGTTTTAGTGGGACGCCGTGCCCTGCCTCATTTAAAAATGCTAAAATGCGCACTGCCCTTATAACGGTGCTGCACTGAATAAACCTACCGGGTGCTGTCCCTACCCACGAGCCGCAGTGTCCCACAGGGGGGGTTGCATTAAAACAATCACCACCGGGTGAATTGATGCTGTGCGCAGCCCAGCATCTCCATGAATATTGGGCACGTCCCCTCAGTGATGATAGGAGGCACATCTCAAAAACATGCTCCTTTTCGAGTGACTACACACGAAAGTGCCCTTTTGCTGGCCAGGTACCCTGCCCCCATGGCCCTCTAGAATGAACAGTATATACCTTCACAATGCATACTACCGATGGGGGTGTTAATACTCTGTACTCATATTACCTACTGATAGATAATATTGGAAGGCAAATATATGGGATGAAAAGTCACAGATCTTTATATTTTTTTTATATGTTTATCACATATTTTCCCACCCTTCTGGAACGTCTGGGAGGTGCACAAAGTATTGGGAGACCTCAACTTACCCCGAAAGAATAGGGTAAAGATCACATATTTGTGGGAAGCCACATATCTGCTGGACTATGATGACACAGCAGAAAGAAAGATAGTGTGTAGATTTGTACAATCTAGCAACATTAGCTGCCATACTGTGGAATTATGTTAACTTTTATACTGTAGATGACACTGGCTACTATGGGGGATGCTGACTGATGAATTGTGGGGGATACTTGCAAGTATACTGCTGGAGAACACTAGATGGTAGTCTGTAGGGGGACACTTTTGAGATACTGTGGCTGCTATAATATTGAGAGAACACTGGATGATATACTGTAGCAGGATACTTTTACTGTAGGGAAACACAGGATGGTACACTGTGGGGAAACATTGGCTGGTATACTTTGACACTATACTGTATGAAAATACTGGATGGTGTACTATTTGAGGACACTGTCTACTGTAGGGGAACACTAAATGGTAGAATGTGGAAGAGCAGTGTATACTGTAAGGGAACACTCGCAAGTATACTGTGGGAGGACACTGTATACCATAGAGGAACACTGTGTACTGTAGGGCACCACTGGATTGTGTACTGGAGGAGTACACTGTATACTGTAGAGGAAAACTGGATGTTATACTGTGGGAAGAACTATGCTGTATGGGAACACTGGATGGCTAGATATACACTAGGAGGGCAGGCTGGAAAGACACTGGGGGGCTGGAGAGACAGAAGGTGGCTGGCTGGACAGACACTTGGGGAGCTGGAGAGACAGAAGGGGGCTTGCTGGAGAGACACTGGCAGCTGAAGAGAGAAGTGGGCTGGCTGGAGAGACAGTAGGGGGCTGGCTGGTGAGACTGCATGTCTGAAGACAGAACATGGCTGGCTAGAGAGACACTGGGGGGCTGGCTGAAGAGACACTGGGGGCTGGAAAGATAGAAAGGCTGACTGGAGAGATCCATGGGGATGCAGATACAGACGAGGGCTGGCTAGAGAGACAGTTGGGGGGCTACTGTGACAGAAGGGGGTTGACTAAACAGACACTTGGGGGGCTGGAGACAGAAAAGGGCTGGCTGGAGAGACATTTGGGGGCTGCAGATACAGAAGGGGACTGGCTGGAAATACACTTGGAGGGCTGGAGAGACAGAAGGGGGTTGGCTGAACAGACACTTGTGGGGGCTAGAGACAAAAGGGGGATGACTGGTGAGACAGAAGGAAGCTGGCTGGAGAGACAGAAGGGGACTGGATGGACAGACACTTGGGGGGCTGGAGAGACAGAAAGGGGCTGGCTGGACACACACTTGGGTGTCTAGAGACAGATAGGGGCTGGCTGGAGAGATACTGGGGGACTGGCTGGAGAAACACTTTGGGGCTGCAGACAGAAGGGGGCTAGAGACAGAACTTGGTTAGCAGGAAAGACATTTGAGGGGCTGGAGAGACACTGGGGGTGTGGAGAGGAGTGAAGGAGCTACAGAAACATTTAGGAATGAGACTGGAAAGACACAAGAGGGACGAGGTTGAAGAGAACGGGAAGTGGAATATAAAATGTTGGAAAGCAGGTACAGCTGTACAAAATGTTAAAACTGTGCCCAGTACAAATATTTCTAGTTACACCTCAAATTACAATATTTAACTAGAATTACATGATCATTAATACATAATCTTGCAATTTTCCATTCAGCCATGTGACAATATAATGCCTTTAAGGGTGTTTCAACCATGTGTAACCTCCCTCTAGTGGCATGCTGTGCACAGTACTATAGTTTCCACCTGGTGATTCTAGACCCACCACCGATTGGGTAGAGCTCAATTAAACCCTTGGCCTGTGTAGGACACTGCACATTGCCAGTGCTTTCATTTTATTGCTGTAATGTCCCAGAAATTAATTTCAAAAAGAAGGTAAGAATAGGTTATTATAAGATTATAGTGATCTAAATATAAATAGTCTTATTCTGCCAGACAAGTTTATAACATTGGCACTAAAGGAGTTAACACTTTGCATTCCTGGATATTGCCCAATTCTATCACAGAACATTATGGGAGGTGGGAGAGTGAATCTTTTTTTTTTAATTGGGGCAGACAAGCAGAGGCGAGAAATTTGGCCGAACGTTGGAATAATTAAGTATTTCTAGAGTATCTGGAAGAGAAAAGCAGAATGTAGCAAAGTCAGGATTACAGTATCCCAGGAGAAGACAAAACTATTGGACTAAACTCAACAGTCTACGTGCAATTTTTTTTATTTTCTGTCCTGCTTTCTCCATATATGGAAACTAACTTGACTACTTACATCTTTTATTTAAATCACACTAACCCTAAAACACAAGTTGTGTTTAATACCATCCACATATAAACATGTGAATGTAGGATAGCTGACATTGTATTTACATTTGGTACCAACCCAGTCATAGATAAACTACTGTTCTCTGTTATTAGTCTTTTCAAAACTGAAAAAGCCTGTCTGCATCCCTCATAGGGTTTCACAGAAAGCAGTGGAAGTACCTTGTCTTCACCATTTTATGGCTGTCAAGAGGATGTGTGAGTGGGAGGACTCATGGGTGCCGAGAGGGGTGGCGGAGCGGGTACAGTTTAAGTGGGCCCGGGCTTGCTAGAGGGGCCCGGCGGGGCTCGGGTCCGGCGTCGCCTCTCCCCCTCCCTCACAGCAGCTCAGCTGGGCTGCTGTGTGAGACTGCTCATGGCTGCTGCAGCAGCCGGAGCAGTCTCTTATGGCTGTGAGGGGGAGCGATCACACTAATTGCGCCCCCGCTGCTTAGCGCCGGCGCTGCAAAAGTGGTTATTTTTTCTTTTTCAAGGGGGTGTGGCCACGCCTCCCGTGATTAGGCCATGCCCCCTCCATTACTCAGGCCCGGCCAGGCTCTCAACGGCCCTGGGAGGACCAATAGCTACTTCTGTAGCTGCGATACTAACCAAAGGAACAGCTGCTTTTCGGAGCAGCTGCCCCCGCACCAGAGCAATGATGAATTGCACTGGTGCAAAGTTTCCCCTGCTGCGAGTTGGATACTTCAGTATCCCTCGTAGCGAGATGATTACTTAATCATCGGGGGCAATACAGACTCTGATGATGAATAGGCCCCTAAATGTTACATTTGCAGTTAAAACACAATATACAAAATAAGATTAACAGCCGAGAGGAACATTAGTGAAGGGACAGTAGTGAAATGCGTGAGTTAACAAGTAAGTCTTGAGCCTGTTTTTGAAGGATTCTAGAGCGGAGGCCTCTCTAACTGTGCGAGGAAGCAAGTTCCATAGAGTCAGAGCTGCAAAGCTAAAAGCTCACCCCCCCAGATGAATTCTGGGAGATTCTAGGTACTGCTAATAGTCCTTCATCAACGGATCGCAGTAATTGAGTGGGGCAGTAAGGCATCAGATGCTGCTTCAGGTACTTTGGGCCCTGGTTATGTAGTGAAGGGAGCACAGAATGGGTGTTATGTGGCTGGAATGGGGCTGGTTGGTTAAAAGTCTAGCAGCTGCATTTTTTATCAGCTGCAAGCGATGCATTTCTTTTGCTGGAAAACAGAGGGCATTGCAGTAGTCTAAGTGTGATGATACAAATACATGTATGACTTTAGGCTAGTGGCATAACTAGGGCAGGGCCGCTGGGGCTCGTGCCCTGGGCGCCATGGGACGGTACAGGCCCGCCCTAGTCAGCCAGTGTAGTGCAGGCCGCAGTGAGTGCGGTCTGTACTACACTGTTACACACACATCGCCGCTTTTGCTGGGTAGTACCTCGTACTACCTGGCGGCAATGTGTGTGTTTCAGCAGCCAATGAGAGTCAGACAGACTCTCATTGGCTGCTGTGCCCACTGCTGAGACCAGGCTGGAGCTCACTCATGAGCTCCGCCTTCCGGTTCCTGCAGTGGGTGATGGGAGAGACGTCATGACGTCTCTCACATAGTACCAAGCGGGACCCAGCGGGAGGACGGAGGAGCAGACAGCGGCAGGCGTGGCAGGAGCGGGGATTCAGGTAAGTCAAGTCAGTGTTATTTGACTGTGTGTGCAGGGGTGTAGCAAGGGTGGTTCCAGTGGAGCATGAGCTCTGGGTGCCAAAATGGATAGAGGGCGCCATCCAGGGTTCTGGAATTCAAAGGGCACTGCACCGTATGACAGCCAACTGGTAGTTTTATCTCGGTTTGTTTGCTCTATATTGTAAATAACTTACGGATCCGCATCTATATTTCATGCTCCCCAGTGGCGTATCTATAATGGGTGCAGTGTGTGCAGGGCACACGGGCCCCCGGGTCCAGGAGGGCCCTGCACCGCACACACTGCACCCATATTTTTTTAAACTTACCTGTCCGTGGTCATGTGTCGGGTGTCAGCGCTGCTTAGAACACCGGAAAAATGGACGCTACGGCCATTTTTCAGGTGTTCTGCGCATGCGCAGTAGAATCCGGGCACATGCTAGTGCCCATAGTCTACTAATGCTCCGGTGGCTGGCCAGCTATGTCAGTCGGCTGCCAGCCACCGGGGAGAGAGGAGGGGGCCCTGCACGGGGAGTGCACATGGGTCCAATCCTCTCTTAAGTCGCCCCTGATGCTCCCTCATACTGCCCAGATTGCCTCCCCTCCGGCCCTCTCTCCTCTGTGATCATCTTCTGTCACTTCCCCTTTTCTATCAGATTGATTACACTCACCTCTTTAATTCCCTCCCCTCTCTACCCTGTGATCGGGTCTTTGCCCCTGTCCACACCTTTATTACTTTCTGTCACCATCCCTCTCTGATCGACTCTCTGCCCCTCCCCTCTCCTTTTCCTATTGGCTTCTGTCACTGGCCCTCTCTGATGGCTTAGCCCTTCCCTGCTCCTTTCTATTTGGTCTCTGTCACCTCTGCTCTCTGATGAGCACTTTCCTCTCCCCTCTCCTCTTTGATCCCCTCCCTCCTTCTCCCCTCCCTCATTCATTCATTGTACTTCAATGGACTTAATAGTTACACATCTGAGGTAAAATCCTAAACTTCAATTATAAGGTTTGAGTTTAAAAAGAGTCACTGCTTTGCTATTTAAATTAATGGAGGTGTTCCCAGGCATGACCACACAGTGTTATTTGAAGGTCTACTTTAAAGGAAAATATTAGGAGACCTGAAATAATAATAATGGTGTTAGAACATGGTTATAGGTGCAATGTAAATTTGCAAAGTAAGATCATAGTTAAGAAGGGAGCTTTCCATAGGCGTTCCCACTCCAGTGAAAACTGCTTGGGGCCATAACTGCAGTCATTAGCTGTGTACCCTGCGGAATCTCACTCTAGCACATGTACTCTGTCAATTTAAGTTAAATGAACACAATATATAAACACATTCTACTCTATTGGCTAATAACAATGATTCAAAGGAGCAAAAGTCAGATCCTAGGTGCTATACATAAATAAAGCAGTACCAAAGGAGCTACCCCTTAATGTTGTCACAGCGTCACCGAATCTAGGTCTTGCTTACCTTGTCGGGGTCCGGGCCGGCGTGGGACAGCAGGTGGGAGATCTCCGGCACCCGCTGTCAGCTGTTCCCCTCCTCTGGCGGCTGTGTGTAGGCGGCCGCGGCTCCCATAGGAGCGCGCGCGCCGTTCTGCATTAGATTTAAAGAGACAGGCACATAAATTAGGAAAGTGCTGATTGGAAACTGTGTGAACTCTGACCTATATAAGGAAGTTCCTGGGAGCACTCCAGTGCCAGAGTATAGGCTCCATTACCATACTTCAGCGTTCCTGTGCATATCCTGATAATTGGTTCTGACCTTGGCTTGTTCGTGACTCTGATTCTGCCTGACTCCTGGTTCTACGTTGAAATCTGGTTCTGACCTCGGCTATTCCCTGTGACCCGTTTACGTCTGCTCCCTGATACCGTCTCATCTGTTTGGTTCTGACCCGGCTAGTCGACTACGCTCAAGTCTCCTGCATACCGACCAAGTTTGCCAGCACCTGTATAGGGAAACCTAACCTGAGGGCCGCGACCTGTGTGTCGGACGCAGCCAAGTCCATACCTTCTTGCGAGCGTCCCTGGTGAAGATTAGACTCCGCGCCTCAGGAATTGGTCTAGCCAATTCCCTGAATACGGGTAGCATCCGCAATCCATCCGAGAGTTTGCGACAAATGTCAGATAATGCATCACCGAAGCATTCTATTCCCCCCAATGGGACCTCAACGCCCAGCACAATACTGCTACTGTTTGCTGTTATTCTCTTCACTTCAGTATTCCCTCCACAGGCTGGCCATACCCCACTGGCACAGTTCAGTACAGGGGGAACGCAATGACACTTTCTCCGGGCGCCATGTTTACATATATATATATATATATATATATATATATGTGTGTGTGCGTATATATGTATAAATGTCTGTATGTATGTATATGTGTGTATATATATAAATGTATGTATGTGTGTGTGTGTGTGTGTGTATATATATATATATATATATATATATATATATATACATATATATGTGTGTGTGTATAATATATATATATATATATATATATATATATATATATACAACGATCTCTGATCTGAGTAGGTTGTGTGGAGCAGGGGCTGAGAGGGGGGCCCAAAGGCATCTGGGTAATGGGCCCCAACATTTCTGTTGCTGGGCCTGCACGGCCCACCTCTATCACGAGAAGAGGCTTTCTGAGAACAGGAGTCGGGTGAAATTTTTTTCTTTTAAAGTGGCTAATAGGGAGATGGAATCATGAAGAGATTTGTCTCAGGGGGGTATGTGTGTGTGTGACGGGGAGTTAATGATGATCTTAGAGGGGGGTTATTCTGTAATAAGGGGAGATGATCTATCTGTGGGGGAGAGAGCTATATTTTGCAAAGGGGAGATGATCTGTCTATGGGGAGAGGAATTCTGTGCTAAGGGGAAATGATGATCTGTCTGGGGAGGGGTTATACTGTGCTAAGGGGAGATGATCTGTGTGTGGAGGAGGTTGGCTATTATGTGCTAGGGCAGGAGGATGGTGCTGGGGAGATGCAGGATCTGGCGCTAGAGAGACGCAGGATGATGCCACTGAGGAGACGCAGGATGTTGGCATTGGGGACACCCAAGGCGATGGTGCTGGAGACACACATAGAGGACGATAGGACCACTGGTACTATTAGAAGAAAAGACTGGGGGACAATAATCTTCAGTAAGACAACAATTCTAATGAAACCATATTACTGATGCAAATGGAACAAAGTGAGCAAATATATTTTATTAATATAAAATTGCTTGATATGGGAAACTCACATTTGTCCTGCCCCAAAACATCTGTTACTATCTGGCTGAACCTCTCTTGAATGATGATATTGGCTTTATTACAACACAAACAGGTGGCTGCCAGACCATGTAATCTCCTGCATGAATAGTATTGAAGACACTGCCCATCCAGCAAGGATCGATTTCTTCAGAGGTTCCCTCATTGCAGAGAAATCATATAGGTAAGAAAATACTCATTCACATGCTTTATGTGCTTACTCACTGGAGAGAGGGACTGTGAGCATGGCTATCAGCTCTTGGAACGGTGGGCATGCCCCCAGCATGATGAAAATGGGGGGAGTGGCTTGTGGGCATAACTTTTCACATTAGGCCACACCCCTGCCACAAGGCCACACCCACTTTTCAGACACGCGCCTTCGGCGCGCGCACATGAGGCCACTTTCTAAGTTTTTTCCAGGGCCACTTTAAATTCCCAATCCGTCCCTGTGAATGTATGTATTTATATATATATATATATATATATATATATATATATATATATATACATATACACACAGTCAGGTGCATAAATATTGGGACATTGACAAAATTTTAATATTTTGGCCTCTATTCACCACCACAATGGCTTTGAAATGAAACAAACAAGATGTGCTTTAACTGCAGACTTTCAGATTTAATTTGAGGGTAATTACATCCAAATCAGGTGAACGGTGCAGGAATTACAACGGTTTCTATATGTGCCTCCCACTTTTTAAGGGGCCAAAAGTAATGGGACAAACTAAACAATCCTAAATCTAACTTTCACTTTTTAATAATTTGTTGCAAATCCTTTGCAGGCAATTACAGCCTGAAGTCTGGAATGCACAGACATCACCAGATGCTGGGTTTCATCCCTGGTGATGCTCTGCCAGGCCTCTACTGCAAATGTCTTCAGTTCCTGCTTGTTCTTGGGGCATTTTCCCTTCAGTTTTGTCTTCATCAAGTGAAATGCATGCTCAATCGGATTCAGGTCAGGGGATTGACTTGGCCATTGCATAACATTCCACTTTTTTGCCTTAAAAAACGCTTTGGTTGCTCTTGCAGTATGCTTCGGGTCATTGTCCATCTGCACTGTGAAGCGCCGTCCAATGAGTTCTGAAGCATTTGACTGAATATGAGCATATAATATTGCCCAAAACACTTCAGAATTCATTCTGCTGCTTTTGTCAGCAGTCACATTATCAATAAATACAAGGGAACCAGTTCCATTGGCAGCCATACATGCCCACACCATGACACTACCACCACCATGCTTCACTGATGAGGTGGTATGTTTTGGATCATGAGCATTTCCTTTCCTTCTCCATAAACTTCAATTCCCATCACTCTGGTACAAGTTGATCTTTGTCTCATCTGTCCATAGGATGTTGTTCCAGAACTGTAATGGCTTTTTTAGATGTTGTTTGGCAAACTCTAATCTGGTCTTCCTTCCAATGGTTTACATCTTGTGGTGGACCCTCTATATTCAATCTTGTGAAGTCTTCTCTTGATTGTTGACTTTGACACATATACACCTACCTCCTGGAGAGTGTTCTTGATTTGGCCAACTGTTGTGAAGGGGTTTTTCTTCACCAGGGATATCATTCTTCTGTCATCCACCACAGTTGTTTTCCGTGGTCTTCCGGGTCTTTTGGTGTTGCTGAGCTCTACGGTGCATTCTTTCTTTTTAAGAATGATCCAAACAGTTGATTTGGCCACACCTAATGTTTTAGTTATCTCTCTGATGGGTCTGTTTTGATTTTTCAGCCTAATGATGGCTTGCTTCACTGATAGTGACAGCTCTTTGGATCTCACATTGAGAATCGACAGCAACTGATCCCAAATGCAAATGTCACACCTAGAATCAACCCCAGACCTTTTACCTGCTTAATTGATAATTTAATAATGAGGGAATAGCCCACACCTGTCCATGAAATAGCTTTTGAGTTTATAGTCCCATTACTTTTGGCCCCTTAAAAAGTGGGAGGCACATATAGAAACTGTTGTAAATCCTACACTGTTCACCTGATTTGGATGTAATTACCCTCAACTTAAATCTGAAAGTCTGCAGTTAAAGCACATTTTGTTTGTTTCATTTCAAAGCCATTGTGGTGGTGAATAGAGGCCAAAACTGAGAATTCTGTCAATGTCCCAATATTTATGCACCTGACTGTATATATAGTATAGATTCTGGTTTTCTGTGTGTGTGAATTTAAAGCAGTTTTCTCTCCTATATTTCTGTATTTGTATGGGTTCATATATAATATAATAGCTTGACATGTTATAATAACAACCACCACCACAGCCCAAACTTTGAGAACATTTAAATTGGTTATGCACCAATTAATGCCCCACCCCTGAAGTAGTTCCACCCACATTATCCATAGCTCTGCCCACCTCTGCCCCATATCCCTGTGGGTTGGCTGCAGATTTTGTCAGTACTGGGCCCCAGAATTTCTGATGGAAGCCTGCACAGGGGTCTATTTACTAAGCCTTGGATGGAGATAAAGTGAACGGAGATAAAGTACCAATGAACCAGCTCCTGTCATTTTTCAAACACTGCCTGTGACATGGCAGTTAGGAGCTGATTGGCTGGTACTTTATCTCTGTTCACTTTATCTCCATCCAAGGCTAAGTAAATAGACCCCACAGCCTGTAAACTAACAATTAAGAGCTAATTAGTTGGTACTTTATCTCTCGCCACTTTATCACTCTCTAAGGCTCAGTACATCTCCCTATTAATGGGGACACTTACAGCGATCTGAACAGTCGCATTAGCAAGCAGCTTTCTGCCCCCTGCTCTCAGAGAACCCGCTGGCCCTCCCCCATATGTTCCACCCATATGTTCCCACCAGCCCTCCTGGGTTCATCCCTGATGCCACATATCTGTGTATTTCCTATTTATATGTGCTGGGAACAAGACAATCATGGGAAGGCATTGACAACACTGCTGCAGGTCTGAATTAGGCCAGAGGGATTAGCATAAAGAACAGCAATCAGGACCTGTTGGAAGCTTCGGTAACTACGCAATTCGCTACTAAGCAAGAAACAGGATTTAATGTTATCATAGTGAACCTCCACCCAATATTAAAGTTTACATTTTGAGTAGAGTTTTACTTTAACTTAATTCTAGGAGCACCACTTCATATAGCAACATAGGGCATAAATGTCTAAAGGGGCACCCTAATATGTTCACCTCATATGTTCAGCTCCCATCATTTTCGTACTGTTTCTGTATATATGACGACCTGGCTTTATGTTCATAATTCTAAGAACAGTTGATTTCAAAGTACTGGAATTCAATTTAATTTATGATATTATCACCACTCTCTGCAATTAATAAATTACTAAGTAATTTAATAACTGTTGAAATCTGTTGGCCCCTTTCAGGAAAAGGGGCTTACATTAGGTATTAAACTGCCTAGCTGATAAAGCTCAAAGCATAAGGTACATATATTATTAATCAGATAATAAACTGGAGTTCATTTATTATAGAGATAAGAATAATAGGGAATTAGAGAGAGGTTCATTATAACTTGACAGTCCAAGGAGAAAATAATGTATCACTTTCAATAAATAGGAATTGTGGGCAATTTATATACTATATATATATATATATATATATATATATATATATATATATATACTTGTGCAATAGTCCGGCACTCACAACAATCCAAGTCAGTATGTGCTCAGGTGCCTCCTACTAAAGAAGAATACGCAGAACGAAAAATAGTGGCACTCTGAGACTTAGCAGCAGTTAGAAAAAGGACATCGTTTTATTCCAAAGTCAGGAACATCGACCAACGTTTCGGGGCCACAGCGCCCCTTTGTCAAGGTAAGTGAACAAGAAATAAAGACAAGTCTTACCTTATATACCACCAAGAAGCCCGCCAGTGTAGGAAGCGTGTCAGGAAGCCGAAAGGGTGTGCGCGGCTGCAGAGACCCCTCAGGGACTGAGGCACATGGTCAATTATAATATGTCGAAATTGCACCAGGTCATGCTTATGCTCCGCATGCTTATGACCTGGTGCAATTTCGACATATTATAGTTTGGAGTTTTATACACAGTGTATGTGCGCTGTTTATCACCGGCTATTGCTTACTATACAGACCGGCTGGCGTTCCTGGTAACCCGGACAACCGGGCGTCGCGAGCAGGGTGACGACATCATCCAGGGTCTCTGCAGCCGCGCACACCCTTTCGGCTTCCTGACACGCTTCCTACACTGGCGGGCTTCTTGGTGGTATATAAGGTAAGACTTGTCTTTATTTCTTGTTCACTTACCTTGACAAAGGGGCGCTGTGGCCCCGAAACGTTGGTCGATGTTCCTGACTTTGGAATAAAACGATGTCCTTTTTCTAACTGCTGCTAAGTCTCAGAGTGCCACTATTTTTCGTTCTGCGTATATGTATATATATATATATATATATATATATACAGTACCAGTCAAAAGTTTGGACACACCTTCTCATTCAATGGTTTTTGTTTATTTAATATATTTTATAGTAGATTAATACTGAAGACATCAAAACTATGAAAGAACACATGGAATTATGTTGTAAACAAAAAAGTGTTAAGCAAATCAAAATATGTTTTATACTTTAGATTACTCAAAGTAGCCCCCTTTTGCTTTGATGACAGCTTTGAGGAGGAGAGGTAGCTCTTAAAATGTTTGTGGAGAGTCTAAATCGATTGCCAGAATCAATCAGGTTTACCTATTCTTTTAGCGCAGTCAAAATTGACTCGATGTTTGTGTGAAAATTATTGATGATCAGTGCTCGACAGAGGTTTTTAGAAAATCCACCGATAAAAACACTCTGCTGGCGGCCACGAGTTTTCATCTGCTACCCCTGAAAAGGGATCTACCCTACTCTCAGTTAGTTCCAGTAGTGCAGATCACATCAGATAAACAATGCCTTCCTGACACATTGGAAACTATGGGAAATAAATTTATTGAGAGGGGTTACCCTCCTGGAGAAGTTAAGAGTGCAATCGCAAGATGCCTGACACTGAAAAGAGATGATCTCCTCATTCCATCTCAGAAACGGAAAGATGAGATGCGGCTAGTTTTTTCAAGCACGTATTCCATTACCCCAGGGTTAATTAAAAAAGCCATATTACGACCGTGGCATATAGTCCAGACTAGAGATGAGCGGGTTCGGATCTCAGAGATCCAAACCCACCCGAATTTAGGGGATCCGGGGCGATCCGAGCCCCGGATCCCTCACCCGAGACAAAACCTTGCAATCCCGCTGTCGGGTCGCGAGGCTTTGTATTGAGCGGGCTTAA
This sequence comes from Taudactylus pleione, assembly GCA_031769625.1. Taxonomy (NCBI): domain Eukaryota; kingdom Metazoa; phylum Chordata; class Amphibia; order Anura; family Myobatrachidae; genus Taudactylus; species Taudactylus pleione. The sequence goes on along the minus strand of JAUIMM010000255.1, from coordinate 5,471,763 downwards.
CGCTGATTGGCTGAGAGAGCCGTTTGTCACGGCTCTCAGCCAATCAGCGTTAAACCCATTGAAACTGCACACAGAAGAAAGAGAAGATGGCGACCGCCATCCCCTACTGCCTGACACCGCAGGCACCCCCCATTGCCGACACTACCGGCACCCCTGCACTGCTGCCCCACGTACTGAGGACACTGTCAGCGACCCCGACACTGCCGACACTCCACACTGAGGACACCACCAGCACCCCTGCAATGCCGACACTGTCAACACACATGCACTGAGGACACCACTGGCACACCCGCTCTGCCGACACCGCCGGCACCCTGCATTGAGAACACCCCTGCACTGCCGACACAGTCAGCAAACCTGCACTGAGGACACCACTGGCACCCCCGCTCTGCCGACACCGCCGGTACTCTTCACTGAGAACACTGCCAGCACCGCAGCACTGCCTTTCCATGTACTGATGACACCGAGAGCAACCCCCGCACTGCCGACACAGCCAGCAAACCTGCACTAAAGACACCGCTGGCACCCCCACACTGCCAAAATCACCGGTACCCTTCACTGAGGACACTGCCAGCACCACAGCACTGCCATTCCATGTACTGAGGACACCGTCAGCAACCCCGCTCTGCCGACACTGCTGTCACAGTAAGTGCACTATTGGTGTATCCAACCCACACTGTATAACACACTGTATCCGTGTTGGAAATTAGAAGCTGAACTGCCACATGTTAGTGCCGCCCACTGTGTCACTTAGCTTAGTCAGCCAGCTAGCTGGATGCAACCTTTTGGCCTTAACTGGATGAAGCAAATAATATTGTGAGGTGGTCAAAATTTATTGGAAATTACTGGAAATAAATGTTATTGAGGTTAACTATACTGTAGGAACAAAAACAGGCCCATTTTATGTGATTTTAGCTGTTTTTATGATTTTTTTAGAAAAAATCCAGATCCAAAAGCAAAACACGAAAACAAAACATGGAGGTGAGGTTTTGGCAAAACCAATCCAGATCCAAAACCAGAGGGCATCCAGATCCAAAACCAAAACACAAGGGTCGGCGCACATCTCTAGTCCAGATAGACCCGAATTTGAAGGATGCTTGCAAAAATGTGCCTTTATATTGCTACAAGAGGATTAGGAATGTGAAGAAACGAATATTGCGTTCGGACGTTGGTCCAAGAAATAGCTCCAACAACAACTGGTTGAATCCCCAGAAAGGTGCCTTCAAATGCATGGATTGTGTGAATTGCCGGCACATGAAGACGGGCAGTACTTTAATTCATCCCGTCAAGGGTACTGTTTACCATCTCAATCATCGTATGTGCTGCGATACGAAATTTGTCACATACTGTACGTGATTATCTGCCCATGCAACAAAATTTATGTCGGTAAGACCACACACATGTTTAAAGAGAGGATCGCAATGCATCGGTCCTCGATTAAAAAAGCTCTTTTGAAAATTGAGCCTACTACACCTCCTGTGGCCAGTCATTTTGCTATGGAGGGCCACACTCTACAAGACTTCTTTTTTATGCTCATTGATCATATACACCCCCTACGTAGGGGAGGAGATAGGCACAGACTGTTACTCAAACAAGAATATCAGTGGATCTATAAGCTTGGGACCATGGCTCTCCATGGACTAAACAAAGAGTTCACGTTTTCACCCTTTATGGGTGAATAGAAGATGACATTAGCTTAGGTTTCTCCTGTAGCTAATATATGATCCCGATTGTTGGTTCTAATCTCCCTAGTATGTCAAGATTTATATACTCAAGATTGCATTCTTTTGATATTATCTGATTGATCATGTCAAGTTTTGCTGGATGATTGCATGATCCATGTTACACTGTTCCTGTTGTTATTATTATGTATTGTATTTTGTGTGGGTGTATCTTATTTTCTATATTTCTATTGATGATTATACTACGATTCTACGATTAGATTCTTAAAACATTGAGCGGTGATTATGTCACCACCATATATGTCTTTTAGATGCATATAATTGTGTCTTTATCTATTTTATATGTATTTTGTATATTGTGTGTTATGAGGGGTCTGCTGACGTCAGTTCCGGCACTCGGGAACCTACGTGTCCTGCTGGGTAGCATTGATAACGCACTGGTTCAGTTTGTTGACGCCACTTCCGGCGCGATGCATGGTTCCTGTTGTTGTGCGTGTTTTGCTTCCTAGACTCGTGGTTTCCGACGGCGCTGGGGCGGTAGACTTGCTGAGTCCTGTTAGTGTGAGACTAGAAGGGTATTTAACTTGCCTAGTTGTTAAGGCAAGGTGACAGTTCCCTGATGAAGGTGGTACGATACAGCTGTCGGGACTTAGCGGGTCTGTGAGCATGGCTCCCCGCTTTCTTGCCCTATTGGAGGCCAGGAGTACTGAATAATATGTGCTGAGTATTTTCTTGCTTACATTATGGCTTGTTTAACCCTGATGGTATTTTTCTATTAAATGCACTATGTTTATTCTAAATGGTGTGCTGGATTCTTGTCACAAGTGGACTCTGCTATACAAATTGATCTTTTCCCTGCACCCGGACTCTTATTACTAGAAGTGATGTGTGCATTCCAAATGTTCCAACACGGGTGGCTAAACCCTCCACATAGCACAGACAGAAGGCGGCACTCCGAGACTTTCTCCACATTTGAGCATGAATACCTTGACCCCTTTTTATTGACAGACCCTTCATGTAAATGGATGGATAGATTACAAACCCAAATTGACACTTACCGTAAAGATCTAATTAAGTTTAAAAAGGATAAATTCACCAAAGTGCAACAGGATTATGCACAACATAGAGTCTACAGCTGGCTTAATACATCCATTACTCCAGGGAAAGGCAAAATGAGAATGCAGAGGGGTAGTTACCAAGGAACAAGTATTTTTCACCATTCACGCACCTCAGGTAGTGAAAGTGATCATATCCCATTTAGCGGCCAGTCTACTAGGAGCACCGCTTTAGGTGTGGAAACCAGGGCACAAAGCACCCCTGCAAGTATAAAACTAGGAGGGGTGGTCAGTTGTAGAGGACGAGGGGGTGGCAGACCCCCGAAGAACAGGAGAGTCTAATTTTCAACTTATCTAGTACTCCACTTACCCCATTAGAACACAAAGTGCTGAGTAAGGGATTAGGCTTTGTGCGTACCAACGTGTTTAATAATTTCCAGTGGAAAATCGATATCTACAAATTATCTAGAAAACTTTGGTTGCGAGAATATTTTGGAAAAAATAAATCCCCTGATGGTTCTCCAGATGATGGCTATGCATCTAAGGCTATTTATCATACTAAAACTCCATCTCAGTTTGATCCACAATCATTCAACCCGTCTATAAAAATCTTTTCACGTATGCTTGAAAGTTCAACTAAAGATAAAATGTCTTTTGTCCATCATAACCTCAGTGAGGATAAAACATTGGCTTTGAAAGAATTAGGAGCAAGACAGGATATCGTCACCCGGGGAGCCGACAAGGGGGGCTCTGTAGTGGTCATGGATTTGGACTTTTATAAAGATTAATGCATGCGGCTTCTTTCGGATCGTAATACATATGGGATACTCCCTAATGATCCTACTGACATATTTCAATTGGAATTGAATGGTATACTGCAGGAGGCAGTTGATCTAGGAGTCATTACCTCAACCATTAAAGACAGTTTATACAGGAAATGTCCAGTGGTGCCCTTGTTTTTTATATCACACCTAAATTTCATAAAAATGCACAGAGACCCCCTGGCAGACCTATTATTTCTCTGTGCGAACCTATTGCAGAGTATCTTGTTCTATTTCTGCAACCAGTGATACAAAATACAACTATTTTCCTCAAGGACACTAATACTCTATTGAGAATGTTGTTAGAGAATGTTGATGTACCCACTGATCTTGTGTTGGCTAGTATAGACGTAACTAGTTTATATATGTGTATATAAAACACTTAGATGGTCTTCTAGCGGTTAAAGATTTAATTAGTGATAATGACAAATATGAAGGGCCCGAGATTGATTTCTTCTTGAGATTGTTATATTTTACCCTGACCCGCAATTGCTTTTTATATGACGGCAAACTTTTCATTCAAAAAGCTGGATGTGCTATGGGCAGTCGGGTGGCACCAGCTTATGCCAATGGCTACATGCAGTGCCAGATTAATGTCCACATGGGCCTGGAGCTGAAATTTATGATGAGCCTATTGTATGTCACTGCAGGGGATGTGACAAGTGCCGTTGCAGTGTGACTGGTAATGTGGGGTCATGACCAGTGCGGTGTGGTGTTGGTTTACATAGGTGTGTGGCCAGTGCAGCGTTCTCCCAGGACACTCCGGGCAGTGCTGCATTTTCAGGTGCCGGTGGCCTCAACACATCTATGCAATGGCATGACATTACACACTTAAGGGGAACGAGGTCAGCACAGGGCGCTCTGGAGTTAGCCCTGCTATGCCGCTGACTGTGCATGTGTAGGCCAGCACTCCTGTGCAAAGGATAGTGCTATGGCGTCTGGTGCCCTCCTAATTACCACTGCCTGTGAAGGGAGGGAACTATGTAGCAGTGGAATGGACGGCACTCTGGATAGCTTGTATAAAATACATTAAAATCCATTTAAGTTATCAACATTTCAGAACTTGTATTCGTCCCTTCAGTAATCCTGACAAAAGAATGAATACAAGTTCTGAAGCGTTGATAACTTAAACTGAGTATTAGTGTGTTTTATACAGGCCGTCCAGAGTGCCGCCCATTTGACTGCTATATATATGTGTATGTGGGTGTGTACATACATTACACACCCACATACACACCCACATATACATGTAAATTGTGATGGTACAGGGGCTTGAGGCACACTTAAGGGGACCGAAGCAGGTGTGGTGTGATATGTTGACAGTCATGAAAATGTTGACATTAGGGTTAGGCTACATGGGGGGTTAGGCACTAGGGGAAGGTTACGGTTATGCTAAAGGGGGAGGAGGATAGGGTTGGGCACTAGGGGAAGGATAGGGTTAGGCTACATGGGGGGGTTAGGCACTAGGGGAAGGTTAGGGTTAGGCTACATGGGGGGGTTAGGCACTAGGGGGAGGGTTAGGGTTAAGCTACATGGGGGGGTTAGGCACTAGGGGGAGGGTTAGGGTTAGGCTACATGGGGGGGTTAGGCACTAGGGGAAGGTTAGGGTTAGGCTACGGGGGGAGGAGAATAGGGTTAGGCACTAGGGGAAGGTTAGGGTTAGGCTACGGGGGGAGGAGGATAGGGTTAGGCACTAGGGGAAGGTTACTGTTATGCTAAAGGGGGAGGAGGATAGGGTTGGGCACTAGGGGAAGGTTAGGGTTAGGCTACATGGGGGGGTTAGGCACTAGGGGGAGGGTTAGGCTACATGGGAGGGGTTAGGCACTAGGGGAAGGTTAGGGTTAGTCTACGGGGGGAGGAGGATAGGGTTAGGCACTAGGGGAAGGTTACGGTTATGCTAAAGGGGGAGGAGGATAGGGTTGGGCACTAGGGGAAGGTTAGGGTTAGGCTACATGGGGGGGTTAGGCACTAGGGGAAGGTTAGGGTTAGGCTACATGGGGGGGTTAGGCACTAGGGGAAGGTTAGGGTTAGGCACTAGGGGGAGGGTTAGGGTTAGGCTACGGGGGGAGGAGGATAGGGTTAGGGTTAGGCTACAGGGGGAGGAGGATAGGGTTAGGCACTAGGGGGAGGTTACAGTTAAACTGCGCGGGAGGCGGTTAGGGAAAGGTACTATAAGTTAGGGGTAGGCATTAGGGTTAGGGGGGGATACTCACTGGAAGACTGGAGCCGCAGAGGTCATGACCGCTGGGACCCGGAAGCCGTGCTGGAGTCACTGCAGCCATCAGGAGCAGGTCAGTGAGCGCTGGGCCAACAGGGATGATATGTCGACATTCCATCACTGTCTACATGAATGTCGACACAGACAACTTCAACATTATGACCATGTTGACATTCTCCTATCAACATGATGAATGTTTACATATCATTCCACACCTGCCACAGTCCCCTTAAATGTGCCTGAAGCTCCTGTACATCCCTATTTACCACCGTGTGTGTGTATGTATATATACATATACACACATATATATATATATACACACACACACGTACGTGTATATATATATATATATATACACACGTGTGTGTGTGTGTGTATATATATATATATATATATATATATATATATATATAAATGCACGTACATTTGTATATATATATATATATATGTGTGTTTATGTATGTATATAAACACAAGTGTGTGTGTGTATATACATATACACACACACATATATATATATATTTATATACTGTATATATACACACAAAAGTACGTACATACATATACGCGTGTGTGTATACATACAGTACATATACAAACACACACACACGTGTGTGTGTATATATATACATACATATACACAAATGTACGTGCATATATACACACATTTATAAACAGATTAGGTGGGTATAAGAGCTTAGTGTATATATATATATATATATATATATATATATACACATAAGCTGTTATACCCACCTAATTTGATTGATAGATAGGTAGTAGATATATATTTACATGCATATATAGACAGGGGCCAGACATTACACTGACCTGAGTAAAAATCCTGACATGCTGGGCTGAGCTGCCTTTAGAGTAGAACGGTTCAGGGGCGTAGCCTCGGTATAATGGGGCGGAGCTTCAGCGGGTCTGTGGTGGGCGGGACATCAGAGGTGGGCTTGGCTTCAGCGGTCCGAGGGTGAGCAGGGCTTTGGCCTGGCCTATCGATCCACTTCAAGTGGAGTAGAACGGTTCAGGGGCGGAGCCTCGGTATAATGGGGCGGAGCTTCGACGGGTCTGTGGTGGGCGGGGCATCGGAGGTGGGCGGGGCTTCATCGGTCCGAGGGTGAGTGGGCCTTTGGCCTGGCCTATCGATCCGCTTCAAGTGGAGGGGAACAGGTGGGGAGGTCAGAATTCACTAAGCTGATTTTGGCAGCCATTGGGTGAGAGAGCTGACTGACAGGAAAAAAAAACAAAACTTTTTTTTTTCCTGTATGCACTGCTGTCTGTGAGGGCCTATTTTCAATGGGAGGCCTGGAGCTGTAGCTCCACCCGCCCCATTGTTAATCCGGCCCTGGCTACATGAGGTATAAGGTAGAAACATATCTATTCTTTAGAGACAGCACAATTAAAGAAAATATATTTCGATATTATCGATATATTTTGATGATATCATGATATTGTGGAAGAGTGGAGAGAATGATTTGGAAGACATAATTAAATCTCACAATTTATCCTGTTGCCCAACTAAATTAACCAGCACCATCAGTACTAGAGAAATCAATTTCCTAGATGTCACCATAGGGAATCAGAAGGATGCATCTCTACTAAGCTATTTGTAAAGCCCACAGATATAAATACTATCTTGAGATATAATAGTTTTCACCCTAGGGCAATGGTCAAAAGCTTACTATATTCTCAACTGTTATGTGTTTGTCGCATTTCTAGTGATCCTGTTGATAAGCTATTCTAAATTTGTTAATAGGGGGTATCCTATGATAGAACTGTTGAAGGCTAAGGCTAAAGCCCTTACATTCAGTAGACATGATCTACTTGCTGAGAAAATATCAAATAAGATACGTAATACTATACTGTGGGTTAACACTTTTTGCACCTCGAGTAAAATTACCAAAAGAGCAGCCTCACAATTTTGGCCGATTGTGATCACTGATCCAGAACTGCCATCCCTTAAACACCGCATCCAAAATACCCTTGGTCCCAAGCATTTTGGATATGGGAGACTCAACCTGTATGATGTTATATATATGCATGCCAAATTCACTCTGCTATATGAGGTAATGCCTTCTGTTTTTGTCTTTGCCTATCCCATCTACTATACTTGAGCCTATATGCCAACTTTTGACCAGCATTTGTTTTGCCAGATAAATCATTTTCTGTTATGTTTTAAACTTTTTGTATATCTTTTCAATAAATATATCCTTTTATTCTTATACACAGTCCGTTCCTTCTTATTTTTTATAATGCACATGTGAGGGGAAGAGGAACGTGTGACAGTGAAAAATTATTTTTTGGAAAGGATAAAGAAAACTTGATGAGAACATAGAATTCCTTAAAATTGTAAGTGGAGGTATGCACCATCATCCTGTTCAAATTTGAAGTAATCACTGGGGGAATATTTCAAGGAAGGGAAAGGAAAAAGATACCTTTATATGTCTTTATAACTCCTACCATATGTGAGTGGGGTACGCTTCAACAACATACCTAAAAAACAGACTTTGTGATCCATATATTTACAATATTTGTTCAGACAGGACTCTGATTGTTTGTTCTTTTTTTTTCTCTTTTTGCATTGTGAAACATGCCTTATGTGAGCTGAAGCTTGAAATGGTCATAAAGCGGATATCTACACTTTTATATCAAGACAACCTAAAGAAATCTAAGTATTATTGTACACAACTTTGAATATCAGTGCTGAACATTTATTTCAAAATCATTTGGGATTACATATTTTTTGTATTACTGTGTATTAGGGGTTTAAATACTACTGCAGACTATATTGATAACCAGCGCCGAACATTTGTTTTAAAAATATTTTTGATTGTATGGTATTACATGCAGTACATTACAGTAGTTTTTCAGATATGTTTTCACTTATGTATTCTATATTGTTATTTATTTTATTGAATTTAGATATAAGTCTGCATGACCCACATGTACACTTTGTTTACATTTTTCAGTTTTTTTCAATGTTTTTCACTAGTCTGTATAATATTTGTTTACAGTTCCTTATTAGGTAAGCAATTTGTCTTAATTCATGAATTCACCTTGACAAAGGGGTGTGCAAGCCCCGAAAGTTATGCAAAAGTTATTATTATGAAACGCGTAGGGATAGGTGGGGTGGTGGTATTTGTTGTTTGGGGGTGTTACCTAATCCCAGGAGGTGTTGCCTTGCCCCCTTGGGGGAAAAAAAAGAAAAATCCCTACTTGCAGTGCCGCAAACTGAGGAGAGAGGTGCTGTGAACCCCCCAGCCAGGCACAAATCCAGAGGGGGGAGCACGATCAGCGTGAGGCAGAGGAGAGGAAACTGCTGTACTGGGCTGCTGACAGGTAAGAGGGAGGGAGGGCGATGTCGGACCTGGGCCTCTCTAACAATCACGGGCCCGGTTAATTAGTACCCCTCCTTGGTGCCCCTGTATATAGAAGCATTTGCCAGAAAATCTGGGAAACCTGTCTGGTAATGCGTATGCCCTCCTTTTGATCTGATTATAGCAGCAACAAAATAGAGCCACAAGCTCTCTTGTACTGTGTACAGGGCCATGAGCAGGGGGGTGCAGCCAGTGCTGTTGCAAAGAGCATGATGCCCTGAGGATGGAACCGGCCATAATCACCTGCTGATGGAACCCGCGCCCTGCTCCGTCATCCAGGCTTCCGCACTGTGTGGTGAGAGACATCTAGACATCTCCCATAGGGCTCTATTTACTACAATCCGCATTTGTAATGCAGATTGTAGTGTGATAATATCACAGGGATTTATTACAAATCCCTTGCGAGAAAACTCTGTCCCTGCGAATCCCCTCCGCACTCTAGCCACGATATTTTCACCAAAAAATACTGTGACTAGTGCCCCGCGCATGCTCCGACTGACCACCGCTGCTAACCCCCTGATGCTAAGCCCCACCCCTGATACTAAGCCCCGCCCCCCGTTATCGCGGACCGCCCTCCCTTAATAGCACTTACCTGCAGTCATCGGTGCTCTAGTGATGTCTTCCATGCCTACGGTCAGCTGATATCCCATACTGCACTGGGACCTGATCACCTGATGACCAGGCCGCAGTGCAGCATGGGAAACCAGCTGACCAGAGGGCAGTCATCACCGGAGCCCCGACCACTGGTCCCTGGAGTCAGGTAAGTGAATTATTTTTTTTTACTATTTTTTTTTTTTTTGCAGTGTATCAGCTTGCGGTCTGTTTCCACACAGCTGATCACTGGGACCAACTCCCAGCTCTGCTCTGCCTTTTAGAGCAGAATAGGAGTCTGGTAACCGGGGGAGACCCTGGATAATGCCACCTCCAGGTGGTGTTATTATCACAGGGCTTTCCCCTGTAATTTTTTACAATTTATTTTTGGTAACTTTGGTCGGATCACATTTCCCATTACCATTATGGGAAATGTGATCTGCTTACTAAAAATAAGTGATACTTAGGGGTAGGAGTAGAATTTTACGAATTCTACTCCTATTGCCCTGTAATAACTATAGGTGATACTAAAATAATGTGAAAAGGGTGTAAAAACACCCTTTTTCAATTTACTTTAGTAAAAATAATGGGCCTGATTCAGAGCTACTCGTAAGCGGCAGCTCGTTCGCTCCGAGCGATGTTTGCCCAACTGCGCATGCGTACGGATCGTTATACGCATGCGCGAACCAGTCAGTGCGGCCGAAATTCATGTGCTCGCAAAATAGTGAATGCCTGCTAATTTGAGTGACAGGATGAGGCGTATGTGGGTGGTAACAGGGGAAGGTGCTTGAAAACGAGGAGTGGAGATCCGAACGCAGGCGTGCTTAAAGGTCAAAACGGGCGTTTTATGGGTGTGCATATTTAAAACAGCATTGTCATTGACCACGTCACTGGGTTTTTTTTAAGCCAGAACTGCTCGCAAAATTGTGATGGCAAAAACCAACCACAAGAATAGCGAGCAGCTCATACCCTGTTCGATGTACTCGATTAATCTAATAAATAGCGGACATGACGTAGGATGCGAGCGGCCAGGGGGCTTAGTTTCCCAAAAAACTACAGCAAGTTTTGTTCGCTCGTTCAGACCTAGAGGCGTGAACAGACCGCAAACAGCGAACAGTTCATTTGAATAGCCACCCCTATTTTCAGGACGAGCGAGCGCTAATTGCGTCCGGCTCTGAATCAGGCCCAATGTTAATAAATAGAGCCCCATAGTGCTGTAGGATCTGTACTGCCGCTAGGAGCATCCTTAGGATGCTACGAGCAGCACCCAAGTTACCCTGCAAAGGTTAAAGCTCACCCACCCTTAGAGACACAGAGTTATAACAGTATGAGTGCTGCTTAGAGGGCGGCGCCCTACACAGGTTATACAGAGTGCATCCAGACCCCACATATACTGTATACCAACAAAAGAGCTATAAGCATTAATAAATGAAATAACGATTTATATTTTTTACAGGTGCCACTAATCCACTCTAGGCACTCATATTTAAATGGTGTTAGACTAAGATGAGCCGGCATATGCCGGGTCCCTTTACTAGTAAATATATAAAGAATTGCTGAACATTATCTCTAATAAAGTATACATATTAATCATACTCATTAACCCCCATCTGGGAAGGGGTGTCCCAGGCACTTGGAAACACTCTCTGAGTGTACAACTGATTTGTGGAGCTACATCAACTGGGAAAAACTAACAAGAATCATGGATTTTTACCCTTTAATATCCCAATTATTTCACCCCAATATGCCATCAAACAAACAATATTTTGTCATGAAAAAAATTTGGAAACTTCAAATTAAAAAAAATATTTATGTTGACAATGACTTACAGAACAAAATTAGAAAATTGGTCTTGTCTTGGGGCAAAACACACCTTGTCTTGAAAGGGTTAAACTAATTTTTACAGAGGGACGATTATGGATTACACTGGCAACTACTGTTTTATATGAGTTTCAAACATTATTCTCGACTTATTTTTCAATATACATTATTTTGTTCAAATATATGAGTCTTAGGCAAAACAATAAGAACACATTATTTTAGGAAATGTTCCAGTAAGGAAATATATTATTGATCTAAGCTGTTTGGGTAAAAAGAGGTCTATTTACATTAATAATTTATTGACATTGTTCATAGATGAGACAAGAATAATCTAAACTGAATGTTAAAGTAATTATATTATTTAATGAAACTTATACAATCAAGAATGACTGACCAGGCACGACATACTTTGGAGCATGATCAGAGGCAATGCTGTGTCACCACATTTCGGTTTATCACTGCACCCAAAAAATTGACTGATCATTTCTGTGTTTGACCTGGTCATAGCCAATCAAAGTGTAAAACAATCAGAACATATTCTCCCAGGATATCCAGGGAACTCACACATTTTTGAGGAGTTGCACTGACTCCTGGAGGAGTAGGTCACAGTCCTGCATCCCCCCCCCATCTAGTGAACTGGGGGGTTATGGGGGGAAGTGCTATGACGTATTCTTAGAGAATAACATAATCTTGGCCCTGCACCCTCTTCACAAACCAATGATTCATGCCATTATGTTGTGAGGAGGCGGGGCCTATTAATGAGAAGCACCAGGACTCCCACCTTCAATGATCAGCACCAAGTGCCCTCAGGAGGGGAAGATTTCAATGTTGGTGAAAATAAATAAGCTATAATTAATTAGGGTTACTTTGGTTCTGGCAGTAAACTGTGTCAATGGCAGATATTTTATTTGGCTGTTTAATTGTAGCAATTAAACAATCAGATCATTAGATGGGCACATGCATATCCATAATAATATATTATAATATTGACAAAATTACAATATTTGGGCTTCGGTTTAACAACTGTTAAATTGAACACATAGGGGCCTATTCATTAAACCTAAAAATTCTCTGGAGATAATTAGCTTTAGAACTCTCATGGAGTTCTAGCTAATTATAGGTGGAATTAATCATTCCACCTCTCCATAAGTATCTATTCCGAAAAGCTGTCATTTTTGCGATGACAGCTTTTCGGGAAATAGATACTTTTCCCTGCCTACACTACCTTATCGCGTCTGGAAACAGTGCTGCGCATGCGCTGTTACATCTGTAAAACCAGTGCATGCGCAGCACTGCCTACAGATGCGTTAAGTTTGTGTACCCCCCCGACCCCCCACCCCCCTCCGCTCACCCCCCCCGACTTACCTGTCCGCGCAGCAGCCTCCGGCTCCGTCCTGCTGGTCTGTCATGTGGTTTCCCAGCAGACCACATGACAGATTAGAAAAAAAAAAACTTTTTTTTTCTTTTTCTAAACTTTCTTGTGCTCTGCTGGGGAGCACACATGTCCGACCAGCCTCCGGAGCCTGAGGACGGAGCAGAGCGCCGGAGGGACTCGTCGGGGGACCTGCACACGCGGATACAGGTAAGTCAATTCTGCTATTCGCCACCTCACAGTGGCGAATAGTAACTGCATCAAATTCCGAAAATTTATAATTTTCGGAATTTGATGAATACCACAATTTCCACATCCCCATACTAATGTATGGGGAGTGTGGAAATTAACGCAGGGGAACTTAGCAAGGAGATATGTGCTAAGTGGCTACATGAATACCAAAATAACGTTATTTAAGGAAAATGTCCTTAAAAACGTTATTTTAGTGTTGATGAATAGGCCCCATAAACTTATATGATCATATTGCTGATAGTGGCAAAAAAGTAAAGTGTGGCAATAGTTAGAATTTACTTATTGCCATGATTTTTCATTATTGTAGCCGCCATGGCAAACTATATGCAGAGCAATAAGGGTTATTCTGTAGGCCTCCATACAGTTCTACTGAGCATGCATGGGTTGTTGATGCATGTCATGTGTTGGGCTAGAAACTCAGTTTTAGCTTCCAGTTCCCCTGATGTCGGTGGAACTCAGGGTGCAACAATATCTGTCTGTTAAAACCATCTCAGTATGAGCAGATTTGAGGCATACAGGAGTGCATCATTTTCACTTTGGCAACTAACTATTTTGTTCAGCTGCCATAGTGTTGAAATAATGGCAAAGCAGGGAGTTATTTATTTTGTTAGTCATTTATTTTGTTAGTACTCCAGGAAAAGTTTAGGCATCTTAAGACTCCATGTTCACCTGCTCCTATAGAGATGCCCACTGCCTGAGGCGCGATTCCACCAATGTGCATACAAATACTGACCATTATAGTACACACCATCATGCAATTTCAATCTGCGTCTATGCGACAAACTTCGGTGTACATGCACAGTGCATCTGGGAGGCTAGCGCAGAGGGAAAACATCGTCCAGTTTCACCCGATGCTTTTCCTGCAGCCAGGGCCCAATAGGAAGCCTTAGACGCCATCATTGCGGAATCTGAATGATCTCACATAATTCTTATAGTATGAGGATAGTGGGCCTGATTCAGCAAGGATCGCAGTTGCTAATACGCACGCAATTGACCGATTGTTACATTCTGCGCATGCGTATGCATCGCAGTGTGTGTGCGCGAACCAGCCACTGCGATCGCAGTGACTGCACAGACCCATCGTAGAGTGATTGACAGGAAGCACCGTTTGGGGGAGGTGACGGGGGGGTGGTCAGTGAAACGCAGGCGTGCCAGTGCGTTTCAATGCCATTGCAGGGGCGTGCATAAATTATCCATTGTGACGCCGTACGCAGCCTCAGGCCTCATAGTGTGTGCTGAAGTGTGCAATTTCAGAGTAAGGTCTGACCTTGTGCAAGTGTGCGTGAAGCTGCAATGGTCAGCGGCGTATCTATGGGGGGTTGAGCAGGACACGTGCCCTGGGCGCCATCGGTACGGTGGAGTGGGGGAGGTTCGCCGCCGCCCGCGGTACGGGACACTGGTTTCAAGTCAGTGTAGTGCAGGCCGCACTACACAGTAACAAACACCACTGCCACACTCATACTTAACGGCGGCGGTGTAGCCAATGAGAGTCCAACAGACTAATCGGTTGCTGCATCCACTGCCGGAGCCAGGCTGGAGCTCACTTACGAGCTCCAACTTCCAGCTCCCGCAGTGGGTGATGGGACAGACGTCATGGCGTCTCTCCAATAGTGCAGAGCGGGCCGGGAGGACAGGGCAGCGGGCAGCGGCGGGCGCAGGAGGTAAGTGTTGGGGTTTTTTTTGTGTGTTTTTGTCCTATATATGTAAGCCTTGGGGCACTGGCACTGCATAGGGGGGGGGGGCACTGCATAGGGAGGACTACTACTGGGGACACTGCATAGGGGGGAATACTACTGGGAGCACTATATAAGGGGCACTACTGAAGGCACTGCATACTGGGGGCACTACTACTGGAGGCACTGTATAAGGGGCACTGCATAGGGGGACCACTACTAGGGGCACTGTATAAGGTGCACTACTGGGAGCACTGCATAGGGGGGACCACTACTGGGGGGCACTGTATAAGGGGCACTACTAGGGGCACTGTATAAGGGGGACTACTACTGGGGGAACTATATAAGGAGCACTACTGGGGGCACTGCATAGGGGGGACTACTACTGGAGTCACTATATAAGGGCACTACTGGAGGCACTGCATACTGGGGGCACTGCATACTGGGGGGACTACTACTAGATGTACTGTATAAGGGGCACTGCATAGGGGGACCACTACTAGGGGCACTGTATAAGTGGCACTACTGGGGCACTGCATAAGGGGCACTACTGGGGGCACTGTATAAGGGTGCATTTCTGAGGACACTGTATAAGGGGCACTACTACAGTGGGTATTGCAAGAGGGGCACTACTACTGGGGGCATTGAGGTGCATATGGAATGGAAAGAAATGTTCCCAGAGTACCGAGAAACATTGGTCTCATGTTGACACGCCCCTATTTTCCAGTGACCACACCCCTTGTGGCATGTGACCACGCCCACTATTTCGGTGCCCACACATACTTGGGGGGGGGCTTCATTTTTTAATTTGCCCTGGGCTCCAAATACCCTAGATACGCCACTGGCGATGGTACTCAATTGTACCGATGGTTTGCAAGCTTGCTAAACATTACAGACGTGTGTAAGGTAAAGTGGGCATTCTTATGTACTGCGACAGCATAGCGATTGCAATGGACTAGCATACTATCGCAGTAATCGCAGCTGCGATCGCAATAGCGATCAGTTAATGAATCAGGCCCAGTGTCACAGAATTATCATCACTTAAGCATTGCACAGATGAATTTACATACAAATCTGAAACAGAACCTAAGTACTGATTTAAATGTTGCCTAGGCCATCAGGTCCTGCAATGTCACTCGCAGTGTCCCTAAAGCTGCCGCATGATTGACATGTTGCTGGCATTTGACAGCAGCGAAGGCAGCGTTCCAGACAATAGGTGCAAATCAGCCCTATTTTCTGGACATGCCGAAGCCAGTGGCTGCGTCCTTAGATGTAGCTTTGCGGCCGCCGCAGCGTGATTTTTCCGAGCGTACTGAGTAACCTGAGGGTTACTCAGATGTCTGATGTTCACACAGTTAATCAGATGCTGTGTCTTTGTACGCAGCAGTGGATCAGAAAATCCGGTAGGAGGCGATTATTTACACAAAACGCCGGCATTTGCTTGTTGTAGCACAGCCGCTGAGTACTATTTGCTTACAACTATGAATCAGACCCTATGGGTCATATTCAATTAGCCGCAGGGCTTAACGTGAGAGGATAGGCTCGAACTTTAACGCCCAGAGCTATTCAATTATAAGCCCATTTACTCATGTGTTAAGTGCCTGGATCTATGGTTTAACATGAAAGTGGCGCCCGCGGTAAGTACAAAAAGCCCTACTTACTGCAGATTTCTTTCTCCACCCTTTCGCACCTGAACATAAATCTGCGGTAAGTGGAGCCTGCGGGCTTACCGTGGGCTAGCATTGAATAGCCTTGGGCAGGGCTGTAACTAGGGTGGTGCGACCTGTGACATGGCACAGGGCACCACAGGGCAGGGGGCGCTGTTTGGGCCTGTCACTTTTCCTGTTTATTATAATTCTCATATGTAGCTTCTTCTTCTTTTATCCCCAGCATCTCCTTGCCTCCCCTATCTCCTGGCCCTTCCCCATGAGGCCATGGCCCTTTTTCAGGTGCACTATGTTACATCCCTATTTAAAAAATGGGGGGGTGTCAATGCTCTCTCTGGCACAGGGCACCAAAAAGTCTAGTTACGGTTCTAGCCTTGGGTATTGCTAAATGCCTGCGGTAAGCCCCGCGGCTAACTAAAAATGCCCCTATGTGTATGTAGTGTGTGTGTGTGTGTGTGTGTGTGTGTGTGTGTGTGTGTGTGTGTGTGTGTGTTTTCTTTCAGTCTGGTAAATGTGTTAAGTCTGTTGAGAGAGGAGAAACACCCTCTACCTATCTGATCTATGTGTCAATTAATGGATACTTTAAGCAGTAGTGCTAATGCATTTAAAGTTTAAATGCATTAACAATACTGCTTAACATTTTGAAAGTGTATTTACGTACATTTCCAATGTTTGCAAGAACCGCACTGCGCATGTGCAAATCTGTTTCTGCAATGTCGGTCGCAATGCCCCAAAAGCCACAGCATAGATGACATACTGCTGGTGTTTGAGGGCGATGACAGTGGGCGTTACTGAAAACGGTGACGTGTTGGCCCCATTTTCTGGGCGTGCCAGGGGCCAGTGAAGCAGCATGATTTACCCAGACTTCCTAAATAACCTGAGGAATTCTCAGATGTCCGATGTTCATGCAGGGAAGCTGGCAGGAGGGATATTTTTACACAAGACGCCCTCTGAGGCATTTACATATTGTTGCACAGCTGCTGCATTCAAAGACGCCCCTGTACGCATAAGAACAATGAGATATTACTTCTGCATTACATTGTTTTATCGTGTGACCCCATGTAGGCTTGGACTGGACTGCCGGGAAGTCGGGTAATTCCCTGGTGGGCCCCACTATGTTGTGACCACGCCCCTTTCTGTGAGGGGGCAGGGGTTAGCGGGCCGCAAACGGGGGTTTATGCTGCCGGGTTAACAACAATGCAGCAGGAACGCAACTGCTCCAGATTTCTGTGCCCTGCCAATTCAGCCCCCGGCAGTCCTAAGTCTCACCCATGGGAAAATAAGCCCCGCCCACTCATCGGAGGCCGAAGCCCCATCCAACTCAAGGGCTGCCAAAGCTCCGCCCATTCGCGGGAGACCAAAGCTCTGCCCAGTCATGGGAGGCTGAAGCTCCTACCATTTACCCCCCACAGTCTTCCAACTGCAAATGAGCTGGCAGTTGGAGACTGCAGTTGGCACTAAAATTATGAAAAAAGTATGGACGTGGGTCATACCGAGCAGAGGAATACCACATGCACCCCCACAGGTAATTTTAACATCTGATGCTGCTTTGTGTAACATTTCTGTGGGGCTTTGTGTATATTTTAGTGTGTGTATGTATATATATATATATATACAGTCAGGTCCATAAATATTAGGACATTGACAGAATTTGAATATTTTGGCCTCTATTCACCACCACAATGGCTTTGAAATGAAACAAACAAGATGTGCTTTAACTGCAGACTTTCAGATTTAATTTGAGGGTAATTACATCCAAATCAGGTGAACAGTGTAGGAATTACAACGGTTTCTATATGTGCCTCCCACTTTTTAAGGGGCCAAAAGTAATGGGACAAACCAACAATCCTAAATCAAACTTTCACTTTTTAATACTTTGTTGCAAATCCTTTGCAGGCAATTACAGCCTGAAGTCTGGAACGCATAGACATCACCAGATGCTGGGTTTCATCCCTGGTGATGCTCTGCCAGGCCTCTACTGCAAATGTCTTCAGTTCCTGCTTGTTCTTGGGGCATTTTCCCTTCAGTTTTGTCTTCATCAAGTGAAATGCATGCTCAATCAGATTCAGATCAGGGGATTGACTTGGCCATTGCATAACATTCCACTTTTTAGCCTTAAAAAACTCTTTAGTTGCTTTTGCAGTATGCTTCGGGTCATTGTCCATCTGCACTATGAAGCGCCGTCCAATGAGTTCTGAAGCATTTGACTTGAATATGAGCATATAATTTTGCCCGAAACACTTCAGAATTCATTCTGCTGCTTTTGTCAGCAGTCACATCATCAATAAATACAAGGGAACCAGTTACATTGGCAGCCATACATGCCCATGCCATGACACTACCACCACCATGCTTCACTGATGAGGTGGTATGTTTTGGATCATGAGCAGTTCCTTTCCTTCTCCATACTCTTCTCTTCCCATTACTCTGGTACAAGTTGATCTTTATCTCATCTGTCCATAGGATGTTGTTCCAGAACTGTAATGGCTTTTTTAGATGTTTTCCTGTTTTTGAGGCTCACCAATGGTTTACATCTTGTGGTAAACCCTCTATATTCACTCTTGTGAAGTCTTCTCTTGTTTGTTGACTTTGACACATATACACCTACTTCCTGGAGAGTGTTCTTGATTTGGCCAACTGTTGTGAAGGGGTTTTTCTTCACCAGGGAAATAATTCTTCTGTCATCCACCACAGTTGTTTTCCGTGGTCTTCCGGGTCTTTTGGTGTTGCTGAGCTCTACGGTGCATTCTTTCTTTTTAAGAATGATCCAAACAGTTGATTTGGCCACACCTAATGTTTTTGCTATCTCTCTGATGGGTCTGTTTTGATTTTTCAGCCTAATGATGGCTTGCTTCACTGATAGTGACAGCTCTTTGGATCTCATATTGAGAGTCGACAGCAACTGATTCCAAATGCAAATGTCACACCTAGAATCAACTCCAGATCTTTTACCTGCTTAATTGATAATGAAATAACGAGGGAATAGCCCACACTTGTCCATGAAATAGCTTTTGAGTTGATAGTCCCATTACTTTTGGCCCCTTAAAAAGTGGAAGGCACATATAGAAACCGTTGTAATTCCTACACCGTTCACCTGATTTGGATGTAATTACCCTCAAATTAAATCTGAAAGTCTGCAGTTAAAGCACATCTTGTTTGTTTCATCTCAAAGCCATTGTGGTGGTGAATAGAGGCCAAAATATGAAAATTCTGTCAGTGTCCCACCTGACTGTATATATATATAAATATATATATATATATATATATATATATACACACACACATACATACATATACACATGTACAGTATATACACACATATATATATAAAACTCGCTGTGTATGATAATGGTGCTCCAGCCAATCAGCTCCTAACTGTCATCTGTTTGAAAAATGACAGTTGGGAGCTGATTGGCTGGAGCACCATTTATCATATGCAACGATTTTTATCACATGTTGTGAATTATAACACCCATTGATAAATAAGGCCATAGTATAAATTTGTGCTACATAGAGCACAGAATCAGTGCAAGCCAGCACTGTCTCTGAAGCACTGAAAGTTCCTGACTTGTGTTTAAATAGAGTATTTTCAATAAATCATTCCACGCAGCAGCATCATGGGACACTTGTGGGTAGAGGGTCTGATTAAGCACAGATCGCAATTGCAACAGTGTTCGCAGATCGAGCAATTGTTATCCACTGCGCATGCGTAGTGGTTTTCTGATTTACTCCTCCATCACCACCCCCAAACTTAATTTCGATCGCACTGCAATTATGCATGCAGAGTCGAGTTCATCGCAGAGTGAGTGACAGGCAGTCAGCATTTGGGAGTGGTGGTCAGAAAAACACAGACGTGCCTGTCCGTTTGAACACTGTTGCATGGGCGTGCATAAATTAGCCACTGCAACGGCATACGCAGTTTCTGTACTCATTGCGTGTGACGAGGCTTGCAGTTTTTGCGGCAGGTCTGAGCTGTTGTAAATGTGCGTGGTGGTCTGATGTACGATGATTGTATTGATGTTTACGCAGAAGTGTGAAGGTGGACGGATGTGAGAAAGCAGAAGTGGGCGTCTCTATGCTGGCTGAGTTGTGGTAAGTATTATTTTTGACAGCTTTGTTGCATACGGATTTGTAGTTGCGATCGCAATTTCGCTCCGCACTGAATCAGGCGCAGGGTCCAGAAGAAGGCGGAAGGAACAGGCCAGACATAGGCATAGACAGGCGGCATAGAAAAACCAGTGTCTCAAGTTTAATTAGAGTTGGGGACTAAAGAAATTTTTAGGACCTGCCCGGAACATACAAATACAGGTTGAGTCTCTGATATCCAAAATGCTTGGGACCAGGGGTATTTTGGATAACGGAATAGTCCGTATTTTGGATTATTTGCATATCATAATGAAATATCTTGGGAATGGGACCCAAATATACACACAGAATACATTTATGTGTTATATACACATTATACAAACAGCCTGCAGGCAATTTTATACAATATTTTCAATAATTTTGTGTTTCAAGCAAAGTTTGTGTACAGAAATGAAATTAATTTATGTTTCATATACACCCTATACCCACAGCCTGAAGGTAATTTTATACAATATTTTTAATAATTTGTGCCTTAGACAAAGTTTGTGTACATTGAGCCATCAAAAATCAAAGGTTTTATTATCTCAGTCATGCCAAAATTATTCTGTATTTCGGAATATTCCTTATTTCGGAATATTTGGATATGGGAAGAGTCAACCTGTATTCCACTTTCAAATTTCTCATCCTCATTGTTATTGTTACTGAAATAAGAATTTACAACACAATGTATAATTTTGAGCTATTATGCCATTTATCATGTCAACTCTTTCTTTGTGATTCCAAGATGGCAATTCAGAAATCTATGGGGTTAATCGGTAGTGATGCATCCTTGCCAGCTGAAGCACTGCTTGCTGCAGTCGAATCACATGTAACGTCGCCAGTTAAGGGGTTAATATCTGTTCTGTGCTTTAAGCTTAGTGTCCTGAAACTCTTTGACTGTGACTTCTACTCTGTCTGTGGGCTGCAGCTGCCTGCATCAGTTTATGATTTTATTTCAGTGTCCAAGGGTTGGTATAACGATATTATAAGACTACTATTATAAGACTATGGGGCATATTCAATTGGGTGCGAGAGTAGCAAAAAACCCACACCTGTTATGGTTTTTCCAGCAGATGCAGGTTTTTTGCTATTCAAATAGCTGCGTTTTTTTCTTTTTTACGCGCCGGGAGGTTTTTTTTCACGCACATCTAGAGCAAGTGTGTTTTTCCTTAAATCTGTAATTTTAGGAAAAATCACCGGGACTTGCTCTGGCAGTACCCCCCCTGAGGACTAATTAAGCAATTGGAAGTTACCAATTAGCTTAATTAGTCCTTAATTACTTACGTTCCGAAGCGGTGTCTCCTTCATCCAGCGTCGGGAGCCGAGTCTTCTGCAGCAGGGTATGTCAGTGTGTGAATGTTTATTACTGTTTGCAAGTGTGTATGAGTGTGTGTGTATGAGTGTGTGTGATTCCCGGTTTGTGTGGCCCCCAGTGTCTGTGTGGGCCCCCGGAATGGGCGCTGGGAGAACTACATCTCCCAGCAGTTCTTGCCCCTCCCACCAGCCCCTGGAGTCTCCCAGCATCCTCTTGGACTCCCAGCAGCCCCCTCTCCAGTGGGAAGATGGAGGGGAGGCCACCAGGAGCCGTGAAGACCACCGTGGACCTCTGGGCAGGTAAATGCCGAATTCTTTTTTTTCTTTTTTTTTTTACGCGGCACTGGGTTTTCAGAGCCGAAAACCCCACGACCACTTTTTTTTAATTGGATACCGCGGGTATCGGGAGAGCGTATACCCACTGTATTCCAAAATTGAGCACAAGGTTTTTTACCTCACTAAACCTTGCACCCAATTGAATATACCCCTATAAGGCGCTTATTTATCACAATCCACATCTCAGATTAAGTAGTTGAAGGTAGGCGCTTGCTATACCCCCCGCATGGAACTATCCACACCCCATGGCACAAACTATACACCCTGTGCTGAGCACACCCACACAGCACTGGTCATGCTCCCACATCAGTAGTCACACCTCCACACAATAGGCCCTTAATAAATTTCAGCTCCAGGCCCATGTGGACCTTAATCTGGCAATGATCATGACAACCCTCTCTCTTGTGTTTTAGAGGACTATCGGTCTATTGCTAGTTAACTCCTCCTTCATCTATTTGCACATACGTGCACACCCACTTTGGCAAATGGTTACAACCCTTTAGCGGGGCCCCTACTATTGCAATCCCCTGGTGGGCCCTTCATACCCGACTCTGACATTGACCCCATGTACTAACAGTTACTGCCAAGGACAGTTTTGAATTGGAGCATGAAGGGTCCAGCAGGGAAACTATGTAATAATAGAGAGTGTTGATGAATGAGGATGGTCGTGGTCTGTTAATGGAGGTGGCATGACCAAGCCACACAATAAGACTAGTGCTTAACAACTGTGACTGGAAATGTTTGGTTTCAATAAAGTAAATTTGGAAGCTACATTTGGTGCACATACTGTATACATTACAGATATCTACGGATAAAATAGCTGATGCAGGGTTGAACGTATGCCTGTTTGGGGACTCTATCTTGCATTTCTCACACTGAGCATGTGCCAAATCAGAGAAAACACAAGTATGGGCAGGGTAGAGTCGTACACATTTCAGTACTATCTACATTTATGACTAGTGAGGCATAAATGAGTTGTAAACAGTGACGGCTCCAGAGGTGGGACTGCAGCAAAGTCCAAAATTCAAATAGGGGAGCCACATCAACTGCCAGTGAGTCTCAACCATCTATGTTTGGCAGTATTTGAAATGGCAGTTGGTGTAGTTCCCCTATTTGAATCTTGGACTGTGCTGCAGCCCCAACTCTGGAGCCGCCACTGGTTGTAAAAGAACTTTCTCATTTAGACAATGTACAGTGATTGTGTGCTGACCTGGATGTATGAGAAAATCCGTTTGTTTGCAGGCGTATGTTTTGCACCTAGTATTCAGTAGGTGAAAGTGTTGACTGATGATACTTACTAGTAATAACAGACAACATATGAGGTGTATGCGTACAACCATGCATACGGGTGAATAATATACACACTTTCTCTGTGCACACATTTCTGAAGCAACAAACACTCAATTTCCGTACAACTCTGTATCGGACCCATAGAGGTTTATTTACTAAAGTGCAGGTGTATAAAAGTGGAGATGTTGCCCATAGCAATCAGTCAGATTCTAGCTATTATCTTTGAGAAAGTGCTAAATAAATGACAAGTAGAATCTGATTGGTTGGCAATACCTCCACTTCTATAAACCTGCACTTTTGTAAATATACCACATAATGTTTCAACAACGTGTCTTTTTTTATACTGATTTATATAGATTGGATATAGATTTACTATAGATGCATATGTACACAACATTATCTTATTTATTAAGTAACTAACTGGTATACCTGGCATTGCCCGGGTTAAAAAATGGACCTTGAAGAACACCTGTAGCCTTCATTTTTTACATTTTGCAGACCAACATTGGAGACCATGGCATATGAAAATGTGCTGGGAGGAAATTAGTAACTGTCAGTGCAGGTGCAGTGTGACAGTTGATCCTCTGACTCATTGCTCTTCTGTTGGAGCTCTTCCTGCCCCCTACTGGTACATATCAGCCTGTGCCTTCAGATCAGTGCAGTTTAATAGAGGGTACACACTAGAATAATATCTTCATGATTTGTAATTTCCAGGCAAATTGGAACGACAAATCATGAACACCATTCAGTGTGTACCAGCAATTGCAAGATACGGCGGGTCGTTTACAATATCTTCTGGTCCCTGGCATGCAGGGACAATCAGAAGATACCAATGCAATGGTGAAAGAAACAATAGAGAAAGTGGATATGTGTGCAATAAATTCATGCAGCAGGTAAGTGAATGACTATAGGTATCCCAAAACCTGTGAACATATCTGATTGTGAAAAAAAGGGTAGAAATCACATAACCTGCGCTTGACTGACAATCAACCTGGATATGTTTCTCAGGTGGTATCTCTTCACTGGACAATGATCTGTATATCGTATATATCTCTATCCTCTCAGAGATCATAGCATAACCCAGAAGAGATGAAATAAGTGCATATAGTGAAGCACGTTTTTAATATACATAAATGACAATGAAAACAAAAATTATGACAACGAAGGCAAGATGTATATCCCTCCACATGAGGTGATCTATATCAAAAAAAGCAGGAATATGCAGCATATATTCAGATGGAGGTATCCCACATGGACAATAAAGTGCAATTACCGGATGGTCCAATAAATAAAGCGTGCAGTAATGTCTCAGTGGAAGTCCCGGGTTTTCCGCTGGGCACTGCTCACTTCATCGTTCGGTTCAGCTCTGCATAGCATAAGTCCAAGGAGATAATCCATAAAACACCAACGCGTTTCGATCAGAGGAACCATTTAACCTCAAAATCCAAAGGTTTTTACTGTTGCGGGGCCTGTTTGGGATGTAGGGGGATCAAAGGAAATGGTAATAACAAAATTGTAGAAGAAAGTATCAATGGGAAAATATATCCCATAAGAGACTTCATAACGTGTAATACCAAAAACATTATCTATGCAATAGAATGTAAGTGCAATTTGTTTTACATTGGTAGAACTTCTAGACCTTTAAAGGTCCAGATTGGGGAACATTTGCAAAATATTCGCAAAGGATTGGAAACTCATGCTCTTTCAAATCACTTTAAAAAATGTCATAATAGCAATCCAGATGAGATTATATGTTTCATGGGTCTGCAAAATATAAAGGCCACTGGAGAAGAAGAGATTTGTCAACACAGTTAGCTAAAGCTGAAATGAGGACAATCTTTGAATTAGGAACCTTACATCCAGGAGGCATAAACCTGGATTTTGAGGTTAAATGGTTCCTCTGATCGTTGACAATAGCTCATGCCCCTTGCACATTTATGGAATATCCTTTAATATTATTGTGTTGTGGCACTATAAGTTCACACTTTATCTTCATTATTGCACTTTACACTTTTATTGTATATTTTATATTTTATATAAAATATGTTTTATATATTTTGTGTATAATTAATCTATTATATCTTCTCCATATTTATTGAGGACCATGTCATTAAGGAGTGATATATTAAGAGGGCTTCTTTGCCACCGATGAGATGAGGGTATGATTGTTAGTCTTTGTTACCATGACTACAATAGACAACAGTAACGGATAGGACACATTAAAACAGAAGTCCGTCCTCCTCTGCATTTAACAAGGAATCAATCCGAGTGTTGGGGATGCCGGAAATGATGCAACAGCCAGAGGGAATAGAAGTCCGCCCCCCTCTATACCTACTAAGGGTCCAAACCGCATACTGGGGATTCCGGAAATGATGTAATATTTAGAGGAAACATGTGTCTGCTGCCGCAAAGGATCATGGACTTTGTAGCCGGTCTCTATGTAGGGATCAGCTGCGGCAGCGGCACAGTGATTGGTTAGGGTCGGTATTTAAAGACAGCGCAGCACAGATCACAATTCACCTTGAAAAAGACCCCAGTACATGGTATCGAAACGGGTTGGTGGTTATGGATTATCTCCTTGGACTTATGCCATGCAGAGCTGAACCGAACGATGAAGTGAGCAGTGCCCAGCGGAGAACCCGGGACTTCCACTGAGACATTACTGCATGCTTTATTTATTGGACCATCCGGTAATTGCACTTTATTGTCCATGTGGGATACCTCCATAGGATTCTATGCTGCATATTCCTGCTTTTTATATAGATCACCTCATGTGGAGGGATATACATCTTGCCTTCATTGTCATAATTTTTGTTTTCATTGTCATTTATGTATATTAAAAACGTGCTTCACTATATGCACTTATTTCATCTCTTCTGGGTTATGCTATGATCTCTGAGAGGATACTCTCCTAGAGATATATACGATATACAGATCATTGTCCAGTGAAGAGATATCACCTGAGAAACATATCCAGGTTGATTGTCAGTCAAGCGCAGGTTATGTGATGTCTACCCTTTTTTCACAATCAGAAGATATCATGTGCAATGCCATGCTGCTAAATGCAGCATGCCATTGAACATTGCACCATAGTACTACTGCATCATGCATTGTGTTCGCACGGTGCAATATTTCGGCCCATCTGTCGGCGGATTGGCTGGGAACGCATCATTCTGAGGTCTACCCAGCCTTAGGCAATGAAAGACATCCTGAACGTACTTAATTAAACCAAAAATCCTAATCAGAGACTACATGGCCTACTTGGTGGGCACCATATAGATCTCCATGGCCCTAACAAACTTCAAACATAGGCAAAAACCTAATCAGTACTGCATGCTGCACTTACAGTACTGCCAGACTCGTGGTCCTGTGTGAGATTGGGCCGTGAGGAGGTAATTGTATGCCACTGCACCAGAGACTCGCTCCCTTCGCACCTAATTTAATCGAGCCATATGAATGTATGTCTATATGTGTGTGCAGGGCCGACCCTAGGTCTACTCGCACCCAATGCGAGATTCTTTGGAGCGCCCCCCCCCCCCCCCAATCCAACTATGAGCCGGACTCAATTAGCCACAATGCTTACCGCGAGCTATTCAATTATAAGCCCATTTGCTAATGCGAATTAACCCATATCTTATAGACTTGCTCAAAAGTTTTCCATACATTCCCATAAGAGTGCTACTATGTACAGTCGGGTGCATAAATATTGGGACATTGACAGAATTTTCATATTTTAGCCTCTATTCACCACCACAATGGCTTTGAAATGAAACAAACAAGATGTGCTTTGACCGCAGACTTTCAGATTTAATTTGAGGGTAATTACATCCAAATCAGGTGAATGGTGTAGGAATTACATCGGTTTCTATATGTGCCTCCCACTTTTTAAGGGGCCAAAAGTAATGGGACTATCAACTCTAAACCTATTTCATGGACAGGTGTGGGCTATTCCCTCATTATTTCATTATCAATTAAGCAGGTAAAAGGTCTGGAGTTGATTCTAGGTGTGACATTTGCATTTGGAATCAGTTGCTGTCGACTCTCAATATGAGATCCAAAGAGCTGTCACTATCAGTGAAGCAAGCCATCATTAAGCTGAAAAATCAAAACAAACCCATCAGAGAGATAGCAAAAACATTAGGTGTGGCCAAATCAACTGTTTGGAACATTCTTAAAAAGAAAGAATGCACCGGAGAGCTCAGCAACACCAAAAGACCCGGAAGACCACGGAAAACAACTGTGGTGGATGACAGATGAATTATTTCCCTGGTGAAGAAAAACCCCTACACAACAGTTGGCCAAATCAAGAACACTCTCCAAGAGGTAGGTGTATAAGTGTCAAAGTCAACAATCAAGAGAAGACTTCACAAGAGTGAATATAGAGGGTTCACCACAAGATGTAAACCATTGGCGAGCCTCAAAAACAGTAAGACCAGATTAGAATTTGCCAAACAACATCTAAAAAAGCCATTACAGTTCTGGAACAACATCCTATTGACAGATGAGACAAAGATCAACTTGTACCAGAGTGATGGGAGGAGAAGAGTATGGAGAAGGAAAGGAACTGCTCATGATCCAAAACATACCACCTCATCATTGAAGCATGGTGGTGGTAGTGTCATGGCGTGGGCATGTATGGCTGCCAATGGAACTGGTTCCCTTGTATTTATTGATGATGTGACTGCTGACAAAAGCAGCAGAATGAATTCTGAAGTGTTTCGGGCAATATTATATGCTCATATTCAGTCAAATGCTTCAGAACTCATTGGACGGCACTTCACAGTGCAGATGGACAATGACCCGAAGCATACTGCAGAAGCAACCAAAGATATTTTTAAGGCTAAAAAGTGGAATATTATGCAATGGCCAGGTCGATCCCCTGACCTGAATCCGATTGAGCATGTATTTCACTTGATGAAGACAAAACTGAAGGGAAAATGCCCCAAGAACAAGCAGGAACTGAAGACATTTGCAGTAGAGGCCTGGCAGAGCATCACCAGGGATGAAACCCAGCGTCTGGTGATGTCTATGCGTTCCAGACTTCAGGCTGTAATTGCCTGCAAAGGATTTGCAACAAAGTATTAAAAAGTGAAAGTTAGATTTAGGATTGTTTAGCTTGTCCCATTACTTTTGGCCCCTTAAAAAGTTGGAGGCACATATAGAAACCGTTGTACTGTAATTCCTACACCGTTCACCTGATTTGGATGTAATTACCCTCAAATTAAATATAAAAGTCTGCAGTTAAAGCACATCTTGTTTGTTTCATTTCAAAGCCATTGTGGTGGTGAATAGAGGCCAAAATATGAAAATTCTGTCAATGTCCCAATATTTATGCACCTGACTGTAGCTAAGTTGAGGACTCCCTTGCTTAGGGTACCCGGTGTTGGAGGAATGTTGTGGTGTCCCGCAGTGTAAAGTACTTACTTACTGCCCGTTCTTTGGTTTCAGGAGGGGAGACACCCTGTGCAAACCCACTAGCGGGTCCAACCACTGTGAGCAGCTCTCTCCATCAGGATGTAGTCTGTGTCTCCTGGGGTAAAGTGGTTGTTGTATGTAGCGGGGAGAGTGCTGGTCCACTCTCTACCAAATGTTCCCAAATGCTATCTCAGCTTACAGAGGTGGGTCTCTAACAGGTTTGCCCTGCCGCTGGCTGTTGCAGCTGCTGTGTCCCGCTCTCACTCACTGCAGCTAGTAGGTGCTGAGAAGCTAAGGTGTCCGTGGTCAGATAGTTCAAACCAGGATAAAGTAATTCGCTCAGGATTGTCAGTCCCCGTGTCTATATAACCCGGTCCGGGTGCACGCTGTATGTGGGTGTGGCCGCTCCCATTGACTTGGCCACACACCCATTGACATGTGACCACATGCTCTGTTGTGTTACAGCACATGACTATATCCCGCTTTGAATATTTGAAAAGTTGTTTGCTACAGTATATGCTTACATCTGACAACAGAAGACATCAGAAAAGAAAAAAAATTAAAATCATTGAATTATAAATTGGATCCTTAATAATGAATTACTAAAGCTGCATACACACACAACGATTTTGTTACCAACGATTTTATTAACGATTTTCTGTCAGATTATCTGTTTTTTGAACTACACAGGATTTTTGTAACTTCCCTTAATGAAAATCGTTCAGTTAGTCAGTCAGAATGAACTATAAACTACAAATGGGAATGCGCATTGTTGAAGCTGGATTATTGGCTGAGACAAGATCAGTTTAAAATTGAATCGCAGCGACACCATCTTGCGACTGGCCGCAAGACGCCATCTTGGAAATGAGATTGCAAGACGCCATTTTGCGATTGGCCGCCTAAGCTCCATTTTAGATAAACTCACACTTTAGTACATGTGGCGATATTACTATTAGCATCATGCGATTGCATCTGTGACCATCGCCATAAGTTACAGCGATTCACCAAAAGCCCATTTCCTGATTTTACGTAGTTTGGGTGCTCTGGATAAAGTGTATATATTATTATAATTCCCCTAAAGGATATATTACAGAAATGGCTGTACAGTATGGCAAAATTGGATTGCATTAGCTAAACAGAGCAAATGGCCACGTGACAACTAGCCTGTGTAGACAAGCTTCATGAACATAACGTCTGCTCTCGCTCCAGGTGGCCCTGCTCGAATACAGCAAGAGGGTCGTTTGTAGCACCTTACATTAGCAGGCTTCTTACAATAAAATACCTTCAAAGCCAAGAGTGTTATCTGAGGTTTGGGTCTTGTAGCTGTGCTAATTTGCATTTACCCAAGAACCTGGGAGAACAAAGGACTGTACTTTTGAGCCTGGGAAGGGTGGGGGCTGCTGAGAGAGGGGGGCGTGTGGAACTATAATGCTCAGCATTCCACACTGCTAGGTGTTCACTTAGTTTAAGTGAGATTTAAGTGCACCATTTCTCATACACACATTAATACGCACAATTGCGCTGTTAACTAATCGCATATTAGCAAATGCATAAGATCCTGTATGAAAACGCTGTTTATTAACTTCATGCGCACGCATCTGCCCCAAGTTAACTAGTGTCTTTACATCACACCCCGCATACTTACACATTATATAATCACATAAAAGGTTTAATAAGCTTTAAAGTATAAGATTTAAGTTTGTTCATTCTGTGAAATAAAGATTATTTGGTAACTAAGGTTTTATACATGATAAGTAAGCCGCGATTGGTATTGTACTGATGCGTACTCTTTCAACAGTATTCCGGTACCATCGGTGTGGAGATCGCATCATGCATTCTCAACTTATGGACCGCAGAGACTTCAAGCAACAAAATGTACATAATATGAACAACTGTTAGGATGTTGCATGAGGCAGGAAACAAGAGACCCCCAGTTGTTAGAGGCTGGGTTGTATCTATTTGAATCAACCTGTTAAAAGCCTTGTAACATATGCCCTCTCCTTTAGGACCAATGGTATTAGCACCAAACTTCTCTATTGTGTTGTTTATTTCTGGGGAGTATAAATATGTGTGCTCTGACCCTGGGTTCCTAGTCTTTGTGCTGAATGCTGATTGACGAGGGGTTTCTTGCTGATGCCTAACATCTGGACCAGAGAGCGCTGCATATGTATAATTGTACTTGGGTCTGTATAATCTCTTTGCGCTAAGATTATATGAGGATCATAGCGTGTAACTGCTGTACTTTTACTTGAATAATACTTTGTGCTTTGGAACCATAGATTCTAGGTCTGGAGTCTTTATTTACTGTATGACTGCGTACGCAAATTAGTGTCATCCTTAGAGGTTTACAGGTAGGATATTAGAAGGTATAGGCAGGGGTATATAGAGGTTCAAAGGCAGAATCCTTAGTATGAACGATAATCGTTCATCATTTTAACTCAGAAACTGAACGATTTCTTCAACGATTGAACAATTGAACGATAATGACGTCGTTATAGTTAAATCGTTCAAAAATTTGTTACGTGTGTATGCACCTTTCATGATTCCTTTTCATCCTTTCACACTCAGTAGGTATAATTTGCAAAGCATAAAATGACCACAGTGCAGCACAAAATCATCTTTATGAGTACTGTGCACCTTAATTTGTGCAACTGCACCTACATTTCCATCAAAGCATATGGTATAAGTAAAATAGAAACCTTTGTGGAGCAGCATAACCAATGTGAGGAGTTGGGCAAAGTAGGAGCATTACAAAGAAGCCTAGTGTTGGAGCATTGTTATGCCTAGTGAAATTTTATTTTGCAGATTGAAATTACCAAAATGAATCAAAGGCATACAGGCCTATATATCAATGATCACATACACAATGGGATCTGGGTGCGATATTAGCACCCATCATTGCATTGCAGTATGTGATCATACCAACCAAATGTATGTCAGAGCACCCGCAGGGACAAGGGGCTACGAAAGAAGACCATCAATGCGATTTGCTAGGAGTGAAATGACTCTGCACTTCTGTGTTTGGACTCCTGCGCATGAGTGATCTATAGACTCTACAGATCACACATACGCAGCGGCCATTGCGTCACAAAACAACAGAATTGCCTCCCCCATAGAAACCTATGGGGGTTGAGGCTCCTGTCAGAAATGGAGGACCGCAACAGATATCTGTTCCAGTCCCTCCATAATACATCTAGGGGATATTAATTATTTGCGGTTATCCCCCTGAAAATGTGTGTTATTGGGGAATATGACGCAAATAGTTAATGATAAGTGGAGAGGGGAAATTCTCTAAGCACATTCCTTGCAGTACGGAGGTGGACATGACCATTTCCATTCCACGAAAAACTTTTCTGCACCAACTCTGAGTTTTCAGAGACTGGATCTCATCCTATACTTCTGGTGAGCTGCATCTTGGGCCTTAGGGGCCTTCATTATCACTAATGGTCCCCTTACACATGCAGGAATAGTTTCCAAATTATTTTAGTCATTCATTACTAAGGATCCGATGGGCCGCCTAATATTCAGCAAGCTCCAAAAATGAAAGTTTTTGGAGTTTGCCTGCTGTAATCTACACGTTGGTTCCCAGGGCCCTGCTCCTTCCTATCGGAAGGACCCCCAGCTTGCAAAGAGGGATATAGGGCCTGATTCAGACCCAGGCGCTGTTTGCGTCCGCTAGCTGGCTAAAAGGGGCCGATAATTTAAATCATGTCCTCGCACTGTGTCGCGTCAGGCCGCCCACTAAGTAATAACGAGCGGCCACACTATCCGCTCGCACCTGTATAAAGACACCCCTTTGCCACTCGCAAAACACGTCATCTCCGGCAGTTGTAGGATTAATCGGGAACATCGAGAGCAATCAGAGCTGCTCACAGCGCTTGTGGTAGCCTTTTCCCACCACAACATTGCGAGCAGTTCAGGCTAAAATACAACCCAGTCACGTGTGTAATGACGCTACTTTGCTAATTATGCACACCCATTAAATACCGTTCTGACGGTCGGGCACGCCTGCGTTTGCACATCTACACCCCCATTTACAAGCACCTTCCCCTGTCACCACCCACAAACAGCACTATCTGTCACTCAAAATAGCGGCCAGACTGCGGGCTACAGGCGAGCACTTTCCCATCGCACTGGCTGGTTCGTGCACACACATTGCAACTCATACGCATGCGCAGATTGCAAAAAATCGCTCAATGCGAGCGAGTGCAGCATAGCGCCCGGGTCTAAATCAGGCCCATAGTACGTTAAAATCCCACCGGACTGCATGCTTTCAGACAGTGCCAACTGCACTAACTCTGATGTGTAAAATTCCATTGTTAGTTATAAGCAGCGAAATCAGTGTTAGGGATAGCGGGAACAGCCGCTTTTTGGAGTATCTATCAAAGCACCAAGGTAATCTTGAAAGTAGCCCGATATTTTGGTTTCCACCTCATCATGAGTTGCTGCTCGGATGCCAAAGTATCAGGCCACTTTAGGAGCATATTGATGAATATGACTTTTAGGCCCCCATTTATTAATGATCGCTATTGCAATGCAATCTAGGCATGACATTATCGCCCATGATCACATTGAAATATGCGATCATAGCGCCAGTGGCGTAACTATAATTTTGCTCCCTCCTGCCAAAAAAGTTTCAGGTGCCCCTTCCCGGCCATGAAACAAACACACTCAAAGACGACTTTTAAGGTGTGTGGTTTCATGATACAGTAATGTCCCTTACACATTAAGACACACTAAGTATTGCCCCTTATGACACATTATGCCACACCATAATGCCCCTTACAACATATTATGCCACACAGTAATGCCCCTTACACATTGTGCCCCTTATAACACATAATGCCACACAATAATGCCATTTATAACACATTATGCAACACTAAGTAATACCCCTAATAGCATATTGTGCCTCACAGTAATGCCCATTACAGCCCACCCTGAAAGATCTACTTCACCAACCCACCTCTCTGCTCCTGCCAGTCTGTCACCTCAGCTCAAGACAGTTTGCACAGTTTCTATGTCCGTGTAGAACCAGATTATTGGGAACATAGCTTATAACTCGTAAACTGTGTGTATCAAGTTACTACCCCTTATACAGTGTTCCCTGTAGTTGTGCCCCTTATGCAATGCCCCCTGTACTAGTGTCCCTTATGCAATGCCCCCTGTAGTAGTTCCCCTTATGCAATGCCCCCTGTAGTAGTGTCCATTTTGCAGGGCCCCCTGTAGCAGTGCCCCTTATGCAATGTCCCCTGTTGTAGTACTCCTTTTGCAATGCCCCCTGTTGTAGTGCTCCTTTTGCAATGCCCCCTGTAGCAGTGCCCACTGTAGCAGTGCCCCTTATGCAATGTCCCCTGTTGTAGTACTCCTTTTGCATTCCCCCCTGTTGTAGTCCTCCTTTTGCAATTCCCCCTGTTGTAGTGCCCCTTATGCAATGCCCCCTATAGTAGTGCCCCTTATGCAGGGCCTGCTGTAGCAGCGCCCCTTATGCAGGGCCCCCTGTAGCAGGGCTCCTTATGCAATGCCCCCTGTAGCAGTGCCCCTTGTGCAATGCCCCCTGTAGCAGTGCCCCTTGTGCAATGTCCCCTGTTGTAGTGCTCCTTTTGCAGTACCCTGTTGTAGTTCCCCTTATGCAATGCCCCCTGTTGTAGTGCCCCTTATGCAATGCACCCTATAGTAGTGCCCATTATGCAGGGCCCACTGTAGCAGCGCCCTTTATGCAGGGCCCCTTATGCAATGCCCCCTGTAGCAGTGCCCCTGATGCAATGCCCCCTGTAGCAGTGCCCCTTATGCAATGCCCCCTGTTGTAGTGCTCCTTTTGAAATGCCCCCTGTTGTAATGCCCCTTATGCAATGCCCCCATAGTAGTGCCCATTATGCAGGGCCCGCTGTAGCAGGGCCCCTTATGCAGGACCCCCTGTAGCAGCGCCCCTTATTCAATGCACCCTGCAGCAGTGCTCCTTATGCAATGCCCCTGTAGCAGTGCCCCTTATGCAATGCCCCCTGTAGTAGGTCCCCTTAAGCAATGCCCCTTATGCAGGCCCCCGTGTAGCAGTGTCCCTTGTGCAATGCCCCCTGTTGTAGTGCTCCCTTTGCAATCCCCCTGTAGTAGTGGCCCTTATGCAATGCCCCCTGTAGCAGTGTCCCTTGTGCAATGCCTCCTGTTGTAGTGCTCCTTTTGCAATGCCCCCTGTTGTAGTGCCCCTTATGCAATGCACCCTATAGTAGTGCCCATTATGCAGGGCCCACTGTAGCAGCGCCCTTTATGCAGGGCCCCCTGTAGCAGGGCCCCTTATGCAATGCCCCCTGTAGCAGTGCCCCTGATGCAATGCCCCCTGTAGCAGTGCCACTTATGCAATGCCCCCTGTTGTAGTGCTCCTTTTGAAATGCCCCCTGTTGTAATGCCCCTTATGCAATGCCCCCATAGTAGTGCCCATTATGCAGGGCCCGCTGTAGCAGGGCCCCTTATGCAGGACCCCCTGTAGCAGCGCCCCTTATTCAATGCACCCTGCAGCAGTGCTCCTTATGCAATGCCCCTGTAGCAGTGC
Organism: Taudactylus pleione; assembly: GCA_031769625.1. Taxonomy (NCBI): domain Eukaryota; kingdom Metazoa; phylum Chordata; class Amphibia; order Anura; family Myobatrachidae; genus Taudactylus; species Taudactylus pleione. The sequence continues at coordinate 5,436,201 of JAUIMM010000255.1, read as the reverse complement.
CCCTTATGCAATGCCCCCTGTAGTAGGTCCCCTTAAGCAATGCCCCTTATGCAGGCCCCCGTGTAGCAGTGCCCCTTATGCAATGCCCCCTGTTGTAGTGCTCCTTTTGAAATGCCCCCTGTTGTAATGCCCCTTATGCAATGCCCCCATAGTAGTGCCCATTATGCAGGGCCCGCTGTAGCAGGGCCCCTTATGCAGGACCCCCTGTAGCAGCGCCCCTTATTCAATGCACCCTGCAGCAGTGCTCCTTATGCAATGCCCCTGTAGCAGTGCCCCTTATGCAATGCCCCCTGTAGTAGGTCCCCTTAAGCAATGCCCCTTATGCAGGCCCCCGTGTAGCAGTGTCCCTTGTGCAATGCCCCCTGTTGTAGTGCTCCCTTTGCAATCCCCCTGTAGTAGTGGCCCTTATGCAATGCCCCCTGTAGCAGTGTCCCTTGTGCAATGCCTCCTGTTGTAGTGCTCCTTTTGCAATGCCCCCTGTTGTAGTGCCCCTTATGCAATGCCCCCTATAGTAGTGCCCATTATGCAGGGCCCACTGTAGCAGCGCCCCTTATGCAGGGCCCCTGTAGCAGCACCCCTTATGCAATGCCCCCTGTAGCAGCGCCCTTTATGCAATGCCCCCTGTAGCAGTGCCTCTTATTCAATACCCCCTGTAGCAGTGCCCCTTATGCAATGCCTCTTATTCAATACCCCCTGTAGCAGTGCCCCTTATGCATTGCCCCCTGTAGCAGTGCCCCTTATGCAATGCCCCCTGTAGTAGTGCTCCTTAAGCAATGCCCATTATGCAGGCCCCCCTGTAGTAGTATCCCTTGTGCAATGCCCCCTATTGTAGTGCTCCTTTTGCAATGCCCCCTTATGCAATGCCCCCTGTTGTAGTGCTCCTTTTGAAATGCCCCCTGTTGTAATGCCCCTTATGCAATGCCCCCATAGTAGTGCCCATTATGCAGGGCCCGCTGTAGCAGGGCCTCTTATGCAGGACCCCCTGTAGCAGCGCCCCTTATTCAATGCACCCTGCAGCAGTGCTCCTTATGCAATGCCCCTGTAGCAGTGCCCCCTGTAGTAGGTCCCCTTAAGCAATGCCCCTTATGCAGGCCCCCGTGTAGCAGTGTCCCTTGTGCAATGCCTCCTGTTGTAGTGCTCCCTTTGCAATCCCCCTGTAGTAGTGGCCCTTATTCAATGCCCCCTGTAGCAGTGTCCCTTGTGCAATGCCTCCTGTTGTAGTACTCCTTTTGCAATTCCCCCTGTTGTAGTGCCCCTTATGCAATGCCCCCTATAGTAGTGCCCCTTATGCAGGGCCTGCTGTAGCAGCGCCCCTTATGCAGGGCCCCCTGTAGCAGGGCTCCTTATGCAATGCCCCCTGTAGCAGTGCCCCTTGTGCAATGCCCCCTGTAGCAGTGCCCCTTGTGCAATGTCCCCTGTTGTAGTGCTCCTTTTGCAGTACCCTGTTGTAGTTCCCCTTATGCAATGCCCCCTGTTGTAGTGCCCCTTATGCAATGCACCCTATAGTAGTGCCCATTATGCAGGGCCCACTGTAGCAGCGCCCTTTATGCAGGGCCCCTTATGCAATGCCCCCTGTAGCAGTGCCCCTGATGCAATGCCCCCTGTAGCAGTGCCACTTATGCAATGCCCCCTGTTGTAGTGCTCCTTTTGAAATGCCCCCTGTTGTAATGCCCCTTATGCAATGCCCCCATAGTAGTGCCCATTATGCAGGGCCCGCTGTAGCAGGGCCCCTTATGCAGGACCCCCTGTAGCAGCGCCCTTTATTCAATGCACCCTGCAGCAGTGCTCCTTATGCAATGCCCCTGTAGCAGTGCCCCTTATGCAATGCCCCCTGTAGTAGGTCCCCTTAAGCAATGCCCCTTATGCAGGCCCCCGTGTAGCAGTGTCCCTTGTGCAATGCCCCCTGTTGTAGTGCTCCCTTTGCAATCCCCCTGTAGTAGTGGCCCTTATGCAATGCTCCCTGTAGCAGTGTCCCTTGTGCAATGCCTCCTGTTTTAGTGCTCCTTTTGCAATGCCCCCTGTTGTAGTGCCCCTTATGCAATGCCCCCTATAGTAGTGCCCATTATGCAGGGCCCACTGTAGCAGCGCCCCTTATGCAGGGGCCCCTGTAGCAGCACCCCTTATGCAATGCCCCCTGTAGCAGCGCCCTTTATGCAATGCCCCCTGTAGCAGTGCCTCTTATTCAATACCCCGTAGCAGTGCCCCTTATGCAATGCCCCCTGTAGCAGTGCCTCTTATTCAATACCCCCTGTAGCAGTGCCCCTTATGCATTGCCCCCTGTAGCAGTGCCCCTTATGCAATGCCCCCTGTAGTAGTGCTCCTTAAGCAATGCCCATTATGCAGGCCCCCCTGTAGTAGTATCCCTTGTGCAATGCCCCCTATTGTAGTGCTCCTTTTGCAATCCCCCTGAAGTAGTGCCCCTTATGCAGGGCCCCTGTAGTTAAGCCCATATGCAGTGCCCCCTGTAGTTGTGTCCATATGCATTTCCCCCTGTAGTTGAGCCCATACACCGTGCCCCCTGTAGTTGTGCCCATATGCCACGCCCCCTGTAGTTGTGCCTATATGCCGTGCCCCCTGTAGTTGTGCCCATATGCTGTGCCCCCTGTAGTTGTGCACATGTGTCGTGCCCCCTGTACTTGAGCCCATATGCCATGTCCCCTGTAGTTGAGCCCATATGCTGTGTCCCCTGTAGTTATGCCCATATGCCATGCCCCCTGTAGTTGTGCCCCTTAAAGTAGTGCCACCCCTCGTACTTACCTGACTCATCTTCTGGGCTGTCGCTCCCGCTACTGTGCTGACTGGATCTATCTTGATACAGCAGGCGTTGCTGCCCAGGCTTCACACGTCGCGGGTAGCGTCATGACGTCACCCGTGCACTGCATGACTGGGAATGCTGGCCTCTGAAGTGACTGGAGGCTTCCTATGCCTCTGCTTCCTTAGCCTCCGATCACTTCAGAGGCCAGCGTTCACAGTTGCAGTGGTGAAGCAACAGCCCCTGGTGCCCCCAAATCACCACGGGTGCTGTGGGGGCCGTAGCTACGCCACTGCATAGCACCTGGATGTATCATACGGCACATGCAGGGACACCGGCTCTGAAACTTGCCCGTCCCTGCGATATGCCCAGAGAGTAGCCGATGTTGCTGCGCATGCGCAGTCTCACTGACTGCACATGCGTGGACGCCATTGCCAGGGGGGTAACGGAGGAACCCTCTGCCAGCTAATTATGCTCGGTGTAGCCCGTGGGCTACAGCGGCTAATGCCATTTTCATATTGCGTTAGCTGCGGTGGCCAATATCCGGCTAATTATGGGACCCATCTGATGGTGTCAGCTGCTGGGGCCAATATCTGGAATGCATCGCTTTCCGGATGTTGGTAAATTTGGCAACATCGCATTCTCCATAGTAACCTATGGGGGATACGGCTGCCTGCCGGAATGGAGGAATCACAATAGATATCGGATACCTGCTGCGGTCCTTCCGTCATACATCAGGGGGAAACTTAACATTTGTGGTTAATCCGCGAAAACAGGTGTTTTTGGGGATTATACCTCAAATATACAGTGATAAGTGGGCCCCTTAGAGATAATCTGGAACATTGAATAACAATTATCCGTCTCATAATAATCCCAATTACCTGTCAGCCTGAATTAGAGCAATAAAAGTGGCTAAGTGTAACAGTATTTTAGCAAAAAAATTTTATTGTTTAATTAAATAAAAGTGGTCGGTCAGAATCCCAACGCCAGCATCCCGACAGGGTCACAAACTTGACAGAAAGAGGTAAGAATACTCTGCTTCCCCTACCCCTCCCCGAAGCCTAAACCTAACCCTCCCCGCCGTAATCTGTACTGTACATAGCTTTCTGTCCCTGTTGGTTACTATTGCTGCATGTGCGCTTTCATACAATTCCACTTTTGCTACATACAATCACCCCTTCAATCGCCCACTGTTAGTACATGTAGCTCTCGACAAAATCTTATTACCACTATATAACACCTCCGAATAACTTCTCCAATCATTATTCCCTATAACTCATCTGTCTGTTTCATGCTGGCTTCCCTATATGTTATTATTCCATATAACTGCTCCTGTTGCTACATTTACCAGCCTCGATATGTAATTGTAACATCAAATTTTCATGTTCGATATTTTGGTTGATACTTAACCCTTGCTGGCTGTGCAGCAGCAGTGCAGCTGGCGGCTGCTGTCAGGGAGGGGAGGGAGGAGAGAGAGGCAGGCATTAGGGCTCCGGGGAAATCTTTAAACTGTTCTCTCGCTTCTCTCAATCCTTCCTCGATCATTTAAAGCCACTTCAGTACCGAGCAGAGCATCTGAGCTACAGCAGCCGCCTATGCCAACATTGCTCTCTTACCCAGCTATTGCACCTCTCACCTTTGCAGACATGCTCATAGGATGCTAACCCCCTCAGCCTCTAGCCAGCCTGGCACTCGGTGGATACTCTTCGCAGGTTACCATGCCCGGGACTGTCTGTCTACTCACCATCCTCCTCCAGGTATTCCGTGCATCGGAGGGAGAGGTGTCTGCAGGTAATGTACAGTAACTTTATTAATCTTTCTCATCTATCCATCGTATACTCTGTACCCTTTCCAGAACTGCAGTGGTCGGGTTACCAACAGCAGTTTGCTATATTAATAAGTATTTATAGTTACAGACCTTATAAAGTGACACTTTGTATATCAGGACAGGATTAGACAGTTCTGTTTCTATCTAATTTCTTCTGACCTCCTGGCTTCTCAATATAAGGACAGGATTAGACACTGCTGGGATTTTACCTGATATTCAGTGATCTCCTGACTGTAGAATATCAGGACAGGGTTAGTCAGTTCCATTCTTATGTATAGTATACCATACATAACATTAACTTTAATGTTTAAGATAATCAATACACAAACATATTACATAAACTGTATATTTAATACTATGTTTTATCATTAGGTTATCTTTTATCATTACATTATGTTTTAATGCTATGTTTTATCATTAGATTATCTTTTATAATTAGATTATGTTTTATCATTAGATGTTGTTAAGTGAGTTCACAATTACACAGTGTTCCGTTATATTTTATAAAATGTTGGATGTTCTATTGTTAGTTATAATACATTATTACAATTACTAGCACGCCTTTATTACAGATGTCTGTATCGTGTATTGTTGTCACTGTTATCGGGTTAAGTGAAGCCTGCAGTTTCAGCACCACTGTTCTGACGTTTCAGAGGAAGCCTAATAGGACGAGATCTGAATCTTGCACTGCAGCAAGGTGTTAGTGTAGTGATGATGAAGTTAAGTTAGGATGGAAGAAAATACCTCTGGTCATGTTAATGATATGAAGGAAAGTGCAATGCAGGCAAAGTAGGAGAGGTCTGACCCCTTCCCAGCGTACAGTACCTCCAAGAGGTAGCCAGGTGCGAGAGAAAGGGGGGATGAGACGTGTCAGAGGGGGAGTAAAAAGGGGGACATGGAAGAGTGCACAGAACAAGTAAGGAGAGGATTTATTGCACAAAGATGCGTTGTTAGAGGTAAAGGTCTAAGCAATGACCCATATCTGACGAGATGAGTGTAAGAACGCATACCTTCGTGTACGGATTGCTGCCCAGTTTAGCTTCAAAGCTTGTTAACACTCTGCTGTATTGTGATCCCAGCTGTCCTGTGTGCGTGTGCCTGTGTTACCTACAGCTATTTTTGGGGGGGGTGGGAGTGTGAGACACACTTGTGCTGGCTGCATGCTCTGCAATCCAAAGGAGTGTGCCAAGTATGCCTATGTGTAACCAAAGCCAAAAGAATGTCTATAAACGAACAAGAATGCACCTGCTGAGATGTAGATTAATGCAGAGCATTTGCACTTAACCCAAAGAGGCGGCTTTGCATAGTGCCGGCATCTAATAACTAAAATGCAATGTTACATACAGTATATGTGCTTGCTGGATGGCTGCCTATATACAAGACAACCACCTGTTTCTTGAACATTATTGCTCAATACCTTAAAATTAATTATATATTAGTATTCATGTTATTTTTTTTTAGTAACAATCAAGGGTCAATATATGGGGGGGGGGGCTGCTGTGTGTAGGTAACTGGTGAAATATTTTGGTAAAAAGTTATTATTACAAATCAAAATGCCATTGATTAAGCAACAGAGAATGTTTTTTCTTTTCTTATACTTTACTTATCTCTGATTGGCGCTTTTTGGATTGCTGTTCAGTTATCATACTTACCTCTGTAGAGACATGCACTACGGCACCTTCCAGCTCCTAGTCATAATTCAAAGCAGAGAGCTAATAGTATTTTGCCTGTTTCCTGTGTGCAAGCATGGTGCTTGCAAATTAGATTGTGACTGACTATATATGCTGTAAAATTGAATACTTAACACTGTCAAATAATAGAGAACATTTGTATGTGGTTTTGTTTGACTGAAGATTTATCTCATGGAAAAATGATCCAGTGTCTCTAAAGTAGTACAATGCATCAGAAGTAACAGCAGTAGCTGTAAGGTGGAATGCTAAATTAGAGGCATTCAGATTCACAGAATGGTTTCTTGTGAGTGAGGGAATATATATATATGTATAATGAAACTTGTTTTTATCATGCCGTAGAGAGAAACCTGCCCCAGACAATGGGATGTCAGGGAAGCAATCTTGAAATAGTAACTATAGTAGGTTCAGATGTGCCTTGTAAGGGGACCAACTAACAACCCCTAGTGTACTTACTATCTGTCAAATTACAGTGTGATGAAAATTCTGCTTTCTCTATATTAAACATATTTTTTACAGAGTTTTTACCTTTTCTGTGAAAATAAAACATTCCTAAAAAGTCTGAGGTTTTAGCACTGGCAAGAGACAGCGATGCAATTATTACCATTCTAGCTTTCCTCCTTCAAATTAAATAAACTGTCAGTTTTCAGTATGTAGTGAACAATAGGTACAGTAGCTTTATTATCACTAATTAGCTGAAAGTGAATATGGGCCAGACTAATTGAGTAATTTAAGAAAGCTTATCACCAAGTAAGACTCAATAGCAGTCGGTGGACACAGTATGCCTACACACACACTGAATGCAACATTTTATTTTGTAACATTAATTAATTACATTTCCTGACACTTTCCTCCTGTGTGATGTCCAGTACCACTCTGTAATGTTCTATGAAAGAATAAATGGCAGTTTGCTATTCTGTTCTCTTGTTTAAAAACAAAAAAAAAACCAGCGCTCCACTTATCCTATTTAAATACCTGTGCTGGTGCCCTCCTGGATGTATAGACATTTATTAACAGTTTCTTATACAGCGCAGCATATTCCGTTGCGCATTACAATTGGAAACATTAATAGAATAACACTTGATAATATCAGACAGACATAGAGGTAAGAGGGCCCTGCTCGTAATCTTACAATCTATAGGGCAATCATCAATAGATACTGTATGCTGGATAGTAGAAGTCGGCATTCACATCCATAAGAAGAATCAGAACAATAGACTGTGAAAATGGTCAACGTTTCAGTCCTTTATTGGATTTTGATTCATCTATAAAATATTCAATAAACACATTTGACCATCAATTGTAACATGCTTCACAAACGGATATACATTATTGGACAAACATACTTTCCAAAAATGTCTCTAGAAGCCATATTTGTACATGAATGTGTGAGTATGTATACACACACACACACACACACACACTGACAACATTCTATATTGGTGCTATGTATGTATTGTAGAGGAGGCTTCTGGCCCATAAGGCTTCTGCCAGATATACATTACCATACAGCTGCCAGAAGAATATTTTGTTAGAAGTCATGTGAGAAAAACATTTCTACTATCATAATGGGACAAACATAGAAGTTATATAGTTCTTTTTAAATTTGCACATCACCTTCCTAAAGGGTTAACCAAGCTCCTCAGAAATCCTGTTTCAAGTGCTCCTCACTGGTGTAATGTAAATACATACTGACAGACCCTGCAATATTTGATCAATTTCAACAAACACTTTGATATGGAGGAGAGAGAGAGAGAGATAGAGGGATGTGGAAGATCTAAACACTGTGAGTCAGTGGACTAGGAAAGCCAACACAGCCTGCAGGGTCCTTGACAGACTCACAAAGAGGTTAACTATTCCTATGCCACAGTTGCCTTTAGCACCTTGCACAAGGAGGGTTGATAATACTGATCTTTGTTGTGCATGTGTGTTTCTGTAGGGTTAATTCACAAGACAAATGAGGTGTGCCAGGTTTTGTAGATGTACATAGGATTGCAAAACTATATTAAATATATATGTATTTGTTGTCTGCTGCCTCGAGATGCATTGAATGATAGAATTTATTAAATTCTGAAGGAAATGAAGTTGAAATACATTTGTAATGATAATGATTGAAACATAACGCCCATTTTAAGTTACATAAACCCTCTTCTTATGGGAACACTGTGGGCTCCGTCAGTCCCCTCATATCACCTTCTCTCATGTGTACTATATAGCTTACATCAGAGATCAATAATCAGGAAAAGCCACATAACTAGTCCATGAAACAGGTTTGAGAGAAGGCACTTCTCTCCATATCAGCCCTCTATGACATTCTTATACAATAGGAGCCAAGGCACAAGGTTTTCTCCCTCTTGGAAAATATATTTTAGCAATGCAGCTATAGCACCTATACCTACCGTACCTGTGATCTTAGTTTTATATTACTTATAACATAATGAAATAGTTATTAGGTTAAAATAAAGATACAGAGTCAGGCAAGTTCAGGCATACAGTCACCTTAGGTCTACATTACCATTTGCACATATAGGCTACTTTGCCAGTCTCACATATCCTCTTTACCCATATGAAATGGACAGAAAGGCAAAAAAATTAGCTGTGCCAAATACCTGGCATTTACACGTTCTTCTCCTCTGCATAAGCTTAGCAAATGTGGCAGTGCCAGGTTTGTTCGTAGAGATCTAACAATGGGGTGCTTGGATAAAGACCATTTTTCCTGCCAGAGTTTGCTACTTGCACCTGTGCTAGAGAAGGTTAATGCATACACAGTATATGTGCTGACCATTAGGGGGCACTGTCAGCACACAGGGACTCAGATGTGTGAGTTTTAAACCCGCTTCTTTTTAAGGTGATAAAATCTTTCAATTAAGGATCTTGTATAACTCGCCCAGCTCTCGCTTTGTAAATGTAACAAACGTTTAGTGCGTCACATCGGGGTGCAGCCTGTGACCGTGTTTGTGCACTGAGAGGATGAGCTGTTTCCAGTGAATATGTGGATAAACACAATTACCTGCAATTTGGCTCTATAAAGACTTATTTTTATTGCGATAATAAAGGTAGTATAGAGATGGGGTTCACTTTGGTTGAGCCAGCAGCATAAAAAATATTGGTCTAGCACGTATGCATCCAAAATGGCACATTTTGGGGTAAACTTCCCTATTTCAAGGAAAGCCACTTACACAGTAACCCATATAGTTTATAGAAGGACACTTAAAATGACAGCAGAAGACATTTGAGCTAAATACTGTATAGAGGATGGCAGCTGTAGAAATACCAGGTACAGACTGGCAATATTTGTGCCAGTACAGATGTAATCGAGATTGGGAAGTGGTTTGGATCCCTGACCAACAGTTTGCACCGTTTCATGTCCTTCAGCTGCCACCTTACTGAAGTCTTGGCTGGTATATGACAAATGTTTAAAAATACACACAGTGACAAGCTAGTTAATGACATGCAGCTGTGCGGGTGTCGTTTTTTCATTATTATTCTACATTAACCATTTAAGCTCGGATTAGGTTGAGAACGTTGTTGATAGAGTCAATTCAGAGCACCATTGCATATTATAAATAGTTATAGATATTTCTGTTTTGTAGAGGCTAACAAATTGGCATGGAGTGGAAAATTGCTGCCGAAATCAACCATTTTGCTTTCGGGAAATGGTCAATCTGCTCAATGGAATAGTTACTGTAGGTTGAATAAATGTCATTAGGAAAAATAAAAAACATTTGCAGAGGGTGACATATTTCCTTCAAAAGGACATGGCCAATGACACAGTGGCAAACTCCATTTAGAAAGGTTGGTGATAACACTAGTCAAACCTAGATGGCTGCCTGGAGTGCCAATAGCTAGGGTTCCCTAAAATATGGCTTCTTACTTGTGACGTTGCCAGCTGCCGCTTTTCAATGTCTGTGAGGGGCTAGGAATCTGTTGCATGGTTATGATGTCACAGCTAAGCACAAGGCCCCCACTAAGGAGTGGAGGATGCTCTCCTCACCTCCTGTTTTCTAAGGTAATAAGCAGAAGGGTTTGTGTGTAGTCTCAGAGGGGTTGGGTATGAAATACCAGCAGTCAGGATGCCTGCTGTCAAAATGTCGACAGTGGCATCCCGAGGCTCGGTATCCCGACAAGGGTCATTATGTATACTAACCCTCCCCCTTCTCCCCCCCAAACCTCCATTCTTGCACCCTAACCCTACCCCTCCCATCCCGCACCCTATGCCTCCCCGCTAGTGGCTACACCCATCCCTTCTCCCTTGGTGCCTAAACTTAACCGTCCCCACTTAGTGCCTTAGGGGGCTCAGTGGTGGTTAACTCTAACCCCTCCAGTGGTGCCTAACCCTAACCCCCCACCCCAATGGTGCCTAAACCTACCCCCCCCTGCACGGCTAACAGCTACGATGTCCCGATCGGGATGGCGGCTGTCGGGATCTATTCTGGCGTCAGGATTTTGACGCCTATGTTTAGTCCCGGGTCGGGCTTCCAACGCCTGGATTTCAACAGCCGGCATCCTGTCCGCTGGCAAACTAACTACATCCCGTCTCAGAGCTAGTGCCTAAAATGCCATTCACCTTACAGCAAAAACAAGTGTGAATCTCAGATGAGAAGATTGCAATACACTGTATCATAAATAATCTGTGACAGTTAAAAATCTGTTCCCAAACATTAGGTAAAAATTACATAAAAAATTTGCATTGAACCATCAGCAAACGAGTAGCTCTTACCTGTCTGGTGTACAACAGACAATGAAAGCAAGTGTCTGATTGGTTGGTTTGGTTTACTGCAATTTTTGTTCAAAATGCAATTTTAGTGAAGGAGTCCATTTGCCTGTATGTGTGTTACATGAATGTGGCAATGCATTATAAACGGGGAGAGACAGCTGTTTACATAATGGTCAGTGCTTACCTCCCAATTTCATCAAAGCAGGATTGGAACAAAAAAGGTCCCCCTACATTCTTGCATTCCCGCATCTTACAGGGTCCACAAATTGGGAATCTTGGGCGTTATATCAGTATCAAAGGTAGTTTCAGTCTGCCAGTGGTTGCAAGTACTTGAAAAGAGGATTCAGATTTTGCACCACAGAGCATTTTCTAAACTGCCTGCTCACATCCCAGCAAGGGGCCATATTTTAATGGGTTTCTTAATTATACACAAAAGATTTAATCTAATTGATCTGAACATTTATTATCACAAGGCAAAATCATTGTTTTTAAATAGTTGTATTCTGTTTATGTAAAGGATGACATGATTACAATGATTTCTTAAATATTAAAGTCCAGTCCCTCTCTTATTATTAAATGTTTGCAGTTTACCTAAAGCATAAAAGAATTACAGTATGTCAATGCTAAATTAAAAGTTAGGCTAGACGTCAGTGAGAAGCTTTTATCTGGAATATTCTGTTTATCTATAGCAAGGTCTCTCTGATATAAACTTTATAACATCTTTAATTAGCATGTTTGCCTGCGGACACCACCAGCGTAACCAGCATTACTTTAAATGACAACCTTCTGTCCCTGCAATGATGTTACTCTGTAGTCTTGTTGGGGAACTTTCACAGTGTATGAGGTGCAATGTGGAATTAATGTGCCCTATATTATTGATGTTTGGAGCTCCTGCTCTCCAAGGACAAGCTGGACATCACTACAGACACCAATTTAAACTTCACCATGTCTGATAAGAACTAGCAGTGTATCTAGCTTTTCTTTCCTACATGAAGACTAAAGAGGGTTATATTATACCCACTGCAACACAATGGCATATATGTTGGCTGACGGCTTTACGGATGATGCTGTTGCCGTCTCAGAATTTATTGCTTATAAATGAAATGTTTTGGCAAATTTAGAGGAGAATACTATGAAATATATGTATATTGATTTATAATCTCATAGGCTTCCAAAACTGACAACACCATTCTGTTCCTGCCTTGTTACTACCTCACAAAGGTTTAATCAGTCCCTCCACACTGCTGATGCCCTGGGCAAGGTCTCTTTACTGCTGTCTTCCCCAAAATCTCCTGCAAAGTACCTGCCAGAGCAGAAAACAGAAGCATAGGCTGATATCCAAGGTCTGCAGGCTGGTTAACCCCCGAAGCTGGCACACAAAGGCTGTACTGGGAATTTGTGTGACAGTGCAGCTTAGAGGGGCCTTTGACTTTGGATAAGTATTTTCAGTGTCCAGATTTGACCCTTCCATACCTGCTGTGAATAGAGACTTAACTGTGATAATTTTCACCTTAAGTAAAAAAAGTTAATATATTGAGCTCTTGGTGGTCAAACCTCCCTTGGCTAATAGCTGATTTGTTGAAGTTATTGATTGGTTATGAATGGTGTGAAAGCATTCTTGATTTTATCATTGTCGTTTGACCACTAAGTGGCAGCGTTCTAGTGAAGTCTATTGATACAACCTTTAATTCTACATTGAGTATCCCAAAAGCAATATCGCTCAATTAGTTTCATTGTACAATTAAGCTTCTGCCCATATCATTTACTAAAAATGTACAGGACTGAGAAATAGTGCTAGTACACTCTATTTGTAAATTAAGTTGTTTTCCATTTACCACTATTGTTGTGCCACTGTGCCACAGCTACCAAATGGTATACCGCAGGCTGTGATGAACAAATAACAGTTTCCATGTGATTCAACAGGACTAAAACAGGAACTAACTTATTTGGACAGTATTGTTGGTGCCTTCATCAACACACTGCCAACACCACACCTCTGTGCCTATTTGCTAGAGTGATTTCGTATAATCGGGACGTTGCAGCCTTTGTGCTGTATTCTCAGGCTTCAGTTCTCTCTCTAAGGGGCCAATTTATCAACATAAGGGGCCAAAAAAATTGTTTGTTACTGCTTGTTTAAGGCAACATGAAGCCCTAAGAACAGCCCTATTTAACAAAGCTATAAATCAGGAGGTATCAGATATACAGTATCTTGCTTTGCGAACAACAGTGCATACAGCAGCCGTAGCCATAATTTCTATGGAGTCAGCGTTATGTGGCTATTTAACAAGCTCCAAAAAAGCTAAGGTTAGCTAACAGCATCTGAAGATGCCGTCAGTCTACTCTGCTACCCCTGTAGGGAAAGCCAGTTCGCAGAGGGATCTTCTGATCCCTCACCAGTGGGCACAACGTATCTATTTCACTTCAATGGCCAGATGGCCACACATGCACAGCTGGGGATGCGATGCCGCCGGTCTCAATACCGACAGGGGAATCCCGACAAGGGACTTAAGATAGGCGTCCAAATTCCGACGCCTATCTTAATCCTGACGCCGGAACGCCGAAGGACACCAGGCTGAACTAGGTAAGTCCGGGGCGCCCTTAGCATTTGCCGCGGGGGCACTAGGTTTAGGGAGCGTAGCGTGGTTAGGTTTTGGGGGGGAGGTTAGGGTTAGGCACCACGGGGGGGGGATTAGGCACTAAGAGGAGAGGGTTAGGTTTAGGCATGAAGGGGGGAGACTTAGGTTTAGACACTAACAGGGAGGGCTAGGGTGCGAGGTGGGGAGAATTAGGGTTAGGCTACAAAAAGGGAGGGTTAGGGGGAGAAGGAGGGAGGGTATATATACTTACCCAAGCCCTGTCGGGATACCTACCATTGGGATGCTGCTGTTTCATATTCTGACAGGAGGCATCCCGACAGCCAGCATTACATACCCATTCCCACAGCGTTAGCTATCACTTTATTTATCGACAGGACAGACCCCATATCCCATTAAATGACCCTTGATAAATTTCCTTTCAAATATATTCCATATCGCCATGAATTTTACATTTTTTAATACACCATACACTGTTGATATATCCTGGAAACTACTCAAGTTAATATGTTGCATTTTTTGGAGCTAAATGTAAATATGGGTAACACCATTCCTCTTATTCTTATAAGAATACAGCATATTTGATGCATTCTGGCAGGTTGGTTATACTGTATGAGATGTCACTCATACCTGTTTATTTTGCTTAGAACTACTTTGAACTACAAGGATTCTTTCATGTATTAGAGATGTCCTGCCAAGTTGTAAGGGGATGTATCATACATACAGATAGATGGATTCAACATGCACAGTTTAGATTTCTTGCCTGTAGTCCCCCCTTCATGCCTTTATTGAGGCATCACAACCGTTACAGTATAGCAGCCGAAGTGGCTGATATAGTGTCTTGGGGCCCAAGCGGCTCAGAGACATTCAGGCTCCGAAGGCTACTATAACTAACTATAGGGGCGCTTTCCACACATATGTATGTATTAAGCTAGGAAACTGTGTGCTGCTTTTACTCTGTTTTCCTGCGTATAGCAGGCAGAATAAGTGTAACATTCCTGACATGCAATCGCTGCTGTGATCGCTGCTGATGGCATTCACAAAATGACTGCAGTCACACTTCCTGCTATGTGCAGGAAAACAACATGTTAGTACAGAGTTTCCTCAGCCAATAAACATGGCTGTTTTGTGAAAAGATGAAAAGGGGATGGGACCCCTTCATAATGTTACTATAAGGCTCCTTTTATTCCTAGTTGCGCCCCTGGTTACCATGTACACTTGTGCATAAAACTCATGTGTATTAAAATGACAGAAGTAGTAGTAGTACATGGAGGAGACATTCATACTGACGTCACTCTTCAATGTAGGCTGTATGTTACTAAAATAAATGTCTTTGTTTTTTTGATGGTAATGTTGAAATATACAGGGCCTGATTCAGAGTTGTACGCAATGCTGTTGTTTTCGCATGCACTGCGCAATGTTCAAGGCACAATACCGTAGTTACACGCTTTGACTCTTTAATCACAGTGTGATTGACAGGCAGGAAGCAATTGGCAACGGGGAGTTTTGGCAAAACACAGGTGTGTCTCGACCATTTTGGGGGCATGTCACATCTTGCGACTGTGATCCCGTACGCAGATCACATAGCTCTAGTGTCTTAGGTTTGATGGTCATTTTGAGTGACTATAGACTCATTCAAGGAGTCGATGTCTGCATGATCCACGTCCAGTGATATGCGGTCAGGTGCAGGTGCATACGCAGGATTTTTAGGGGGGGTCCATATGATATATAAATATATATATATATAAAATGAGAAATCCACTACACTCGCCATTCCCAGGACTGGGGTGCAAGTGGCTTGTGACCACATTGCTTAAATAAGTAAAAACAGAAAACTCAGCACTCACCATTGTTAAATCACTCACAATAATAAATAAATAATGGGGTTTTGGTTCATGGATTGATCAATGCATTTAAGCCTGCAGCCCACATCACGGGACCCCATTTCTCTGCAAGTCTGTTTTGTAATATATATATATATATATATATATATATATATATATATATATAACACACAGCCAAGGTCCGGCACTCCCTTTATAAAGCAACTTGCCCGGGTGCCCGAATAAAAAATTCATGCAGAAAATTCAATATAACGGCACTCCTGGTACAAACGACAGTTTAAGTCAGCGTATATAGTCGTCAACGTTTCAAAGCCTTTATTATGGCTTTTTCATCAGGACTAACACGTGTTAGTCCTGATGAAAAAGCCATAATAAAGGCTTTGAAACGTTGACGACTATATACGCTGGCTTAAACTGTCGTTTGTACCAGGAGTGCCGTTATATTGAATTTTATATATATATATATATATATGTATATATATATATGTGAGACACATGTAGCACACCCACATACACACAGCATATATACACACACAGCATACACACATAACGTATGCACACAACTTACTTACAAACACACACACACAGCATACATACACATAGCATACTTACACACATCCTAGTTGCCGGGCTGCGGCTGCTGGGTGGCCATGATGATCCTCTCTCTTTTTCAGTGCCGTAACTAGACATTCTGGTGCCCTGTGCGTGAGAGAGTATCAGGCCTCCCCCCCTGTTCCCCCATAATTTTTCACCAATTAATATTCACATTACACAAATAAAAAGGAAAAAAGGAAAATAGTGATCGTTTATTTACAAAGAAAGAAAAAAAAAGTCCAGAGCTGTTAGTATTTCATATTACTATATCCCACCCTCCTCCCCTCCCCGTGACTTTGCCGATGTAGATGCATAGCACCCACCTGACCAATTGGACCACACTGACACTGGCAATGTCTATGCAGAAATAGTTTTATTTTATATAACCATGGTCCCGCCGAACAGCCCCACCCCACCTCTTTCCCTGGGACCATATGCAAACGCAAGGGGGGGTTTCCGTCTGAATGAAAAAAAACCCTCTCCCAAGCCCACACCATGACCACAATAGAAAGAGTAATGTAATAGAATTTTAGTAGTGCTACATGTTCTCCACAGTATCACAAATGAAATAATTAGCACCACCTGTGGATCTTTTAACGTGTATCAGTCAGTAATAAATAATCTGTGCACCAACTAGGAGATCTGGAAAACATTCACTGTTAGGGATGTGCTGCTATAGAACCCAATATATACATATATGTCCAGGGTAGTTCTAGGTTCTTCTGCTGCTCCTCCAGGCTCCCAGACTTGCTCTAGTACTCTGGAATGGAGCCCACATCTAAAATAAAAACATTCAGCTCAGGCAGGATGGCCCTACTGCCGCATTTAATGGCCTACTGTGATCGCTGGTCCTGTATGTATGACACATATAATGGGTTACTGTGATTGCTGGTCTTGTATATTCTGGAATTATGACATACACTACACTTTGTATGACGCATATTCCAGCTGGTTAAGTGCTAATTCTACCCTCTTCATGGACTGGCCACACTCGCTCTAAAATCCAGCATTTGGAAATCCCCCTCTAGGAATCCTGCATTTGCCACCCACTGGGGACTCCTATGTCTCACACACATACATCCCAAAAACACTCCCCCCCCTTCCTCCCCAGGAATTCAATGTTACACACACAACATCATACACACACATACATCTCACACACTCAAACATCACATACACACAACACAAACCCATACAACAAACACATACAACGCGCACACACATACATCACACACACACGCACACACACACATACATCACACACACACACCACCTACCCGGCCACCACTAACAAAAGACTGACCTGACATGAATCTGCAAAGTTAGCCTTTCAGTGCTGTGCAGCCTTCCTGCACCATGCCAAACAGCTCCTCGATCCCTTGTATGCACTGTGGTAGTTGAGTCACTGGAGTGACATCATGAGTCTCTCCTTAAAGCCAGTGCGCCATGCGGGAGCCGGGGGAGGCGGAGCTCACAGACTCACAGCAGAGTTGTGGATAGATCCCCTTCTGTAAATGTACCTACTGAAGGGGTTCTATACACAACCCTCACAGCAGCCAGTACAGCTGTGTACGCCGATGATATACATCGCAGCGGCACCTGGCAAATAGAAATTGCAGCAGCGATCAGGTCCGCCCCCAGAGCATTCTCCGCTCTGTGCGGCCACACTGGGCCACTCCAACAAGCCCAGGGTTGGGTAATTAGTGCCCACTCCCACCCCTCTGTATGCAGTTGCGGACAACTGCAAAGTTTTAGATGGGCGTCTCAGTACAAGTCACGGGCGCTGTTGCATTAGCATATTCTTGCACCTGCACAGCTATGAAAATCTCAGCTGCGAGAGCATGAGCGTACAACTCTGAATAAGGACCATAGGGGAGAATGGCAGAACTAAAAAGCAATCCATAGAAAAGGTTAATTTGAATACCACAGGTGAAATTTCCTAAAGTGCTGCTTAGTGAAACCACCATTTTTTCAGCAATTTTTCTGGCATTTTTCAAGCGACAAGATTTACTAAAGGTCACTCTGCTGAAAAATTTCTATTTTAAAATCGCCACATTAGAGAATGACGTCTCAATTTTTTTTTAACATCCGGCAAGAATAAAAAATATTGGCGTGGCCAATTCTTGGAGACCTCCTTGCATAATACAAAAAGTATAATATTCAGGGGGTGGAGGCGTCGCTATCTGGAGGTGGGGACGAGTGTGATCACTTTCCCCCGCACATCATACAGAGAAAAAGAGGACTGACTGCAATTGTATTGCAGCAGCGGGCACTATCCCTAGCCCAGCACACAGCAGCTGCAACAGTCAGTCTCCTTTTACCTGTTTGCAGGGGCGCCGAGAGGGGGGGGAAGCGGGTACAGATTACCCTGGCCTGGACATGGCAGGGGGCCCGGGCCGCTTACAGCAAACGTTTTTCGTTTTTTTTTTTTTTACCCAACTTAGGGGTCTATTTACTAAGCAGTGTTAGGAGACAGAGTGAAAAGTGATAAGGTGACAGCCAATCAACTCCCAACTGTCATTTTTCAAACACAGGTCCTGACTCAGAGCCGGACGGTCTGACAGAGCGCTTGCTCTGAATCAGGGCCGTCCCCGCACCTTTTTGGAGCGGCCTCCTGGCCGCTCGCATAGCTGTGGGTGACCACCCACAGCTATAGCGAGCGGCCAAAATGCGGTAGGATCTCGCTGCCGCAAGCCCTGGAGTGCTTTTGTCTCTATCAGAGCCAAAAGCACTCCCACTGACATCACACGATTTTCATGAGCCCCCAGGCTATCTCAGGAGAGTATGGTTCGAAGTATCCTCCAGTGACAGCGGCGAGAGAGTACCCACTCCCCCCACTAAAAGTGTTGACCCCCCCTTAGAATAGCAAAATGATTGTGCTCCTTTAATGTCATTAAAATAAAACTTGCTCCCTCATTAATAAAAATAGAGAAAAGTACACCCTTAGAAGTATAAATAGAGAACGTTGCCTCCTAGTAATTTAATTAGAGAACAGTTTCTACTTAGTAATATAAATATTAATTTGCCCTCATTATTATTTAGAACACTATTGTGCCCTTAACATTTTATGTAGTGCTCACCTATATTTTTTTTCCTCTTGAGCAGATGTAATCAATAAGGGGAAAAATAAAACCTCATGAAAAAGGGAATGCTCCTGAAGGCCATCTAACAAACAAATAAAATAAACTCTGGTAAATCTATGTAAATGACAAACAGCCAATTTTGTGGCCCTATAAGCTAAAGTATGCACTGGTGCATCTGTGCATATTAGTACATATACTGCCACAAGAATGGCAGGGGTGCTGGGAGGAGGGGCAATGGGTACTAATTAACAAATGTCCTCCTTTGCAGTGCACGGCACTGGGAATTCTTATTTACCTGAAGTGGGAATGGTCACATCTCCTGGATATTGCCACGCTCCCTTCAGTACCCAGGCCCTACGACTGTCTCAACAGCCCTGAAGAAGGGACACAATATTTGAACATTTGTACCTTGGTGCACACTGGCCATGGATACCAGGAGGTGCCCTCTGCTGCTTTGCATTGGGCCGGGTGCCAATAGTTTGTATGGGCTCCCAGGGGACTTTGCTCAGTGATGTGTAGCACAGACTATTAAATAAGGGGAGGAATTTTGGGGGAGGGGTTATGTTCTCTATTTTACTAATTATCCTAGCAGGTGCACATTAGGGTAAAACAGAATGTTCGGCATCCAGTTTGTGGATGGTTTGATTTGTCCTAAACCGTATTTGGGTTTCACAAAAAGGCATGTGATTGAGGAGTTTTTCACTGCTGGCTATGTATGGGGGGGTTTGAAAAATGCCGGAAAAAAAACCCTGTTTTTAGTAACTTTCTGCCAATGACTTTTAAAATTATCTTTAACTTTGTATGTAATGCATTGACTATGGAGCAGAAAACCTTGAAACATTGGATAAAAGAATGATCTACTGTAACAGCACAAAAGAAAGCAAAATATAAGTATATCATGAACAAACAGAAACTCTCAGGGAATGTTACCCTCCAACTGAGTAGGCAGAAGAGATCAGATATCTATTCAAGCTGTAAATTAATATGATTGAAGGATGTGATGTACATGGACATTCCTATACAGAGGGCAAAAAAAAGACATTGTGGATATTTGCAGAAAGATGCACAGTATGGTCAGAGACAAAGAAGACACCATTATATACAGTATATATTTTAGCACAAAAAAATCTATATACAATATATAAAACATAAATAGTTTATCTGCTGATTAGACCCACTAGGAAAGGTATTGGATAGCCTTATTAGTAATAATTGCAATACAGGACGGTATCCAAAGTGGCAAAACTATTGTCCAATATACAAGGGAAGTCCAGGAAGTACTGGAGTATAATGTTCCAATGCATTTCATCTTATTATGACTTCATCAGGGTCTGACCTCATAACAAATTATTACTCTAGTAAACACTCTTGTTCCTTTCCACAATTGTGTTTGTGTGTGTGTGCGTTTGTTTGTTTGTATGTATGTATGTATGTATGTATGTATATCAGGGACATATTAATGCTTAAAAGGGTCAGTGAGCAGCGGGCCCCCTCTTTAGAGCAGCGCTTTCTCCCTCAAGCCCTGCATCTTACCATTTGCCAGTCCCCCACCTCCATGGCATCATCTTCCCAGAGTTATTTGACATCACTATTTACTTTGTAAGGGGTCTCATAGCTTAACAACCCTTACATGTTATCTTGTCCAGTTTCTTATTTTTTTCTATACATATTCCACATTCTCCATTTACTACTGCTTTTTCACCGATCTAAAGCTGTCCTTGAAAATGTCAGTGATTGTTACAACTGTACCTGCATTAAGATTAAGGAATAACATTGACCCAAGAAAACATGCGGATAATACAAAGAGTACAGTAGGTCATATGTGACTGTACATAAAACTGAGACTAGGAAGTATAAATTACAGGTGTCAGGCTGTTATTTAAGAACAGCCTCTATCTCCTAGTGTGTGTACATTTCCTTACACATTAAACACCTGAATTACAAATCAGGAAATATCCTGTACACTGCAAATAGAATGAATGAATCATTACAACCGGAAGAACAACACTGTGAGTAACCTAGAATTGCGATTAGGCAAATTGCCCAGAAAAAGCAAATAATATTACACAGTCTCACTGTAAGTGAAACCATAACAAAAGACACCTGTCGTAGACATGCAGCTAAAGTTGGAAAATAACTGCAAGTATAACACATTGGGGATGTGGCCTGGACCGGCATGATGTGGGAAGCTCGTCACTGCACTCTCAAGTCTGCTCTGCTCATCTTAATCTTACCTCTTGTGCCCACCTGCCTCTCTACCTAATTGACCTGGCCTGCTGGGGTCTCCTTGGTCCTCCACTGCTGTGCCTGAATGGTGGCAACTTTTCTGCTCTTATGAGCTCCCCGGCATGGCCCAAGTGTCTCCCACTTGTCACGTTTGTATTTGTCTTTGGCTGGAGTGGGATTTGGGACAAGCAGCTGAAAACTGGGTGGCCTAATATAATTCCTGCTCATGGACTAGACAGAGATATAGGAGTGTATTGGAGTGCACTGTGTGTTTAACTGGTAGGCAAAATATGGCTTCTGGCGACTGGAGGCACTGGTGGGGCAGCAGAAGGATAGGTGCTTGAGGCACACAACTGCAGGTAGATAGAAATAGGAAGGAACCAAAGGATAGGTGCTTTATTGGTTCCTGTGGGTTCCCTGTTGTGGTGCAGTATATTCTCCTCTGCTGGGCTCGATCATTCAGGCTTCAGCTGCTGCTAAGCTGGAAAAGGTAGGTAGATCAACTTCCTCACAGGATCCTAACCAGATTCTCAATCCTCTACTGCAGCTCCAATTCTGGAGTCTGAAATCCCTACACTCCAAATGGAACAATTGTGAGTTACTGTGGATGGGATGTAGTTAGGAAGTCGATGGTCGAAATGCTGACCGCCAGCTTCCCGACACTGAAATCCCGGCATGGAACTAATGATAGGCGTCTAAATACCAACGCCTATCATTAGTCCCATGCCGAAATCCCGACACCCGGCATACCGTTCGTCGGTAAGCCGGGGTCCAGGAGCGGATAGCCGTGCCGGGGGGTTAGGTTTAGGGTCTCCCGGGGGGACTTAGGGTTAGGCACCCCCCAGGGGAGTTAGGGTTAGGCTAGGGGAAGGGGGGGTTAGGGTCAGGCACTGCCTCGGGAGGGTTAGGTTTATGGTGCGGGGAGAGTGGGTTAGGTTTAGGTACCCCTGGGGGGAGACTATGGGTTAGGCACTAGGGGGGGAGGTTAGGGTTAGGTACCCCTAAGGGAGGGTTAGGGTTAGGGGGGAGAGGGGAGGGTTAGGGTAGTTACTTATCTTGGTCGGGATCTTCATCTGCCTGCCTTCCGGCATCGGGATTTGATCCGCCGGGCTGAGGTCCAGTGGTCATACATAACGATTCCTTGTGGATTATTGTGGACACAGCTCATCAGGGCTGTAGCTAGGGTAGTGTGGCCGGTGCCATCGCACAGGACACCACAGGTCAAGGGGCGCTGTTTAGGCCTGTTTATTATCATTCTTGCTTGTATTTTCCTCTTATTTCATCCCCAGCATCTCCTGGCCTTTCCTATCTCTTCCCTGGCCCTTCCCCATGAAGCCATGGCCCTTTTTTGGGTGCATTATGTCCCTTTGAAAAATGAGGGGGGCGCCAATGCTCTTTCTGGCACAGGGCACCAAAAAGTCTAGTTACAGCTCTGCAGCTCATTGGATTGCCACTAGGGCCCATCCTCCAGGGCCGCCTCCGAGAATGTGATTGTAAAGCTTCTACATTGTAAACATTGGGACACTTTTTACACCTTGCTTGGGTCCTCTGTAATATAATGGACAGCGGATTGATTTTTTCAGGACTTCTCTGGTGAGGTTCAAAGATCCTGAGCCAAATTTATTCAAGTTAAGAGACGTTTGTGGGACTTACCACTACCGTATGCCATGCTTTTTCCTGCCTGGCTTTGAGTTGTCTTGGGATGAAGGTCTTATTTCTTCAGTTCTCCTAAGGGCTAAGGGCTCCCGCTGTTTGTTGTTTCAATACTGCGTGGGGATCCATTATCCCGATTTGCATTTTTCCTATACCGTTATATCTATGTTGAGGGTCTTATCATGGAATGTACCTGGCCTTAATGATAAGGTTAAGAGGTCTTTGGTTCTACATTCCGTTTAAGCCCATAATCCTAATATAGTGTGCCTTCTAGAAACTCATTTGATGGGAAGTAGAATCTTGTCCCTTGGGTGGGCTGTTCCTTCCATTTCACCTTCCGCACCCACTCTCCTCAAGTGTCGATTGCTATTAGTAAGTCCATGTGGTTTGTCTGTCATAAAGCAGGGCCGTAACTAAGGTAGTGCGGCTTGTGCCATGGCACAGGGCACCGCAGGGCAGGGGGCGCTGCTTGGGCCTGTAAATTTTCTGTTTATTGTCATCCTCACTTTTACACCCAGCATCTCCTGGAATCCCCTATCTTTTCCCTGGCCCTTCCCAATGAGGCCATGCCCTTTTTTCAGGTGGGCATCTGTTGTCACTATTTGAAAAATAAGGGGGGGGGAGCGGCGCCAATGCTCTTTCTGGCACAGGGCACCAAAAAGTCTAGTTACAGCTCTGTCATAAAGTACAGGTAGACACTTTGGGACAATTTATTTTCCTTAGTGGCTCTATATGTGACTCCTATTTTGTCTTGCTGGTGGTATATATTCCTCCACCCTATAGCTCTGAGCTTTGATTTTTGTCTGATCTCCCCTTGGCCCCCTGTAATGTGTGTAGGTGATTTTAATACTGTGTTGGATGATGATTTGGATAGATGGCAGGGGGGCCTGTACCCCTGCTGGTACTTCCACTTTCTCCTGTCTTGTTTCTTAGATGGGGCTGTTGGATGCCTGGCGGCGTTATTTATAAGTATCCTGGGGTGCCTTGCTATTGCTGCTTCTCTTCATCTCAGCATACCTTTTATCGAATGGATATTGGGTTGGTCTCTTATTCCTTACTTCCCGCTGTCTTAGTAGTTTCTTTCTAGTCCTGGGGTGTTTCAGACCATTCTCAGTCCTGAGGCTACCCTTGCTTGAGAACAGGTGACTTAATTAGTACCTCATTCAATTTGATTCAACCATCTTGGTTAAAGCATAGACATCCTTAAAACTTGGACTGTAATGGTGAATTATAGTTACAGTACTGATTGTATTATCCTTAACCAGAGTTGTATAAAGGGGTACCATACTTTCATAATTGTAGAGCTTAAAGCTAGTTACATACTGGAGCCAGGGCCGCCATCAGAGGGGGGATTCCCGGGCCCGGACACCCGCCACTACCCCCCCCCCCCCAAACCACGGTGGAAGACATTGACAACTGACAGGCCACCCACACCCAGTACTATCCCCCTGGCTGGGCCCACCGCCACTGCCGCACAATCGAGTGAGTGACTCGTGAGTCACTTCTCACCCAGCCCAGCTGCCCCCGCTCCTTCTCCGAACTTATCTACTGACCGGCGCTCTTTCAATAAGTTTTCCCTTAATCACTGATGCCGGCATCATAACGTCACACCGCGCCTATGAACAAGAGAAGACAGAGAAGCCGCAGTGGGCGGTTAGTGTGAGGACTCCTAAGGAATCACCCGAAAGCAGAGGGAAAGAAGAAGGAATGAAGGATGGAGCGAGTGATGTAAGTTAAGTGTGTGTCACTGACTGTGTCCTTTCTCCCAGAGTCCCATACCCAGGCCATTGATGCAGTATTCAAACAGACAGTGGAGACAGGGCCTGATTCAGAGCTGAACGCTCTGACCAGAGCGCTCGCTCTGAATCAGTGCCCTCCTCCATGAAAATGGAGCGGCCTCCTGGACGCTCGTATAGCTGTGGGTGACCACCCACAGCTATAGCGAGCGTCCATGATGATGGTCGCGATGGTCTTGACCATCGCGACCATCGGACTTGCGATGGAGACCCTGCGGTAGGGTCTCCCTGCCACAAGCCCTGGAGTGATTTTGGCTCTATCAGTTCCCATGGGAACGCCTCCGTCTGGCAGGCACGCCCCCGGCACGCCCACCAAAGGGGGCGTGCTGTCAATCAACATCGACAGCACGCCCCCTTTGGTGCGAGACCCGGAGCGATGGAAAGCCCGTCGCTCCCCGGCTCTCGCGCATGCGCACGACGGAGCTCCCGCCGTCGTGTGCATGCGCAGTGGGGAACATTGACCTGCTTGCGAGCGTACTGCCGCTCGTGAGCGGGTCTGAATGACCCCCACAGAGCATGATGGGACTGAGTCTGGGAGAATCAGACTGTCCCTGCTCTTGGTGCTCCATAGAATTCTCACCATGCTCCCTGGCAGGTTCCTGTTAAAATGCCACAATTTTTTAGATGTGGTCTAGCCTCTGTAATAGAATGTTCAGTGTTTTAGAATTTTTTTTTACCGAGTATGAATAAGGTAGCGGGGGAAGGGGGGAAGCAGCTGAAGGGGAGGTTATGGGGGACTGGGAGAAGGAGGGTTGAGGGGGGCCCTGCCTATTTGTCAGTCCTGGGCCCCACAATTTCTGATGGCAGCCCTGTCTGGAACAACGATGTTGGGATGAATGTCCGTAAACAGTGATTGTGCGTCCACACTAGACGACTTTAATGAACAACGTAACGATCACCGTTACATCATTCATTGACAATGCATTGGCCGCTAGCGATATTGCTAGGTTTGATGTGCAGCACAAATCTGGCGACCATCGCTAGCAACCGTGGGAGTGCGCAATCATGCGTACACACTGAGCGATGTAGGCGATATGTCGTTACGAAACGGCATACCTTCCTGACCGCTCCAGTGTGTACCTAGCATAACATATATGTATTACAGAGACCTTAAAAGCATTAACCACTTAATTTCAACTCATTTTTTTTTTTTTAAACACCATATACCATAAAAATGTTAATGTTTATGGTATACTGTAGTTCATTGACAGCTGTACCATCGACGGCCGATTGGTTCAGCCATCGATAGAAACAATCGATTGTTTGACATCGGTTGGGGGGCTACACACACACACACTATATATATATATATATATATATATGGTATATATGCGCGCATACACATATATATATATATATATACTGTATATACACAGTATATGTATATATCCATGTGTATAGAGCACACGTGTGTGTGTATATACATACACATATATATATATATATATATATATATATCCACACACATATAGTGTATGTATGTATATATATATATATATATATATATATATATATATATATACACACACATATAGGGGTTTGCTGTTTATACATGGGGTGGGGCTTGTAAAAATGGGGGGGAGAGGAGGGGTTGGCTCTTTGGCCAGCGGCTGCTCCCTCTACTGTTTGCAGCTGCTGGGGAGCCGCTAATAGGGCGTTTTGACAGGGAGGGGGGTAGAGAAAAGGTCAGCGCTGAAAGCGCTACCTTCTATTTGCCCGGCGGCTGCTCTGTCTAGTTTGCAGCCGCCGGGTGGAGAGAGAGAGAAGGACAGCGCTGACATGTGATTTCTTAGGTTTTTTTTTAAAAGTAAATTTGCAAAAATCTCAAAAAACTTTTTACACATTGTCATTATGGGGTATTGTGTGTAGAATTTTGAGGACAAAAATGAATTTATTCCATTTTGGAATAAGGCTGCAACATAATAAAATGTGGAAGAAGTGAAGCGCTGTGAATACTTTCTGGATGCACTGTATATTGCCATCTTTCTTACTGAACTGATAGCCTGCTTTCTCATTAATATTGATTCAGTCCACAAAATGACTGCCGCAAAATGAGATAACAGGAAAGTGCGTCAGCACTCTGAATGAAAAATTAGATTACAGAACGACTATATGAAAACCAATAGCAGGTCTGGTGTCTGTGACAATTTATTATACCTGATACAGTTCAGATAGAACTTGTTAAAACTGAATTCTTACCAGTGTATAAAACACTCAGATTCATCACTGGAAGAGATTCCCTAAATGGATGACTGGGTTTCCAGAGTCAACAGGTATAAGCTCTGCTTCATGCTTCCTGCTCTCAGCATCAGCCGCACATGTTTCCAAGCGATAAAGCGACCTCAATAAATGTTCCTAATAATAAAATATAGAGTGATAGTTGGGTGATTTTCTCCAGAACTGTGGAAAAATCTTGTTTTTGACAGGTGCACCAAATCCTATCCCAAGCATCACCTTAACGGGATTCTCTGTCTAAGTAGCTAGGTGTGAACATCTGCATTTCAATTTCCATTCAGTGAGAAGTAGATACCCAACATCATGTCTAAAGTACATTACTCAATGTAGATATGGTGTAATAAAGAGAGACTATGTGGTCTATTCATGATGTTAATTATTGGGGTCCGAACGGAACCCGATAATTAACATTCTAACTCGACATGAGCGACAGCTGATCTGAAAATCAGCTGTCTCCTCAAAGTGTTTCACTGCTCCTTTCGGAGCAGTGAGACAAGTGCGCATTCGTGACCTTCAGGTCAGACATGCACAGAAGAGCCCCGATGTCCGGCGGAAGGAGCCGGACAGGGACAGAGAAATCCGAAAGGATCGCTCTTCGCAACCCGGGACCCATCTGAAGATGGTGAATGCTCCCTCACTCAAGCTCTGAAAATATTGTATTTTCAGAGCTTGATGAATTCTGTCCCCATACTAGTGTATGGGGACAGGGGGCCATTCCGCCAGAGCAAGGTAAGCAGGAGATATCTGTGATACTAGTGTATGGGGACAGAGGGCCATTCCGCCAGAGCAAGGTAAGCAGGAGATATCTGTGATACTAGTGTATGGGGACAGAGGGCCATTCCGCCAGAGCAAGGTAAGCAGGAGATATCTGTGATACTAGTGTATGGGGACAGAGGGCCATTCCGCCAGAGCAAGGTAAGCAGGAGATATCTGTGATATTAGTGTAAGGGGACAGCGGGCCATTCCGCCAGAACAAGGTAAGCAGGAGATATCTGTGATACTAGTGTATGGGGACAGGGGGCCATTCCGCCAGAGCAAGGTAAGCAGGAGATATCTGTGATACTAGTGTATGGGGACAGGGGGCCATTCCGCCAGAGCAAGGTAAGCAGGAGATATCTGTGATACTAGTGTATGGGGACAGAGGGCCATTCCTCCAGAGCAAGGTAAGCAGGAGATATCTGTGATACTAGTGTATGGGGACAGAGGGCCATTCCGCCAGAGCAAGGTAAGCAGGAGATATCTGTGATATTAGTGTAAGGGGACAGCGGGCCATTCCGCCAGAACAAGGTAAGCAGGAGATATCTGTGATACTAGTGTATGGGGACAGGGGGCCATTCCGCCAGAGCAAGGTAAGCAGGAGATATCTGTGATACTAGTGTATGGGGACAGGGGGCTATTAAGCCAGAGCAAGGTAAGCAGGAGATATCTGTGATACTAGTGTATGGGGACAGGGGGCCATTCCGCCAGAGCAAGGTAAGTAGGAGATATCTGTGATACTAGTGTATGGGGACAGGGGGCCATTCCGCCAGAGCAAGGTAAGCTGGAGATATCTGTGATACTAGTGTATGGGAACAGGGGGCCATTCCACCAGAGCAAGGTAAGCAGGAGATATCTGTCATATCTCCTGCTTTACCTTCCTGATGAATGGCCCGATAACTTCATTTCTACAATTGCAGGTGAAACTGTTCATTACCACCTGCTTTTTTAGAAAAAAAGTGATGATGAAAAGGCTCCTATAGCAGTAAGACAGAGAAAGACACATTAAGATTAGGGTGCAGGATGTTTCTATTGCAAGCAACTAATAGCAATGGAGAACACAGTACACTACAATTGTATGAGATTAGTCACATTATATTTTTTGTACACTGGGCCTGATTCAGAGCTGAACGCTCTGACCAGAGCGCTTGCTCTGAATCAGGGCCCTCCTACCTTTTTTTGGAGCGTCCTCATGGACGCTCGCATAGCTGTGGGTTACCACCCACAGCTATAGCGAGCGTCCATGATGATGGTCGCGATGGTCTTGACCATCGCGACCATCGGGCTTGCGACGGAGACCCTGCGGTAGGGTCTCGCTGCCGCAAGCCCTGGAGTGATTTTGGCTCTATCAGAGCCAAAATCACTCCCACTGACATCACTAGTGATGTCAGTGGGGCCGGCTTCCGTCTGGCAAGCACACCCCCGGCGCGCCCACCAAAAGGGGCGTGCTGTCAATCAACATCGATAGCACGCCCCCTTTGGTGCGAGACCCGGAGCGACAGCTTGGCTGTCGCAGTCCGGGTCTCGCGCATGCGCACGACGGAGCTCCCTCCGTCGTGCGCATGCGCAGTGGGGTACATCGACCCGCTTGCGAGCGTACTGCCGCTCGCAAGCGGGTCTGAATGACCCTTACTGTTCTCATAAATGCAATTTCCATTGATTTGAACATTTGCAAATAATTGCATGGAACAGATCAGCAAAATGGTATTAGCTTACTGCAGCTTTGTCAAACTGTCATTTAGCAGTTATCTAACAATGTGCAGCTTGTCCCATCAGAGATCCCTGCGTACAGCGGAGGTTCCCAAACATGGTTCTTTAGGCACCCCAACAATCAGGGGCGTTTCTAGAGAGGAGGGGGCCCGTGTGCGGTCTCCAACACGGGCCCCTCCTCTCTATCCCGCGGCCAGCAGCGCACTGAGCTGTGCGCGGCCAGCGCCGGAGTTATAGACTCTGGGCACTAGAATGCACCCAGAGTCTATAGAGTATGCACACGTCACTGGGAAAATGGTCGCGGCGGCCATTTTTCCTCTACTACGCATGCGCAAACTATGGGAATATGTCTGCGGCGGCCATTTTCCAGTCGTTTTATAACGCCGGACCCCCGTGCCGACGTGGGAGAGGTAAGTAATACTATGGGTGCAGGGTGTGCGGTGCGGGACCCGCCTGGACCAAGGGGCCCGTGTGCCCCGCACACCCTGCACTCATTATAGATACGCCCCTCCCAACAGTTCAGGTTTTAGAGATAGCCATGGTTGAGCACAGGTGGTTAAATCAAATTGACTGAGGTACTAATTAAGTCACTTGTGGTCAAGCATGGAATCCTTAAAACGTGGACTGTTAGGGTGCCTTGAGGACTGAGTTTGGGAACCTCTGGCATATAGGTTATGTAGTTTGTCTACTGCAATTTATCACTCCAAAACTACACAGATAATATTTCTTGTGTAGACTTCCCACTGACTACAACTGTGGTTGTCCCAAATAAAAGAATGTAACAAAATATTCACAGATGAAAGCAAATTTTATTAGCTGAAGATCTCAAGCAGAGAAACTGCAGGATCAGATTTATGGAATGACCATGAAGACTGCGGTCCAGGACAGCAGAATTGCAGGATACACAGTATATCATTATAATTTTAGTTTTCCAACAGTGTTTACTATTGCTGCAATAGATTGCAGGATTCACTGGTATTCTTTATGTGTCTGTAATGTGCAGAGAAGGAAGTTTTTATAATAGTTATATAACAAAAATGCATGCAGAGTTGACACTATTTGTGTAATGTGGTTGAGTGCTAGAGTGTGACAATATGTTTGTGGGTTTGCTCCTACCACTCATTATTATATTATGTTTCTGATAGTTTGCGGTTGCTTATGCATCATTTCCAACTGTCCCAATTTTGGCAGGACAGTTCTAATTTGAGGGCTCTGTCCTGCCATTCAGATCGAGCCAGAAGTTAGGGAGGTATTGCTATACAAAGCAGAGGTGAAAGGGTGCTTGGAGAGGAAAAGTATATAACGGGCAGTCTATCGCTTTTCAGCAATATGCACACTCCCACTGGGATGTGGGCACACACTGCTCCATTTCACTAAGCCTAGATGTTGGTTGGTATGCTTGTGGTTCTACACAGAATGGCAAATCATGAGATGAACTCGAGAGTTGCTCACTATCACAATCCTATTTCACGCACCACCCCCTTATTAGTGGAAACTGGGCAGGCTCAACCAATAACTTTTTTAGAAGGAAATACCTTGATGATAGATTTTATGTTATATGTAATAAAGTTTATATCTACATTATATACTAATATATAGTTTTGTTTGTTCAGTATTCTTTTTTATGTAACAAAAAAAACAAATAGATGTTTCAATAACAAGTTTCTAAAACAATGGAGGTAATTTAGACAAAGACCATTATTTCTGATGGATATAGCGTAAAAGTATATCAAAATGGATTTAGAGCTTTTAAAAATATATAATTCTTAAAGCATTGACTTTAGTATTATTCTAAATGTTTGTAAATTGCACACAGCTTTGAGATACATGGGGAAAATATCACTATTTAAATACTATTATAATTATAACCATATAATTAGACAAGACCATTATTTCTGAAGGATATAGCGTAAAAGTATATCAAAATGGATGTAGAGCTTTTAAAAATATATAATTCTTAAAGCATTGAATTTAGTTTTATTCTAAATGTTTGTAAATTGCACACAGCTTTGAGATACATGGGGGAAAATATCACTATTTAAATACTATTCTAATTATAACCATATAACTTGGTATTTCTTCTGATAATTAAACTTGCTGTACCAATGTCAGCATAAGTCCAAATAAGGCCATTTTCTGTGGTTCCGACCTTCATAGGGGCCCCACATTCTACAGATTGGTTGCTTGGACAATACCGCTATGCTGTGTGTTTTCTCAACGCTGCCATACTGTATGTATGGACAACTGCACAATAGGATTTTATGAAGCTCCAAAAATTCTGTTTGCTGCAAATTTAGTTTTAAGAGCTCCAATTTGGCTTTCTCACTCCTATCAGCCATCAAGAATTTCTGTGGGAGCAGATGGCAGCAACCCATCAAGTGAAAACTAGGGATCATGCTAAAAATGTTCATTTTATAAAGCTCCAACAGCTATGTTGAAAAAAATAACTGCATACTTAACCTTTCATTTTTCACAATTCCCAAAATGAGTCAGATTTAACAAACCTGTAAGGCATATATTTTTGCTAAGTGCATGTATATGGGGAGTGTTCTAGGATGTGTGCTGCTGTACTTTTTTCCTCGGTTTAATACTTTCAGGAGTGCTGATTGCCAGCCACAACTATGACTTTTCCCCTGGAATTATTACAAACATTGGGGCATATTCAATTAGCTGCGGGAGTTCACCCCGCGGCTAATTGTCGCGATGATCCAGTTCAATTTGGCGGGAGTCCCCGCAGTCGGACTTAACCATGCACCTCATGGAGGTGTGAGGTAAAATCCTCGTAAAAATGGCCTAATCGGCCTCGCGTGTGATGGAAAAGCACACTGATTCCGCAGTTTTCACGGAATCAGTGTGTTTACGCGCACGATTTCCGATTTAACGCCGCGGGGAAAAAGCTATTTAATTGAATAGCTAATCCCTGCACCGCGGAACTTTGGGCCTGCAATTAGTTGCAGGTGAACTCCCGCCGCTAATTGAATATGCCCCATAGAATGAAGATAACTTGCAGTTTGCACTTCACAATACGGTGACAGTCCCAGAATTGTAAACATGTACATCATCATTACCCTGATTACCATCAGAAAGAATGCTAGATGCACATTTTTTTTATTTTTGTACCTGCCATGTGGTTAGTTAGGTCTTGTATGTTTCACTTATGATGCCTTTACATAAGATAGATAACAGTGAACATTCCGAGGTTTGCTCACTGGTGACCTTGTCTAACATTTGCACTTGGAAAACACTTGACCTTTAAGATGTTATTCATGTCACTCTGAAGTGGGGACTGGCCGTTAAGCTACCTTATGGATTTAGCTTTTATAATTGGGAACTTTCATAGAATTTGTTTGTAAGGTTTTAGGTGATAAAGATTTCGCAGTCATTCCGTGACACAGTTTCATCCCCATCTGACCATTTTTGAGTATGGAACAAGATTATGGGGCCCATTTATCAACGAGTTTTAAAACTTGCTACGTATGATAAATGGTGCTCAAGCCAATCAGCTCCCAGCTGCCATTTTTCAAACAGATGACAGGAGCACCAAACTCGTTGAGTATGATAAAACTTGTTGATAAATGAGCCCCTAAATGTTCCATTTAGAATTGTTATGAAGATTACTATTACATGACCATACTATTGTTCCAACATTCTCATGTTTTCAGATTGGTAATATCTGCAGATCATAGCCCCTTATTGAGAAAAAGGGGACTGCAATTCACTGTTACTTTTCTGAATGCATAAGATATTAGAGGTATCTTTTGTATTCAACATTTGTTGAATAGACTTAAGATTGCCTTAATCATGGCAAAAAGACTTGATAAATAGGCCCAATAATTTGTACCACTGTTAGAACCTGATAAATTGCCTTCAAAGACCACAAAAGTGATCACTATTTCAGGATTTGAACAAGAAGATAATAGAGATTCCTAAGCTTTATTATTGTCTGAACTGCAGATACGAGTTAGCCAGGCCATCATAAAATCATAACATGTGTTTGACTCTTATCTACAAACCCACTGCTGTGACTTAATGGAAGTTTTCCGCATTTTTGCATTTTTCTTCTGCCAGTTGTCATTATCTATTAAGTAAAAGACACCCAATACAATAAACATGTTATTGGGGTTTTCCATTAGAATAAGGGCCCAACTAGGGGAGATAGATAGCCTGCCTAATGATAGTGACAAGTGCAGAGAGGTGGGAAGCAAGGGTTATATTTTCTGTACCAGTGTGTTGTAAAATACAACAGTAGTTGTGATAGTATTAAATGCATTGTTTGAGTATATGGATACATACAAGGCTAATCATTTCTACATACACAATGGGTTTTGGCAGGGCCGTAGCTAGGGTAGTGCGGCTGGTGCCATCGCACAGGGCACCACAGGTCAGGGGCGCTGTTTGGGCCTGTCAAATTTCTGTTTATTATCATTCTCACTTGTAGCTTCCTCTTATTTCATCCCCAGCATCTCCTGCCCTCCCCTATCTCTTCCCTGGCCTTTCCCCATGAGGCCATGGCCCTTTTTTGGGTGCATTATGCCCGTTGAAAAATGAGGGTGGCGCCAATGCTCTTTCTGGCACAGGGCACCAAAAAGTCTAGTTACGGCTCTGGGTTTTGGTTTTATTACAGTATTGAATGAAACAAGTAGGGAAGGGGATTATGAAGGATAATTTCATTTAGTACAAATAACACCTAACTGGATGTAGGACGTGAAATTGAAATACCTTGATGATAGATTTTATGTTATATGTAATAAAGTTTATATCTACATTATATACTAATATATAGTTTTCTTTGTTCAGTATTCTTTTTTATGTAACAAAAAAAACAAATAGATGTTTCAATAACAAGTTTCTAAAACAATGGAGGTAATTTAGACAAAGACCATTATTTCTGATGGATATAGCGTAAAAGTATATCAAAATGGATTTAGAGCTTTTAAAAATATATAATTCTTAAAGCATTGAATTTAGTTTTATTCTAAATGTTTGTAAATTGCACACAGCTTTGAGATACATGGGGGAAAATATCACTATTTAAATACTATTATAATTATAACCATATAATTAGACAAGACCATTATTTCTGAAGGATATAGCGTAAAAGTATATCAAAATGGATTTAGAGCTTTTAAAAATATATAATTCTTAAAGCACTGAATTTAGTTTTATTCTAAATGTTTGTAAATTGCACACAGCTTTGAGATACATGGGGGAAAATATCACTATTTAAATACTATTATAATTATAACCATATAACTTGGTATTTCTTCTGATAATTAAACTTGCTGTACCAATGTCAGCATAAGTCCAAATAAGGCCATTTTCTGTGGTTCCGACCTTCATAGGGGCCCCACATTCTACAGATTGGTTGCTTGGACAATACCGCTATGCTGTGTGTTTTCTCAACGCTGCCATACTGTATGTATGGACAACTGCACAATAGGATTTTATGAAGCTCCAAAAATTCTGTTTGCTGCAAATTTAGTTTTAAGAGCTCCAATTTGGCTTTCTCACTCCTATCAGCCATCAAGAATTTCTGTGGGAGCAGATGGCAGCAACCCATCAAGTGAAAACTAGGGATCATGCTAAAAATGTTCATTTTATAAAGCTCCAACAGCTATGTTGAAAAAAATAACTGCATACTTAACCTTTCATTTTTCACAATTCCCAAAATGAGTCAGATTTAACAAACCTGTAAGGCATATATTTTTGCTAAGTGCATGTATATGGGGAGTGTTCTAGGATGTGTGCTGCTGTACTTTTTTCCTCGGTTTAATACTTTCAGGAGTGCTGATTGCCAGCCACAACTATGACTTTTCCCCTGGAATTATTACAAACATTGGGGCATATTCAATTAGCTGCGGGAGTTCACCCCGCGGCTAATTGTCGCGATGATCCAGTTCAATTTGGCGGGAGTCCCTGCAGTCGGACTTAACCATGCCCTTCATGGAGGTGTGAGGTAAAATCCTCGTAAAAAATGG
This sequence comes from Taudactylus pleione, assembly GCA_031769625.1. NCBI lineage: Eukaryota > Metazoa > Chordata > Amphibia > Anura > Myobatrachidae > Taudactylus > Taudactylus pleione. The sequence goes on along the minus strand of JAUIMM010000255.1, from coordinate 5,400,747 downwards.
CCTAATCGGCCTCGCGTGTGATGGAAAAACACACTGATTTCGCAGTTTTCGCGGAATCAGTGTGTTTACGTGCACGATTTCCGATTTAACGACGCGGGGAAAAAGCTATTTAATTGAATAGCTAATCCCCGCACCGCGGAACTTTGGGCCGGCAATTAGTTGCAGGTGAACTCCCGCCGCTAATTGAATATGCCCCATAGAATGAAGATAACTTGCAGTTTGCACTTCACAATACGGTGACAGTCCCAGAATTGTAAACATGTACATCATCATTACCCTGATTACCGTCAGAAAGAATGCTAGATGCACATTTTTTTTATTTTTGTACCTGCCATGTGGTTAGTTAGGTCTTGTATGTTTCACTTATGATGCCTTTACATAAGATAGATAACAGTGAACATTCCGAGGTTTGCTCACTGGTGACCTTGTCTAACATTTGCACTTGGAAAACACTTGACCTTTAAGATGTTATTCATGTCACTCTGAAGTGGGGACTGGCCGTTAAGCTACCTTATGGATTTAGCTTTTATAATTGGGAACTTTCATAGAATTTGTTTGTAAGGTTGTAGGTGATAAAGATTTCGCAGTCATTCCGTGACACAGTTTCATCCCCATCTGACCATTTTTGAGTATGGAACAAGATTATGGGGCCCATTTATCAACGAGTTTTAAAACTTGCTACGTATGATAAATGGTGCTCAAGCCAATCAGCTCCCAGCTGCCATTTTTCAAACAGATGACAGGAGCCGATTGGCTGGAGCACCAAACTCGTTGAGTATGATAAAACTTGTTGATAAATGAGCCCCTAAATGTTCCATTTAGAATTGTTATGAAGATTACTATTACATGACCATACTATTGTTCCAACATTCTCATGTTTTCAGATTGGTAATATCTGCAGATCATAGCCCCTTATTGAGAAAAAGGGGACTGCAATTCACTGTTACTTTTCTGAATGCATAAGATATTAGAGGTATCTTTTGTATTCAACATTTGTTGAATAGACTTAAGATTGCCTTAATCATGGCAAAAAGACTTGATAAATAGGCCCAATAATTTGTACCACTGTTAGAACCTGATAAATTGCCTTCAAAGCCCACAAAAGTGATCACTATTTCAGGTTTTGAACAAGAAGATAATAGAGATTCCTAAGCTTTATTATTGTCTGAACTGCAGATACGAGTTAGCCAGGCCATCATAAAATCATAACATGTGTTTGACTCTTATCTACAAACCTACTGCTGTGGCTTAATGGAAGTTTTCCGCATTTTTGCATTTTTCTTCTGCCAGTTGTCATTATCTATTAAGTAAAAGACACCCAATACAATAAACATGTTATTGGGGTTTTCCAATAGAATAAGGGCCCAACTAGGGGAGATAGATAGCCTGCCTAATGATAGTGACAAGTGCAGAGAGGTGGGAAGCAAGGTTTAATTTCTGTACCAGTGTGTTGTAAAATACAACAGTAGTTGCGATAGTATTAAATGCATTGTTTGAGTATATGGATACATACAAGGCTAATAATTTCTACATACACAATGGGTTTTGGCAGGGCCGTAACTAGGGTAGTGCGGCCGGTGCCATCGCACAGGGCACCACAGGTCAGGGGCGCTGTTTGGGCCTGTCAAATTTCTGTTTATTATCATTCTTGCTTGTAGCTTCCTCTTATTTCATCCCCAGCATCTCCTGCCCTCCCCTATCTCTTCCCTGGCCTTTCCCCATGCGGCCATGGCCCTTTTTTGGGTGCATTATGTCCCGTTGAAAAATGAGGGGGGCGCCAATGCTCTTTCTGGCACAGGGCACCAAAAAGTCTAGTTACAGCTCTGGGTTTTGGTTTTATTACAGTATTGAATAAAACAAGTAGGGAAGGGGATTATGAAGGATAATTTCATTTAGTACAAATAACACCTAACTGGATGTAGGACGTGAAATTGAAATAAACAGGCAATACTGCTACATACATACAGTATTGCCTGTTTATTTCTGAAAGAAATTAGGTTGCAAACAAATGTAACATATTTCTGTATATTATAATACACAACTGCAATTTATTTTGTGAATTTAACAGATTGAAAATCAAAAGTTTAGGTATCCTTCCAGATCATTTATTAATACATTTTTTTGCCTTTAAACTTGGTTGACTTGTTAGGCTTTAAATGAAGCTAGTAGAATAAGTGCTTTGACCCTTCTCACCTCTCAGGATGTGGTTCTTTTTCAACAACCATGAGCTCCACTAGGCAGCTGACTGAGGATTGAAAATAAAGATAATTGACTAGTACAAAGCAGGGGACGGCTATAAAAAATATGTAGACACTTCTCGCTTGGAATTTCTACTATTAAACACCATTAGCAATAAAAGATAAAGCTGCAATCACAATGAAAAAAATGTTTTTGTTTTTTTTGTGTGAACCACTCGTTACCCGTAAAAAAAAAAAAGACTTTATAAACCTCCCTCTTCTAACCTTGCTGTTTCACAGCACAATCCTTCACGACACTCAATACTGATGTTCACATAAACTAGCAATTTTTTGCGACTGTGCATGTGTCTAAATCCTTTAAAATTCACAAGCGTCCTACGGTGTCTACATACAGAGTCGCAGGACCAATTATGCCACATTGACTGCTGAATGTATTGTGCGTTCTAGGGCTAAACAGATGCACAAAGATATTCCGTCTAATGGGTGTGTTATGGATAGTGGCACGGGCGTGTCGCAGGAATGGTTGTGTATTCAGACGCTTAATTGCTTTCATTGGAGGCCATACTTTGATGGAAATTCTGCACCTAGCATGGAGCTCCTGTAAGTCCCAATGGTTGCGACTGCAGCCACTCAAAATGAGCTTCCCAACCCTTGAGCATGCAGGTGCACACTTGTACACTAGGGGAAGGGCTGATACCAGCATTAGCGTAAAGTAGAAGACGCGACTACGGCAAAGGACACTAAAGCGGTCGTAGCAGTGTGTCTCAGAATCAGCCCCTATGTGAGATTGCAACTTTGTGGGGAAGTGTTCAAGTCAAGGCAAGGTTGTGTTGACACAGAAAAATCTGATGGAACTGCAAACTTGCTGCAAGGTTTGGTTGACACTGAAACATTGGTACACAGCGTAGTATACCTTATCAAAAATATGTTCATGTTCCCTAACTTCATTACAAATGGTATGCAAGAAAATATTTAAACAAGCTAGAATCACTTTGGAACAAAGGGCCTGATTCAGAGCCGGACGCTCTGACCAGAGCGCTCGCTCTGAATCAGGGCCCTCCTCCATGAAAATGGAGCGGCCTCCTGGCCGCTCGCATAGCTGTGGGTGACCACCCACAGCATATGCGTGCCGCCAAAAAGATGACCATCGCGACCATCGGACTTGCGACGGAGACCCTGTGGTAGGGTCTCCCAGCCACAAGCCCTGGAGTGATTTTGGCTCTATCAGAGCCAAAATCACTCCCACTGACATCACTAGTGATGTCAGTGGGGCCGGCTTCAGACGGTAGGCGTTCCCATGGGAATGCCTCCGTCTGGCAGGCACGCCCCCGGCACGCCCACCAAAGGGGGCATGCTGTCAATCAACATCAACAGCACGCCCCCTTTGGTGCAAGACCCGGAGCGACAGCTTGGCTGTCGCAGTCCGGATCTCGTGCATGCGCACGACGGAGCTCCCTCCGTCGTGCGCATGCGCAGTGGGGAACATCGACCCACTTGCGAGCGTACTGCCGCTCGCGAGTGGGTCTGAATGACCCCCAAAGTGCTGTGAACTGATGACAAAACTTAACTTTTTCACAAACACAAACTGCTCATTTGCATAAAAGCAGATGAAGCATTTGCTGGGCTTAACAGCGTGCCAATCACTAGACATGTGGGTGGATCTATTATATTTTCAGGATGTGTTGCAGTCACTGGGACAGTAAATATTGTCCGGGTAGAAAGATAAATGGATTGATCTTCATTTCAATACATAGGAAGTGGGCAGGATGTGGAACGATGCTTAATTCCTCCAGAAGTCTGTGGAACTAAAAAAAAAATGTGAGTCCTTCTCATATTTTGGGAGAGTTGTTAAGCTGCAATGTTATGCCCCTAATCCAAAACATACCTCAAAACCAACCATGAATTACAAAAGATGAAGGTTTTAGCATGGCTTATCCAAACTTAAATATTATTGAAAATCTGCTGGAAGACTACAACTACAAATAGTATTCATAAATGTATTTCCTTAAATCAGTTATATTCTAGGAAGAATGTGTGCCAGAGGAACTGTAAGCCCACTTTCTAAGGTGGTACAGTGGTTAGCATTGCGAGCCTCAAATCACTGGGGTTACAGTTTTGATTCCAATCAGGGCCCTATCTGTAAATGTTGTATGTTCTCACTGTGTTTGTGTTGGTATGCTCCAGTTTTCTCTCGCAGTCCCAAAACAGTCTTTCGTAGCTGGGCCTATGCGCAGTCCATGTCACATTGTGGATGGGGTACAATTACAGTGGGCATGGGCGTGTTGCCTTTTTTTTTTATACCACACACTGTGGAGGCTCCTCCATAATGTGTAACACCTCCCATCACCCCTGTGAATTGGGACAGATGTCCTGATCTCGTGACAGTCCTAAAAAATGGCATGCTGAGCATTGTGTTTTAAATACAATGGATGTAGCTGAATGACATGGGGTACATAAATCACACAATGACTGATAGCTCACAAGTTAAAGTATGAATATGGTATAGGAGGTTTTGTGTTCAAATCCCTTGCTTGGAATGATAAGAAGCTAGTTTACTCAAGTAGAAACATCGGAAACCATTGGTGTTTTCAAACCAATTTTTAGGACTAAACAATGTTTTTTGAGCAATATCAAATATACTGAGCTGACATGTTGGGAATTATGCCTGTACAGTAAATCCAAACTACTATCACCTTAGCTTAAGCTAACCACTGAAGGGTCCGCCTCCCACTGCTGCTATTTTCTGACACGTGCAACACAATTACACTAACAAAAAATCATTTCTATTGAAAAATAACAGTCCTTTTGTACTTCCACAAATGGATAGCTTGAAATTGATTTCTTTGACTACATTATTTCTTTTTACATTAAAGTTGCCACTATCTTATATGATTATAATGATAAGTATGTGTTATTACTGCTATTCATTTTATTGCTTCCCTCTGATGAAGAAAACATGTCTTTACACAATCCATTAATCTCATAGCTTTTAATATTCGCCTAAAATGACCCATTTATGAAAAATAACTTGTTTTAAATAAATGGTCTGTAAGATTTCAGTGTGTTTTACCCAGTGGCGTAAATGAATCCCAGACGCCCGGAAGCAAGTTATAATTTGGTGCCCCCCCCCCTTCCCCCATCACAGCCGCTAACACTGTAATGTAGAAATTTGCATGCAGACAGGCTATAGATGGTCTGACAGTTGATGGTCTGACATGGAGCTCCACATCTCAGGTGCCGGGAAGTGGTGCCATGTGTTGGGCAGCCATGACGGTACACTCCGGGTACACAGTTACAGCCCTAAGTGTGGTGAATATGTTGTGGACAATGGAGGAGGGACCCCTTCAGAGCTGGAGCCCGATAGCAGGCGCCTCCATTGTCTCCCATAGTTCTCCCCCTGATTTTACCCAATAACATAAGGTAAGTTCTTCAGTTGAAATAAGATGTTTATTCAATTTATTTGCAAGTAAGCAGGGGAAGTTACAATTCCAGCAATTCAGGTAAGTCAGTCAGTTCTCAGTCATGCTTTTCCTATCCTGATTCAGACATCCAATCCAATTCTTCTTTAATCTTGCACATATGTCAAACTTGTGATCTCTAACCCTGTTTGCATGTCTCAAAAACCTAAGAGGTCTATTTATGAAATTATACATTTTTGGTTAATGAAGTATCATTTTTCGACAATTTTCACCTCCTGAATCTGTCTATATTTAACATATTAGCACCCGAAAAAGTCCTTTCCAAACCTACCTCTTCAGGGAGGCAGTTTTGGATGCCCTCCATTAGAGTAATGCTGATTCTTTCTTTTCTTGCGTATTGCGCAAGCTGCTATATGGCGCTCATGCACAGAAAACATTCTGGCAATTTTAGAGGGTGCATTTGTGAGCTCACAACGCCTCGCATGTGCAAAAATGAAAAACAAAAAAGAAATTCTGCGCTAGAAGATCTGAATATGCAATTCGACATCACAAGCAGGTAATTATAAATCCATCCTGTGGTGAATTGATGTTTTTAGCAATATAACAACAATCTAAAAGTTCTGCAAGGTCTGTTGAGTCAGATATATACAATGGGACAGACTTGTATCCATGATCCCCAAATGACGGTAGTAATCAGGCTTGCTTTGCATTAAATATATTTATCATTTTAAATCTGGTAGACAAAATCTGCTTAGTAAATATACCCCTAAGGGGCCCATGCATTAAACTTATTTTTCATAAAAGTATGTAGAAACTGCAGTCCGCATTATTATCAGTGGGAAGTATGATCCTAGCCCTATGCACCAAACTCCAAAGCTTTATTGAGTTTGGCCCCGGTAGTTTACACCATCTTTAGATGGTGTTCTGCTTTAAGCCTATGGAAGCTTACAAGCCTTCGGCTGGCGGTGGGAGCTGACACAGTGCATATGCACGGTGTCAGCTTTCACAGGAGAACTCTTTCACAAACATGAAGGACTTCTACAATATGCAAAGGATGTAACTCGCAGGGCCAATGGTTACCGCAACCGCTGTCCCTGTGAGTTCCCCTTGGTATATATAGCAGGGATATTTTCATTAAATTGGAATAATATGTTAATTGTGGCAGTCCCACGATTATTAATACATAGGCCCTCAAGTCACAAACTGAGCTAATCTCTGAGTTTATTAACAAAGTCTTACAAACAAGGAGCTTCATTTAACAACTTTCCTAAATACCAGCAGCATATACTGTTTAGTACCACAGTGATACAAACAACTATGCCACTGGTATTCTCATTACTTATCTCGCGGCACCGTCCTCATTGGTGGCGTCTTCTGCTCAGCCGCTGGCAGCCTATCACTGCCAGTGACGGGTTACTCTGTCAAGCACTGGCGCGGCGGTCAGTCTACATATGTGCATGATTGTTTAACCCGGTGGGGATCCGGCAGTGCATGGAAGGCTTTGCTGAAGCCAGAAAGGATAAACCGGTTTCCCGTTTCTGGCAATGGGGACCACATCGCTCTCACCATCTTAGATTAGATTACTATTTGTTGAATACTGAAAGGATGACATAACCCCTTTAGCGAGTGCTAAAGGGGTTATGCATCATTGTTACATGGGGCCCAAGATTTGTTCGGTGGCGATGGCCAACAGCTGACAGTGCATATAGAGTTAATCTTTATAAAAATCTACAACACTTTTTTTTGTGTGTATTTTGAAATTTTATTTACATCAAAGAAACACTATATTGTAAGCATGTGAGTGCTTACTGATTACTTATCATTGGCACAATCAGAAAAATGTCTTTTATTATTGAGAAGTTGGCATCTCATCAAGTCCACACAGAGATGGGGTTTCTGCTCAATGCTTTCCACCTTTCTCTGTTGAAAACCCATTGCCAGGTTCTGCATGATTGCATCCCCTGGAAAATTGTAATCTATTTCCTACAATGTATTCAGCGTGCTTTTCTTTTCTAAGAAATGATACAGAATTATTTATTGGTTGTATCTTACATTGATTTAAAAATAAATAAACTGCATCCCACCTTCTTATTGTCTGCAAAACATTGTCATTCTCTATCCCACCCACACTGCAACATTGCCTGGGAGTGAAAGCGTTACATCGCGCATAACAGTGGCATTTAAATGGCTTCTGATCCCGGGAGGAGAATAAAGACTCAGATAAATCGGCCGTGTCAGAACCTCACTGGAGACTGTAAATTATATGAGGCAAAGTGGAAATTGTAGCTCTGAATGGGAGGAAGTTAATTTGAAAAGACCCAGGGGGAGAATTGGAGGGGTTGGGGGGGGCATAGGCATGATTGAGCCACTCTCTCCTTATCAATATCTAACACTAATCCCCACCCCACCACTGCACCTCTCATTTATTGCACAGGGCTGGCTGTGCTGCTGTGATGTGGTTTCAGCGAACACATTAATTTTATTGTACAGCTTTCATCCTACACTAATCAAAGTGGACAACAAGCTCTGTCGGTCAGTGTTAAGTTATTTGGCTCAGCGATGTGTTACTGTTTGATGGCAGGTGTGGGATGCACTTTAGATTTGATTATTGAGATTCGTTTATTTCTTATAATCCCCACAAGCAGCACATATAGGTTTTCCACCTCTCCTTTTATTTGTTTTCTGTGCTACTTATTTTACTTTACAATGTTTAATACTGTATAAACTGTATGTATGGGGTTGACATAGAGAAAGCAATTGAACACTACCCTACTACCTTTTTATGGGGCCCATTTATCATTCAATATTTGCCGTGTATTCCCCGAGAAACACGCTTTCCGGGGAGTGCCGCAAATATTAAGTACCCCCCTAATGTATTATGGGGGGATTGCAGCAAATATCTCCGATATCTGCTGCTGTCACTCCATTTCCACCGCCACTGCAACCCCCATAGGTTTCTATGTGGGATGAGATGCCATCAGATTTATGAAGTTCGAGAACCCTCCCCCGACAATGGCCACGGCACATGCGTGGTCTGTAGACCACCCATGAGCGGGATCCCCGGCACAGGAGCTGACAGGGTCACTTAACTCCTGGCACATCGCAGGGATGGTCTTCTTTCAGAGCCCCTGTCCCTGCGGGTGCAAGTTGATGCAAAATGGGGGTGGGTTACGACCAGGTCTAGGAGTGGTGAAACCCTCCCCATCCATGACATATTTTTGTGAGAGAAGCCAATTGATGATGGGGAAGAAGCGGAGGTGGAATAAGAAATACCCATTGCCTATCTCATAATAGAGGTGAAATCTGGAGAGGATTTTTAAATTGCTACTCTAGCTGCCATCGGCTTTTTACGTAAGCCTTGTGCTTTGGGATGGAGGAGTTGTGTTAGTGGATGAATGCCATTCTCTATCAGAGTGAACCGGGGTACAAGGGAAAGTGGATGTCGACTTAAAGTGTCTCATAGTGGTTGAATAATAGGGCAGGACCAGAATATATGCATTATGTTGGCTACTTGGTCACAATTGTGTCAGCAAAAGTTGGAGTAGGAGGGCTACATTTTATGTCGTTTGGAAGGGGTAGCATATAGTGTACTGACTACTTTAAAGTGCATCTTAGAATTGTTCAGATAGTTTGAAATGTGCAATGATGTAATTATGATCTCATTGTTGGGGTGAATAGGTTTTATGTAATTCCACTTCCCATTGTAACAGCACAGGATATTTGTCTGATTGATCTTGGGGTTGTAAGTAACGATACCAAAACATTATTGCCCCCATAGATTTACATTTTGTGAGTCTGTTTAAACTGGACTTACAGTATATATAAATCTGTAGATACTAAATTTATTTTTAGCTGGGTGCCGGGAGAATAAAGGTGGTTTAAGGTGGAGATTAGTATATCACTGCGGCAGATTTAGTTTAGGAATCAGTTTGTCAGGGTGATAAGAGATTAGTTTTGTCATTGGAAGAGTAAATTATTTGTTAGGTGTCACTATCTGATCCCAAAAACAGAGGGTATCAAAAATTGCAGTAAGTTCATTGCTACTGACTGGCCCGGAGTCCTTGGCTCTGAATATGTTCTGTAAACCAAAATATATTTCCTGATATCCAGAACTCTGCAGCTGGGACTGCCATTAGAGTCATTAAACTTGACAGTTTCATGTCATATTCTGGATGATGTCATCTGGAGTTCTTTAATATACGATGCTGGTGAAATCATTTAGCTGAATGACCTCCACTTCAATGTGAGTGTCTAAATCTTAGGAACAGTCTCAATGTCTATAATAGCTGCATATATGGCACTTAGAAGTTCACCTGATCCTGAGTTGGGAATTAAGCAAGAAACAGTAAGAGACTGTGCATCTTGGTAAAACCATGCTACACTGCATGGGGGGGGAGATGTAAAAAGTGCAGAGAGCTTTAGATTTGAGAGGCAAAGGACGCAGTTGCTAATACGCACGCAAATGGCTGATTGATGTGTACTGTGCATGCGCAAACCTGCCACGCAGAAATATTGCAAAGTGATTGACAGGAAGTACCGTTTGTGGTGGTGAAGGGAGGTGGTCAGGAAAACGCAGGCATGCCAGTGCGTTTGATCACCGTTGCATGGGCGTGCATAAATTATCCACTGCGATGCCCTAAGTAGCCTGAGGCCTGATAGTGTGCGTGGAAGTTAAACATTTCTGAGTAAGGTCAAGGCTTGTGCAAGTGTGCTTGAGGCTGCGATGGTACTCATTGTACTGAACTATTTCGCAGTCTTGCTAAACATTACGGATGTGTGTAAGGTAAAGTGGGCGTCCTTATGTAGTGCAGTGGCAGCATAGCGATCGCAATGGATTGGCATACTATCGCAGTTGAAATGCGCAAGCAATCGCTATTGCATTCGCAGTTGCGTTCAATAGTGAATCAGGCCCTGAAATCCAAATTGCAGTGTAAAAATAAAGCTGTGCAGCATTTGTGGGCTACATGCAACAACAACCAGTATTTACCATGCATGTAACACAATGTATGTATTTGCACCTGTTGCAGAGCCACATGTTTTGTCCAGGTACACAGTAACTTTCTGTTTTTGCTTCATTCCCAACTCAGAATCCAGCCCCTAGTGAGGTCAACATTTTTTTTAAGGAAAACCTTTACAAAAGCATGACAATAGCTTCAAGCAGCATATGTCACCAGTGTTGGCATGGAGTATAAGGGACCCACAAATAGCTCAAGAAATAGTGTGCAGGTGACCCCTCCATGCAGGTGACATCCTCCAACCACCGTTCTTCCATGCACATAACATGCAATCAGCTACCCTGTAATAATTAGGTGAGGCCTGTGTATACTGGTCTATTTACTCTGGTGGCCCCCACTTTGCTTTTCTGAGCAAACACAGGAGCCGGAACAAGCTCATTTAAACACTGTTTGTGCTTTAATTTCTGAACAAAATATTATGATTTACTGTTATGTTAATTTAACCAGAATTGCACACCTCGCCGATATTTGCAATCTGCACTTGCGTATTCGTGCGTGAACCACTGCGAAAGATCTGGAAGTGCTCGCTTGTCAAGCATAGACAGCCCAGTTGAATGAGTGACAGGAGAGGCCGTTTGTGGGTGGTAACAGGGGCAGACCACTAGAAATGGGGGAGTGGAGGTATGAATGCAGCCGTGCCTGAGTGTTTCAACGCCATTTCAGAGGCGTGCATAATTAACAGGCAGCGTCATAGTACACGTCACCTGGTTGTATTTCACACTGAAGTGATCGCAGTGCTTGCAACAAGGTATAGTCAACCTCAAGCGCTGCAAGCACATCCGATGGTGCTCGATGTACCAATGTTTTCATGCACTTCCAGGAGATGACGTGCGCAAGTGGGCTTCTTATGAATGGCTGGTGGGCGTCTGCATACACAAAGTGATCGCACGCCAAGACATAGTGGGTGTGCTGATGCCTTGCCGTACGATCGCCTGTCTTGCTGGGCGTGCGTTAGATTTGCATACGCTGGGAGCGAGCAAAAGCATCTAGAGAGCGGGGCTGAATTAGCTCCTCTGTTCATAGAGATTGACTAGAACGCAGCTCTGGCCAAAGTAACAGATGTGCTCGTGGTGTAGTAACTAACGAGAACGAGGTTCCTGGTAAATGCTTGCATCCATGTGCAAGGGGAAGAGAGAATAAACATACTCAAGTTGCCAGGGTGCATTTCAGTATGCATTTCGAACTGGCATTGTAGGTTTTTAGGGCACTGCTCCAAGCGCCCCTCAGTATGGCTTGATAGGATTTCACTCAGGAAGTATTTGAAGGATGGAGGAGATAGTATAGTATGCAGTTAAACATACAAACTTTTGTAACCCGGTGCATTCATAGGTTCATGTAACTCTTCAGTATTCTTCGAATATCACTATAGTTTCAGCTTACATTTGTCAAGAATGTGAATAACAAATTCTTAAGTGCAGATATTTTTAATAGAATTTGTCCAGAAAACAAATTGTTCTAAACTATTTATGTACTTCTTTACACATATATGCGTCTAGGACACTGTGTTATATAGTCTTCTTAAAGATTACCATTTATTTTCTCACTATTTAGTGTTCAGAGTTTCTGCGTCAAAATATTGTATAAATAATTGGTGAATTAAGAACTGAACAGGGTGCAAAGATCAGCTGCAGAATTTTATTGTTTTTGAGTATTTTGCAGTTCTTACTGCCACAAATACTGAAGCAGCTTGATAGCTTTAAAATGGCTAATAAATAAAACCGCTGTTAGCGCAGTGCTTCAGTACATGACATCCATTCAGTTAGATTTATATGGAGGAATAGGAGGAGTTCTAAGAATGGCACATTAGGATAAGTTATGGTAGGAGATTGTATGAAGTACAGTAGTCAAAGCAGTTACAAAGAGGAGTTATAGAGCACAATAGGAAGAATTATAGCAATAGGATATATATGTAGCAGTAGCAAATGTTTAATGGAGCAATAGTGGGACTTAGGGGAGCAGTAATGTGGGACAGTATAGGAATTCTAGTGACAGTAATGAATTTAAAATCAATATCTCTGAAATTGGATTTGAGAGGATTGTTTTATGATTACAATAAATAATGGCAGTGTAAAGATGATTTTAATCCGAGATAAAATATGTATTTTTATCTGCTGTGTGCTCCAGGCCGCTATTAACCCCTACACCGTCCAGGACGGAGACAACACTAATATCTTGCCAATTGCTGGTAGCGAAACAGTAATTTCCTTTCGTACGTGTATGAACATACATGTTATTATCTGTGGAAATTTGCTATCTCTGGCTACGGGATAGATAAGCAGTAAATGTTTAGTAGGTTTTATTTCCAATCGGGATATAAATTATCCACAAACAGCAGAGAGGAGCGAAGAGAGAAAGAGGGAGGCATCTCCCAGGGACGCAGAGCAAGCATCAAAATTAACGATGCAAAAATCTTATCTGCTAACTGGAAATGTAATAACCTTAAAGCAATGTATTGTCTGCTAATGTACTGGGAAAGTTAACCCTGTCACTGCAGAGTTGAATATGTATACAACGAGCACTGTGAATTTAATTTATATAACTTTGTTTAGTTTAATCGCAAACTAACTACATTAGTATGTTGTATTTTATTTATTTACATGGATGTATATTACATGCATATGATTTTCAGAAGACTGATGCCATACAGACTGCCGTGATGCTGCTGGCAGCAAAGTGAGCAAAGATAGAGAGGGGCAAAACACTAAGCACTGCTATGGGCTTATGTACTTACCTTCCAAGGAGACAGAAGCTTAGTCACCAAACGGATTGGAGCTGCCAGATATGAATGAACATGATCTGTAAGGAACTCATTCACGTGGAGATTCTTGCACAGCCTAACAAACGAATGAACAAATCTTCCTGTGTGTTAAATCAGACAGACAATTACAGGGACCATCAGAATAGGTTTACATTAATTCCATTTTAGATTTTACATTTGTTGTTGCTGCTGAGTCTTCTGTGTAGATCAGCCCAGAAAATATTTTTTCTGGCTTAATTTACAAAATAGCTATGGTTACCAGATTATTATTGTTGGATGTCATGATATGGAGGTATGTTTTATATATAAATTCACCCACTCCTAAAATCTTCATATAACTTTAGGAGACCATTTAACATACTGCTCTACAGATGTCTACTTAGCATGGTGTATTGCCTTATATGCTGGTTCAAAATAAATTCTATCCACATACAGTAAGTGCAATGTCGCACAGTGACCAAATAGTAATAATGAAAAATGTTTGACATCAATGAGCAATAACTTGTGCAAGAATAAAAAAGTACTTTTGTAAGCACACTTTTGGGCCTGATCATCAGAAGACCTGAACAGTTATTGGGCCTGATCATCAGAAGACCTGAACAGTTATTGGGCCTGATCATCAGAAGACCTGAGCTGTATCTAATTTGGCTACTCATAACGGACAATTTAAATAGATCTTAGTGTGGGTACACACCTGAACGACCGGCAATCGTGCTGATGTTCAGGGCGATTTGCCTTCACCCTGGGCATCGCATGTTGCCAGTATACACTTAAAAGATTTAATGAATGACGGAACGATCACCGTTCTGTTGTTCATTAATATATTCAGCCTCACATGCAATATCGTGTGATTGGCCGTGCAGCATGCGACCAAGGGAGACTGCGCAAATCGGGCATACACACTGCACGATATGCCCGATTTGTCGTTCCGATTTGCCCAAATTGGGCAGATATTCTGCAGTTGTGTACACAGCCTTAGTCTAATGCTGGGTCACATTGGAGCGATGTTGTTCCAATTTGGCCAACCGGAAAAACAAATTGTGCATATCATGCAGTGTGTACTGTTTGCTTGCTCCCGCGGTCGCATGCGACGTCAGGTTTAATGTGCTGCATATCGATGTCGATATGCATGTTAATGAAGGACAGAACGAATGATTGTTCTGTCCTTCATTCATCGCTGCAGTGTGTACCGGCAATCATGTGATGTCCAGGGTGTGCCGGTCGCACAAGTATGTATCCACCTTTAATCATTTAAGGTGAACAGGAATCATACGTTTGGTCAGTTAAATAAACCAGGAATGATAAAGTCTTACTAGAATTTTCTTGGCCAGCATTAGTGGTCTATGGAAAATAACAAGGTGATTTTGAGTCAGCTCAGTCTAAAATGTTAAAATTTCAATTGAGTTGATCACTTTTGTGGCTGCCTTTAGGCTACACACACACTGGTGGTAACATTCTGACTTTATGATATATGTAATTGATGTGAATCTCAAAATCATTGTACCAAGTGCGACAAATGTGCCTGACACACATCAAGGCAGTTGGAGACGTATGATTGTGAAAGGAGCATTTATGCATTTCAATAGGTTAACAACTTTGGGCCTGTTTCTGAGTCGCAGTGGAGCGATTATATTTTCTTCTGTGCATGCGTCTAGGCCTCGCTGCACATGTGTCGAGAAAGTGGGTCTGATTCCAATTGTTGGGGGGTCTGCGCATGCGTACAACGGATCCTGCTTGATTGCTTGCAGTCCTCCCTTAGCCGCAGCATTATTAACATGCTGCGGCCTTTGAGGGGCGTAGCAGAGGCGGCTACAAGGACCATTCTAAAAAATGAGGGGGTGTCGCCCCCCATTTTGAAGGCATGCCAAGCCCAGGGTCTGCGTCGTCGGACACAGACTTCGTGGACCCAGCTGTCCAGTTCCGATGGCCAGGCTGATGATGTTGTTGCTTATGCAGCCTGGCCAAAGCAGCAACCAGCGTGACCATCGGATCCGAGGTAGCGTCTACAGAGGCTGCACTGGGATCGCAGATGCATGCAGGAGACATCTATTTCCTACAGACACATCCTGCTACATTTGCATTTTAGTTGGAGGGTATTGCACAGCCACTTCCTTGTGCAATACCGTCCAGTTCTGAATCAGGCCCAGTGTGCGCACAGAGTTGGAGGTGCGATTGAGGCGCTAGGGAGATGCACGGTCTCAGATCTGTCTGGAAAATGTTTTGGGCATCTTAGGCGGTGTCAGGGAGGTGGTTTAACAGATGCACAGGGATGGTCCGTGTTATGGGTGTGTTATGGAAGTGTCACAGACATGTCGCTAAAAGAGACAGAGAAACTGCACCTGCCATAGGGCCGATAATGCGTCTAAAGAACACCAATCAGTATTTCAGCGTTTACAGATGCTGACAGTGGGCATCTCAGTCACCGCACATTCCAACGCATGGATGTAGACCTGGGAAAGGCTTTTTAGCGGAATTTGCATAACGGACGTGGCTGCATTGGACTATGAATCAGCCCCTTTGTGTTTTGTCACGAATTGAATGTGTTTAAATGCAAATCAAATATATATTCAGCGCATACATAATATGTATGTTCAATGCAAATCTATACTAATATTCTCAGACCGTTGTGACTGTCTGTTCCAAGTTGGCACAAAAACGACTGAACTGATTTTCATGAAACTTGAAATTTCATGAAATTTGGTAGTGGAAACTCCTAGATATAATCTGCACTTTGTTTCATTTCGATCCGTCAAGTTACAGCTGAGCAATAACAAAAACAAAATTTGACATCATCAATGTAAGAGATAGGTGTGGCACCATGCACGTGGCCGGGAAGGGGTGAGGTGCATTGGCCCCACGTTCACTTGAATAGGATAGGCTACATGGCATTCTGGGCAAACATATTGTAAATGCTAGTGTGTTTATAGCCTAAAGAAACCCATGTTCTCTGCTGGTGTTGCCAAACATGATGGTAATGGGTGATTGCCCTTGCAGTTGGAGAGAGGTAAATTGAGTGGATAGTGTCTAAAAACAGTGCTGCAACACAAACACTCTTGACTACAAGTGCAAATGTTAGTCGGTATGGACTCACTGGATACAATTGATGCTTGCCCCATATCTGTTTACGTGGCTTACTAGCATAGGAAGAACTGCTGCATCACTATTTTGAAAAAGGGCCTGGTGATGCAATGTCCTTCCCCTGACTGGGGCGCTCTATTGTTTGGGGGAAAAAAAAAAAACGATTCTGACAACTTCCTATGGATAATTTGCACTTAGTTCCATTTTGAATATTAAAAAGTCACACATTATATGGCTGAAGGTTAGACAAGGTTGTGAGGGCCGAACAAGGCTCACTTACTTGAATATACTCTTTTCTTTTTTAATTCAATCTGCAGCAATGAATTTATGAAAAATATTATCAAATATAATGTTTTTAAGCTTTTTTTCAATTAGACTGAAACATAGCCAATTTATTAGCAAGGTCTGAGCGCCAGTAGCTGAATTGGTAATGTGATCTAGCACCGTAGACGTCCTCACTCAGCCGGGCAGGATGAGCTCTCCTTCATAATCGCTGCGCTTAATTGATTGCAAGCTCTTAAGTTAATTTGGAATGGCCATTTAAAGGCCTCGTTAACAGAGGTTAATAAGTGATGTGATAATGAGACTTTAATGAACAACCCTATGGGGGATGTAACATTGCAGAGGTAAAACAGAAGGTCTTTATAGCTACAAATATAGCTTTGGCAAGGCAAGGAATGTAGTCATTCGCTATGAACGCATTTGCACATTAGCACTGTAGTACATCTATGCATCTACTGTATGCTTGAATAACTTCCAGCAGTGACCGGGTTAATCTACTCCATGTATGAGGCAGATTGTCTTTTGTTCGATGCCTGTACTGGGGGTGAGTTGGTAGGGCAGGGGTCACAGTAATTGCAGCAGATGTCAGCAATGCAGCCATGTAGAGATAATATCCAGCCAGCTTCAAAATAGGAAACAAGAGAGGACGTAACCTCTTGAGTGCTAGGGCCCATCGCTGCTTGCAGAGACGACAGATGAGAAAGGTTCTACTTCAGTTCTTGTGGCGTGTAATTGTTTGTATATGTAAGACACATACATTAAATTAAAGATATATAGACAAACATGGGAGGAGGAAGATGATGAGGGACAAGAAATAGATACCATTGCAATAACAATAGAGGTTTGTGGGACAAAGTGAATGCTCTATCATTTTATGAAATTTTAAAAATGATTGCAGGAATGAAAGAAATGTGTACCTCCTCAGTCACTTCAAGCAACTTATTCAAATCATCTATATAATTTTTGACCTATGTAATTTGCATTGTAATAGGTTACTACAGCAGTGTTTCCCAACCTCGGTCCTCAAGGTACACATATACCCCTTTCATACCCCGTTTCCACTAGCTCCAATAAACCAAGTTTTTGCATGTGAGCGCACAGCAACCTTGGTTATTGTGCCGTGTGAAAGGGCAGGGTTGAAATAAGCTGGGTCGAGTGACCTGGCATTACAACCCTGGTCACGAAATGGTTGAACACGTGTTCAATCCTGCTTGTGATGTAGTGTGATGCTACCTGGGTCCCGTTCTCTGCATAGGAAGAGACGGCGCTTGGAGATGAGATCATCTTGTGACGCCGATGGCATTAGTGCTGGGTCGGGGCGTTTGTCTGACAGAGGTCTCAGCCAGGTCACTCCCGAGATGGGCGCGTGAACATAATCCCTGGTGCGACCCGGCAATCTAGTGGAAAACGGGTATTACACTGCCCGGGTTATTGCCGGGTTGACCCGGGTTACGCCTCGGTGTGAAAGGGTCTCCGAAAAATAACCCGGATTGAGTGACCCGGGAATCGTACCTGGGTATTGAGCATGGTTGGACACGGAAACGACTCAGGTCACGGTGCAGTGTCAACGGTCCGACAGGGGTTATCCAACCCAGGTCATGCCTAAAATGAACTGATTGGCGGCTGTGGGGCAGTCACCACCCACTCTTTATTACCTCACAAGTTTAACAGGGCAGACCCGGGGTCAGCGTAAATGGGGCCTACCCAGGAATAACCCAAGTCGTAGATGCAGTGTAAACGGGGTCTGACCCGGGGCTCATCCGGGACTGACCCGTGTTCAAAATCCCGGGTCGGACCTGGGATTTTGGTGTGAAAGGGGTTTAACAGTCCAGTTTTAATGATATCCATGCTTGAGCACAGATGGTTAAATCAAAATAACTGAGGTACTAAATAATAAATACACCTGTGCTCAAGTATGGCTATCCTTAAAACCTGGACTGTAATACCTCTTTCACATCTGAATGCTGGGTCACACCCGGGATTTTGTTCACGCATCCATCCCGGATGTGACTCGGCTGAGACCCCTTTCAGACTGGCGGCCTGACCCGGCTTGTTGCCGGGTCAATGATGTCACTGCCATCACGTGCTGAGCCGAAGCTTGGAGCTGGCTCATCCTATGATTGTGAATGGGACCCGGGTTATTGCTGGCAGTGAGAAAGGGGTATTAGTGTGTCTTGAGGAACGTGGTTGGGAAGCCCTGTACTACAGTATATGCATATCTGCTATGTGTATATGTATATGGGTTTATCTCTTACCTGCCAACACTCATAACAGTTCGCTACCTACTTCTCCCAACTACTGCACTGCTGCATGATCTCAACCTCCACACACCATATGTATTAATAGTGTCAGTCATTCAGCCAGTAATCTAAATAGTCATTATGTAGTATGCAGTTTAGAATACATAAGTGGTAATATGAACAAATATAGAGCAATTTCCTGCCTATGTGGCCTATCCACAAATCCGGATCTATATATCCATGTCCATTAATTGCATGTAGCCAAGCAGCATGTGTATTTCATATGTGTCCCAGTATTAAATGGTTGATTTGGTAAATCCGCATGTAAGAAAAAAATTGATAAAATAAAAAGTTAAAATGACAAGTGGGCGACACAGGTGATTGAAAGAAGGGTAAAATGAATTATGTACAGTATCATAACATAAAAGTATAATATAGACTAGTGCATATTTTGTGCTCCCAATTGCTGCTAATGCAACAAGCCCAAATATAAATATATAGGATTGGCACCAATTAAATCCCCTAGGTACAGAACTTGCTCAAACAGACAAGACCCACACGGCCTACATTTACATCTGTGTTTTATGTTTGTGTGTGCATCTAATTTGTGATCTGTTGAACGCTCGGCACGTATTATCTGTACACTCCATTCAGTGTGTAATCTGTGCATATTATGTGGGGAGGAATTGCAAATTCAGACTCGGAAATTTTCCTACCTCCCTTCAAAACAGATGACTCTGCCACAGAAAAATAGTAACAAGCTCTTAATTAACTCTGCTGAGCACAAAGCCCCTTCTAATTCGCAATCCAATTAAGACTAATCTGCTGACGAGTGTAATGAGGAGGCTTTGTAACTACTCTGAAAAGATGGAATCTGTATACTATAAAGAGACAAGAGGTACGTGTTCTTCTGATATCTGTGTATTAGGAGGAGACAAAAGGTATATAACGTTATGTCTTTGTATTAGAAGATGAGGTACCTGTTCTTATGTTTGTGCTAAGAAAAGGTGAGAGGTACGTCCTCATGTCCATGTATTTGATTAGAGTACAGATATGAGGTCTATTTATCATTTTGCAGCTATATAACAAGAAAAGTTAGCTTGGACATCTGATCTGAGCAATACTAAGCTCCTTGGCAACAGGGCTGCAATCAGAAATGGTGGGGCCCGGTACTGACAAAGTACACGGGCCCCCCCCAGGGAGAGGGGATGGATGGATATATATATAAAATAAGTTGAAAAAATTAGACCCACATAAAAATTCAGAAAAATTTGATTGAATTGGGTGGGGGGACAGGGATGGCTGGCTGGACTAGGGGGGAGAAGCACAGGGCAGGGAGGGCTGTCTGGACTGGGGGGGGGTGCAGGGCAGGGAAGTCTGTCTAGACTAGGAGAGGGACAGGGAAGGCTGGCTGGACTAGTTGGGGAGGCTCAGGGCAGAGTGGGGGACATGGTAGAGAGGGTTGGCTGGAACAGGAGGGGGAGCACAGGGCAAAGTCAGGCACTATATCTGTACCTGGTGTGCGCTTCTTCAGTTGGCAGCCGGAAACAGCAGCGCGCTGATGGCATATCAGAATCGTGACTGGAAGAGCTGTAGTGTCCACTGCTGCTGCACACATCGGCATTTCCCATAGGCTGCCGGGCCCGAGCCAATCAAAGCTCGCGGATCGGCAGCCAATCAGGAGCGGATGCTCCTGATTGGCTGCCGGTCCGGGGAGCTTTGATTGGATGGTGCCAGACGCCAGCCAATCAGGAGCGAGCCCTCCTGATTTGCTGCCGGTCCGCGAGCCTTAGCTGGCTCGCGGCCGGCACCATATTTGTTAAATTAATGCAGGGACTGTCAGGCATTATATAACTGTACTCCATGGCTGCCGGTGCAGCACCGCAGCCTCCCGGGCCCCCCTCCGTCTATGCTCTCTCCGGGCCCGGGACTCGAGGCCCGGCAGTCCCCCCCTGATGGCGGCCCTGCTTGGCAATACTGACTGGTAGCTGTAAGGAGACTCATCACTTTGCCTGAGAGTCTTGGGGCCATCTCGGATTCCAGTTCCACTATCATGGAAAATTAATCAAAAGTGAAAAAAAATAAAAATAGAAAAAATTGCTTAGGGAAAATGATTTATTCACTTATCTCATGCAGGGCTGAATCATGGACACGGTGGTACAGGCTGCTGCCTAGGGCCCTGTGCGACCCAAGGGGGCATACCTGCTTCCAGTTGCCATTATGTTGTGAAGTTTATTTTCTGCCTTTTTTTTTGTTGTTGAACTGTGCTTTCATGCTTCTTGGCTTGGATGTGGGGGAGAAGAAAGAATACGGACAGCAGTATCACAGCTAGAGCTGCAGGGGAGGTCACTCTCAGCTCAGTCACTTCAGTACCATAAGACTCAGCAGCACACAGGGGTGTGCTCTGATTGGAAGAGCTAATCACATGCTCCTCTAGGTAGTGGAGCTCAGCATTGCAGCGCAGCCTCATTGGAATGACACCCAGGCCTGTTTCTTTACTAACTTGAAGGTAACTATACAGAAGAAACTAGACTTCCTTTTCAGGCATGCTTAAATAAATGTGCTAACTGCACAAAAGGAATTTATTTCTGTGACTCCGATCAATAGACATATTTCCACAGTGACAGAAAATACTAATTTAAATCAATTTTAGCACCACAAAAGGTTGCTAAAGCAGCACCCACAGCATGACTCTGACTAGCTAAAAGTTAATTACTTAGAGTATGGGGACCCATATACCAACAAACCTTAATACCAGCGACATGTTTCGTTTAGTATTGCAGTGACGCTAACGAATATGCCACTGGTTTTTTAAATGAATTACCCCTCTGGTGAGGTCCAGCGATGTCCCCCTCTTCGGTGGCATCCTCAGCTCTGTTGCTGGCAGCCTGATGCTAATATTTAAAAGAGGACATACAGTAACCCCTTTAGCGAATGCTAAAGGTTTTGTTGGTAAATGGGTCCCAAGGGTTAATAAAGAGCTGAAACTTTGTCAGTGAGTTTAAAGTTTATCTCATTGTACAAGAGGACATAGAAAAATCACAGTGTTGTGTGGCATATGTATTCATTGGGGACACTGCTAAGTGGCATGTCTATTCATTGTGGGGCACTCCAGTGTGGCATATATATATTCATTGGGGACACTGCTATGTGGCATGTCTATTCATTGTGGGGCACTCCAGTGTGGCATATATATATTCATTGGGGACACTGTTATGTGGCATGTCTATTCATTGTGGGGTACTCCAGTGTGGCATATATATATTCATTGGGGACACTGCTATGTGGCATGTCTATTCATTGTGGAGTACTCCAGTGTGGCATATATATTCATTGGGGACACTGCTATGTGGCATGTCTATTCATTGTGGGGTACTCCAGTTTGGCATATATATTCATTGGGGACACTGCTATGTGGCATGTCTATTCATTGTGGGACACTCCAGTGTGGCATATATATTCATTGGGGACACTGCTATGTGGCATGTCTATTCATTGTGGGGCACTCCAGTGTGGCATATATATTCATTGGGGACACTGCTATGTGGCATGTCTATTCATTGTGGGGCACTCCAGTGTGGCATATATATATTCATTGGGAACACTGCTATGTGGCATGTCTATTCATTGTGGGGCACTCCAGCGTGGCATATATATTCATTGGGGACACTGCTATGTGGCATGTCTATTCATTGTGGGGCACTCCAGCGTGGCATATATATTCATTGGGGACACTGCTATGTGGCATGTCTATTCATTGTGGGGTACTCCAGTGTGGCATATATATTCATTGGGGACACTGATATGTGGCATGTCTATTCATTGTGGGGTACTTCAGTGTGGCATATATATTCATTGGGAACACTGCTATGTGGCATGTCTATTCATTGTGGGGCACTCCAGTGTGGCATATATATTCATTGGGAACACTGCTATGTGGCATGTGTATTCATTGTGGGGCACTCCAGTGTGGCATATATATTCATTGGGGACACTGCTATGTGGCATGTCTATTCATTGTGGGGTACTCCAGTGTGGCATATGTATTCATTGGGGACACTGCTATGTGGCATGTCTATTCATTGTGGGGCACTCCAGTGTGGCATATGTATTCATTGGAGACACTGCTATGTGGCATGTCTATTCATTGTGGGGTACTCCAGTGTGGCATATATATTCATTGGGAACACTGCTATGTTGCATGTCTATTCATTGTGGGGTACTTCAGTGTGGCATATATATTCATTGGGGACACTGCTATGTGGCATGTCTATTCCTTGTGGGGTACTCCAGTGTGGCATATATATTCATTGGGGACACTGCTATGTGGCATGTCTATTCATTGTGGGGCACTCCAGTATGGCATATATATTCATTGGGGACACTGCTATGTGGCAAGTCTATTCATTGGGCACTCCAGTGTGGCATATATATTCATTGGGAACACTGCTATGTTGCATGTCTATTCATTGTGGGGTACTTCAGTGTGGCATATATATTCATTGGGAACACTGCTATGTGGCATGTCTATTCATTGTGGGGCACTCCAGTGTGGCATATATATTCATTGGGAACACTGCTATGTGGCATGTCTATTCATTGTGGGGCACTCCAGTGTGGCATATATATTCATTGGGGACACTGCTATGTGGCATGTCTATTCATTGTGGGGTACTCCAGTGTGGCATATGTATTCATTGGGGACACTGCTATGTGGCATGTCTATTCATTGTGGGGCACTCCAGTGTGGCATATATATTCATTGGGGACACTGCTATGTGGCATGTCTATTCATTGTGGGGCACTCCAGTGTGGCATATGTATTCATTGGGGACACTGCTATGTGGCATGTCTTTTCATTGTGGGGTACTCCAGTGTGGCATATATATTCATTGGAGACACTGCTATGTGGCATGTCTTTTCATTGTGGGGTACTCCAGTGTGGCATATATATTCCTTTTTGGCATTGCTGTGTTTTCAATATGTTTTATATCCAGTGGTACTAGTTAATAATATAACTTAATGTATTTTGTGATATCTTTGCTTGCAGTGTGTATAGACGTGTATTCATGTTTACAGTACATATTTCATTTTCTTGTGTAATGTTGAAATAAAAGCAATTTGTAATAATATGCGAGGAGGAAAAAGGATAAATAAATTTGGAGATATGTATAGGGTAAATAAATAGGGGCAATAATGAATTTGATTAGGGGGGCCTCAAACTTCTATCTTACCTACTGAAAGTCCCCAGGGGTTCTTAACCCAGCTCTGATCTCATGTACCGCTGAATGGGGCTAGTTGGTGTTGTAGCGGCGCACCATTTGTACCCCTCTCGATTTGTAGCAGCATAGAAATCACCCCCGATCTCACCCCTATGAGGCTGCGAACAAAATGTGTGCCTCCGGCAGTAGCTTAAGGTCTTAATACAGCTCCTTATTGGATTAAGCCAAATTTGTGGCCCCTCCTTCCAGTTTACTAGGTTTTACCATATGAAACACAATTTGGGATTATTACACATAATAATCTCTATATTGGCTACATCACATCTTGCGCAGCATTCAATAAGAAAAAAAATCTAAATATAAGAATATGTATAAATAACTTTAGCCAGTTGTATAACTACCAAAGTAGCAGCTGCATGTGCTGAACTAGAGCCTCTATGTGGTGGTCATCAAGCAACTTAATGACCTTTGTGCTGTGTGAATGCTGATATCACAAGGAATTTGAAGTCTTACACAATCTGGCACACACAAGCTAGGATTCTGGGGTTCCAAATAAAATTCTGTAAACTGACTGGTGCACAGTGGAGGGGATGTACTTCCATAGGTACATCCCCTACGGAGGTATTTAGCTACGGGCTAACAAAGCTCTAGTTACCCCAAGCCTTAGCTCCGTGTTTTGTTACTAGGGATGTGCAACGGACCATTTTTGCCGGATTTGGAATTGGTTCTAATTCGTCGTCCGGCTTTGGATTTGGATTTGCCAAACTGCGGTGACTGGCTTTGGATTTGGATTTTTTTACAAAAAAAGACAAAAAAAAGTTAAAATCACATCAATTTAGCTTTTTTTGTTCCTAGAGTATTATTAACCTTAATAACATTCATATCCAGTCATTTACAGTCATTTTAGACCACCTCACAGCTCACTATATTGTTTTCACCATTATTGGCCAAAGGCTGTAGTGAGCTGGCTGGTTAATAAGCGACAGAGCAGTAGCACAGACACCACCATTTTTTAAAGCACATCTATCATTGCCACACATCAGTGGCAGAATTGAAGGTATCGCAAGATGGTTACGGTGCTTGTATACACAGTGGTCTTATGCCCAAGCAATCACAATGCTTGTATACACAGTGGGATATGGCCCAAGGAGTCATGGTGCTTGTAATGTATACACGTGGTGTACAGCACCAAAAAAAAAAGGGGGGGGGGGTTTCAACTTTGAACTTTCTTGAAGGTTAATTTTTTTTTTTTTTTTACTTTTTATTTAAACATTTTTTTTGTACACACAGCCACTTGTAAGTCTGGAGTCTTTGGACACCACTTTAATCAGCATAGCATAGCGCAGTGTACATCAGCGTGCTCAGTGCCCCTATGCATAGCCACCATCATCATTGTATAGCGCAGTGTGCTGTCGGTGCCCCTATACATAGCCACCATCAGCAGAGTATAGCGCAGCGTGCTGTCGGTGCCCCTATACATAGCCATCAGCATAGCATAGCGCAGCGTACATCAGCGTGCTCAGTGCCCCTATACATAGCCACCATCAGCATAGTATAGTGCAGCGTGCTGTCAGTGCCCCTATACATAGCCACCATCAGCAGAGTATAGCGCAGCGTGCTGTCACAGTGCCCCTATACATAGCCACCATCAGCAGAGTATAGCACAGTGTGCTGTCACAGTGCCCCTATACATAGCCACCATCAGCAGAGTATAGCGCATCGTGCTGTCAGTGCCCCTATACATAGCCACCATCAGCAGAGTATAGCGCAGCGTGCTGTCACAGTGCCCCTATACATAGCCACCATCAGCAGAGTATAGCGCAGCGTGCTGTCAGTGCCCCTATACATAGCCACCATCAGCAGAGTATAGCGCAGCGTGCTGTCACAGTGCCCCTATACATAGCCACCATCAGCATAGTATACCGCAGCGTGCTGTCAGTGCCCCTATACATAGCCACCATCAGCAGAGTATAGCGCAGCGTGCTGTCACAGTGCCCCTATACATAGCCATCAGCAGAGTATAGCGCAGTGTGCTGTCACAGTGCCCCTATACATAGCCATCAGCATAGCATAGCGCAGCGTGCTGTCACAGTGCCCCTATACATAGCCACCATCAGCAGAGTATAGCGCAGCGTGCTGTCGGTGCCCCTATACATAGCCACCATCAGCATAGTACAGCGCATCGTGCTGTCAGTGCTCCTATACATAGCCATCATCAGCAGAGTATAGCGCAGCGTGCTGTCACAGAGCCCCTATACATAGCCACCATCAGCATAGTATAGCGCAGCGTGCTGTCACAGTGCCCCTATACATAGCCACCATCAGCATAGTATAGCGCAGCGTGCTGTCACAGTGCCCCTATACATAGCCACCATCAGCATAGTATAGCACAGCGTGCTGTCACAGTGCCCCTATACATAGCCACCATCAGCAGAGTATAGCGCAGCGTGATGTCAGAGCCCCTATACATAGCCATCAGCATAGTATAGCGCAGCGTGTCCCCTTAGCAGAGTGGTGCGCAGCATGCGTGTGCCTCCTTCTGTGTTTTTTTATACAAATACAGCCTTAGGGCTATATTTATCAAGCAGTGAAGCCTATTTTCCAGCAAAAAAAAATTGCCTTTATTTAATGTCAGTGTAATCAGAGATTTCTTCGGCATTAAGCAATTTGCCGGCGAATACTGGTATGACCATCGACCAACACCAGGATAGTGTAATCATGCAAATTATTATTGTGAAACTTGCCTACACATTTCGGGCTGCGGAAATACATGCAAGTATTCTTAAAGCAGCAAGCATGTTAAAGGCAAAACCAGCTTAATGACCTTTGCCTTACACAGTGTGATAAATCATATCCGCCACATGAAATTCCCTCAGTTTTCAAAAGGGCAAAATTGTGTCTGGTCCCATTTATGTAGCCAAAAAATTCACAAATGTTTATATGAGAAACCACGAATTGGAATCAAAAGAGGGACATTCCCCTTAAGAATATATCCGTTCAGATGAAAATTGAATTAACAAAAAGAATATTATCTTCCAGATACGTCTGGGGAGGTATTATTTGACACCTATTCCCAAAGCATAGTTGTTGCACATGGAAATTTAGTTGAACATACAGTAGTTGGCAACATTTTCATGTACTTGTCAAGGGCAATCCCAGCACCAATCTATAATGTAGGCCTAACACCACCAAAAAAAAAAACAATGTTCAACTTCCCTTATGCCACAGCCACCCAGGGCTGCCATCAGAAATGGTGGGGCCCGGTACTGACAAAGTACACGGGGCCCCCCCCCAGGGAGAGGGGATGGATGCATATATATATAAAATAAGTTGAAAAAATTAGACCCACATAAAAATTCAGAAAAATCTGATTGAATTGGGTGGGGGGACAGGGATGGCTGGCTGGACTAGGGGGGAGAAGCACAGGGCAGGGAGGGCTGTCTGGACTGGGGGGGGGGGTGCAGGGCAGGGAAGTCTGTCTAGACTAGGAGAGGGACAGGGAAGGCTGGCTGGACTAGTTGGGGAGGCTCAGGGCAGAGTGGGGGACATGGTAGAGAGGGTTGGCTGGAACAGGAGGGGGAGCACAGGGCAAAGTCAGGCACTATATCTGTACCTGGTGTGCGCTTCTTCAGTTGGCAGCCAGAAACAGCGGCGCGCTGATAGCGTATCAGAATCGTGACTGGAAGAGCTGTAGTGTCCACTGCTGCTGCACACATCGGCATTTCCCATAGGCTGCCGGGCCCGAGCCAATCAAAGCTCGCGGATCGGCAGCCAATCAGGAGCGGATGCTTCTGATTGGCTGCCGGTCCGGGGAGCTTTGATTGGATGGTGCCAGACGCCAGCCAATCAGGAGCGGGCCCTCCTGATTGGCTGCCGGTCCGCGAGCCTTAGCTGGCTCGCGACCGACACCATATTTGTTAAATTAATGCAGGGACTGTCAGGCATTATATAACTGTACTCCATGGCTGCCGGTGCAGCACCGCAGCCTCCCGGGCCCCCCTCCGTCTATGCTCTCTCCGGGCCCGGGACTCGAGGCCCGGCAGTCCCCCCCTGATGGCGGCCCTGCAGCCACCTAAAGTTAAAATAGGCAACAGTTCTGCCTATAAGTTTTCAATGACTGCCACTGCAAGCATTTGTCCTTCTGTAATCTTTCACCCTAAATGAGTGGGATGTGTTCAACATCTTGACAATCGTCATGTCTGTAATCAGAAGATAGGTATTACTATATTGACAGCACTATGGCAACAAGGTTATAATGCAATTAGAGTATTTTAATTATGTGGGCAGTATGGTGCTTTAACAACATGTTTACACTTATACTGCCGATACCATTACAGAACCATTTTAAACTGGTCGGCATAGTGCCATCAACATAGTATCTCCTGGCTGTCTACATGATTATTGAAATACTGTATGTATTCCAAATGAATTGCAGTTTACAGAGTTTGAGTACTTACAACATAAGGTCTGAATTGGGGTTGACAAGCAGTCTTTGGAATTATTTACTAGTGCCTATAGTGTACTTTATATGATGTGGGAGGGAGAGTACCCAAATTATATTTTTGCACCTGGGGCCCCCATTTTCTAGTTCCAACACTGTGCCCATAAAACTTTTGGTGATATGCATATGAAAAGTCATGTTTAATATTTAATTGCAGAGACAAATTGCATACCCAGAGCCGTAACTAGACTTTTTGGTGACCTGTGCCAGAAAGAGCATTGGCGCTCCTGCACTACCCTAGCTACGGCCCTGTGCATACCCCAGTCACAAATTACACAAAGTGACAAACCATGGAGGTGGAAGATTTCATAGAGGTAGCTCCTTGAAATAGGCAAATTGAACCATTTTGCAAAACCAATCTATCACAACTGAAATGACTGAGATATCAGGTCGAAACTGTCACAGGCAACTACAGTAGGAGTGCTGTAGCTGTGTACACTGAAGTGCCAAAAGTCATGGGATAGATGTCTAGTATCATGTAGGACCCTCTCTAGCCCAGCGAAGTCCAGCAACTCAAAGTGGCATCGATTTTGCAAGTGGACAGAAGCTGATATTTGTAGGTGCAGGATTTTGTTTGCATATGGACCTCTCCACCACATCCCATAAATGCCCAATTGGGTTCATGTCGGGCGATTGTGGTGGCCACACTATTCATTGGAACTGTTCAGATTGCTCCTCAAACCAATTCTGGACAATTTGGGGCCGATGACACCCGAACCCTACCATCAGCAAGAAACAACTGGAACAGTGACTCTTTGGACCACGCCACATGTTGCCAGTCCTCCAGGGTCCAATTAGCAACGTCATGAGCCCAGGTGAAGTGCTGTGTCCAGTGTTGTAGTGTTAACAGGAGCACTCTGATGGATCTTCTGCTCCCCTAAACCATGGAAGCTAAAGAATGCTGCACTGACCTGCTGGATTTGCATCTGGTACCTCCTGTATTGAATGTGGATGTGATTTGAGCCAATGTTGCTCGTCTGTTACCACAGGATTGGCCAGACCTCGCTGGTCACGATAATTAAGCACCCTTGGTCAGCCACTGTGCTGTCCATGGCAGATGGGTACACATGTGACACCATAGATCAAGGAATGTTGAATGTCCACATAACTTCAGAAATGAAATGTCCCATCTGCCGAGCACCCACTATCATGTCCTATTCATAATCTGATAATTTGCATTGCCTTGCCATGAGCAGCCTAGCTGGTGTTAAAACTGACTCACAAGATGTCATATTACAACTGATGCAGGTCTGAGCATTTCCAATATGTCACAGTACAGTGACACCACTTACCATTACCTTTATATACAGCTATCCCTTGACTTTTGGCACTTCAATGTGATTCGAGTCTAGTATCCCAATTGCTGGTGGTAAAAGGAGGTTAACAAGGCCAAAGTCCGAGGCGAGGTGTTCGGTACATAGGTGATCAAGCCAGGTTTAAGCAGGGATCCTAAAGGGGAAAGCAAAGCCACAGTCAGAGGCATAAGATCTGGAATCATAGTCAAACACAACCTGAGGTCAAAGTCCAGGAAATCCAATAGTAAGTAGCAAAGCAGGAGCAGCTAGATTATGGGATAGTCCACAATAATCAAGCCCTGAGGATACAGACTTCCTGCCTTATATCCCCACAACCTGCACGGGATTGGCTGTGGCCAGGAATAGGAAGTGGACCTCTCCAGATGGTCAAGTACTTCTGTACTGAAATCAAGGTTAACAACAGCCACTGTGGCTCATCTAGCAAAACACACGTTTATGGGAGTGTGGCTTAGTGTCCATCCCGTGTGGATGCCTTCTGTCTTAGTTCCAGGTGCCCATTCTCTCCATAGGCTACTCCGGCACTTCCAGCTATCGAAGCAACCTCCTTTGATCAACCTTTGATTGAGGGGTGACCCCATACCGGCCATCTTCTATCGCCGAGTAGAACCGCAGTAAGCGTGGATATGCTTGGGCCTTAATGTATGCTGGCAGCTGTGACATCAATTTGTAGGTTGCGCTCAGATGGCAGTGTTTGTGCCGGTACTTTCTGTGACTCTTTTGCTGCCTAATGTCTTGTTGAGTGGCTGCCCGATTGGAAGACCCTGACAGCTCGCTAACTGCCTGTGGTGAACCAGGTAAAGACACCATGAACTGTAAGAATTACAGAGCAATAGTGACACTTTACACAGGTTTAAACATTTTGGCTAAATTAATAGTGAATTGTTTGAACCCTCTCCTTATTCCATTGATCCATCCACACCAGGTGTTAAGACCTCGATAATACACACAGATCTTTGGTTGGTGTCAAAATCTTTCGGCTCCTCTCATTAGATGCAGAAAAGGCCTTTGATAGGCTGCATTGGGGTTATATGTGTCAGATTCTCTATGATTTTGGTCTACACAGTGATATCTTGAACTCTATACTGTATTTAATGGTTTCCTCTCCATCCCCTTTTCCTTCTAATGGTACCAGATAAGGCTGCCCCTCTCTCCATGAATTTTTGTAATTGCCTTAGAACTAGGGATGTGCAGGCTCGGATAGGTTCGAGTTTGCACGCCGAGTTCGGATTTTTCCCTCCAAAAAAACGGAACTCAGAAAGAGGCTAAACGTCATCTTGCATGGACAAACATCATCATTCCTGGACCATCATTCCTGGACCGTGCAAACTCGAACCTATCCGAGCCTGCACATCCCTACTTAGAACCTCTGGTACCAATGAACTGGTTTAAAGATTTGGAATACCTCCCACAAACCGTTTCTTTGTGGACGATTTTCTGCTGTTTGTGACCTCCCTGGAGACCTTGTTGGCTTACCTTCATCTGGATCTATATCAATATATCAGAGTCTCTTATTATAAACTTGATTCTACTAAATCGGAGGTGCCCCCAATAAATATTTACCAACCCTCTCCATGTACTCTTGAGGAAATTCTCCTATGTGTGGAATGATTCCCTTACTGTCTAACCTGGGCATCTACATCTCTGCAACTATCAAAAACATTTTTGAGGTTAATTTTGCGCCTCCCATCTTACTGAGCTAACTACTGCCTGGATGAATCACTAGGTCACTTAGTCCAAATGCTCTAAGGCACAGGTTCTCAAACTCTGTCCTAAGGACACCAAACAGTTCATGTTTTCCAGGTCTCCTCACAGAATCACAAGTGAAATAATTAGCTCCACCTTTGGATCTTTCAAAATGTGTCAGTGAGTAATGAATACACCTGTGCACCTGCTGGGTGACCTGGAAAACGTGACCTGTGTGGGGTCCTGAGGACCAAGTTTGAGAACCCCTGCTCTAAGGTTTCAGAGAAAACATCTTTGCATGAAACCACAGCAATGCTACTATGATTGACATAATAAGCATCATGTTACAATTCTGTTATACTCTGTGTAGGCATAGAAACGTGACCTATTCTCTGTACATTATAATTAAGAAAAATTTCCAGCACAGAGGGAATCTCTGTGACCACCCATTAATTTGAGTGTAACCTCCTTTATTATCTGGGTTGGCTAGTCAAGCTGGTTATACAGTGCCCTCCTGTCATGAAGTAACCTGCACTATGTCAGTGCACTATGGTATAAGAATCTCTAGGGAAAGAGCCAGGGTGAAGTCTTTTACCTGATAAAACTGGGACATGTATGACCACTTTGAGGTCTGCCAGTTGGCCACCATTGGTGATGCTGATGTGTGCACTCTGATAACCTGCTGCCATGCTGATATATTGCTTCTCATTAGAGTATTAGTCAATCCATGGATTTCCTGACAGAAGCAGCCAATATTTGAATTCAGTGGATGTTAAGGGCTCTATTTACCAATAAGGGCTATATTTATCAATAAGGGCTCTATTTATGAAGAGGCAACAAGCCTATTTTCTGAAAAAACTGCTTGAAAAAGCTCCTTTACTACTTAGTGAAATTTATCAAAACATTAATCCCAGCATTTACCACCATCCTCAAAGACCTTGATGGGGACAGCAGAATCATGCAGTTCATCAAATGAAGAAACGTCTTCAGATGACGGTATCTATACTAGTGCAGTCAGAGAGGTTTTGCTGGAACCTTACTGAGGGCCCCATTTATTAATGAAAGTAAACACCAGCTGCATTTTTCGTTTAGTTTTACTGTAACACATATGAAAAAGCCATTGCTATTTACCAATACTTAACCCTACGGCAAGGTCCAGCGAAGTCCTGCTCGTCTGGGCTGCCAGCGACGGGCTCCAGTGTCATGCGCATACGATTGTACATGACACGGGGACCCGGCAGTGCCTGGAAGGCTTTGCTGAAGCCGGAAAGGCAGCGCCGTGTCCCCATTGCCATCGCTCCCGCACATGCGCAGATGGACCGTTGCGCATGCTCATTACACCGGAGCCTGTCGCTGGCTACTTTAGGCTGCCAACAGCCCAGCGGACGACTGCACAGATGAGGAGGACTTTGCTGGACCTCGCCGGAGGGGTAAGTATTGGTAAATACCAGTGGCTTTTTTTCGTTTGTATCACAGTGATCCTAAACGAAAAATGTAGCTGGTGTTTACTTTCATTAATAAGTGGGGCCTTTAGTCACAGATAAATCTGTGATGATCTGTGGTTATCTGCGATAACAGTGACATTTGGAGCCAGCAATTACATTAACAAATGATAAATTATTGCTTTGTTTTGGCTTTTAGTAATAAATGTAAGCCTTTGGGGTTAACATTGTTAAAAGATTTAAGCAAGCATGACATTTGGGGAAAGGGGTAAGTCCTGTGGTTAAGTGTATTGCAAAGCAGGCCAGCCCCTAAGTTCTGCCTTGAACGTCAGGGTGACCTCGCTGCAGAATAAATTACCGGGGGCTGACGGCTGCTGGTTTAGCTGTCAGGACAAGCGCTTTCTCAGAAACCCTCGCAGGCAAATGAAGAACAGAGGCTGTGAACTCCATTAGCCAGCAAATTGCCAGTGACTATATTTCCTGAGGGTTTTGAAACATGATATTGTTTTACCTAGCCTGTAGAGCTTGCAGTCTAATAGCCAGAAAACTCTTTACAAGTTGAGCCTTAGTAATGCATCACTTGTATTATTTGTACTTAAGTTGTTAACAGTCTGTTCACTTGTAGCTTACATAGTGACAGAGCCCTAGTAAAATAACCCCATTGTCAGCCGTGCATTTCAGGTCGGGGTATAGATGCCCTTTTCTCCACAGAAAAGTAGGTTAAATCATTGTTGACTTGTATTAACACAAATTACTTCTTCTAATCTCTTTTTAGTAAATACCCGCTTCTCTTTCCACCCCTCCGTTGCCCTCCCTCCTCAGGTAGTTAAATATTCCACTTCATTACTATGATAATTGCTTCCAATTTCATGCTAATTAATTCAAAGGCACAATTCGCCAAGTTACCATGTTAGCCAAGGCTTTCAGGAATCTGCACACTCACTAAAGGGTGCCACACAGTGTGACGTGCAAGGACAAAAGTATATAACTATATAATAGGCAGAGTAGTGTGTGTATTTGTATTATACACAGAGCAGTGCAAATATGTATGTTATTCAAACCGCAGTGTGTGTCTCTCTGAATTATAAGCAGAGCAATCTGTGGCTGTATAATGTGCAGAGCAGTAAGTGTGTCTATTTTGCACTGACCTGTGGGTTTATCTGTAGTATGCCCATATCAGTGGGGATATATTTATTTTAAGCAGAGCACCACTTGTATCAGTATTATACGCAGAGCATAGGGGCGTATTAAGAGAGGAGGGGGCCCGTGTTCACTCCCCGTCCGGGGACCCCTTCTCTCTCCCCGGCTGCCATCAGTGAATTGACAGCAGCAGTAGACTCCGGGCACTGGTCTGTGCATGTCCGCAAGTCCCAGTGATTTCCTACTGCGCATGTGCAAAACACCAGAAAAATGGCTGCGGCGGCCAGTTTCGGCATTTTATGTAGCGCTACTCTGTGGGACTTCAGAAAGGTAAGTATGAAAAAAAGGATGGGTGCAGGGTGTGCGGTGCTGTTTTTATGGCAACACTGACCATTCTACAAACTGGGGGCGTCAAGGTCAGAGTCTACGTCTTCCGATGCAGATTTCCTGGCCCTGGCAGAGGAGTTCCAGCAGCCATTCTGAGTAAGCTTAGGCTTATTCAGATGACCGATGGTGATCTGATGCTGCCTCTTCGGGCGTAGCACTCGGATCTGCAGTGCTGGCAGTGGGCGTCTTTAGCCTTCAGACGGCTCCTGTCAGAACCTTTTTTACTGCGTACAGGATCGCAGTTGCAGGGTGAAACATGCCCTGAAAATGGTTACAACACACCTGTGTTTATGTTGACTCTGATGCATGCGCAAATTAATAATAATTGCTCAACTGTGTAAATATCGGCATTACAGCAATAGTACCTGTGTTAAATGAAGAGCAGTATGTTTATATATTATGCACAAAGTGGTGTATCTATACTATTTGCCAATGTATTTATGACAGCGCATGCGTTCTGATGCTTCTCACAGAGATGATTTAGACGCAGAGTGATTGACAGTAAAAAATGGTAACAGGTGGTAATGGAGGGGTGGTTTATAAAAAGCGGGCATTTCACAACAGTAAAGACATCTTGGGTCCAGCGACTGCGTCTATGTCCGTGACATTTACATATTAACTCACAGTATCTGCATAAAAAGACTCAGTCACGAGTCGGGACTAGCATACAATTAAGAATCAGGCCCTGTTATGTATATAAATGGGATGTACTGTAGTTACCATCCCGGCGGTCGGGATGTTGGCGATCAGAACACTGGCGCCAGAATTCCTACTGCTGTCGAAATGACAGAGAAGTCAACCCCAGGGTTACACGTTGGTTCTTGACCCTCCAACAATACAAGTTTGTCATACAGCATCGGCCTGGGATTAAGCATAAAATTCCCGAAAATTTGAAAAGGCTGAATGGACCCGGCTGTCGCAAAGGGAATAGTGTGCTTCCCCAAGCTTGGAAGAGCGAAATGGGGGGATGTGTGGTGAGAGGGGTGGTCTCTCACCTGAATTGCCCACATTCCGGTGGGATCAGCTCCCTCTAAGAGAGAGGACAACAAGACTGGCACGTTCTGCAACTGCAGTATTTTCTGGGCTGCACAGCTCACAGTGGAAGTATGGAATTCCGGGATTTCCAGGTCACCCAGAGTCAGCAGGAAATCAGCAGAGGAAGAGTTTGAAACTCTCATACACCCAGTGCTCTGGGCACTGATGCTGAATAGCAGCCAGCGAGTAGGTCCAAGTGACTGTAGTGCCAGCGACCAAGACTATGCTGGAAGAGCATGGGCCGATTGTAAGCACGAGGAGTGCTGAGACCTTTAATGTTCAATTACTTATTTTCTGTATGTACCTGTGTTTCCAGGCCTAAGTCTGAGTATGCTGTTCTTTAGTGTTTGCTGCCAGTAAAAGGACACTGTGTAATCACCGGAAATCTACCTACCGAGTCCTTATTTCAAGGACCCGTTTTACAATATGTATTATGCATAGAACAGGGTATATGTGTAATACAAAGACCACTATGTTACACCCAAAGCAGTGTGCATCTATGATACACAAAGTAGTGTGTGCATGTAACTGTATTATATGCAGAGCATTATGCGTATCTGTATTATATACAGAGAATTTTGTATATGTAATTTATGCACAGCCATGTGTGCAACTGTAATATACAGATGTGGACAAATTTATTGGTATCCTTACAGCTCATTGAAACAATACTTCATTCATCCAGAAAAGTGTTGAAATCTACATTTATTGTCTCATGTATACTTGCATGTCTTTGTTATGTCATAGAATAAAAAGAGATATATTATTCACCAAAGATATTCTGAAATGGCCTGGACAGATTATTTGGTGATCCTTAGAAAGGATAATAAATACTTTTTTTATAGTGATATTTCAAACTAATTGCTTTCTTGAATTAGTATCACAAATGTTTTCAATCAGTCATTCAACCTATTTAAATGGAAATATAAGTAGTCACTCTACTGTTTGGTCTCCTCTTGTGCACCACACTGAGCATGGACAAGAGAAAGCAAAGGAGAGAGTTGTTTGAGGAGATCATAAAGAATATTATAGACCAGCATGTTAAAGGTAAAGGTTATCAGACCATCTCCAAGCAACTTGATGTTCCAGTTGTAAATATTAAGAAATTTAAAGTCCATGGGACTTACTGGGCACAGTTAAACTTCCAAAGAGATACAAGCTGAACTTAGAGGTCAAGGTACGTCAGCGTCTAATTGCACCACAAACACTTTTGAGCTACAGTGGGTTCCATGGAAGAAGACACAGAAGGACTCAACTTTTGAAAAAACAACATAAGAAAGCATCTGGGAGAATGTCCTTTGGACAGATGAGTCGAAATGAGCTTTTTACTAATTCACATCAGCTCTATGTTCACAGACAAGACAATTAAGCTTTCAAAGAATAAAACAACATACCTACTGTGAAACACGGCGGGAGTTTGGTTATGTTTTATGGCTGCTTTGCTGCCAATGAGATATCATTGTGTCCTGCTTGAATCTAAGCAGGACACAATGATATCTCAAGACTATCGAGGTTTTCTGGAGCAAAACATACTATCAAGTGTCAGAAAGCTCTGTCTCAGTCACAGTTCATGAGTCCGCCAAGAGGATAATAACCAAAAACACACAGCTAAAAACTCCCAGGAATGGATAAGAACAAAACATTGGACTATTATGAATTGGTCTTCTATGAGCCTTGATCTGAATCTTATTAAACATATATGGAAAGAGCTGAAACATGCATTCTGGAGAAGGCACCCATCAAGCTGGAGACAGCTGGAGCAGTTTGCTCAGGAAGAGTGGGCCAGAGTACCTGTTGACAGGTGCAAACGTCTCATTGAGAGCTACAGAAATTGCTTGATTGCAGTGATTGCCTCTAAAGGTTGTGCAACAAAATATTAGGTTTAGGGTCCCATCATTTTTGTCCATGCCATTATTATATGTTTTATTAATTCAAATATTATGTTGAATCTAAAAATCAAGTCTGATTTCTATTAGGTATGGAATAAACAATGATGGTTAGCAATTACTTTGTCAGTTTTATGTTATTTCAGAGAAAATATGGGTTCTTTTTTCGTGGAAGGATACCAACAAATTTGTCCACATCTGTATGTAGAGCAGTGCGTGTATCTGCCTTATATGCTAAACAGGATGTAGTTATGAGACAGGCAGCTACGATGCCACCGGTCTCAATCCCGACGCTGAAAGTCCGACACGGCACTTAAGATAGGTGTTGAAATACAGAGGCTTATCTTAATCCCGACGCCAGAACACAGAAGGACGCCAGCCCAAACGAGGTAAGTCCTGGGCTCCCTAAGGCTGTGTACACATATATAGATATATCTGTACAATCTGACTGGTGGGAAGGAAAATTTGCTCCGTTTTCCAGCGTTTGGGAGTAAATTTTTATTGTTATACCATAGGGATGCTGCTGCCGTATTTTGACAGGAGGCATCCCGAAAGCCGAAATTACATACCGATTCCAATTCAGTGCATGTATCTTTATTATATGTACAGCGTTGTTTGTATGCATTATATACAGTGCAATGTATGTGTCTTTATTATTATATATATAACACTGAGTCTGTTTGATCTGTGGAACGCTGTATCAGTAGTTAATATTCAGTACAGCTCTACCACTTGTACCCCAGCTGTCAAGCCCATACAGCTGTGTACAGAACTTGTTGCTACGGCCACACAGATTTATATTGATTATTTTACTGGTATGTATGCTGCATCTGATTGCTGCACTGTAAACTTGTCAAAAACTTCTCATGCTGCAATGTAAATTAAAATAGGTGTATTTCTTTAGTATGGTGTAGTGCTGGGGTCTGCTATGGTGTCTGTATTTTAGAATGGAATTTTTAGTGATCTGTCAGAATTATTTGGGTAAAGTGTTTGTTGCACTTTTATCCTGAAACTGTTTTTTTCTAAACATATATCCCTGTAAGAGGACTCTCCGTGGTGTTTATACCTGTTTGTGTTAAGGCCAGAGACAGAAGTCTGGCACATCGTTAGGGTCTTGGATGTTCTCCAGATGATAGCTGAGTCACAGCTTTGTCACACTGTCCCTTTGCTAGGATCTCTGGCAGTGATCCAATTGAAGACTTAATCCAGCCGAGTTTGGCATGCGTTTGATATAAACGGTGGCAGAGTAGACTTCAGTGAAATAAAATAAACAGTTGTATTACCAACTATCATGAATGTAGAAAAAATGGCTTCCTATGTCTCATAAATAATTTGCTGTGGCTTTCTACCCAGTGATATCCACTCTATGCTATGAAATTGCATAATATAGAGAGATTTACAAAAGGAAGTTAATTCGCACAGGAAAAGACAAAAATAGGGATGGCAAATTGGTGGTTCCGTATCAAGTTTTTAGATTGATATGGGATCGCCATATCCAAAGTGATGCAGAAAAATTTATTTGAAAAGATGATGTTTCTAAATACCGATATTTGCTGCTGCTTGTGCACAATTGCAGCCTGCAGCAGGTCTAGGGCACTAGGATGCTGCTCTGAGAAGAGTGCTGAAATTGATATAATGTATTGCAGTGGGAGAATCATTCTACATGATATAGCAAGTGAGTCAATACATCTAAAATATCATGTAACATCATTCTGGAATATTGATAATTCCGAAATATTGCAAACTGATGCCCATCCATACTTATAAGGATGTTTTCCTAGGATATTATATAATCTACACAAAAGAATTGCAATACCCATAGACAGCTTTTGTGCATGATAGAAGAGGGTCCACAGCAGGTATGCGGTACTGTCATAAATATACCAACGTTTCCAGATGATTGGCATCAAATTTAGTTTAATAAATATGAGCCTAATAATTTTAATACAGAGGCATTACAATGTCCACTGTAAAATAAGTTAAAAGCATCTGTTTTTTATTAATTAATCTTTAAGATATCACATGGGGAGAATTCAATTAGCACCGATAAATTATCGGGGGAGAAAAAGGGAGGTAACCTCGGGCTTTATCGTCCGAGGCTATTCAATTAGGCTCCCTTTTTCCCTCAATACCTTTGTTAATGCCCATTAAATGAACGGGTTAATGTGTTTAACTTTTAACTTATCGGGCATTAACACCCAGAATCCCTGAAAAGTTCACGGACTTGGAGTTAAGTGGCTGTTATCCCCTGATAAAAACACACTTATCCGGACTTCTTTTTGGGTCT
Organism: Taudactylus pleione; assembly: GCA_031769625.1. NCBI lineage: Eukaryota > Metazoa > Chordata > Amphibia > Anura > Myobatrachidae > Taudactylus > Taudactylus pleione. The sequence continues at coordinate 5,360,858 of JAUIMM010000255.1, read as the reverse complement.
CATGAGACCTGAAAACAAATTCCCTGTTAAATGGGGCTAACTGAATAGCCCCTGGTGATCAAGTAACCCGCGGTGAATTACCGCGGCTAATTGAATCTCCCCCTTAGTATTTCTTTGCAAAATAATTATGTTTAAATTTAATATATTTAGATCTGTAAATCAGAAAAAATGGTGACAAAGTCAAATTTTAAATTTATGGGTTTCCCAACACCTACTTATAATAACATATTTAAAAATAATTTTTCTTTAATCCTAGACATCTATCAATATTGCTTCTTTAGAATCGATATGGTAACATTATTAATCCATTAGAAGTGCTAAGTAACACATATTGGATCTGTGAGAGATTAATCCACCAAAATTACAGTGATTGTCACAATACACTAATCTTGGCTGACATGTATGGCCAGAGATACTCTGATAAACCCAGAGCATGAAATATAATAATTATTACTATAAAAAATTATTACCATAAATAATTCCATTACATATGCCCTTATTGGTGTATTAAATAGCATATGTATAATAATGTGTGACTATTCTTTGTATTAACTGTAATAACAGATAAGCACATATAACTATTATGACTATCTAGCAATAACAAAATTAAATTCTTAGATGGATCTTTCTTTCTGAGCTGTAACCAATGATATCAGTGAATAATTTTATGGCTGTTGAATGACTGATATAGAGATACTTTGATATGCTAAGAGTGTATGTGTAGCTGTCTCTCTTTCAATCGAAAGTAAAGACTGCTTGTCTGTAAAAAAAAAAAGAAGTACTTTTGTCTATTTATCCACATAATCGCCTCCTTCAGTTAAGCATTTATCATATCTGTCCACGAGCTTTAGAATCCCCTTGTTGTACTCCGCTGTCTCCTGTCCATTGAACCAGTTGTTGACTGCATATGTCAACACGTCATCACTTCAATGGTGTATCTATAATGGGTGCAGGGCAGTGATGTGTGTTAAGGTCAATGGCTGGGGAGGTACACACTGTAACTGTCCCCTTACTATACTAAGCTTCAGTGTCCATTGATTCTCCTACCTGCATCACTGTGTCTTCTCATGCTGCTGAGCTCCGATCTCTAAACACTGCAGTGCACATCCTGGTCACGACACATCCAAAGTGTCCATCAGTGCTCAAGGCATCCCCCCATACTCAGAGGCATGCCTCTATTAGCTTATTTTCTGTGCAGCTTACTGACCTTGGTGTGGCCTGTCCCCAGCTCTGCAAGCAGTGTCTGACTATACAGAAGCGAGGCTGAGCTGTTGCTGCCTCATCTCTCATTTCCCTGCAGTCCCAGGGAGCTCCACAAAGCCGCTGAGTGTTAACTATAAAAATAATTACAATAAACAAATAAAATGTTTATGTTATAAATATCTTATTTGTATTATTCTAATCATTTTTATATCAAATCTTAGTAGTATGAAGGGGGAGGCTCTGCTTCCCCTGCCTATCTTGACTACATGTCCCTGGTGCAGGGTATGTGATGCCCACACCGCACACCCTGCACCCATACATAGTTACACTTACCTGTCCACAGTCTCAGGTGTCCTGCGTCTGCCTGGAGCTACAGTAGAGGAGCAGAAATCACAGGGAAAACGGCGCGGCAGCCATCCTCCTGGTGATTTGTGTAGGCACCACTTTCCCAGAGATCTTCGCATGCTCAGTAAACTCTGGCACCAAGCCAGAATCTACTGCACTGCCAAAGTGGAGGGGGCCACATGAAGGCTGCACGTGGGCCATCTCTTCTCTTAAACCACCCCAGCATCACTTCCAAAACGTTCTCCTTTCAGGAACTATTTGAGCTTAGTGAAATGCTAGAAATTGCTTGGAGCAAGGTCCCGACTATTGGATGAATGATCAAAAACCTCCCACCCAAAACTGTTGGGTGTCCCGGTTGATCTTGTCATGCACGTGTATTCAGCCATTGTTGAACATTTCACTCCACTTTCTTATATCACCATACACCTGCATTTATTGATGATACATTTTGGTAGGTATCACTTTCTGCACATTCAAGAATCCAATAACACTTCACAGGCAGAGGGATTTTATATAGTAGGGTTCATTTTAACAAAGCACAACATTGCCAAAAACAACCATAACCACTTAGAAAACAGGTTAAGGAGACCGACCGACCATGAATTGGGGAGGGGGAATGATCTTCTTGGCAAGAATGAGCAAACAGTCTTTACTTTCTAGATTACCCTTGCACTAGCACATTTAGGCCTTTTTTGTTACTCCCTCTACTTTTTGAAACCATTATAGCTGCCTCGAATTGCAAAAGAGCATCCAGTTCCCAGAATATGATGGGGCCCATTTATCAAAATGTATTTGAGGTAAAATCCCCGAAAACACCTGTTTTTGGGGGTTTACCTCAAATACTAAGTATGGCTCGGATGTACTAAGGAGGGACTACAGCAGGTATCTCCGATACCTATGGCCTACACCACGCACTATTAGTCTTCGAAGGCATCCGCCAGAACCCTCCCCGGCTATGGCGGATGTGCATGTGCAGTACACGGGACTGCGCATGCGCACCACCCCTTGTAGTGGCCGGCCACTCTCCGGAGACATCGCAGGGATGGGCTCCTTTCGGAGCCTGTGTTCCTGCATGTCCCGGATGATACATCCGGCCGAAGAGATCGCTTTTTGCAATGCAATCAGGGGCAGTACTGACATGCCCTGATCGCATTGCAAAGCGATCAATGATAAATTGGCCCCTCTGTGATCTGATGGATATTCTTCAAAGTGTTCCATCACCTTGTACAGTAGGACTAAGGGAGACCTGTCGGGCATCTGGAAATTATTCTGTTGGCCATTACCTTTATTGGGGTAGGAGAGACTTTACATTTGCTTTGTGCACTAAACATTCTAAAGCTCACTTTGGCAATGATGGGCATGTTTACAGAACCATTTTCTTAGAAATATATATTTCATAGTTCCCAATGGTAAATCAATCATTGTTTTATTTCGGTTGACATTTGTAATCAAGCTATGCCTTGGTGGCCATATCAGAATTTTTTCTGTGTTTGATGCATCCTTTTATTTAAAATCCTGGCATATGTTAAAAGTGAATCTATAAAAAAACGTTAAAAGCTAGCTCTAAGAGTGGGGCATTGTACTATATTGCCAGATTTTGATGTACTTTAAAATTTCTTCCTTGTGGTCGCCCTCCTCCCTTCTGTACCATCATCTGAGGACCTCACCTGTTGCCATCTCTCTTTAGCTAAGAGGCATGTCTCAAACAGCGCTTGTCATGTATAAAACATCGGGTCTCTAGAAAAATCAAAGCCTGTGATCTTGTTCCTGTGTGTTCCTTCTTTGTTTTCTGAGAAGCTAAGATTTTGGCTTATTAATATTCTCGCAGTCTGCTTGTTAAAACTTCTTTTTACTTTTACTGTTCTGTAAGCATTCCCATTGTACCATAAGCCATTCTTTTGAATAAAAGAATTCTGCTAGATCAATTTTGTCCCTGTTAACCCTTTAAATATGCTAATGGATGGTTTTGTTGAAAAACATAATTTTCTGTGATTACTTTATCCAAATTATAATTTTCTCTAGTGTCAGAAAAATATTCTGTATAATACATCAGGTTACTATGCATAGTGGAGCACATTTGCAATTGCATAAGTTAAACTTTACAAATTTGTCAGCTTCAAATAGTTTATTTTTGAAAAGCAATTAAATTATAAATAATAAATATCACTTCAAGGAGATTAACTTTTCAAAGCTGTTGTACAGAATATTCACCTCCATCCACATTTGTCTGCAGAACTTTGTATGTTTCTCAAGGGTAGCATGGTAAATAAAATGAAGTCTTTAGATTTATAGATACTTTCAACAAAATTAATGTTTAAACATAAAAAACATGATGTATAGCGAGGATTACAGACTCCACCTTCGTCTTCTCTTCTCCAGCTCGCAGCGCAGTACCTGCCCTGCAGTGCAACTGTGACAAAAGTTAGAAAGGGGGCACAGGGGAACATACCTCCTGTGCCCCCCTTGATCTGGCTCTGTGTGTAATTCACAATCGGAACGACCGGTGAGCCTCTTTCTCTGCCTGCCTCTTAACTGGCTGCACTATACACAAAACGAGCTGCCACACACTCCTTGTAGATTCCCCCCCAGCCCAGTCTGCCCCTACTTGAAGGCCCCTAGAATTGTGCAGCCCTGGCCATCTGACTACTTCACATGCCCCTTTTGTGCCATCAGACCCCTTCACATGCCCTTTTGTGCCATCAGACCCCTCCACATGCCCCTTTTGTGCCATCATACACTTACAAATGCCTGGTTTGTTCCATTAGACTTCTCCATATGTATTTTTTGTACCATCAGCAGGGTTGCATGGTAAATAAAATGAAGTCTTTAGATTTATAGATACTTTCAACAAAATTAATGTTTAAACATAAAAAACATGATGTATAGCGAGCATTACAGACTCCACCTTCTTCTTCTCTTCTCCAGCTCGCAGTGCAGTACCTGCCCTGCACTGCAGCTGTGATGAAAGTTAGAAAGGGGGTGCAGGGGAACATGCCTCCTGTACCCCCCTTGATCTGGCTCTGTGTGTAATTCACAATCGGAATGACTGGAGAGCATCTTTCTCTGTCTGCCTCTCAGCTGGCTGCACTATACACAAAACGAGCTGCCACACACTCCATGTAGATACCCCCACCCCGGCCCAGCCTGCCCCTACACGAAGGCCCCTAGAATTGTGCAGCCCTGGCCATCTGACTAATTCACGTGCCTTTTTTTGTGCCATCAGACCCCTTCACATGCCCTTTGGTGCCACCAAACTCTTCTGTGTGCCATCAGTTCCCTCCACATAGAAACGTAAAATTTGACGGCTGCCCCTTGCCCATCTAGTCAGCCCCTTTACATGTCCCCTTTGTGCCACCACTCCCCTCCACATGCCCCTTATGTGCCATCACACTCCTCTATATGCCCATTTCGTGCCACCAAATTCCTCCACATGCCTATCTTGTGCCATCAAACTCATCTACATACCTCTTTTGTGCCACCAGACCCCTCCACATTCCCCCATTGTGCCATTAGAATCAACTACATGCCCATTATGTGTATTAGAGTCCTCCACATGCCCCTTTAATACCACCAGACTTCTCTGCCACAAAACTGCCTGTTTTATTGCCCAAAACCTGCCACATTCCCCCCTTTGTGCCATCAGACCCCTCCACATGCCAATTATGTGCCACCAGACTCCTCCACATGCCCCTTTTGTGCTATGAGATTCCTCCACATGCCCCTTTTGTGCTATGAGATTCCTCCACATGCCCCTTTTGTGCCATGATATTCCTCCATGTGCCCCTTTTGTACCATGATATTCCTCCATGTGCCCCTTTTGTGCCATCAAATTCCACCACAAACCCGTTTTGTGCCAATACATTTTTACATTTTCTTTAAATGTACTTTTCATATTGCTCTTTCCAGCAAAAAATTGTCTTCATAGCTCTTTTCCTGCTGCAGGCTGTCTCTTTGCAGCTCGCAAAATTCTGGGACCACCCCTTTTAATGATGCCTTGGAACAGCCCATCAGGCGACATTGCACACTGCCTGCTTATGTTGATGATGCCTTGGAGCATCAATAACCGGTGATCTCAAGGACTTCTCCCATTGTGAATGTGCAGCATCCATTGTTGCACTAAAGAATAAAATGAGAGAGCCCAAACTGGGCACTGATTTTCAGCAGGAGGAGCCATTTCTCAGCCTGCACCCTCCCTGGTTATGCCACTGGTAGTGATTCCCCCCTTACCTAGTGTGGATGCTGAAAAGTTCCTTTTTAGCCTCATCACACCATAGAATCTTCCTCCACCTGATATGAGGGTCTCCCATATTCTTTCTAGCAAACTCTTGCCAAGATGTCATGTGAGTTTCATTCAACAGTGTTTTTGCCAACCTTTCGCAAAGCACAGATTTGTGAAGTTCCTGGACTAATATAGTCCCATGGATGATTTCTCTCATCTCTGCCATGTATCTCTAGCCAAAGTTCCTATTGACTTCTTTCCTATTGGTTTGTTGCCTCACAAACAAGTGCTCATCTTGCATGGATGCTCAGTTTTGAAGGACAGCTTGTTCTAGACAAACTTGCAGTTGATCCAAATGCTCTCACTTTGATGGACTCAAATCTCACATCTTTTTCCTGATTGTTGTTTTTCAAGAAACTATAGCATGTTTCGAAGATTCTTCTATCTTTATGAAGCTCTTGATTAGAAGTACAGTCATGGCCAAAAGTTTTGAGAATGATACAAGTATTGGTTTTCACAAAGTCTGCTTCTTCAGTTTTTATTATGGCATTTTGCATATACTCCAGAATGTCATGAAGAGTGATCAGATGAATTGCAATTAATTGCAAAGTCCCTCTTTGCCATGACAATGAACTTAGGCCCTCATTCAGAGCCGTACGCTCTGAGCAGAGCGCATGCTCTGAATGAGGGCCGGCCTCCATAACTATGGAGCGTCCTCCTGGACGTTCGTATAGCTGTGGGTCACCACCCACAGCCTATACGAGCGTGCAGTTTGATGGCCGCGACGGTCTTGACCATCGCGACCATCGAAACTGCGAGCCGGAGCCTGCGGTTGAGGTTTTCAACCGCAAGGCCCGGAGTGATTTTGGCTCTATCAGAGCCAAAATCACTCCCACTGACATCACTAGTGATGTCAGTGGGCCGGCTTCTGACGGGAGGAGTTCCCTTAGGAACGCCCCCATCAGGGAGGCACGCCCCCGCCACGCCCACCAAAGGGGGCGTGCTGTCAATCAACATCGACAGCACGCCCCCTTTGATCAGACACAACGAGCGAAGGAAAGTCCTTCGCTCGTCGCGTCTGGCGCATGCGCACGACGGAGCTCCCTCCGTCGTGCGCATGCTCAGTGCAGAACATCGACCCACTTGCGAGCGGACAGCCGCTCGCGAGTGGGTCTGAATCAGGGCCTTAATCCCCAAAACAACATTTCCACTGCATTTCAGCCCTGCCACAAAAGGAGCTGCTGACATCATGTCAGTGATTCTCTTGTTAACATAGGTGAGAGTGTCTATGAGGGCAAGGCTGGAGATCAATATGTCATGCTGATTGTGTTAGAATAACAGACTCATTTTTCTTCCTCTGTTAACCATGGTTACCTGCAAGGAAACACATGCAGTCATCATTACTTTGCACAAAAAGGGCTTCATAGGCAAGGATATTGTTGCTAGTAAGATTGCACCTAAATCAACCATTTATCGGATCATCAAGAACTTCAAGGAGAGAGGTTCAAAAGTTGTGAAGAAGGTTTCAGGGCACCCAAGAACGTCCAGCAAGTGCCAGGACCATCTCCTAAAGTAGATTCAGCTGCAGGATTGGGGCACCACCAGTGCAGAGATGCTCAGGAATGGCAGCAGACATGTGTGAGTGCATCTTCATGCACAGTGAGGCAAAGACTTTTGGAGGATGGCCTGCTGTCAAGAAGGGTAGCAAAGAAGTCACTTCTCTCCAGAAAAAACATCAGGGACAGACTGATATTCTGCAAAAGGTACAGAGATTGGACTGCTGAGGACTGGGGTAAAATTATTTTCTCTGATGAATCCCCTTTCAGATTGTTTGGGGCATCTGGAAAATTGCTTGTCCAGAGAAGGAAAGGTGAGTGCTACCATCAGTCCTGTGTCATGCCAAAAATAAAGCATCATGAGACCATTCATGTGTGGGGTTGCTTCTCAGCCAAGGGAGTGGGCTCAGCCACAATTTTGCCTAAGAACACAGCCATGAATAAAGAATGGTACCAAAACATCCTTCAAGAGCAACTTCTCCCAACCATCCAAGAACAGTTTGGTGATGAACAATGCCATTTCCAGCATGATGGAGCACCATAAGGCAAAAGTGATAACTAAGTGGCTCAGGGAAAACATTTAAATTTTGGGTCCATGGCCAGGAAACTCCCCAGACCTTAATCCCATTGAGAACTTGTGGTCAATCCTCAGGGGCGGGTGGACAAACAAAACCCACAAATTCTGACAAACTCCAAGCATTGATTAGGCAAGAATTAGGAATTGTTAATAAAACCTTCCCTTATGAAATGCTTGTAATTTTACTTCAGTATACCACAGTAACATTTAACAAAAAGGTCTAAAAACACTGAAGCAGCAAACTTTGTGAAAACCAATACTTTTGTCATTCTCAAAACTTTTGGCAATGACTGTACATTAACCATCTGTAAAACTTATCACAGGAGACAGAAGTGGTTATCACTTTCTCTTCTGTGTGTTTGTGTGTGTATATATATATATGTGTATGTATATAAAAAAAAAACCCGGTTTAGGGTCTACCTGTACATTCGTTCTTGAACCACTGGACGGATTTTGATAAGGTTTTCACTATTTTATACAGCATTGGTTGATGAAAGTTTAGGTGTTTGAGGCATTCGTCTGTGACAAAAGGGAGCTGAGCAGTGACAACATTAGTGAAGTAAAGTCACAGAAAAAAATCTTACACCAAGCTGCTGTATAGAAGTTGGCCAGTGTGCTGAAATAGCAAGACAGCATCTGAAACTGAGGCTTGGAATGAGGCAAGTCACAGAAAAAACTGTTGCGCTGTGTGACTGATTGCTGCTGCAGGGCCCAGGACTGCACTCTGATCGGCTCTCTGAGACAGTGAGAGCCAATCAGAGATCACAATATGCCCTGTTGATTAGCAGAAGCCTAGAGAAGGGAGAGAGTCAGGGACTGAGCAGGGTCACATCTGAGGCAGATAGAAAGTAAGAGACAGCCTCCACTGAACCCATGAAGATGACTTGATGCAGACACAGTAACCAGGAAGGAGCCAGGAAAGCATAGCTATCAGAAAAAAAAACACCATCAAATGATTTCCATTCAATGGTGTCAAACATCACCATCAAACACTACCATCGGAACGAAAACATTGATGATCAGTAACCATCGGATTAGGATGTCCCTACACTTAGGGAGGGTTTTAGTGTGTTCCATGCCACCCTGCAAGTTATAAATTTACTCCCTCCTTCCAATGGGAGAGGCAGTGGGTGACACTGGGAAAGGCAGTGGTTGACAGACAGTAGGTGATGCTGGAAAGAGGCAGTGGGTGACAGGCAATGGGAGACATTGGGGAGAGGCAGTGGGCGACGTTGCGGAGAGGCAGCGGGTGAGAGGTAAAAGTTGACACTGGGGAGACAGGGAGACAAGGAGAGGAAGTGGGTGATGAGGAGATGCAGAGATTGACAGGGAGAGAGTGACCATAGAGAGAGCATGATGGTGACAGGGAGAGGCAGTAGGTGACAGGGGAAGGCATAGGGTGACAGGGAAGTAGTGTGTGTGATGGGGACAGGCAGTGGGTGACTGGGGAACCAGCGAATGACAGCTGTGAGGTGGCTGCAGGCAAAGACACTCATATTAAGTTTCCAGAGCATCAGCGTGGCTAGGTTGGCTCAATCTATGAGATGGGCAGGCTCTGCAGGCAGGGGCAGGGTGGGTTCTCCTATTCATCCTGCCGAGATTGTGACATCATCCTCGGCAGCACCACCTCCCCCTCAGCACCCAGCCAGTGTCAAACTCAATCACTCAAGAGGCAACTGGGTAGAAATGAGGGGAGGCCCACTTGCCCCTCCTCTGGCTGGACCATGTCACCGCATTTTCTTAGTCACAAGCCACCGAGCAGCAGAGTGCTAATGAGTTAGATCAACTGATTAGAAAGCTGCCGGCTGCAGGCCCCTTAATAGCGGCGGGCCAGGGTGCAATGTATCGGCTGCACCGCCACTAGTTCCTCCCCTGCAGGCCACAGCAGTAAATCGACGTGGTATAAGTGGGTGTGAATGATAATGATGTTGTAGAGGCCTTGAGTTATGAAGCCAAGGCGGGTCGCTAGTGGTGTATAAAAACAAAATACTTAAACTAATAATATCTCAGTATCGGAAAATTAGTTGCATAAATCACATCAAAAGTAATATTAGCCGAGATCCTGGCCTCTGAGTTCAAAATTAAAAAAGACTGTAAAAGCGTATGTGCCTCGAGGAGTAAGGATCCAGACATCATACCAATGCATATCGTCCCTATTAGTGTCTGGGACTTCTTCAGGGAACATGTTACCTGAAGAAGTCCCAGACACTAAATAGGGATGAAAAGCTTTGGGATGATGTCTGGAACTTAACTCCTCAAGATAAAATTATATCTTAAGTTTTGGTATTTGGATTTTGTGTTTATACACTTTTTGAAGTGCTTTGAACTGATTGTTGGTAATATTCTTTGCTTCTATTTATCACAATCTATTGCATGAGTGCACAACATTGTTCCACCACCATATCCGGTCATATATGAGGTTTGAAAGAAGAGGAAGCGTGAAAATTGTATATTTCTGGTACGCATGGTATATTTGTGGATTTATGATACACTAGAGATACTATTTCTTATCGCTGTTTGGATCTGTATATATCAATGGCAGGAGCCTATGAAGGTAAAAAAAAAGGAAATCTAAACAATACGTTGTCACCTATAAAAAAGAAACACATAGAGAAAGACTTGTCAGCTTCATGCTATAGTATATTTCATGTAATTATTGAAGGGGGTAATTTAGTGTTCAGAATGGAAAAAAAAGACTTTAATAAAATTCCTCATCCTGTATATATAAAAGATTTAGTATTGACTGAACACATCATAACATTAACAAGTAATATGTTTAAAAGTGAAAAGCTGCAAAGAAGGGGACAAAGCGCTGGAACATTTTTGTTCCATATGCCCATATGTTGTAGTAAAATAGGTTATTCTCTAAGGGTAGTATAAATACAGTATATTCTGAAAGGAATGTGGAAATAGTGGAAATATATTCTGAAAGGAATATGGAAATTGGAAGAAGTACTGTGCAATGGAATTGTCAGAGATTTTAATTGCACAGCAATTAATAGATGTCTTTTCACTTGTTATGGGCTTTGAGAAAACCAGATATAGGGTCCTGGAGCTGGAGTAGTAAGACAGCCCACACAGTTTAAACATTCCTTTTTTGGCATTTATCCAGCTGGCAGCTCATATAACTGCATTTTGCTACTTTAAGTGTGTGGCTTCTCTTGAGCTCTGTTTCTGGGATTCCACCGGACAGTCTGGAAATCGGCAGCACTGTCCGGAATTGGAGGCATCCCAATCCCAGATGGGTGGTGTCCAGAATTCCCACAGCAGACAGGGTGCAGCGCAAGTGACGTCACTGTCCATGCGTCACCGGCCAGCCCTCTGTTCTGATCTAGGCCTTCCCGTGGCTCGCCTCCTCCTCTGTGTTGCGGTGCAGTGCACATGTCATGATGCCACTCTGCTGAAGTGCAGGGGGGTCATGAATTGGAGCAACCAGAAGACACAGAAGGCAAGTGTAGGCTGGAGCAGGAGAGCAGCAGTGAACTGAAAACTTATAGAAGCAGTCTGGCTGGAGCTGGAGAGGCACAGAGAGGAATGGTACTGGAGAGACACGGGGGGGAGGGTAGAGTTTATGAGACAGGACAATGAGAAGATAGCACTCTGGGCTGGCATGTAAGGGCCTTTGAGGGCTTTGACATATGTAGGGGCATAAGAGGGCGCAAAGGCATATCAAGGGACATATTAATAGAGAGGGACATTCTTTATGGTGTCATTTACAACCAGGAAAGCTCTAGGTTTTTGTTGTACGATTGATTTTGTGCCTGTTGAAAAGTGCAACCTTTAAATAAAAGTGACATACATATCTTGTAACCAGTCTCCTTTGACCTAGATCCAGTGTGAGTGTTGCTGTGTGCTTAACATTAAATTGTAAGAACTGAGTCTTTACGTACTTTGGATAACAAACATTCCCATCATTTCTCAGAATAAACAGCCAATTTGTTATCAATTTTGTTAATGTTACATCATTGTATACAAGATTACAAATTGTGTTCTTACATAAATGAAATATCATTGTATGAAACTACAGCAGAGCTGCAGGATTACAGTGCTCGCCATCTATAATTTGAAGGCTTCAGAAATATGGATTTTCTCAAGTTCAAGTAGCCTGGGTAAAAGGTAATCAACAGAACTTTGCAATATATTGAGACTTAAGATAAATAAGATTTTCTTCTTTGTCATCCAAAGTTGCAGTTTGTGCTACATGTAACATACTCGTACACACAAAGCAGAACTTTGACAGGAGTAACATACAATGGGCAAAATTTACGAAGTGGCGGTTTTGGTGTCATTTAGAGCCCATAGGAAACTGCAGTCAGTTGGCAACGGTTTTCATGTCAAATTGATAGTGATTCTTAAGCGGCGGCTGTGTTGTCTAAACTGAAGCCGCCATCGATCTCCAGCTGTTTCTAAATGACAACTCGCAGTGGTATGTTCTGTTTGACAGTGATTTTACAGAAGAGAAGCTAAACAATGGACAAGCACTGTACAGATGACTAGGAACTGTGCAGGCTTCATTATGTGTAAAAGTACAGAAATCGTTAAAAATTAAAAAATAAAGTGTGGGATTCCCCCCAAATCAATAACCAGCCCTAGACCTCTAGGCTTGGTCTTCTATTAGAAAAAAGGGGGGAAATGGCATAGGGTTCACCCTATTTTCAAATAACCAGCACCAGCCAATTAGCTTTAGATTTAGTACCCAGCGCTTAGTAAATTTGTCCCAATATGTGATGTTAATGTCCATTTGTGTGCGGCCTATTTTTGCAATAGTATGGTGACTGTAATTAAAATTTGACCTCTTTAATGGCTTTCATCATTTGCATGGATGGGGAAAAAAGGGTTCGGTATAGAATGTCTACAGTGACTCTGTAGACAGAAGATGGCCAGTGCCAGGATCCCGACATAGTTACAATGCTACTTACAGTCAGTGGTGTAACTAGGGCAGGGCGAGCAGGGTGCGTGCCCTGGGTGCCGTGGGACCGGTGGAGTGGGGGGGCGCAGCCGGCCATGGTACCGGCCCGCCCTAGTTAGCCAGTGTAGCGCCGAAAGCAGTGAGTGCGGTCAGCACTACACATTTACACAGGACCGGTGCTATGCTTCCAGCACCGGTCCTGTGCTGCACAGCTGAGCCCCTTCCCTCCCCCTGAGCGCTTGCCCAATAGCGCCAGGAGGAGGGTGGCAGGCGGGCGAGCTCAGACTGTGCTAACACACACATCTCCGCCAACACGGCAGCGAAGTGTGTGTTATTCAGCAGCCAATGAGAGTCAGACAGACTCTCATTGGCTGCTGCTGCACACACATCTCCAACAGCGCTGGCGGCGATGTGTATGTTAAACAGCAGCCAATGAGAGTCAGTTAGACTCTCATTGGCTGCTGCAGCGCCCACTGCAAGAGCCGGGCTTCCGTCCGGCTCCTGCAGTGGGTAATGGGAGAGACGTCATGATGTCATGACGTCGCTCCCATAATGCAGAGCACGCCAGCCCAAGAGGGCTGGCGTGCGGACGTTGCGGTGTCGGGAGCAAGAGCAGGAGCGTGGATGCAGGTAAGTTTTTTATAAATGTTTTATTTTTTTGCTATGTATTGGGAGGGGGGGTACCTCTACTGGGGGCAGTAATTGAGGGCACCACTGGGGGGAACCTCTACTGGGGGCACTAAATGGGGGGCACCAATGGGGGCACTAATTGGGGGGACTAATACTGGGGGCAGTAATTGGGGGGACTACTACTGGGGGCGCCACTGGGTGGAACCTCTACTGGGGGCACTAATTGGGGGAACTACTACTGGGGGCAGCAATTGGGGGGACTACTACCGGGGGCAGTAATTGGGGGGACCTCTACTGGGGGCAGTAATTGGGGGCACCACGGGGGGACCACTACTGGGGGCACTAATTGGGGGGACTACTACTGGGGCACTCCATCAGGGACCACTACAGGGGAGACTACTACTGGGGGCACTATATAAAGGGCACTGCATGGGGGGAGATTACTACTGGGGGCACTGCATGGGGGGACTGCTACTGGAGGCACTATATAATGGACACTGCATAAGGAGGGGTCTACTACTGGGGGCACTATATAAGGGGCTTACTACTGGAGGCACAAGGGACACTGCACTGGGGGCGCTAAATAGGGAGGACCACTACAAGGGGCACTGGATATTTGGGACCGCTACTGGGGGGCTGCATAAGGGAGATTACTACTGGGGGCACTGTATAAGGGGCACAACTGGGGGCCTGCATAAGGGGGACCACTACTGGGGGCACTGTATAAGGGGAACTAATGGGGAGCTGCACAAGGGGGACCACTACTGGGGGTACTGTATAAGGGGAACTAATGGGGAGCTGCACAAGGGGCACCACTACTGGGGGTACTGTACAAGGGGCACTACTGGGGGCCTGCATAAGAGGGACCACTACTGAGGGCACTGCATAGGGCAGACTGTATAAGGAGCACTAGAGGGGTTAAGGTGCATATGGAAAGGAATGTTAAGAGTGACGAGAAAGGGTATATGTGTCCTGTTGACACAGCCCATTGTCAAGTGACCCCGCCCCTTGTGACCGCGCCCAAAGGTTCTCCATTTTAAAATTTGCCCTGGGCTCCAAATACCGTAGTTACGCCACTGCTTACAGCATTTTAAAAGTGTGTGCATTAGAACTTTAAACAACGGCTTTATGGTGTCTAAAGAGTCACTGTTGATATTGTGACTGCAAACATCCAGACTGCATCTTAGGAAAAACATCCCATGACAAGACTAATATTCATGGTTTTGACATGATCTACTGCATATTTGCCTATTTTTATAGTTTCTCTCCGGGCGAAGATACAGGTGGGCAGTGATGGAGGTGGGGCCTGACTATTCATGTCATTAGGGGGTGAGGCCAAATAACGCTGTTATCATACAATTGTGTCACTATGCCCCACCCCCTCCGCACTGACTGTGGATTCCCTGTATTATTCTCCCTATTCTGCCCATTTCACTTGGCAGTGGGCAGGATGCGGGAGGAGTACCTACTCTTCGAGGTGCTGGGCACTACATGAAAAGTTGGAAGCCTCCTGTAGGTTCTGGGAGAGTAGGCCAGTATGATCTGCTGTATGCTAGTGCCAACTGCCTACCAGCAGGGAATTCCCCATAGGTGAGCCCCTAACAGATGTAGGATTGTGCAGATTTGTTATCCCCCTTTCTTCATTATCACTTTTATCAAGTTCCATTGGGGTCACAGGTTCAATTCTTGCCAGGGCCTTAACTGTCTTTATGGGTTTCTTTCTGGAGTGTGGGAGGATTTCTTCCTGCATCCTCCCACACTCCAAAGGCATTCTGATAGGTTAATTGGATTCTGATAAAATAAGGAGTGTGAGGCAGGGAATATATATTGTAAACATCACTGAGACTGGCATTGATGTGAATGACTAAATATCCTTTGCAAAGTGCCTTGTTATATGTATTCTCTATATAAATAACTTAATATGTGATTTTTCAAAATGCGGATAATGAGGCTGATTCGGTGTTTGGAGCAAAGCAAAAAAAAGAAGCAACTTTAATCCTTGGCAAAAACCTGGGCAGCATAATTAGCATTACTGCCTCACAGCACCGCAGTCATGAGTTAAATTGCCGATCATAGTACATATCTGTGGAGATTGTATCCAACTTGCCACAAGTTGGTTACTTAATTACCAAAGCAATCCAGAATTGCATTATGGGAACAGCTGCTCCAAAAAGCAGTTGTCTCTGCGATCCCTAACACTGAAACTTCAGTTGTGCCAGCCTTCTGCGCATGTGTGTGACTTGGGTTCACGCATGCACATGGCCACCAGTCTCACATTGAGGAGGCAGCAGAGGCAACCCGGACCTCCTTCTCATAGGAAGGAACTGGGGTCCGGGAACCAGTGACATCTGAATATGGTATTGGTTCCTGCAGGCAAATTCTGTTACTTAAAACATACGCAAACTAGCATTTCTACATGTGTAATAGGCCCAGTTAGGATTATAAATATTCCCCTATGTATGTTCATGTGATAGGGAACATAGATTGGGGCAGGGACTGATGTGAATGACTATATGTTCTCTACAAAGTGCTTTGGAATATCTGTACACCATATAAATGACTATTAATAAATAAATAAAACAATGTTGCACTGCAGGTGGGGCAGCTTTAAAAAGTGCAGAGAGTTTTATATTTGGGATAAGCATGTCCAAATGCAAATCATATTGCAGTATTAAAATAAAGCTGTCCAGCATTTGTGCTACATGCAAAAGCAGCCATTTCTATTACGACTCCTTTCTATTGCTTTGCTCCCAACTCTGAATTAGCCCCAATAAGTGAAGTATAAACTAAAGCTAACAGAGCTGTTAGTGTTTTGAATAAAGTCAGTGACTTGATCTGCTTTTTCAAAGATATGACAAAATTTTGTTCAAATACTGGTATATTATGAATAATTAAGATTTTCTGACCAACTCTAAGCAATAGCACAGCCTTGGCATTTTCCAGAAATAGTGTCACTTTAGTTCTTCTGCAACCATTGAGGTGTTATACGCCACAAGACCACAGTGTAATCATTTCAATTACATACCTTGATGACAGTGTTCTTTTAGGAGCAATTCTTCTCTGTTAGGCAGGGCTGAATTAAGTGCCACATGGGCCTGGCGCTGAAAATGTTCAAGGGTTTATACTACAAAGGGGAGGAGCTATGACCAGTGCTATGTGGGTGTGACCAGAGCCAGGGCCGGTTCTAGACATTGTGGAGCTCAGGGCGAAAGTTCCCAGTTGCCCCCCCCCCCCCCCAAAAAAATAAAGAAATCACCTTTTATAGATGCCGTTCCCCTACGTACGCTGAAAGCGCGTGCGCTTCCGGAAAGGGGGCGTGTCCTTGCTGAACACCCCCAATTCATCACACTGTGGGGCATGCTCAGCACTTACGATGGTGCTGGGCTTCCCCCAAGCTCTCCCCTCATGGCGAATAATTGCCATGTGCAGTAATGCGCCTTACACAGTATGTCTTACACAATAATGGCCTTTATAACACATTTATGCCACCCGTAGTAATGCCCTTTATAACACATTATGCCACATGCAGTAATGCTCTGTATAACACATTATGCCACATGCAGTAATGCCCCCATTAGTAGTTCCCCCAGTAGTAATGCCCCTATAGTGGTGCCCCCATTAGCAAACACAATACTCACCTTAAGCCCCACTCCTGCGTCCGGTCCGATGGCGGCTCCACGGATCTATGGGAGAGACGTCATGACGTCCCTCCCATAGTGCTCTCTGCGGGAGCCGGAGCTCAGGAGTGAGCTCCAGCTTTCAGCTGCTGCTGCAAGGAGGGAGCCGGGTGCCCTGTGGCGGCTAGCGGGGGTGGACCGGTGCTGGGTTTTGTTTTTTTCTTCTGGGGACTCAGTGGAGCCCTCTAGGGGCCGGCGCTCTGGGTGATTGCCCTCTTAGCCTGCCCCTAGAACTGCCACTGATCAGAATCAATTGCATGTGTGTACCCAATACACTATCAGCCCCACTGTCTCCCTAAATACATAAAAATAAAAAAATGCATAATTTTGTGAGGAAACAAGAAAAAATATTTTTATACTTATAATGTATGGCTGTCTATGTGACCATCTAGGCAGCTGATCATCAGCATGCTGATAGTGGTCTATTTTTATGTGAAGGCCTTGAGTTGTAGCTCTATTCATCCCATTGTTAATCTGGCCCTGCTGTTAGGACAAGGCTGGTGAAATTCCCAGGGGTTCTAAAAATGTATTACTACATTATCTTTAATAGTTATAGGTAGGTGCACCTCATGCCTGGCAACTTGGGATAACTCATAACTTGTACTATTTTATTTCATTCCTTGTTAGGGCAGAGTTTCTTCCCCATCCTAATAGTGCTTGGTACCCAACATTCACTTCAGTTAGCTGCGAAAAGCGCCGTTTGGAGAAAAGTTTTTGCAGATTGGCGCTTTTCGCCTGTTTTCAGCTTTTATAGATATTCAATTCCAGGACGTTTTCGCCTACACGACAACTTTACATGGAAAAATATGCAAAAAAGTTTCTCCACATATAGGCATGTGAATTGGAAGTGCAAAATCACTATTTTGGGGTGCAAATGTGGGGAATTGACCCAGAACCCTTTGGACACCCCCCTAAAGACAATCAGTCAAAAAACTTTTTACAAATTTTTAAAACCCCAAAAATGACAGGACCTTAACTGGGTAAAAAGTGAGGGGCCTGGTATTTTGGGGGGCTATATGGATGAGGCAGGAAACAGTCGGGAAGCCGGCAGACGCAATGCCGACCGTCGGCTTCCCGGCAAGGAAATCTCAACGCCTTTCATTTTACCTACGCCGGCAGACCGGTGCCCCGCATCCCGATCGAAGGGATGCCGGGCGCAGACAGCCATGGGGGGGGAGGGTTCGGTTTAGGGCTCCCGGTGGGGACTTAGGGTTAGGCACCACCCCCAGGAGGTTAGGGTCAGGCTAGGGGAAGGGAGGGGTTAGGGTTAGGCACCCACGGGGGGAGGTGAGGGTTAGACACCCCCCCGGGGGACTTAGGTTTAGGTGGCGGGGAAGGGGGATTAGATTTAGGCACTTAGAGGGGGGATTAGGGTTAGGCACTTGGGGGGGAGGTTAGGGATAGGCACCCCTAAGGGAGGGTTAGGGTTAGGGGGTAGAATAGGTTAGTTTATACTTACCTTGCGACGTACGGGATTGCCACCTGTGTCTGGCTGCCGCTGCCGGGATTTGAATCATACTGATTCCGGATGAGACATGTGTTATTAAGATTGCAGGAGGCTGCAGCAGGTGTATTTTTAAGTTTTTTAAAATCTTCATTTTAGAGACAACAAAATATACTAGTACCCATTTTCATGTACCTCAAATTTAACTACAGTACTTATTTTTCTGTAAAAACATTGCTTTCTATAATATTTCCACACATATGCAAATATGCATAGAACAGCCCTTTGCCTCAATAAAGTTCTCTAAATACTTTTATTAGGGCTACTACCACTATTCTATATTGATTCCCAGGGTCACTGAAGCTTTTTATGGGGTACAGACTGATTTCCCCCCAAAAAAGATGTTTTCAGCTGTTTTACTATTGAATTGGGGCAAAAAGCAGGGACACGCAGGGGCGCCGAGAGGGGGGGAGCGGGTACTATTTACCCGGGCCCGGGCTTCCTGAGGGACCCAGCGGGGACCCAGGTCCGGCGCCAACCCCCCCTTCATTACAGCAGTTCACCACACAGCGTGTGCTGGGCTGCAGTGGGAGGCTGCTTAGCAGCAGTCACAGCAGTCTCCTATGCCTGTGGGGGGGAGCGATCACACTGATCGCCCCCCCCCCGCCGGCTTTGTGCTGGGCTGAGGGGCTCACAGCGCCCCCCTCCCCAGCGCTGCAAATGTGTTTTTGTTTTCTCAAGGGGGCGTGGTCACTCCTCCCGCGATTAGGCCACGCTCCCATCCGCACCTGGGCCCGGAAGGGCTCTCTGCGCCCCTGGGGACACGCATGGAGAAAACATCACAGAAAAACAGGCAAATTAAGCAAATTTTATTTAATGTAGCCATATAGAATATGTGAAGGGGTGGTACAGTTCATGGTTAGGTTAGTTTTCCCTCATTCTTATGCCTTGCCCGATGCAATAAAAGAATTAGCAATGACAGTACTCCCAATAACATGCATTTAGTAATAACAGTGTTTACAATGAGGTTAGTGGTAAAACAGTGGCTGATCCAGAGTTTCTTATAAAAGTCAGTTTTGAGAATGTATCTTGCACACTTGGCATTAATTGGAATTTGCACATAGGTAAAGTGTTCTGAGGGCTTATTGTTTGTGTACATTGACAGAATTGCCATCTATTCAGACATCTGTCTGATTTCAAGAACATGAATGAATATATCATAGGATGCTGTCTCTAGCTCAGCAATTGACTTCTAGAAAGCCAGATAGCCAATGCAAAATTGTTGCTGAGTGACAAGTTCACTTGGGCAAATGCACCAACTGCTGGGTCGGAAGATTGTGCAAAATGTAAATGCCTGGACTGTTACTATAGACCAGGGGTGGCCAACCAGTCATAGGCATAGAGCCCAAAAATATCTGTAGGTATGTCAAAAAAACGAGATCATGCGTGCACCAAAGTCGCACGTACAAAAAGTGATGTAACCTTGTGCCAACTAGGCCACGCCCCTGGTATGATGTTTGTAGGAGCATATAAAAGCACATACACACCTTCACTGTGGAGGTAACTATTAAAGGAAAAGAAAAAGCCAGAATGATAAAAAAAAACACTGAAAGAAAAAACACATCTACATAAAATATACTGAAACAAGCTAGATTCACATAAAATACACTGAATAGGCCACATCCACAAATAATACATTGAAAAAGCCACATCCACAAAAATACATTAAAAAAAACAGATTCACATAATACAATTCAGCCCCCCATGTGTCACTCCAGTCCCGCTCATGCAGGGCTGCCATCAGCAATTTTGGGGCCCGAGAGTAACAAAATAGGCAGGGCTCCCCTGGGTGAATCTAGGGTATACTTCCCAACTTTCAGTTGCTCCTCTCCAGGAGAAGCCTGGAGAGGAGATGTAGCTAACCATTTTGGGGACGGGGATGAGCTCTTCGCATTATTAGGCCCCACTCCATCATAGTATAATACCAGGTAATACAATGTACAACCTTTGACCCCCTCACCTCTATAGTAACATACTGTATTCCTTCCTCATTCCTCCTCTGTAGCCCAGAGCTGTGACATCACACCTTTCTCCCCCAACCTGCACCATAACACATCTATCTAATCCCACCACCTCTATAGTAACATATTCTATATTCTGTGACACACCCCCCCCCAAACTTCCCCATAACACATTTCTCTATCCCTGAAACAAATCATCTCATTCCTATAAATTACAAGTCTCAAGTCTTACATCCTTGAAGAAAGCTCCTTCTGGCTGCATTTTCTCCTGGTCTGGCGGCTGGCTGGTGGTGCTGCTCACGCATCACTGCCATGCTCCTCTCCCTTTCAGCGGCGCGGCAGGTGTGATGTTATGCGATCGACTTATAAAAAGAAAAAACTTTATTGAACAAGTGAGCAGGGTCGGGAACGGACGATGACTACCTGTCAATCAAAGAGGTAGTCAGCGCGGCATTGCAGGTCGGAGCGGGTCCCCTCTTCACTCAAGGAGGGGGAAGGTGTGGGTTGAGGGGGTAGGAGCAGGCTCCCTCTACACTCAGGTGGGTAGTAGGAGCGGGCCGGCCCCCCCTTTTCTGCAGAGCATCTCGGCAGTCACCCACTGATGGCGCCCTGCCCTCATGTGTTACTTCAGCAGCCTCTCATGTGTCACTTCAGCCCCCATTTGTCACTCCAGTAGCCCCTCTGTAGGTCACTTCAGCAGCCCCTCATTTACCACTCAAGCCCACCATTTGTCACTCCAGCAGACCCTCATGTGTCACAACAGGAGACCCTCGTTTGCCACTCCAGTCCCCCTCTCTCCCTGGGCCACTCTAGTCCAGCCACCTTCCCCCACACTCCCTCCCACTCCACAGGCCACTCCAGCCCCCCACATGTCTCAAATAAAATGGAAAAAACAAAAAAACCACAGCTCTTACCTTGTTGCGGATTGTCTGTGTCATGTAGATAGGCTCTGGCATCTGCGACCGCGTTCTCCTCGTGGCTGCAGGTTCAGTCACAAGTTGAGCTCCACCTCCTGTTTGCGGCATGACATCACCCTGTTGCCCATATATGCCTCCAGAGTGGAGCAAACTGCTGCAACAAAGGACGAGCCTCATCTAAACAGATGCACACCTATCAGAGGAGGCAGTCAGTGTCAGTCAGGGGAGCCAGGAAGGGGAGCCGCATCAGAACAACTGAAGAGCCACATGTGGCTCAAGAGCCACAGGTTGTATAGACCAACAAGGGTAAATTGAGGCAATGCTTATCAAATTCAAATTTGGATTGGTGGACGCCAAACCATTCAGCACACCAAATGACAAGAGTACAAAAACAACAAAAGCTGTGTCTAACAACAGAAGCAGAGATAGAAGAAATGAGGAGGTCCTTATCAAGTTTCATTAAAACTTTAATGAGCATAAGTAGACATCACACATGCAGTCAATCGTGTTTGACAATTTGCAATCAACCCTGTAAGGGAGCATTGGACCGCTGTTAAACATATCCTCAGATAATTAAATTATACAAACACTGAGAGTTTAAGGAAAAAAAGACAGGTGTATAACCAGCGCTAAAAAAAATTATAAACGATGGACGGTTTTACAATATATAAACTAAAGTTTATTAAATATTCTAAATCTGTAGTCTGCAATTTCATATATAGACGTTATTAGTATTGAGGTAGCATGCAAATATAAACACAATGATAAAATAATTTAAAAAAAAAAAAGACACCACTAGAATCCGTTCCTGGAATAGTCACTGATAAAATTTCTTTCTTATATTGTCCCAAATATGAAAGTCATTAGCAGCAATGGTAACTTTACCAAATCAAATGCCTGAGGTGGTTTAAAGGAAAATCCTCTGGCAACCAGCGTAACCAAAGTGAAGGCTGAAGCACTATCCACAAGAAGTAGTCCAAAAGATGCAACAGGTAGTAGCATGAGGGAACAGATCGACAAATCCAAAGGTCCAAGGAATCCGGATTGTGGGTCAGGGGTCTCAACGCATTTCACTGCACAATGAACGCTCAGCTTCCTCAGGAGTATTTGGTGAGGATCAAAAAGGTCTCCTTAATATACCCACTCAATGATTGAAAAAATTGCAAACACTTGTGTAAGACAGAAAACATATAACCGTGCATCGTATAAAACCCGGCTAATAATTTGTTTGTTGAGGCAATCTTACCATGTCCCTATACATACAAATCAATGCATACACATGAAAGTAAAAAACAAAAAGTATATAACAGTCAAAACATCAGATGTTTACATGGTAATTGTAAAGGAGGTGGGGTAGGAATATTACTCTCCCAATCTTTCACATACACAGTTCTGCCACAGGTACCTTCACTCACATTTACATCATTTGAAGTACATTCTATCAGGACTTTCACCCCTTTCTCTCTGCGAGTTGCTGTTAGCTATCGCCCACCTGGGCCACCTCAACAATTTCTGGAACACTTTTCTGCCTGGCTCCCTCACTTTCTATCCTCAGACATCTCCACCATCATTAGGGGTGATTTCAATATCCCCATTGACAGTCCACAATCTCCTCATGCCTCCAAACTACTCTCTTTAACATCCTCTCTTGGCCTCTCCCAATGGACTGACTCCTCTGCTCATCAGGAGGGCCACTGTCTTGATCTTGTATTCACCAGACTATGCTCAGTTTCTGATTTCACTAATGCTCCTTTCCCTCTCTCAGATCACAACCTTATCACCTGCACACTCTCCTCCATTACATCAACATCATTGAAATCAACCAAACCTAAACCTAAAACCCATAGAAATATTAATGCCATTAACCTTCAACAACTATCTACCTCTCTACAACAACAACTTTCACCAATTTCTATATTCACTTCTCCTGAGACTGCTGCATCACACCTAAACCAGACTCTAGAAAAAACCCTCGATGAAGTAGCTCCAGCTACCCATCACACACCACGTAGAGTTAGACGTCAACCGTGGCATTCTAGCTTAACAAGACATCTACAAAAACTCTCACGTAAAGTTGAATGTCAGTGGCGAAAGTCTCATACTCCAAGTGACTTCCTCACATATAAGACTATCTACAACTCTTATCGTACTGCTCTGGACACTGCCAAACAAGCATATTTCCAATCTCTAATCTCTGCTCAAGCTTCTAACCCCAAGCGACTTTTTAATACATTTAAACTGCTTCTTACCCCTCCATCACCCAAACCACCTGCTACTATCTTGCTTCCTATTTTAGGGACAAGATTGATAAGATCCAAAATGAAATGGTAGGCTCTTCCTCAGCTAGTGACCTGCTCAATTCCCTACCTGAACCCTCTGGCACATTCTCTTCATTTGATCTCACAAACGTTGAGGAAGTATCTACACTCTTCTCATCCTCCTACTCTATTACCTCTCCTCTAGATCCTATACCCTCACAAATCAGTAAAGCTCTGTCTCCTGTGCTTATCCCAACCCTAACTAAAATCTGTAATCTCTCTCTCTCTACTGGCAACTTCCCATCACTGTTCAAGCACGCAGTGATTACTCCCATTCTGAAAAAACAAAATTCTGACCCTAAGACTCTCTCAAATTACCATCCTATCTCCCAGCTCCCATGCCCCTGCAAGCTACTTGAGAGGCTTATCTACACCCGCCTCATACACTTTCTTAACTCACACAACTTATTGGACCCACTTCAGTCCGGCTTTCTTTCCCAACACTCCACAGAGACAGCACTGACTAAGGTAGTAAACGATCTTGTCACTGCCAAGGCTAAAGGCCATTACACGCTCCTAATGCTTCTAGATCTCTCTGCTGCTTTTGACACTGTTGACCACTCTCTTCTAATACAAACACTGCAATCCCTAGGTCTTAAGGACACAGCTCTTTCTTGGTTTTCTTCCTACCTATCTGATCGCTCTTTTACTGTTCGTTTTTCTGATTCTGCCTCCTCTTCGTTACCTCTATCAGTTGGAGTACCGCAAGGCTCTGTCTTAGGTCCTCTGCTATTCTCAATCTATACCACCTCTCTTGGCAAACTAATCAACTCTTTTGGATTTCAGTATCATCTGTATGCGGATGATACTCAAATCTACCTATCCTCTCCAGATTTATCTCCATCTGTATTGGTCCGTGTCACTGAATGTCTTTCTGCCATTTCATCTTGGATGTCATCTCTCCACCTGAAACTTAATATTTCTAAAACAGAATTAACTATATTTCCACCGGCCAATAACAGTTACCAATCTGATCTCTCTATCACTGTTGATACCTCGACCATCCACCCCGCCCCACAAGCTCGCTGCCTTGGTGTCATCCTTGATTCTGAACTGTCCTTTGTTCCCTACATTCAATCTGTCTCAAAATCATGTTACATACATTTAAAAAACATATTCAAAATTCGACCATATCTCACACAAGACACTGCAAAAACTCTAATCCATGCACTTATTATTTCACGCATTGACTATTGCAATAGCCTCCTTACTGGTCTTCCCAAAAACAGGCTATCACCATTACAATCCATTATGAATGCAGCTGCAAGGCTTATCTTCCTTGCGAAACATTCTTCTTCTGCTGCCCCGCTCTGTCAGTCCTTCCATTGGTTGCCGGTTTTCTACCGTATTCAATACAAAATACTTTCACATACACATAAGGCTATTAACCAAACCACACCAACATACATCTCTTCACTCATCTCAAAATATCTCCCAACCTGACATCTCCGCTCAGCACAAGATCTGCGTCTCTCATCCCCATGCATTACTTGCTCCCATTCACGGTTACAGGACTTTCTTCATGCTGCACCCACTCTATGGAATGAACTACCTCGCACAATAAGACTTTCCTCTAGTCTCCAATCCTTCAAGCATTCCCTGAAAACTCACCTCTTCAGGCAAGCTTATCAGATTCCAGAACCTCCCACATAACCTTCATAGCTTCCATATCTAATTACATCCCCTTTTACTGTCCACACACAATCTCACACATCGTCTTTCTCTCACATCCTCATGACATTTGGTGGACATTCCTGTGTGACTGGATCATGCAGCCAACCAAGAAACTGTGCATTCTGGCTGGACAAAAATGCAATATATAGCACCTATCCTTGTGTATCAATGCCTATTTCCCTATAGATTGTAAGCTTGCGAGCAGGGCCTTCCTACCTATATATCTGTCTATTACCCAGTTTTGTTCTATTAATGCTTACAATTGTAAAGCGCAACGGAATATGCTGCGCTATATAAGAAACTGTTAATGAATAAAATACCCATTCGTCGGTGATCGTACTGCTGGTCACCAGCAGTCTCCCGATCACATGACTGGAGATGGTCACATTATATGGCAGCGGCCAGTGGGCAGCAGATAAACAATCCCGCGTCATTAGGTTCCCTAGTGTCACACGATCGGGTCCGTCCACGTCATCATAGCTGGTTGCGTGGCCCGCAGCTCCAAACTCAGGTGAGGAAAAGGCTGCGGTTGAGTGCATAATTAGCTAGAGGACATATTGAAATAGTGTTTATATCATATCATTGTACTAGAATGATGAATGTCAAGCAGCATGGTAAAAGTTTTGTAATTATAAGGACCAGTGGCGGAACTCCCGGAGACAATGGAGTCATTTGCCGCCTGGCGTCAGCCCTGAAGGGGGCACCTGGCTCCATTGTCCCCGGGAGCTGCATGAAGAAGGAGCGCCGCTGATCGGTGCTCCACCTCCATTGGCATAACTACGAAGGGTGCAAGGGGTGCGGTCGCACCCCCTGCACCCTCCATTTGCCGGGCAGCCGGCTCCTATTCAAACCCCCGGCGGCAGCCGGAGGACGGAGCTCCCTCCGTCTTCCGGGTCCCACAGTGTACTATGGGAGTGACGTCATAACGTCACTCCCATAGTGCCGAGGAGTGGACGCCGGGGACGGAGCTCAGGAGTGAGCACCGTCTTCCGGGTCCCGCAGTGCACTATGGGAGTGACGTAATGACGTCACTCCCATAGTGCCGAGGAGTGGATGCCGGGGATGGACGGCAGGAGCACTGGAGCAGGGATAAAGGTAAGTGTTTGTTTGGTTTTTTTGTGTGTGTGCGCATGCGCGGTGGGGGCCATCACTACTGGGGGCAACTACAGGGGCTCACTACAGGGGGCTCACTACTGGGGGCAACTACAGGGGCTCACTACTGGGGGCAACTACTGGGGCCTCACTACTGGGGGGAACTACAGGGGCCTCACTACTGGGGGTAACTACAGGGGCCTACTACTGGGGGCAACTACAGGGTGCTCACTACTGGGGGTAACTACAGGGGCCTCACTACTGGGGGTAACTACAGGGGCCTCACTACTGGGGACAACTAGAGGGGCTCACAACTGGGGGCAACTACAGGGGGCTCACTACTGGGGGCAACTACAGGGGGCTCACTACTGGAGGTACTGCATAGGGGGACCATTACTGGGGAGCAGTACATAGGTGGGCACTGCATAGGGGGACCACTACTGGGGGCATTAAAAAAAGGAACTGCATAAGGGGGGCGGCGGCAGCTGGGGCTGGCATAGGTGCTGGGGGGTGGTACATTTTAGTTTGGGGGGGCACCAACATTTATCTTGCCTCCGGGCACCTGGGATGAAGTTACACCACTGATAAGGACAGCATGTTGTCCAGATTGAATAGTGGTCTTGGATCAAGTCATCACAGCAATATATGGATTGGTATATCAGTTGAAACACATATCAATTAAAGAATCTCAAAAAGTAGTAATAATGATAGACCATAATAGACCAGTAAATAATAAATAATAAAAATAAAGTGTTAAAAAGAAATGAAATAAAATAAATAGATGGAAATGAAATATATTATAAAATCAAAGTAACAATCATAATAAAATAATAAATATAATAACTGTATAGCGATGAGGGAACAATAATAAAAAATAAGTGATAAAAAATATAAAAAATGAAAATAAATGATAAATGAGAAAATAATAAAGAACCTATAAAAGAATATAAACTAGATGAATGAGTAATAATACAAATGAAAATAAGAATTATAATAAACAGATGAATGATAATAAGAAGTACTCATAATGTAATGAACATGCCACTGGTAATAACTAATATGACCTACAGGTAGAATTTATGAGATAATGCCATTTGTAAAAGGAATGAGCCTAATATGTGTATCCTTTTGGACTAAGATGAACAGATAATAGACTGAATGGGAGGAGGAAGGTAGGAGGCAGGGATTATCAAAAACAGTAGAATATGAGGAATTCAGTTTATAATGGAATTAAGTTCCCTTGACTCATTCAGACCTTCGGGGTACAAAGAAGTAAAGTTAAACATCCAGAATACTGCGCAACTGCATAGTTTGTTAAACCTATTGCCACCACTTGATGTAGGGGCTATTGTTTCCAAGCCTATCACCCTAAGGCAGAAGGGGCCATTATTGTGTTTGGCACTATGTGAAGTATTTTGGTTAAGGATGTTCCTCCTGTGTTCCATGAACTGGGTTCTTAAGGGTCTTATAGTGTGTCCCACATAAAATAGACCACAGTCACATGAAAGAACATAAACTATAAATTTAGAGTCACAGTTCATAAAGGAGTTTAATACATATTTTCCCCTAAATATTGTATATTAATTTCTGTAGTTCGCCTAGCCATGTGGGAACACATGGTACATTTAGGTTTACTACATCTAAAAAATTCATGGGGTCTCGAGATCAGCCAGTTCACACTAGTCTGTTCGTCCTCCTTCATTTTAATTTTAACTGTATTATTGTTGTTGTTCTTCCTTTTTTTGTCTAAATGACTAGAGGCTAGTATGGTTTTTAGTGACCTATTTTTGAGAAAGGTAATTCGGGGATGGGCAGGTAGCAGATCACAGAGTATATTGTCTTGTTTCAATACACTGTAATTCCTAGAGATAATCTCTTTGATTTCCCTGAAGCCGCTGTTAAATTTACAAATAAAGGCTACATCCCTATCCTTCTCTTCATCAGAATTTAAAGTCTTATGTCTGGTTGATTCCATCGGACACAGAAGAGTATCCCTATCCAAACTCAAAACCTCTATATATGTTTTCTCCAATAATATCTCAGGGTAGCCTCTCTGTTTAAAGGTTTCCTTAGCTTGACTAGAGAACGTGTCAAATGAGGAGCAATTGCGTCGAAGGCGCATAAGTTGCCCCTTCGGGATGTTCCGTTTCCATGAGCAAAATTATCACTTTTATAGTGTAGATAAGCATTAGTATTAACAGGTTTTGTATAATTAGAAGTGGTACTTTTCCTTTCATAAATCTGGAGGGTCAGGTCGAGAAAATTGACTGTCAAAAGAAGAAGTAAAGTGAAGGTTATAGGAGTTAGTATTAAGAAAAGTGACGAAAGCAGTGGCTGAAGAAAAATCCCCATCCCAAACAAAAAATAAATCATCAATATAATGGCCATAGAAGGCCAGGGGCCTGATTCAGATCCGGACGGTATCTGCAGTCCGTTCGCAATTGCCGATGATTGCTAATCTGCACATGCGTATGCATCGCAGTGTGCATGCACGAACTACACTGTGTGATCACAGATCCCTCGCTCACCCAGCAAAACCAGCCCAGCAGAGTGAGTGACAGGAGAGGCTGTTTGTGGGTGGTGACAGGGGCAGTCCTGTAGAAAACGGGGTGTTGGAGATGCGAACGCAGGCAAGCCCAAGTGTTTCAACGCCGTTTTAGAAGCGTGTATAATTAACAGGCAACGTCATAGTACACGTCACCAGCCATTTTTGTTTCCTCTATTTTCCTCGCAATGCTTGCTGTAAAAAAAAGCTACCACAAGCACTGCGTTCACATCCGATAGTGGTCGATGTACCAATGTTTTCATAAACTTCCAGGAGATGATGTGGGGCAGTGGGCATCTCTGCATATGCTAAGGGGAGTCTGCATACATAAAGTGAACGCTCGTACAGGCACGATGGGCGTGCTTATGCCTTGGCGAGTGATTGCTCCCCGCCATGTCACTTTCAAATATTTGCATATGCATCATGCGAGCATACGCTCATAGCGACCAGGTCTGAATCAGGCCACAGGTCCGCTGCCCAGCGGTCGCCCCACACATTGGTTTCTTCAAAGTCGCCCATATAAAGATTGGTGTAGCTGGGAGCAAACCTGGTCCCCCATGGCTGTTCCCATCACCTGAAGATAGTATGTGTCAAGAAAGAGGAAATAATTGTAAGGATAAAGGAGGCACATTGTAAAAGAAAAGTCTGGTGTTCCTCCCCGAGGTGTCCATCTGAATTGAGTCTTTTGCCAAGAACCTCAACACCTTTATGGTGTGGGATATGAGTATATAAGTCAGTTACATCAAGGGTTAGAAATGCGTAGGAGGACTTCCATTCAAGCTTACTGATCATATTTAAAAAATGGTTGGTATTCTTAAAATGTGTCCTCAGGGAGCTAACACGAGGCTGAGGAAAGAATCTAAATAAAAAGAAAGGTTAGAAGTGAGGGAATTAAAACCAGAAATGATAGGACGACCAGGGGGTGAGGTAAGTGACTTGTGAATTTTAGGGAGAAAGTAAAAAGTGGGAATAGTAGGGAAATTGGGGTAATAGAAACCGATGTTCGTCTCTGGACAAGATCCCTGAGGTGGCTGCGGTATCTAATAACTTTTTAAGTTCTGATAGGAAGAGGATGGTGGGCTCTTTCTGAAGACTGACATAAAAGGTGGAGTCACCCAATTGTCTAAGTGATTCTTCAACATAGTAAGTCCGATCCATCACCACCAACCCTGCCCCTTTATCAGCCTCCTTAAAGATCAGGGATGTATCTTTTGTAAGAATCGATGAGGCATGTTTTTCTAATCTGGTTGGAATTCTTTTTGGTACTGCCTTGTTTCTGTATACATAATGTTTTGAAGCCTCAAGCATAATATTATAAAAGGCTTCAATGCTGGTACTCTTATTTCTAATAGGAAAGAACTCCGATTTGACTTTGAATAAATTTCTACTTTTTTCAAATCAAAGAGTTTGACAATTACTTCGTCACTGTTTGTCTCAGTATTGTTCTCTTCCCAGAGTTCCTCCAAAGTAGATAATATCGTGTCATCCACTTTATCTAGTATTATAGGAATAGTATCATCGTTATGTCTAATTAACTGTTTTTTGGCAAGTTTAAGGTTTGCAAGTTTTCGGTGATCCCGATTGGGTATCAGATGAAGACAATAGGCATTCCTGCACTGGATACCTGTTTGCTTTAGCAGAAGCAGCTGTCAGCTGGGCTAGCAGGAAACAGCTTACTGTTGTCTTGTCTTCCACTGCAGCTGAGTATATGGCTCTCACAGAAACAGCAAAGAGGCATTGTGGGTGAAGGAGACTTTGTGTGAGTTAGGTCTTCTTAGTCCAAATTACACTGTCAGCATTGCATGTGACAACAAAGCTACAATTGACTCTTCCAGCACCAAACATCATGGCACCTATACCAACATCTATAGGTTCTACCAATAGAGTCCTTCTCTAAACACTCTTAGGCCCGTATTCAATTTGAAGCGTCTTCGCCGCTTTTCTGCGTGAAAAAGTATCGCGCATCCCCACGTATCCCCGTATTCAATTCCAAATCGTCAAAAATGGGACGCAGCGAAACTCAAACAGGCGAAAAGTCCTGACGTTTTTGGGGAAATCAGTATGATACCCTCCAAAAGATGCTCTGACATGGGGGTTCACTATGGGTACCCCCGATTAGCCCTGCTGAAGGTATTTGGGATCTTTCAATAGTCTCAATAGGTGTTATTTAGCCTCTTTTGTTGACATTGGTGAAGAATAGTTTTTAGCAATTTTTGGGGGGGAAAATAAGTATTCCCATCAAACTTGGAGTACATGAAAATGGGTGCAAGCATATTTTAAAGTCGCTAAAATAAAGTATTAAATAGCTCCAAAAACGCACCTTCAGCAAACACCTGCAATCAAAAAAAGGGTTTAGGGGGTTGCCGCAATTTTGCACTCCAAAACCCTGATTCGGCACTTTTTTCCGCTGGGCATCCATTGCCGATACTTTTACTCTGGTTACAATGCTCAAACTTTTCGCACTGGCGAAAAGTCGGGGAAATTGAATACTGGGATAAATGAATCTGCGAAAATTATGTCATCAGTGAAAAGTTTAGCCAAAACGCACTTTTCGCTCCAAATTGAATACGGCCCTTAGTATCTATTCTACCCTGTAAATGTGACAAATCCTGACAGTGCAGGGCAGTTTAACACCAGACCTCTAGCTCATGTGGTGCACAGTACTGTACTTTCAATAGACATCTGGATTGCCTCTGAACGCACTCAGGATTGGACATGGACTCCTTCAGAACTGGACCTTGAGTCCGTCTGGCAACTTGCACTCCACCTATCACAGCTTACTCTTTGACAATTGCAAACATACCTCTTGGATAGGATTTTCACTCAGTAAACCTGGCAACCTTCTCTAGTAACCTGTCAACTCATCCTGTTAAATTGTCAGCTCTTTCAGCAACACTAGCAGCTTTCTCTGTAAAGTTGGTAGCCTTACCTGTCAAACTTGTGGTTTTCTCTGTTATGCCGGGAATCCACTACCCGATTACACAGAGCGATTGCGTGATTACGGCATTGTAATCGTGCAATCATTCAGTAATCGGGCACACATAGGGATGTAAATGTCGGAAACGACCAGCGATGTGTGCTCCCGCTGGTTGTTTCCGACATCAATCATCGCCCAAACATGCTAGTCAATCTGCCGATAACGACAGATTGACCATATTCGGGGAAGATTGATGGTGCACCCCTATGAAAACGACGGTACGATTATGATGTCATAATCATACCGTCGTGCTGGTATCTACTGGTGGATACGCGGCAAACTTGATGCTCTGTTCAGGGCTTATAAAGCCCTTCTCATCCCATTTTAATGACATTACTCCTAATATTTTTTTTATTTCTTATGTAAGCACTTGTTACAGTTCCTGGTCCCCTATATAAAATGTATGGGATATACTCTTAAAATAAGCTTCGTTTCTGACTGAAATCATTACCTCAGAGTGAGACACCCTTTGAATATGGGAAGGCAAATTGATACTCTTTATGGCAACACAGAGCATAACCTTGCACCAGCTTGATCAGACCATGATAGTTAAACTTTTAAGAATGCAGAGTCAGAGGACCTATGCCTTTATATGGATATAAAATATGCAACTTGTTACTTGTTATTTGTGGTGCAACAGTTACCAATAGCTACAGGCACCTGTAGGTAACTCAACAGCTGTCCTTCTGCACATCTGTGTGTTTGCGGTACATAAGCAGCTGCTTTAGGATTCAGTTTCCATCCTCTAGGTCCTCTTTCTGTCTGAAAAATGTTTCTCTCCCTCCCTCACTGACTTGTTGCTTCTTCTCATCTTCTTTGATTCCTGGAGAGGAGCGGGAGAACATGCCTCTGTAATGAGGTACCAGAGCTGCTTTACTCACATCTAAGACCCATCTGATCCCAGATGAGGGAGATGAGAGAGGTGGGAAGAAAAGGAGGTAGAGGAGATATCTAGTGTGTCACACAGGCCTCTAGCAGACAGCTGAACTGTGCTACTGTCACCTGCTCGAGACAGTTTGATTCACAACTGTCATGAACCGGAGATGAATGGAAGCAGTGCAGCTTCATTAGGTCTGTTAAGGTTTTAGGTTTCACTTTTAGTTATTTTTATTGATAGCATTTATTTTAATACCAGTAACTGTGTTCAGAACGCTAGCCAGTCCTTTTTGGTGTATGTGAAATTACAGTGTTTCTTTTTACAAAGTCCAGAATGAGTTTCTCTAGGTAACTGTAACAATACTCAAACTGTGCCTGATGACAATGTACAAAGCAATTTATCAGCGTCATCTCACACCCCCCTTGGCTGATATCCTGCTGTCTTGCCCCCTCCCACAGTACAGGCCACAGGTGCAGCTTGGCACTGTCTGACACAAACTGATGCCTGGAGCTAGAATGGGTCCCCGTAGGTTCCCAGGATCCCTAGGGGAAGGTGGGGGTGAGATTCTAGATGCAAGGGACCGTACATTGCAGATGCTGCCACTTCTCATTCTAATCAGAGATTCATTAATTAGAGCTTAAGGATGGAGAGCCTGTAAAACCATTGTAACAGATGTTTGGCAAGAGGAGGGAATGTGTGAGGGACACATGGGTGCTAACCTCCATTATGTGACATGGTAAGGAAAAAACAACACATAGAGGCCAGCTTTTATTCATTTTCTAAATTAACTCATTATCTGTCAGCTGCATATCCATTCCAACAGAGCCATGTCCATAACTATTCTCACAAAATGAAAGCGTATTTCTATGATGGATACGCTGTGTGCAGAAAGAGATGATGCTGTGCATGTACTTTCCAATCAAACAAGTATATGGTCCAGGGCAAGGGCCACACGCTGCATCTCACAAGATATAAAAAGACCCCCTTAATGCTGCTAAGTGCATTCTCTGAAGATTAGAGTGCACTCTCTCCCGCCCCACCAGCCCTTCGCTAAGGCTTTGAAAAGCTTATCTCTGGTGAGCTGAAAAGGCCGTATATATTAGCTATAAAAGCATTTTTCTAGGTATGAAGAGTAGTGTAAAGCAGTAGTCTTACAGGCCAAGCAAAGCTGGATACAAAGGAGTGGGATGTAGAGGTAAATAAGTTATAGCTAGAATAGTACAAAATGACACTTATTATCATCTATGTAGGTGTGCAGATAGGGACAGAAAATTAGTAACCTCTGTGGGATCTTTGCACATATCAAAAACTAAACTCCCCCCTCCTATAAAAAGTAAGTAATTCACATCACTGTATATTTCTCATGTGAATTTCTATTGTACGGAGACAGTTCTCTTTTCAGAGATCAGGTCACTAGTTTAGTTTTGGACTAAAAAAACATCTACTTTTTGGAAGTACTGATCAACTAAACAAGGGCTATAAACATCCCAGTAGTGCACATTATCTAACAAAACAGGTTTATCTAATGCAAGAAAATCAGTGTCAGAGAGCACTGAAGGCAGCAATGTCACTGCAAATTATTACATTATATTCTATTGAAAGTCTGAGATGTACAAAAATGACATTATGTGAAAGTCACAGTGCTATTAAGACAGTTTGCCATTGTACATTTTCCCCAGGAGTCTGTGTGAGTGCTTGCATTAATGGAAAAATCTGCCCTATGATAGCCAAGATTAATATTTCCTTAAAGAGAAATAACAGATAAAATGCAATCACTTCTATATAGCAGAGTATTTTAAAACTAATAAGTATTCATTACATGGCCAAAAGTATGTATACACCCAAAACATCAGACTGATATTTGCTTGTTGAACATCCCACTCCAAAACCATGGACTAGAAGTGTATGTAGGGATTACTATAATTTAACAGAATTTAAAGGTTTAATGTAGGGACAGTCTACTCTAAGTCTTGCCCCCATGATGACAATCAATCCAGCCACCCCACTACTGTATTGACTAGGAATGGATGTATTGTGTCCTGCACTGTGAGCTACACCAGATGCTTTGACATATATATATATATATATATATATATAGATATATATATATGTGTGTACACATAGGAGTGTATACCTATAGAAGCATCTGCTGTTAATTAGACAGCAAACCTGCAAACTCCAACTCCCACAATGTATAAGCGTTGGACTTCTCATTTGAGTAGGCTTACATGATCGCTGTGCAAGATGTTTTCCATAGTTTCTCAGCTGCTTCACAGTGCAGAACATGGTGGAGAGTAGTGCCATGTTCATTGGCTAATCTATAATGGGTGCACAGTGTAAGGTACAGTTGGGCCCCTATGTCCAGGGGGATTCTCACTGCACACCCTGCACCCATATAACTATACTTACCTCTCTGGAATCCAGCCTCAGCCAGTGCTGCAAAGCAGCAGAAATCACTGAGAGATTTGCACATGCGCAGCAGAGAAGTCACCGGGAACATGGTGCGGGAGCCATGTTCCTGAAGACCTGCGCATGTGCAGTAGACTCTCACACAAAGCCAGAGTCAACTGCGATACAAGAGAGGAGGAGGCTCGCACAGAGCCTGCACACAGGTCCTCTGCTCTCTTAAACCGCCTCTGGGCATGTTTTGAATATATGATTACGTTTCAGGCTGCAACTATCAGCTGACATACAAGTGTGAATTCCCCATAACAATCTTAATCTGTACTTGTTTGGGCTTTGCTCCTGCCAACACTACCGTTTGCAGGTACCATAGGCCAGAGTTGCATGCAAGTCAGCTACAATTGTGACGCACTGCATGTACAAAGATAAACACAGATCGTTGCATGTACTGTATATAGAGTTGTTTCACAACTCTGGGACTGCACTGCATCCATCCATCTCCTTGGGAAAGTAGCTAAAATCACTATCAGTGTGCATTTACACCAGCCCTATACATGGTGCACGAGATTCATTCTAATCCAGAAGGCACACGCACAACGCAATGCCACTCATTAATCCCATTCAGCCAGGGTCAGGCTGGTCCACAGGGGTCAGGGGAAATCCACCGTGGGCCTCACTGCCTGAGGGCCCCACCCCCTCCTCTAGGGGTCAGGTATCAGCCTGTGAATATGTTATTATACTGCATTCTCAGGATTATGGTGTATCAATCGTGCACATTAACAAAAAACAGTATTTACTACTCTATATGTAGGGACATACTTCCCACTATATGGGTTTTTCCTGTGGACATCAAGAGTTACTGAGCTTAGCTCCCCTTTTATGGCTTCTATAAAGATAAGTGCTGATGTTTAATTATGCTTTACAAATGGATAGCTTGTTTCCCGTAGCTGCTTGAATTGATGGAATAAATTGTTACTTTTTTGCATTCAATTAAGTGTGCTGGTTCTATTTCATGCTGGGACTTATATATATATATATATATATATATATATATATATATATATATATATATATAAAAATATATATATATAAGGGTCCAACACCATGCACTCTCTTAATGGTTAGCCAAGCTCATTTGCTCATTTAGCATGGGGCATACCACTGCAGTTCCCCGGTGGGCCCTTCATGCCCCAGTCCGACACTGCATTCAGGCGCTAATGGAGAAGCTGCTAAGATGCATACGAATCTGAATCGCCCATAGTTGATCGTAGAAAAATTTAGGTCTGTCCTCAAAAACATTTGTGTAACTGTGAATCAGACCCTGTATGTACAAGTGAAATAAGAATATACTGCAATGTAAAGTCCATCACAAATTATTAGACCGATCACTTTCATATTTCTTTTATTTATTATTCTTTACATTGGTTGTTGTAATAGTTGCTAATGTAAAATATCCTACATTTGCAACACTTGCTAAAATGTGTCTAAAAAAATCTTATTGCCATAAGTTTTCTTTTTTTTTGCTTTATTCCAATAACAAGCATTTGAAAACCCCCTATTAGAAATCCTGTATTTGTCATTTATCCCTTTATATAGTACAGTCCAGTTACTTCTTGAAGGTAATGGAGCATCCATTTGATATATTTGGAATTACCTTTGTTCTGAAATGAGATTGTAACAAAATAAAATAAATTCTAATTGTACACTGTAGTAACTGCACACCCATTTCTTTCATTGGGCAAAGCCAATTCAGAAAGGTAAATAGTCGGAGCTATAATAAAAAATGGATAAGAAACGTTGTAAGAAACTCCATGCTGCCAATATACAAATCTACCACTCCTATGAATAGATGTTTCTTAAATACATATTGTTCCTAGCTCATAGATTATGTGTAAATGTGTTTAAATCTTTTCAGTCAGGCTGTCTCTGCATCAGAAAAGTACACCCTCATCTAATAAGCCATAAAAAGGTGAAACAGTCTGCCTACTGATGTTTTGGTCTATCTCCAGTTCTAATGGTGCGTACACACTGGACGATAAAGTGGACGACTGAACGATAACGATATCGTTATCGTTCAATCGTCCACTTTATCGTCCATTTTTAAACCCAAAAAGATGAACGATGACGACGACGCGTGTTCCCGCGGGTCATTCGTCATCATCGTTCATCAGGCTGACATGCAGGCCAACCTGACGATCTCGTCAGGTTGCTGCATGTCAGGGAATGGGGGAGAGAGCCCGGCGCTGAACGAGATTAAATGATATCGTTCAGCGGCTGTGCTCAATGTCATGAACGACATTGAGCACAGCCTGCCGGGGACAACACTACACGATATCGCTCAGGGAGCATATCGTGTAGTGTGTACCCACCATAAATGTCCAATGGGTAAAGACTTGATTCAAAACAGCTATTGTGCAAAAGTGTAGCAATCAATTGTCACATTTAAAAGGTGTATATAGTAAATATGCTTTATTAAATGTACATATAAGTAAAATAAGTATTATTTTGGTGCTTCTTCAACTGTTAAATGTAACTAAAACGCACCCATATAGCAAGGTGGTATTATAGAATATCTTCAAAGACTCAGTGCTAGTAAATATATTTTCCACAGGGCACTATACATCTGTGTTGGGTACAGGATCCCGCGGTTGGGATGCCTGCGGTTAGAATACCGATTGTGGCATCCCTACAGTCAAAATCCCGATGCCTGCCGGTAAGTACCCTAACCCACCTTTCCCACAGCCTAACCCTCCGCCCCTCATCCTAACCCCCTCCCACCCCTGCAGCCTAACCCTAACTCTCCCCCTAGTGCCTAACACTAACCCCAACCCTAATACTTACCATTGGGATGTCAGCATCAGGAGTCTGGAGCCGGGATTCCGACTGCTGTGCAGTATTCTGACCACCGGCATCCTGACTGCCAGGATGCCAACTACACATCATACATAAATAACATCATACATAAATATAGATGCAAGTTTAAGTTTCACTGACACAATTCATTGCTTTAACAATTGCATAAACATAGATATTGTCAACCTGTGGCTCTTCGGGTATATTGGAACTACAAATCACAGCACACCCTGTCTGATATGGCATGCTGGGATCTGTAGATTTTAAAACAGCTGGGGAGCTACAGGTTACCTATCCCATATATACGGGGTAGAAAGACTTCAGGTAATAGAAGTATTTTATATTATTGCAACTTTTAAATAGTTTGTATGCATCAAATACAATGGTACCAGTGGAGATGTGCAACAAGGAGGTTAGGGGATAAATTTACTAAAGTGAGAGTTTTTAGAAATGAGTTTTAAAAGTGATGTTGACCATAGCAACCAATCAGATTCTAGCTATTATCTTCTAGGATGTGCTAGTTAAATGTTAAGTAGAATCTGTTTGGTTGCTATGGGCAACATCACTTCTAAAACTCACTTCTAAAAACTCTCACTTCAGTAAATTGACCCCTAGGAGTCTATGCGATTAAATGGTATATGATCCATCAAAAGTAGATACAACCATTGATACAAAATTCAGTTACACACGTATATGTATAGTAGAGATGTGCTCCGACCCTCGTGTTTTGGTTTTGGTTTTGGATGGGGATCTCCCCTGGTTTTGGATCTGAATCTGGTTTTGGATCTTTTTTCCTTGGTGTTTTGTTTTCGTGTTTTGTTTTTGGATCTGGATTTTTTTCTTAAAAAATCAAACAACAGCTAAAATCACATAAAATGTGCCTTTTTTTGTTCCTACAGTATTAATAACCTCAATGACATTTATTTCCACTCGTTTCCAGTCAATTTTGGTTACCTCACAGCTCACAATATTGATTTTTTTCATCTAGTTAAAGGGCCAAAAGGTTGCATCCAGCTTGCTGGATCAAAACTGATTGATATAATTATTAATAGAGTTGAGGACTGTGCAAAGATGATGGTTGGAATACCCTTGAGGATTGAAGGCATGGGCCTTCATAGAGGACAAGGAAGTTGACGGCCTTGCATTATCATGATGACTGCTGGCGGCAGCTACAACATGTGGTTTTTGGCCTTGCTCTCCTGTCATGTGACAGCCCTCCATATTTTCTGCGGTCTTGAAGCAGTGTCACAAGCACCAATAGTGTAGCCAAGGTGCGGTTACAAAATTCACACACGTGCAGTCGTGTGCACACAGAAAAAAAATATACTAAAGACACTATTTTTTTTTTTCGGGTCCAGAGCACAGATTGGTGATGACTGGAGTCGGGTAGCACTAGGTTGCGTTGCTGTATCTTATGTGGCTAAGCCTGACACGCACACATACACAGAAAATAAATATACAAAAGACACATTTTTTGGCGGGGGGGTTTCGGATCCAGAACTTTGGCCAAGAGCACAGATTGATAACGACTGGAGTCGGGCAGCACTAGGTTGCGTTGCCGACTTGCTAGATCTTGTGCGGCTAAGCCTAACACGCACAGACACACAGACAATTATTAGAAAAAAAGACAATTGATTTTTATTTTTTTTATGCTGCAGAACTTGGGCCCAGAGCACAGATTGATCACGACTGGAGTCGGGCAGCACTAGCTTGCAACTTGCGTTGCTGGCTGGATCTTGTGCGGTACTGTGGTAGAGCCTAACACACACGCACGCACACACAGAAAAATATAAAAGACACTTTGATTTTTTTTTTTACTATATATATTTTTTTATTATTATTATTTTTTTTTAGTCCAGAACTTGGGCCCAGATGGACACACCACCAGCCCAGATGTATCTACAGTTCTGCACCAGCCCAGATGGACACAGCAGACATGAAAAACACCAGCCCAGGACACAGCAGACAGCACAGACAGCCCAGATGGATCAGCAACAGACCAGATGGACACAGCAGACAGCACAGTGACAGCTGTCAAAGGGACATAATGCACCCCAAAAAAGGGCCATGGCTTCATGGGGAAGGGCCAGGGAAGAGATAGGGGAGGCCAGGAGATGCTGGGGATGAAATAAGAGGAAGCTACAAGCAAGAATGATAATAAACATAAATTTGACAGGCCCAAACAGCGCCCCCTTACCTGTGGTGCCCTGTGCGATGGCACCGGCCGCACTACCCTAGCTATGGCCCTGAATAAAGGTAATTGTTCATTACTGGGCTATTTTCCCAGTGATCTGTGCATGCGCACAAAAGATGTCCCTGGGAAAATAGGCGTGGGCAACATTTTCCCGGAGACCAGCACATGCGTAGTACATTCTGGCATGAAGTCAGAATCTACAACACTCAGTGCGCTTACAGAGAGGAGGGGGCCCAAATAGAGGCTGCACACGGACCCCCTCCTCTCTTAAAACACCTCTTGTACTGTATTTTGTTGTGTGTATTTGGAATGTATGGAGTTCATCTTTTATACATTGTTCCTAAATAACCTTCTATGTTAATCATTTTAAGTTTTATGTCCCAGTACATAGAATATAACGGACGGGGGCCTGATTCAGAGATGTACGATATTCTGATGTTCACACAGTTGAGCAATTATCAGCTGTCTATGCATGCATCTGAGTTGCACTGTGCATGCGTTAGGTACATTACGGTAGTCGCTCGCAGTGACTATTCATTCGCAAAGTGGTGGACAGTTAGGGGCCGGACAATTTGGGGGCATGTCGTAGCCAGGGTATGCGATCCCATATGAAGATACAGTGGTTACGATGTCTCAGTTCTCAGACTGACATTCTGCACGACCATAGGGATACTCAGATGGCCGATTATTATTGAATGTTCTGCGACAGTGGCTGCACATGTGTACGTAGTTGCTTGGATTTGCGATGGCACCTGTGGTCATATCAGTGCAAATCCTGGCATCTGCGACATTTGCATATTTTCACAAATCTGCTGCATACGAGATCGCAGCTTATATTGCATTAGCGTCATACTTGCCAACTCTCCCTGATTGTCAGGGAGACTCCCTGAAATAGTAGAAATCTCCCTGTCTCCCTAAAGAGTCCAGCAATCTCCCTGATTGCACCTTATAAAACCCTATTATAAAACTTTTATTTAAATATAAAACAGAAATATATACATTTAAATTGGATCATTAGTATAATTTTCGTGCATTGGTTAAAAGGGGCAATGGGCCTGATTCAGATCCGCTCGCTAAGATGCATACTGTCGCTGCTGCCGATGGTGTGTATGCATTGTGCGCATGCATCGCAGTGCGCATATGCATACCTAGCGAAAGTTCACAATGCATTCGCTCGCAGCGCATAGACAGCCCAGCAGAGTGAGTGGCAGGGGAAGCCATTTGTAGGTGGTAACAGGGGCTGGCCATTAATAACGGGGGAGTGGAGGTGCAAACGCAGGCGTGCCTGAGCATCTCAACGGTGTTTAGAGGTGTGCATAATTATAAGACTGCATCATAGTACACGTCACCTGGCTTGTTTTTACACTGAAGTGCTCGCAGTGCTTGAGGCAGGGTATGGTCAACCTCAAGCGCTGCGATAGCA
Organism: Taudactylus pleione; assembly: GCA_031769625.1. Lineage (NCBI taxonomy): Eukaryota > Metazoa > Chordata > Amphibia > Anura > Myobatrachidae > Taudactylus > Taudactylus pleione. The sequence goes on along the minus strand of JAUIMM010000255.1, from coordinate 5,319,004 downwards.
TCCGATGTACCGATGGTTGCATACACTTCCTAGACATGACGTGTACAAGTGGGCATCTTAAAAAAAGGCTGGTGGGTGTCTGCATACACTATGTGTTCGCTCTCTAAGCAATACTGGGCGTGGTAATACATTGCTGTGCGGTAGCACTGCCTACGCAATTTGCATACACAACGTGCAAGTGATCGCATCTAGAGAGCGGCTCTGAATCAGGCACAATGATCCCTATAGCGACATGCATTTTCTGAAAAGCATCAGTGTGTTTTTATCAACACGTAGATTTTACTAACTGCTTTGGGGCTCATTTACATTTGGATGTAAATCAAGTTTATGACACGCCTCTCAGATGTAGCAGTACACGTCCACTTTACCGCCGCGCTCATAGGTGCTGCTTTAACAATTTCCCTGAAATACTTTTTTAGTAGGCAAATATGATTAGCGTACATCTCTGAATCAGGCCCTGGGTTACTGGGAATACAGGAGCAAACTGTAGAGATAAATTAAAAGAAAATCTCAGCATTTCCACTCTGTTTCGTTTCACATACTGTACATGCATTGAGACACATTGGTGCACCAAAGCACTCAGCAGGAAAAATAGCATTACTACATACACAGTGCACTTGCAGTAAAATGTCATCTTGTGTTTCTCAATGTTGTCTTACTGTTTATGCATATTTATAAAACAGAGGAGGCTAAGCTGTGTTGAGTTTTGGTTTTTTTGTACACATTGCTGCCAAAGGCATTAGTATTATTCGCCACAGAAAGGGGCTATTTAGATCCTGTGCTATAAGGACCAATAGCCAGTAAGCAGAGGATAGTCTGGCTTGTCAAATACCTTGCTGAGTATATGTGTATTTTCAAATATGCCAGCAGAACATTCATGCAGCGAGATGCACAAAAAAACAGTGCTATTTACTTATGACATAATTTTAATGTTTTGCCTATTTTTGTCTTATTTTTTTTACAAAGCATACAGAAAATAGGGTTTTGGGCATTAAGGAATAAACAGGTTCCATAGTTCATGAGAAACAGAGGAGAAAATTAATTTAACAGAGCAGGACAAGCATATGTCACTATGGTAACTTGGCTCAAAAAAGCCTCATTTGTGTCTCTCATACACCTTGCATCGGAACAGGTCATGGCCTGTAAATAATACCCCCTTTCCAACACATCAGCCGGGAACCACAGGAATCAGCTCCAGACATTTAGAGCTCCCAGAAAGTTTTCTTAAGTACTGCGCTACAAGAGCAGAGACTCCTATGACATCATAACTTGAGTTTCACTTTAGGAGCGCATCTATGTACGCACACGGTCGGAAGGAGGTTAAAGATGGCCTCCCTTTTGCGTGGTTTGTAAAACTCCTTCACATTTGTTTTACTTATCACCACCACAGATACTGTAGACAATTATAAAGAGCATGTGTAGGGAAAATACTGACTGTTTAGCATAGTCTTACCTACAGTATAAATGTCCACTTCCTATAGGCTATGTAAAGCCTTTTTTTTCCCATAAGGTTTGCTGGATCCTAACATTCAGAGACACTGCTCCAGATCAGCCCTTGGAACAATTCCATTAATAGTACAAAATGTAATGAGGAGAGGTATATTCAGCATCACGTAATTTCAACACAAGCAGGTGAAAATGCACATTTTCACCTGCAATTGTAGCAATTAAGTTATCGGGCCATTCATCAAGAAGGTAAAGCAGGAGATATCACAGATATCTCCTACTTACCTTCCTCTCCCGGAATGGCCCACTGTCCTCATACACTAGTATCACAGATATCTCCTACTTACCTTCCATTCCCGGAATGGCCCACTGTCCTCATACACTAGTATCACAGATATCTCCTACTTACCTTCCTCTCCCGGAACGGCCCACTGTCCTCATACACTAGTATCACAGATATCTCCTACTTAACTTCCTCTCCCGGAATAGCCCGCTGTCCCCATACACTAGTTTCACAGATATGTTCTACTTACCTTCCTCTCGTGGAATGGCCCCCTGTCCCCATACACTAGTATCACAGATATCTCCTACTTACCTTCCTCTCCCGGAAATGGCCCGCTGTCCCCATACAGTAGTTTCACAGATATGTCCTACTTACCTTCCTCTCGAGGAATGGCCTCCGTCCCATACATTAGTATGGGGACAGAATTCATCAAGCTCCGAATATACCATATCTTCAGATGGCGAGTGCTCCCACTCGCGGCTTGCAACCCGCTCCTTCCTATAGGGAAAGAGTCATGGGTTGCGGACGTCAGGGCTCTTGTGTGCATACGTGACCTATAGGTCACGCATACGCATTTGTCTCACTGCTTCTAAAGGAGCAGTGAAAAGATTCACTGCTCTGAAAGGAGCAGTGAAGCCACTCGCGAGGACAGCTGATTTTCGGTTCAGCTGTTTCCACACCGGAGCAATAATGAATTGCTCCAGCACTTGCGGCAAGTTAATATATTAATTATCGGGGACCCTGATAATTAACTAGATAATTAACTTCGTGTATCTGAGCCGAGATCCGAGTTCGGCTCGGATTTTCCCGCCTAACTCGGATCCGAAACCGAGGCAAAACGGCGTCATTCTCCCGCTGTCGGATTCTCGCGGATTTTGGATTGTATAAAGGTCCCAGTGATTGGCACCATTTTCACTCCGGCTGTGGAGAGTGTACAGAACAGACGTGCTGCTCTGTGCACATGCTGCTGTGTCACTGTGTTGTCCTGTCGGGGGCTGGGACTGCAGGCTGCTGCTGTGTTGACCACAAAGGGGTTGTGCTGTGTCACTGTTGTCCTATCAATCAAGGGGCGGGGGCTGCAGTACATAAAGGGCTGCTGCTGTGTTGTCTATAAAGTGGTGTTGCTGTATTGTCCTGTCCATCAAGGGGCTAGGGCTGCAGTTCATAAAGGGGTGCTGTGTTGTCCAAGGGGGGTGCTTTGTCAATCCAGAGGTGCTCTTCCCCAGTGTAAAAAAAAGAAAAGTTAAAATTAATAATAATTATCATTCCTAAAAAAATAAAAAAAAGATCTTTTTTGATTATTTTTTTTTGTGTGTGTGTGCTAGCTAGTAGTTACGCTATTATTGTTCGGTGACACTGCCGGCCAGACCACAGTTTATCATCCACGTATTTGTGACACTGCAGGTGGTCCATCCATACTTTGCAGGGGTGCTTTGTTGTCCATAAAAGGGGTGCTGTGTTGTTTATCAAGTGGCTGCTGCCTCGTCCGGGGGTGCTTTTCCCCAGTGTAAAAAAAATATAAGGGAAATAAAATTATCATTACTCAAAAAATAAAAAAAAAGTTATTTTTTTTGTGTGTGTGTGTTAGCAACTTAGCTGCGCTATTATTGTTCGGTGACACTGCCAGCTATTGTTCACCCATGCTCTCCCCTCCTCCCTGATAAATTTCCTTCGGAATCAAAAAATTTTATAAAATTTACTACCAATCAACCCTTCCTGTCCCTGCCTTCAAGTAAATATATACTCCACCTTCCTCAGGCCTCTTGATTAATAAAAACATATGTTTCCTTATGTGCCATATTGAAAGTTTAACTGCCACATGTTTGTGCACCCACTGCTGCCACTTAGCTTAGTCAGCCAGCTAGCTTGGTACAAATGTTGGGCCTAAACCGGATGAAAACAATATTGTGAGCTGTGAGTTGGTCCAAATTGACTGGAAATGAATGGAAATTAATGTTATTGAGGTCAATAATACTGTAGGAACAAAAAAAAAGCCCAAATTATGTGATTTTAGCAGTTTTTATCAATTTAAAAAATTAAAAAATACAGATCCAAACCCAAAACACGCAAGGGTGGTTTTAGCAAAACCAAATCCAGATCCAAACCACGAAGAAGATACAGATACAAAACAAGGGGGTCGGCGCACATCCCTATAATCAACATAATGAATAGAACCCTATATAACACGAGCTGTGGAACAAGGGTATAGGTAGAAGGGTCCAATCCAATCACTGTAATTTAGTTGTGGCCCTGAGGCTTATCAGTATATACATTTATACATAATATAATAATATAAGGGTTAATATATTTTGTCTCTTTTATTAGAGGCATCCCACGTGCCTGCACATCTGCTAAATTAAATTAGACAATTAGAGAGATCTTTTAATTTATGCCAGTCTGGCTGCTACCACATCCGCTGGGCAACATCAGAAGCAGTTTATCGAGTTTATAATTTACTCTGCCACTGAAAGGAAAATGAATGGTGGGGGTTTTGCGCGGGAACTGCTGCTCCTTGTGCTGTGTGTACTTTTAGCAGTGTGTGTTTGAGATTGAAGGTCTGAAATAAGCACTGCCTGTGTTTTGCATACATCCAATACTATACAAAGGTATAATGTGAGATTGAAGTACTGAGATAAACACAGCCTCTGCAGTGTATACATATATTATAGCAGTCAGTGAGTATGTGTATTAGCACAATTGAAGGGCTGAGATAATCAATGACTATGCTGTGTACAAGCTCTATTACAGCTGTATGTTCATGTGTGAGACTGACGCTTTAGATAAACTGTATGGGAGGTATAAACTGTAATAAGCAAGCTCCTGTGCAAACTACTTTTACACTGGGCCTTATTCAGAGGTGGACAGTAATGCAAACATGGCTGCTATTCCTTTGGGATTCACAGTTGTGGTAATATGCAAATCTTAGCCTTTCTCCTTCTGTAATTTCGAGCTCTGGAGATTGCAAGATTGCCGGCCCACTTTCAATGTCTTTGGATGGTAGAAATCTGCCGATGGACTCAAACACTCCACCATCGTTATGACCATCGATACTTACAATGCCTATGGCCAGCGCAGTGTCTGCTTCTAAACTTTCTCTAATCATGGCTGCTGTGGCTCTGCGTAAGATGAGCAGGAAGTCCACTACAGACATCACGAGTGATGTCAGTAGGGCCGCCCACAAACGCCAGGCGTTCCTAAGGGAACGCCTGCGTTAGTGCAGCCACCCCCCCTCCCTGTCTACAAAACAGGGCGAGCTGTCAATCAACATCGACAGCCGCCCCGTCTTGTAGCGAGACCCGTTGCAACGGAGCTGCCGTCGCAGTACGGGTCTCGCACATGTGCACACCGGAGGCGGCGCATGCGTAGTCGGGGACCATCGACCCGCTTGCGAGCGCTGAATCAGGCCCCTAATGCAGACATGGAAAATGTAGTGGTGACTGGAATTGTTACAAAGCATTTATAATGAAAACTATATCAGACGTGTCACCTATTGTAAAGGCAACTACACATTAAAGTGATATTCTAAACAGACAACAACATACTGTAACTAAACATGTTACATTTACTGAGAGGTTTTTTTTCTTTTTTAATTAAGCCATTCTCCTCCACCCACTCTCACAACTGGCACTGTTCTCCTCTGTGTGTGTGAGGCGTCTCTGTGGCCTCTCTCTCTCTGTCTGGCTGCTGTTGATGATGTCATCAGCATGCATCAGGCAACTCTGGCCGGCCAATCAGGAGCTTCTAACTGAGAGTAAAATTCCGGGTCACACCATTCACGCATAACCCGAGTTGTCTCGGGAAAACCCCTAGTCAATAGCAGGAGCACCGACCCGGAAAAATCCCGGGAATCTCGCTATGTCTGAAAGTGCTATAAGATAGATATATTTTAGCAGAATGTTCTCATTTGAATGATTACATGAAATGGGATCCGGTCAAAATCCTGACAGTCGGGATGCCAGCGCTTAGAATGCCGGTCTCAGAATCCCAACACCTGTTAGAATCCCGGCGACGGCATCCCAAAGTAAGTAGCAGGGCTAGGGGGAGAGTTAGGGTTAGGCACTAAGGGGGGAGGGTTAGGTTTAGGCACCGGAGACTGAGGGGTAGGGAGAGGGTTAGAATACTGACAGACAAGTTTCTGTATTTTAACCACGTCGGGATGCCAGTGTTGGGATTCTGACCACCGGGGGGCCCGAGTGCCAGCATCCCATACCCAGCCCCATGAAATTAGTGTCCCAGGATCTTCATACAAACAGTAAATTGAAATGATTGCAGTGAGTATCATACAAAGCGGGTAAGTGGAACAGTTTTATAATTTACCCAGAACGGTGTGTCTGCTAATAACTCCGTTCCTACACGTACATGTGTGGTCTTATGAAGTAAAGACTTACTGGGCCTTATTCAGTTTTGTATGCAAACCCAATGGTTTGCGCAAAACACTGACAGAGAGACCCACACATGCGCAGGATCTGTACTGCAAGATCGATTACAGTTTCCCCAATGCACAGCCGGATTGACAGGCTGTGCTCAATTGGTGGGTGGTGGCGGTCTCCATTCCAGAAAAAGGGAAAACATGTTTTCCAATACAGACTTCCTGGCCTCAGCTACAGAACTGCGAGGGGTAATCTGAGTAACCTTAGGGTTTTTATGATTATAATTTAGGTGCAATGCTCGCATTCTCCACCACGTGTCGCAAGAGCAGGTAAAGGTTACCGTCTCCTAAGGGTAAAAGACAGTACATTGCATGCAGCAGCCAATTAGTAGCACACCAGTCCAGGCCTTGGAACAAGTATCAGCAGCTTATTTTTTTGAGCACAAAATGACAAACCATAAAAATAAATCCCAGCCTGACATACAATTATGTTACACTTACAATTACATGCAATGGTCTCTCTCTTTCTCCCTCTCTCTCTCTCTTTCTCCATCTGCAGGCCTCAACCTGCTCCCCAGGCAGTGAGAGAGACTAGGAAAACTTACCACGTTTTTTCAACCTCTCACAGGTGGTTGACAATCAGTGTTGCTAACTGTCTACCAGACAGAAGCTAGGAACCTGGGGCATATATATCTCCCAAATTCCCCAGTGTTTTTCTCACAATACATAGGGAGCAAGCTGTATTGGCAAGGTGATGTTCAAGTTTTGGGGGTTTAGGGCCTGATTCAGAGTATACGCTAATGCCACCACTGCTGCAAATGTGTACGCCGCTGCGAGGTGAAATTACACAAATGTAGCAGCTGCCCGGAGATGTATTGAGATGCCCAACTGTGGCTTGCAAATCCATGCATCTGCGTATAAAGATACAGCATCGGTTGCAGATGTTAGCAGTCCTGAGAAACTCTATGGTCGCGCAGAATGGCCGTCTGAACTAAGACGCTGGAGCCATGTTTTGTGCATACTGGATCGCAGACAGAAGCATCAACACTCCCCGAAAACGGTCACGACATGCCTACATTTATGGCAGCACACCCCATAAGCTCCCACCAAATGGGCCTTAACTGTCCATAACTATGCGAGTAAAGAGTCACTGCTTGCAACTGCAGTAATGAACTTAGATGCATTTGCAGATAGACGATAATTGCTCAACTGTGAAAACATCGGCAAAGCACACAATTCTGAATAAAGCCCATATTTACTAGCTTGTTTTCAAAGCCACAAACTTTCGGTTTTGCTTGAGCAATTTAAAACAGCAATATAAACATATAAACATGACTGGTTTTGCATTTAATATTATTGATATTTTACATCCCTCAGGCAAAACTTCCACTTAGTAAATATACCCCTTAGTTTTGATATTACTTATAGGGACCTATTTACCACAATCTGCATTTAAAATATCACATAAAAACTCCTGATACATCTAAGTGACAGTAAAATAATGTGAAAAGGGTGTGAAAATACCTGTTTTCACATTATTTTATATAAAAAAAGATTAACAAATAGGCCCCTAAGGGGCCTATTTATCATCATGTAATGTTGCCAAAAGCAGGTGAAAATTAACATTTTCACCTGCAATTGTAAAATTAAGTTATCGGCCCATTTATTAAGAAGGTAAGACAGGAGCTATCACAGATATCTCCTGCTTACCTTCCTCTGGTGGAATGGTCTGCTCTCCCCATACGCTAGTATTGGGACAGAATTCATCAAGCTCAGAAAATACAAAAAGGTATCCTTTCAGAATCCGCCGCTGTCCGGCTCCTTTCAATGGACTTCGGGGCTCTTGTGCGCATGAGTGACCTGAGCACTAGTTTCACTGCTGTGAAAAGATTCACTTCTCTGAAAGGAGCAGTGAAAGTGTTCGGGGAGACGGCTGATTTTCGGATCAGCTGTCTCCGCGCCGCAGCAGTGATGAATTGCTCTGGCGTTCGCGGCGAGAAGAAACGTTAATTATCGGGGTCCGATAATTATCATGTTGTATGGACCCCTAAATCCATTAAATCATCAGTTTCAAAATTAGCTCAACTTCACAAATGGACAATGCATGTTTAGGGCTCTATTTATCAGTCTTTTTTTTTCCTAAAATAATGTGAAAATTTTCATACCCTTTTCACATTATTTTAGTTTCACTGAAATGTATAAAAGGGCAATTGTAGTAGTTTTCATGAAAAACTACTCTGAGCCCTTTAATTCTCATTTCTTTAACAAGCAGATCGCCTTTCCCATACTTGCAATGAGAAATGCGATCTGCCTGAAATTTACTAAGGGAGATTTGTGAAAAAACTCTGGGTGGGAGCCCTGCTATAACATCGCCATCTGGAGATGGCATTAAGCAGGGTTCCCTGACTCCTGCTCTGCTTTAAAAGCACGGTGGGAGCGGTCAGGGGGTGGTAGCTCTAGTCGGTGTGGGTGCATTCGTGGAGGCACTGTCAATGTATTTTTTGCTAAAAACACAGTGAACAGTGTGCGGTGTGGATTCGCAGGGACAGAGCTTTCTCGCAACCTCTGTCCTTGCTTGAGAATGTTGATACATTCTCATAATAATTCCTAAATTCGCAAATTATCACACTACGATCCGCAGTTGAAATGCGGATTGTAGTAAATAGGGGCCTTAGTGAGGAATTCCGAAAGGGTAGATGGATTTGGTCTTTGGCACAACATACTTATAGGGAAGTTGTGTATTTGGTGACCACCTTCGTTATGAGGTGTTTAGTGAAGGGTTTCCATAAGAGCCATGTTATATTTCAATGCAATCAGTTAACATGCATGTCATTCTTATTTATTCCAACATAAAACTTAATCCCTCATATTCTGCTTCCTACAGAATTGTTTCACCAAAACTGTTTAATTTCAGGACATGAGGGAATTAAATAGGAATTAATCATTCTGATCTATACAACCTACTTTAGTTCACAGGAGAAATAATTAGCTTAGTAAATAATTATTGATTAACATAGAAGTATTTTAATTGAACAACTGTTCAAGCCCTTTACTCTGCTAAACCTAAAGTAGTTCAGGTACACAACATTATCTTGACAAGTCACACAATTAAGTGAATGGCTTAAACTAGGTACACACTATAAAATTATTGGGAAGATTTGCCAATATTCGGGTGATCAGCCTAATATTATTGCATAGTGTGTAGGCATGAGCTTTTTGGCATTTCACTGATAAAACCTTTAAAAAACGTCCACAAGCGCATTAGTTCTACAGTATTATCTGAAAAAAGCAGTGTGTGTGCACTCTTGATAATCTGCCCATATTTCCTACATTTTCCTGTGACTACATCATCCTCCTTGTGGGCAGACATATGTAAAATCAGTGTGCTGTGGCAGAAAATCTGTAACTTCTAATAAAAAATGCATAATGTGTAGAACAGATATTGGGGCTTTCAATTTGCAGAAAAATCGCCCCGTTTGTCAACCCAGTCAAAAAAATAAGACAGCGTGTCTAGGAGCATATTTAGCAATCCTTTTTTTTTCATAAAATATTGTGAAAACTGATGTTTTCATGCTTTTTTCACATATTTTTAGTATCACTTAAATTTACCACAGAGCTTTTGGAGGAGATTTTGGAAAAAATCTCCTCCATGCTCTAAAATTCACATATATGCCACATCCTGATCGCATTTCCCATACCTCTAATGGGAAATTGAATCAGATCAGATTTACCAAATTGTCCAAATTTCCTAAATTGACAAATAATATTGGAGGAAACCTCACTAGACTAATGCCATTGCATCATTTCCTCTTTCTACTGCTGTGCTCAACAGGGAGACGACTGAGAATCGGGATCTTTACAGATTCCTCCCCTGTTCTCCTGCAGTGTCTTGAAGGAAGACAGAGGAGAGGGATCTTTGCAAGCTCTTTCCAAGCAGCTGAATTTAAATACATTCATGCAATATTTCTAAATATCACTTTGAGACCAGCTGCATATTTTTCATATCACAGCCGCATTTCATATGCAGATTGTGATAAATGGGCCCCTAAGGGGCTTATTTATCAAGCTTTTGTCATAAGATTATGTAGAAACCGTGAGTTTCTGCATACCTTCATAAATGGTTGCTATGTACTAATAGGCTAATGCAGGAGATTTCATAGAAATCTCCTGCAAAAGGCTAATTAGCGCTGTAGACCTCAGTCCCCATTATTATCAAAGGGGGACTACGGTCTGACGCTTTTTGGAGTTTGGCCCCGTTTGGCCCTGTACAGCAGACAGGAAATATAGTAGCATAGAAAAAAAAAGTATTTCTGCCTAATGAAACCTTTATCTCTGTTATCTCCTGTTCTAATTAACTCCAAAAGTTCTACATATGTATATTTATAATTGTTACCATTAGCGCTACTATATAAATCATTTGATGCTAATAGGTCCTTTCAAGCAAAAACTGAATTATGAAGACTTAGTTGCTTTCAAAAGGGAATAGAAAACTGAGATCAGGAATAGTATGAAAAGTGCAGATGCTAAATAAATGAATACAGCTGTTTATTAAAGGACAACTAAATGCAAAAATGGATATGTTCAGCATGAAGCTGGAGTTGCAAGATCAGCTAAGTAAATCTGTCACCATGTAAGCTAACTCACATTTACGTCAGCTGGTGTATATAATAGTGTTGAGATTTATATACTTTTGTAATGCTTCAGTTTTTCTAATTAAATAAACTGTAATTAAATAGTTGCTTGCTCTGTCTAATGTGATGCTTGCATATAGCAAAGAGCTCAAACAATAACCCATAGTATATCAGTTAATCTTGCATTGATATCAGTGGCAATGCTCCTGTGTATGAATTTAGTATGGAGCATCTATGGGGCTGATTCAGAGATGTACGCTAACCCGATGTAGCCGATCTGACCCTTACTGTGCATGTGCAGTACGGGCCTACAATCCCACACGCAGAGCGACAGCAGTCTGCTGTCATTTCTGGGTAGGGAGCGGGTGGCGGCGGCTTCTGTTTCCCAAAACGGAGGCGTATTGCTGCCTTTGGCGGGGAGTGGAGATGCCAGGATATCTGTCGGCTGATGGAGATTTCCTGGCCTCTTTTCAGTAACTGTGATCGCCGGCTTGAGTGACCCCATGGTAACTTGGCTGGCAGAGGATCACGCAGATGATCTGATGCTGCATCAACGGATGCCGCTCGGAGCAGTAATGCATGCAGGAGGCAGGACGTATCCTACTGCATTACCATATTACAGCTAACATGTTAGCAGCTGCAAAAGCAAATCCGTCCGAGCCTGAATAACCCCCTATGCTCATTTTTTTACTGCTAACCAACTATACAAGGTTTAGTATAAAGATAAAGAAGACCTTCCCTCGTTCATAATGTTTGTTTTCTGCTAAGAATAGAAAGCATTTCTTGATGCACAAAATGGGTTAAATATTAACACGACAGTTATCTGATGTTTTTTTCTTTTTAATAGTACATAAAAGTAGTAAAGTCACAATATGCTCCTTCCTGTTTAGGCCGAACATTTTAAAATGGGTGCATAGCCAAATCCAATCAGTATAATACTAAAACTTTAATCCTCATTCAAAGAGAGATACCGATCTCCATTGTGTCTCCTAAAAAGAAAAACACTGCATATAGTGTAATAAAATCAGATAAACACCCTTGTAGCACGGAAATGAAGGTGATACTATAGGATGCTTTCAATTTACACCTTCTGTTTCAGAGTACAGCACACTGTGAATGAATATATTCTGTCAACCTTATGTGCAGCTGATCCGCAAACCCAACCACTCTCCAGATACACTGCCAGCCTGGAAATTTCTCTCTTCCAAAACGACAATCTAAAAACTCGGGCATAAAGAAAGCTCTAAATAGTGCATTAACACAATAGCAAATTTGCGCAGACATGATAGAAAGTTAAATATCACATGTAGAAAATTGACCACATTGATAGATGTAATTAGGGCCTGATTGTTAGCATGGTTGTAAAACGGCATTTCTTTGCATACAGATGCATACATTTTTGCGTAAGTCCATCCTATTCTAAGTCAGAGGGTACTTAGCCGGATTTGTCTTTCCATGAAATTTGGTGTTTGGGGGCAGCAACTAAACCGTAACATGTTATAACAAAATTATAAATATATTTATCAGCAAAACAAACATGTCAGGATATACTGGCTTTCACATGGCCCAGTTGGCGTACTAATAAAGTTAAATAAATTACTGAACTGACCAGTTATTACCATATAAATACATTGCTATAGTTTGTCAACATTTCACAGGTTAATAAAGATTCAATGATGATGTCATGCTTACTTGGCTGTCACAGTAAACTTTCTAGCGACACCACAGCCAATAAAAAATAGCAGAGCTGTCCCATATACAGGAAGAGAAACAAGAGGGATTGCAACCAGACACTGTTTTATACTTATATTTATCAAAAGTAAATAGCTTTAAATGAAAAAACTGCTGTGTTTATGGAAATAAATCACAAAAACTACCAATGTAAAGACACTTAAAAAAAACTACTACCGTACCTACAGTATGTGCATACCTCCCAACTTTAATTGCGCACCGGAAATGAGGTATAGCCTAGCTACAGGGGGCGTGGCTTCATGGGAAACACTGTACAGGTTGAGTCTCCCATATCCAAAATGCTTGGGACCAGGGCTATTTTGGATAACGGAATATTCCGTATTTTGGAATAATTGCATACCTTAATGAAATATCTTGGGAATTGGACCCAAATATACACACAGAATACATGTATGTGTTATATACACCTTATATACACAGCCTGCAGGTAATATTATACAATATTTTCAATAATTTTGTGGCTCAAGCAAAGTTTGTGTACATACTGTACATGAAATTCCTTTATGTTTCATATACACCTTATACACACAGCCTGAAGGTAATTTTAGACAATGATTTTAATAATTTGTGCCTCAGACAGTTTGTGTACATTGAACCATCAAAAATCAAAGGTTTCATTATCTCAGTCATGCCAAAATAATTCCGTATTTGGGAATATTTGGGTATGGGAGACTCAACCTGTACCAGCGAGTAACATACATTTGTTTATTCACTTCAAAATTAATAAAGCTGTTATTTTTATATGATCGACGTGCATTTATATTTTATTAATAGTTTCTTCCCACAGTTGAAAGCATGTTTGACAAGTTATCTTTTAAATTAAGAGTTCTCCTGTATAGCAACTGTCAGTTTCCTTAGTAATATCTCTTATTAATAATGAATTCTTAAGCAAAATTACTATAAAAAAATGTTATACTCTCTTTGATGTTGATTTATGTGTTAATTAGTGGATATTTTCAATCTATTGTATTACAGTAGCTCTTCAAAATGTCTATTCATCATTACATAATTATCACTAGTGATAATTATCTTTTAAACTCGCTGCGAGTTTAAAAAACTGTTCCGAGGCCTTCATCATGCCTCACTAACAAAAGTATCACTTCTGAAAAGCTGCTCTTTTTGTCAGCTTTTCGGAAAAGTGATACTTTTACCCCTACACTTGCCGTGTCCACATGTAATTTGCCTCCGGTGTCTGTGCACCCTGCTGACCCAGCTGCTGTGTGTAACCCCCCTCCTCCACATCATCTCATCAGTGTTGTGTCATCTCTCCTCCCCCCATCCGTTCACCTGTGTTACTGTGTCCCGTGCATTCTCTCCCCAGTGTCCGATCTGTCCCCCATTTCCTCTCACTTGTTTCCTCTCCCTACCCACAGCGGTGCCGTGGAACCTGGACAGGAGGAGGAACTTCAGTGAGCAGGTGAGTCGGAGATGGAGGAAGATAGCCGGAGCTCTCAATTCCCAGAGTTATGCAGATACAGCAGGTAGCGATCTCAATAGATCCTTCTGCTGGCTATAGAGGTGAAGATTATTGGGGGCTGTACATTATTACCAGTTATTTATATAGCGCACACATATTCCGCAGCGCTTTACAGAGAATAGTTGGCCATTCACATCAGTCCCTGCCCCAGTGGAGCTTACAATCTATGTTCCCTACCACATGCTAACACACACACTAGGGTTATTTTTTTTTTTTTTTTATGTTCTTTTTTTTCTTTTTGGAGCCAATTAACCTACCAGTATATTTTTGGAGTGTGGGAGGAAACCAGAGTACCCGGAGGAAACCCACGCAAGCACAGGGAGAATATACAAACTCCACACAGTTAGGGCCGTGGTGGGAATCGAACCCATGACCTCAGTGCTGTGAGGCAGTAACGCTAACCACACCGTCTGTGCTGCCCATATCAGGATGGCATACAGTAACATCACCAAGTTCCTGAAAAAATGCTTTTTTGGAACTTGATGAATGACCCCGACACTTACTTTATAAAAAAAAGTAGGTGAAAATGTTAAGTTTCATCTGCTTTTGTATAAATTAAGTAATGATAAATATACCCCCAGTGCTTTCTCAATTGTGGGTACTTTAAATCCTTTGTCTAAAAACTTTTTCTTTCATAAAATTAGCTTTTCTTTATAGACAAAGATCTCCAAACAATTTCTACGCAGTCTTTTGAACTGCCCAGGAGGTATATTTTGTAACCATTTGTTATAGTGTTTACTGCATTTAAACCATGCTCATGTTTTATAATTGTATACAGTGATGTAACATCTGCTGTAGCTAAAAACTTGATACTTTCCAATTTCATGCTTTTCAACTTATTTAATACACCTTATTTTATACATATCCTTAATATGGGATCTACCTGTGACCACCAATGGTTGCAAATGGAAATCAGTGGGGACGATTCAAATCAGTGCACTGCTGAATAGCCCCGGGAAGTAGTTCCCGGAGCCAGAGCCGGCCCTAGGCAAAGGCAAACTAAGCAAATGCCTAGGGTATTTAGAATGCCCAAGGGCATCCAAGCCCGCCTAGGGCCGGTGGAGGTTTGGGGCAGGCACGGCCGAGGCACCAGCTGCAGGCTGGGCAGAGACTCTGGTAGCTACTACTGCTACTGCGCAGAATCCACAATCGGAGCCCGTCAGCAGCAAACAGTGAGCAGGCAGGGGCAGGGCACCTAGACGGCGGCTAGTGGTTAGCGCCAGGATGGCTCTGGGGTGGCATGTCTTGGGACACGGCCTGCCATGCCTGAGCTGGGAAAAGCAGGTCCGACACCCATGGATTGCTGTGCCAGGGTGCTCACTGCTGGCTGGTGCTCTGTTTTGGGTGTGGGAGGGTGGTGACACTGTGCTATGCTGGGAGAAAGGGGTGATGTGCTGGGTGAGGGGTGCTGGCACCGTTCAATTCTGGGTGAGGGGGTGCTGTGCTGGGATAGGGGTGCTGGGTCAGGTGAGGGGTGCCATTGTGCTGTGCTGAGAGAGTGGGGTGCTGTGCTGGGTGGGGGCTGAGGTGCCGTGCCAGGATAGGGGTGCTGGGTCGGGTGAGGAGGGTGCTGTGCTAGGCGAGGGCCCGGGGTGATGGGAGCTGTAATCTGTGTTGTGCTGGGAGAGGGGCACTGTGCTGCGATCTGTGTTGTGCTGGGAGAGAGGTGCTGTGCTGGGAGAGGGATGAAGGGTACTGTGCTGGAGGAGGGATGAGTGATGTGATCTGTGCTGTGCTGGGAGAGGTGCTGTGCGGTGCTGGGAGAGTGCTGAAGGGTGCTGTGCTGGAAGAGGGGTGATGGGTGCTGTGATCTGTGCTGTGCTGGGAGGGGGTGCTGTGATCTGTGCTGTGCTGAAAGATAGGTGCTGTGATCTGTGCTGGAAGAGGGGTGCTGGGTCATGGGTGCAGTGCAGTGATCTGTGTTGGGAAAGGGTGCTGGGAGCACAGCACAATGGGGAAAGGGGCCACAGCACAGTGAGACCATGCTCCACTCCTATTCAAGATCCCACAGAGGAAGGGGGCACTACCGAAAATCTTGCCTAGGGCACTAATTTAGGGCCGGCTCTGCCTGAAGCTATTCAATTCTCTGCGCTGTTAAGCCCAACTAAAACCTCTTAAGTCAGAGAATGCCGGTTAGCACCCCCAAAGATGGGTGTTTAGTCACGCTAGCCAGCAGTCTCCGACTGAAGTGCCGGCCGTGAGGCGAGAAGAAATCCTTTAGTCAAGCTTTCAGCGCAGTGAATTGAATAGTTCAGGGAATTCCTTTGTGTGGCTCTTAAGCATCGCGCTGAATTACGTTGCCCCCAATGATTGCTGAAAAGTTACATGTAGCAGAATTTGTACCAGCCATGATTGGTCTCCGTAGGGGACTTTTGGTAATATATACAGGTATTGAAAAATTCAGAATATTAAGAAAGTTGGCAGTATCATTATTTATAATTCCAATGAGAATGATATTTTTCAATTAGTTCATTAGATTTCTTATATATTCTATTTTAGGGTTACTTTTGTCTTTAAATAAGTTTAATTAGTTGTCTAATTAACTCCCTCCTGTCCCCCTTCCCTCTTATAGACAGTTTTGATGATGATATTGAGATTCAGTTGTAAATCCTTACGCGCTACTCTCTCTCTGGTGGTTATGTTAAATCTTATCTTTGGTTTATCATGTTGAATTTTTTTTTAATTCTTCTAATATATTCCTCTCAAAACTTTTACAAAGCAACCCTTCATATCAGAAGTATTGAAAGATGATTTGTTTTTAAAGAAGTTTCTTCCTTAATTTTTTCCTCCTTTAGTTCACCTGACACTTTCTGAGATTAAAAAAAACCTCTTTAGGGATAATTTTATGAGAATTGTTTAATAAATAAAATGCTCAAAACCACTGATTTGGTTACTTGTTGAATATTTGAGTAATTTTCTGCAGAATGAAAATGTCCTACATTTAAGCAATCATTGAGGATTCACCAAATAACTAAACATTAACGTTCTATGTGTTGACACATTCAAATATTCATGAAATTCAATGTTCCACCGTGTCAACCTCAGTGATCATGCATGTCACTAGTCACTAATACTCAAGCAAGCAGCAGAGCATTTAACACTGCACCATCTACTGGTGTGCTCCTTTTGGGGGGCTGCTCATGCTGGCATATTTGACAAAGCTGTGCTGGTTCTTTATTTTAAAATCAATTCTGTCTGCCACATTAAAATGGCTTTTATAGTAGGAGGGTATGTGAGCAGGAGGACCAATCAAAAGCCTCAAACTGTTTGGCTACAGGAAGAAGAATGTTAGTAAAATGTCTTCATGCATATGCTAGTATAATGTAAATGTGTAGCTTGTGTAGTTATGAGAAACAAAACTGAATGTACATAATTTATGTCTGGCACTAAGGGGGTCAATCCTTTTAAGTGAGAATTGCCATTGCAACACTGTTAAAACGCTGGCTACGAATAAAATTCTCCAGGAGGATATCTCCCCGTTATTATTGGATCTATACAGACATATCCACCGTAACTACCCTTCTCTTCAGTTTTTTAATAACTCACATACCATTGTTTTACCCAAACCGGAGAAAGATCCTCTTCTACTAGGTTCATACCGCCCTATCTCTTTGTTGAATGTGGATCTAAAAATCCTAACAAAAATAATGGCTACACGTTTACAGAATATTTTACCGTCATTGCTAACTGAACATCAACTAGGATTCGTATCCGGCAGACATTCAGTGAAAGGTATTCGTGCTGCTTTACCCGCTATTATGGCGTCCAGCAAACTACCCAATGCTCAAAACATGCTTCTCAGCCTTGACACTCATAAGGCGTTCGATACAGTCCTTTGGCCACACTTATTTGAAGTCCTTTTTCGAAGACAATTTACCCCTGATTTTATCAGATTGATTCGGCTTTTGTACAATTCACCCACTACCTCATTACTAGTAAATGGAATATGTGGTTCGTCAATAAAATTGGGTCGAGGTACGCGTCAAGGCTGCCCACTTTCACCCCTACTATTCAATCTTGCAATAGACCCACTTCTCCGTATCCTCCAACAATGGCCAGAATTTCATGGGGTCAAGATAGGCACACACAATATCAAACTCACAGTTTACGCAGATGATATTCTGTTATACATTGCTGATCCTCAATTTACCTTGGCGAAAATTACATAAGATCGAACAGTTTGGTGATATTTCAGGGCTTAAAATTAATGAAACTAAATCCACTGCGATGTTACTACACCCCACCCTGAACATCCCGTCATGGGGTTCCTCATTTTAATTTTCCTGGGCCTCTTCACATTTGGATTACCTGGGTATTCAAATACCAAAAAACCCTGCTCTTTTATATGAAAAAAATGTCACTCGCACTATTTGAAATATTACAGATGAGCTTCGGAGTTGGCAACACTTAACTCTCTCATACTTGGGGAGAGCGACTCTAATAAAAATGATGACATTCCCTCGCCTTTTATATGTGCTACATGCACTACCTATTTTACTCACATCAAAAGACATTCAAATTATTAATAAACTATTTAGGTCTTTTATATGGCAGAATGGTAGAGCATGGATAAGTTTAAGGAAGCTATGTCAACCCAAGGCAAACGGGGGAATAAACTTTCCGAATATCCTTTATTACAATCACTCATCACTGCTGAGGATATTGATAGATTGGCTGCATGATAGGGAGGTTTATGCTAATACATCAATAGAGTCACAATTCCTCCCCACTATGGATCTAAAGTTTTTTTTACACCTACATGATCAAGAAGTAACAATAGAAATCCAAGATAATCCTCTGCTCATGACAACTAAACGTTTGTGGCATATTTTGCGTCACAAACAACGACTCAATGCGTTCAAAATCAATGCATCTCCCGTTATTGCGTAATTTAGATTTTCAAGAAGGAAAGGCAACATATCCCTTCACAATTTGGAGAGTCGGAGGTGTGCCTACTATAGGTAATTTGTTGGAATTTAACGAGAAAAGACTCCTGACGTTCCTAGAGGCAACGGAAAAATTTTAGACTTTAAAGGCATATCCCCTGGCATATTTCCAGGCAAAACATTATATCACATCAATAATGCGTGTATTCTCACCCTCTGACTGGAATAACCCATTAGATACATTAATAGGCAGACAGAATCATAACAAGAAGGCCATATCTATATATTATAAATTTCTTGGCGAAGAAGTGGATCATATGTTGGTCAGCCAGGGTATGCGACAGTGGTTGACTCAATTCCCAACCCTCACAATGGAAGACTTAGTACGAGGGTTATCAAAATCACGTACACTTCTGAGTGCTAGCACATACAATGAGTTATTTTTAAACATTTACCATAGAACTTATCTATCTCCCCACAGAAGATACAGAATGGGTCTGTCGGACACTCATACATATCCTAGATGCTATACAATAGAGGCAGACATATATCATTGCATATGGCAGTGACCAGTAGTTCAGGGTTTTTAGAGAAAAGTCAAACAAGACGCTGAACGACATCTGGTAAACTAAGTACCCTTCACACCAGAATGGGCGGTATTGGGTATTTTCCCAAAGGGGCAGAGACTCACCCAAGGCAGCAGAAAACTATTAATAGCAATAAGTGCTGCAGCTAAAAAAACTATCTTGTAGGAATGGATCCACTCAACTCCCATAACTTTCACACAGGAAAAACTACGATTTATTCTCAGAATGGATTTGGTGGAGACCATGTTTAACAGAGAAAGGAAAGCCTCTTCTTTTTTTGAGACTTGGGAGAGTTATATCCCCACTTTGTCAGACACAATGCAAACGCAAATTTATAACTGTATGTGAAAAACACAATGGTATGAGACACAGCTATTGATGGGAGACTCATTAATTTAATTGCCGGTAAGGTAGATTAGGCACTTGCGTTGAGGGTGCTGACGGGGTCGATGGGCGAACGCCGCATGGAGGTTTATTATGTTATATGTTTTCACATTCTCTACTGAGAACTATTTAAGTATATAATATATCTGACAGAAATAATTGATAAAATATTTCTAATTGTTTAGTAAGAAAAGAAAGAGAAAATCCGCAAATATTAATATGTGGTAATATGTAGTATTGAGATTGAGCTTAATGGAAAAAATCTAAACATTGATGGATCTCAAGTATATAATTGAACCCTGTATTGTATATATATTCTTTTCTTTATATGTATATAATGTATATGTAAATGATTTCCTTGCTTCAAATTAAAATAAGAATATTTAAAAAAAAAAAAAAAAACGCCGGCAACGGACTGGCACTTATCACCCTTCACAGCTTGCTCTGAGCCCGAATTCGCTGAATTTTGGTCGGAGTCCTATGGCTCGTGCCAGCGAGAACATCACAGCTAATAGGATTGACCCCTGTGTGTGCGCGGTATGAAAGTTTGCTTCCACCAATTGTATTAATGACACTAACAGCATTATGGTTAAGGAATTTTAATCAGTCAATATTAAAAAGAACTTAATAGGAGGAAAGAAAATGCCAAAAACCATGGCACATCTTAAAGGGAAACTGTCTTTTAGTTGCTAAACATAGTCACTGAACTAACATTCATCTTTTTTTTATTTTTCTATGTCCAGGCTAGGTACTTTTATGTTATATAATAAAGCACCTCCTCTTCCATATTGTGTCCAGTGTCTTCCGCAATAATGACCCATTTAGCTGCTTCCCACATACAGTCAGAAGCACTGATGTCCGAATTTTTCTGACAATAGATTGGGTCATTATTGAGGTGCCAGCGGTACTTTTCCCCAGCCCCAAACACAAGAAACCTTTTCCCCATGTCTACAAATGTTATTATATGTTAAAATATATAGTGACTGATCAGGGAATGTGGAGTGTTAGCTCCCTAATTATCACAGCAGTAATAACTTATGCAGTGCTGCTATTAATTGAACTGCACCATATGCTTCAGAATCGAGATGATTTCTTTGGCAGACTGTTCATTTATACTTACTTTCTTTTACTGGGAAAATCACTGAGCGTTAAAATCTTACATGACAAAGCTGTAACCTATTGAGTCTTGCAATATGATGTACTTGTGTCAACTGTTTCCATTACTTCTTCAATACACTTTTTTCTATCAGTATATCATTATTTTCAGGTTTATCCTTGATTTAATATCCTATACCATTCCTTAGTTGTCTTTTGTGCGTGAAGTGATTTTGTCTAATTTTTCCATTATATAACTCGTCATCTATGACCTTCATTGATCTCTTGAGTATATTCTTGCAATTTTCATCTACAATTTAGTTTTTTTTATCTCCTAATTCGGCTCTTGGACCATTTCATTGTTACTTGCACAGATTGCATAGCTGTGTTCCACTGGTGTCTCTCCTATATCTTTCCACTCAAACAGCTTGTCCATCTTTTTCCCCTTACAAATGATTGGACTCTGACTCACTGAGGGTAATCACTGAGTGTCCAGTTCTACAGTACAAGATATATACGTAATGTCCTTTGCAAACCCAGAACTGCTAGTTCTTCTACATTCACTGCCCGCACAATTTAATGGCGATAGATACAAATAACAAGTACTAACAATACCAGCAAGCATATTTTACCATACTAAAAAAAATTTTTTTATTGTCAACACAGCAACAAGGATATGACACAACAGATTGGTCGCATTCATTAGTAGATCTCATGTTGTGACTTCACATGCTCATTAGTTGCAATATCTTGCAATGATTAGAGCAGCAGCATCGACAGTTCTTATGTAATTGATCTTGGGGACCGATTTGTATGTTATGGCATTTCTGAGTCAATAATGACACCTAAGAAATAAACAGTATGATAATGAATAGTGTCAGCACTCTCAAATATTCAACATCACTCTTCCAACAATTCTCCGGTATTCAGCAACATTCTTCCAACCAGTTTCCAGTATTCAGCACCACTTTTACAGCCAAGTCTCTAGTATTCAGCTGCACTGTGACATGGGCAATAGGTCACGCTGCATTGACATTTGCATATGTAACATCAGTACAGCGTGACATTCAGCCGCATCACAGTGCCGGATGGCAGGGGAATTTTGCCGGTGCTGCTGAAGATTGTAGAATTGGTTGGAAGAGTGCTGCTGAATACTGGAGACCTGGTTGGAAGAATGTTTTTGATGTTGGAAGAGTGCTTGTTGTAAAAGTGCTGCTGAATAGAATCTGGGTGGTAGAGTGCTTGTGAATATCGGAGAGAGGTTGGAAGAGTGCTGCTGAATACTGGATAATTGGTTTTAAGAGTGCTGTTGAATACTAGCGACTTGGTTGTAAAAGTGCTGCTGAATACTGGAAACTGGTTGGAAGAATGTTGTTGAATACTGTAGAGTGGTTCAAAGAGTACTACTGTATACAGGAAACTGGTTGGAAGAATGTTGCTGAATACCGGAGAATGGTTGGAAGAGTGATGTTTAATATTTCACACTAGAGTGCTGACACTGGGCCTGATTCAGAGCCGAATGCTATTTGCGCTCGCTCGTTCAGAAAAAGGGCTGGCTATTTAAATTGAGCGCTCGCTCTTTGCGGTCTGTTGACGCCTCTATATGTGAGCGAGCGAACGAAACATGCGCTCGCTATTTTGTAAAGACGCCCCCTGGCCGCTCGCATCCTACGTCATCTCCGCTATTTATTAGATTAATCGAGTACATCGAAAGGCGTCTGAACTGCTCGCAGTGCTTGTGGTAGGATTTTCCTACCGCAATCATGCGAACAGTTCAGGCTAAGAGACAACCAAGTGACGTGGTCGATGACACTGCTTTGTTAATTATGCACACCCTTAAAACACCCGTTTTGACCGTTTGGCACGCCTGCGTTCGGATCTCCACTCCCCGTTTTCAAGCACCTTCCCCTGTTACCACCCACAAACGCCTCATCCTGTCACTCAAATTAGCAGGCACTCGCTATTTTGCGAGCGCTCGATTTCCGACCGCACTGACTGGTTGGCGCATGCGCATTACGACCCATACACATGCGCAGATGTGCGAACATCGCTCGGAGCGAACGAGCGGCCACTTACGAGCGGCTCTGAATCAGGCCCACTGTTCATTAATACTGTTTATTCCTTAGGTGTAATTATTGACTCAGAAATGCCATAACATACAATCGGTTCTCAAATCTTATTACATACTTCTAAGAAACATTTCCAAAGTATACCCTTATCTTACACAAGGCTCTGAATAAAATGAATATACTCATAAAGTCCAATATGACTGTTACAATTCCATTTTACTTGTCTTCCCCTTACCAGACTTTTACCCCTACATTTGTTCCAGTTACCAGTCTCCAGTATTGCTAACAGTATTCTGTGCTTGTTCCGGTTACCAGTCTGCACTATTGCTAATAGCAGTCTGTACCTGTTCCAGTTACCAGCTTCCAGCATTGCTAATAGCATTTTGCACCAGTTCCAGTGGGTGCTTTGGGACATTGTGCATAGCACTTAGCTTCTACTGTGCATAGCACTTAGCTCCAATGTCACCTGCAGTCTGCGTCTATTGTGCATAGCACTCAACTCCAACATTATCTGCAGTCTGCTTCTAATGTGCACAGCACTAGGTTCCATCATTACCTGCAGCCTGCTTCTATTGTGCACAGCACGCATTTCAAACATCACCTGCAGCCTGCGTCCATTGTACATAGCATTAAGTTCCAATATCTCCTGCAGCCTGCCTCTGCTGCGTTACAGCCAGGGCTGCCATCAGAAATCGTGGGGCCCGGTCCTGACAAAGAAGGCCTGGCCCCCCGGGGGATGGCGCAGAGGTGGGTGGAGCTATGTATAATATGGGAGGAGCTACACAGGGGGGGTTGGAGGTCAATTAGTACTAAACTAGGGGTGTGCACCGGCCACTTTTCGTGTTTTGTGTTTTGGTTTTGGATCTGGATCTTTCTTCGTGTTTTGGATCTGGATTGGTTTTGCCAAAACCACCCTTCCGTGTTTTGGGTTCTGGGTTTTGTGTTTTGGATCTGTATTTTTTTTTAAAAAAGCATAAAAACAGCTAAAATCACAGAATTTGTTGGTTTCTCTGCTCCTATGCTATTATTAACCTCAATAACCTTAATTTCCACTCATTTCCAGTCTATTCTGAACACCTCACACCTCA
The DNA here is from genome assembly GCA_031769625.1 of Taudactylus pleione. Lineage (NCBI taxonomy): Eukaryota > Metazoa > Chordata > Amphibia > Anura > Myobatrachidae > Taudactylus > Taudactylus pleione. Next base: position 5,294,937 of record JAUIMM010000255.1, on the reverse strand, counting down.
CAATAGTGTTTTTATGTCCAAAAGGTAGCTGGATGACTATGCTAAGCGACACGAGTGGGCGGCACAAACACGTGACCCATCTAGGAGTGACACTGCAGTGGCAGACAGGATGGCAGTTAGAAAAACTAGGCCCCAAACTGTACATAATGCAAAGAAAAAAAAGAAGTGCAAGATGGAATTGTCCTTGGGCCCTCCCACCCACCCTTATGTTGTATAAACAGGACATGCACACTTTAACAAATCAATCATTTCAGCGCCAGGGTCTGCCACACAACTGTGGCTGAAATGATTGGTTCGTTTGGGCCCCCACAAAACAAGCTGGCAATTAATGTGTCCCTGCACAAACTGGCTCTACGGAGGCAAGATGTCATCCTCATCCTCCTCATCCACCGATTCCTCACCCTCTTCAGTGTGTACATCCTCATCCTCACAAAGTATTAACTCATCCCCACTTGATTCCACCACCACAGGTCCCTCTGTACCTTCTGGAGGCTGGTCTCCCTGGAAGAGCTGATAATTCATTTTGATGAACATCATCTTCTCCACATTCTGTGGAAGCAACCTCCTACGCCTTTCGCTGACAAGGTTCCCGGCTGCACTAAACACTCTTTCGGAGTACACACTGGAGGGGGGGCAACTCAGGTAAAATAGAGCCAGCTTGTACAGGGGCCTCCAAATTGCCTCTTTTTCCTGCCAGTACAGGTATGGACTGTCTGACATGCCTACTTGGATGCTGTCACCGATGTAATCCTCCACCATTCTGTCAATGGTGACAGTATCATATGCAGTGACAGTAGACATGTCAGAAATTGTTGCCAGGTCCTTCAGTCCGGACCAGATGTCCAAACTTGGTCCTACCTGCCCTGCATCACCGCCAGCGGGTTGCTTAGGATACCTAAGTTTTTTCCTGGCAGCCCCAGTTGCGGGAGAAAATGAAGAAGGAGCTGTTGACGTGTCACGTTCCGCTTCAGCTGACAGTGTGTTCACCAGCAGGTCTTTGCACCTCTGCAGGCTTGTGTCGGCCGGAAAGAGAGACACCACATAGGCTTTAAACCTAGGATCAAGCACGGTGGCCAAAATGTAGTGGTCTGATTTCAACAGATTGACCACCCTGGAATCCTGGCAAAGCGAATGAAGGGCTTCATCCACAAGTCCCACATGCCGAGCGGAATCGCTCCGTCTTAGCTCCTCCTTCACTTTCTCCAGCTGCTTCTGCAAAAGCCTGATGAGGGGAATGACCTGACTCAAGCTGGCTGTGTCTGAACTGACTTCACGTGTGGCAAATTCGAAGGGCTGGAGAACCTTGCACAACACGGAAATCATTCTCCACTGCGCTTGAGTCAGGTGCATACCCCCTCCTTTGCCTATGTCATAGGTGGATGTATAGGCTTGTATGGCCTTTTGCTGCTCCTCCATCCTCTGAAGCATATAGAGGGTTGAGTTCCACCGCGTCACAACCTCTTGCTTCAGGTGATGGCGGGGCAGGTTCAAGAGTGTTTGCTGGCGCTCCAGTCTTCGGCACGCAGTCGCTGAATGGCGAAAATGGCCAGAAATTTTTCGGGCCACCCAAAGCGTCTCCTGCACGCCCCTGTCGCTTTTCAGAAAATTCTGCACCACCAAGTTTATTGTGTGAGCAAAACATGGGACGTGCTGGAATTTGCCCAGATGTAATGCCCGCACAATATTGGTGGCGTTGTCAGATATCACAAATCCCCAGGAGAGTCTAAGTGGGGTAAGCCACTGGGCGATGATTTCCCTCAGTTTCTCTAAGAGGTTGTCGGCGGTGTGCCTCTTACTGAAACCGGTGATGCACAGCGTAGCCTGCCTTGGAACGAGCTGGCGTTTCTGAGATGCTGCTACTGGTGACGCTGCTGCTGTTGCTGCGTAAGGTGATACATCTACCCAGTGGGCTGTCACAGTCATATAGTCCTTAGTCTGCCCTGTTCCACTTGTCCACATGTCCGTGGTTAAGTGGACATTGTGTACAACGGCATTTTTCAGGACACTGAGGACACTTTTTCTGACGTTTCTGTACAGTCTCGGTATCGCCTGCCTAGTGAAGTGGAATCTAGACGGGATTTGGAACCGGGGACACACTACCTCCATCAATTGTCTAAATCCCACTGCACTAATGGCGGATACCGGACGCACGTCTAACACCAACATAGCAGTCAAGGCCTCAGTTATACGTTTTGCTTCAGGATGACTGCTGTCGTACTTCATCCTCCTCGCTAAGGACTGTTGGAGGGTCAATTGTTTAGTAAAAGTAGTGGTGTTCCTACTTCCTCTCTGGGATGATGAACGACTCCCAGCAGCAGCAACAGCAGCAGCGGCAGCAGTAGGCGTAGCAATGCAGGATCCTCCAGAGGAATCCCAGATAGGAGAGTCAGTCATGCCAGTGACATGGCCTGCAGGACTACTTCCGATCCTGACTAAGGAGGAAATTGACGAGGAGGGAGTTGACGGTGTGGTTTGCAGGCGCTTGGATACAACAGGACAACGGGATTTAGGTGTCCCTGGACTGCTTGCGGTCTTAGCCAAAGTTTCTGAACTTGACAGTAACTTTTTATGAACGCGCTGCAGGTGCCGTATAAGGGAGGATGTTCCTAGGTGGTTGACGTCCCTACCCCTACTTATTTCACCTTTACATATGGTACATATGGCAAGACAGTTGTTGTCCGGATTTGGATAGAAATATTGCCAGACCAAAGAGGTGGAAGGTTTGGTCTTCTGCCCAGGCATGACCGTGATGGGCTTTTTCATCCCACGGACAACAACTGTCTCCCCCGGAGCCTGATTTAAACAAACCACATCACCATCAGAATCCTCCTCGCCAACTTCCTCCTCAGCGCCAGCTACACCAGTATCCTCATCCTGTTGTACTTCAACAGTGACATCTTCAATTTGCATATCAGCAAGTGGACTGTGGGTGCTCCTTTCAGCACTTGCAGGGGGCGTGCAAATGGTGGAAAGAGCCACCTCTTCCCGTCCAGTGCTGGGAAGGGCAGGCATCGCAACCACCACCACACTTGGACTCTCCTTGGGGATTTGTGATATCTTCTTAGAAAGCACAGTTCTTCGCTGTGCTTTTGCCAGCTTAACTCTTTTGATTTTTTTAGTGGGAGGAGGGCTTCCATCGTCATGTGAAGCTGAACCACTAGTCATGAACATACTAGGGATCGACCTTAGCCGTTCCTTGCCACTCCGTGTCGTAAATGGCATATTGGCAAGTTTACGTTTCTCTTCAGCTGATTTAAATGTCTTTTTCAAGGTCATTTTCCTGAACTTTGCCATTTGGGATTGTATGTGCCCTCTACTATGACATTGGGCATCGGCCTTGGCAGACGACGTTGATGGCATGTTATCGTCTATGTCATGACTAGTGGCAGCAGCTTCAGCACTAGGAGGAAGTGGTTCTTGATCTTTCTCTATTTTATTTTTATCGGAGAAAGTTTGGTCCTCCATTTATGTTATATCGATTTGATATATACGTGCGGCTAAACACAGAAAATAATTTTTTTTTTGGTTTGGACTGGAGTGTACTTTCGGGGGTTACAGCACCCTTAACGGTCAAGCCAGCCGGCCCTTTACTTATGACACAGGCGCACGCTTGGCACTACTTTGTTGATGCACGTGCGGCTACTGCGCACACAATTCACAAACACAGAAAATAATTTTATTTTGGTTTGGACTGGAGTGTACTTTCGGGGGTTACAGGACCCTTAACGGTCAAGCCAGCCGGCCCTTTACTTATGACACAGGCGCACGCTTGGCACTACTTTGTTGATGCACGTACGGCTACTGCGCACACAATTCACAAACACAGAAAATAATTTTTTTTTTGGTTTGGACTGGAGTGTACTTTGGGGGTTACAGCACCCTTTAACGGTCAAGCCAGCCGGCCCTTTACTTATGACACAGGCGCACGCTTGGCACTACTTTGTTGATGCACGTGCGGCTACTGCGCACACAATTCACAAACACAGAAAATAATTTTTTTTTGGTTTGGACTGGAGTGTACTTTCGGGGGTTACAGCACCCTTTAACGGTCAAACCAGCCGGCCCTTTACTTATGACACAGGCGCACGCTTGGCACTACTTTGTTGATGCACGTGCGGCTACTGCGCACACAATTCACAAACACAGAAAATAATTTTTTTTTGGTTTGGACTGGAGTGTACTTTGGGGGTTACAGCACCCTTTAACGGTCAAGCCAGCCGGCCCTTTACTTATGACACAGGCGCACGCTTGGCACTACTTTGTTGATGCACGTGCGGCTACTGCGCACACAATTCACAAACACAGAAAATAATTTTTTTTTTGGTTTGGACTGGAGTGTACTTTGGGGGTTACAGCACCCTTTAACGGTCAAGCCAGCCGGCCCTTTACTTATGACACAGGCGCACGCTTGGCACTACTTTGTTGATGCATGTGCGGCTACTGCGCACACAATTCACAAACACAGAAAATAATTTTTTTTTTGGTTTGGACTGGAGTGTACTTTGGGGGTTACAGCACCCTTTAACAGTCAAGCCAGCCGGCCCTTTACTTATGACACAGGCGCACGCTTGGCACTACTTTGTTGATGCACGTGCGGCTACTGCGCACACAATTCACAAACACAGAAAATAATTTTTTTTTTGGTTTGGACTGGAGTGTACTTTCGGGGGTTACAGCACCCTTAACAGTCAAGCCAGCCGGCCCTTTACTTATGACACAGGCGCACGCTTGGCACTACTTTGTTGATGCACATGCGGCTACTGCGCACACAATTCACAAACACAGAAAATAATTTTTTTTTTGGTTTGGACTGGAGTGTACTTTCGGGGGTTACAGCACCCTTAACGGTCAAGCCAGCCAGCCCTTTACTTATGACACAGGCGCACGCTTGGCACTACTTTGTTGATGCACGTGCGGCTACTGCGCACACAATTCACAAACACAGAAAATAATTTTTTTTTTGGTTTGGACTGGAGTGTACTTTCGGGGGTTACAGCACCCTTTAACGGTCAAGCCAGCCGGCCCTTTACTTATGACACAGGCGCACGCTTGGCACTACTTTGTTGATGCACGTGCGGCTACTGCGCACACAATTCACAAACACAGAAAATATATAATTTTTTTAGCACTTGGGGGGAGCACCCTTGATGGACAGAGCACCCCCTGGACAACACTACAGCACCCCTTTAGGACTGGGACACTGCACAGGACTTTGGAGTGGACACAGCCCCTATGGAGAACTGACTGCACAACACAGTCCAGCCAGCCCCTTTGGACTTTGAAGTAGTGGACACAGCCCCTATTAACAACAGCAGCACAGCACAACACAGCCAGCCCCTATGGACTTTGAAGTAGTGGACAACAGCAGCACTACACTACACTACACTACACAGCCCTAACTCCCACCCTCCCTCTTCACTGTCCACAGCCGAGTGAGAAAATGGCGCCGACGCGGGTACCTTATATAGGATCCAAAACCCGCGAGACTCGGAAGGCGGGATGATGACGTTTTGCCTCGATTTCAGATCCGAGTCAGGCGGGAAAAGTCGAGCCTGACTCGGATCGGACTCGGATCGGGGGGGCTCGGGGGGGTTCGGATTTCAGAAATCCGAACCCGCTCACCCCTATACTAAACCCAGTTTAAAAATTCTCAAAGTTTAGGGTGGGGAAGGCAGGATGGGCAGGGGGACACAGGGATGGGAAGGCTGGACTGGGAGGGCACAGGGAAGGCTGGACTGGGGGTGCACAAGGCAGGGAAGGCTGGACGTTAATTGCGGGGCACAGGGCAAGGAAAGCTGGCTGGACTAGGGGGGGCAGGGAAGGCTAGGTACACTAGGGGGGAGGCACAGGGCAGGGAAGGCTGGACTGGGGAGGGGGACAGGGCAGGGAAGGCTGGCTGGTTTAGGGTGAGCACAGAACAGGGAAGGCTGGCTGGTCTAGGGCAGCTCAGGGCAGGGAAAGCTGGCTGGAGTAGAGGGATAGGGCAGGGAAAGCTTGCTGCACTATGTGGAGGGGCACAGTGCAGGGACTCCTACCTTGTTTCTTCAGCGGAGAGAGCGGGGGCCCGGGTGACAGCAATACAGAATATATGAATCGGCAGCCGGGGAGACACAGCGCCGCTGGCTATATCTGAAATATGACGTTGCCCGTGAGCCAATCACTGGTCACGGACCGGCAGCCAATCAGGAGCGGCCGCAATGGCTGCTCCTGATTGGCTGCAGGTCCGCGAGCTGTAATGTCTTGCGGCCGGCGTCATATTTCAAATACCGCCAGCGGCACTGTGTCTCCCCGGCTGCCGATTCATATATTCTCTATTGCTGTCACCCGGGCCCCCGCTCTCTCCGGGCCAGCAGTCCCTCGTGACGGCGGCCCTGGTTACAGCATCTAAGTCCAGCATGTCACAGCCTGATACAGTTGTGCTACCTACACCCGACTCCAGTGTATCTTCACAGTCTGTTCCAGATTTCCCACACACTATTGCCATCTAAGGTTAACCTGGTACCTGCATCTGTCCTGTATCATGCTACATAACAGTCTCTGCCTATAGCCCTGGTCTGCATGAGAAGAAGCATTATCAGGTCATCTCGCTTTGTTTACTCTCCAGCACCTATAGCTAGCCTAAGTGTTGATGGTGTGCTAATGAAGTGTTTAAATACACCGGTGGATTTGCACTATTCGCAGACGTTGAAAGTGGGCATCTCAGGACTTGCACTGTCTGTCACACGCTAGTACTCAAGGGGAAGGCTAAAACTAGCATTTGCATATCATCGCAACTGCAAGTACAAAACAAACAATAACGCATGCATTAGCGTCCACCTCTGAATTAGATCCTCAGTTGCTTAAAGTACCTGTGTTCTCATTGCAGGAACTAGCAACACATTGTAGCAACTACCACTGCAGTGACAAATACCTTTCGGCGATGCTAGTTCTGAAGCAAAAACAAAATTACAAAGGGTGTGATGCGCACACATTGATAAATATACTTCTAATAATACACTGCTGTACCTCAAGGGCTTCTATTTCTACTGTTCTTGATCTAGAATTGTCTTGTTGCAGGAATCCTTCTGTTAATGCATGTTTTATTAGATTAGTAATAATGACTTCAAGTGCACTAGATGCTGGTTCTTTGCTGTACTGATACAAATAGCAAACTGTATGCACCATACTCACCAAACACCACGTTACTTTCAAAAATGCATAGACAGAGGAATTAGTTGTCTAAAATAATTGCAGGTTATTCTGAGCCATTGTAATCTAGAAATAGAGAATAAAAAGTGCTTCCAGAGATTTCCACGGGCAGCACAGACGGTGTAATGGTTAGCGTTACTGCCTCACAGCACTGAGGTCGTGGGTTCGTTTCCCACTATGGCCCTAACTGTGTGGAGTTTGTATATTATCCCTGTGCTTGCGTGGGTTTCCTCTGGGTACTCCGGTTTCCTCCCACACTCCAAAAATATACTGGTAGGTTATTTGGCTCCCCACAAAATTGACCATAGTGTGTATGTGTGTGAGCGTGTGGTAGGGAATATAGATTGTAAGCTCCACCGGGGCAGGGACTGATGTGAATGGTAAGATGTTCTATGTAAAAACACTGCGTAATATGTGTGCGCTATATAAATAACTGGTAATAGATAAATTTCCACCAAGACCACCTATTATAACTAGTACACTATATATAAATAGGACCTAATATATCACACCACTGGTGATCAGTTTTCTTTGCAACTAGCAGAGCATGACAGTGTGGCCCCAGCTTTGTTGTTACTGAAAACAACAATGATATGCAACATTACAGCTCCACACCCACCCAAGAGAGTAAAGACTCCATCCCCAGCAAAATTGTTTTGGCATCAGTGGTCTGGAAATGCAGAATTGGGGGAGTCATTTGCTAGTTTCAGAGTATGAATAAAAATGAAAAAATAAAAAGTTTGTATAATACTTCCTCTCTAATTGTATTATGAACCGTACTCATTTTTCACTGTCAAAAATAGATGATGTACAATTAACTTCGGCTTTATGAGTAGCAGAGCATATAGCACTGTAATTTTCTTATTTATACTGTCTCACTGTCTGTTCACTATTTATTTTTGTTCATAATCCTTTGTTTACTATTCTGTTCTTGCTTTCTTTAGCATTTTAGTTTATAATTTACTTATCCATTTGCTTACAGTACTCAGCAATATGTCCTGCTCAATATGCATTACATGCTGTATATAAAGGCTTTTCTTCTTTAGTAACTACTGTAGGTCTGTCTTCATTTTGTTTCAGTGTAGAAAATACATAGGAATATAAATAATATTGGATTCATACATAGTAGAATTGACCAACTCCCATATACACAAGAGCTAACATAGAAACATATGTTACTATGGCCTAAAACCCATGGCCTAAAATGTATTGTGTTATCATTTTTAACATAATATAATTCAAAGAGTTTGATCTGGTAGCCTTCTCCTCTGACTAAAAGTCAGTCATTTCAGTATACTTCTAAATTGCTGCAATGCATCAAATTGTCTCCAGACAGTTTAATACTCATCTCTCTGGTTCAATGGCAAATAATATATTCACTTCAATTGTTCTTTCAATCCTCCCCAATTGTGTCTTTTAATTTTTTTAACACTGTCTACAAATCTACTAGTTGTTAAATTCTTCTGATTATTACTCTAGTTACGTAACCTCAAGTAACCTCCCTAACCACTTTTCTGAGAGGTAATTGTTGTTTCATCAATTAAACTGACATTGACATTGATTAAAGGCTGGTAAGCGATAAATGCCCCCAACAAAGTATCTACCTTCTCAGCGTTTAGCATAATAGGGACCCCAATAATTAACATTCCAACTTGACGTGAACGCCGGAGCAATTAATCAATGCTCCGGCGCGGAGACAGCTGATCCGAAAATCAGCTGTCTCCCCGAGTCTTTTCAGTGCACCTGCGTGACCTACAGGTCTCGCTTACATTTGGATGCAAGGCAATTTTATAACACGCCTCTCAGATCGGTTGGATATGAAATGCCGACGGCCGGGAAGCTGTCTGACAAAATCCCGACGCCGCAAACCCGAATGCTGAAAATCCCGACTGGGGCTGGTAAGTACCCTAACCCTCCCCTCTCCCCCCCTAACCCTCCCTTAGCGGTGCCTAACCCTAAGTCTACCCATGGGTCCCTAAACCTAACCCCCCCCCCCCTCCCGCTGCTAAGTGTTAACACTTCCCAGCTTACCTTCGTTCGGGAAGCCATCTGTCTAGATTTCAGCATCAGGATTTAGACGGGCGCTGAGATTTCGACGCCTGTCTTTAGTCCCGCGTCAGTATTTAGATGTCGGAATTTAGACTGACGGCCTCACATTTTGACTGTATCCCTCTCAGATGTAGCAGTACACGTCCACTGTAACACCCACTCATAGGTGTTGGTTTCACATGCGTTTTCAAAAGTAGGCAAGTATGGTTAACAACAGCAGCACAGGCCCGTACTGGGACAAGCCCACATTAAATCAAACACATGTGACTATGGATTGCTATGAAGATGAGAAAAGCCTCTAACAGCTGTACAGTGATTATAGATTGACAGTTTTCCAGATTATATAAACATATTAATGGCATTACCTGACAATGACATTACAAAAAAAAAAGACTTAATATTCCTTTAATTATCTATTCTTCTGCAAATGGGAATATATTAATATATTGTCTCAGAATTTCTCACTTTGGTGCACTAACTTACATCTCAAATGTTCCTATTTCAGCGGGACAGTCCCAATTTGATGGGACTATCATGCGGTCGGTATGTACTGTATGTCCTGGCTCGAGGGAAGTTGGGAGTTACAGTATGTTCACTGTTGTCTGGTAGCTAAGATTGTTTCAGGAAGAGTGGAGGAAGGTTGGGGAGGCCTAGCTCTGTAGTGTTATGTATGCTCCCAGAAGTCTGAAAGCATGGGCACTTGACGCACCCATGTATGCAAATTTTTATAATCTTGGGACATCTGTAATATGTATTTCAGGGGATGGTCATGCAAGATTCACAACTTTAGGCAATGACACACTGGCATTACAATTCTGAAATCATGATGAAAAAATAATTGTACCAATTATAGCACACATACTAGCATTTTATTTTATTTAACTTTAAGGTTTGTGCTGCATTACTTTAAAAGGCTCTTGTTTTCATTTCAATGTGTTTGAGACCTGTCAACATAGCTGAAAACTTTAACTCAATGGGAGAGTATTCAAAACGTAATGAGATGCAGTTAAGAGGCATTTACATATGTTTGGTTTAAACAAGATAAAGGGCTCTATTTATTAACATTATTTTTACTTAGCGCCGAGGGGCGGGGCTTAGCGCGGGGGGGGACAGCAGTGGCAGCTGGTCGGCGCATGCGCGGGCACTTTGTCACGGTATTTTTTCTGAAAATACCGTGACTAGTGTGCGGATGGGATTTGCAGGGACAGAGCTTTATCGCAAGCTCTGTCCCTGTAAGGGATTTGTAGTAAATCCCTGTGATAGTGCCTGAATTCATAATGCAAATTCAGTTGATAATATCACACTACAATCTGCATTCAATATGCGGATTGTAGTAAATACATTTATTAACATTATTTTTACTAAAATAAAGTGAAAAAGGGTGTTTTCACACCCTTTTCACATTATTTTAGTATCACCTACAGTTGCTATAGGGCAATTGGAGTAGAATTCTACTCCAGCCCCTAAGTATCACTTATTTTTAGTAAGCAGATCGCATTTCCCATAATTGTAATGGGAAATGTGATCCGACCAAAGTTACTAAAAATAAATTGTGAAAAAATACCTAGGGAGGCCGTGTGATAATAACACCACCTGGAGGTGGCGTTATCCAGGGCCTCCCCCGGTTACCGGACTCCTACTCTGCTCTAACGGGGAGAGCAGAGCCGGGAGTCGGCCCCAGTAATCAGCTGTGCGGTCTAGACAGACCGCAAGCTGATACAGTGTAATAAAAAAAAAAATTGTAACCTGACTCCATGGACCGGTGATCAGGGCTTCGGGTGATGTCCTCCCTCCGGTCAGCTGGTCTCCCATACTGCACTGCGGCCCGGTCATCAGGTGCCATCAGTGCAGTATGGGATATCACGTGACCGGAGGACATTACCGGAGGCCCGGATCATGCAGGTAAGTGTAATTAAGGGAGGGAGGTTGCGGGGGGGGGAGGGTTGGTCCGTGATCATGGGGGTGGGGCTTAGTCGCAGGGGGCAGGACTTAGCCGCGGGGGGTAGCAGAGGCGGCCGGCGGCGCATGCGCAGGCACTTTACGGTATTTTTTCGCAAAAATACCATGACTAGTGTGCGGAGGGGATTCGCAGGGACAGAGCTTTCTCACAAGCTCTGTCCCTGCAAGGAATTTGTCCCTGTAATATTGACTGAATTCGCAATGCAAATTCAGTCGATAATATCCAGGGCCGCCAAGAGCCAAGGCGGGCCCCGGTAATAGGGGGCGTGGCCTAATCTCGGGAGGCATGGCCATGCCCCCTTGCCGAAAAAATAAATAAATAAAAAAGATTTGCAGCGCCGCTGTGTGCTGGGCTGCTGTGAGGGAGGGGGGGCGGCGTCGGACCCAGGCCCCCGCCGGGCCCCTCAGGAAGCCCGGGTAATCTGTACCCCCCCCCTCTCGGCGCCCCTGATAATATCACACTACAATCTGCATTCAATATGCGGATTGTAGTAAATAGAGCCCTCTTAAGTCCTCTTAGAGACGCATGTTTAAAAATAAAGATTGTAGTTGTAAACACATCAAAATGCATGTCACACACATGCAGTACATTATCAAAGGACATAAAGCCAGTGACAGCTTTTGTTGTTGTTTTTTCAGCTTTGTCTTATACATGAAAGCATTAACACCCTGCTATCCTAAGTGAAGGCTTCACCAGGCATCCTATCTAACCAGGATCATGGTGGTACTGTCATAATACCTTTTCTGTATTTCAGTATTGAATATTTTTTGAGAAAAATTTTCGGGAGGCTCCCGACCAAATCGGGAGGGTAGGCAAGTATGTATTGGTAAAGGTTCTAGTTTATATCAGTCAGATATTAAGTATTGCATGCTTTACATGTGATATACATAGGCAAACGCAGGGGGGGGTTTCTGTCTGCCTGGAAACCCCCCTCCCCAGCACATACCATGACCACAGTAGAAATAGTAATATAATACAATGTTACTAGTGCTACATGTTCTTCTCAGTTTCACAAATTAAATAATTAGCACCACCTGTGGATCTTTTAACATGTATCAGCCAGTAATAAATAACCTGTGCACCAACTAGGAGACCTGGAAAACATGCACTGTTAGGGATGTGCTGCTATAGAGCCCAATATGTACATATATGTCCAGGGAAGTTCTAGGTTATTCTGCTGCTCCTCCAGGCTCCCGGACTTGCTCCAATGCTCTGAAATGGCGCCTACATCTAAAATAGAAACATCCAGCTCAGGCAGGATGGCCTACTGCTGCATCTAATGGCATACTGTGATGACTGGTCCTGTATATGCTGCAATTATGACACACAATACACTTTGTATTATGCATATTAAAGCTGGATAAGCACTAATTCTGCCCTCTTCATGGACTGGCTGCAATCGCTCTAAAATAAAGCATTTGGAACCTCCCCTCTAGAAATCCTGCATTTGCCACCGATATACAAGGATCAGAGCCAGCCCTAGGCATAGGCAAACTAAGCAAATGCCTAGGGCATTTGGAATGCCTAGGGGCATCAAAGCCCGCTTAGGGGCGGTGGTCGACGGAGATTTGGGGAAGGCACTGATGCACAGTGCACCTGCTGCCAGCTGGGGCAGCTGCTACGCAGCGGCCATTGTTTGCTGCTGCTGGGCCCGATCGGAGCTGTCAGCTGAGGTCCAATCGGGCCCGGCAGCAGCAAATAGTAAGCGGGCAGGCAGAGCTCTGCTAGTGGTTAGGTGGCCGAGATCAGAGCTTTCAGCTCCAGTGGGCTACTGCTGCTGGAGCAAGCAGGTCCAGAGAGGCTGGAGCAGAGTAGCGGACTCTGCACAGTTGGCACTGGACATTAACAAAAATGGCCACTGGTCTCTGGAGGGGGGCTGCTGTGCATGCCCAACCGCAGCAGCTCCTCCTCCTATGGGCCCTTGTGGAGTCCAGCTTGCCGAGCCTTTACTGACTCCCTGCAGCCTGGGTCAGAGACGGAACTTGTGGCAGTGCAGTCGGTACATTGCACCGACCTGGGCCCGCCACAGTGAAGGGGCCCACAGCAGGCAGCAGTATAATGAGTCTGACTGAATGATTTTACACCGTTCACCTCTGCGCCCTTGGCCATAACAAAGTAGGATGTCTGGATAGTGGTATATCTTGTGCATTTAGCACGTGTTTCTTTAACATTAAGAAATAAGCCATAAACCAATGTGTTGATTCTGGTGTCCTGGTGTAAACACTGAGCTTGGGTGTTGGGATTATCTGCTAGGGGGCACCAAAAAAAATCTTGACAAGGGCATCAAATTGCTTAGGGCTGGCTCTGACTAGGATGCATTGAACTAGCAATTACAGTTTTCTGAGGGTATGTCATTTTATTTTTACCAGTATTTGATTGTCTTCCACTGACATAACACAAGCTGTTCTATTGCAAACAAACACTGCAGTTCACCTTCACACAGAGTTTTAAGACTTCAGAAAATGAGCAAGATACTGTATTAGCACAAGGAAAAATGTGTAAATTATGAAATCGACATGACGCATATGCTTTATGTCTAATATACAGTTAATACTGCTTTTACTATACTGGTGTATATGTAGGAATCACACAATATCACATAATTATAATTTATTAAACAAGGCAAAATATAACACAATTCTCATAAGCATATGCAGGTGCCAGGAAAAAAATATGCAACCCCCCTACCCCAGCATGCACGGACGTATGCCATCACTGCAGCAAACCCCAGGGACATAAACCACTGCTACTATCCCCCAATCGGGAGGACATAAGCTACAATCACTAAATCCCTCTTCTCCCGACATAGGGCCTGAGTCAGCAAGGAACGCATGGAAGCAGACGCAAGCATCCGTCCGCTGCGAGAATATGCTAATCAAAGCATATGCATGCAGAATAAGCAGACGCCTAGCACTACATAATATCACCCACTTCCCTTAACGTGCGTCCTCTAATACATGTCAAGACAGCGTAAACATCGGTAACATTATGAACCATTGAACACATTAGCATAATTGTGGTTGACCTGACCTCACTCAGGATTTGTGCCGCTTCCTGTGTGCAACTAGACCCAGGCTACGTCCATCGCCGCAAGGGCTTAATTATGCACGCCCCTGAAACGCTGTCCAAACTCACAGGCACTCCTGTGTTTGCCCAACCACTCCCCCGTCATCACCCACAAACGGCATTTCCTGTCAATGACATGTCCCTGGGGCTGCGAACTCCCTGCGTATGCATACTTCATCGCACTGGCTAGTTTGCACACGGGCACTGTAATGCATACGCATGCGCAGAGCAAAAACATCGGCCAAGTGCGTGCGTTCTCTCCTGTGCATCTTTTGCTGAATCAGGCCCATAGACCACTGCTGTTACAGTGCACACATCCCCAGACATAGACCACCGCCACTACCAGCTTCCTGTGGTTTCTCAATGGCCATCATCTTGGATCATAAAGAGGCTGGGGCGCCGAGAGGGGGGAGGGAGCGGCGTTGCAAAAGTATTGTTTTTCATTTTTTTCAAGGGGGCATGGCCAGGCCTCCCGTGATTAGGCCATGCCCCCTCTTTACCAGGGCCCAGCGGCGCTCTCTACGGCCCTGGAAAGAGGATGCCTCTTCCCTGGGAGCCAGCTGAAATGCAGGGAGGAAATGCTTTAGGTACAGTTTGGGGCTACCTGAGGGATGAGCAGGTGCACGCTCTGCACACCCCATGCACACACCCATGATAATGCTAAAATATGTATTCAACAAAGTGACGAGAAGTTTTTTTTTATTGGATAACAAACCATATTCTATTCTACAGCGGTTATTACATCATCCATATAAAATAATAAGAGATTCCTACCAGAAGGGGACACTAGATGCAAAACAAGAAGAACACAACAACTACCGTACATTATTACAGACTATAGAAGATAAGAAAGACCAAACAATAAAAAAGAGAACATTAAAAAGAAACTACACAGAAGATTTGGAAAGTGACGATGATGAAACTTTTTTAGACATCAGCTGGGGATCAGGAAAACCGCCAGACCATATACCAACACAGTACAGAAAGAGAAGAAACATTTCAACAAAAGAAAACGAGGCACAAGAGGAGGAAAGAAGTACTCGAAAACAATAAGGAGTGATGAAGCAAATATCAAAGAAAGCATCTTTAATCTAAGTAACAAACAACTAACAACAGACCAAGCTAATGTCCTCAAAAAAGGCCTTAAATTTGCACCTCAGTCAAGCAGCAACAAATTCCACCTATTCATTGATACACAAAAATTAATTAGAAAATTATGTCTGAAGAAATATTTTCTGAAAGATGCTCCTACAAGAGAGGCTATACCACAAACAAGGGAGTATCTACACACAGATTATAGACCCCAATCAGCATTCTTTCCGGCACATATGAAGGGCCCCCATATAACCACTTTTCAACGACTGATAGAAGAGGAGATTACTAACTTACCGGACAAACAAAGAATATCATACAATTTCACAAGAGAAGAAATACAAAGTCTGAAAGAATTAAAAGAAGATAGTTCAATTGTGATAAAACCGGCAGACAAGGGAGGAGGTGTGGTCATTATGGATGTGGAAAAGTATAAAGAAGAAGCTACCAACCTCCTCTCAGATACAAATACCTACAATAAACTTAAAAAAAAAAACACAAAGGAATTCAAAGATATCCTACAATCACAATTGGATGAAGGCCTACAATTGGACATCATAACAAAAAAAGAATACGACTTCATCAGTATAGAATACCCCAGGATTCCGACCTTTTACCACTTACCAAAGATTCCTAAATGCTTAGAAAAACCACCGGGAAGACCTATAGTGTCGGGTATTGGATCATTGACGGCAAATCTATCTAAGTATGTGGACCACTACTTACAACCTTTAGTATCACAACAGAGGAGTTTCCTTAAAGATACGATGCATATGCTCCAGATATTAGACACCATAGAATGGAAAAACAATTACATATTATGCACGAGCGACATTAAATCTCTATATACAGTCATCTATCATAAAGATGGATGCAACGCAACCCGGCACTATTTATCAACACTAACACAAATTTCAAACAGACAAATTAACTTCATTATGGACAATATAGATTTCATATTAACAAAAAATTATTTTTGGTATGAGGACACCTACTTCCTGCAAGTGAAAGATACCGCAATGGGCACATCAATTGCACCAAGCTATGCCAATTTATTTGTAGCTTGGTGGGAGGACAGTCATATATGGCAGAACAACCCGTTTCTAGACAAGATAAAAATATGGCGAAGATACATAGACGACCTTTTTTTCATATGGGACGGGACGGAGGAAGAACTAACGGAATTCTTCAAAATGATGACCACCAATACCCTTAACCTAGAATTCACATCGACCCACAGCAAAGAACTGGTTATCTTTTTAGATCTAGAAATTTTTGTCAAAAACGACCACCTACAAACAAGAAACCATTTGAAAGAGGTAAATGGAAATAACATTCTACCAGCCCAAAGCAACCACCACAAGAAGTGGATTAATAACATTCCGGGGGGGCAATTTTGCCGTCTTAGAAGAAACTGTACGGAAGACACAACCTTTAGACAACAAAGTACAGAAATGAAGAGTAATTTTGTTCAAAAAGGGTATAAAGAAGAATATCTGGAATCTGAAATCAACAAAGTGTCCAAACTCAATAGAAAAGATCTAATAAAGTACAAACCAAAGAAACAAGAAGATTACGGACCATTATCATTCATCACACAATATAACAGTAATCACACAATCTTTGAAAAGATTTTGCATAAACACTGGAATATTTTACTTCTGGACGAAGAGGTGAAGAAAATACTTCCGGAAAAAACAAAAATAATATATACCAAAGCAAAAAATCTAAAACAACAACTGACCAGAAGTTTTCTACCTACAAACACTTTGAATAAAGGAAATAAAGAAAAAAATGGATTCTACTATTGCACAAAATGTGTAGGTTGTAGAAATCAAACAACAGGTACAAAACCTATTCTGGAATTTACTTCAAAAACAACAAAGAAACAACACAAAATTCTGAATGCAATTTCCTGTGAAACAGAGGGTGCCATATACTTACTGGAATGTCCATGCGGCATACAGTATGTGGGACAAACAAAGAGAAAAATCAAAACACGAATTTATGAACACATCAATAACATCAAGAAAGGATTAATGACTCACAGTGTATCAGCCCATTTCCACCAACATCATAGAAGAAACCCAGAAGGCTTGAAATTTATGGGCATTCAAAAAGTGACCCCCAATTGGAGGAGTGAGGACATAATCACTTTATTGAAAAAAACTGAAACAAAATGGATCTATATGTTGAGAACTTTGGACCGATATGGGTTGAATATAGACATTGAACTAAAAGCTTTTTTATAAATTTTAAAAATGACATAGAATTCCTAGTATATATCTTCATACATGACAATATCCTTTTAATAATTTTACACACACATAGTATTTATAGAATGAGCGGCGAACCGGCAAGAAATACAAATGACTAATATATGGATTTTAAAGTGGATTTTATTTAAAAAAAATATAAAAAAATTGACAACACATGGTTGCCACCAAAAAAAGAAGGAAGTCACAAGGTACAGACTTCCTGTTTTAACTTAGCACTTAATAAAGAACAGTATAAATAGAGGCAATGAGCAGCCCAATCCCTAGCCTTGACAAAGGACCCAGCGAGGTCCGAAACGCGGTGGAGCAGGAGAGTTTGGAGTCACGTGGAACAGTCCTCACCGCTAGAGCCTGCAGATACCCGGCTGCCGCAGCCGCACTTACAGCGCTGCAAGCAGAGTCGTGTTCCGGAGTGAGAAGGCACCCCGTGCAAGGGAGAAGACCGCCGCTATCACCGGACACTCTGAGGTATAGTAAGGGACGGTTAGGAGAGGAATGGACATACGGACTCCCACCCACTGCAACGCTGATAAGATACCAGCAAGCTGCCACTCTCATTAGTAACAAAAGAGCATAAACATATATGTGTTATTTGTATGTTTGTTTTGTTTGTCCGCTCAGATCACCACAAGCGCTTAAACACTTTTTGCATTCATTCTGAATGTATATGGTGCAGAGGCGTAGAGGGGGAGCGATTGGGTACACAAGGGCCTGAGTTGTAACCACACCCCTTTCATAGCTGTGAGTAGGGATGTCTAATCATCAATGCTTTTCAAAGCATTAATGTTCCGTGGTCAATGGTTTTCCCATCAATGGTGAGCAAACAATGGTTTCTCACTATCAATGGTTTGAACCTATATTTTACAGATTTTACCGATATTTTCGCTAATTTCATTATTAACTTCTCTAATTCTTGCTTGCTCGCTGTCACCAGAGCAAGAGAGCGGTGGAATGCTCGGTTAACTGATAGGAAGCCTCTAGCATATGGATTTTCCTAGTGTCTGTAGATCATACTTGCTAACTCTTGCTGATTGTCAGGGAGACTCCCAGAAATAGTAGCAATTTCCCTGACTCCCTGAAGAGATCAACAATCTCCCTGATTGCACCTTTCCACAGTATGCTACTGTTATATTTCTGGGGAAAAAAGAAATCAGAGTTATATACATATAAATGGTATAATCAGTGCCATTTTCCTGCATTGGTTATAATGCACAATGATCCCTATGGTTATATGTATTTTCATATAAGGTTTCTCTTGGACACTTATATGGAATCACTTGGGAAACACAATACACAAGCAAGCCCTGAAAGTATCAGTGCTTCAACAAGTACTGTATATCTTACTAACTGCTTTGGGGCTCATTTACATTTGGATGTAAGTCAGTTTTATGACACTCCTCTCAGGTGTAGCAGTACAGTCCACATTACCGCCACACAGAGATTTCACAGTCTCCCTGAAATGCTTTTTCAAAAGTAGGCAAGTATGCTGTAGATGAGTAGAGGCAGTAGAAAGTCAGGAGGACTAATGGAGTTGGGGGTCTGAGAGCTGAGTGACCTTGAGATTTAGAAGCACCTGATTCATCAGGTCCTTGATGAATAACTAATGTCTTTATTGACCAGAGAGAGGGTTGTCATCCCCACAGCCTCACGTTTTTATATTTTTCCAGTTTACTGGTATGTTAGGCGATGCAGCACTGAGCAGTGGACACTCAAATATTACACTGGTGCTCCCTGCTTCCAGTGTGCATGGATTATTGGATCTCTGCATGGTCGTGTTTCCATACTGCTCTTCAGCCTCCCTAATAATTTGTGCACACACTTGTGTTACTTCAGGGGAAATGTTTCTGGTTTGAGATTGTCAAGTACCCTAGAGCAGGCCCTGCCCCTAGTATTGGGAAGCTGACAGATTTCTTGGAAGTGATCTGACAATTCTGCTCTAGCACCAGACATTTGGATCTGTCCAGTTTGTCTATACTTTTGTGTAAGGCCAAATTGTAGATTGATAGTGGTGCTCAAGGAGAGTGGCAAGATCTGCCTGTCTAAAGCTGGGTACACAGTGAGACGACGGGCAACGAATGACCTTGATTGCCAGTCCACACTTGAATCAGTTAATATTTATAAATAACGGAACGATCACTGTTCCGTCCTTCATTAACTTACCAAAGGTGGCTAGCAATGTCGTCAGGTTTATGGTTCAGCACATAGGGAGAGGGGCCCTAGATTGCACACCCTAAGCACAATGTGAGGTGCTACCTGCTGAGACTTGCAGTGCAGCAAGCATAAAGAGACAGATGCAAGTGCACACTGTAACCATGCTGAACCTAATAATATACTGTAACGGCTAAATAGCATCAAAGAGGTTCTTAGCATAATAATGGCCGTAATTATGGGCCTGCCCACCGCGTCCAGGTGACCTCTATCAGGCAGGTCCCTAACACTCCCATGGTACAAATATAGGGCACGGGGCCCCCCAGGCCAACCCAGCAGAACCACCCCATGGCATCACACTAGTGTGAGATTTAAAGTGGGGGTAAAGAATAATAAAGAAAGCCTATGAGCCATATTCAATTAGAGGCGAAGTTTTCGCCTGTCCGACTGTTCGCTTCATTCGCCTGTTTCAGAGGCGAATTTATTCCGTGCTCGTCCCCGCTTTTCGCCTAATTCAATTGCAAAACAGGCGAACACGGAAATAGGCGAATGCGGAACAGGTGAAAAGTACTGAAAGAATTGGGGAAATCAGTCTGTACCCCAGAAAAAGATGCTCTAACATAGGGAATCACTATAGATGTGTACTAATAGCCCTAATAACATAGGGAATCACTAGAGATGTGTACTAATAGCCCTAATAACATAGGGAATCACTATAGATGTGTACTAATAGCCCTAATAAAACTAGTTTGCGTACTTAAGTTGTGTAAATTGCTTGCTATTAGCGTTTTTGTAAAAGTGGTGAAGAATGGCATAAAGCTGTATTTTTTGGTGAAAATAAGTAGTCCTGTCAAATTTGGGGTGCTTGAAAATGGGTGCAAGCATGTTTTTATGTCTCTAAAGTGAACTTTTAAAAACGTGAAAAATCCACCTGCTGCATGCACCTGCAATCCCAAAAACACCTGACCCATTTTCACAAAACAACAGGCGGATATGGCTTTTCGCCTCTAACTGAATTCCCCTCCAAGTGTTAAGTCCTACATAAGTAGGAGGTTATAATAAAAAGTGTATAAAGTGCTACATATATAAAAAACAAACTAGGGAAGTGAAAAAGTGTACATTATGATGCCATGAAGCAGTCCAGCCACACCAGCCCAGAGAGCCCCGCACCCCAATACCAGTCCCAAAACTGACACAGCATATATATAATAGGTCTTACCCACAGTGTGCCTCATTAGATGTGCAGTCTTGGAGTGCAAGGACTCCTTGCTAATTAAAAACACCCTGGAACAGGTGGGAGGGGTGCTAATCAAGGTGGGAGGAGTCTCGTCCTTCCAGTGTACATACATACACACAGTACAAATACATAGTGAGAGGGGCCCTAGATTGCACACCCTAAGCACAATGGGGCAGATGTATGAAGCTCTGGGAAGTGATAAAGTGCAGAGTGATAAACGACCAACCAATCAGCTCTCCACTGTCATTTTTCAAACACAGCCTGTAACATGACAGTTAGGAGCTGAGTGGCTGGTCATTTATCACTCTGCACCTTATCACTTTCCAAAGCTTCATACATCTGCCCCAATGTAAGGTGCTACCTGCTGAGACTTGTAGTGCTGCAAGCATAAAGAGACAAATGCAAGTGCACACTCTAACCATGCTGAACCTAATAATATAACTGCTAAATAGCATCAAAGAGTTTCTTTGCACAATAATGGCCATAATTATGGGCCTGTCCACTGCGTCCAGGTGACCTCTATCAGGCAGGTCCCTAACACTCCCATGGTAGAAATATAGGGCACGGGACCACCCAGGCCAACCCAGCAGAACCACCCCATGGCATCACACTAGTGTGAGATTTAATGTGCAGCACATCAAACCTAGAGATCTAAATTAGCAACTGCGTGACCACGCAATTGCTGGTACACACTGAGCGATGTAGGCGATTTGATGCTACAAAATGGAATATCATCCAGTGTGTTCCCAGCTTAAGACCAGCATTATTGAGCTATTTTTTATCTGCATTATTTAATATAATAATGAGCAATCCTCTTCAAGGGACAGAAGCTAATAGAAGTTTTTTCTGTCTTTATGAAGAATTGTTTTTTCTTCTATCCTCAGCAGAGGACAACACATTGATTGATTAGAAAAAAATTGATTTAGAATTGAATGAGTTGTTGAAGCAAAGCATGTCCACTTTAACAAACATAAAAGAGTAGATCTAAGGAGTCTATTTAGTAAGTTCTATTGGCAGATCCTATAATTGATATAGGTGGCAGTGGTGTAAAATGGAGGTTAATCCACACATTAGATAACACATTAGATAACTTAACTTTTAGGTTTATTAACCAGACAGAACAGGTTTACAGGATTACACAGGGTTAATGCAGCAGGTATATATAACAGGTACACTGAACTCAAATAAAGTATGTACCAGATCAAGCCAGGAATGTATAGGGGAGTGTAGATGGTATGAGACAGGTGAGAGCACACTGGAGTATGCACTCTATACATGCAGCGGTATAACGGTGCTGGTACAGTTGATCTATCTGTGGTGACTTGTCTCTGTAATGATGGAAGTGTCCACAGAAAGATTATAAAGTGTGCGTGGGGTCACAAAATAGTTCTATGTGTCTAGCGATTGTTTTTAAGCTAAGTTTGTAGAGACCTTGAAATGTTTTACATGTATTACATGTTTTCTCTTTTTTGTAAAATCATCTAATTCCACAAAAGAGCAAGGCAGTCATTTATTACCACTTGTACCACAGCGTTAATAGCTACAGTACATTGTGGTCACTATTACTCCTGACAAATGGAGGTACATTTTTCAATATACAGTATATAATAAGCGACAAAGTGTGTCTGTGTATCCGTCTGTTTGTCTTTATGCACGGCCACAGTTTTGGACCTAGCTTCACCAAATTTGGCATGGTGGTGTAGTTTGACCAGGATTAGGTTTTTGCCTTGGTTTGACATTTGTCAGGGCCACACATAATGCCTAAATATGGGGACACTCTTAACTTACACAGGTTCCAGGACTGGCTCCAGTGGAAATTGGCAGTCTGCCAAAAGCCTGAGACAGCTACAAAAGTATCCTTTTATCCTCAGTCTGAGCAAACTGGATGACTCATGCAAGTTCATATTATATCCAGTGCCTCTATGTTTGCATGTATGGGTGTAACTACAACTTTGTGGGCCACATGGCAAGATCTTAAAAGGGTCCCCCGTAAAGTAAAAAAACCACATACATTTGCCCTCACACAGAACCCATTCATGTTATGCCACACAGACTCCACTCAGGTTATGCTACATAGAGCCCATTCAGGTTATGCCTTACACTACACAGTAGTACCACACAATATTCCATATTGTACCACACAGTAATCCCCTTAACAGATTATGCCACATAGTAGTAGAGCCCCATTTAACATATTATTCCACAAAATAGTAGTACTCCGGAAACATTATGCCCCCCCTGCAACTCAACACCCCGTGTCCCTCCAGCAGCCTCTTGCGTCCCCCTGTGTGCCATCAGCAGCCAGCAGGTGAAGATTTTGGGCCAGGCTGCCGGCTAATTTCAGCTGTTGCACTGACAGGAAGCGGCAGACATGGACAGACAGCACCGACGCAGTTTGAATCTGGCACAGGATGCGAGCCAATCGGAGCTTGCGGACCGCAGCCAATCTGGAGCCACCACTGCTGATTGACTGTTGGTGCACATACTCTGATTGCCTCACGACCAACTATGCTGTCTCTCCTGACTGCCTACCAATACGCAAGTTTTACTCAGCTAGCGGGCCGGCACCAAATCAACATGGCTGTCAACCGGGCCCCCCTCGATGGCCCTCATTGGACTTGCCCACCTTGTGTGCGTGACTGAGTGCAGAGGGAGTGGTGGCCACAGAGGCAGCTCGGGCACCATATCGGCCGCACCCCTTGTACACACGGTAGTTACGCTTCTGTTTGCATGTATGTTGCAAATAGTGGGGTCCTTTTCAGGATCAATTAAATGGGGTTATAGGTGAGGACAATGTAAACAAATAAAGACTTCAGGTGTACTTCAGGGTATAGTCTTCAACCCGGGCAACGCCAGGTATCCCAGCTAGTATTGTAATACTTTTGGACAGGACTTTTACATAACTTAGCTCCCAGGATAAAAACCAGTAGGGTGGGAATATGGAGCGAAAGGTCTGGTGTAATTCTATGCTGTAAAAGGGTTACTTGTTGCAGTCTTACTTTGCATTTTGACTCTTTTTCAGTATAATTAGTATCACTTAGTGAAATAAAAGCGAGGGCCATCTAGGAATAACCTGTCTAGTCATTAATTTCTATTGTGCTTGTCGTTCATTAAATGTGTTCTGTAACTGAATGTAAGTTTTGTGCATTTTAGTTCTGTAAACGTGGGCAAATTGTCTGAACTGACAATAAATGATTGATTAGTTATTTGGGAAGACCTTTTTGTATTGTGGCTGAGAAGATGGAGAAAATGCCTGGATGAAAATTGCTGGTGATTAGTCAGTTCAGTATGTGTAACAACAGTGTAAATGGATCTCAGAGTCAATATTCATAGGGGGATATATATCAAAAAATGCGAAAAGATCCTGTTTCTTTTCACCAGACATTGTGTATTTATCGCAATCTTTTCGCTTTTTTTATCGTCATATTTATCATGTATTTTCACCTAAAATGGAAAAGTGATAAACTCCCTGAATTGTGATAATTTTCGCATTTTAGTTTTCGAATTAGATAATGAGAAAATAACTGCATAAATAATTTTTTCATGTTCTGATAAAAAAAATAACAACTGCGCATGCTCTGTTTCAGTTTTGGACATGCGCAGTGAATGGTAGGTGGCGTTCTGCGTGAGTTATAAGCGGAATTCTAGTGGTTCATCAAAATAAAGGAATCCCTTGATACTAGATTTCCCCTCCTCTTTAGTTTCTCCTGATTTTCCCTACAAAGACTTCTACATTTCTTCTATGGGTCATTATACATATATATATATATATATATATATATATACCCACACACACAATCATTATATACATTGTCAAATGCAAATGTCACACCTAGAATCAACTCCATACCTTGCACCTGCTTAATTGATAATGAAATAACGAGGGAATAGCCCACACCTGTCCATGAAATAGCTTTTGAGTTGATAGTCCCATTACTTTTGGCCCCTTAAAAAGTGGGAGGCACATATAGAAACCGTTGTAATTCCTACACCGTTCACCTGATTTGGATGTAATTACCCTCAAATTAAATCTGAAAGTCTGCAGTTAAAGCACATCTTGTTTATTTCATTTCAAAGCCATTGTGGTGGTGAATAGAGGCCAAAATATGAAAATTCTGTCAATGTCCCAATATTTATGCACCTGACTGTATATGTGTGATATTGTCTGTCTATCTATCTATCTATCTATCTATCTATCTATCTATCTATCTATCTATCTATCTATCTATCTATCTATCTATCTATCTACAGTATCTATCTATCTATCTATCTATCTATCTATATATATATATATATATATGCACACACATATATATGTGTGTGTGATGGATATATATATATATATATATATATGTTTGTGTGTGTGTGTCTATATATCTCACATAGCTCACCATAATAAAATAAACTCCATTATTCTATTGGACAGGTCTTGTTAGATTGTTTGAACCTTATTTGTGGACCCATTTATCTGACAATAATAGCAAATGGTAATTTTAATGCTAAAAAAGAGAATGTTATAATTAATATTTTTTTTATTTGAAAATTATATATATATATATATATATATATATATAATATATATAGATTACAGGTAATACTGATTATTTAAATTTCATTAGTTTCATCTAAATAGCAATAATTAACATAGCTTATTTCAACATCAGTGGTGCTGGAATACAATTAACACCAGCCAAAGTATGTCGAAAAAAACACGATAATTTTTGTTTAAAAAAATGATAAAATGATGATACATAAGTCTCTCATTGATTTCAATTGCAACAAAAATAACAATATAATAAAAAACAAAAAGCATACTTTGACGAAATAAAAATCGAAAAAATATGCGAAAAGCATTGATACTCGAAAACCATTTTATCACTTTTTCTAACGCAAAAAAATGTTGATACATATCCCCCATAATGAGATTTATGAAGTGTTATTGAGAAGATCACAGGTTTTGTATGACAAAGAACAAACATAATGTTTGTGGATACTGGATAATGTTAAGTTACTGGGCCTGATTCAGAGGTGGACGTGAATATCGTCACTGCTGTGTCTTTGTACGCAATGGAATTGAGTCGATATGCTAATGCTACAGCTGCTGCCTTTTGTATAGAGACGGCCACCATCTCAAATCTGCCGCTTGCGCACAAAGACGCATTGGTCGCACCATCAAAGTTCTGAGCAGCCCTATGGTTGCTCAAAATGTCTTTCAGAACTAAGATGCTGTGGCCTGTACCACTACGTACAAGAACGCCGTTGCTGGCTTCAATATGCCCCTGAAATGGTTGTGACATGCTGTGTTTTACTCACCACTCCCCATAACCTCCCACATTTACTACCTGTCAATTATTCTGCGTCCAAATCCACACCACGGCCACCATCTTAAGTCCATCACAACATATGATCAGTGCAACTCAAATGCGCAGTCTCCACAGTAGAAAGAACATTGACCATCTGCAGAAACATCCGCATTGCATCCACCTCTGAATCAGTGTGAAGGAAGGAAAACTTTACTGAGAGATAATCCTCATCAGTGGACATCTCTTGTATCTGATAATACAGATGAACGAACCGGCTTAAATGTGAATTGCAGATAGGTTCAATGTTTGAACAATGTTTTTATTTTATTTTTGCAAACCAACAACGAGAATCTCTGCCTCTTCTTGTAGAATATTCAGATTTGCTGATATAATTTCCTGCCTTTGCATTTTGTTTGCTGTTCCACATCATAGAGAACAACTTGACTGTGTGATTTGCCAGCATTCTAAGTGTAAATAGTCATTGGTGTCAGGGCTGTGGACTCCTCTGCATGAAACAACTATGCTCTGGATGAATAAAACTGCGAAGATTAATTCTGCCTTATAGTTATACTAAATGCAAGAAAAACGTTCTTTGTTCCATTTTTGGGGTGTAGCCCTTGCAAAGCTGTCTTTTCTAATACTGTGTTCACTACAGAGAACACAAAACTCTCCATGTAAATAACCATGCAAGTTGTTGTCAAGGATGGAGATGCATTCTGGCAGATGATAGGATCCTCAGTCTAACCAGTGTGTATCATTCCTTAGGGCAGAGGTTCCCAAACGCTGTCCTCAAGGCTCCCCAAAAGTTCAGGTTTTAGAAATATCCATGGTTGAACACAGGTGACTTAATTAGTGCCTCAGTCAAAACCACCTGTGCTCAACCATGGATATCTCTAAAACCTGGGCCGGGATGCACTAAACGGAAAATGCGGTAAAACCCCTGTTTACCGCATTTTCCATATGCATCAATCAGCTGGCCCCCAGGCTCCGATGCGGAGGGTTACATCAGCTTTTGCTGGCGTTACCCTATAGAAGCCTATGGGCTTCTACCGCATCGTGCTGCTATGAGGGATCCGATCGGATCCCTCCCAGCATGCCCCACGGCCGCCGCGTCACTTTGCGCATGCGCAGATGGACTCCCGGGTCATAAACCTGGAAGTCCACAAGGCGGTAGGGATCGCAAAGGACAGCTCTTATCAGAAGAGCTGTCCTTTGCTGTACAGATCGCATATGTTAGTGCATATACGATCAGTACATATGCGGTGACTGGTGGTAAGTGTTAGTGCATCCTGCCGCTGAACTGTTGGGGAGCCTTGAGGACCGCGTTTGGGAACCTCTGCCTTAGGGTATTGCACCACATTTGTATCATAGCATTTATTTGAGCTGTGTTAATATTACTACAAAATCCATAAGAGTTCACTCAAATCTAGTTAACATAGACCTGAGTTTCAGACATCTGGAAATAGACATTTGATGGAAGACCCCAACAGACGGCCTACTGAGCGGCTTAAAATTATTCCACTATTACTGGGTTGCAGGCAAAGATAGTATCTACAAAGATGTCCACCCTAAGACATTGTCCCTTATTTAATAACTGCCAAATTGCTCCCCCACCCATCCAAACAGTGAATAAGGTTTCATGCCAGCATCAGAGGTCTGATCCCTGTAAAAATGTTTCTCATATGATGGACCCTACTATGCTGCTAATCAGGAGACTGGTTAGGGATTCAGTATGATTTACCGCCGGCTGGCATCCTGGCAGCACTGAAAATCCCGATCGTCCCCAGGTAAATATTCTCTAACCTATTCTACCCTCTAACCCTCCCTTAGGGGTGTCAAACCCTAACCTCGCCCCTAAGTGCCTAACCATAATCCCCACTCTAAGTGCCTAAACCTAACCCCCCCTTCCCCGCCGCCTAAACCTAAGTCCCCCGGGGGGTGCCTAACCTTAACCTCCCCCCGGGGGTGCCTAAGCTAAACCCGCCTTCCCCTAGCCTAAACCTAACCTCCCGGGGGGGTGCCTAACCCTAAGTCCCCCCCGGGAACCCAAACCTAACCCTCCTCCCTCCGCGCCCGTCACTCGGCTTACCTTCGATTGGTAAGCCAGGTGTCGGGCTCCCGGCGTAAGGGAAAATGTGCAAACCAGCCGCTGCAACGAAGCAGTAACGCAGAGACACAAGCAAATGCAAGTGCTGTTTGGGGGTGGTGGTCAAAGGAACGCAAGCGCATCTGAGCATTTGAACGCCATTACAGGGGCGTGCATAATTAAGCCCCAGCGATGGCATACGCAGCCAGAGCTCTACATGGCGACAGGAAACTTCGCAGGTTGTGACGCATGTCAAGCTCAACCACAACTATGCGTATGGGTCCGATGTTACCGATATTGTTGCTGACTTGCGGATGTATGTAATGGAAAGTGGGCTGCTTTATAAGCTGGGGGGCGTCTTGGTATAGTGCTTGCGCGTGCGTGCGATTGCAGACTTGCGATCCGTGCTGAATCAGGCCCTCAGTTCAAAAAAGGCACTTTATACTGAGCTTCCCATCTGCCAATATTCAATGAGAGTAAGGCCTGGACTCTGCTTGTGCAGACAATGCCTACCATAAGATATGCACATATTGCGCATTGCCAATCCTCAGCTAGCTTAATTAGCATACATTATATAATTAGCTCATACCCTCAGGTAAATTGTCAAACTTCGAGGAACTGTGAAAAACACCCAGATTTGATGCGGTTGCATTTCATTTGGATGAAAGACTCTACCTGACAGAACTTTTAAAAGATGTGCTAAAAGCCGCATGGAAGATATCATCTTGTGAGTTGTGAGGTGAATGATCTCTGTAGGAGCCCCAGAAAGCCTTCATATTCCCTGAATGGCTTCAGAAACTCTTATTTTTTATTTTGAGCCAAGATTATAGGTTTTTTCACAATAGATATATTTCTATTGTTTGTATTCTCTGAATTTTGCATGTTACAATTGAATTTTGAGTAAACTATGAAATAACATTCATATCATGCAATAAAAGGAGTGTCACTGTAATGTTTCAACTTGATGCTCCAGTTTAATACGTAAGTCATTATTGAATTTTGATAATATGTGGATCATAAATATATCTGTTGTTTCTTGGATCCTAGAGTAGGGAACAGTAGGGAAGTTCTGTAGGTGTTGTCACTGTATGATACCATTCCAGTGTATCTGTTATCTACCACACTGTGGGATATCTATTTCATTGGCTGAATCATGTTTTCATGACAGTGCATTCTATTGATTAGCTAAATATTGACATAGAATACAGTTTCACTGTATTTTGTGTTGAAACCTGGAGAGTGCTACTGTGCAGTCTCCATATTAGTTGTATCGAGAGGCTTCATTCCCTAACCAAGATAGCCACCGTTTAGTCTTCTGTGCATGCGCGGTGCCATCTTGTCACTGTGTTTCAGTTCCAGGAACACGGACATTAAATATATGGCTGCTACAGCAGCAGTCTCCTCTCTTTCCCTACCCGAAGTGCCACATCTACAGGTGCAGGGGGAGGGGCTGCAGGACCTGGGCCCCCGCCAGGCCCCTCCAACAAGCATGGACCCGGTTAAAGTCAACTCTACCACTCCCCTCCCCTCTCAGCGCCCATGGGTTTTTGAAAAAAAATAGCGGTTCTACAGTATCAGGACGAATATATATAAAATCTGGGAAAGTGTAATATAAGGGAAAAGTATAAAGAAAACCAAGTAAAAAAAAGGGAAAAGCACACAGGGCAATTTTCAAAGGCTCACATTGGATGAATTTGTTAAATTGATTATACATGGTGGCAGGGCTGCCATCAGCAATTGTGGGGCCCGGAACTGACTAAATAGCCAGGGTCCCCGCCCCCCCATGCCTCCCCTTCCTCCCTTGGGCCCCCTGTCCCTTCCACGCTACATTTTTCCCAGGTTTAGTAAATCTGTACCAGTGCTCCTCTGCCCGGCTCTTTTTCCGACTTCCCTTTTCCCTGGTTTATTAAATCTAATATTTACTTACCTTATCTCCTTGAAGAAGGCTCAGAGTCTCTCCTTCTGGCTTCTTCTCCGGCAGACCCTGGAGCTGCTCCTCTCATGCTGCGGCTCCTCATACTCCTCCCTTCCAGCGGCGCACGTGACGTCACTCGCGCTGACTCCAAAATAAACTTTATTGATCTCCAGAACCGGCGGACCTCAGTGCGGCGTTTAGGTTAAAGCAGCCAGAGCAGGCCAGCCTCCTTTTTTTTTATGAGGCCCAGGTAGTGCGGGCCGAGTCGGCGGCAGCAGGCGATAGCAGTGGCCCACCTCTTTTACTCATGGAGGAAGTATGGGGCTACATGCTGTGCAGCGGCAGTAGGAGCGGACTGGGCCCCCCAGTTCTGCAGTGTCCGGGCTCGGGACTCCAGTGCTGGCAGTCCTCCCCTGATAGTGGCCCTGCATGGTGGACATTGCATGGAAAGTCATATATTAACTCTAAATGAAAAAAACATATGCAGTCCTATATACTGTATGCGCAGTCTTTTGTATGTTTTAAATCACTGAAAGAAGAACAAATGTGCTCTGTTGGTCACATGTATATAGTAAAAAAATTAAAAAAGACATCCTGAAACAATTTTGCACTGCATTACACTGTTACTGGGTATTTTATATTTAGAAAATGCTGTAAAGGGCAGTATAAAATTAGGGTAATTGGATCACTGAAATGTATTGGAGATTGAGAAGGCCATAGGATTGCAAAATCAGGAGATGTAAATGAGGGGTCCACTATAGTTGTATCACTCTCCAAAGCCCTGGCTCTTCGTATTAGCTCTGACTGATCAGGCAGCATCTTCAATAACTCTCCCCCAAGGTCTGATCTGTCACGAGTGTAAACATAGGAGTGGGGATAAATTCACTTGTATTTTCTGGTAAGATCGTATGTTTAAACAGCACAAATTATAGTAGTGTAGTTCACCTAAAAGTAGCAACAATACATATGAATTACTTACAAATCATTTTCTTATTAATTGGAGCATAGGAAGGTAGAATTGGATTGTCATCTATAATTTGTTTTGGCCTCACTTATACCAAAATACCCTGTAAGCTGCAGAGTATAATGAATCTTCTGTATACCTATTGCATTTTCCTAAAGTCATTAAATATCTGTATTCAATTATTCCCAATATTTTACATATAGTCTGTGTACACTATGTAAATGATGATATTACCATTTGGCTGTGTATAAATAAGCTCATACATAGGTAATGTTGCTGCAGAGATCTAACACTTTGCACACATCATTGCTGTGCTGGTCAGCTCATCCTCAGTCAGCAGCCAGCACACGGTTGGATAACAACAGTCACATCCCAGGCTGCCAACTCCTTCCATATACCTGCATCTGTTTTGCTTTAGTTATGAGGATAAATTATTGTTCAAGTGTTTTATCTCTATTTTGAAACTTGTATAAAAGCAAGTGGCCACCAGGGAATGTGCATTTGCTTTATCATTAGGATTAAGCTGACATCTTTCCATGTTACTTTGTGGGGAAGATGCACACACCCCATTCCGTGGAACAGAGCTTATTCATTATTCTGCTGAGCTCATAGATATTTCCAGCATCTGTACTATTTTGCGGTTGTTGCCATTTTTTCTTAAGTTTTAAAGCTAAAAAAAAAGTAGTGACGGGCCCATAACACTTTGGGTTTGATTTTACAGTTGTATGCAAATTACTCAGTTTGCATAATGACCAGCTTGCATGCAACCTCAAATTTACTGTATATGTATAGATATAGAGTCAAAAACTCACATCCAGTGTATGTGAATGCAAAGTTGACATCTTGTAACTAATGTATTTAAAAAGCTAATATCTCAAATGGGCATTTTTACATTGTGTTTACTCATCCCCACTGTACAGCATGTTACTGTCCCTGAGCCGCCTTTCTCTGGGCACAAAGGGACACAACTGCATAGTATGTGTGAGTCTAAGTACAGATCGCTTCTCTGCCTTTTGGCTAAGATCAGGTGTAGATGCCTATGTATGCCGTGGAGCTTGAAGGCGCCCCCAGTAGGTGATGGGCCATCACCTTGTCCTCTGGCCAAGATGCCGGCTGCTTAAAGCCTGAGGTGCTATGTGCCCCTAATGCTGCCTGAGCAAAGGGTGCTTGAAAATGCACTGGTGAAGGACCACACCTCTGCACTAGTATGGCACGTTGCACTGAGCATCTATTTTTGCAGGCAGCACTATTTTTCCTTTGCCTTAACCTTCAGGATGGGCCAAGGATCATTTTTTATGTTCCCGGGTGTATGTATTTATGGCACTTTTTGCATTTCTTTGGCACTTTTTCAAAACACATTTTATGTTTTTCGTGTGTTTCACGTTTGTGAGGGTTTGAGCGAAACCCTTATGGGCCACCCTCTCCCCAAGATTCCTGAGGCTCTCTCCTTCTGAGGAGAGCTAAAGAGTCTATTCCTCAGGGGTAAGCTTTGGCCAATCCTGGGGAGAAAGGGGCCACCCAGAGACTTGCGGAGGAGGGAAGCCCTTGCCCCCTAAAAGACCTTTTGGCTCAGGGGGTCAGGGATTTAAAGGGGTCCTCCTTAGCTTTGGTTAGAAGGACTTGAAGATTCCCTTTTCCCCTCAATGGAGCTTTTTGGCTACGAGGGGATGGAGAGAGATGAGGACCTTTTCTTTTGGAGAGGGTCCAGAAGTCCTAAGCCCCAAGCACAGTTTTTGCACTGCACTGGGTGATTACATCACACACCTCGGGCTTAAATAAAAATGTAAAAATAAGATGCAACTGTTTGCACTAAGACACATCTTTACATTGTGCACATTCATCTATGTACAATTCTGTATCAGACCCTTTGCATCAATATTCTGCTTTTTGTGGAAATGTTCTGCCTCTAAGCACAAATGTTCTTATTTTGCATATTTTCTAGTACAAGGATTATGAAATTTCTCTTTCCTATATTCAGTATTTATCTCCCAGCCTCGTCCTCTCTGCTCTGTATTATTCTGTTTATTGTCTGTCTGTTTGCCAGATTCATTTCTCTCATAATTCGTAGCAATTTGTACTCTGCATGGCTGTTTTTTTCAGCTCACCTTCTTCTTTGTTTAACTTGCAGACATTTCATTGTGACCTATTATTTCTACTTTATCTCTGTATATGTGGTATTGTTTTTGAACCGTGATCTTTCACTACAAATATTTCTCTCCAGTTTTATTACATAGCTCTGAGCAAATATTCCCGTTCTCATCTGTGCCCCCTCCCCTTTAGTTCACAAATAATTTTAATTTTCATTCCTACCTGTGCTATCATACGACAAAGGACATTAGTGATACTCTCTGTGCTATTTTTTCTATTGTGATATAGGGGCCTATTCATCAACCGATAAATGGCCCGGTAACCATGCGGAAACGCTAGTTTCTGCATTTTAACGTTACCGGGCCATTCATCATTAGGGGTCCAATAGGAACCCCCCGGTATTCAACAAACTTCGAAAACTGAAAGTTTTCGGAGTGTGCTGCCAAGAACAAGCGCCATCTTCAGATGGCGCTTGTTCCCGGATCCCCGCTCCTTCCAATGGGAAGGAGTTCCAGGGATGCGAAGAGGGATCCGAGTGGATCCCTCCGCCGCCTTCTTACTCCTTCCTTGCTGGGACGCCGGGCAGCAGGTAAGTAAGGCAGCTACAAATGTAGCTGCGATACTTTCCATGGGGATAACTCCTTTTCGGAGCAGTCGTTCCCTCACCGGTACAATGATGAATTGTTCCAGTGTGATGCTTCCCCCGCTGCGAGTTGGATACTAAAGTATCCCTCGCAGCGAGTTCAATACTTCATCATTGAAGGCCATACAGCCTTTGAAGATGAATAGGCCCCTAGGTCTGGCAAAAACATGACTTACCAGCTGCAAATTACATGTTAAGACAGTGGTAAAGTGTATCAGTGATTATGAATATAGATCTTTCAGTTTTACACAATTAAAGGTGTTCATAGTAGGGAACTAAAAGCTCCATGTTATTTTATTTTTACATTGAATTGTATTGAAAAACCATTTAACAAAGCCTGTCATTTTGTCTGTTTTAGGTGGCTGCACCTTTGAAGAACATTACAACAACTGCGGGTACAGTGTGGCTCTGGGTACCACTGGATTTACCTGGGAACAGGTGAACACATGGGAGAAGCCCCCACTTGATCCTGCTGTACCAACAGGTGAAAGTTAACAAATACAGTACATTTCAATGTTTTCCTCAATGTCATCTGCTGTCTTTGCCCATATTGTATTCCTCTAAATTGTCAGCTCTTCAAACCATTATCTGTTCTACATCATAAGATTATTGTCCTGCTATATTTTCTATGATGTCTCATTTACACTCCAATGCACAATCCAGGGTCATTCATGCTGGTCAACAGCTCAGGGTTTGCCACCGGACAGAAGGCTCATCTTCTCCTCCCTGTGCTTAAAGAGAATGACACTCACTGTATCGACTTCCATTACCACTTGTCTGGCCGCACCAGTCCTGGGACCCTGAATGTCTATGTGAAGGTGAATGGTGGACCGCAAGGGAACCCTGTGTGGAATGTATCTGGGGTGGTGACAGAAGGCTGGGTTCGAGCTGAACTGGCAATCAGCACCTTCTGGCCAAATTTTTACCAAGTAAGTAGTCATAAGTTGTCGGTGTTTGGTATAATTCCACAGTAGGAAAACACACCCAGGTTAACTCACATATGGATGAAGCACATCCCTCTGTGATAAATGGTGTGATTGAGCTTATCACTTGGCACATCTATTGCTAAGGTGCATTATCATTGTACAGTGACTGTCAATAAACATATTAAACATAAGACAGGATATAAGGCTCAGTAGCAATATGCCATAGCTTACAACATATAGACAAGCCAGATAGACTGGCGTCTCTATATGTAAAAAGTTCTAAAATAATTATTTTACTGCAAATAGCTTCTAAAGAAGTGACATACAGGACACGATGCGTAAAATATAACTAAAGATAATCCCTTTTTTGCCTCCCTCTCGGATTTATACAGACACTATCCTGACATTTGCTGACAGTTTGTGTAATTTGCTCTCTGTTCTTTTTACGCTTATGCTGAACATTGGCATTTACACAGTTATTTATCTTATAGTTTGTGGTTCTGACAAAGGCACCAGCAGAATTACTATTGCACATGAAATGTTTTACCTATTTGCAGTTGGCCTTTAACATGTAGATATTTTATTTTGTATTGCAAAGCCAATGATTCATCAATGTCTGCATCTAGTGCAATGGTGGCAGGATTGTGGAGGTACCAATAGCATAAATATATGCTGAATATGCAGGTAGCTTTACACATTTGTTTTCACAATTTAAGTGGTCTTCATAAACCATTTTTCTACTTGGATGTCTGTCACATATTTCAGGAAAATCACCTGTATTTTCTGTAATCTGCAGGTTTCTAAACTCATTGCCTACTTCATGCATTATTAATATGATATAGTGTTATAGTGTTCACTTCTCCTATTGATGTGTACCTTGTTTCCCGTCCATCCCCTCGGTAGCGATGATTCTGCAATAGATGGGGAGTACATTGTAGTTTGTGCTATATTGGTGCCCACTATTTTGCTTATGCAATATGATTAGCTTCACTCCTTATACAGGGAGTCTTCAGACAAATCAAGGACATGGATAGAAGGTATTTTTAACCAGTAATTTGCTAATAAAAGCCTGTTACTTACATAATTGGAGTTAATGGATGAAGATGACTCTAAATCCTTATATTGGCAACCTTTTTAAAGGTAACCATAAATCTGAAATTAAGTCAGGGAGACCACTAAAATGTAAACAAAAAAAAAAACAGCAGAGAGCAGCAATTCCTACAGTGTACATATTTATTATGTTATTCAATTTCACTGCGATCTAAACATTCTAAAATGAGATTTCATCCTGCAAGCGAGCAACCTTGCCTGATTTACAAGTCTTTGCAGAAGTTTTCCCCAACCTACCAACTAGCAGATGTCATTATGTAGTAATTTCAGTGATTCCTCAATCACTATGTGATTGCGTACCCAGTGGACTGGATTCAATTATATATATTGCGCTGTCCGTCCACACTGCATGATGCGGTGCACGACAGCTCGATGTGACATTCCATACTGTATTTAAAAGCATGGCGTCGTTTATAGCATTGTCCCATCTGCTGTACAGCACAGCAGAAGATGGGACGATGCGATGAACGACCCACAGGCACACGCAATCGGGCATACACACTATGCGATCTGCATGATATATCGATCTGATTCAGGTTAGAAAGTAATATTGTGCAAGGGATCGCATAGTGTGTACGCAGCTTTATTCTAGTCGCTTCCAATACCAATACCCACATAAGATAAAAAAAGCATTCCAGGATGAATTTCTATTGCATTATGCACAGTGAATCTATCTCCCCGTCTGCTGTGTATCGCTTCATGCCATCTGCTGTGCACTGCATCATCCCATCTGCTGTGCATCGCATCATCCCATCTGCTGTGCATCGCATCATCCCATCTGCTGTGCATCGCATCATCCCATCTGCTGTGCATCGCATCATCCCATCTGCTGTGCAGCGCATCATCCCATCTGCTGTGCATCGCATCATCCCTTCTACTGTGCATCGCATCATCCCATCTGCTGTGCATCGCATCATCCCATCTGCTGTGCATCGCATCATCCCATCTGCTGTGCATCGCATCATCCCATCTGCTGTGCATCGCATCATCCCATCTGCTGTGCATCGCATCATCCCATCTGCTGTGCATCGCATCATCCCATCTGCTTTGCAGCACAACAGATGGTATGAAGCGATGAACGACTAGTGAGCACGCGTGATCAGGCGTATACACTCGGCGATCCGCACAATATATTGTTCAGATCCGGATCGGAACATTATATTGTGTGAGGGATCGCAAAGTATGTACCCAGCTTTATTCTAGTCGTCTCCTATACCAAGAGGCCACATAGATCGCAGAGTGTGCAGGAGGTGGAGCTCAACTCGCCTGGCACATTATTGTTTTATCACCTTTATCTTGTATATACGTCATTTGCTAGTTATATATTATGAACCTTTAACAATGAGATCAATTAATGTCCAATTATATTCATTTGTATTATAAAGATAGAATGCACTAAAGCAGAGGTTAGCAAACTTGGGCCCTCATTCAGAGCCGTATGCAGGGCAGTTTCTAGGGTCTGAGGCTCCCAGTGCGAGCAGTCAAAATGCGCCCCCCCCCCCCCTCGAAGCAGTAATATTGTGGAGTGGGCGTGGCATCATCGTGAGGGGGTGTGGTATCACAGTAAGGGAGCGTGATCTAGAAAGACCACAGGATGTCAGCCACCGTGACTACTGAGTACAGGGGTGTCTAACCTGTCAGAGGCAAAGCGCTGAAAAATATATGTAGCTAAACAAAAGATAGACAGCATGCGGCCTAGCTGTCACAAGCCCACGCCGCATTTCTGTGTACATGCCTGTGGTGTGACATTTGCAGAAGTATGACCTTGCATCACACCCGGTTTTAGTCGTGTTGGGAGCGAGCCCAGCCAGATCCACATAAAATACACTGCAACAAACCACTTCCACATAAAATATATTGGAAAAGCCAGAGGCACATAAAATACGTTTTAAAACCACATCCACCTCAAATACATTATTAAATCCAGAACCACATAAAACACATTGAAAAAACAAGATTCACATAATACACACTTCATTCCAGCCCCCTCCCTTGCCATTCCATCCCGACAGGTCTTAGGCTTCCCCCCCACTGGCTCTCAGGCAAAAGTGCCCATTATGCAGTGCCCCCTGTAGTTGTCCCCATATGCAGTGTCCCCTGTATTTATGCCCCTTATGCAGTGCCCACAGTGGTAGTGTAACTTATGCAGAGCCCCCATTAGTAGTGCCCCCTGTAGTCATGTCCCCTGTAGTCATGCCCCCATCAGTAATGCCCCCAATAGTAATGGTCCCTGTTGTAGTGCCCCAGTAGTAGTGTCCCCAGTTGTATTGCCCCCAATAGTAATGCCCCCTGTAGTAGTGTCCCCTTTATAAATTCCCCAGTATTAATGCCCCTGTATTAGTGCCCCCAATAGTAATGCTCCCTTTGTAGTAGTGCCCCCAGTAGAAGTGCCCCTGGCCCCTGAGTAATGCACCCAGTAGTGGTGCCTCCTAAGCAATAACCCCAGTAGAAGTGCCCCCCGAGTAATGTCCCCAGTAGTAGTGCCCGGGTGCCCCCAGTAGTGGTGTCTCCCCCAGTAGAAGTGCCCCCAGAGTAATGTCCCTAGTAGCTGTGCCCAGGTGCCCCCAGTAGTGGTGGCTCCCCCAGCAGAAGTGCCCCCAGTAGTAGTGCCTCCCCCCAAGTATTGTCCAGGCTGCCTGCACACACAAAAAAAAAAAAACAGTAACACTTACCTTCAGCCCCGCTCTGGCCCCAGCTCTGGCGGCCGCTCCGCTCGGCTGCTCCTCTCTCTGCACTATGGGAAAGACGTCATGACGTCCTCCCATAGTGCACATTGTGGAAGCCGGAAGCAGGAGCCTCCGTCTCCGTCTCCGGCTGCTCTGCTCTGCCGGGCGCCCGCTGGTAACTGAATCTCAGCGGGCGCCCGGCAGTTAACATGCTGTTTCTACAGCAGGGGTAGGAGGCAGCGCGCCCCGTGCGATTGCACGGGTCGCCTGCCCCTAGAAACGGCCCTGGCCGTACACTCTGAGCAGAGCGCATGCTCTGAATGAGGGCCGCCCTCCATAAAAATGGAGCGTCCTCCTGGACGCTCGTATAGCTATGGGTCACCACCCACAGCCTATACGAGCGTGCAGTTTGATGGCCGCGATGGTCGTGACCATTGCGACCATCGAAACTGCGATCCGGAGCCTGCGGTTGAGGTTTTCAACCGCAAGCCCCGGAGTGATTTTGGCTCTATCAGAGCCAAAATCACTCCCACTGACATCACTAGTGATGTCAGTGGGCCGGCTTCTGACGGGAGGCGTTCCTGTGGGAACGCCCCGACAGGGAGGCACGCCCCCGGCACGCCCACCAAAGGGGGCGTGCTGTCAATCAACATCGACAGCACGCCCCCTTTGATCAGACACAACGAGCGAAGGAAAGTCCTTCGCTCGTCGCGTCTGGTGCATGCGCACGACGGAGCTCCCGCCGTCGTGCGCATGCGCAGAGCACAACATCGACCCACTTGCGAGCGGACAGCTGCTTGCGAGTGGGTCTGAATCAGGCCCTTGGTCCTCAAGGGTCCAGGTTTTAAGGATAACCATGCTTGGGCACAGGTAACTTAATTAGTACCTCAGGCTTTTGACTTATCAATCTGTGCTCAACCTGAACCGCTAGGGTGCCTTGGGAACCGAGTTTGGGGACCTCTGCACCAAGGATTGACACCATACAAGGCTACATCGATGGGAAACCCACATAGAAAAAAATGCATTTAGGGATGATTCTATTGTGTGACACCACAGTGAAACCAATCTAATTGATAACCCAATACACAGTGAAACCAATCTAATTGATAACCCAATACACAGTGAAACCAATGTAATTGATAACACAATACACAGTGAAACCAATCTCATTGATAACCCAATACACAATGAAACCAATGTAATTGATAACCCAATACACAGTGAAACTAATGTAATTGATAACCCAATACACAGTGAAACCAATGTAATTGATAACCCAATACACAGTGAAACTAATGTAATTGATAACCTAATACACAGTGATACCAATGTAATTGATAACCCATTACACAGTGAAACCAATGTAATTGACAACACAAAATCAATAAGTTACACTTGAAAATTGATAAACAAAAAACTTGAAATAAAAAACATAGAAAAACATAGAAAAGAACTGTTACAGAAAGGTAAAATTATAAATACAAATTCATTAATTATCGTTTATCCATGCTCTTGAAGGATTATATTATTAGAAATTTTATTCCGATTTATTTAAAATCCAACAGTTTAATTTATACAGATGCTATAATCAATGAATATTTTCTAGTGTGAATAGAAATTCAACAAATTCCCTGCAGTCTCCTGCAGTTGGTGTAATAGGGATGCAGTCAATATCCCTACCGCGGAGATTCCGGCGCTCAGAATGCTGGTGCCGGAATCCCAACAGTTGGCATCCCGACCACTGGAATCTCGAAGGTAAGTAGAGAGTTTTGGGGGAGGGTTAGCGTTAGGGTTAGGCACTAGGGGGAGAATTAGGAGTAGGCACTAAGGGGAGAAGGTTAGGTCTAGCATGCGGACAGGGGGAGGTTAGGTTTGGGCACTACGGGGGAGGTTAGGATCAGGCTCTGCGGAGGGAGGGTTAGGGTAGGTAGAGGGGGAGGGTTAGAATACTAACTGACAAGTTTCGGTATTCTAACCCTGTCAGGATGGCAGTGTCAGGATTCTGATTGCCGGGATCCAGAGTGCTGGCATCCAGTACCCATCCCGGTGTAATAGTCAGCATTACTGCCTCACAGCACTGAGGTCTTGGGTTCGATTCCCACCACAGCCTTAACTGTGTGGAGTTTGTATAGTCTCCCCATGCGCATATAAATAACTGGTAATAATAAATAAATAATAAATATCTCCATATAGTAAATTATTTACATATGGTTATCACTTGTATCTCAAAATAATACAGTATGCTCCATTAAAGTGAACTCGTATTAAGAGTCGTATAATTTACAGTACCATTTGAAAATACATGCAGAGCTCAGTCCAATGTGAAGTTCTCCATATCATATAGTATCAATGCGATGAGACCCACCATAATAATAATAAGGACAAGTTCTTACTGGAGACTTACAAGAGAAGAGGCTCCACTCACTGCCACCTCACATAATACTACAGGTGGATGTGTAGAGACCCCTTCTCTTAAAGGTGGAAACACACTGGAAAGATATATCAGCAGATGATGGTTGTTCATACACACTGACCGGCCATCATCTGTCTCTGCCCATGGGTCCCACTGGCCGGGGATCAAATCCCGACTTCCTCCCCGCCGGTCTCTGCAGCATGTGTACACACAGCATGATGAGAAGATACATCTGCAGATATATCTGCACCATTGGCTGTGCTGCACAGCCGACGCGATATGTCTGTGAATGACGTAGTTCCAGGGTTGGACTCAGGGCTGTCTTAAAAGCAGTGCAGGCCCCTGGGCAAAGCAATGCACTGGGGCTCCTGTTAAACAATCCTCTGCCGTGGATGGGATGCTATCGGTGGAGGCTGTGCCGGGGGAAGGGAGGGGGGGTGTTGGCTATCAGCAGAAATACAGAAGTCATTTACAGGGAAAAAAACGTCACAATCTGAACATGTACAGTACAACAAATTTCCTATGCAGTGCCCTCAGTAGTGCCCCTTATACAGTGCCCCCAGAAGTGGTCCCCCCTATGCAGTGCCCCCAGTAGTAGTCCCCCCAATGCAGTGCCCCCAGTAGTAGTGCCCCAGTAGTAATCTCCCTATGCAGTGCCCCCAGTAGTAGTCCCCCCTATGCATTGCCCCCAGTAGTAGTTCCCCCCATACAGTGCCCCCAGTAGCGGCCACCCTCCCCATACAGTGCCCCCAGTAGCAGCCCCCCTATACAGTGCCCCAAGTAGCACCTCCCCCTATGCAATGCCCCCAGTAGTAGTCTCCCCTATGCAGTGCCCTCAGTAGTAGTCCCCATATACAGCGCCCCCAGTAGTAGTCCCCCTATGCATTGCCCCCAGTAGTAGTACCCCTATGCATTGCCCCCAGAAGTAGTCCACCTATGCAGTGCCCCCAGTAGTAGTCCCCCCTATGCAGTGGCCCCAGTAGTAGTCCTCCCTATACAGTGGCCCCAGTCGTAATCCCCCTATGCATTGGCCCAGTAGTAGTCCCCCTATGCAGTGCCCCAGTAGTAATCTCCCCTATGCAGTGCCCCCAGTAGTAATCCCCCCTATGCATTGCCCCCAGTAGTAGTCCCCTCCATATAGTGTCGCCAGTAGCGGCCACCATCCCCATACAGTGCCCCCAGTAGCGGCCCCCCCTATATAGTGCCCCCAGTAGCACCCCCCCAATGCTCTGCCAGTCCTCGTGCCCCCTTACACACACACACAAAAAAAAAGCAACTTATCTGATCCCCGCTCCTGCTGACGACCGCTGTTGTCCACTCCTCCGCGCCAGCTCTCTCTCTGCACTATGGGATGGGAGAGACATCATGACATCTCTCCCATCACCTGCTGCCGGTGATATATTAACTAATGTATAATGTACCAAAATGTATAAATGGTTACATGGATACAGATTGTGGCTGTTTGGTTATTTGCAGTGTTGTGTTGGACGTAGACAGTCCTTTGGGGCTTTACTAAGAATTGCAGTTCTGCATTACCATTGGCAAGTTAACTAATTGTCCATTAGTTCAGATTAATCTAATGCAAGTAGACAATGAAAGCCAATGATTGATTGGCTGTTATGGATTATTACACATTTGTTTCTATGGTAACATTTTTCCAACTCCACAAATAGTGCCATACTCCAAATCCCTGCGCACAAAGATAGAATAAAAGGTCAAATACACTGACAGAGTTTAATTATTAAATAATCCTTAACGTTGTATAAGCAATATGCATAAATTGCTAACAAAGTGAATTGGCAATAACCCATAGCATAACATAAATAATAGAAATAAACACAAATACAATGACAGCTGAACACAATATGTAGATTCCTGTATCGCTGCCTTCATCTGGTTCTGCCAGACAAATGTATTTTAAAAATTGCAAAACAGTCTAGGAAGATGCTAGAATAACGAGAAGTAGCTTTCCATAGATCAAATGTTTGATTGAAGAATGACTTTAAAATAACAAGTAGAGTTCTATCTTCTTACACTGCAATGTGTACCAAGAGTAGACCGTAATAAGGCACAGAGCACAGTAACATCTTACTGTAGCTATACTACCCAACACAATACACTGGTGTATGCACTGTGAAGTGACATCCCAGGTTTTGTACATGCATTTCAAGCTTCATCCAACATGTGCAAGTGGAATATGCAGTCATATAGAGCCACATCTTGAATACTGGATGAAAAGGAACTTAACCTAAATATATGTATTTATATTTAGATATATTGTATTGTAACAATTAGGCAATCTATAATGCACTATATTGCCTTCAATGTCAGCACAGATAAACAAACAACTGGATACTACCATATTTCTTAGAAAATCTGACTTCACTAAATAAACGTCCTTCTGGGCAGCAATGTTGCAGGTTTTACAGGTTGTTGTTTTTTACCACATAAAGGGGTAGATGTACTGTACTAAGGGGTCAACATTCTAAGCCTTGGAAAGAGATAAAATGGATGGAGATAAAGTACCAACCAATCAGCTCCTAACTGTCATTTTTCAGATGTACTAAGCTCTAGAAAGTGATAAAGTGGAGAGAGATAAAGTTCCAGCCAGTCAGCTCCTAACTGTCACTTTACAGGCTGTATTTGAAGAATGACCGGAGCTGATTGGTTGGCAGTTTATCACTCTCCAATTTATCATTTTCCAGAGCTTAGTACATCTGCTCCTAAGTCTGTAAAGTGACAGGTAGGAGCTGATTGGTTAGTACTTATCTCCATCCACTTTATCGCTCTCCAAAGCTTAGTACATAGACCCTTTCTTTGTAGAGAGATAAAGTGGAGAGAAATAAAGTACCAACCAATCAGATCCTAATGGTCATTTTTCAAACAGCCTGTAAAGTCACAGTTGGGCGCTGATTGGTTGGTACTTTATCTCTCTCCACTTTATGGGGGGGTATATTCATTATCACTGTATTTCTACAAAAGCAGATGAAAATGAACCTTTTCATCTACTTTTTTAAAAATTTAAGTTTAGGACATTCATCAGAAAGGTAACGCAGGAGATATCACAGACATCATCTGCTTACCTTTATCTCCCGATGTGGCCCACAGTCCCTTTCGGATCCTTTCTAAGGGATCCGAAAATATCCCTCTTCACTACCCGGGAAGGAGTGTCGGGTAGTGAAGAGGGATACTTTTGGATCCCTCCGCCCCTGACTGGCTTTGTGCGCTTGCTTGAACTCAGGGGCACTAGCATTGCCGACTCAGACTCGGCAGTGCTAAGTTTTCCTGTTCCATAATGAGAAGTGAAAACTTTTGGGGGGACAGCTGATTTTTGGATCAGCTGTCTCCGCACCGGAGCAATGATTAAATGCTCTGCCGCTCACCACGAGTTAGAATGTTAAATATCAGGGTCCGTCTGGACTCCGGTAGTTAACATAATGAATATGGCCCTATCTCTCCAAGGCTTAGTACATCTACCCCTAAGTCTTACATTTCATAAAATTAAGTGTAAGGCCACAGAAGAATGAAAAATATATGTCATTATTTTGAATGCAGCCATTTACCTAGTGACAAACTACTGGAGAAGTAATGAAGTTCCATAATTATCCATAATTACGTCTCCTAAGAAGCAAAATCTGGCAAGTGAGTGCTGTACACCCATTAATGTACCCATACATGGTGTCTTTTGTTTTTATGATATAGCCCTTCTCTAAGGCTCTGAGATATTTTTGCT
The DNA here is from genome assembly GCA_031769625.1 of Taudactylus pleione. Lineage (NCBI taxonomy): Eukaryota > Metazoa > Chordata > Amphibia > Anura > Myobatrachidae > Taudactylus > Taudactylus pleione. Next base: position 5,250,074 of record JAUIMM010000255.1, on the reverse strand, counting down.
ACACATTAAGGTTTTGGCTAATACAATTTTGACAGAAATGATCTTCTTTAGGCTTTGTGAACCCCACCCCATACCTCCCCCTTGACCTGGTCCCACTCTCAACCTAAATTTCACTTATTCCCTAGCCTTTACTGTACATTACAGCATACCTAGTCTAATAACATATATATGTCATCTCATTCCCAGCACGCCACTAATGCTATTGTACTGCTGATATAAGGCGCGTTACTCATGTATGTTCACTGCTTACAATGGTCTATCTTTAGATATATTGAACCACATTCTTGTGAACTGGCATTTTGTGTATGCTTATGTATCTAGATGAAAGTCAATTATATATAAAGGCAGGTAATGCTACTGTACTCGTACAATCATAGTAATACATATTTACTTGCACTGCAGCACTGGTGCATACTATTTATGGTGAATTATTGGCATTGTCATATATTTGTTTGTCAGCAACATATGGTGCACTAAGGTAATAATGATGAATATGCAGATTATTCATTCAATAATAACAATTGCCTCGAGCTGCAGTGATGTTAGTGGTACATAATGACTTAAAAATGTATTCACATGAATATTGGCTGAGCCCAATAAAAGAATGACTTTACTGTGCGTAAGTGAAAGATGTTATTGAATGAGCAATCTTATACATACTTTGTACAGAATGTTTCTCTTTTGCAGATTATATTTGAAGCTGTCTCTGTTAAGGATCACTCTGGATACATTGCAGTGGATGAAGTTCGTGTTCTGGCTCACCCATGCAGTACGAGCAACCAATACAAATCATACCCCTAATTGTGTCTTTTCTCCTTTATTTGTCTATTACTAAAGGTGCCCACACACATAACAACATTTTAAACGATTTGGCCGATTTCGACGAATCGGGTAAAAAAAGTACAAATCGTGAGTTTATACGAGCGTCCCCGCTCGTCGTACATCGCATCTTCTGATCTGCCGTGCTGTAGGGCAGATTAGCCAATCTGGGATACAATGCATTGGCTGCAAGATAGATCTTTAGTCAGATTGGACATTTTTAACTCCAAATCGTGATCAAGACGGCAAGGGAGCGCCCGTGAAAGTTCATGAGGAAATTGGCCATAAAATCGTATCGTGAGGACATCGGTATGTGTGTGGGCACCTTTACACCTCTTTGTCCATGTCTACTCTCTAGCTCACACTTTCCTTACAATCTACATTTATGGTTTCCCTGTTTATACTCATTCCAACCTACTTCTCTGTCTTTGCCACCCCAATGGCCAGTCTCTGTTTTATTACCTTTTTTATCTTTATCAATATATATCTTATTCATCACACCGACCTGTTATTATATCTGCACCAGTCTGTGTGACAGTTCTATTCTCTTGCTATAAATCATGGAAAGAGAATACATTTCTTTATTACACAGAGCCTTATCTTAGCAAATAAACATTTTATTATATACACTGGTCATTTTAAGATTTGCCAGTTTACTAATTGTGCCAGAAATCTGCAGAATACTGAGATATCTGTTGTAGCCTTTGATCAGTGCTTAAAATATATTTTCTATACTAGTTCATACAAATGATAAAAAATGATAAAAAAAATACTCAAGCTGGATTTGTTTTAGTTTTACTTTCACGTATTTCCATTATATATCTCCTCCATTCTCCCTTTCGTCCTTGTACTCTCCCCTCTACAAATATTACACACATTTCTACTCATTTTTCATTCCCTACTGAATGTCATGATGTCATGTCTCTTACTAATATAAATCCTGCATTGTGCTGTCTTACTTCTCTTCTCATTACAAAGTATATGAAGGGCAGTCATGGAATGACAAGGAAGAGTACCAAATACTGACTGCTGAAACTTTTATAGGGTGGCAGACTTTCTCCAGCCCACCTCCCCATCAGCAGTTAGTACACCATTAAGGTCACTTTATGAGGCTGCAAAAGACAGTTAATATAAGTTAATTACCGTTTAATCACCTATTTCTAATTGACTGCTCCATTTGTACTGGAAAATACAGACGGTAATTGCAGTTGTGCAATGTTTTGCTAGTTTTTATTGGAATAGCCAGACTTATGGAGCCATTCCTTGCTCACTTGCCTCTTATTGCTACCAAGGCAAAGACAAAGGACTTAATTCAGAGATGGACGCAGAAGCTGAGACAGCAGCATCTGTCAGAGGTCGCTCATCTTCGACTTTATGCAAATGCAGCTACAAAGTCCTTCTATTGTGTTCATCCGTGGAGCTGCATGTGCAAGGAATGCGACGCCCACTTCCTGCATCTGTACAAGCACTATTACTGATTGTGATTGGCCACTACCAGTCACACTATTGAAACTTGCATCACCCCTATGGCAGGTGCAGCTTCTCCGTCTGACTATGGCTTCCTATATCTGCTTCTGTGCATTTGGGTACACGGCCACTTTCACTGACACACTCATAACACGTTTCAATTAGAGATGAGCGGTTCGGATTCTGTGGAATCCGAACCGCTCCGAACATTGGGGATCCGAGTCCACCCGAACCCTGTTCGGGTGTTCACCGCCTGACTCGGATCCCCGTTCGGGGCCGAACGGCGGCCGCCTGATGTCGGATTCTCACTAGAGAATCCGACATCAGGGCTCCTATTGTGTAGGGCAGAGCGCAGTGATAGCGCTCTGCCTACACAGACACAGACACACAGCCGCCAGCGGCAGCTGTGTGTTTGTCACAGCAGCCAATGAGAGTCACACAGACTCTCATTGGCTGCTGTACGGAGGGAGCCGGCTGGAGCTCACACATGAGCTCCGTTTTCCGGCTCCCTCCGCAGCGTGTGACAGCAGAGCGGACGGCGCGGGAGCGGGGAATCAGGTAAGTTTTATTTATTTTATTTTTTTACTTGTCAAAGGTCCGGGGGCGCTACTGGGGGGGGTCTGCTACTGGGGGGGCCTGCTACTGGGGGGGGGCTATACTACTGGTCGGGTCTGCTACTGGGGGGGCTATACTACTGGGGGGGTCTGCTACTGGGGGTCCATACTATTGAGGGGCCTGCTACTGGGGGGGGGTCTGCTACTGGGGGGGGTCTGCTACTGGGCGTCCATACTACTGAAGGGCCTGCTACTGGGGGGGGCTATGCTACTGGGGGGGGTTTGCTACTGGGGGGGCCATACTACTGGGGGGGCTTACTACTACTGGGGGGGGATACTACTAGGGGGGCTTACTACTACTGGGGGGGCCATACTACAGGGGGGGCTACTACTGGGGCAGCCTACTACTGAGGGGGGCCTGCTACTGGGGGCAGCCTACTACTGGGGGGGGCATACTACTGGGGGGGCTATACTACTGGGGGGCCATACTACTGGGGGGGCTGCTAATGGGGGGCATACTACTGGGGGGGCCTGCTAAAGGGGGGCATACTACTGGGTGGCATGCTAATGGGGGGCATACTACTGGGGGGGCCTGCTAATGGGGGGCATACTACTGGGGGGCATTCTACTGGGGGCACTGCATAGGGGACCCTACTACTAAGGGGACTGCATAGGGGGCACCACTGCTGGGGGCATTGTGTAAAGAACACCGCTACTGTGGGCATTGTGTAAAAGGGGCACTACTGTGGGCATTGTGTAAAAGGGTCACTACTGTGGGCATTGTGTAAAAGGGGCACTACTGTGTATCGTAACATAAATAAGAGACACAACTTTATGGTGTAATGTGAATCAGGCCCTATGTGCGGTGTAATGTGAATAAGATTGTGCACTGTGACTCCTTGGGCCGTAGCCCACTATGTAAACAAGTACTGTGACTCTGCTGGCCGTACCCCACTGGGTGGGTGCACTACTTTTCATTTCTGCCACTGCTGTGTGGCAATGTGTCATAGATGTACTTTATACTGTGGTGTCTGTGTCGTTGTGCCGCTGCTCTGTCGCTTAGAAACCAGTCAGCTCACTGCAACCTTTGGCCAATAATGTTGAAAACAATATTATGAGCTGTTATATGGTCTAAATTGACTGGAAATTAATGTTATTGAGGTTAATAATACTCTAGGAAGAAAAAAAAGACCAATTTATGTGATTTTAGCTTTTTTTGTAAATTTTTGTAAAAAAATCCAAATCCAAATCCAAAGCCAGTCACCGCAGTTTGGCAAATCCAAATCCAAATCCAAAGCCGGACGACGAATTAGAACCAAATCCAAATCCGGCAAAAATGGTCCGGCGCACATCCCTAGTTTCAATTAAACAGACCATTTTTGCATGCATTTCTAGTATTCCCCCCACCAAGAAGGCCCATCACGTTTCCACAATTTCTCTGATACCACGAGTCTCGATCTCAACAGCACCTTTGTGAGAACACTCTTCGTAATGCATGCGCCTTAGGAGTATTTAGCAATTTTCATGCGCGCGCAGTGGCAAAAATAAGTGATCATCGACACTGCGTTTATATCTGAATCAGGCCCAAAATGATCTATTACTTGGCAAGCTATTTAAACTGAGCATTTGGGAGGTAATTCCCAGTTAGTATGTTCCCACTGAGAATTTATAGCTCCAAAATACAAACAACGAGATGTACTAAGCCTTGAAAAGTGATAAAGTGGAGTGATAAAGAACCAACCAATCAGCTCCTGCCATTTTTCAAACACAGCTTGCAAAGTGGCAGTTAGGAGCTGATTGGTTGATACCCTATCACTCTCCACTTTATCACCTTTCAAGGCTTAAGCCGCATACACACAAGACGATGTGCTGTTTGAACGATATTGGTGAAAGATTTCCCTTGAACTATGTGCAGGTCAAACGATATTGGGTGTACACAATGAAAGATATCTGTCGGTGAAGTCATCCTACCACATCTCTGAACAGGCAATTCTTGATGATATCATCCAAATTGGCCTGCATGTACGGACGACCAAATATATCTCTATCGTCCAGTGGGAGCGCGCATCGTTGGTCGTTCATTGCATACACACTGAACGATATGGATGATATATCGTTGAATAATATCATTATCGTTCAAAGATATCTTCTCGTGTGTATGCCCCTTTAGTACATCTCCCCCATAATAATGATATATTTTGTTTCATTAAGCAGTAGTTTAGGAAAAAAAATGGAAAACTTTAGCATTTCCACCTCAGGCCACAATGGTGCAAATAGTCACACAAAACATGGTGTCATTACATGGGAGACTGCCATGATGTGCTCTGTGGTCAAGTAGATGCATTTCTGCATAAAATAATCCCTTGCAGTCCTCCTTTTGCAGCTTTGTAAATGACCACTGCTAACTGATTGACATTTTCATTCTTGCCGTGCATATATTTGTGGATAGCGAAGAGGATAAATAAATCACTTGGAGAATACATGTGTTCTCTTAATGTAGATATGACATAGCATGCATCTGGTCCTCGACTACAGCTATTGGCTGGAGGAGTTAACCCTAATCGCTCCTGAAATCCTCTATAGAACGTGCTTTCTCATTATTTCTATGTTCCAGTCTCATGACACAAGATTCAGTGTCTTAATAAGACTGCAGTGGTGCAGCAGCGTCTATTAGGGCCTTGGGAAAGGGGATTTCTCAGCATTTAGAAAGCCCTTCACTCTAACGGATATGTGTGAGACACAAGCTTATCTCTGCTGAGGTTGGGACCAAGAGACTTATAATAATTGTTTGCTCCAGCAGTCGAGACAGATTTACAGACCTAATCTAAGGCATGTTTGTGTGTTAGGCAATGAGACAGTATAAGTCCCTTGTGCCTGTTTATTACTACATTTTGAGAGATACAAATCTTGTTGTCTATGTTCTGGCAAGCATAGGTTCATGCAATCATTTCCTCTGCAAGAAATGAGAGAGTAACATTTTCCTATATATTAGGAAGTGAAGTGTCTAGAAAGGGATCATTGATACGTTTGTGTATTAGAAAGAGCTAATATGTACTTGCCCTGATGTCGTTTTATAACACGAAGGTAAAGTTCATGACCTGGCGTCTATGGTGTATAGCCAATTGGGTGCGTTCATTTTTGTTTCCATGTTTAAAATTGTGGGTCCGAGAGAGGTTCCCAAATGCGGTCCTCAAGGCACCCTAGCAGTCCAGGTTTAAGGATATCCATGGTTGAGCACAGATGGTTAAATCAAAAGGCTGAGGTACTAATTAAGTCACCTTGCCTAAGCATGGTTATCCTTAAAACCTGGACTGTTAGGATGCCATGAGGACCGAGTTTGGGAACCTCCGGCTCGCACTATCACCCTGCTTTCTGGTTTGGCGCCTGTGGGAATAATGGGCATCTTTCAGCCGGTGCATACATCAGTGAGGAGACACCTAGAGGAATCCGAAGGATCCCTCTGTTAAAAAATCCCAGTTACAGTAGCACATAGGCTACAATAATCTGCAGATGGCATTAACTATCTGGGCCAAGCTCCGGAATGCATCACATTCCAGAGCTTTGAAAATCCGACTGCATAGCAGCCCCCATAAAAACCTATAGAGCTGCATTTGCGGTCGGAAGTGGAGGGACCACTGCAGATATCGGAGATACAGTATCTGCTGCAGTCCCTCCATGGTACATCTGGGGGATACTTAATATTTTCTGGTAACCCCCTAAAACAGGTGTTTTATAGGGATATCCCGCAAATATTTGTTTATAAATAGGCCCCTAATTATTTGACCAAAGCACTTTTGTTTTTTTTATATTGTAAAGATTTTTTTTTATATTTTCTATTTATTTTTTTTCATTAATATTATTTGCAGAGAGGCACGCAATTGTCTAGTTGGACTCTGTGTATATGTCCTGATGACCAGCCAAGTGATAGTTATAAATAATTAACAATTGATCTGATTTTTTTGATCGGACCAGACATACACTCATCACCATACGCATCAGGTGACTGACTGACTTCGGAAGAAGAAATATAAGCATTGTGCATGCTACTCATGAGATGCCTACCCCAAATGATCCTGTGGCCAATTTCAGTACAGTAATAATATGTGGGCATGGTGTTCAAAGTGGATTGCATGATAACTAACATTAGAAAGCAGAATACAATAGCAAATATATGTCTAGAAGACTGTGTTTAAGATGTGTGTCCTTGTATGTATAGTACAAATAGATAAGATACATGTCTTTGACATTGCTATAAATGACCCTGCTATTCTCTGATCTTTTTACGGTTGCTATGAATTGTTCCAGGCACTCAAGAATGAGCAGTAATTCTCAGCCTGTGGCTCATTTAGGATGCTGTGCAGACAGTTTCTGTACATTTAGTCTGCTAATAGCTACAGCAAGCTAGAGTTCTATATACTAAACTGCTTATTACTTTAAAGGTGGATGCATTAATATCAATGTTTCTTTGTATTCAGGGAACGCTCCCCATTTTCTGCGCTTGCAGAACGTGGAGGTAAATGTCGGACAGAATGCCACCTTCCAGTGCATTGCAGGAGGGAAATGGTCTCAGCATGACAAACTTTGGCTACAGGTAGGAAGAGTGAAAGAGTCAAGCAAGAGTGAATGGAAGGGGGTGGATAACACATGTACAGAGAGGAGATCACTTAAAATGTATGTAATGTCCACTGCACAGTTCAAAAGCAGCTTTTTGTCCACCATATATCTTGATTTTTGAAGATGCCTACAATTCTGCCGAGGCGCAAAGAGCACACTGGTGCACCTCGTTTTGCAGAGTGAGGTATGTCTGATGAGATAAAGCGGTAGAGATTGGGAATTTTTAGGGGTACGTAGCCATTTCGACTACGTAAAAGAACTTTAAGGTCTCATCCTATATTTTAAATGGGACTCATTATTTGATAGTTCTGGAAGGGTTGCAGCACTGGCCTTAGCCTATAATGTGCAGCATAATAGTAAATAGCATATACAGTAGTAATAAGTATAAAACTAAATAACAATGAATTAACAAAATACAGTATATAAAAGTTGTATGGAGAGTCCAAGGGGTAAATTACTAAGAATCGAGAAAGGTCGAGATGACAATCTCAGAAGAGTTTAGGCATGATTTTCAACTCGCAAATTGAATAAAGGCAAAGTCAGGTGAGTTAAGGAGCATACACACTAGACGATATGCTCCCTGAGCGATATCGTCTAGTGTGTCCCTGGCAGGGTGTGCTCAATGTCGTTCATGACATTGAGCAAACCCGCTGAACGATACCATTAATGATATCGTTCAGCACCGGGCTCTCTCCCCCATTCCCCAACATGCAGCAACCTGACAATATCATCAGGTTGGCCTGCATGTTTGCCCGATGAACGATAAAGACCAACGACCTGCGGGAATGCGCATCGTACGTTGTTCATCGTTATTGTTCATCATTTAGGTTAAAAAATGGACGATAAAGTGAACGATAACGATATAGTTATCGTTCAGTCGTCTACTTTAATCGCCCAGTTTGTACGCACCATTAGAGTGAGATTTCTTCTCACTCTTAAAACTCAGGTCCAATTTCAAACTTGAATCTTATCACCATCAGGCAAACTCGGAAGTACTTTTCACCTAAAAGATACAGCTCGCAAATTTACCAAGAATCAAGATGACAATCTCGTGTGAGATGCCTGCAAACTCTCTGCCAAATTGAAGTTTTAAACACTCACCTCCAGAGCTGCGAGTTTGGTGGAAACATACACAAATCATTGTGATTTGTGTATGTTTCTGCCTGTAAATAGTTTAAATAGTGTATATTTTATAAAAAAAATTACGTTTGAATGACACATTTCTTTACAGGTGAACTACATGTACCAGTGGGCCCTTAATAGCCAGCATGTTGGCTCTGTGGTTCGCCAAGTACCAGCATGCGGGGGAGGCTTGCTGGGACCTGTAGTTCCACTGTAAGTTTATTGGGGGGTCCCCAACTCCCCAGGGATCCCTGGCCTGGGCTGACTAGCGGTCAGGGCTGATGCTGCGGCTGGGGGGCCCGATAAAAGGTCAGTCCCCCGCTAGAAAGGGTCCAGAGCTGGTTTCAAATATAGGGGGAACCTCACGCAAATAGTTTTACCTGTATATTTAAAACGAGGTCTGGCCCTGCTGCCTGGTGCTGGTTCTTAAATTACTGTGGAACCCTACTCATTTTGTTCCCCGTAATTTTAAGAACCAGGCCTGGCTGGCAAGTCCGGGGCTGGTTAAGCTTTAGGGGGGAACACTATGTCATTTTTTTCTAAAGCATTTATCTTGTTTTTTTACAGGTCTTAACACACAAGCAGCCAGCACTTATCTCACTGATATGTGCAAGCTGCTAGCTCAGGAGAGTAATCTCATTTTCACTTGCAACTAGGGGAGATATCTCAATCTGCTTCACCATCGGCAAACTCACTTTCAGCTAAACTCACTTCTTAGTAAATTTGCGAGATGAAAAATGGGAAAATCACCTAGATTCAGCGATGTAATTCGAGATGAAAAAAAAACTAAACTCAACCATTCTTGATTCTTAGTAAATTTACCCCCAAGTTATAAAAGGAAAATGTTTTTCCTTTAGAACACCTCCTTGTCAGTATTAGGGCGGGAGCTCATCTACCACTATGCTAATTAGGTAGATCAGTCAAAAAGATCTAAAATGGTAGAGAGTGAAGAAGCTCCCAATAGTGTATTATTTTCAGAACAACTTTTTGTAGCGTGCATACCAAATGGATGCTTATTAAGGCTTATCTGTAAACGTATTGGGATCCTGTGTTCGCATCCGATAACTGAAGTTCTCCGGCAGATATAGGTGATGTCGTTGTACATTCCCAGTAAGTATGTAGCATCCAATGTTTTAAAATAATTTGTTTAGCCACTGTAACCATGACAGCTAGGAGAGGTACATTGTGACCCAGTAAGGAATTTACGTTCCATGAGGAAAATTCAGCAAAAATAAAAGCTTCAGCCCTTTTAGTGAGTCTAAATTCTAGAGTGGTGTTTAAGTGGCCAATACGCTTATCCCAAACCTACTTATGTTTGGGTATTGCCATAAATAATGCGATAATGAAGCGTTGGGATTGTGGTAGTTGATACAATCTCCAGATTCTGAGATGAAATAGACTCAAGTTCTGATAGTTCCTGCATCTTGATGCCACAATTTAGATATATTGTGTACCAAAGAGAGACATTAGTCTCAAACAGATCTGGGTAGATATAGTGAATTCTAAACTCGTGAAAAAAGTTAAAGGTGAGGATATTATATAAAATATATGGAACCTAGTTAGGTATATCTGAAAATAAATTATGTCTCCCCTTAAAACAGCTTTGCGGATTGCCAAAAAAGACATGGATTTTCCACATGCTCCTGATTGTTGAATACATAATTTACCCAAGCAGTTTCCAACTGTGGCTCTCCTGCTGTTTTAAAACTACAAGTGCCAACATGCTTTACCAGCTGATCAGTGAGAGGGTATGCTGGGACTTGTAGTTTCACAACAGCTGGAGAAACACAGGGCCTGATTCAAACCCGCTCGCGAGCGCTGAACGCTCGCAAGCGGGTCGATGGTGCCCTAGTGCGCATGCGCACGACGGAGGGAGCTCCATCGTGCGCATGCGCGAGACCCGGGGAGCGGCGGGGAAGCCGTCACTCCAGGTCTCGCACCAAAGGGGGCGTGCTGTCGATGTTGATTGACAGCACGCCCCCTTTGGTGGGCGTGCTGGTGGCGTGGCTGCCAGACGGAGGCGTTCCCATGGGAACACCTACCGTCTGGGTCAGGCCCCACTGACATCACTAGTGATGTCAGTGGAAGTGATTTTGGCTCTGATAGAGCCAAAATCTCTCCAGGGCTTGCGGTCACCGAGACCCTACCGCAGGGTCTCGTCGCAAGCCTGATGGTCACGATGGTCTTGACCATCGCGACCATCATCATGGACGCACGCATAAGCTGTGGGTGGTAACCCACAGCTATGCGAGCATCCAAGAGGCCGCTCCAAGTTTAGGTAGGAGGGCCCTGATTCAGAGCGAGCGCTCTGGTCAGAGCGTCCGGCTCTGAATCAGGCCCACAGGTTGGCCAGGCCTGAACTATGGTGATATCCATTATTATATAACAGCCTAGTTGGGCAATATTTGTATGATAAATTTCAAAGGGGGTGTCCTTATGAAGTAAAATAGCCACCCCTCTGGCTTCAGAAGAATAGGAGGAAGAGGCCAGAACCTGCTGCCGTAGCATGTTTAATTCTATATGTTCAGTGGGAGTCAGATGGGTCTCCTGGAGGAACGTCCTGTCAGCACACAATTTGTTGATATAGGTTAAAATACGCCACCTTTTAATAAGGGAATTAATGCCCATTATGTTCCATGAACAAAATTTAAGTTAGTGTGTCATTCAATATACGGTGAGAGAGAAATAGAAGAAAGTGACATACTCCAACTTAGCTAAGTTAACTCCCCACAACCCTCCCGACCCCCCCATCCACACTCCTCCCCCTACCCCACTAAAAAATGTTCAAGGGAATAGTAAACAGAAAATTATAACAACACTGGCGCAAGGTGAAAGGTGCAATCCAATAATGACACAACAAGTTGAACACAACATAAGCATAATTAAGTGTTGCAAAAACCTTCAAACTTCAATAATAGCAAAGGGGGGAATTCAATTCAGTGTGATGATGAATAGCTGCGGGAGGTAGTTATTCATTACAATGCACTGTTTGGGTGGGCAAAGGGGAAGCGAGGAGAAATCCGACATAAGTGCCGGCACTTTAGTCAGAGAATGCCGGTTACTGCACCTTAACACCCAGGTTAAGTCGCGAGAACCGGCATTCTCTGACTTGCCTGCTACCCAACAAGTCACACAGCGCATTGAATTGAATAGCTGCGGGAGCTCCCTGCGTCTATTCATTATCGCGCTGAATTGAATTTCCCCCTTAGAAACAAAAACAAAAAGAGAGGACATAACAGGTGAGAAACTTAGTCATCAAAGGGTAGTGGTCACAGCCATGAAAACCAATCAAAGAAAAATCACAAGGACCGGAGAGTATTATCACAAAATAAGGGAGTATGGCCTAAACTAAAATAAAAAAAATCATAAGACATTGGCTAAGAAATAATGGTGCAGATGTACTAAGCTCTGGAAAGTGATAAATTGGAAAGTGATAAACTACCAACCAATCAGCTCCTAACTGTCATGTTTCAAACACAGCCTGCAACTGATGACAGTTAGTAGCTGAGTGGTTGGTAGTTTATCACTTTTCAATACTGTATATCATTTTTCAGAGCTTAGTACATCTCCACCTAACTATCTAGTGCATACCTCACACAAAAACAAGTTGTAACATTTCTACAATCAAAGGTAGCAATGTCAATATAAAGCGATTAACATTAGACAAATAGCAGTGGTACAATTAAGTAAACAGAACAATATCAGCCGCATAGGTGCAGTTTCAACAAAAGAAAGAGATAAACCATTCAATATACTGGGTGAAAGAGAAATAGAAAAAAGTGATGTACTCCAACTTAGCTCATTTAACTCCTTTGAAAATAACGGCACGGCCTATAATAGTGAATATCATGAAAAGGGCCTAGCTGGTGTGCCTGGTCAGTTTCTAAATTCCAAAGCTCCTCTGAAATTCCGAGGAGAGCTAGGAGGTCAGATAGAAGAAACTTTGTAAAGTCTAGACCATTGGTGGATTATTTGAAGCCAAGCCTCAAGTGACCTGTTTTTATGGTTGTCCATTTTAAACAATAGATGTAAATGGGTGGCAGTAAGGGAGGAAGCCTGTTGCTTCAGCTCTGAAATTTCACGGACGTTAGAGCCAATCCTATTTTTATTTTCAAGTACTTGGTGGGACATAAAATCCAACTGTGACTTAAGGTTGGCAACTGCACTCATGAATGTATCCATCTGTTTCTGTAGCAAGGGTTCCATAGCTTCTAGAATAGCCTCGTCTACTTCTGCATAGGACAAGGGGGAAGGAGGTGCCATTATCTACAGAAACCACCGTGGAGTCCGTGCATCTGCCACTACCCTTCTGCCTCTGGGGTTTTGGAGTGGAGGTTGAAGCAACAAATTTATCCATCATAAGAGTAAAGTGAAGGAAGTCCAGGTGAAACCTGTAGGTAGTGCAGTCAAGTACTGTAGTAGTGAAAGGAATATGACTACTATTCAGGAAAAAACTCAAATTAGGGTACAGAACATCTAAAAAACAAAACAAAACAAAAAAACAGTCAAGTGGGAGAGAAGGTAAAATTGTGTTATGATAAAAAAGTCAAAGCTTTGTGGTTTAGATAGCATATTTATTTACTAACAACTGAGTGACTGAATATAAATGGAGTCAGCTGCTCAGTAAGGTACACGGGCTGAAGGGGCCTAAGTAGATGGTACTTGTTGTCCAGGCAGGTTCAGGAATCCAGCAGAGTGGGAGCAGTGACTGCTGGCTCCAAGCACCAGAAATTGAAAGTGCATCACTGGTGAGATCACGTTGCAGGCCTCCTACTCCCAGGCCTTGCCATGGGTTGCTCAATGGTGAAATATGTATTTCGGCTCTGGGAACCGCAAATATAGTGCGTTTCACCCGGTCACAGCCAGGAGCACTGGTAATGTATGTCTGCCTGTTGTGGCCACAAGCCATGCCCCTTGTTTAATATTTTTAATTAATGTAGGTGGTTGTTTTGTTTGTGTGTTCATGTAGAAACTTTAAAAATCTTAAAAAAAAGTATTGATATAAAAATCTCTATTGCATGTAAATGAGAAGGTATATTCCACATACATCATACCTCCTCCTTTCCATCTTAATTTTTAAATCCCCAGTGTGTGAAGCTGATATCTGGTGATGAAGTCTTAATTGGCACAAATCTCAAACCTGCAAACAGCATTCATATTTACCAGCTCATATGCAGTACTAAGAGCTTATGCACACTTATATCTGGCACCATACATTGCCCTGCGGTGCCTTCCAGAGATCATGTTAACAGCTTAAACGCTTATAGAACAACTAGGAATCAATAGATTACTAAGATAAAGCAGCTTGTACATTTTGTATGCTGTTTTTAAATAATAAGGCAATAGAAAGAAAAAGTAGTAATGATTTACAAATCCACTTATTATCAACCTGGACTAATACAGTAATTTAAAAATGTTTGATAAATACTTATTTTTTAAGGTCTTGTTTCAGTACCTCCTAATTGCCTTCCACTCCTAGACACTTGTGAGTATTATAAGTGTATTTATCACAGTGATCGGCTGATAGCCTTCTGATAATCGCTGAGCAGGTTATCCTATCCACTTGTTAATATTTATTTTTGAAAAATAAAAATAATTTATTTGGGCCTCAAATGGCTGAGAATAATTAATATTCATCCTGATTTTATTCATTAGAAATTGAAATTGCAGTTGTCCTGTGACTACGTTTAGTTGTCAGTGCCGGATTAAAAACAGGGTGTCTAGGGTGGTACACAGTGGGGCCTACACAATAGCTACATCACCAGTTTGGGGGCATTGGGCATATGTGAGCTGGGGTTTCTATGTGGCATAATGTGAACTGGGGGCACTACAGTGTGCTTAACACATTTGTGGTGGTGTGATTATTTACACACTATTCTTTTTAATTACATAAATTTTATTGGTAGGTGTGATTGATGTGTGTGTGAGATCATCTGCTTTCCACCCTAATAGGGCACGATATCAAGGTGACACCTCAGCATATTGTTTTGTGATGATGGCAAAGCTAATATTCATACCTAATTCGTTATTCTATTAGCTACAGTTTCTTTTAAAGGAAGATCATTTTTTGTCTATTAATAATAATGCATTCAACTTGTGAGCATATATATTTTTTTCATGTTCTAAATGTAAACTTTGCAAAGTCACATGGATGGATACATCTGCTCCAAATATCATTTTTATGTCCAAATTTTATGCCCATTTTTATATTACCTACTTTATGTAAAACTTGGGGCCCCATTTAACAACGTCCATTTTTACCAGCGGCATATTTAATTCTATAGATGGCGTAAGCAACACAGTGACAAACAGTGGTAATATTAGTTTACCTCTGTTTGTTATTGAGAGGGGGGCATAACCCTTTTAGAGAGTGCTAAAGGGGTTATGTCTCATTGTTAAATGGGGCCCTATGTTCTTACTTAAAGACAGCTAAAAAATTATATATTTATATGCTGCTGCCTAGTAATGCTGGGATAGTAACCCTGGAATCACAGCAGACAGGCAAGTAGTATTTTACAGTAGCTAGTGATTTTGAATTCAGGTTTATATATAGCAACTTGGATTAGAGCATCTGTCCTTACCTTTCTGCTGACAGCAGTAGTGTGACTGATTGTGAGTCTTTATCTCTATTTGGCAGCAGTGGAATGGACGCGACACAGGTCTCATGGTAACTCGTGTAGTAAATCACAGACGCTTCTCTGCCACAGTTAGCGTTGGAGACACTTCTCAGCGCAGCATTAGCAAGTATCGCTGTGTCCTGCGATCCTCTGGTGGATCGGGGGTTTCCAATTATGCAGAACTCATTGTTAAAGGTAAGGAAATGAACACTGACCTTAGACTGGACTGTATTCGTAAGAAAAATATTGGTTTTATGTTTTGTAAATGAAATGTACTTGAACCTTGCAAGGCATTGTTTACTTTTGTTATATTTGTTTGTTATGCAGCTCTTCCTGTGGATAGCACATCCAGTACCATGACAGCTTTTTCCCATATACTGTAGTAAAGGTGCAGGACAGAAAACAATTTACTTTTTTCCTAGGCACAGTGCAGTTCAGCAGTACTACAGTCTTCGTCCTCCTAGGTAGGTGCTGCAAGTCATGGTGCACTCATCTGGAAGGATGAAGGTGGTTAACAAAGTGTCTTTGTAATTAAATGGGAACTCCATTGAAAAGTTTTTCACCACCACTCAACTCGAGTCCTGAAGGTAAGCAGTCCTGTTAGAGCTGTATTGAACACCTCTAGTAGGTTGAAAACAGGTAGAAATGTGTACAGCCAGTTGTGTTGATATATCAGGAGTTTGCTACAGCACCAGCAAAATGTATTTGGGGATAGGGTTATTGTGAAAATCTGATGTTTTTGCATTTCTCCTCTGATTAAAAGTTTTTAGAAAACCCCTACAAGTCAACAGTGCCACCACCTAGGTAACGTATTGGAGAGACTGGCTACCCTGGGTCACCTTCATTTATAGCAGTTAGTACTACTAGGAGAATGAGCAGAGTGGGTAATTTAAAGACTGGTTTCATTAATGTCGCTCCTGTTTGGTCAATTCAATCAGCCGCCACAATACTATGACCAGCTATATCTAGGGGGAAGCAGTCGGGAAGCTGACGGACGGAATCCTGACCGCCGGCTTCCCGACTGTCTAATGCCGGCCTTTCAGGCGTCGAAATCCCGACGCCGAACCAATGTTTTGCTGCTATACTAGCAGGATTTTTCTCCTCCTCGTATGATGCTGTTCTAGATCAGGTATCAGGGGTCCAGGCTCAGGGGTCAGCGTTAATTTGGTAGAAAAGAGAATAACATTTAAATTAGTGTGTATTGCTTCTAAATTATGTGAATGAATAAAACAGTTCTTGAGCTGCTCATTTGATAATGGTGCGAGTAAAGCATGGAATAGAGTGTTGCAATTCTTTTTGTCCTACTCCAAGAGTTTACAATGGTACATCATGTGTAAAAAAGAAATGAATACTATAGCGTAGGGTTTTTGTGAAAAATAACAGTGATTAATGCACTCACCTTGGTGAGTATCAAACTTCAAACTTCGAGGGAACTGAGCCCCATACAAAATAGAATGTGAAATAAAATGTTGCATATTGTACCTTCTTGCTTTACTTTCATTTCTCAAAGATACATTATGGAAAAATATGAAGTCATGAGAACACTCACCTGAATGTAGTGAGGTAAAGTTTGAGGGGAGCAGATCCCATCCCATTATTGGGGGTACATAGTTCCTGTTCTGGGCATGATTATCCATTGCATATTTATTTGAGAATTAATAAAATGATGTAATACTTTAGTGAATCCACAAATAGCTATTCCCCATGATACATAATATACCAAATAATCTTCCAGTTCAAAACAGATTTATTTCTTCTACAACATAAAATGTAAAATTACGTAAAACCGTCAATAAACATACATAAATAAAACTTGATACACTTGCAATGTCATCGGGGATTTTCAGCATTGATATAAATTGTCCAGAATCCGGTCTGCAGAAAAAAGGAAATAACTCATCTTGATACACTATAGTGACCCTAGCAATAGCAGGAGCATCTTAGAATGTGTCCATCACTTTTATTAATCGGGGGAAGGCTCTATGGAAACACAAGGAGAGAATGTGTATGGCTATAGTTTTCTTGTATTTCTCACCACCCCTTTGTATTCTCCATCTATCAATTTCCGTCTTTCCGCATTCTCCTTGTCCTTTAATCTCCTTACATCTCTCACTTATTTTTTTCTTCTCTTTTTAAAGAGTATTTGTCTTCCTTGTTACTTTCTATTAAACCTTTACTTCTATCAATAGATTCCCCTCTCTCACACTTGCCCCTTCTGAGTGTCACCTACTGTAGATCTACGTTTCTCCTGGTTCTCTCTTCGCTATCTCTCTCTATCTCTCTGGGATCCTGTTGTCTTTCTTTCAGATATTGTATAAATCCCAGCAGGTATCCTGAATCCTCCTTCCCTCCTGCAGTGTTCCCACTTCTATCTTGAATCTCCGGCTGTGCATTACTGTCCTATTATTATTGTCTTCATTTCTTCACAGCCCCCTACTGTTTTTTTTTTTTAGATTTAATCTAATACTTCATTCCTGTAAGTGTCAGGAACAGGTGGCAGAGAACAAGGATCTGTATTACATTTATTGGGGGGACTAATGAGAATTATATGATGTGTGTATTCAGACACAAAAAGTCAGCAGAGCAGTTAACAGGCAAGATTTGGCTGTAGGGTACAGTTAGTTCAGAATTTGAAACATATGAAGCAGAGACAAAGGGAACAGCTTATGCTGGAGTTAAATGACGCAGGATTTGAGGTGGAGTTGCAGGGAGGAGGCTGTAGAGGAGTTATAAAAAGAAAGTTTATTGATAAGCATTAGGATAAGTGTAACAAGTAGCTAGTTTGGAAGAAGTTAACTTAAATCCATTTGCAGAATGTAAAAATACGTTTGGTCATTTTAGGTCCTAATTTAAATTGTCAAGTAACTTGAACTTGCTGCTAGTGCAGATGGAGAAGCAGAATTAGGGTGTATAGATGTGAGATTTGTATAATAAGGGCACATTTAAGTATGGGACACCCCCTGAAGTTGTAATCTTAGCAGGAATATATTTTTCCTTTACCCACCCACTGCCCGGTGTAATAATTAGTTGTGCGGAGGCCCCAGTGTTTTGGTTCTACATCACCGCTGTGTTTTAGTTTTGGCAAACCCACCGTCACATTTTTGGTTCGGTGTTGGTTTTGGGTTTCTTTAAAAATCGTTAACAAAACAGCTAAAATAATGTAACGTGGACCAGTTTTTTGTTCCTATAGTATTATTAACATCAATAACATTAATTTCCACTCATTTCGACACATTTCCAGTCAATGTTGACCACCTCACAGCATCTGAAATCACGAAGGAGAGACTTAAATGCCATCCAAACACGCAAGATCCGTTTTTTAGATCCGAGTTCCGAACTTGGCGAGAAGACCCAAGTTGGGACTCTGTTCTACTCGGAACCCCAAAGTGATCCAATCCAGGACTCTGTTTGACTCAGAACCAAAGTTCGGGTGTGTTCTGTTTTCAGCAAAACCAAACTGCTCATCTCTAGTAATAATAATAAGTTCTGACGACAATGATGACTACATCAGCATGTATCTTTGCTGTTAAAATAAATCATCAAAGATTTGGCATGCTCCCACTCCCTCTTGCTAAATGAATAACCAGAAGCAGTGCTATAGCATGGGTTGGTTACAGCTAAAACAGGAGGAATAAGAGTGTGGGGTCCCTCTGGAAACTATGAAGCCAACATCAGGCTTTACTAGGCAGCACTTGCTTAATTATAACAAAGATACCTGTGTGGAATCCAATTGTCATAATGTGAACCAGCCTCAGCATCGCTAGCATGGGACTGAAGCCCCAGGGAAAATCAGGTCTAATTGGCCCACCCAGCTGTGTATTAGCAGAGTAATTTGGGCACATGACCTATTGGCAGTGTGACCAGGGAAGGACACTGGGGTCCGTAACTTGATAGATGGTATGGTGTAAATAATATATATAATATATGTATATAACCGCAGACAGTACACTGGAGCCTGAGTGTACAGGATTTTAAGTGAGTTGAGCAGTAAAGGTGCTGTGGTGGTTGGTCCAGCTTTACCAGGTTTCAGGTTAGTTAACCAGGTAGATCAACAAGGTGGCATAGAAACTCAGGGATGAACAGGTACAATAACAATGCTGGTGCAGTCTGGAGTGTAAGGGTATAGTTGGGTGTTGTAGTGCGCCAGATGGCAGAATGGTATACTGTATGCTCCGGTTTTCAGTGGCGCTATGTAATAGCGGTGGTGGTATAGGGTAATTGCTGTACTCTGTATGGCTCTAATGGCTGAGAGTCTCAGAGGGCATGTCCAGTCTCCTTGAACGCTGAGCAGAAAAGACTCGCCAACAGGGTGTGCATGTGCAGTCGGGCATGCATACACAGCAGCGCATGTTGGATGTCAGGCCTGCTGAGCCACAGTGGGTCCTAGAAACTGCCGTCTCTGCTTCTATATGGACTGAAGCAGCTCATAGCGCTCCTCATCTTGCACCTACCCAGGGCCGAAACTAGGATTTTTGTCACCAGGGGCAAGACAGTAATTTGGCGCCCCCCATGTAATTCCCCCTGCAGTAGTGCCCATATTGTAATGCCCCCATAGTAATGCCCATATGTTAATACCCCCATAGTAATGTAGTAATGCCCATGTAGTGCCCACCATACAGTAATGCCCCTGTAGTGCCCATGCTCCCATATTAATGCCCCTGTAGTGCCCATGCTTTCATAGTAATGCCCCTGTAGTGCCCATGCTCTCATAGTAATGCCCCTGTATTGCCCATGCCCCCATAGTAATATCCCTGTAGTGCCCTTACAGTAATGCCCCTGTAGTGCTCATGCCCCCACAGTAATGCCCCTGTGGTAATGCCCCTGTAGTGCCCATGCCCCAATAGTAATGCCCCTGTAGTGCTCATGCCCCATTATTAATGCCCCTTATTGCCTATGCCCCCATAGTAATGCCCCTGTGGTAATGCCCCTGCCCCCATAATAATGCCCCTGTACTGCAGCTTATTAAAAAAAAAAAATACTTACCTTGAACCCCGCTCCTGCATCCAGCGTCGCGTCCGGTCCGCCGGCTGCTCCTTGGAACTATGGGGGAGATGTCATGACGTCTCCCCCATAGTGCCCGTGGGGAGAGCCGGAAGCTGGAGTTCGGGAGAGAACTCCAGCCTCCGGCTCCGGCTACACCGCGTCGCTGCAGAGAAGGAGCCGGGCGCCCGCTGGTAATAAATATTACCAGCGGACGTCCGGCTTGGAGCCTCTCTGCAGCGCCGGGCTGGAGGTCACTGGCACCAGGTACAGCGGCTCACCCGGTGCACGTGCACCTCCAGCCCCCCCCTAGTTGCGGCCCTGACCTACCCTCAATCAAAACTTCCTTTCATCACAATACAAATCAGTGAGCATCACACAGACTTAGCCGTCCCAATTGTAATGAGAGTCAAAGAAAGGGTTAGGCAAACTGACTCATGTATTATACCTTCATTGGTCCACACACATCTGTATCATACCTGCCTACACTCCCGATTTTAGCAGGAGACTCACGATTTTTAATGAAGCCTTCCGCCCCCCCGCAAAGTATACATCAACTCCCGTATTTTTTATAATTTTTTCTTATCTAAGGACCACGCATGTGCGAGCCCTGGAATGCCGGGGGCGGGGCCTGCACAGAACCTCATGACTGGCCGGCCACCGCGGGGTTGTAGGTAGCGGTGGCCGGCTAGACAGCAGTGAGATCGTCGGGATCTGTAAACAGCGGCGCTACGGAGCTCTGGTCAGAGGCGTAAGTCACGTGTACACAGTTCAGCAGCAGCGGTGGCCTTTTCTCCTCCCACGGTGGCCTGGCTCAATGTAAGTACAAGTGTTGTTAAATAGAAGTGAATAGTGGCTAGCTGTGCTGAGTGTCACAGGCATTAACTGCACTCCGAAAGGGCATTGACTGACAGCCATCCTTTTAATCATGGATGGCTGTTAGTGAGTGCCCGTTTAGAGTGCAGTTAATGCCTGTGACAAGATTTTATATATATATATATATATTTATATATATATATATATATAATGGAGTATACAGTATATAGGAGGGAGAGTGAGGCAGCCTGCTCACAGCCAGCAACCCAATCCTCCCAGCAACTACTGACCTGAACCTCCAACCACTCCTCACATTGTAAGATAGGACCCTCTCCCTCTCTCACCACACTCCCAGCATGGGATTTATTATCTACCTCCACCGTGCAGGACATGTACAGATGCTGACTGCATAGTGGGATATGTGTGTGTATATATATATATCTCTATATATATATATTATTTTTTTTTACATGTAACAGCAGTGCCAGACATTCAGGTTGTTATAGTGTGTATTGACACCTTCAGTATAGTCCCTGCTTGTAGGTTAGATGTGTTGTTACATTACTGTAGTTTATAAGGACATAAGTCATTATATACTGCTACACTACAACTCCCAGCTGGTGGAGCTGATAAAGGAAAGATTGTCTCTGTGTTATCGGTCGGATCTCTCTGGCCGCTTCTTAATTAGTTTATTTCTACCAGAGATGTGTTCTGTGGCTTAGGAAAGTGTGACATCAGATATCTAGTAATGTGAATGTGTGTATGTGTAGGGCATCTAGTAATGTGAATGTGTGTATGTGTAGGGCATCTAGTAATGTGAATGTGTGTATGTGTAGGGCATCTAGTAATGTGAATGTGTGTGTAAGGCATCTAGGTGGAGCTAGACACGCCCTTTGGGCGGAGCGGGCCACGCCCCCTCAATGGCACACCGCGCTGCTTGCGGCGCATTCTACTCCCATCTGCAATCTTCCCAAAAGTAGGCAACTATGATCTGTATGCACCAATTCCATCAACACTTGTGGTCTGGATGCAAACTTGGGAAAGGTGCAACGTGTTTGCCTGCCCTTCAGACAGTTTCACATGCTGGTCTTTCAAGATTGTCCACTGACATCCCAGCCACCATATCTTTTGTGCCACAGTTGCATTGATAGGTTGAATTCAGTAGCTACCACCACACAAAATTCCACTGTGGCTAGCATATAGAGTTGTTGTTACATGGTCGCTGCAGTAATTACAGTCCCTCTTTGAATGCACACAACACACCGACCCTTTGCAAATTGGACTCTGTATCCTCTCCTTTCAAGTACACTAATGGCAATTAGATTAGGACACTGTATTTGCAGTACTCTGTATGGCTCAGTATGGCTCTCATGGCTGGTACTCTCTAGTATTCTCCCCACGCTTAATTTGTTGGACCGTACATCCATCAAAAATCCCTTGCCACACAGCACTGTAACACAACCGAAAGTTGTGCTGAATTGATGTACCATATAGAAGTGCAGCATGTGTTTCGGCCACATCACTGGCTATGTCACAGTGCTGGGCAGCATCAGACTGGAGAACAGAGAAGATCATTACTCCTGTATAAAAGGAAGGGAACGGCTGACTGTGGGAACAATTGTTGGTGAACAGTGAAGAGAATGGTCCTCCTGTGTCCACTCTCTGTGTTTCAGCAGCTCTGTGTTTGTTACTGGGTGGCTTCTGTGTAGCCAGCAAGTGGGTCAGTATCTGGGTTGACTATCAGTCCAGTGAACAAGTGGGGGCAGTATCTGAGTGCTGTATAAAAAAAAATTGTCCAATACAGTGTTTAGGTGCTGTTTAAAAAATAATTTGTGTCCAAAAAGCAATTATTGGGCAGTATCTGGGTGCTATTTAAAAATTATTTATGCCCAAAAAGCAGTTGTGCAGCATTTGGCAATGTAAAAAAATATATTTGTATCAAAAAAGCAATTGGCCAGTATCTGGGTGCTGTTGACAATAACATTTATTTGTGTCCAAAAAGCAATTGGGCCACTCTAAAACTAATACCCCTTTCAGATATACAACCTGGGAAATTTCCTGCTCAGACCCGGGAATTTCTCCTATGCAAATTCCCGGATATTTGGTCGACCCCCCTTTCACACTACAGTGTCTACCCGGGAAATTCCCAGGTAGACCCCTTTCAGACAAGAGCAGGGTTTTTCTGCTTACCTGCCTCTGCTCTGCCGCCTGCTCCTCCTAGCCTATCCCTTCTCTGGCTGATGATGATGATGATGATGTCATCATTCAGCTGCCGGAAGCCGGCCAATCATAATGCAGATTTTTTTTTTTTTTATAATTAAAAAAACATGTATTTTAATTCCCTGTTCGTCCCGCGGGAGTGTGGGTGGCCCGCTGTGGCTGGGACCAGTCCGGCGGTCTCCAGTGCGGGTGTCCCCGACGTCCAGCTGGGGTCCTGTGTCGCTGACCCCACCGTCCAGCTGGGGTTCTCTGTACACAGCCGGCCGGCGCTGGGGGTGCTGAGCAGCAGCGCTGAGCATCCTATAGGATGCTTTGCGCTGCCAAATCAAAGCAGCAGCGCTGAGCGTCCTATAGGACGCTCTGCGCTGTCAACTACATGTAAAAGCTGCTTGGTGCTGCCCGGGAGTAGTAAATTCCCGGGTAGCACCATTCAGACAGAAGCAGGGTAATTTCCCGGGACTTAGGTCCTGAGAAAAACCCTGGTCGATTGCAGGGGCGGCTACTTTTCAGACAAACACGGCTACACGGGAATTTGGTTGAGGCAGGCCAAATTCCCAGGAATCTCGAGATGTCTGAAAGGGGTATAAGTAAAACCTGTTTAAAGAATCGCATGAAGTAGAGCACACTAAATAATCTGATGCTGATTAAACTAGAGGGACCAAATTCTACAGACTTTGATAATGAAAAAGCTGCAGACAACTTGGCCTCTTAGAAGAAGAGAAGAAATAATATATACAATTTAATCTTGAGTTTAAATCAATTAAAGGTCAGGATTTCAACATTTCATTATTGCAAAGGTCCCCACCAGGTTACTTCTTTATGCCACCCAGCTGGCAAAATTTTCTGAGGAGAATGCTGAGGCTCAGTCTCCTGAATCACTGAGAAGGACAGATGTGCTAGCTGCGCACCCATGCGCAGTTGCGCTAATCGGAGGTCAGGCCTCCTGCTGAGCTGTAGCGGGTTGTAGAGATAGCTGGCTCTGCTGCTATATAGATTTGATGCAGCACAGAGTGTTCCTCATACAACACCGAGAAGCAGTGGGGCTCTTCCTTGCACCCTTGGTGTAGTGGATGCCAAGATAATGGTCTTAAGGCCAAAATACACTGTATGGCCAAAATTATGTGGACATCATATCTAATTAGTGTATGTTCATTTCAGCCTCAACAATTGCTGACAGGTGCATAAATTGAAGCGCACAGCCATGCAATCTTTTTAATTAAACCATAATAATACTGTAGAATGAGATGTGCTGAAGAGCTCAGCGATTTTCAGTATGACATTGCTATAACATGCCACCTTTCCCACAAGTCAGTTTGTAAAATAGCTGCATTGCTAGAGCTCCCCCTGTTAGTTGCAAGTGCTGGTAATGTGAAATGACAATGTCTAGGAGCAGCGCAGCTGCAAAGTGGTAGGCCACACAAACTCATGGAACAGGGCCACTAAGTGGTGAAGAATGTCGGGTGTAAAAATCGCCTGTCCTCTGTTGAAATACTACTGAGTTCCGAACTGCCACTGGAAGCATCAACAGCGCAATTATGGTTCTTTGGGATCTTAATAGATTGTGTTTCCATAACCATGTTTCAGCATGACTTTTTCAAATGGTTGGATCTCAACCCCATGAAAGACCTTTGTAATGAAATGAAATGCTGACTGCAACCAGGCTTTATTGCCTCAAATCAATTCCCGACCTTATCAGGAGGGGTCATAACTAGGTCTTGTCACGTAGTACTTAGGAAAGGTGCATGCTGCTGCTAAGCAGAGGTGCAAGCCCTGTGGGACATGGTCACAGCTGTAATCTATACCTGCTTAACCCTTCCCCCATATTGGCGCCCCTGGATCTCACTAATGTTCTTGTGACTGAATGACTGGTGTAAAGTCTTCCTAGAGGAGTCAGGGCTGTTATATGTATTGATGACCATGATTTTGGAATGAGATATTTCCCAAGCACATATGCACAAAAATAGCATGCAAAATCTGGGTATATATACAATGAGAGAAAGGTGAAAACTACATGGAACAATGGAGTTCCTGTGGCTCTTTCATCATTAATAAGCATAGAGTAAATCCCTGCCTGCAAAGTAGTCTCACCAGTGAAACATCTGCACCTGCTAAGGTCTACAGTTGAAATACAAGCATTCAGGCTGATGCAAAAATGTAGTAGTAACATCCAAGAGAAGTACGCTCTGGTGCATGGGCACTTATTGACCTCTACAATCCAGTACAATGGCAGTTGTTTATGTATGACTGACTTGCATACGAAGTGCAGCTCCCAGCAGTGTGTGGCAATATTAAGAAAGTTTGCAGTATTAAAAGGCAACCAAAAAGCACACTCTGTTTAGATTATAATATTTATTTATTTATTTATTTATTTATTACCAGTTATTTATATAGCGCACACATATTCCGCAGCGCTTTACAGAGAATATTTGGCCATTCACATCAGTCCCTGCCCCAGTGGAGCTTACACTCTATATTCCGTATCACACACACACACACATATACACACTAGGGGTAATTTTGCTAGGAGCCAATTAACCTACCAGTATATTTTTGGAGTGTGGGAGGAAACCGGAGTACCCGGAGGAAACCTACGCAAGCACAGGGAGAACATACAAACTCCACACAGTTAGGGCCGTAGTGGGTATCGAACCAACGACCTCAGTGCTGTGAAGCAGTAACGCTAACCATTACACCGTCTGTGCTGCCCGATAGTTATATGTCCAGTTAAGGGCAGGGCCGAAACTAGGATTTTTGTCACCAGGGGCAAGACAGTAATTTGGTGCCCCCCCTGGGAATTCCCCCTGCAGCAGTGCCCCTCTAGTAATGCCCCTGAGGTAATGCCCCTGCAGTAGTGCCCATATAGTAATGCCCCTGTAGTAGTGCCCATATGATAATGCCCCCATAGTAATTCCCCCATAGCAATGCCCATGTAGTACTGCCCATATAGTAATACCCCTGTAGTAGTGCCAATATTGTAATGCCCCCATAGTAATGCCCCTATAGTGCCCACCATACAGTAATGCCCCTGTAGAGCCCATGCTCCCATATTAATGCCCTTGTGGTAATGCCTCTGTAGTGCCCATGCTTTCATAGTAATGCCCCTGTAGTGCCCATGCTCTCATAGTAATGCCTCTGTAGTGCCCATGCCCCATAGTAATATCCCTGTAGTGCCCATACAGTAATGCCCCTGTAGTGCTCATGCCCCCACAGTAATGCTCCTGTGGTAATGCCTCTGTAGTGCCCATGCCCCAATAGTAATGCCCCTTTAGTGCTCATGCCCCATTAGTAATGCCCCTTATTGCCCATGCCCCCATAGTAATGCCCCTGTGGTAATGTCCATGCCCCCATAATAATGCCCCTGTAGAGCAGCTTATTAAAAAAAATACTTACCTTGAACCCTGCTCCTGCATCCAGCATCGCGTCTGGTCCGTCGGCTGCTCCTCGGAACTATGGGGGAAACGTCATGACGTTTCTCCCATAGTGCCCGTGTAGAGAGCCGGAAGCTTGAGTTCGGGAGAGGACTCCAGCCTCCGGCTCCGGCTACACCGCGTCGCTGCAGAGAAGGAGCCGGGCGCCCGTTGGTAATAAATATTACCAGCGGACGTTCGGCTTGGAGCCTCTCTGCAGCGCCGGGCTGGAGGTCACTGGCACTGGGTACAGCGGCGCACCCGGTGCACATGCACCTCCAGCCCCCCCCTAGTTGCGGCCCTGGTTAAGGGAGAAATTATATGATCATAGCATGCTCTATTATGAGCTACTGAATGTGTTAAAAATAGTTAAGAGAAGACTTGAAATATTGGGTAAAAATTGTTAAAAGTAATATGCACAGTGAGGGGAGATTATTTGAGATTATTAGTTAATGTTAGAAGATGTTCCAGGGATATATTTACATATATAATTTAAACATTCAAATAATCTACAGAGAAAAAGAGAGATGAAAGAGTAAGTTCTCAAGGTACTTGGTCTCATCTGTGATAAATTCACAGCCTTTGAGAGATTCTTAGCCCCTAGGAAGGTTCTTCCACATCGCAGATATTTGCCCCACAGACAATCCATTTGTCAGAGTTGGGATCCGTGACTTAGTTTTTGGTTTTGAGACCCTGAGGTGGGGACACAGCTGGGGCGGAAAGACAGACGTCACTCAGCACTGGCAAGATAGTTAGCACATAAAAGAGGCTGCTTACCCTTCATTGCAATAAATCATCGCAAAAAATAACAATGGTTGGTAATTGCTTAAATGTCACAGTATTGTGCCCTCTTCAGT
The DNA here is from genome assembly GCA_031769625.1 of Taudactylus pleione. Lineage (NCBI taxonomy): Eukaryota > Metazoa > Chordata > Amphibia > Anura > Myobatrachidae > Taudactylus > Taudactylus pleione. The sequence continues at coordinate 5,222,601 of JAUIMM010000255.1, read as the reverse complement.
TTTAGGACAGGCAGTCTTATGATAAGAGGAAATCAGTGCAGGATTTGTAATGTCAATTTACTTTTAGGCAATTTCTGTTCCTAAATCATTGTTTCATGCATGCATTATCTCACCCAGCACTGATCTCCGTCTTCCATGATCTTATAATTATCTGTGATTCTCACACCTTCATCTACTGGTTCTCTTTGATTTAATGGTCCTCTTGGTCCCCTGTCATTCTCTGCCTAAATTTTCAGTTCTAAAAATATATGCTACATTGTGTCCACAGAAATGGAACACTGGCCCTCATTCAGAGCCGCACGTTAACAACAGTACGCTCGTTGCGTTCCGATGTTGACTAACCGCGCATGCGTCGGTGTTACACTGCGCATGTGCGTACGGCAGATTGCGAGCTTTTTTTCTCTCGTTCCTAAAATAGCGTACAGGAAGTGACATGTCAAATGTGATTGACAGAACAGGGCGTTTTTGGGTGTTGACGGGGGTGGAGATGAAAAAACGCAGGCGTGGCGAGGCGTTTTTGGGGCGTACATACATTAGCAGATGCGAACGTCAAATGTGTTCGGACCGTCTCATACGTCACTGGAACATCCGCTTTCCCTTCAAAATGCTCGCACAGCTTAGGGTCAGGATTACTTGACCACATTGGCGATGGCCTTCTCCTCCGTCCCGGGACTCAACGATGGTGCTGCGATTAATCGCGGCTGGTCAGTAAAGTAATTAGTGTTGGATTGAAAACCGGCTTGGTATGTGTTTGGAAAGCAGTTTATTGGGATAGCACAAAAGCGTACGCAGGTGGAAATCAGAGCTGCTAATGTCATGATTACACAATCAATTAGCGTACATTTTTGGTGTTTTATTTTGGCCACAATTTGTTGGTTATGGCCTATTGTAACAATAATGTCATCATGTTTTAATTAGCTCCCCTTTTTTTTGGTTTACTGTGGAATTTGCATCGCTATGTGATTTTTTAAACGATCCTTAAAGAGGCCTTTTTTTTTTTTTAAGAGGGTCAGTTTTTGCCTTTAGGGCCAGGATTAAATGTAACCCATTTGTACAATAATGTCACAATACAATCTCAGTTTTTTGTTTTAAATTTATTGTTTAAACACAAACAAATTGGCCTAATATTTTGTTGCCTTTTTTTGTGGCAAAGATATTTGTTAAAAAAAAAAAAAAAACCATAACTGCTAACATAAGCGTAAATACAAAATTTAAAAACATTTCACAAGAAAGGAGAGGGAAGTTTTGACCAGAAAGGAATATGAGCCAAGCACAGAAGGAGTGTGGGAAAAGTCGCCATTGCTGTCACCGTTTTCTCGCCCGTTTGGCTGGGTGAGGGTGGGCGCCAGACCGGGTCCGGGATGCCATCGGCCTAGCCTGTCCAGAGGCAGATGTTGTGGCCTCTGGACTAGGCACAGGGCTAGGCACATTTGGAGGATTGGCTGATGTTGTGCCAGAGGTGGAGGATCCGGATGTTCCGGCAGGAAGGGAGGTCGGCTCCACCATGTGCTGGCGAACGAGCTGCTCCAGGGCATCGGCGATGCGGATGTTGGCCCTGGTATTTTCCGCCAGGGCCTGAGCAATGGTCACGTTGGCCGCAGCATTTTGCTCCAGGGCCTCAGCCACCCGTATCAGACTGGCGTCCATCCTCTGCAGAATCTCCGTATGGCAATCCGATTTAAAATTGAGTTCTGTGAGGAGGCCCACTGCCTGCGAGGGGGCACGCCCTGGACTGGCTTCTGCAGGGTCCTCAGCCGGATGTACTGGTTCCTCCCCTGCAGAGCCAGCTGAAATTCTGCGGCCAAGGCTCCCCTCTGGAGCAGACTCATCCGCCTCTGTCTCTGTTATGAAAATTGCGAAAAGACTCACATTAGAATCTACATATTGGCACAATAGCATTTCAGAGTTGGTGACATCACAAGACTTACCTTGGCCAACATGAGGAGCCGCAAAGTCTGGCATGTCCGTATCCATGTTGGACACGCCAAACACCTCCACAGCCTGCACACACCCCTGTGCCAGCTCTTCTAAGTCTGTCAACTCCAATGACACAGGGGTGGGACCCCCACCTGTCCCCCTTGCATGCCTAGCCCTGTCGGCAAGTTTTTGCTTGAGACGATATTTGAAGTCTGCCCATCTGTGGAATGAAATTGGACCCATTATCCTTTTTTTTACAATGGGGTTTGTTTATAGGATGGGAAAGTGTTTACTTACCGCCGTTTGACATCCCGGGCTAGACGGACATAATCACCCACCCTATTGACAGCAACGGCGACCTCCTCCCACATTCTCCACTTCTGGCTTTGGCTCATATTCCTGGCTGCCTGGGGCAGGATGTCAACGCACTTCTGGATCAAAACCTCCATCTCCTTGCTTGTGAAATGTGGCTGCCTTTTTTTTTTGGCAGCTTTGGCGGGTTGACTGGGGCCAGCAGTCTCTTCCATGTCATCCTCCTCACCTATTTGGGTAAATATGCAGATTTAGCCACTTCACAACTTGACCAATATATTTGTTTTAAAATAATCATTGAGACAAAATGCATGAAGGCCTTACCGCCGGATTTTTGGCCATTGTTTCCCTGGTCTGAAGCCATGTCTCTGCTTCCAGAATGCAATCAACCAGAAATTCAATGTGATTTCGTGACGTATTTATACATGCGTCCTTTGTTTGCGGCCGCATCATTGATTGTGCGTCCCTATGATTCATCCTTAATTTGTGCGGGAAAATAAACACTATTTATGGCTTGGTGTGTGTGGAGTCGAGGTTGGGTTGTTGGATTGTTGGCGGTTAAGTTGTTTGGATTTGGTTGTTTGCGGTTGGAGGATTTGGCAGAGTTGGTTTTTTGTTTGGTTTTGCTACAGTTGTTTTGGTTTTCCGTTCGCATTTTTTTGCTTTTTTCCACATCCTTTCCTGATTTGGTAAGTTTTGTGCAGTCTAATTTGTGGCCAATTGGTGTCTACTTCTGTTTTTTGTTTAGCTATTTTTTTTTAACACTAATTTCTTCTTTTTTAGTTTGTTTTTGCTTTCGGACCCCAAGACCTTTTTTTTGGAAATCTTATATATTCGAGTTGGGTAAGTCCATTTTTTTTCTTGCATTTGCGAATTAATTACCGCATTTTTGACTGTTGGTGTAGTGACTTGCATTTGCGAATTAATTACCGCATTTTTGACTGTTGGTGTAGTGACTTGCATTTGCGAATTAATTACCGCATTTTTGACTGTTGGTGTAGTGACTTGCATTTGCGAACTAATTAACGCATTTTTGGCGGCTTATTCATCATGTAAACCAGTTTTGCTTGTCCCTTTTCCATTTTTGGGGGCCATTTGAACCCTATTTGACGTACGGTGTGCAATGTCGTTTTCATCGATGGCCAAATGTGTGTTTCGCCTATTTTATGTGTTGGCTTGCAACAATTTGAAAAATAAAAATTCACCCTCTAAATTTTAGATGTCTCATTTTTGGCTTTTTTACAGTTTATACGTATCATGACAATACCCCGGCATGTAAGCAGCTATGGATGGTATCAGAAAGCTAAGTTGTTTTTTGTTACTTTTGGGGTGGCTCAAAAGCCTTACATTGTAAACTTTGAATTTCAGGTAGATCTGGGGCGCATTGTTCTGGCCCTGCTCCCTGAAGACGACCAACCTCAAACTCGTCCCAGGCGTAGGCATCGTAGACATGCAAGGCCCCAGATATTTCGAACACGTGTCACCCTTTTTGGAATGCCCGATGATGAGGTTTTAAGACGCTACCGTCTACCTCCCAAAATCATCATAGACACTCTCTCATTAATAGAAAGTGATCTTGAGCGGCAAATTGACAGTCCAACAGCAATACCACCACTGACGCAATTTATGGTGGTGTTACATTTCTGTGCCTCAGGATCGTTTCAAACAACGGTGGGAATAGTGGCGGGCATCTCCCAATCCTCCTTTTCCCGGATCCTGAGGGCAGTGATGGAGGCACTTTTCAAGCACCTCCATCATTTTATTAAAATGCCTTTGGATATGGGTGCCCTTAGTGTGGCCAAGGCCAATTTTTACCAAATAGCTGGCTTCCCACACATCATAGGGGTTGTGGATGGTACTCACATACCACTTCAGCCTCCAGCACGGCTGGAGGCAATATTTAGAAACCGTAAACACTATCACTCCCTGAATGTAATGGTGGTATGTGATGCCTCCCTCCAGATCCTGTCCCTGAATGCTAAATTACCCGGAAGTGCTCATGACTCCTTCGTCATCCGGCAATCAGGGATATGGCAGAAATTAACCAACCTACAAGCTGGTGATGCGTGGCTTCTGGGTAAGTGGAGACCTTTAGTACATAACAATGTTAAGCTTGATACACAGTGTTCCTGATGTGGTCTATTTTTGTTCACAGGAGACAGTGGATACCCTTGCATGTCCTGGCTGCTCACTCCTTATTTGGCTCCCACACCAGGGCCACAAAGTGCGTATAATTCCGCACTTACAGCCACCAGGCAAGTGGTGGAGCGCTGTATCGGCCTTTTAAAAGGCCGATTCAGATGCCTCCACCGCTCTGGTGGCGAGCTCATGTATGTGCCGGATATGGTGTCTAAAATTGTGGTCCTGTGTGGGATATTTCACAACATTGCCATAAGGAGTGGTGTCCCAATGCAGCCAGAGGATGCCTTACCTGAGGATGGCCCCCCCGAGGTTGGTCGAAGGTCAGTATGTGGGGGGGCCATACGCGATGATGTGGTGGCCAGATTTTTTAGGTAAGTTTGAACAAAACTCCAGTGTTTATACCTAATGTGTTTGTGTTTGTTTGCGAACATCTAATTTTGTTTTTTTTTTCTCACCATCTTCTGTTTGTTCACATAATCTTTGGCACTCCAACGCTCACTACTTCCTGCTACCCTTACCAAACCTGGATCTGGTCCTTTTGGGCATATATTCTGGAACCCATATCGCAACGCCATGTTTGTGGAATCATGTTGGCATGGTCCTTCGTCAACCAGTTCTTGATTTTTTGTTTTTATTTAATTATTTCTTGGTATGTGTTGTATTTGAATTTATCACTGTGTTCTTTTTTTGGGAGTGACCACTTTGTTTTCTCTGTTATGTTGTGAATAAATGTTTGGAGAGTGAAATGGTCTTCCTTTTTTGGGACGTTAACAGCAAGTGTAACCAGGTTAACACAAGTTACATTTGACTAAGGGGTAAACCAGTACTGATGCCAGTTGAGCTAAACTGAAATATGTTTTCAGCTTCCCAATCCACACCAAAAGGAAGCCTGGCCCAACCTTGGGATTTGTAAGATTGGCCTAAGCAGCTTGCGCACCAACTAGGAACCTGGAAAATGTAGAAATATGTAATTGACACTACACCCAAAAAGGGAAATGACATTGTTACAGTTATGTGTTTCTTGTGTCTGTTTGACATACAAAGACAAAACACAATCTAACTTTTAAAAAAGGGAAATCCTTGCAGGAACAGTCTACTTATGTCATGCTAAACTATCTTGGTTTTGGTTTTTAAAAATGAGCCACAACGTATATTTGTCTGAATAAATTTATTTAGAAAATATAACAAAAAAAAAAAACTACTGGCGAAGGAGGCCAGACAGCCGGTCGAGGGCCACCAGAATGCCGATGACATGTTGGCGCATCTGCCCCACACAATCCGCCACCTCTTGCCGACGCCTCTGTTCCTCTGTGGGTGAGAAAAGTGTGTGGGTTAATACAACAATAGGGAATCCACATTAAAAAAAAATAACACAACCAAATCACTCCTAAACCCCAACCCAAAAAAAAAAAGGGGGGGCTGGCAAAAATACAAGGCCTAGGTACAAATTCCCAGAGGTATGATATGTGTATGTTGAAATCACCAGGAAGAGGTAAAGGCAAACCTTCAAAATCACCCAAAGTCAAGCCACAAAAACACGAAGAAAGGCACGACACATGATTACATACAAACAGTTTGTGCTTTAAAAAAAAAAAAAAAAAAAAACATACCGGGAGACAAAACGGGAGCTCCGGAAATACCTCCATCATCCTCCTCGGAGGATCCGTCATTACCCAAAGAATGGGGAGGAGTTATGATGGACTCCGGGGAGGGGGTAATTGGAAGAGGGGTGGGTGGAGGAGAGGGGGAAGTGGGACGGAGGGGAAGGAGGCCCGACATTTCCGGGAGAGGGTCTGGGAAGGATGGGGAGGAGTGGGGAATAGGGGAAAGATTTGGGGTGGAGTGTTGGCTGGGGGTTGGGGCTAGTGGGCGGGAACGCCGTCTGGACGGACGGTCACGGCGGAGTCTTGGCTGTCCCCCTAAAATATGACAAAGAAATTGCGGTTAGTTTATGGACAAATCCGGGCAACAAAACTCAAAAAAAAACAAAAAAAAAAAAAAACCCAAATAGCAGTAGAATGAATAAATCAGAAATAGAGGGGAAACATGCACACGCAGATATGAGTACAAATAAGAAATAGAACAGACAGGAAAACATGCACACGCAGATATGAGTACAAATAAGAAATAGAACAGACAGGAAAACATGCACACGCAGATATGAGTACAAATAAGAAATAGAACAGACAGGAAAACATGCACACGCAGATATGAGTACAAATAAGAAATAGAACAGACAGGAAAACATGCACACGCAGATATGAGTACAAATAAGAAATAGAACAGACAGGAAAACATGCACACGCAGATATGAGTACAAATAAGAAATAGAACAGACAGGAAAACATGCTCACGCAGATATGAGTACAAATAAGAAATAGAACAGACAGGAAAACATGCACACGCAGTTTGCCCCACAAACACAAACATTAAAACCACAATACATAACACTTACTTGCCAGGATCTGCATGCGAAAGCATGCCAGCAAGCGGGGCGTTCGCCGTTGCAGGTCGGACCACCTGCGCTCCAGCTGCCCGATGTTGCGGCGTGAGCCGAAGGACCGCAGGCGGGACCGTGCCTCCGCATACGCGGAGCGCTTCTGCCGGTTGGTCATGGGTTGAGGTTGGCTGGTGATCCGGCGATCCATGACCTCCGTAAGCACCAGCAGCTCGCGCCTGGTGAATGCGGAGGCTCTCATGATGGCAATGGTGTTTTTCTTAAAAATCATTTTTGATAAAGTGTGTAAAAATTTTCTGATTGGCTAATGTATTTTGGAAATTAACAGGAGCAATTTTATTGGTTAGTGTATGAGTCATGTGTTCGACAGGGCCAGAAATCTCTGGAGAGTTATGATAGGCTTGATGCAGTGACATGCGTAAGCAAATTTAAATAAAGAAATGAATCCAGGGAAATATGCGGGGATCCACAGCAATAGTACAATTGTTTAATTGTGGTTCACATGTTTTTTGAACAATAAAAGCGAATGTTTCATCCGTACGTATTCTGCGGGTAAACACAAACACGGACAAGAGTAAAGTTTCTTGCATTGTGTTGAAAAAAACAAACAATTAAGCTAATTGATACATTGATTGGCATGATACGATTGATGGAGGTAGGCAGAATAAAGGAGCAGGTAATCGACATCTGACAAGGCCACTTCCTGTTTATACTTGTGCGTGCGTTCCTTTCAAGCCATTTCGGGGATGTACGCTCGCTATTTCGTACGCTCGTTAGTTAGAGGAGGGGTCGTCAGAGTTTTGGGAGGAATTTTAGATGCGAACGAAAATACGAGCGAGCCATTGAATTTAAATATTTTTGTACGTACGCCTAACGTACGTGCGCCCGCTTGCGAGTGGGTCTGAATCAGGGCCACTGTCTGCTACTGCTCGACATACAAAGGAGAACATATAAAGTTATGGCACCATCTTAAAATTGTATACTTTTTTTCCACTGTAAACATTTACCAGTCAATAATGAACTGCCAGAGGACTCTTTACTGGACAGCCCAACCAGTGATACTGGTAAAGTATCTAACATCTATATATAAAGCCAAATCATATTTCGATTCGCACAAAGTATATATCAGTAACAACTAACTGGAGATGAATGCTGCAGAATCCATGAGAAGACATAAGTTGGACACACATGATGACAGTGGATTCACTCACTCCGGTTCTGTAATATCTACTAATGCATTAAGGATGATTACTGACCAGAAATGTCTTTCATCTTTTCTATATGTTAGAAGTTGCCATAACAGCAGCAATATATACTACAAACTAACATAAAACTAAACTATATATAAAACAGTCACAGCACAAAAAGACACAGAACACTGTTTATTGTCCCCATCCCATCAAAAGCAGGGTAATGTATTAATGTTTTGTTAGATCCCACTGATCATCAAGTTGTTGTTTTGCAGCCAAATTCTTGTCTCCTTTCTTCATTCACCTACTTATCTACTTTCATATAAACTGGACCCTCTCTGACATGTAATTTCTTGTCTCATCTTCTGTGGACATTTTTTATTGTTTATTCTTCAATGCTTGAATAATATTAGTCATTTCCTACTTATTCCTTCCTTAATCCTGTACATAATCTTTCAGTAATCCTCCTCATTATGTGCTACATGCTCCGTCAATTTACATTCCCATATTTTATACCTGCTCTTATATTCTCTCATGCAGGTTGTCGAGACCCACCTGATAGAATAAGCCTTATACGGCTATGCTTTTCCAGTAGTAATCATAAGCTCTCTCCTCTACTTTTCTACGTCTGACAACCTGTTTCCTTATTCCTCTTCTATTTCCCAGTCCCTGTTCTTTTCTGTAGTCACAGTGACTCGCTCCACCCTGTTTCTCTCCCCGTGCTATGTGTTCATGTGCCTAAATATTCAAACAACTAATTGCAGTTGTGCTGGCTTCACATCCATATCAGCTCAGGTGCGGCTCTGTACAATCAATTATTGATCGTTTTATTTCTCACTGGAGATAATTATCCAGGTATTTTTTTGCAGACACTCAATGTGGACTTGGGAGACAACCATCCAGAACACTCATATAAATCACATATTTTATTTATTAGGGGCATGGAGAGCATTATACAGAGCAACATGTTCATTATCGGTGTATAGACATTCTGCATCATTATAAAGTGCCTACTTTCATCATTAATATATTATAGTGTGGATTCATTATCAATGCATAAATATACAATGTCTTGGTTTCTAGATAATAGGCATTGCTATCATGTGTAGGATACCGTATACTGGCCAATGTAACAAGTAGCAGGATGTTCAATACCTATAGGTAGACACAAATTATTCTAAAATAGTGTTATGTTAATGCTAACTATCATTATACAGCACTGATTTAATGATCAGTTAATACTGAATAGATAATCTACATCATTATAAGCTCTAGTACACTATGTTCATTACCAGTGTATGGATGCTAATTATCATTAACAGTGTTTTTGGTTCCCAGTGCAAACATACTAATGAAAATTATACACTGAAGGTTTGTAATCAGTTTATATATACGTATACATTATTATATATTGCAGTAGGTAAATATTCAATATATTGGCTATTACTACTCAGGTTTTCATGGGTAGTTCTCATGGTTCTAAACTGTCTTAAAGTAGAAATGTGATTTAATGAAGTGAAAGCTAATCGTGTCTCAGAGAAGTTGAAGTGGTCATCAGATCATTTCTGAATCTGGAATATTGTAGGTTAATGTAGCACAACAGTTAGCCGGAGAAAGGGGCTCATGCAGACCTCCTGGTTATAAGTAATTCTCCCTTTAGGCTTCCTGCTAATGATGAAGAAATAACAAAGACCAGCATGGTACATTCATGTGGCTGAGCAGCAGGGTTCAGTGCTGGTGTCTTCTAATTTACTAATCTGCACAACCACACAGTTGTAGGTGTACAAATGCTATGGGCACTTTGCGATCCAATGCCTCTCAGCAAAATTAATAGACTAAGCTGTCAACCTTTACAAAAAACAACAAGGAGGAAGCCCTAAAAATAAAGCAGCCCGGACTATGGGTTTTATTGACAGCCAAATTTGTTACTTTCCTGACAGCAGGTTTCTTTCTGTTTATGATGTTAAACACCGGCTCTTGTTTTTTGTAATGCAAAGAGGCAGACATGTCACTCCAAAAATGCCACTTGAGGAAATGTTCTCACCTTGGAAAAAAAGAAAATGAAGCTCTAATATGTATAAACACTACATGGAAAGGTTGTCACCCTGCCTTTATGATCGTCTCGATTCAGACCCGCTCGCCGATATTTGTATTGTGCGCATGCGTACGCATTGCAGTGCCCGTGCGCAAACAAGTCCATGTGATCGGCAAGCATTCGCTCGCTGTGCATAGACAGCCTGGTTGAATGAGTGACAGGACAAGCTGTTTGCGGGTGGTGACGGGTTGGTTGATGAAAACAGGGGAGTGGTAGTGCGAATGCAGACATACCAAGAGTCTTAACGCCATTTCAGAGGTGTGCATAATTAAGAGGCAGCGTCATAGTACACGTCACGTGGCTGAATTTTTTTTGCGGTTAGGTACGGTCTTCCACAGTGCTCCGTTCGCTTCCGATAGTACTCGATGTTACCGATGGTTGCATACACTTCCTGGAGATGACGTGTATAAGTGGGCATCTTAAGACAGGCTGGTGGGTGTCTGCATACACAGTGCAATCGCACGCCAAGACATAGTGGGCGTGCTAATGCCTTGCTGTGCGATCGCCTGCCTTGCTGTGGGTTTGCCAGATTTGCATACGCAGGCTGCGTGTGAACGCATTTAGCGAGAGGGTCTGAATCGAGCCCTGAGAGCACTAGTAATAATACACAAGTGACCTCAATATGTGTATAAATTGCCAATGTTAAAATATGTACAGTACAAATACCATAATGTGTCATTAAACATTAGAGTATATTGAATTCAATATTAGTTTTTAGACTTGTAGGATACGCTGTTAATAAGACACAATCACTATGTAAAAAGAAAATGTTGTGTTAATACTTATGTCCTTTTTTCCATGCCCTACCAGAACCACCAAAGCCTATTGCACCTCCTGAACTTTTGGCAGTGGGAGCTACATATTTGTGGATCAAACCAAACGCCAACTCGATCATTGGCGATGGGCCAATTGTCCTAAAAGAGGTGGAATACCGGACCACGTCAGGCAGCTGGGCTGAGACCAATGTGATGGATGGACCCACATATAAGCTATGGCACTTAGATCCTGATGTGGAGTATGAAATACGTGTCCTGTTAACTCGTCCAGGGGAGGGTGGTACAGGACCTCCAGGACCACCACTTACAACTAGAACAAAATGTGCAGGTAGGCTGGAGTGTATGCTTGGTACTTCTGAGATTATTCTTATTAAACATTGAAAATATATTTATGTTCTTATATTGCAGTGTGCGACGTTATTACAAATGTATTTCCAGGCAACAATTGCAAAATACAACATGCAACTTATTACAAATGAAAATGTAGAAATTTCCTCTCTTCTTTGCAATTGGTTTGATTTTTTCTTAGATTGGGCTGGTTTTACCCTTGTTACATAATTACCATAGCGCAATATTTTTGGGACATTATTGAACCAGTCGCAGGTAGGCTCAGAAACCGTGTTAATTTTGTCAACGAAAATTTTTACTAAAAGTGTTTGTCAATTATAGTTTTTTCCAGGACTAAAATGTAACGAAAATATACAAAACTTAATAACGAAAATTACGGCGAAACCTGTGTTCATGATGCCCTGACGAATAACGACGAGACGAAATAGCTGGATCTGTTGTGTTCGGACGCGTCAGCTCTGTCCTTTCTTCCCTCCTTCCCAAGTCTCCCTTGGCCTCTCCCCATCTGAGTGCTTGGCACGTGTGGGATCTTGCGAGACTGCGATAGTTGTAGTATCTGGGTAATGGGTATACCCAGGAAGCACTGCGGAACCCGGGCGTCACCCATGTCCTTATGAGTTGTGACATGGGATACGGGTCGTGCACAATTAGACTAAACTGTAAACTGAGATCCAATGACTACATCTTGCCTAAAATGAAGCAAGAAAAAAAAAAAGACTAAAATGTGACTTTAATCTAAATACAATTTTAAGTAAGCGACTAAAGCGGGGCATACACTGTGCGATGGCACCGTGCGACATAATGGGGGATCCGACATCTGATATAATGAGCGGTCCCCACACATGGTGCGATCGGGAGGCCGACCGCCCGATATGCCAGCTCCCCCCTCCCCTACCCGCATAACGCTGCATGGGATTGCATCCCCTGATCAACTGATCCTGCAGTAAGATCAGTGGGTGCGATGTACGACCCCACGGGTGCGTGCTCGGTCCGCCATCAGGCCCATACACGATGCGATATAGCAGCCAAGTCGTACCAATCCGTTGGATCGCCTGCTTTATTGCCCCGTGTATGGCCCGCATAAGACTAAAACTACATTGAAAATCCTTGTCAAAATTAAGACTGCTCAGAAAAAAAGTGATGAATTGATAAAGGGCTGTTTAATGTTTCTAAAATGCGAAGAAATTGATGGAAGGAGGAGCAGACAGTGCCACTATTTAGGGCCAGAGGTTTGTGTTTGTGACATTTGTAACTTGCATTGTGCTTCAAGATTGCTAGGTGCTGTCTACCTTCCACTCTTATGCTGGCAACGGCATCTCGCACCCCTCGCGGCTCGCTCTGAGCCTGAAATTGCATACTTTTGCTCAGAGTCCTATTGGGCTGAAAGCACTTTTAGGAGAATTTGGCCTGCTGTAAGGTGTGGCCATTGCCGTGATGACTCGAGTACATCACGTGCAATTGGATTGACCCCATAGTATCTAGTATCAGTTTACGTCTCCATCTCACTATCATTGTGGAATGCCATGTGCCCTGCTCTCTTTATTTCTGTCTCTATTATTGGAGAGTTGTATGAGAGAGTGCATGCAGCTCGCCATTTGTACCCATGTCATGAATACAAAGAGGTCTTTGTCCACAGCATTCTACCACTAAGTTTCTGCCAGCTGTTCATAATAGAGGTGCTGGGTGCCCCTGCATCCCATTATAATGAATGGTGTTAGAACCACCAGAGCCATAACTAGACTTTTTGGTGCCCCGTGCCAGAGGGAGCATTGGCACCCCCCCCCCATTTTTTAAATAGGGACATAAGATAGTGCACCTTGAAAAGGGCCATGGCCTCATGGTGAAGGACCAGGGAAGAGATAGGGGAGGTCAGGAGATGGTGGGTATAACAGAAGAGGAAGCTACAAGTGAGAATGATAATAAACAGGAAAATTGACAGGACCAAACAGCCCCCCCCCCCCCCGCCCTGCAGTGCCCTGTGCCATGGCACTGGCCGCACTACCCTAGTTACGGCTCAAATAACCACTTTGCAATGTGTAAATGAAATGAGACCAGAGAAGTATGCTTGGTTTATTACATGACTCATATACATATTGCTTCATTACTGAAAACTGCTTAAGTATAACAAAATATAATTATGCAAACATTCAACTATTTTCATGGTAATTTGGCTTCCAAATTACAATGTTATAGCTCTTCATAAATACCTATTTCCTTAGCATATGTAATATAGTAACTGATGCTCTTCTTTTTACTATTGGGTTGTTGGTCTTGTTTCAGAAAGAAGCATCCTCATCCCCTCTCTCACTGTCTCAGTCCCTCTCACTCTGTCTCATTTCCTTTTTTATGGGTCTCATCTTTACCATTGCACTTTTTTCGCACAGATATTCTATTCATGTCTCCCTGTATTTCATTTTGTGTCTTCCCTTTATTTGAACCCTTCTGACTGTCTTTTATCACCCTACTGACAGTGTCCTGACCTGTATTTAGGGGTCTCCCATCCTATTTACAGCTTTTTGCCATAACATAGCTTGATGTATTATCCCCACTTTCTCTGTCTACTCCCATTACCATCCTGTTTCTGGCTGCACCACATTACATCTATAGGTGCCTGTCATCTTTGGTGATGTTTCACCCCTTTTTCTGGCAGTGGCCTTCCCATTTTCTAGCAGTGTCCTGCTCTCACTCTATGGCTGTCTCCCATCCACTTTATTTACTGTAGCATTGACTCTCATCTCATCAGCCCCTGACATTGTCCTGCCCCATCCTGCCATATCTCTGTCCTATTCCCTCTCCGGCTGTGTCCCATCACATTTCTGGTTTTGTCCTTCGAGTATCCCATCACCTTTCCCTGCCTCCCAGCCCATCTCTGGTAGTGTCTGACCTCATCTCTGGCTATCTTCCATAACCTCTCTCAGGGCCTGATTCAGAGCCGGACGCTATTTGCGCTCGCTCGTGCAGAAAAAGGGGCCGGATATTTTAATAGAGCGCTCGCTCTTTGCGGTCTGTTGACGTCTCTCTGTCTGAGCGAGCGAACAAAATATGCGCTCGCTATTTTGTAAAGACGCCCCCTGGCCGTTCGCATCATACGTCATCTCCACTATTTATTAGATTAATCGAGTACATCGAAAGGCGTCTGAACTGCTCGCAGTGCTTGTGGTTGGATTTTCCTACCGCAGTCATGCGAACAGTTCAGGCTAAGAGACAACCAAGTGACGTGGTCGATGACGCTGCTTTGTTAATTATGCACACCCTTAAAACGCCCGTTTTGACCGTTTGGCACGCATGCGTTCGGATCTCCACTCCCCGTTTTCAAGCACCTTCCCCTGTTACCACCCACAAACGCCTCATCCTGTCACTCAAATTAGCAGGCACTCGCTATTTTGCGAACACACGATTTCCGACCGCACTGACTGGTTGGCGCATTAGCATTACAACCCATACGCATGCGCAGATGTGCGAACATCGCTCGGAGCGAACGAGCGGCCACTTACGAGCGGCTCTGAATCAGGCCCTCAGTCCCTTATCACTTCTCTGGTGGTGTCCTTCCCAATTCAGGTTGTCTACTATCTCCATTGACTCTCTATAATCCCAACTTTCACTGTATTTCATCCAATCTGTGGTTGCATTGTCCTGTGCCATCTCCCATTCACTCTATCGCAGTGTACTGCCCATCTCAGGCATTCTCATATTCCCTCTTTATGTCTTCCATAAGCTCTCACATCCTTCCTCTCTCTCTCTCTCTCTCTCTCTCTCTCTCTCTCTTTCTGCCCCAGAGAGTCCTATAAGCTCTATTCCATTGTCCTGCTTTGTTTCCGACTCTGTCCTATCACCTCTCCCTATCTCCTTTCCCCTTTCACCCTCTGGGTGTCTTTCATCACTTCTACCTATACCCCTTCCCCTCTCTGCCATTGATCTGACCCATGTTAGGGTTAATTTAATTACTTCTCTTGGTCTTCCATGACTTTTTTGGCATTATCTTGCCCATCTCTGGCTGCCTATAATCCCATCTCCTGTTCCCTCACTCTGTCCGATACCTTCTTTGGCTACATCTCTCCCAGTCTATAGCTGCACCATCTGTGATTGCATCCTATACTGTCTCTGACTGTTTTTCTTTTCTCTCACACTGTCCAATACCTTCTTTGGCTGTGTCCCTCCCAATGCACCTCTCCCCATACAGTAGTTGATGTCTCCTATTCCCTCACTGTACAATGCCCTCTTTGTCTGCATCTCTCCCAATCTCTGATTATGTCTTTCCCTGATCTCTGGCTGTGCCTCTGCCTATCTGACTTCATCCTATACTGTCTCTGGCTGTCCCCTGTTCTCTCACTCTGGGCCTGATTCAGACCCAGTCGCAAGCGCTGTGCGCTCGCAACCGGGTCGATGGTGGGCCAGTGCGCACGCGCGGCGTGCGCGTACTGTGCGTGCCCCGGAGCGAGCGCAAAAAGCGCTCGCTCCGGGACTCACTACAAAAGGGGCGGCTGTCGATGTTGATCGACAGCTCGATCCCTTTTGTAGGCGCGGCCAGGGGGTGGCTTCACAAACGGAGGCGTTCCCAAGCGAACCAGTGATGTCAGTGAGAGAGCTTCCGGCTCTGTTAGACCCGAAAGCTCTCTGGGGCTTGCGGCCACGAGACCCTACCCAAGGGTCTCGTCGCAAGCCTGATGGCCGCTCGCATAAGCTGTGGGTTTTAACCCACAGCTATGCGAGTGGCCAAAAGGCCGCAACTTAAAAACCAAGCACCCGCCCTGATTCAGAGCGAGCGCTCACTTTTTGCGAGCACCTCTGAATCAGGCCCTATGTCCAATACACTCTTTGGTTGTGTCTTTCCCCAATATCGGGCAGTACCTCTCCCCATGTTACGTCATTTTCTACTGTTCCTAGCTATCTTTGTTCCCTCACTCTGTCTATCTAGTAAACTCTCTGGCTTCATCTCGGATAAGATGGTCGCAATGGCATCATGCTGAAGCTCACTCAAAATGGGCCTGCTCAGGCGGTGTCAAGAAGTCAGCGTCGGAAGGAGCAGATTCTGGCTCCAGCACTCCCAGTATACAGGGACAACACGCTCATGTTTCCGGAAATGTAGGCTAACCAGCACCTGCTCCACCCCCAAATGGCCGCAGCTTGGCTTGGGGGCATTGCATGCAAGGACCCCCAACATGCACAGACCCCCAACAATAGGAGGTGTACTCAAACCATTAGATTTACGTACATCTCTGAATGAGGCCTTCTATGTCATCTTTTCTCTGTATATCTCTGCACTGGTTTTTTTGGTGTTTCATCCACTGTTTTGCTAATACTATCCATAGTTTACATTCAGCATCCCAGCAGTCGGGATGCCAAGGCTTACATTACCGACGTCAGAATATGCACACCGTTCAGAATCCTTGCGCCGGCATCCCGATAGTCAGGATGTTGAAGGTAAGTAACGAGGTTTGGGGGAGGGTTAGGTTTAGGGGCTAGGCACTTGGGGAGGGTTAGGGTTAGGCACTAAGGAAGGAGGGTTAGGTTTAGGGTGCGGGGAGGGAGAGGTTAGGTTCAGGCACTAGGTGGGAGGTTAGGGTTAGGCACCAAAGAGGGAGGGTTAGGGTAGGGAGAGGGGGAGGGTGGGTTAGCATACCGATCAACAAGTGTCGGTATCATAACCGTGTCGGGATCCCAGCGTCGGGATTCTGACCACCAGGATCCCGACTGTCGGTATTTCATACCGATTTCTTATCCATTCTCTTGCTTTGTTCAATATTCTCTTTTTTGCCATGATCAATCTCCTCTTTATGAGTGTTCAGTCACCTATTTTGCTGTGTTTCATCTTCTGTTGGCACATGTAGTCCCCTTTTTGGAGTATTATTTTTTTATTTATGTCCTTTGTCTCTATTTTCTGTTTATTATTTATCCACTCTATTGCCATGTACTATCACTCCTCTCTCTGTGTCCCATATTTTCCACTGCTGTTTTCTATCTATTACCTCTCTGTGTATGATGTTCCCTTGCTGTGCTCTACCCCGCTCTTGCTGTGTTCTATCGTTTCTCTCACTATCATGTCTCATATCCTGTCATTGTGTTCTATGTCTCTCTCTCTCTCTCTCTCTCTCTCTCTCATTCTGCCTCATCCACTCTTGATGCGATCTGTGCCTCTGTCTAACTCTCTCTCTGTTACATCCCGTCTTATTGTGTTCTATTATTACAATTGGTCTTTTTCAAGCTCTGAATATTTAAAGAAGAGCCTTGCATTCTCTGAGTATATTTATAATCACTGCCATTGTATGCAAGCCCTGTGTACCGAATTACACTTCACGCTTATTGAAAGAGAAGCTTGTTACTTTCTAAAGATACTTTGTATAACTATGCAGCGCACAGCATCCAACACTTGGTTATCATAACCACAGGGATACAAAAGCTTAATGTGTGGTATCAGCCTGTCAGCCTGCCTCTATGGATGTGTGTCTATATATATTTATTAGGATGTACAGTAAATAGCTCTGCACTCACAACCCCATAAGCTCTCAATCACTGGGGTGTACCCCAAAGTGTAGTCCTCCCAGACTGTTAATAAATAACCATGTAGTGGTCTATTGATATAGATACAAAGGCACTCACCAGATTTGTGAAGAAAAAATTGTAGTTTATTATGCCAGTCATACCCTTGATCACTACTGTACAAGTTGTTGATGGGAGAAGATGCTCTAACATCTTTAACCTGCTAACTAGCCGTGACCTGTTTGTTGTGCCTTGATAAAGAATCTATTGGATCCGAAACGTCTGCAATGTGTGGCACTGTGGTAACATGTCACATTTTTGACTGAGCAGTGATCATGGGTATGACTTTGGTATAATAAACTACACTATTTTCTTCACAAATCTGGTGACTACCCTTGTATCTATGGGCCTGATACAGCAAGGATCGCAATTGCAAAGTTGCATGCAGGCAGCTTTGCAATTGCGATCCTTGCAATAATGCAAATGCAGCAGGAGGTGTATGACACCTCCTGCCGCATTTGTGATACCAGTACTGCAACGGAGGTCGCAGACTGGGATCACCATCGCGATGGTGGTCGATGGTCGCGATGGTGGATATTGACGGGCTTCCGGGCAGCTGAGTAAGTTGAGTGGGCTTGCGAGCCCAGGACACTGTGTTGATCAACGTAGATCCTGGGCTAGCCACTCCCGGAAAACTGGGCATACACGCCCCCATTTCCGAGAACGTCGGCCGCCCCCGTACCGCCCCTTAAATGCCTCTGCCTGTCAATCATGCAGAGGCATTCAAGGGTTTGCGTGCGACTACGCAGGGCCCATTATGCACACTCACAAAATGGGTCCTGCGCATGCACAGATTCACAATAATCGTGAATCTGCGATCAGCAGTAAACCTGCGTTCACTGCTGAATCAGGCATAATATATCAGTAGATCATTACATTGGTTATTTATAAGGATGTATGTATTAATATGTATGTGAAATCTTGCTTATCTGTATGTACATATTTCAGATATGCATATTTTTAAATGTATGTTTTATTTTATATATATAGATAGATATATCTGGGAATGTATGCGATGTACATGAACACTTTGTGAAAGGGCTCTGAATAGTTAAACACCTGCAGCTACTGCCTCCCTTTCCTTCTTTCCCCCGGATCTGTGCTGCAGAAGAGGGAGGCGTTTGGGCTGGAACCCTGCAGGTAAAATGAGGTGTTTTTATTGTAATGAAGGGAGCGTAGTACTGCAAATTTCTGCGGAGAGCCGATGCACCATACCGCGTCCAACACAATGCCTTCTCCCCAGGAAACCTCCGTCTTTCACAGTCCCACCCCTATTCCACTCTGTGATTGAGAATATGATTTCCTCCTAATTATAGAGTGGGCTTAAAAAACTGCTACATTATCCCATTGAAAATGAATGAAAACAGGCGTGCAATTATTTGTATATGGCGTTTGGTTTATTATATAGGTTTACGTGTACATTGACTGTTGATGTGTGTACTATGATTACACGATTGCGTGGATTCTGACAGATATGATTTTAATAAGTGTTGTGTAGTGCTAAATGTAATGGAAATATGGAAAATGCACAGTGTGCACATAACTGCAGGTATATACAGAGTGCACCTTGTTTCATAAAGTGTTATACTATTCTAGTAAGTGGCAGGCAGTTAGAGGATAAATGTATCTGTTCCAACTTCCACATGTGCTGTTCTTTTAACCTTATTTCTAATTTTGCCTTCCCCAACTGCATTGATGTCTGCTCATATTGTAATAATCATTTGTTAGTAAAAGTATTAGCGAATAGCATAGTTTTAATACCTCACATCCAGAATTTAAAAAGTAAGGTATGAAAAAGGTTGGCGGAACTTGATGATTACATATGCATCATGTCATCACGCCCAATGCCCACTCAGGGTTCACTGAGGTAAGTGAGTCCTGATAATAAGATTCTCGTCTTCCATCTTACAAGCATGTCAGGGTCCTCCTGGGATAATGTCCTGCTCTCCTGAGAGTGAGGTTGACCAGGAGTCTTCTGGACATTCTGGGGAAGGTGGCAACATATTATAGTGAGTAATGGACAGAGAGATGGAAGTCTGATGACAAGGAAACAGAGATACAGCCATTCAACACTCAGCTGCACTTATTCACTCAGTACAGCGGATATAAAAAGTCTACAAATGCTTTGTAACTTGGGATTCGGTATATATGTCGACAGTGACCATGTTGACATGATCATAATGTTCAAAATGTCTTAAGGTAAATATAGCCCTAACCCTATCCCATTTTCATTGTCAACATTTCAGCATGTCAATATTCTGTCTACGTCGATATTTTGCAGGTGTCGAGATGTATGATGTTGACATTTTAACCATCATTCTAGTGTTTGACATCATGAATAGTGACCATCAACAATATGTTTGCAAACCGTAACATGAAACTACTGGCTTTTGTAATGTAAATCATGTCAGACCTCTTTCTCCGTTTTATGTGACCTAGCAACTAACAAAATGCAAGTGAAAAACAAATAGACAATTGTTTAGGAAAAAGAAGTGAAATACAAACCCTACAATACTCTGGTTGCATAAATGTGCACACCCTTTCATAATGGGGCTGTAGCTGTGTTCAGAGTTAACCAATCACATAAAAAATCATGTTGCAATGTAATTAGCATACACCTGTCAGCAATTTATTGGGATTAATCTCAAATAGAGATCAGCTGCTTATATAGGATATCCTTGCATATTTTTTTGGTTGCATCCTACTGGGACAGCCAAGGTCCACAAAGAACTTTCAATATCTATAGGTTCTCACTGTTAAAGGTACCAAGAAGGATAGTGGTATAAAGTATTTTAAAGGCTTTACATGTACTGTGGAGCACTGAGTATTAAAGTAGAAAAATTGTGGCACAGGAAAGATATTGGTAAATCAGGATATCCCTCAAAGTTGATGACAGGACAAGAAGAAAATTAATCCGCGAGGCTACCAAGAGGTATATGGGAACATTACAGGAGCTGCATGAATTTGTGGCAGGAACTGGTCACTTCCTGCATGTGACAGCAATCTTCTGTATACTACATATCTGGGCTATGGGGTAGGGTGGCAACATGGAACCTACTTTTAACAAAAAAGAACATCCACGCATCTTTACATTTAGCAAAAACAATACATGCAATCTCCCCAAAGCATGGTGGAAAATGTCTTATGATTTGATGAGACCAAAGCTGAACTTTTTTGTCCTTAATTCTGAAAGATATATTTGGCTCGAAGACAACACAGCTCATCACTTAAAGCACTCCATACCTACTGTGAAACATTGTGGTGGCAGCGTCACACTTAGCGGCTACTTCTCTTCTGCTGGGACAAAGGCTATAGTCAGTATAGAGGAATTAATGAATAGCTCCAAATATAAAGATATTTTGACATAAAACCTACTAGCCTTTGAGAGAAAGCTGACAATGAAGTGTAATTTCACGTTCCAAATCACACACCCAAGCCAACTTAGAAATGGCTATAGGGACAGTGGTGGTACTCCCAGTGGCAATGGAAGCATTGGCACCAGCTGTCAGGGGGGCATAGAGAGATCTATATATAATGGTTGCCTGTGCTCTGCTGATCACTGCAGCGTCGCAGGATGACAGACGGTGCTTGCCAGCGGCTGTCTGGGACAATAATATCTTGTCTTTCATCATTGTGACACTACGCATGTGACACAAAGACGTCATGCTTGCCACACTTGCACTGACAGAGGAGCTACGTCGAGAAGAGGAACTGCAGCCCACAAGACACCAAAGAAGCTATGTGCCTGTGGGCTGCAAGGGGCAGGATGTGGGGGAGACAGAAGAGGGCTGGCTGGATCTAGAGAGACACTGCAATGCTGAGACATAAGGGGACTGGCTGGAGAGACATTGGGGATTCTGTTGAGACAGAAGGATGCTGGCTGGATCTGGTGAGACACTGCAGGACTGAGACAGAAGGGGACTGGCTCAAGAGACATTTGGGGGCTGTTGAGAAAGAAGGGGGCTGGCTGGATCTGGAGAGACATTTGGGGTCTAGACAGATGAGGCTGGCTGGTACTGGAGAGACACTGCAGGGCTGAAACAGAAGGGGACTGGCTGGAGAGACATTGGGGATTCTGTTGAGACAGAAGGGGCTGGTTGGATCTGGAAAGACATTGGGAGGTCTGTTGAGACAGATGGGGCTGGCTGGATCTAGTGGCACACTGCAGATCTAGAGACAGAAGTAGGGGGAGCACTAACTTGCATTTTGCCTTCAGGCTCCAGCTATGAACTTACGTCCCTGTATAAGGATGGAAACTCAAAATCTTAGAATGGCCTATTGAGAATCCAGATTTGAGTTTCATTGCAAACCTGTGGAATGACTTAAAGAGGTCTCTGCTTAGGAGATCTCCTAGAAATTTGTTGGACCTTGAATATTTATTTTGCGAATAAGAATGGGATACAATTGTAAGTCCATGGGTGTGAAGGTGATAGAGACTTAAAAAAAAAAAAAAAGTTTCCATAATAAAAGCAAAATATGATCTCACAAAGTATTAGTTTATGGATGTGCACACTTATGCAACCAGTTTATTGTAGGTTTTTTATTCCACTTTTTTCCTACAAATTGTCTATTTGTTTTGCCTTCTATTTTGTAGATTGCAAGATCGCATTAAACATGGAAAAAGGTCTGACATGGTTTATCTTGATCTCAGATATCACAAACACCTGAAATTTCAATTAAGAGTGTTTACTGAATATACACGTAATTCATGTTTATCTTCAATCCTGGTCTGTGGTAACTAAATTAAAGGACAAATTAGCTCAGAAAGATTAAGTTGCCTAGTGCAAAAATAATGAAACTATCTTAAATTCATTGAAGTGGCTATCAGTACAAACAAGGCAATGTGAAAGAAGCCAAAAATGAAACAGTTCTGTTGCATTTTCATTATAATGTAACACAGTCAGTTATCTAGTAAGGGGGACGCTTCTCTCAACAGCTGGTTGTTGCAGTACTTCAAAATCTTTATTTTAATTCAATTGCTTTCTCAAGGAGAAATATGTATGCAAATCATATACTTCATAAGCTATTTCAGCAATTAGATACTTAATAAACTTAAGTGAAATCAGAGTTAAACCTGAATATAGTTTGTTGCTTTTTTTATCTCTGCTGCAATACTCTGCAAATAAATAAGGCTTAAATGATGTATAGTTGTCCTACACAGCTACAATATAATGATGTTTATTAACGAAGATCCTTACACGAGACTGCAAGGTACAGCCATTTCTCCTCACTGACCTCAGACATGTATCTCATTACTTGCAAACTGTTGTTTAACGGAATTTTTTTTAGTATTATTGATGTCCCTCTTTATAATTTGCATAAGTGCACAAATAACATGAGCTGCTCTCCTGTAGTGTTTAAAAGTACATTTGCCTATTTTTACATTAATTTGTCCATTGTATGTCAGTTTTTTTAATACAGAAGTGGAAAATGCCATTATTAGGTGTCATTTTGTTTGCTTTGGGGAATCAGTGGTGTAACTCCTGGAGGAAATGGAAGCGTTCACCCCAGGCACCTGGTGTTTGTTGGTGCATCTGCAGTGGCACCAAGATACAGTAGGTGGAGAGCTCTGGTGGCTTGCAGCCTAGGGCGCTGGACCGGCTCGAGGCATGTTCGACCAGTGCGGTCGAATAGGGGCGCCACCCCATAGAGGGCGCACCTCCCCCCCCATTTTTCGGGCACTGCCCCGCTGTTCCACCCAAGGGATGAAGTGTCCTGTGGGTGGTCAGAAGGTTGGGCACCTCCACCATCGCGCGGCCGGCCCCGGAGAAGAGGAATGGATGCCGCGTGCATGCGGATGGCCATCGACCATCAATGATTCAAAATCAGCGATGGTTTATGACCGATGTCTAAAGTTTTTGATATCGATGGGGGAAAACCAGATGGTTTCCCTCCATTGATGTCAAAGCATAACTGAATGTTTTTTTGTTTTATTTTTGTATTAACAAGTGCCTGGACATGGAGTAAAGCTCTGACCCCGGCACCCGGGAAGCTCCGCCCCATGTTCTGATTGGCCTATGGGCCAGCCAGTCAAAAGACAGGGATGACCATCGATTGGTGAAACCATTGATGGTCATCCAGTGAATAGTTTCTAACCATCAATGGTTACTTGCTATTTTACCACCGATTGTAACCATCGATGGTTACACTGCCGATGGCCATCCCTAGCTGGGGGCAGCCCAGCTACTAATGTATTGCTGGGCTCGCCCCCAGCCTGACGTTAACGGGAAGTGTGCCAAGCGGGCCACCCCAAAAAACGTATTTTAGGGGGTGTGGCCAATGGTAATTAGGCCACACACCAATTTTTGGATGCACACGGTGTTGCCACGCGCGAGTAAGGGGCGCCAATTACCCATCTGGCACAGGGCAAGTGAGTAAGATCTCTCCTGGCCTGAAGTTATCTTCATTCAAAGTAAAGTACGACACAGGAAATAAGCTTTGTTAACATATCACAGTAATATATATTCTATAAATTCATAAGTAAACTATTAAAACAGGGTTTGGGGTTGCTCATAACTAAACTCATGTCATCCTGTGCAGTATTTAAAGCCATCTACCCTTTATAATGAGACTGCCCACTTTTTAAAAAATATTTCCTCTCCCCATCAGTTCCCCATGGAGAACTATCTAGAATCTATCCATAACTTTACAGTAGAGCACGATGGAAGAGCTGTAGATGGAGTTTTATGCACAGAAAATAAGCTGGCCTTGGAATTATCACCACTCAGCTTTAGGTAATATGGAGCGACCCCTCTATTTGTTAAACCAATGAGAGCCTTGGTTTAATTAGCAGTTGTTGCCCATAAGTGGACCAGCCCTTTACAGCTCTGCCACTGATTCTTGGCAAAATCAAAGATTGAATTTAACTGAATGGAAGGGTGTACAAGTCCTGTAATATACTTACAGTATAAATAAAATGTATTCTTAACATTCACTTGAAAGTCATAGACAAAGTTAAAATAATTTGCTTATAAATGGAATTCACCGTAAGACTCTGTCAGTTTTTGTCTCTCCGGCTTTTGATGCAAGCTTCCTGATAGTTCTGGTGCACACATTCATCTTAAATGTTTCCTTAGGCAATCACGTGTATCTCCCTTCTTTTTCTTAAACATGCTCATTTCAGTGACAGTTGCATGGACGCTAAAGCATCCTTGCTGACATGATTATCATACGTGATTCATGATGAAAAGCAACACTATTATTATATAGTCTATTAACTGGAATTGTAACCCAGCTATTATCTTGTCCATGACTGAACTCCAGTTGTTTCCAAACTTTTAATTATTTATAAACATCTGCTACCTGCCTGTTTGCACCAGGATTTGTAACTGTGCAGACTGTCAGATGCCTACAGGAACCAATAGAATAATGAAATAGAAGCGAAGCTGAAACTCCTTTGCCGTGTTAACTGGTGAATAGTTGGTTGCTCGTTAGATACGGACTAGTCACTATTGGCTCACCACTGACACAATGTGCTTTTATGTCATACAAGTCCACTAAACATAGGATGCTTGTCATAGGAATTCTACTGTAAGAGGCACTGAGATGAGAGTTTTGGAGAAGACAGACAAGTAAGGTGCTTGGCAGGAGCTACTGCTCATGGTGCAAATTGTTAAATTGTTTATATATATATATATATAAAGCTTTTAATATGAAATTCCACAATAATTGGATTCAGAACATGTAAATTGTTTGATCTTTTGTGATAACAGAATTAACTACAGGACAGGGGACAGTTCATTGTCCCTAATGAAGGGATCCTGGTGTTATAGTATAGATAGCCTGTGTCCCTTCTGGGGTCGTATTATGTGTTTCTATGTTAAAGTAACTAACCCTAACTTGATTATTAGGCAATATGTGCTCAACATTTATAAAATTACCTGTGGCCTTGAGGTAACAAAATAAGCCCACAGAAATAAGTTTCCTCACTACAAGGAAGAAAGTTGCTAGTCTGGTCATTGAGGCTGTATCATCCACATGTGTTCTGTGACTTCTGTCCCAAACTTTTTCCCTGGCTTTATCCATATAATGCCTGCATTATGGTAAAGACTTGACAGGCTTTTTTTAATGACAGTGTCCTTAGTCTTGTATTATGTGTCTGTCTCTGGGGCCTTCTGGTTCAGCCAGTGAAGAGCCACCTGCCATGGTGTGATTCAGCCTGCGCTCCAATGCTTGAAGAGTCAGGGCTGCTCAGTACAGATAAAGGATCCAGAGACAGGTAGCACACAGTCTGTGCATGAACACACATCAAGGGCAGTGCCAGCCCGCTTGTTGTATAATGCATGAGGTGGCCAGCTTTTGAAGTGTGGACAGAGGCGGCTTAAATCTCCCACTACTATACTGGTCTCTCTCACAGTTACATTCAATTTCTCTGGCTATTTTTTTTATCTTTTATTTCCTTTTGCATTTCCTTTCCTCGTGTCACTCTGTTCCTCTTTCTGTGCAGACATTTCTGTGAACCATCCTTCTGTCCTTTTATGAAACCTTTATTATTGATAACTGTTCTCTATTTGCCCCTCATCTGTGTTTATCTCTCTCTCCATTCAGTTATTGTGCTTTACAACGTTTCATTTCTGCATTTTCCACCCCTCTCTTTCCCTATCACCACTTCTACTTTCACTCGTTCTTTATTTTACCTATCACACTTTCAGCTGCCTGTCTCTTACCCCTCCTTTGTCTACTACCCTGCTTTCTCTGCCTGTTTGTGCTCTTCTATTTACTGTTTTATTCCCCCACTTATTTTTCTTCTCGGCCGCTTTTCCATCTATTTTCTCTATCTCATTCGTCGCTCTTCTATTCTCCTTTCAGAACCGTCTTTCCCTTTTTTTCTCCCTGTCCCTTTTTTATTATTATTTCACTTTAGCCACTCTCTTTCTTCCCCTCTGTATTCTGCTCCGTCTCCGTACACTGCTGCTTCTCCTTTTTCTTTCCTTGCAAGTTAAGGATTCGTTGCACGCTCTGAGCTGGACAGATTTTTTTTCTCTGCGTACTCGATAGCTCCCACTTCCATGAGTCAGCTCAGAGAGCTGCGGCCCCATTGTCTGAGGCTGCGAATATGTCATGATGAAAATGTAATCACACTGAAAATAAGACACACAATTTTTCCAGGGACAGAGCAAAATAAATGAAGCAGAAAGTGTATGATAATATGCGGAAATGACTTGGATCCGACTGCATTCAGCGTAGATTTAAATAGGCTATAGCAGTGACTGGGCTATAGGACTATTTGGTTGTTAACCCTTTTCACAGAGAGTGTTGTCTTTAGTGTTCTGTGGGTTTAGTCCTTAAGAGATGTGAAGGGACAAATAAAGTAGTATGTTTATTGGCTTAAATCAGGGGTGTACATACATACATACACAGACATTTATGTGATGCACTCTGCGTAACCAATGTATGGAATGTTCTATAGGTACAGTCAGCAACCCCAACCACTGATTAACAGTTCTGATTGGATACTTGTCCCTGATAAACCCCATATTAATTGTATTCTTCATTGACTCCCAGATTAAATAAGTGTTTTTTTTCTTTTAAATCCAAGCCACCATCCAAGCCACATATTGACCGTGATAAATGTACCTTGCATGTTGCTAATCAACCCCTGTAATTACCCTAAAGTATACATTGTACTGCTAATTCCACCCCACCCCCCCATTAATGTTAATATACATCCTTTGTCCCTAACTCACCCATAAAATATACACCCAGTCTCCTTAATGTTCTTGAAGGTGTCATGAAGAAGCAACCTTCTCCAAGTGTGGTCTGCTATAATTCAGCTCTGCAAGGCAGATGTTAACATATGTACAGTGCCTACAGCTCAGTAATAACCATACACACAGAAGAAGCGTGGTTTATTTTATCTGGATTCTAATATATATATATATTTTATCTTTGAATCCAGTTGATAGATTGCCACTGACAATAGGTACTGTATGACCTGCTATCATCAAACATGCAAGAATATGGGACACATATATATGTAAATAGGAACATGTAACCATCCAAATAATAAGAAACATGTCAGAGACTGCTTCCACAGGTCAGTTAGTAGACATTTATATTGTGTATCCTATCCGTTTGTCATTGCTTTATGCCTCTTTGAGGTCACTGATTACTAGCGAATCTGTAAGTTTCATTTCCTCTGAATATTGATTTAGCTCATTCTCCATCAAGTAACAGACACACTTTAAATGGTTGTACATGGTAAAACTATTTTCAAGCTGTTACCTACATTGAGGGACATTTATAAAAATAAGAACTATATGTTCTATTGATAAACTTGAAATTGTTTGCAACATTATGCCACATTTATAGACAAAGATCCAGAGGCGTAGCTAGCTATTGATAGGAGGAGCGAAGATGGAAAAACAGGCAGGGGCCAGGCACAGGTGCTTCAAACTTCAATTATCAACATGTAGCTTCACTTGTCTCCTTTCCTGGCACTCCATTTAAGAAGGGCTTACAACAATACATATATTTGTGTGTGGTCCCTGGTTGTTCCTAATATGGGACTCTGAATCCAGACAACTGTCTTGTAGTCAGTTGAATAATCCTGCTGAATCTAGTTGATACTGATATGAAATTATGAAACAATGTTAACAAGCTAGAAATTCCATTCAAAGTCAGTAGTCATAGAACACTAAAGTTGAAAACAATATAAATATACAAGTACATTGAGCTACAAGCTGTCTCAGCACTGACAATTGTTATCAGTAGAATATGGATAGTTCTATCCATAGTTATAGTATGATTTAGAGGTGGACACCCTGCTGTTGTCAGTGGAGCAATTTGTTTTGCAACTGCGCATGCGCATAAATGTAAGAAAACCCCTACAGGGCATGCGTTACCCTGAGTGTACTCACAAAGGTGCTGTTGTCATCAGGTCACACAGTATCTGAGATGGAGAGTGGAGAGTGCAGAGTGATGGGTGTTCCTGGGAGATGGCCTGTAGTGAAGGCAAAAAAAAGTCAGTCACATGAGCGTGTTATGGGACTGTCGTGGACGTGTCAGTGAAATCGGCCACGTTCTCAGATGCACAGCATCATCCACAGAGTAACCACATGTACTATTATATATACATGTATTGCCAGTGTCAATAATCTGTGTCTGAAGGTTTGTAAATGTAAACTGCCTTCTAGTTCAGAATGTGTACTTGCTGTCTTTTTTTTACTAGTAAATTTTTACATATTAAAGTTTATAAATAAGTATGTGCAGTCAAATGTGTCTGTAACTGTGAGTAGATGAGCATGTAAGCATACCTCCCAATACATGTGTGGTAAAATTTGGGTGGCGTGGCATAGTGACTTGCCATCGTTTCCACCTTCTTGGGGCTACCCTCCAGGCTCTCGCCATACTGTGAAGATGCCCACTGCTCAAGAGTGTTCCCCTCATCTTTCCCCTACCACAGGACTCTGCAATCTGCGGGTGGGACAGCGGGTCAGTCCCTGAAGAGCAGGTGGGTATGTGTGTCAGGGGATGTAGTGTTAATGATATTTTTCAGACCCTCCTCATTGCCTATAACTAAAATGCATTTAATGTAAATACTGTGTGTCTGCAACTCTCTTGTTCGGTTAAGTGTGGTCGATTCAGACAGAAAACATTCACCATAGTTTGTCACTTACCCAGTATCAGACCCCTAGTGTACAGTAACATGGTTTATAATAACAAGATTGAGACGAACAGTAGATTTTTATCATTTCTATTAACATCTACTGATTAATATTTTTAATTACTTTAAATGTCAATAAAAGCCAATTTCATTCTACACCTAGTTAATTATATTATTGCCCATTATCTGGCAAGAGTGTATTCACATACATAATGTAAAAATACAAATAGAAAACAAAAAATACAGATAATTACATTTGGTATACAAAGCAATAACTAATGCTCTACAGTAGTTCTTACATAAAGAATAAGAACAGATGCTAAACAAATGTTACTCAAACCACAATAGAGCTGTAGAATATTACTGGATTGATAAAGCAATTTTATTTTAATTAATGAAAAGCTCTGCAGCACTGTTATAAAGTTATATACAAAAACATGAACATATTTTTAGATTGAATACATATTCTGAATACATCTTTCCTGGTTCTCTTTGCCTTGACCAAATGCAGCATGTTCTTCTATGTGATATGCTGGTACAGTAGCTGAAGCCACATGGCTCAACTGTGCAAAAGATAATGCTCTTAGGGTATGTGAGAGATTGGCTGGAAAGTTGGGAGGAGCAGAGAGTGTGATGATGTCTGTCTATTGGAAGAAGTGTATAGTGATAAATAATATTATTCAATAGTCTATTACTTTTCTCCCACCAGTTTTCCTCCAAAAGAGAGGCACCCATGCTGGTCAGGTTTCTGAATAACAGGAACCACTCCCTAATTGCTCACCTGTTCTGTGTGAATTATTGATGAACACACAGAGACAGGGTCTGTGATATAACAGAAGCTCAAATGCCTGTAGAATCACCTTTTATCACAAATCAGATCACTGTCTAAAAGATGTCGGGGTTCCACTGCTGCCTCTAGTTTAGTGGGGAAGCAATAGTTTTACTCATCAACCCTGAACACTAATTTACCTTTACAAGTTGTGTAGGAAAATTTGGGGGTTCTATAAATCAGTAATAATAATCCTCACCAATCATATTAAAGGCTACTTTTTCCATCAATACTGTAGGTTTACTTTTTTTATAAGTGATTTTGAATTTGTTTTCTTATTTTCATGACATATTTGTCTATAAGGTGCACAGTTAATATTTATAAATAATAAAGTACTTTTGATGTTGTGCCTAATCGGGAAATTTGCAGTTGGATTAATATTGAATACATGCCCATAAATTATACCCAAGAGGATTTCATCACTGTACAATAGGAGGTTACCCTACCATATTGAGACAAAACATTTGATAAATGTCCATCATTTTGTTTAAACAAATGACATTGTTGCATTAATGGTGAGCATGACATGCCTGAGGTATAAGTTTGCACATAGGGCCCGATTTAGAAACGGACACAATTTCGATTTTACGCAGCTGAGCGGATTTTTTGCTAATACGCATGTGTGAAAATGCTAGGAAACCCTTACTACATCCTCACTAATCTAGCTGTGTGACGGCGTGCGCATTTATGTATGACCTTGCATTTATTAGAGAGTCTGCTATCAATGGGCGATTCAGGGTGGAGACTGGGAGGTGACCTAGTGTTTGCAAAAAAGGCAGTCTCATGGGCATTATGGGAGTGTCAAGAGAATGTCTTCCCAATCACACATCCAAGCCTCAGATGCCATGTTTGGAAGTACTTGAGATGAATAGACTGAGTCACCCCAAGGCTACCACAAGTGTTGATAGTGCTGCTGGTGGAGATTTTACAATCACCATCGCAGTTACATGGTCCACAGAGCCTGAAAGTGGCGCCTCAGCGATTGTACTCTCCGTTGCATAAGGGAAAGACTGAGATTAGCATGTGCATATTACTGAAACCATTGTTAAGACAGTGGTTGTACTAGCAAAAGCATTTAAGAGATATTCCCATGGCTGGATTATAGGTGGGGTGGTCGCCCAGGGGCCCCCACACCTTGGAGACCCCCACACTCAGCAAACATTGTCCTGAACCAGGCCACTCTGGACCCCCCTTAGCCAGCTCCTGAGCAGTCTGTCACTCATTGGTGGACTTTTGATTTAAGAAGACGGAGACAGCTTTTCTCCATTTCTACAGTGGGTGGCCGGGCAATGACACATGACTTCTAAGCCCTTCCCCCCACACTGATAATGCCGCAATTCGCAAGTGTATGGGTAGGGGGCAGGCCTAATGCTGTGATATGCCCGCCCCTGTCAGGAACATGATGAAGCTGAACAGGTAGTTTGTGTGCTCGCGGTCTCCCTCTCTGTCTTCCTCCTTTATTCCCCCCTCTCTCCCTCTGTCTCTCTCTCTCTATCTCTCTCCCTCTCTTCCCCTCCCTCTCTCTCTTCCTCTCACCCTCTTTCTCCCTACCAATCTCTTTCGTCCATCTGTCACTCGCTCTCTTTCTTTGTCTCCCTTCTCTATCACCCACTTTCCATCTCTCTCCCCCTCTCTCTCTTTCCCCCCCTCTCACTCTCCCTGTTTCCCTCTCTCTATAGGTAAGGGGCATAGTAGTGGCTGCGGGGGGCCGTGGAAATTTTATTTGTAGGAGCCCCCGCAAGCCTTAATCCGGCCCTGGATATTCCCCAGCACACAGAAATCTGCACTGAATATACCAAGCAGCTGGCAGATAGCTTCATAGAGCTTGTAGACAAACATATTATAAACTCTGAATGACCTTTTACAATACAGTAGTATTAAATCATATCCAACACTAACTGATTACTGTATAAACACATTTGATAACCAATAGCCCCAAAACCTAATTGTACACAGACAATCACGCAATATATGCAAAAAATGGAAGCCCTGCCAGCAAGGGGATTCAGATGTATGTTCTCTTTGTATGCGTACCTCTAAGGACAACCTCTTATTGGAAGCACTGTCCCAGATTAACTTAATTAGGGCACAAAAATAAACTGATATTGTTGCGATTTGTGACAATAAGAAATTAAAAATAACTGGAACAGAGGCATTTTGTAAAATGTCATATAGGCCCCAATGATCTTTCAACAAATCATTTAAAAAGCTTGGGTACTTGTGCACAGGCCTCAGTACCAAGTGACTAATTGACAATTATGTGCCTTAATTGTTCCACTGTTGCATGTATATATCAACACTGAAGAGGTTAAAAGGGGGAATTACAAGGTCTCAATGGGGCGAGTGATCCTTAACTCATAGCTTAGTGATATGGACAAGCAGTGTGTCCTGGAGCATAAGTGACAGAACGAGTGGCAGGTCCTTGCAGAAGAGTGAGATTCAAGGCATTGTGAGTGACATGGGCCGTCTGACACCTCTTACGGGGGGAGCTGGCACCAGCCGCCATCCCCCTGCTGTCTGATAACCGTGTAGTCTGTCATTCTGCTAGAACATGGGCACAGGGGAGCGTGATACAGGGAGGGGGGAATAGAGATGATGGACTGTGAGATAACAAAACTGCAGATATAGTAGGATGACAGAAAAGGAGGGAGTCTGTGAGTAAAAGGAATAGAAGGAAATGATGAGGGCAGTGAACAAATCTCAGGTGAAGGGAGACAGTAAAAGGCTTGGGATGTACTATTATGCTGTGGATCCAGGATGAGAGAGAAAGTAAATTACATGAAAAAGATAGCGCAACTGGTAATGAATAATGAATGAACAAGGACATATGCAGCAATGACATGTTAATATGATCTAAAGTATGGTAGATATTTGTTTATATATCAAAGACATAAATATAATACATGATAAAATGATACAAATACATTGGGTATGCAATCCTTAAAAACAATAATAATAAAAAATGAACTGTAGAAATCTGTCTGAAAAAGGAGGGGATGAAAAATAGATAAAAAATGTATGAATGATGAGTGGAAGATCAAAAAATATGATTGTTCATGAAAAAAATATATATAAAGGAAAATCTGATTGGGTGCATGCTTTTCCTTTATATATATTTTTTTCATAAACATTCATATTTTTTGATCTTCCACGCATCATTCATACATTTTTTATCTATTTTTCATCCCCTCCTTTTTCAGACAGATTTCTACAGTTAATTTTTTATTATTATTATTGTTTTTAAGGATAGAATACCCAATGTATTCATGTTCTAATTTGTATCATTTTATCATGTATTATATTTATGTCTTTGATATATAAACAAATATCTGCCATACTTTAGATCATATTAACGTGTCATTGCTGCATATGTCCTTGTTCATTCATTATTCATTACCAGTTGCGCTATCTGCTCCTTCTTTTTCTGATAATACCCACCAGGTGACCACTGTGTTATTGATAGCAGCATCTCTTTTATAGATGGCTCTTCTACTGTTTCTCACTTAGTACTATTTAACATTATCTAGGTGGCCTCTAGCGCAGTCTCATTGCTATACATCCAAAGTAAATTACATAGCAGTACTACAGAAAATACAGGTTAATGCAATGTAAAAAACCTGTGAAAATCAATAGACATTATCAAAAAATAGAAATGTCCAATTTTGTGTTGATCAAATTTATTGAAATGTTTCCTAAAAAGAATGTGTGATTATCACAAAATAAAGGAATTTAAAGGCTGAATTAGAATAAGTGAGTAAAAATTATATGTTCCATTGAATCTATTCACAGATCCTGTGCATGGGCCGCAGAACGTGGAGCTGGTTGATATCCGCGCTCGACAGCTGACACTGCAATGGGAACCATTTGGCTACACTGTTACTCGATGTCACAGCTATAACTTAACTCTACACTACAGCTATCAACTGGGAGATGAGCGAGTGGAAGCTGAAGAGTTGATTCTGACTTCTAGCCACTACACCTTGCGTGGCCTGCGACCACATACGGCTGTCTACTTGCGACTTGCTCTATGCAATCCTGAGGGCAGAATGGAGAGTGGAGAGATAGTAGTGCACACTGAGGAGGATGGTATGTTAGCAGACTATAAATCATTTCTAAACAATGAATAACAGATCGTTTTTAATGCAGTATATAACATACATTTTACAGTATATAGCATGCAGAGAACAGTATGTAATATTGTATCTATAAATGTTATTATAAGGTTTACTGTTAGGGATATGCATATACCTACATAAAATGTTCAAGTAGACCTAGAACTTTACAGTGCTGCTGTCTCAATATCATGTTGGTAATTATTAACAGCATCTGTCTGCCCCCTCAGTGCCTGGTCCTATACCTTTGGAGTCCATTCAGGGGGGACCCTTTGAGGAGAAGATTTATCTGCAGTGGAAAGCTCCCAATGAGACAAATGGGGTCATCTCCATGTATGAGGTACCAGGCGAGTGGGAATTGCCATCAATCCTGTACATTTAGCATCAAGCATTTCCCCTCTATGTATATTATAAGTGTTGCCACCAACCATCACACATTTAAAGGATATGAATGACCTACTCAATATATACTTATGTGTAATATATATATATATAATATATATATATAAAATTCTGACCACTTTCACACACATTGTCAATTTTTCTATATGCCTCTTCTTCCCTCAGATCTCTTACAAGGCAGTGGGCTCTCTAGATCCCAGTGCAGATTTGTTGAATCAGAAGGGCCGGATCTTCAAGCTGCGCAACGAGACCCACCATCTGTTTGTTGGGCTGTATCCTGGATCCACATACTCATTTACTATCCGAGCCAGCACCAGCAAAGGCTTTGGACCACCCATCACAACCCGCATTGCCACAAAAATAGCAGGTGCTTAGCAGTTTTCCTCTTTGAAAGTAGTTATCCCTTTCATTCTGTGTGTCTACAAATGTCCCCTGGATCTGGTCATTTTTCCTAAATCTAGTACTTTACTTTTGCTGTTTTCTCTCCATCCCCTATTTAAACTATTTTCCCAACGTAGACTCTGTAATCTCCCTATCACACTTTCTCGCAGCTCCTTCCCTAACTGACTCAGAAGCTGAGATCCCTTTGAATGAAACTGAAACTACAATCACAGTTTGGTTGAAACCAGCACAGTCTCGGGGGGCTCCCATAAGGTAAATAATTCAACAACCAGTTTCACTATTCCAGAGAGGATGAAACTCTGCACACTCCAGATTGTGAACATTAGCTCTAAGGTTCATCAGGTAATTGACTAACACATCAATCAAAGCTAGGTAGCTATCACTAATAGTCCATAATCAGTCAGTCTATCGATCAGTCACTCAATCTTTTCTTTTATGTAATCACCTCTAGCAGTATTTGATCCCAATATACCTAATTTCACAACCTACACTGATCCTAGCCAGGAAACCATACAGTATATCACACCTTAACCTAACCTGATTTCAGCTGCCACATACTGTACTGTATGTGAAAATCATCCTTATGATAGTGTCAAAGTTTTGCTTTAGAACTCTCTTTCTCCAGCCTAAAAATCATGCTTTCAAATCTCATATATAACACAATATATTCAGTGAGAAACACTTTTTTAATGTATTTTCTTATGTGCAGCATAGAGACACAATGGTTAGCTTGCTGCCTCACAGCACCGAGGACAGGGACTAATGTGATTCACTAAAATATGTGCTAAGCAATGCGGAATATGTGCGCACTATGTAACTAACTGTTAAAAAAATAAACATAATGTCTTATGAGCAGAAAAACTTCTACAACTGAAGTTCACTACTGAGACAACGTTCCCACTAAATGCAATTTGTAAATATACAGATTTCAGAATTCTGCACTTTGGATCTGATTCAGAGATAGGTACAAATCCCATTGCGACTGCGTCTTTGTATGTAAATATGCAAATGTCACAGGCGCCTGGATCTGTCGTGAGAGGTATCGCAAATCTAAACGCTTGCATACAAAGATGCAAATCAGTCCATAATCGAAACTTCTGAGTATCACCATGGTTACTCAAAATGTCTGTCAGAACTGAGATACCATTACATTACACACCTGCGTTTTAGTTCCCCCCCCCCCCTCCCGCTGCTGTCGACAAACTGTCCCTGACTATCAATCACCTTGCGAATAAATGCCCACTGCAAGCAGCTACAGTAAACCATGGGGACGCATGCAACATGTGACTCCAACGTATGCATAGTAATTAAAACATCAGCCAATTGCAAAAATACCAGGTTTGCGTCTATCTCTGATTCAGGCCCTTTGGCTGCAAAACTGCAAGTTTCAAAGCACAAGTAGTACACTGCCCTTACTAATCTATCCTGAACTATTTATGTCTATGCCCTACCACCTCTTTGACTATGATCTATCTACTTTCTCTGTGTATATAGCGTATACCAGCTCGTTGTAAAGGAGGAGCGGACTCAAAGGTCAGGGAGGGCCGCAGATGGCAGTGGATGTTTCCCAGTACCAGTGAGTTACCGGAATGCCTCGGTTATGGAGTCCCCTCATTACTTTGCGGCAGAGCTGAAACCAGCACAATTGGTGGCATCACAGCCCTTTACTGTGGGAGACAACAGAACCTACAATGGCTATTGGAACCCACCTCTTTCACCTGTGAAGAGTTACAGCATTTATTTCCAGGCTTTGAGTACAGCCAATGGGGTATATATATCATGAACAGCTTGCGTCCATTAAATACTTGTTTATATTTTATATTAAATACTGGTTTATGTTTTACACAGTGGGCCTGATTCTGAGCTGAACGCAAGTCCAAATGCGAATGCATCCCCCAGATATCTGCAAACTATGAATGCTTTGTAGAATGCAATTGCAAACTGCACATGCACTGTACCATGCATGCACACATGGGAAGAGATTGAATGTGTGGACGGATTGCCCAGTCCATTGATGGGAGTTTCTGGGCGGCAACTATGCAATTGCTCGGAACCAAATCTGTCTCGTGGAAGTGTGGTGTACCTGTAGGCTGACTTCCATCCTGGTTCGCTGCATGCATAGAGAGATAGGGCGCCAGTTTCAGAATTATCTTTTGCACCCAGCATGGGCTGGGTGCAAGTCCAGGTACTAATGATGGCTACTGCAGACAGGAAAATAGTGGGCAGGCCGGATATCTGCATGAAGACAGACAGCTAATTGGCAAAGAAGGGCAGATGCTTGCATTAGCATAAGTTACAGCAAGCAACCGGCCGCGGCGAGGCGGGAGTACAGCCGCAGGTGCCTCGGCTCAAAATCTCACCCACTGTGCTCAGTGACAAATGAATGTAATATGCAGTTACACTATGAAATTCACAGTATAATGGGGCAGATGTATGAAGCTCTGAAAAGTGATAAAGTGGAGAGTGATAAACGTCCAGCCATTCAGCTCCTAACTGTCATGTTACAGCCTGTGTTTGAAGAATGACAGTTGGGAGCTGATTGGTTGATCATTTATCACTCTCCACTGTATCTCTTCCCAGAGCTTCATACATCTGCCCCAATATGTCTTTTGTATGCATGCACCATATATATAGTATATATATATATATATATATATATATATATATATATATTATAGTTGCACTATTATAATGTATATATATATATATATATATATATATATATATATATATATATATATACTGTAATAGTGCAACTATAGTAGTGGTGGTAAGTACAGAATATACTTTGTTCTATGCACGGGAGATATTGGATATAAAACAAAATCTAATTGCAGATTATTGCAGCTCTTTCTGAAACTGCTGACTTGCTAAACAGACAAATGTAAAATCTCTGGACCCATTTCTGAATTCGCAATTTTTGAAATAGATGACATTACTCTGTAATAAGGGCAACATCTGGCTTTACGCTATAGTATAGTTATTTTTATGCACTAGTAAACTATGACATGGTAGCCTCAATCTATGAGTTACCTTCTATCTCTATAAATTCCCTTTATTCCTATCTCTTGTTTGCTTCAATCCCTCATTTTATAATGTCACAATTACGAGAGCAGAGTGCCATAGTAGATGATGTGCTATGTTATCTGTGTGACATAATATACACTGTAAAAGAACCACTACATAACACTTCTAAGCTAAAACTGACATATGTTACTGTAATGTGACTAATCTATATAGATAGATGCTACAAACACTAGCTAATGTGGGTGCAACAATAATAAACCAACAACACCCCCCATCTTTTTTGTTTCTGTACTTAAAGCCAATAGCTAATCCTTCCCATGAGCATTCTTTTTTACTTCTCAATTTTATTTGAAATCATGAACAATATAATTGCACCCTTGTGCAAAAGGATGCACATACCAACTTAATACACTGAAATTTTTTACAATAATACACACTATACTTGCCCACATTCAGCTCCCTCCTTCCTGAATGTCTGCTTACAGCAGGGGGGGGTGGGGGTGGCCGGGTAATGATGAAGACTTGGGGGCAGGGCCAGGGGCGTGTCCACGTGATCGTATCATCGTGGCCCCGCCCCCTCTTCACAATGCCGAAATTGACGGCATTGTGAAGCAGGGGGCGGGGCCACGATGACCAATTCAGCACGAATCGCATCACCGCCCCCCCCCCGCTGCGGGGGTTTCTATCTTCACTCAGGGGGGAGAGTAGGGGGCGGGAGGCTTGCCTGCCTTTCCGGGGGGCTGGGAGCGGCGCCCGATATTCGGGAGGCTCCCGGCCAAATCAGGAGGGTAGGCAGGCCTTAATAACACAACATAAAGGGCTTATGTATCAAAGCTTGATGAGAGATAAAATTGTGAGATATAAATCACCAACCAATCAGCTTCTAACTTACATTTTATAGGCTGTGTTTGAAAAATGACAGTTGGGAGCTGATTGGTTAATACTTTTTCTCTCACAATGTTACCTCTCATCAAGCTTTGTTACATAGGCCCCTTAAGCTATTGCAAACAGAAGGTGTAAAGCTGTGCCTTTTTCAAGGATACTATGTGCTTTTACCACAGTATACAGCAGCACATGCATCAAACTGCTGTAAGACACGTAACATAACTTCGCAGAGTGCTGAAACAAAGGTACTGAAGAAAAATAATCATCACTACTTGAAGTAGTGAGCTTTAGTCTAGAGGATCATTCACACAGGGGTTTTATGCCTTTGTGTGGTCTGCTGCTCCCAGAACAGCCCAGTACACACTGTACACAATGACAAATATATATTTAGCACAGATATTTTTACGCTATGTTCTATTTAGACTGCACATTTCCACTAGAAATCAGAATATTGTTCCATTTAGACTGCACATTTCCACTAGAAATCAGAATATTGTTCCATTTAGACTGCACATTTCCACTAGAAATCAGCTGTATTTGTGTCCTATGCACCACATACACATCTTCTTAGGACTGTGGATGAGAAAGAATAGTGATATTCTGTCTATTATGTCCAGCTGATAAGAGCATTTAATTAAAATAGGCTCTAATTTCTTTTCTTTTTCAATTTTAGATTCATTTTAAATAATAAGCAGTGGCGGCTCCAGGGGTGGGGCTGCAGTACAGTCCAAAATTGAAATAGGGGAGCCACACCAACTGCCAATGAGTCCCGGCCGGCGATGTTTGGCAGCGTTTGAAAGGACAGTTGATGTGGTTCCCCTATTTGAATTTTGGACTGCGCTGCAGTTCCTCCCCTGGGGCCGCCACTAATAATATGTATGTTTACTAGTGGATGAATTATCATCAGCTCAGGGGGTGTGTCCACTACGAGATCCAGTTGTGAGGGGCCCCAACAGTGTCAAACAACCTTTCTATGGCCCCTACTCTGCTAGAATGCTGGGGAGCACAGCCAGGTGTCTTGGTAGGACAGATCAGCTTCGCTGGCCCTACCCCATGCTCCTCCCAGTGTGCTAGTTATGTGATTGGTGAACATATAGATTTCATAAAGTTCGGGTTTGGTGTGTTGGGTACAGGGTCGGACTGGCCCACAGGGGTACAGGTGAAACCCCCCGGTGGGCCCCACTGCCTGAGGGCCTCATCCCCTCCAGGGATCAGGTTTCAGACTTTGCACTTTAATTATACATATGTTACACTATACTGCACAGGACTATGGTGTGTTCTCTATAATGCATTGCTGCTGTTATTATTATTATTATTATTATTATTATTATTATCTGGTACATTATCATGCATACACTAGTAGTATTAAAATAAATATATTTTTAAAGTGATCCAGACTATGTCCTCTCTAATGGTTAGCCAAACCTTTGTGGAGGCTCACCACACCCCCTCTGGAGAGTGGCCACACCACTAAGCATGGGCCCCTATCACTGCATTCCCCCGGTGGGCCCGTCATGCCCCAGTGAGGACTTGTTCTGGTTTGGGAAAATGCACACATGAGATGGAAACAATAAAGGAAATAAACACTGACAGACACAAGTGTGATATTTGTGACATAAATGACACATACAAATACAGCAGATTATTCAGGATCTAATCCTAAATTTTTTGTATTCTGTTTATTTTTTACAGGAGACCAAAATCAGTTGTGTCCGATTAGCCTCTAAAGGTAAATAGTTCTACGATAATTAAGATTCAAGTGCATGGTGGAGAATAAACTAAAGTGTGTATTATCTGCATGTTATAATACAATTAATACATACTGTATATAGCACCAGTACTGCTATAGAGATTATTATGCAACAAAACTTTATGTATTATTAAACACATTGTTATAAAAAGTGTCCTAAAACATGGTAATAAACCAGGCTTATTTATTTGCCTGCTCGCAACCTTTTTCACTGACAGTATGTGTAATATGATTGCATGATGTACCCCACAAAAACATCAAGGCACATACTGGCCAGTGCAATTACCCTAGTTTGGGCACAAGATTAAGTCAGCTAGCATGTGTGACATAAGGAACACAGAACAATAAATCAGTTTACTCTTAATATGTCTGCAGTCCATTCATCACAACATGGTTTTCTCAAACGTTCAATTGTACCTTATACAGTAGCTTAGTTTCCCAACCTCCATCATTACAGTGCAGGTTTTAAGGATATCTATGCTTGAATCCAGATAGTTAAATCAAATGGACTGAAGTATTAATTAAGTCATCTGTGCTCAATTACGGAGATCCTTAAAACCTGGACGGTAATGACAAGTTTGGGAAACTATGTAGCTGGATTTACCCCTATTTCTAAATCAGGTACAGTATGTTTTGGGATATTTTAAAATAAAGCATGTGTTATATAAAATATTTTTGTGCTGGCAGAAGACTCCTGCATGTAGATTATCTCCTGGTCCAGTCCAATGTTGTATAAATTTACACAACTAATGCATCTCTAACTTGAACAGAGCCAATTATTTCATAGTCTCTCTGCTGCCCTATTTCAGTCAGCCTTACTTGTGCTGACACTTATGGAATGCCCATCTATAGTCTGCCAATAGAACATAATAGTGTAATAAACGTTTGGTTATTATAATAATTAGAAAATTCTTTCAGTTTAGTTTAGATTATATCCCTCCTAGAAAAATCTTGTGTTTGTCCCGGTGAGGTTCTTAGCATATTATATCAATTTATCTAGGATTTACCATAATAGCGACCCTTCTAATATGTAGACAGCAATGCAGGAAGCCGTGCTGATTAAAATTACCTATGGGCAGTAGGATTCCTGTTGCTGTTTGAACACTATCGCTCAAAGCTAATAATAATAATAAGCTAAACTGCGGCTTTGACAAACCACATATACATATACAGTACATATAACCTCTGATATTAATTCTAAACGCTACAAAGTGTTTGATCTTTAGATACATGTAGCTGAAATCATGGTTAGATTAAGTAAAAAAATGACAACACTGACATAATGGTAGCTCACGTAACTATTATTAAAACTAATATTAAAACAAATAAATTAGAAATTGACAAGGTATGTGCGCTGAGGTAACAGTCAGCTACCATGTAACAAAAACTGTCTAATGTTTTCCCAGAAGCCTAAGATGGCCAATGCGAGTCTAAAGGTGCCCATCCACTAGACAAGCTGAAAACGACTGCACGATTACGACATTATTATCCTGCAGTCATTTG
This sequence comes from Taudactylus pleione, assembly GCA_031769625.1. Taxonomy (NCBI): domain Eukaryota; kingdom Metazoa; phylum Chordata; class Amphibia; order Anura; family Myobatrachidae; genus Taudactylus; species Taudactylus pleione. The sequence goes on along the minus strand of JAUIMM010000255.1, from coordinate 5,180,311 downwards.
TCAGTCTGTGATGAGCCTACACTGAACGAGCAGTCGTTCAGTGCAGTCTCATCAATCATCTGCAAACATGCTGAACCTGACGATATATCGTCAAATTTCCAGGATGTTTGCCCGATGATAGCTGTCTAAACGACCAGCGGGTACGCGCATCTGTGGTCGTTTAAGACATTTTACAAACGATTTGCAAATGATTTATGAACTATTACGATCGTTCAATCGCTCACAAAAATTGTCTAGTGGATGGGCACCTTTAATCTGGCTACGCACATACATTGTATTTGTTTTTCATATCTGAATGACCAATATACCAATATTTCCATCTCAAGATACAAGTGAGACAAACACATTTTAGAAATGTAATAACTTATTTAAAATTTATTGTAAAAAAAAATGAATGATTGCTCCACACACATTAGAATTTTGATTTGACAAAGATATCTGCAGTCCAATCACAGTGTAGGCTATTTTTAGGGTCACTAGACTTTCAATACCTTAATCAAATAAACACATTTTAATCTGCTGTAATATGGTTGCTTTATATTGATAGTGCTCCACTATTGGATTGTCAATCGGCTTTGTCTTCAGCATTTGGTCATATTGGATCGATTGTCAAATATGCACTGGTTGTTTGACAGTTCCATGATAAACCTATAAGACCGTATGATTGTAATGTGGTCAGCTTTAGACTGTTCTCACAACAAAGCTGTGCAAAGTAAGCCGGAGGGAGTAGTTGGTGTATATATATATAGTACATAGAATTGTGTAGATCAGTAAACTGCACATGTACTTCCTGAAAGACTACAACAAGTTTCCTTTACAACTCCCTTTAATCACTCGGGCTCTCTCCATGTCCCTTTATGGTGTTTTGATTCCCATTACATTAGGAGGGATTCTGTAAAGTGTCCACTACAAGGCTATGTCTCCCTCCTCCGTTCTGATTATCTTTTCCTCTCCTGCATGTCTGCCAACGGGATTCTTCCCTTTTGCTTCTTAGCGGTTACCGCCGGCTTTCTTCCAATCACCCGCCACCCCCCAAGCCAGCCAATAACAGGTGACTATATGTCCTTCCCTGGCAACAACTTACATATTCACTTTACCAGTCCAAATGCACTCAGATTGTGCCTCTATGGGAAATTCCCTTGTTCATTAGCAATTGAAACGCTTTAACCTCTTTGCTGCCAGAGACAATTTTGCATGCCATTGTAACATTAGGACAAATGCCTTATAAATAAACTAAGGCAATATCTCCCCTTTCTTCTCTTAAAGGGGCCTCCACGCAGAATACCAACACGGTGGAGCCGGAGAAGCCTACTGACAGTACGGTGCAGACTGCCGGCGTGATTGCAGGAATGCTGATGTTCATTATTATTCTCCTTGGGGCCATGATGACCATCAAGAGAAGGTTAGATGGAGAATGATAGGTGTACCAGTATGTAAACTGTTTGTAAGACTCTGGCAGAGAAGAGGTTAAAACTTTGTATAGGGAATTTCAATTAAGAGAGCCCTTCAAAGATCAGTATGGAATTTCTCTGTTCTCAATTCAACTACATCTTTTTCATCCTGTCTTGTCCCCATTTACACTGATTATCTGTTCCCCTACTCTCTCCTCTACATATGTGTATGTTTATTTTGCCTCAGGGTGTGATGTTATAACCATGTTTTACTCCCAAATATGTGCACATGAGCTGTGTACTGTCACAGTTACACATCTGCTGTGCTTCTGTGTAATTCATAGAGTGCCACTATGAGTACATTATGATTGCCTCCATAGAGCTCCCCACGTTGGTACATCATATACACTAACAATATAGCAGAATGCAAGTACAGTATATGTGTGTGCCCTGGGCCCATTTAAACCATACTGAGCTATCACCCAAACTATCTGTACTTCTGGCTGTCTGCGTGCTCCAAACCTAGTGTCAGTGTGAATATGTTTGTTTCGGTAAATAATGCATGTTTTTGAATGTGTAAGTAAGCAAATATACAATTTACATATAGTACAGATGGGATCAGAACTGAGAGAAATGTCTAGAAATGTTGTCTGAAACCAAAACAAATAAATAAGTAAAATTAAAAAATAAAAATAATGAAATATGAACACGGTAATGGGGAAGGTAGTATACTATATTCCTTACACTTCTGGTATATCTTATATGCCAGCATATTGTGTGATTAAGAACTGCTGTCAACAAGGATCATTTACAAACCTGAAAAAGTGAAGACCATTATTATTTTGTCTGACTAATACATGTAAAAGCTGCACACATGGGAACTGCCCCAAAAAATCCATCTGCACCTACATTTGTGGGTTTGGAACGGGAAAATGCACAATATGGAAACGGCGAGACAGTCTGATCTACTAAGACTTTACAACACCCCCATTAATCAGTTCAAGTTTTACCATTATTTATATATTAAATAATCATGAGGTGGGGATATTGTCACTGTCCTTATTTGTGTCATTTTTGAGAATGGAAGTCTATTACATGTGCTGAAGGACACATAAAAATGCAGTTTTCCATTAAAGTGTAAAAGGAAGGTGCAAAATGGGACCCTTTAAAACTTTAGGATAAGGTCCTGTAAATGTGGAGAAAAGTTATGTTAATTTGCACATTCCCAGAGAACAGGGAATCTCCTCCTAATGCACCCTTGTCTATCTCCTTATCTCTTCATATAATACAAAATTAAATTTTTGAATGTTGTTGCAATTTTTCTCACTCCTACCTCTAATCAGTACCTATAAAGGAACTCCCCTGATCAGCCACTTCTCCCATTGGACGGTGCAACTGTCAATCTTTTACATCCCCAAACATGAGCCATCCATGTGCTTGCTTGTGAAATCAGATGCACTGTTACATGACATCACGAAAAGCATTTACATGAAGGAAATGAAAGCAGGACTGGACAGGGCAAAATAGTATAGTAACTCTGCCATGCTTTTGCCCCATTTTGTTCCCTGTTTAATGTCGCTGCATGCAGAATTCTTTAGGGGGTGTGAAAAAAAAACTTGCAATGCCGGTGGTTACGATTTGCCATTCCGCAATGACACATTGCGTCCATCGTGTAGAACTGAATTTCCCCCTATGATTGTTAATGAGCACAAGTGACTCCATGTGAAAGAAGTGATGCATGGGGAATCCTGCCATGCAAATATATATCATCTTCATTTCCCTGGCATCTTCATCCTTCCCAGTTTATCAGTGTCTTTGTGTGTCACATACAGTTAGCCATAGTTTAAAAGCACTATGCCTGAACAACACAGTGTACAATGGGCCTGATTCAGCAAGGATCGCAGATGCGATTGTGTATGCAGTCGGCCGATTGTTATGCACTGTGCATGCGTCAAAGCGGCAGTGCGAGTGCGCAAATGCTCCACTGCAATCGGGACTGCGATCGCAGTGGCTACGCAGACCCATCGCAGAGTGATTGACCGGAAGTACTGTTTGTGGGTGGTGACGGGGGGTGGCCGGAGAAACGCAGGCGTGCCAGTGCTTTTCAATGCCGTTACAGGGTTGTGCATAATTAAGCCCCTGCGACGGCATACGCAGCCAGAGCTCTACATGGTGACAGGAAGCTTCGCAAGTTGTGAGGCATGTCAAGCTCAACCACAACTCTGCGTATGGGTCCGATGTTACTCGATGTTACCGATGTTCTCACTGACTTGCGGATGTATGTAATGGGAAGTGGGCGGCTTTATAAGTGGTGGCATCTTGGTATATTGCTGCAATCGCAGTGCGGTGCGGGTGCGTGCGATTGCAGACTTGCGATACAAGCTGAATGATACCCAATATACAATGCGGGCTTACTGCTATAACAATGTCTACCAATCATCACAGACAAAAAGAGTTATATGCATAGTTGTCAAGACTGAATACAATAACCAGTAACACTTTACAGCCATACAAATACGCCAATACAGTGCACTCACAGTAAAATTGTATTACACACCAAAATGACCTACATTAGTCATAGTCTATTCTAAGAATAGCACAACACCTCGAATGCTGTAATTGAAACCAGACATTAGGGTCATAAGCAGTTATGCATGGGCAAGGGCACCCCGATCGTAGGTAAACTGACTACATCCAGGGGCATATCTATAATGGGTGCAGGGTGTGCGGGGAACACGGGCCCCTGGGTCCAGGGGGGCCCTGCACCCATAATATTACTTACCTCTCCGGAGTCCCGCGTCTGCGCTGGCATCCCGCACTGTAAAACGTCAGGAAAATGGCTGCGGCGGCCATTTTCCTGGTGACCTGTGCATACACTATAGACTCTGGGCACACTCTAGTGCCCAGAGTCTATAACTCTGGCACTGGCTGCGCACAGCTCAGTGCACTGCTGGTCGCCGGGTGGAGAGGAGGGGGCCCGTGTTGGAGACTGCACACGGGCCCCCTCCTCTCTAGAAACGCCCCTGACTACATCCCCTTCTGAAAGTGTATGCAGGTAACCCAGGATTGTACATGCCACACACTACCATGGAGGCTCTGTGTTTGACTGTGTTTGCATTTATATCATGTAATCTGTGCATTTCTTATCCAGTGTATGAGTTTAACTGTGAGCATTTCCATAACTGGATGAATATTAGCATACATATTTGTGTTTGTAAGCATATCTCCAAGTATCTCATACTATCTTTAGGTATCACTGTCACTATAGGAATAGTACTTTGTGCAGTTAGCCTATGGCAGAGTGAGATGGTTATATATTATTAAGTAGCTGAAAGAGCTGTGTATATTTTTGATAGCGGTGTAGAATGTAAATAAGCTGTGTATATTAGTGAGATGTGGTATACTGGTATATTGTGACACAGTGTAGAAAATAAGAGAAACAGCTGCATTTATTAGATAGAAGAGAAAATAGGAAGAAAATGTATGTATACTGTATTACACAGTTGTCACCGTATGAAAGTAATTTCCCAAGGCCCTTTGTCATTCGATATGTATAAGCGCAATACATATGATACACTTATTTGTTCTGTATATAGAGCTACAGAAAGAAGTAAAATAAGAATGAGGGATATGTATGTTATGGTAAGAGTCTTGTGTACCATATGCTATATAGGGGTGTACTTACTAAGCTTTGCTAGGAAATAAAGTGAACGGTGATAAGGTACCAGCCATTCAACTGCCATTTTCAAACACAGCCTGTGACATGGCAGTTAGGAGCTGATTGGCTGGTACCTTATATCCATTCGCTTTATCTACTAACAAAGCTTAGTAAATAGACCCCATAGAGAGGAGCGGAGCAGGTGTTAGCTGCAGTATATCATAGAGATCCACAATGGACCTCATTATAGTTAGGAGCAAATCCAGCTACAGGGGCTGCTTCTGAGATGCACACAAAGGCACTGTAGTAGTGGGCAGAGAGCGGAAGCCTGATCTACTACCTTATGCTAATGCGAGATTCCATAGGGCTAATGCGGGGGTTCATGCAACTGCAAGCAGAAACCTGTGCTTCCCATTGATCTTACGCCAGCTGCCATAATTAGTTTTGGGACTATTGTTATGCAATATGTAGCCTAGAGGCTACAATGGCTAATGATAGCTAACAGGGCCAAACTCTGGAATGCGACTAATTCTGGAGCTTGGTAAATCTAACACTATAGCAGCCCCCATAGAAACTTGTGGGGGCTGCTACTGCTAACAGTAACAGGGGAGCTGCAGCAGATATCTCTGCTACTTCGATTCAGGGGATACTTACATTTTGTGTGTATCCCCCCAAAACTGTCAGTTTTCAGGGCATTTCTTGCAATATGTGTTTAATAAATATGTCCCTAAATCTTTTATATTTGGCACTCCAGAAGCACAACATGGTTTAACAAAATGTCAAATTCCACCAATTTGTCCATAATTGCACTTGCACCACAAACTATTTGCCTGTATGCCAAGTTACACGCATCTATGCAGCCGCACCATCCTACACTTGTGGAAATAGCCGTCACCATTATCAGTGCACACGTTCCACCGCTATACACGTTGCAAGAGATCCGTCAGATATCAGACTGGTCTCTGTATACACACAACTCAGCTTAAACCATAGTTCTGACTACACACCCACGACATTCCCCGCTGTCACCCATTCAGGCATAAGCGGAGATGAAGCTAAGATGTTTAGAACTGAATTGCCCATACAGTTGCTAATAGTTACGTTTGTGCAGTTAAGAAGCGTGCACAGTGCTAAGAATCACAAAAACTGATTGTGTGCAACACTGTATCAGGCACTCTATATGGATTTACTCCTAAGTCTGAATGAGGCCCAGCTGTGTATATTATAAAGAGCGTTAGATGTGTATAGTAGAGAGAAGCAGAATGAGCTAACTATAAAAAAGATAGCTGTGTACAATATATGTGTATTTAGGTTTATTTAATATGCCCCAGTACAGTAGTCACATTCTTTAATTATACATTATTGGAGTAAATTGGCCCACATCCACATCTCTAGTGTCACTCTGTCACGCTGGTGAGGTCATGCTGTCACATCTAATTATTCCTCTTTTTCTTTTTATTCCTTGTTTTTCGGTCCCCCCATGTGACCGCTCTCCATCCTCTAGAAGAAATGTGTACTCCTATTCATACTATCTGTAAGTACCAGTGGAAACCACATCAACCCATTCCCCTTCTTATTCCCTGTGCTGTCCTTCATATCATGGCCTATACAATAAAGGATAACTACACCTACATAAATTACACCTATTTTTTTAAACACAGTCCCAGAGGTCTGGTGTTCATGCATCCTTGCACATCTCCCAACATCAAGCGTCTGATCTAAACTTTACTCCTGCTCGCAGTCTACCGCGTTGCTTTTGCTTATACCAACCTAATCTTTTTGCATAAAGGCAGTGTACTGCCTACTAACAAGATGCTTCTGGCAATAGCGAGCTAGCTCCATGCATCGGTGTGCCTACCACACCGGGAGAGTGTAGAACCCTATGTTCTGGGGCAGTGGCGTAACTTCATCCCAGGTGCCCGGAGGCAAGATAAATGTTGGTGCCCTCCCCCGAAAAAAAATAATTAAAATTAACCAACCCCCCCAGCACCTATGCCAGCCCCAGCTGCCGTCGCCCCCCTATGCAATTCCCCCAGTAGTGGTCCCCCTCTGTAGAGGTCCCCCTACGCAGTGCCTGCCTATGTAGTGCCCCCCAGTAATGGTCCCCGTATGCAGTACCTCCAGTAGTTGTGCCCCTATGCAGTGCCCCTGGTAGTAAGGGCCCCTTTAGTGCCCCCAGTTGTAATGCCCTTGTAGTGCCCCCAGTAGTAATGCTCCCTGCAGTGCCCCAGTAGTAATGCCCTTGAAGTGCCCCCAGTAGTAAGGGCCCCTGTAGTGCTCCTAGTTGTAGTGCTCCCAATAGTGCCCCCAGTAGTAAGGCCCCTGTAGTGCCCCCAGAAGTAAGCCCCAGTAATGCCCCCTGTAGTAAGCACCTAGTGCCCCCTGTTGTAATGCCCCCAGTAATGCCAGTAATGCCCCCTGTAGTGCCAGTAATACCCCCCAGTAGTGCCCCCTGTAGTAATGCCCCCCGTAGTAAGCCCCAGTATTGCCCCCAGTAATGCCCCCTGTAGTAAGCCCCAGTCGTGCCCCCAGTAATGCCCCTTGTAGTAAGCCCCAGTAGTGCCCCCTGTAGTAAGCCCCAGTAGTGCCCCCTGCAGTGAGCCCCAGTAGTGCCCCCTGTAGTAAGCCCCAGTAGTGGCACCTTAGTAAGCCCCAGTAGTGCCCCCAGTAATGCCCCCTGTAGTAAGCCCCAGTAGTGCCCCCTTAGTAAGCCCCAGTAGTACCCCCAGTAGTGCCCCCTGTAGTAAGCCCCAGTAATTCCCCCTGTAGTAAGCCCCAGTAATGCCCCCTGTAGTGAGCATCCCCCGAGCGCCCGCTCTTCGGAACTATGGGAGTGACGTCATGACGTCACTCCCATAGTGCATTGCGGGACCCGGCAGCCAGAGCTCAGGAGTGAGCTCCGGCTGCCACTGGCGCCGGGGTGGGGGGGGGGGAAGAGAATGAGCCGGGCGCCCGCTGGTAACACACTCAGTGGGCGCCCGGCATATGGAGTGCTACCCCCTGAATCAATAGTAGCACAACAATGAATCAATGCACTATGAATCTATAGTAGCACAACAATAGAAGATGAGTAAGAAGCAGTAAGAAAGGACAGAGCAGAACACCAGTGTTGATAAAGATCCACAGAATAATTAAATAGAGAATTAAGTGTTGGTAACAAAAATAAATCTCCAGTTCTTGGAAAGACCCTTACCAGATGAATATTATTATGCTCATTTGACTACCTGTATAAGGGTTTATAATAATAATTGCATATGGTTTTCATAAAGGGCTACAAATAGCAGTCAGAAATATAGATGCTAGTCATGTTAGTTATTATCCTGAGAAAGCCTACGTACAGCATCCTAAAATATATTCAAAAAACAAAACAAACATCCACCACAATTACAGCTTTATCTCAATTATTTTCAGTTCTGTGAGCTTTTTATTTATATAACACAATTAAAATTATAAGTATGATGACTATTTTGAGACTCAGAGTAGCCTACTGCCTATTTCTTTCTAAGGACTAAAAACAGAAAGTGCTTGCTTAGGTAAACAATTGACCACATTCATGCCTTTAGTTGATGTAACTTCCATTCTGATAGCTTTTACATTTGCAATTGTTATTAGTAGCTGATTGTTCACAGAGCATTGCTTGTGCTCTATGGACAATGTACACCTAACTAGTGATTCAAATCCGTGGTGTTAACAGAGGCACTAAGTATCAAAATATAGGCATATACCAAAATTAGTGGTATTCCATTTGTATATAAGGCACCATACATTGTATGCTCATTTATCTATCCTTGTGCCCCCCTTCCATACCATATATGTTTGTCTTGCTTATAATTCAACCACTGCCTTGTCTGCTCAGAATCACACTGTCTAACAGGATCATTCCTTGTACACAACACCTGCTTTGCCAAAATCATGCTTTGATGTGTGGGGTCACGCAGTGCTAGAGCACACTGTGACCACTACCATATTCCCTATTAGGGCATGGCTCTTGACACAAAAAGAGGAAATGAAAGTGGAGTGACGAATAACAAAACTAAGGATGCTAAGGGGGTAGGTTGTATGAGGACAGAGTGGTGTATATGATTATGAATGTTTCATGTCTGTCTACCTGTTGTGGTTCACATGAAGGTGCGCATGACAGTCCTAAGGTCAGTCTTACAGTGTGATGAGTGTGACTGCTCTGGAACCAGTCTCATCATTTTACCAATCTCCATAAATAGAAACATATCATGACGGCAATTCACTTTCCATTATTAATGACTGACTCAAACTCATTAGCGATCTGTGGATTCATTTCTCCTTTTGAAGGAAGTGCAATATGTTAATTATCAAGGATTATAAAGGAGCGGTGCCCAAGTGTCACACCATTGCTTCTGTAGGTAACCTAATGTCTGCCAGGCATCCTTGAGCTCCCAATTACAACATGAAAAGCAATAACATTACTTGGCTGGCGCTAGACTTGTTAGCCAATTGAAACACGTCTATATCTGATTATCTAATGATCCGCCAATTATGTATGCTCTAGTTAAATGAGAGAAGCTATGTTGCATCATCCAATGGGTAGAGGAACATGCCATAAAAATAGCTCCCTCTGTGTCAGACTGTGTTAGGATGGAACACAGTGTGTAGAAAGTAATGTCTGTCTATATGCAAGTCTTGATCCTGTCAGACGCTGTTCTTTCTGCCTGCAGGAAACTGGCCAAGAAACAGAAAGAAACCCAAAGTGGCTCTCAGAGGGAAATGGGTCTGGTGGCTTCAGATAAAAGCTCTAGCAAATTGAGCTCCACCCGCAATGAAGACACTTTTTCCAGCTGCCAGGACGTCAATGGATTTAGTAAGAACATCACAGTTATTGGGAGGGATATATCATTTGGACAATTATCTTAAATTAAGTATGAGATTAATTATGCAGTTTAAAGCATTTACACAATTGAAATGATTTAAAAATCCCCTCTGAGAAAAGAAGTATTGCTGTCATAGTCACAGTTTCCTCTGTGTGCTCTGGGAATTAACATGTTAATACAACAGTGCTCCAGCAGAAGGACTGCACTAAGCATCCGATTGGCATTTCCCAGAGAGTGCAGTATCCTATGTACACAGTGAACAGAGCACTACCTACCTGCCTCTGCTTTTTCTGTAGCAGAAATTTGTAAAACTTTGAACTTATGAAATCATTAAACTGTGCAACTAAACATGTATTTTAATTTCGGTTTTGTGACTAATGTTGTGTAAATACTGTAGTCCAGTAATGGAACATGGCAGATAGTTATACTATGAACCCATTAGTGTCTTACATTATCCATGGGAGAGTGAGATGATGAATTAATGAATGATACTGTTATCTAATATTACCTAGCGTGTGCCATCTTCCCCTTTATAGCATATGGCAGTCATGGTCATCTATGACAGTCGGTGCTACATGTGTAATAGAAAATACTAGTGACATCAAAGGAATGCCACACATGATAATAGATTTATCCAAAATATATCTAAAAGAACTATTAGAGAAAAAACATGAAAAATGTGAGGAAAATGAGAATAATAAAAAATGATGAGAAACCAATATCTATCTATCTATCTATCTATCTATCTATCTATCTTTCTGTCATCTATGTATCTATCTATCTATCTATCTGTCATCTATGTATCTATCTATCTATCTATCTTTCTATCTATCTGTCATCTATGTATCTATCTGTCATCTATGTATCTATGTATCTATCTATCTATCTATCTATCTATCTATCTATCTATCTGTCATCTATGTAACTATCTATCTGTCATCTATGTATCTATCTATCTATCTGTCTGTCTGTCATCTATGTATCTATCTGTCATCTATGTATCTATCTATCTATCTATCTGTTATCTATCTGTCTGTTATCTATATATCTATCTATCCTATCTATCTATCTATCTATCTATCAACTATGTATCTATTTATCTATCTATTTATCTATCTGTCAACTATGTATCTATCTATCTATCTGTTATCTATCTGTCTGTTATCTATATATCTATCTATCCTATCTATCTGTCAACTATGTATCTATCTATTTATCTATCTATTTATCTATCTGTCAACTATGTATCTATCTATCTATCTATCTATCTATCTATATATATATATATATATCTGCAAACATTATTCAATGTAGCAAATTGAGGACCTGTCCCTGAAACCCAACCCGGTTACTGTGTTTATAATCACCCTATACACAGTAAGCATACAGTCGGGAGCATTGTATCTGTCCAGTCTTAAGTACACTAAAGAGGGAATTCTATTCAGCGCTATTGAAGAGTACTAGACGGATTCAACTCACAGTATTTATGTGCAGCGGACAGCTCATTACCATTTGCTAAATGGATGGAATGGTCAAAATGAGGGGAGATATCCAAAAAATATGGACCTATAACAGGTTGAGTGACTGACCCATATGAGCAGCTAAATATAAATATTTGGATAAAAGACATTACCACTGTTTCAAGTCTAGAAGGATGCAGTCCAAGGGAGAGATGCAAAATAAGAAAGCCACAGAAAAAGTGCACAAACTAGAGCACACCAATCAATGCAGGCCAAATAGATATTGGAATAGCAAGCACAGTATAAGAGAAATAAAGGGGACTGTTTATGAAAAAGTTATATATATATATATATATATATATATATATATACAGTCAGGTGCATAAATATTGGGACATTGACAGAATTTTCATATTTTGGCCTCTATTCACCACCACAATGGCTTTGAAATGAAACAAACAAGATGTGCTTTAACTGCAGACTTTCAGATTTAATTTGAGGGTAATTGCATCCAAATCAGGTGAACGGTGTAGGAATTACAACTGTTTCTATATGTGCCTCCCACTTTTTAAGGGGCCAAAAGTAATGGGACAAACTAAACAATCCTAAATCTAACTTTCACTTTTTAATACTTTGTTGCAAATTCTTTGCAGGCAATTACAGCCTTAAATCTGGAACGCATAGACATCACCAGACACTGGGTTTCATCCCTGGTGATGCTCTGCCAGGCCTCTACTGCAAATGTATTCAGTTCCTGCTTGTTCTTGGGGCATTTTCCTTTCAGTTTTGTCTTCATCAAGTGAAATGCATGCTCAATCGGATTCAGGTCAGGGGATTGACTTGGCCATTGCATAACATTCCACTTTTAGCCTTAAAAAACTCTTTGGTTGCTTTTGCAGTATGCTTTGGGTCATTGTCCATCTGCACTGTGAAGCGCTGTCCAATGAGTTCTGAAGCATTTGACTGAATATGAGCATATAATATTGCCCGAAACACTTCAGAATTCATTCTGCTGCTTTTGTCAGCAGTCACATCATCAATAAATACAAGGGAACCAGTTCCATTGGCAGCCATACATGCCCACACCATGACACTACCACCACCATGCTTCACTGATGAGGTGGTATGTTTTGGATCATGAGCAGTTCCTTTCCTTCTCCATACTCTTCTCTTCCCATCACTCTGGTACAAGTTGATTTTTGTCTCATCTGTCCATAGGATGTTGTTCCAGGATTGTAATGGCTTTTTTAGATGTTGTTTGGCAAACTCTAATCTGGTCTTCCTGTTTTTGAGGCTCACCAATGGTTTACATCTTGTGGTGAACCCTCTATATTCACTCTTGTGAAGTCTTCTCTTGATTGTTGACTTTGACACATATACACCTACCTCCTGGAGAGTGTTCTTGATTTGGCCAACTGTTGTGAAGGGGTTTTTCTTCACCAGGGAAATAATTCTTTTGTCATCCACCACAGTTGTTTTCCGTGGTCTTCCGGGTCTTTTGGTGTTGCTGAGCTCTCCGTTGCATTCTTTCTTTTTAAGAATGTTCCAAACAGTTGATTTGGCCACACCTAATGTTTTTGCTATCTCTCTGATGGGTTTGTTTTGATTTTTCAGCCTAATGATGGCTTGCTTCACTGATAGTGACAGCTCTTTGGATCTCATATTGAGAGTCGACAGCAACTGATTCCAAATGCAAATGTCACACCTAGAATCAACTCCAGACCTTTTACCTGCTTAATTGATAATGTAATAACGAGGGAATAGCCCAGACCTGTCCATGAAATAGCTTTTGAGTTGATAGTCCCATTACTTTTGGCCCCTTAAAAAGTGGGAGGCACATATAGAAACCGTTGTAATTCCTACACCGTTCACCTGATTTGGATGTAAGTGCCCTCAAATTAAATCTGAAAGTCTGCAGTTAAAGCACATCTTGTTTGTTTCATTTCAAAGTAATTGTGGAGGTGAGTAGAGGCCAAAATATGAAAATTCTGTCAATGTCCCAACATTTATCCACCTGACTGTATATATATATTATCGACACATATTGCGACTTTATAAAATCTGCTATTGGCACAATTTCTAGAAAAAATAAATACATTTGGAATGCCAGCTAAGCGATACTCTTACATGCTGGCTTGCTCCACTAATTAAAAATAACTGCATCAATTAAAAAAAAATTAAATACTTTATTCAAATTCTAAATTATTTTTTATGTGTTGTTCTGCATTGGAAGAAATCATAAGAACAAGATAACAGAAGAATCCATTGTTAAATAGGCCTCTCCATGCAAAGGCATGGGGAAGATGTCACCTGTGGTAACCCCAAGATGTATAGAACAATATGATAAAAGGCCATACTAATAGTAAACACAGCTACTTTCACTAGCAATAAAAGAGTTTTACCCTTTGATAAATAGATCCCATGTGTTCAAAGACAGAGGGGAAAATGGCGGCTTGTGTGGTGAATTTATACTGTCGCACATTGTCAGCGATTTTGGCCCTGCAACTACTGGATTTACTAGCAGTTGGAGGGCAAATCTTAAACTATTTCACCCAAAGCTCTCAAAACAGCTGGAAAGCTATCTGGCTATTTAGAAGATAAGGAGGCATAATACAAATAATATTAGATTAATAGACCGATATTATTTAAAAATGATATTACATTGCCAATATTTGCTAATAGGGCCAATAAAACATATTATTTAAGATGGGGAAAACAAATCATATTTTATGTCCCTATAAATGGTGCTCACATCATAAAATATGAATTGTTTCCTCCATCATAAATATATGCAAAGACCATTCTGTAATAGGACAGTATAGTTAGAGACTTAGGAATCACATAAAGGGGCATATTAAATTAGTCCTGTACTTTTCGCATGCCGGACTTTTCACCGACATTGCTGGAAGTATCATGCTCGCCCCCGCTTATCCTCGTATTCAATTCCTAATCAGCGAAAACGGAACCCAGCGAATTCGAAACCAGCGAAAAGTCCTGTCAGTTTTGGGGAAATCAGCATGACACCCTCCAAAAGATGCACCAACACTATGGTTACCTCCGAATAGCCCTGTTGAAGGTATTTTGGGTCCTTAAATGATCTCAATAGCTACTAATTAGCGTCTTTGCAGAAGTGGTGAAGAATAGCATTTAGCAGGTTTTTTTGCAGAAAAAAATAGTCCCAGCAAATTTGGGGTACATGAAAATGGGGGCAAGCATATTTTAAAGTTGCTAAAGTGAAGTTTTAAAAGATTTTAAAAATCCACCTGCCGCAAACACCTGCACTCTTAAAAAAACATTGGGCATACTTGGGGCCCCCCCTGGAGTCTATTTTGCTAGTTTTTTAGTTTGTCCCCCAACTTTGTTTTTCGCCCCCAAATGAAAGTACATTTTTGGGGTGTTCTTAAGGGGGTTTTTTTACCTTTTTTTTTACACAGTTTTACCTTTGGGGGGCTGTGCCATGGGTGCAAGGTGGTTTCCGCAAGTTTGCACCCCAAAACCCCATTTCTGCACTTTTTTCTACCTAGTTTCATAAGCAAATCTTTTTCGCCTATTCCAATGCATTGACTTTCCGCACCGGCGAAAAGCCTTTGGAATTGAATACGGGGAAATGACGTCACCGGTGAAATTTTTCCTCAGAAACAGACTTTTCTCACCTAATTGACTACCCCCGTAGTATTCTTTCACAGACATATGGCAGCAAGCACTGAGTTACTGAGTTCTGAATGTTAATGAAAGATACAAATTAATATATTTATATTTAAAGTTTACTTCTATCAGGGGTATTCAATATGGATCGAAAAACGCAGTTTCTGCGATGTTTTCGCTCGGATGACGTAATTTTCGCCGGTTTGCCTTTTACACCGTATTCAATTTGAAAACTTTTCAACGGTGCGAAAAGTATATTGCATTCGACCCTGCGAAAAAGTATCACCAAGGAATGGGTGGCGAAAAAAAGTGAAGAATTGGGGTTTTGGGGTGCAACATTTCGGAAACCGCCCTGCAACCTTCAGACAGGCCCCCAAAGGTAAACTGTGTCAAACATTTTTTTAAAAATACCTCAGAAGACCCCAAAAAAAGCACTTTCATTTTGGGGGCAAAAAAAAAAAATTGGGTACAAAGTTAAAAACTAGCGAACTACAATTTAGGGGGGTCCCCAAGTATGGCCCAGGTGTTTTTTTCATTGCAAGTGTTTGCGGCAGGTGGATTTTTCATGTTTTTTAAAACTTCACTTTAGCAACTTTTAAATATGCTCACCCCCATTTTCAAGAACCCCAAATTTGCTGGGACTATTTATTTTCAGCAAAAAAACCTTCTAAATACTATTCTTCACCACCTTCCCAAATCCCCAAAATAGCAGCTATTTAGCCCGTTTAAAGACCCCAAAACCCTTCAGCGGGCCTAATTGGGGGTATCCAGAGTGATCCCCCATGTCAGAGCATCTTTTTGGGGTGTTAGGGTGATTTCGCCAAAAATCAGCAAAGTTTTCGCTGATTTCACATTCGCCGGGTGCCGTTTTCGACGATTTCATTTTGAATACGGGTATAATCGGGGGTGCGTGCGATACTTTTTTGCCAGCAAAAGCCCCGATGTGCGGCAAAAACTTCGACCCGCATAGACGGCGAAGTTTACGTTTCATATTGAATACCCCTCTATGTGTAATACTGGCACCTTAAATAAATCAAACAGTGTCTAGAGGCATTTACTTCTAGCAGAGAGACAGAGGTTGTCTTCTGTGACATCTAACATTCCAGCTCCACCTGGTCTCTCTGTCCATTCTGTAAGCTTTGATTAGATGACCTCTTTTAAAAGGGCAATACTGTGTGTTTCACAGCTAGACTGACCTCTAACCTGTCTTCCTGCAGGTACATCCTCCCCCTGCTCCTTCTCTGTACAAAGCAAAAACCTGCAGGGAAAATCTTTGCTCAATTCCTGCTACTCAGGTAGGGCTTTACAAGTAACAAGAATGTCCTAGCTGAGTCAGAGTGTTATTGCAAGTCAGGGAGTTTGTCTTTATGAGGAGTGAGACTGCCATACTAAAGTTGGATAATCAACAGTATAAGCTAGTACGACTGTTCTTTAAAACAAGCTTCACATTAGTGCGAATGAGAATGTATTTTACAATAAGCATCTGTAGAATCTAGGTACATAGATTAATGATGATTTGTTCCCATCAGTGAAATTTGAAATGATAAAAGTAAAACCTGGACAAACATGCCCTGATTCTGTGTTTTCTCTCCTCTGTCCTCCTCCTCTCTACCCTGGGCCTCAATCGCCTTCCAGTTTCCTCAGACACTGTTCCCTCTACAACGCTTCTAGGTATATGACTTCGCTCAGCATTTAGTGGTAGTCTATGTGCTTTTTATCCTTTATCTGCTCTCCCAAAGCTTTCCATAGTTGGAGGTTATCTTGGAAGAAGTAATTTAATTTAAATAAGTAAAAAATACTAAATAAGTGGAAAGTTGTAAATGCTTAGAGTGATAATATATTACAATGTAATATGTTGAATACGACTCATACATATTTATATAAAATTGTCTTTGATCCAATTAGTATTACTATTGATATTTTATTTTGCTGTGAATCACTTTAGCACGAGTAGTCTCACAATTTCTCCTAGGACGGCATCCCCTCCTTTTACCAGTTACTAGGCTGTGGCTATTTCTAATGAATTAGCAACATATTAGGATATTTCTTTTTAGTATTAAACCTTTCCACCTACTATCTAAGCAGATACAGTGCATCCGGAAAGTATTCACAGCGTTTCACTTTTTCCACATTTTGTTATGTTACAGTTTTATTCCAAAATGGAATAAATTCATTTTTGTCCTCAAAATTACTACACACAATACCCCATAATGACAACGTGTAAAAAGTTTTTTTGAGATTTTTGCAAATTTAAGAAAAATAAAAAAACTAAGAAATCACATGTACATAAGTATTCACACCCTTTGCTCAATAGTTTGTTGATGCACCTTTGGCAGCAATTACAGCCTCAAGTCTTTTTGAATAAAATGCCACAAGCTTGGCACACCTATCTTTGGGCAGTTTCACCCATTCCTCTTTGCAGCACCTCTCAAACTCCATCAGGTTGGATGGGAAGTGTCGATGTACAGCCATTTTCAGATCTCTCCAGAGATGTTCAATCAGTTTCAAGTCTGGGCTCTGGCTGGACCACTCAAGGACATTCACAGATTTGTCCTGAAGCCACTCCTTTGATATCTTGGCTGTGTGCTTAGGGTCATTGTCCTCCTGAAAGATGACCCGTCGCCCAAGTCTGCAGTCAAGAGTGCTCTGGAGCAGGTTTTCATCCAGGATGTCTCTGTACATTGCTGCATTCATCTGTCCCTCTATCCTGACTAGTCTCCCAGTTCCTGCCGCTGAAAAACATCCCCACAGCATGATGCTGCCACCACCATGCTTCACTGTGGGGATGGTATTGGCCTGGTGATGAGCGGTGCCTGGTTTCTTCCAAACATAACGCCTGGCATTGACACCAAAGAGTTTAATCTTTGTCTCATCAGACCAGAGAATTTTGTTTCTCATGGTCTGAGAGTCCTTCAGGTGCATTTTCTCAAACTCCAGGCGGGCTGCCATGTGCTTTTTACTAAGGAATGGCTTCCATCTGGCCACTCTACCATACAGGCCTCTTTGGTGGATTGCTGCAGAGATGGTTGTCCTTCTGGAAGGTTCTCCTCTCTCCACAGAGGAATGCTGTAGCTCTGACAGAGTGACCATCGGGTTCTCGGTCACCTCCCTGACTAGGGCCCTTCTCTCCCAATCACTCAGTTTAGATGGCTGGCCAACTCTAGGAAGAGTCCTGGTGGTTCCAAACTTCTTCCATTTACGGATGATGGAGGCCACTGTGCTCATTGGGACCTTCAAAGCAGCAGATATTTTTCTGTACCCTTCCCCAGATTTGTGCCTTGAGACAATCCTGTCTCGGAGGACTACAGACAATTCCTTGGACTTCATGCTTGGTTTGTGCTCTGACATGCACTGTCAAGTGTGGGACCTTATACAGACAGGTGTATGCTTACCACAGGTGGACTCCGATTAAGCTGTAGGAACATCTCAACTTTTTACACCTTGTCATTATGGAGTATTTTGTGTAGAATTTTGAGGACAAAAATTAATTTATTCCATTTTGGAATAAGGCTGTAACATAACTAAATGTGGAAAAAGTGAAGCGCTGTGAATACTTTCCGGATGCACTGTACATGGAGTTCAGATAATGATTGCTTCAGGTCAGCCTTCAAACTTTCACCCACAGACAGGCCTACTAACAGTTCCATGCATGCACCAGACTTTCCTGGTCTCATTTCCACCCCAACCCTGCCTTTCTCACAGACAGCAGTCATGTGGAGTTGAACCAACCCACAATGACCATACAGACCCACCCTTACCGGACATGTGAGCCATTGGAGATGGCATATCCCCGTGGACAACTCCAGCCAGCTATCCGTGTGGCAGACCTTTTGCAGCACATCACCCAGATGAAGAGAGGACAGGGGTATGGTTTTAAAGAAGAGTATGAGGTACGTATTTTTGTGGCTTTGCCACCTCATAAATATTAGTCTTGAAGTGACTAAGGGGTCTATTTACTAAGCAGTGTTAGGTGACAGAGTGAAAAGTGATAAGGTGCCAGCCAATCGGCTCCCAACTGCCATCTCACAAGCTGTGTTTGAAAAATGACAGTTGGGAGCTGATTGGCTGGCACCTTATCACTTTTCACTCTGTCTCCTAATACTGCTTAGTAAATAGACCCCTAAGAGATATTACGTTTGGTGTTGTTATGTATTTGCTATCTAGAATTGAAAGGAAGCTTTTTCATTGATGCTATCTTCGCCCACAAAATGTCTGCCTCAGTGATATCACTGGTTTCTTGTGAACTGTGCAGTCTCATGAATAATACTTCAGCCTACAAACTATGTGTAGGTGACTGGTATTGTTTGATTTTCTTAAGATTTTTCTAGTTTTAATTCTTCCTTTGATCAGTGAGCTAATTTCTCCCTTTATATTCAATAAAACATTTTCTTGTCGCTTCCCAATTATAATTGTTTGCTTTCTACATCTAACCATATAGCTCAATATAACCCTTCCCTTTTTATATTGTTCCGTACATCACTGTATAATTTCTCTCTTCGGTTTCTGTTGCTCCATAGGAAATGTGCCAATAACTATTTCCATATAATTGTCTGTTTTCTATACTTCATCACAGAGCTCGGTATAAACCTTCCCATCTAGTTTTTTGATTATTTCGTACAGCATCACCTACTGCACAATATAATTCTCTCCCTTCATCCTCTGCTGTTCCATAGTAAACTTATCAATAGCTATTTCCACTACGATGCACCGCACAATTTTTTCCCACACTACCATGCATTTGTCCTTCTTCAGCCTCTCCTGAATATGTTTCATCCAACTCTGAGCACCTTCAAATATTACACTCGTTAAAAGTCCAAATCATTGCTGGTCTCCACAAGCCTGCCTCCCGTAATTGCTTTTTTTAGTAATACTGATTTACATACTTTCTCTTTAAAGTCTTCTATTACGCATTTTTTGGAACAATTCACAAATAAATATTGGTAATCAGTTGCCATCCGTTCCTCTATAGACGGTGCTTATGTCGGCTATTCCTGCTCTGACCTGAATAGCTTCTTCAGGAGTGGTAATCTCTGTGTCCCTCTACTTTCTCTATACAGAGGCTACTCTCCGCTAACCGTAAACATTTTACTGTGAGCTCTGGGCGATTATTAACCCAGTAACAGAGCTGGGAGCAGTGACTGTCCCCTATCAGTTCAATAAGAACCCATCTCTTCTCCATTAGTACTATTGAGGGCGATTAGCTTCTGCCCCAGGGAGGGAACTATTAAAACAGGAGCAGAGAGGCTTAGTATACAGATTAACCTACACAAGACTATACTGGACAGAATTGTGTCTTTATCTCCCGCTTTCCCTGCTTTGTACAACTTGTGCTTTTTAATAGATCCATCTAGTTCTATATTCCAAAGGGGGAAAGTGATAAATTGGAAAGTGATAAACTACCAGCCTATCAGATCCTAACTGTCATGTTACAGGCTGTGTGTGAAAAATGACAGTTAGGAGCTGATTGGTTGGCAGTTTATCACTTTCCAGAGCTTAGTACATTTGCCCCAAAGTCCCCTACTACAAATGCATTTGCCAAACCACCATATGCTGTGCATATCCCCCTTTTGCGTTGTCTGTTAGGGTATTATGTTTTAAAAAGTTTTTGACATATTTTAAACATTTATCAATCCTGCGTTCACATCTGTGTTCACGTCTAGGGGGAAATTCAATTAGCCGAAATAACCAATTTTCGCACGTTAATGTACGTAATGTGAATTTTAGGTGAAAAAAATATTTTGCACTATTCAATTAGCCCGTAATTTAAAGGGCAATAATTCTTCACATGATTTCTTTTCACCACCTCTTGAGCAGGAGAAAAGATGGGAAAATCCCTATTTTTAGGTAAAAATGTTGGGACTTGGTTCGGAGCCACTAGGACACCCTCCTTAATGACTAATTAGGCAAAAATATTGTTTTAATTCGCTTAATTTGGCCAATAATGGCATGCCATTTTTGGGGTAAAAATTTGCATAGTGCAAGAAAATGGGTTAATTGATGTGGAACAGGTATATGGGGGTGTTGTATGAATGGGACAGGTGTTTAATTGCAGGTGGGTGTTAGAGGTATATTTTGAAGGTTTTTTTAAAAGTGAAATAAACTGACACAAATATATACTAATAGGCATTTTTATACACCCCCAATTTAAGTAGAACATTTATTTATAAAAGAAAAACACTTGCTTTCTATCATTTCTTTACTGTATTAGAAAAATTATTATAACAAAAATTTGACATAATTTAAGAACCCCCAAATACGTTTATTATGGTCACTGATAGACTTCTATACTGTTATCCTATTTAAGTTTGCCTTTTTTGGGTGTACAGACAGATTTCCCCATTTTCACCTATACTTATCGTTTTGTAAAACCTGTAAGAATTATCATGGAAATGCTGGAAAACAACTTTTCAAATTGAATTGTGCGAAAAACAGGAGCGCGCATACAGGTGAAAATTGAAATTAATGAGTGAGAGGTTAAGTTAACACTTGATAAGTTTACGTTTTGTCACAGCTAATTTATTCCCCCCCTCCCAGACTCCAGAATTGAAAACCCATGGACCCTACTCGGCAGAAAAACCTTCACGAAATCTTTGCAGAGAAATCACACAATTTTGTCAAAAAGCATTTTTATATAAAACTGTTTTCCTGAAAATGAAGAGTTGACATATACAGTACATCATACATATGACTTGTATAAAATATTATATGGGATTATAGAGTCATTTAGAGGACTGCTCTAAAAAGCACAGATATTTACATTAGAACTAAGTGGAAACTATTTAGAAACCAACAAAAATAAACTGCTAGCTAAAGTCTGCATCGGGACCACATTATGTGAAATGACTCTGCTTAGTGCCATAGGTCATGAAAATAGGTATATTTGTCTAGAAATGCTGCATCTAAATATGACCACATATGGGCAATGTGTCTGGACTCTCCCCTATGCCTCTACTAGGCTGGATTCTGACTTGCCTTCTGCTCTGGACCAGATTGACTTTGTGCACCCCTGAGATTTTTTTTTCTTGTTTGTAGAGACTTACTCTGCTATGCCAGCTTTGTACCTCAGTACGCTACATTATATCATACCCTGGTGTATTGCTGTTGAGTGCTTTGTTCATTTTTATTTACTTATATGTGCTATGGTTGTCTGTTATATACATAATGCAATTACTTCACCATATCTAAGTACACTCCTTTATATCCAGTCTCTATATTCTGATATTTGTATGGTAAACTGCCTTTTCTTATTTGCTGTTCGTGAAAACTGTGTATTTCTAGTTTTGTTTTGTATGTGTAAATAATACAGTATTAGAAATAATAATAATGTACAATGAAATAATATTTGTATAATATATATGTATATATATGTCAGTATATCAATTAGGATTGAAAATGTCAAAATAAGTAATTAACACATGTATTTTAGAAGATCACCTTAAAAGGCAAAGACATATAATTTGGGTTTAGGATCCATATGTCAATGAGGTGGTTCCTGGAATGCACACCCAAAGTCCTGGCATTCTCATCCCCCTAGCCCGTACCCAGAATAGCTGTGGGAGACTAAAGGGCTTATTATGTGTATCGCAGACAAGCTCTGAAAATCTTTGGCGGTGACTCTGCCTGTCTCCTGATTTTTTCAATTGTTTGTGGTTTTTCGCTTTATTACATCTCTATTTCTGCATTCAGTCCTATGTCTCTAATTTCAATTCCCTACTCCACTTCTGTTGTGTTGCTTCTCTCTCCCGTTCTTCAGTCAAGTTATATCAAAGGCATAGAGTTCTAGATGTGCCGTATTTTCCTGCGTGTTTGCATTAACACTATTTCTCAAAGGACACACGGTAGTAAATGCACAAGAAATAATGCCAGGGAAAACAGGGCCTTAGGAGATGCACACAGCGCCTGTTGTTCATTGTAGAACATGAAATGCCTGATTGAACAATGTCTTTTTAAAGAAAAAGAAAAAAATGAATTCTTGAGCAGTAAGAAATGGAAAGATATGTAAATGAACCTCTAACCATTACTAGAAATGATGTATTTGTTTTTATTAAAGATCACACGGCTACATAAGGAGGGGGTACACCCTCCTAACACTGGGACGTGTCATCCAATCATGTATTTCAGTTTTCTTTGTTTTTTATCTTCTTCAATAGCAAGTTTGCTTTGTGTTCCTCGTTTTTTCATTTAGCTACCTCTGATGGCTTTAGAAAACTTAATTTGTCATTCTTGCTTTGCCAACAACCCACCTCTAAATCTCATTTACCAGTTTCTTTGAAACTACATTTCTTTATCCGTGGTCCTCCTTTCTCTCTCTCTTTTTTCTTCAATCTCTTATTGTCTGCATCTTTATTTGTCAGCATCTTGTTCTCCTCCCTTACGTGTTCTACAATCTCGTATACCTCCTTGTGGTTTTACCCTATGGCACCCTTACGTCTGGCTTGCCATTCTTTCTCTCCCTTTTACCTCTTTTCTTTCTTTTCTCCCCATTCCTCTTTTCTTTCCTCCTACTCGCCCCCCTTCATTCCTTCTTCCTGCATCTTTCTTCCCCCAGTAACTCGGCAATACAGAATAACTTTATAAATATGTATCAGTTGGTCCTCTCACCAGAGCTTCTATTTAGAGATATTGAGGGAATTAATGGGGGGGGGAGATTTCAGCAGAAACCGCGCGTTTCTTTACTTACAATCAGAGACGATTCAGAGGCTTCAGCTGCATTTATTCGCTGCCCGAATTCTATTTGTTGTCAAGGAAACCGGGCTTAGAAAACCATGATTGCTTATGCTGTGTTTGTGGCGTTCACACAGTGTGCAGACATCTTTATTACTGGGCCTTAAATATATGTCATGGATTCTGTGCGGGCAATGCAGCAAGAGGATCAGTGACATTGTGTTTGTGTGTCAGAAATCATAAACAGCTGTGTGCAGCCAACTAGGTTATTTTCATATTAAAGAGTTTGTGACTCCTATCCTATGATTTGCTGTATGGGTCTGAGACTGTGCTTGGTGCATTATTATGGAGCCTTAAGCCTGTTCTACAAAGGCAGGAAAAAAGGCAAACTAATGTGCATACCATTAACATACAGTAGCTCAAACAAATGTGATTTTCAGTAAAACAAATGCAGATTAGTTTATATGTCAATGAACCAGCAATAAAATAATGTTTAATATAAAAAAACAATAATGTGTAAATAGATATCATTAAAATAAATATATTAATATCTAAGATGTTAAGTGCTCGTTTTAATAGAACAAAAAGGATACAACCGCTAACAATCTACTTTAACCCCCGACTCTAACCTAACCCATCCCTACCCCAAAAAGGGCAGACTAGATGGGCCATATGGTTCTTATCTGCCGTCAAATTCTATGTTTATGTTTCTATGATACTGATTAAAAAAATAAGAATAATGTGGAGAAACATGGAGTAAAAAAAGTATCTTTAGAAGATAACTGGATTCCCCTTTATAACTGTTTAATAGTCATTTTATCAGTCCTGGCACGTCTTTTCCCCAGCAACTTCCATACACTTTTCACTGAATAACATTCTTTTAATGGCCCCCTAACAACAAGTTTGTAAAGACAGCATCTATATGTGACCCATCTCAGAGAACTTGCACATCACTACAAAGGGCATAAATCTGATAGGAAAAGAGAATGTATTTGATACCGGCAATATGATCACCACAAATCTACCAGGAACTGTGTGCTGTAACTTTTCAGGCACTATTACATTATACTATTATATTATTATTGTATTGCAGTCTAGTGTCTTATGTTCATAAGACTTGATGAGTAAGAGTCATATAAGACAGTGCAAAGTCCTATTTCTAACATCACATCCGATTATTAGTCTTACTGCATGGACAGTATTTGCAGGCCAAAATGGCACTTTTGGGTGCCAAAGGGTGCACGTACAACGAGAGGCATATTTTGGATCAAAAACTTTCTAAGTTTAGATTATATTGAAATTTAGAGGATTTGGATGTGAGCTGTGCTTTTTGTGTAAAATACACTTTCATGCTGTGCTTGCACATTAAATATCTCTGCCTCCATATTAAGATGTTTGTGTATACCCGGCTTGTGACTCCTTGGGATATATTTAGTATTCTGCAGTTTGTCAAAGCCGCAATCATCAGTAGCTTTGATATGTTAGTTTTAAAATGACAATAGAAATGAATCCCTATTGCCTTTTTAAAACTATCACTGATGATTGTCATCTTTGACAAATCGCGACATTTATTTATTTGTTACCAGTTATTTATATGGCGCGCACATATTCCGCAGCGCTTTACATAGAATATTTAGCCATTCACATCAGTCCCTGCCCCAGTGGAGCTTACAATCTATATTCCCTACCACATGGTCACACACATACGCGCTAGGGTTAATTTTTCTATTGGGAGCCAATCAGCCTGCCAGTATATTTTGTGGCATAGCAATTATGCCTACTTGTGTATAGAGTGTAGGGATAAGGCAAGTAAGAGTAAGGCATGTTCATATTACTGATATATTATATAGTTCATACTTGCCTACTTTTAAAAATAATTTCAGGACTTTTTGATGAAAACACACTTTTTCAGCTCTTGCTCATGTATTGTGTATTACAAGGGGTTCCTTATAAGTGGCCTTGAGAAACCTTATTTGAAAATGCATGTAGCCATAGGGATCATTGTGCCGTATAACCAATGCTGGAATATGGCACTGATTATACTATTTGAATGTTTATTTCTCTATTTATTTATTTCAAGTATATAACAGCTACATAATGGGTGAAAGATGTAATCAGGGAGATTGCTAGACTCCTGCAGGGACCACCTCTCCCCCATTGTCTGTGGCTGAGGACGCTCCGGGGAGCTGTAAGGGCATTAGTGTGACCGTTTGAAGTGTCCTAAGGATGCTCCAGGTGGCACTGCTGCATAGATTCCGGCTGCGGGGTGCCATTCTAGGCACCCTGCTAGCCAGATGAGGCTAGCAGAAAAAAGCTCAGAGGGCCAGACCGAATTGATTCCATGGGCCTTATTCGGCCCCCGGACCTGAGGTTCCCCATCCCTGCTTTATATGGTGGTTGCTGTGATGTTCTCTGCATTATATGGTGGTCACTAAAATGCTCTCTGTATTGTCTGGCGGTCACAGAAAGGCTTTCAGTGGTGTATGGCAGTCACTGAATTGCTATCAGTATTGTATGGTGCTCATTAAAAATGCTCTGAGTAATGTCTGGTGGTCACTAAAATGCTCTCTGTATTGTCTAGCATTACTAAAATGCTCTCCGTATTGTCTGGCAGTCACAAAGATTGCAGAAGGAATGAGCGATTTTTACACTACTGCACATGCGTCATTTTCTGAGATATCACTGCGCATGCGTCAGATTAGCAGTCCAAAATCATGTGGATCTGCATCAATCTGGTGAACACGAGCAGTTAGCGGGAAATGGGCTGTAACTCGATGGGATGTACTGAGTCACATTATACAACTTATTTTCATAGGGATGTCAAGGGCGTGTCATCTGTTTTACGAAGTTAAAGAGTTGGCATGGGGGGGTGCCAACATCTATCTTGCCTCCGGGCGACTGGGATGAAGTTACGGCACTGCAAGTGTGATATAGTTAGAGATTGAGGGGTCTATTTACTAAGCAGTGTTAGGAGACAGAGTGAAAAGTGATAAGTGCCAGCCAATCCGCTCCTAACTGCCATATCACAGGCTGTGTTTGAATAATGACAGTTGGGAGCTGATTGGCTGGCACCTTATCACTTTCTTTTCACTTTTCATTCTGTCTCCTAACACTGCTTAGTAAATAGACCCCTGAGACAGCTGCAGATATACCTGTGAGAAGCAGGAGGCATATCTATAGTGGGAGCTTTATATCTGGAGCGAAGCTCCATGCCTTTGATGGTGATCATCAGCACAGATCTTTTAAGTGTAAATAAAAAGATTTTAAATAAATGAAAAAAAAATTGTTTGCCTGTCCTCCCCCAAAAGTGACCCAAGTACCAGTGCTCATAGCATGGTCTAATTCTGGCAATTGTGGGGGAATAACAGTGTGGGGTCCTCCTGAAACAGCCACAACAAATGACAGGCAATGCTGGTCACACTGAAACAGGGAAACCCGAAGTGTGGAGTCCTCGTTCATAATGTGACACATGACTAAACTCCATAGGGCAATCAGAATACAAGTGCCTGCATACCCAATGCAGTAAACATCTCATTGTATCAAAGTTCACTGCAATTAAACCCCATGTGGTATCTGGCTGAAAGTAATGGTTTTCTCGTTCTCTAGCTAGTAACAACAAAGTCACACTGTTATTACTAGTTAGTTTTTGGACACAAATATCGGGGTCCGAACGGACCCCGATAATTAACATATTAATTCGCCGTGAGTGCCGGAGCAATTCATCATTGCTCCAGCATGGAGACAGCGTATCCGAAAATCAGCTGTCTCTCCGAGCAGTTTCACTGTTCCTTTTAGAGCAATAAATCTTTTCAAGTGTGTCTGCGTGAAGCACAGGTCACGCATGTGCACAAGAGCCCCAACGTCCGGCGGAACGACCGGTACAGGGGCGGGATCCCTCTTTGCAACCTGGGAGTGGGAGCAAATGCCATCTGAAGATAGCGAATGCTCCCGCACTCAAGCTCTGAAAATATTGTATTTTCGGAGCCTGATGAATTCTGTCCCCATACTAGTGTATGGGGACAGCTGGCCTCTCCGGGAGAGAGAGGTAAGCAGGAGATATTTGTGATATCTCCTGCTCTACCTTCTTGATGAATGGCCCGATAACTTAATTCCTACAATTGCAGGTAAAGATGTTCATTTTCACCTGTTTTTGTAGAAATTAAGCGATGACGAATAGACCCCCAAGTGTACAAATGAGACAAGTTTTGCACAGGTGGAAAAAGGAACTGATGGTCTGATTCAGAGATGTAGGCTAATGCCATCACAGCTGCAATCCCGTACACAGCTGCTGTGCCAAAACATGCAAATGTTGCAGACGCTGAGGAATCCATGGAGAAATCCACCTGCGGCTTTGCAAATCCAACCAAGGTTGCAGCATCGGTTGCAGATCATTCGATTACCACAGTTCTGAGTAACCTTATGGCTACTCAGAATGGACACAGGAACTGATACGCCGGAGCCACTTTCACTGCGTATGGGATTGTAGATGCAGTCTGTGACACGCCCTGAAAATGGTTACAATAAGTCTGTGTTCTTTGCCGCACTCCCCATTACCTCCCTGCCTGTCAATCATACTGTGAGTAAAAAGTTGCTGCGAGAGACTACATTAATGTACCTTGACGCATGCTCAGTGTGACTCGGTCGCAGGTATCCTGGCAGGTACAGGCCAGTCACTTGAGAGTCTGCCTTGTGGTTTCTCTGGGGAAACCCTGAGTCCTCACTGTCGCTCCATGCCCTCACAGTGTCCCTTCATGCCCCACACTTACCTTAGTCTATGTCAGCCTGCCACAGCATCTCTGCTTGGATGTCTTTTCTTTAGGTCAGCGCCACTCTTCAGCTCGCCATGCGCCAGAACCTCTCTTGCCTCTGTGCTGGCTTGACTCTGCCAGCTACTTGATTCTCGATGGACTTAACCTAAGCAGCTTTGGAGCTGGTATTAACTCCTTTGAATATGTGTAATATATATATATATATATATATATATATATATGTATATATATTTATTTTATTTTTACACATAAGCTCACCATCCCACACTGTGCTCCCCCATCTAACACTATACATTCTCGTACCTCATCCTACAACGTGCTCTCCTATCCACCATTGTACTCTCCCATCCCACACTGTTTCCTCCTATCCCCCATCCCACACTGTGCCTCCCATCCCACTCTGCTCTCCCATCCCACATCCCACTCTGCTCTCCCATCCCACATCCCACTCTGCTCTTCCATCCCACATCCCACTCTGCTCTCCCATCCCCCACTGTGCTTTCCCACCCCCCTTGTGCTCTCCCATCCTCCACTGTGCTCCCCAACTCTATCCCACATTTTGTGTTCCCCCCACCCCCCAGGATGCCCTTATTACAAGGCCAGCAGTCACTTCTGTTGAGTCCGACTCCAGTGACTGCTGCTGGGCGGGACTGGATGGTAGTGTCTAGATGCCCTTCACAGAGAGGACCCTGACGTCATCAGTTACTGTCCAACGTCATTCCCTACCATCCACAAGAACATAGAGAGGGAATATAATCCTGAGCCCGAAGCATGGTGATCGAAACGAGCCCGCGAGGGGACACATTTTTTTTTTAGGTGAACTTTATGGGCATGGAACCGCACTTCCGCCCTCACCTCACGTCACTTCCAGGTCCTTACAATGAAGGGGAAATAAGCTCTATCGGGACTGGATAGGCAGAGCACTGGAGTGGGGGCAGGGCTGCCTGATGACTCCTTGGTTCTCTCAGCCAGTGATCCGAGGAGACAGTTCAACTTGCATCAGACTCCTGGGATCACTGGCTGAGAGATCTGAGGAGTCATCAGGCAGCAGCCCCGCCCTCACCACAGTGCTGAGCTTCTTTAAGCCCCGGCGGCCAGCCAGCAGTCAGTGACACAGACCAGCCGGCCCTGCTGCTATATGTATATGCAGCGTGTGGGCCGACTTTAGTTAATTTCTACTGGACGATTGGAAGATGGCACTCTCCCCCCCCCGGCCCAGCCCGCCACTGGACTTGCTGCTGCAGTGATCAGCAGTACATGCCTGCACCATGCTGTTCACTGCAGCAGCAGCGCAGGCAGCAGTTACACTATGGGCACCCTAGGACCTCGGGGCCCGGTACAGTTTTACCTCTAGGCACCCCCTTAACCGGGCCTGCAAGGCATGCCTCCCAAATACACTGTGCAACCTAATCTACAGTGTTTCACTCTGTGCCCAGATGTTTGAATTTCAGCCGTTTGGCGGTGGAGTGGGGGCAGCGTCCCTTAAAACGGGGTGACGGCCTCATGTTCTGGGTGTGCTGAAGCCAATGGTTCCGTATGCAGCTTCACTGGCTTCAGCTGCATGAAAACACCGGCCATCCTGAGCAGGGGCGACGACAGCCACGCTGGGCCCAGGGGAAGAAGGGGGCATGGTCTAATCAGGGAGGCGTGACCACGTCCCCTTTGGAGAAGAATAAAAAGAATTTGCAGTGCCGCAGCAGCGTGTGCTAGGCTGCTTTGATGTAAGAGGGAGGGGGGGCGCTCCCCGCTCCCCCTCTTGGCACCCCTGATCCTGAGTGAACTGAAGGTTACTCCAATGACTGATGGTCATGCAGAGTGATCCCATGCTGCGTCCTCAGATGCAGCAGATCACAGAAGACAGCAGCATCTATTCACACAAGTCTCCTCCTGCATTAGCATATTTTAGCATCGTGGCTGTGTCCAAAGATGCAACAGCAATGTTAAAAGCACACAGTACTGGATCAGGCCCTTTGTCCATTAATAGTAGATTATGGGTCTGATTCAGAGATGTAAATTCATCCAATGAAGAACGTACATCTCCGATGTTTCCGGGTCCCCGGTGACCCGTTCAGCACATGTGCAGAACGTGTTCTACAATTGCACTCACAGAACCTTCCCCCCCTCCCCCAAGCCGCTGTGGCATTTGGGGGGTGGAGTGGAGGCGTGGCTGGTCACCATTTTGGGAAACGGAGGAGTGTTGCCCCATTTTCTGGGAGGGCAAAGGCCATGGACTGCGTCGACGGCCGCAGATTCCTGGCCTCTTACGTGACCACACCACCGTAACTAGTGCTTCCGGTGCAGGCCACGACAGCACATGGAGGTGGCGGGGCCACAATCGCCAGTGATTACAGCAATGCCCGGAGCATCCTTAGGAGCTGTAACGGCAGCGGTGTGACCATCCGAAGCGTCCTAAGGATGCTCCAGGCGGCACTCCTGCATAGATTCTGGCTGCAGGGTGTTATTCTAGGCACCCGGCTAGCCAGATGAGCGCTGACACCTCCTTCTGCATTTGCATCAGAGATGGCATAATTTGCACAGCCACTTGTGTGCAAATTCGTCCATCTCTGAATCAGACCCTACTTTTTATACTTTAGAATAACGTTTTCTCCAACAATCAATATGTTAGTCTTAAAATGTCTATACTGTGTCTACAAAATATAGCTGGTTTATTATAATGTACTGAATTCCCATGATTCACACATCACCATTCTATGTGGGATTGTCCTAATAAGATTGTATTTTTTGGGTGAGGATTAACAGATAGACAGTAAAAAGGTCGTCAGTGTCTAGATAGACACCAAGGGCCAAATGTAATAGGGTGAGAGTTTAGAAAAGTGAGAGTTTCTGACACTTTTTAAACTTTGCTAATGTAATAGAGTCCAAAAACAAAGTAACAGAGCGAACTTGCATGTTTTTTTAGATTTAAAAAACTCTCACGATTTAAAATCTCTTTCAGATGTTTTCCCATTTTGAAGATAAAACTCAACCAATGTGAGAGTTTACTGCTAAACTCTCACATTCTCTAAACTCTCACCCTATTACATTTGGCCCCAGATGTTAGACAGTCAATAGGTTGACTGGGACAAAAGGTCGACACACTAACTGTCGACATGTAAGGTCAGCATGTACAAATTGTCGACGGGCAAAAAAGTCGACATTCGATTTTTTTCTATTCTAGCCCTAATCTTCACCCTAACCCTCACCTTGGTGCCTAACCTTAACTGTCGGGGTAGGTGCTTGACCCTAACCGTCCCTTCTAGTGCATAACCCTAACACTCCGGTAAGTGCCTAACCCTCCCTCCTGGTGCTGAACCCTAATTGTCAGGGTAAGTGCCTAATCCTCACCGTCGGGGTAAGTGCCTAAACCTAATGGTGCATACACACGGTCAGATTTTTCCATCAGATATGAACGATAACGATTTAAAAATCGTTCTGTCGTTCATATCTGAAGGAAAATCGTTCATATCTGACATGCCTGAACGATGGACGATCAACGATGCGCGTTCCCGATGGTCAGATAACGATTTCTGACATCTGATGTGTTTGCAGTTAGACTTGGACGATTCCATTCATTTTAATGCAGTCAAAAATCGTTCAATCGTTCAAAACTTTGGTAAAATCGTTCAAATCGTTTAATCGTTCATCTGACAAATCTGACAAGTCTGACAAATCTGACCGTGTGTATGCTCCATAACCCTAAAAATAAAAAAAGCGTGTATCAACCATTTTTGTCTCGACCTTTTGACCCTGTCGACATTTTGTCCCAGTTGACCTATTGACTGTCTAACATCTGGTGTCTATCTAGACATTGTCAACCTTTTTTACTATCTATAGTCCGGAACTCGTATTTTTTAAGTAGACATAAATGCAATACAGATCCAGATATAAATGTAAAATATATTTTTGCACCTTGCATGCAATCTTTATTTCTGCTATTTCACCAGAATGAAGGGCACAGGGCTGACCCAAATGTTAATGTCTTAAATCACTCACATATTTTTTATTTAGGAATGTCAGTCACAGTCACCACCATGTCAGTACAAAGTAATGCGTATCAGTTTGAGACACAGATATCTCTGTACTGACAAACTCATCTTTTCCCTGGTTACTTGATTAACTGTAAAGATAACAGACAGTCACTGTTCTCTCTGTCCCACAACTCAGCTGGTCATGTCTGCATTTGTAAAGCATGACAAGGAAATACTGGGCCCCCATTCCCTGTTTATTTAACCCCCTCCATTCCTGCATTGCCCTGAAGCTTTTATATACTGCCTCTACAAAACTGACTGCACAGTCCTATCTATGTAGACAACAGTGAAGAAACAGCCAGTGTGGAAATAGCTATGGGGGATTTTCAGAGGAGGGTAATTACAGTATACAAAACAAGGTACAGTAACACCAAATACAAGACAAATTTGATTAAATAACATGTTTTATTAATAATAAATATCATAATAAATGCTCAACAGCAGGATAGCCCAATCCTTTTTTCATAAATCACTTCTAGGAGATATATGAGAAATAGAGGTGGGCGTAACTTGATGACACCATTCGTGTCCTCATGTAGGCGGATGGTGCTAAATACTTTATCACTCTCTTGCTTACACAGGGGGCAATCAATTGTTGCATGGTCGGCGATAATTAATGAGCGCCCAGTTTTGCAATTCAATTGTTCTGGGCAGCCATTAATTCTCGTTCTCTTCACGCCCTATTAGATCGGGTTTAGCCATGTAAAACGGTTAACCCATCTAAAATCGCAGGTGTCCTAACCACAGGTTCCTTGCACATTTTTGCTTGCATCCTCCTGAACGTGTGAGCAGAAATGTCGCCGGCTATCGTGCTCAGACGTAGCAACAATTGAATTGCTCCACCTGGCGCCTTAAAATAATAGCGAACAGAACATAATTGATTCGCCCCCCACAGAGTTAGGTGAGGTGGACAGTACTCAATGTAATTTGTGCTAGTACAGCAAGTCACCACCCACCTTGAAGACAGATAAGTGCCTGGAGATTCCTAGGGCCCAGGAATTTCCCAGACATTCTATGAGAGACTGCAACATAACCTCTCCCATCTGTAGAATATTTTTCCATCTTCGGCGGAATATATGGTTAAATGACTGAGCCAATGAATTAGTTCAATTAAACTGTGTATTATTAAAGAAATCCTCAAAACAGAGATTGTCAGAAGTACTTGTGGAGAGGATTGAGAAAATCTGCTTTAGTCAAAAAATAAGGCCTTTAGCATAATAGCCCTCCTGGAAAAATAATGGGATTGTAGAGCATTGTGTTCACAATATACTGTACCAACATCTTCTTCACTTTTAATTATTGAGAGCCCTCTTGCTAGACTACAGTAAGTCCCTTGTGTGATACATACCAAGGGGATGTAAAGCATCCTACAGTACTTATCTTCTGAAAAGCTATAACAATAGTCTATGGCAGCAGCCATCATATAAGGTCAGGTTCAGCTGGCTGAGTCTCATATCCTTTTTTTTTTTTTTTGGCTTCCTATGATTAAGTCGCCATGTTTGTTGACATCCTTTTTGGCAGCTCAGATCCATGCTGTATTCCACTGAGGATTTACGCAGTAACATCTCTTTGAAATAGCTGTAGCCTCCAGCTAATCGCAGATAAAGTGATTTGCATAATTTCAGAACTATTTGAAGCCATCATACATGCTAAATAACTCCGAATATCCTCCTTATCTGATTGGACACACTTAATAAGTATTCGATTTCAAACCACAGCATCCTTACATTAGTCATAGGCTCTAAGGGGAAGATCCTGTTATATGATGTATAACATAGCTGTCATGCAAACCACACATTCTCAATGTGACCAGGACAAGACGGCACGTGGGCAGTGAGAATTGTAAAGAGATATCTAGCTAATGCTAGATTAAATGATCATATGATGGAGTAATAGTACAACGACGAGGGACCCATCTGTTACAGCTAGACCCAAAACTAAAATTATATTGGGAAATGGGCAAAAATACAGAATTACCAAGACAAAAAGTCAGTGCACTGAAAATTCCAATGACATATTTCTAATGTACGAACTGACAAAAGCCTCCCTCCAAGACCCCGCTGTTTAATAATACTGTCTGTTTTCCCCTCGGCTGCTTTGAAGTGGGATGGAAATGAGCTGTTACTGCTCACGGCGTCTCTGCTGGGAGATTAACCGCTATTAGGATGCTGGATCTTTTAAAGGCAAATAGGCCTCTGATCAAAGCAGTGTTCCCAATTAACCGCTCATTACCTGTCTATCCCTGAATAAAGGATCTAGCTTCAATAAACAAAACACTCAGCCAGACCTTGTCATCTCTGCTCATCTACAGCACCTATTAACCAGTTTGTAACCAGTGAGGCTGATAACAAAATGCCAAAATTAAAAAGGTTTTGAAGGAGGATTGGAGTATAGGGGAGGAAGCATGCAAAGAGAAACCTACCAGTCAGTTAGAGAACATTCTGTATAATAATTACTACTGGTCAGAACAACATCATGCAGAGGTGAAAGACTGTAAAACATTTCAATTTATATAGACAGCTATTTCAAGGATACTGTTATTAGTGAAAGGGAACAGTGGTTGTACATTACTTTTAATGCAATGAGACTCCACAGGTTATCCTGAGGTTTAAGTACTGTGTTCAATATAACTCACTTTATATAATTCAATATTTACTTGATATATTGGTGGTGTGATAGTACAAATATTGTAACAATCTAACTTACCCATCCTTTGTGTACCATAATGCTTCTATTTAGTCTACATAGGTTGTCCCTAAACAAACAGGGGCTAAAAACATATGGCAAGTTGCAGCGCTGGACGCATCTTCAGGTGGCTCCAAGCTCTGTAAGAGTAACATATGTGCCAGTTTTATGCCAGGAGAGTGGTATTTGTGCTAGGTTGATGTGGTCTGACAGTGGTAGTAGTAAATGCTAAAGTTATATTATACAATTAATTCATACACAATATAGAACTTTAAGTGTGATATACAGTACATAGGACTGTCTGTGTCTGGACAATATTATTAATAAATACTAAGTGCCTGATTCTAAGTCAGACGACTCTCTGTACATGGGCGCAAATGGAGAGATTTTGCATATAGAACATGTGCAGATGCAAATTTATACATGTTTGCATATCTCTGTCCTATTCTGAGCCAGACGGAACTTGGCCGGATCTGTCTTTCGATTAAATTGTGCGTTTCGGGGTGGCAATTAGGCAGCGGTAAAACGAGTGCATGGAACCACCCTGACTTTTGGGAAAGTCATGGGAGTGTTGTGGGCGTGTTCTGAAGCTCTGTACAATTCTGAGTTGTGTGTACGGGGAAGGGAAGCCTGTTACGGATAGATCTCCTGCACTCAGCATGGGGCTGGTGCAAGTGCCGCTACTAATGATGATGGTTGCCACGGCTGGCGTAAAATCAATGGGTGGCACTGGGTTCCTGTTTGCACAGGCAGTGGCGTAACTAGGGTATTTGGAGCCCAGGGCAAATTTGAAAAAGGAGCCCCTCCCCATGTGCGCGCGACGAAGGCGCGCGCGGCAAAAAAATGGGCGTGGTCAATTAAAAATGGGGCGTGTCAACATGACACACCCCTTTATTTTCAAACTGAACATTCCTATCCATATGCACCTTAACCCCAGTAGTACCCCCAGTATGCAGTTGTGGTCCCTCTCATGCAGGCCCATAGTAGTGCCCCTTATACAGTATCCCCAGTAGTGGTCCCTCTTATACAGCCCCCAATTAGTTCCCCTTACTCAGTACCCCCAGTAGTGGCCCCCCCAAATGCAGTGCCCTACGTAGTGTTCCCCCCTTATGCAGTGCCCCCAGTAGCAGTCCCCACAATGCAGTGCGCCCAGTAGCGGTATCCCCTTATGCAGTGCCCTTTTATATAGTGCCCCCAGCAGTAGTCCCCCCCATGCAGTTTTCCCAGTAGTGGTCCCCTTATGCAGGCACCCTGTAGTGATCCCCCTATCTAGTGCCCCCTGTAGTGGTCCCCACAGTGCCCCTAGCAGTAAGCCCCTTATATAGTGCCCCCAGCAGTAGTGTCCCCCCCTCCCATGCAGTGCCCCCAGTAGTGGTCCCCCTGATGCAGGCTCCCAGTAGTGACCCCCCCCTATCCAGTGGTCCCTGTAGTGGCCCTTCCTATTATTGCCCCCATTAGTGGTCCCCCGAGTGCAGTGCCTCTAGTAATACTAGGCCCCTTTTAGAATGCCCCCAGTGGTAGTCCCCCCCCCAAGTAGTAGTCCCCAGTAGAGTAGCCCTCCCCCAGTAGAGGTCCTCCCAATGGCACCCCCTGTAGATGTCCCCCCCAGTAGTAGCCAACCCCTCCCCCGTTGTGCATATAGGTTTAAAAATAAATATATATAAAAATATACTTACCTGATTCCACGCTGCTCCTGTCCGCGATGCCGCTCCCGCCCTCCAGTCCGCCCGGGCTGGCACGCTCAGCACTATGGGACTGACGTCATGACGTCAGTCCCATTACCCACTGCAGGAGCCGGACGGAAGTCCGGCTCTTGCAGTGGGTGCTGCAGTAGTCAATGAGAGTCTATCTGACTCTCATTGGCTGCTGTTTAACACACGCATCGCCGCCAGCGCTGGCGGCGATGCGTGTGTTATGCACAGCCTGAGCCCACCTCCTGGCGCTATTGGGCAAGCGCTCAGGGGGAGGGAACGGGCTCAGGCGTGCAGCACAGGACCGGCGCTGGAAGCCTAGCGCCGGTCCTGTGCAAATGTGTAGCGCTGACCGCACTCATTGCGGTCGGCGCTACACTGGCTAACTAGGGCGGGCCGGTACCGTGGCCGGCGGCGCTCCCCCTGCGCCGCCGGTCCAACGGCGCCCAGGGCACGAACCCCGCTGGCCCTGCCCTAGTTACGCCACTGTGCACAGGCACAAGCCCTCGCATTAGACCTACGGATGCTCGCATTAGCAGATCAGGCTCAACTGCAGCCACTTTGCATGCAACATAAAATCAGCCCCTCGCATTATAAAATACACTAAGTACAGACGCAAATACTACTTGCGTTTAATTAAATACAAACATCTGTGATACACCTGCTGACAGACACATAGGCATTCTTCTTGTGGTCAGCATAGAACGCATTTGCAGGAAAGCGCACTTACTGTACTTGATCAACGCTTTCTTGCTCCCTCACACCAGCACATTCGGTCACATCATCACCCCTGGACTATTAGACACTTTTGCAGCAGATTCCAAGGTTGAAGAATCACTACCAGTCACCATCAGACTGAAACTACCACAGTGGCTCTAGATTATACTATAGAGGAGCACTTCAGTTGTCCTGAAAACCAAACACTTCCAAACTTCAGGCTCAGTCTTCTTGCAAGTTGGAACTCAGATCTAAAAAACAGATCTTGCGTGTTTTGGATGGCATTTAGGTCCCTCCCTCATGATTTCAGGTGCTGTAAGGTGGTCAAAATTGACCTGAAATGACAGGAAATGCATGTTATTGATGTTAATACTATAGGAACTAAACCAGGTACAAATGACATGATCTTAGCTGTTTTTATAAATTTTAAAGGAAATGTATAAACATGAGGGAAAGGGACGTGCACACCGAGCTTCCATCAATAAGTATATGTAAGTTGAGAAGGAGTAATTCATCCCTTACAATGAATAAGGACCAATATTTCCTAAAGGCTTCTCACTACTGAACAAGGTAACTTGGGCGACGTGTAGAAGGTCATAGAAAACACTATGGCCCTGTCCTAATTAATTTTACTTCCTGAAATGATGCAGAAGCATTTAATATTATTCAGTACCAGTTCCACCAAATATGAAATCATATTCATGCACGTACTGTACAGTAACATTCTCCAAGCCCCCTTATCTCAACCTGGCAAATGATCACTATCTCTCAACATAATTGTCAACAGCAAAGTATGTCCCCTGCCATGTGCCTCTCTGCAAATGGAAATCATACGTAGTTTGTCCATACTCTCACTTTAGGGCAGCCAGTACCAGAAATAAATGATAAATGTAGAAGTACCTGGCCTCCCACAGGTGTGCCTGCTCTACACAACTGAAGGCTGGTGTATCTACTTTCATATTGCACATACCCAGAACTCGTAGCAACATCTGCCATGAAGTCAGTGTATTTGTTTTTAGCTTTATTTTTCATTTGCTTTTTGTTTGAAACAGTCAATATTTTGGGTGCAAAATTCCATGAAATCTCATGAGAGCCGCCTTCTGTTGCCCCTGGCAGTGTAGGATTATGAGCAGTCTCTCTCTACTGTAGAAAACGACACCTTCTGTGATGAAGCGTTTCAATAATAAATATGACAACCAGCCTTTAGGTTTGGGAGCACTATGTCATTGTGACACTGATTCTGGGTTGCACGCAGTGTCAATGCTCCTTGCAGCTGGCCGATGTTTTAAGTCTGCGCATGCGTCTGAGTTGCACTGCGCATGAGTCCCGATTGGTACCGCTCAGAGAGGCAGAACAGAATCATGGTCTGTGGAAGTCAGTGGGCATTCCCTGGAGGTTATTTGGGGGTGGCTAAGCAGATTCGGGCAATTCACTGGGTTGTTGCTCTAAGCAGCTACATCCAAAGGCGCACAACCGCTCACATAGGACGCTATACTCACCTGCACCATGGAGACGCACAGAGACAGATTTGCACCGCCAAAAGACACTGCATGTGGGTGTCTGTATTCACAGAATTGGCAGTGACATTAGCATAAAGACGCGGCTACGTCAAAAGTCGCGGACACATTTGCGTGAGACTCAGAATCAGCCCCTGTGAGTGAAAGTCCATTTCAGTATGTCTGTACTTTAGCCTCTTTAATGACATTAAGAAATCTACCTCCTGCAGTTAGTAATATTGCCTGACACATGTGGCATGGCACTTCTTAAACATTGTTAAATATAAGGATTACATACACCTCTCATAACTATAATTTAATCACCAAATCCCAGCTGTAGGAAGTTTGTGTCCTTCATTTAAACTCATTTTATTTTCCAGGCACTGCCTGAGGGTCAGACGGCATCCTGGGATACAGCAAAGGAGGATGAGAACCGGAGCAAGAACAGATATGGGAACATTATCTCATGTGAGTGTGACACTGCACCATTGTGGGGCTAATTCATAATGGAACACGCTGCTCACCTTACTTTTGTACCGTTCCTGGAAAACATTGGTGAAAAATAGCAATAAACAATAAAAAAAAAGTTTGGCCAATTCTCTATTGTGTATATTCTATCTCTTTATCACCAAGTAATTTCTCTATTTATATACAGACCATCATTTGTTCAGCCTAGCTTTGCTTCTTATCATGCCCTCTACCATCTTATTTACCTGTATCTTCTCTATAGCATTCTCTATTTATATTACTATACTGCTCCACATACAATCTTTACATCTTGTCATGTCTCGTCAATTCCATGTCAGCTCATCTGATGACTTCTCTTTATGTGAATGACTATCTGGTATTTTGAAACTTTGTCTCGCCCATAGCGGTGACTGTGACTTTGTCACTGACTTTATCTTTAACTTTGCCAATGGTGACATGTGTCATTGTCAGTGAACCACACATCACAGTGAGAGCCAGTGATTCCTGGCTGTCACTTTGCAGCTGACCTTGCTGTGACTTCTCTGTGTCTCTTTCCCTCAGATGACCATTCCCGGGTGCGGCTACAGCTGATAGATGGAGACCCACATTCAGATTACATTAATGCCAACTATGTAGATGTAAGTTGTACAGTTCTATGTTCCTTGCAAACGGATGTGATATCGCTGTCACCCTATCAGACAATCCCTGTCCACCTGCTCTCAGCATTGCCAACCTTTCTTTTACAGGGTTATCACCGACCTCGCCACTACATTGCCACACAAGGTAACAGTGACAAAAGGCATGTATGGGACATAAACTTTGTTCTTCAGGGTGAAGGGGTATTACAAACTGAAAGGATCACTTGGTAATATAATGTTTTGTTATGTGTAAGCACCATTTTAGTGCATTATGATCTGTGCTCCTTGTATTATACTGGCCTAACCCTAACTGAATGTATATTTCCAGCATTTCAAATTAGAACATTTTAGGAACATAAAAATCCACACAGGCAATGCCTCTATTAGCGCAAATCACAATGTTTTGCCTCCATAGTGACTATCGGAACTGTCCTGGGAAAAGTGTGCCTGCAAGGGGGTACAGGGAATGCATATTATACAGAGCCGGCCGTAGCCAAATTAGTGCCCTAGGCAAGATTTTGGGTTGCGCCCCCCTCCCCGCGAGATCCTGAAAAGAGGTGTGGCCTCCCTGAAGGGGCCCTCACCCAGCACTGCACCCTCCCTATCCTAGCAAAGCACAGTATCATCACCCACCCTCAAGCACCACCCCTATTCCAGCAGAACTTACCCTCTCCAAGCAGTGAGCACCACAGCATCCCGGCCCTCAGTTCCAAACCTACTATACTTGAGCGCAGCCTGCAGAGCTGTCCGACTCAAGGTACAGCAAGCCGCGGGCAGCGGACCCGCTTTTCCTGTCTCAGGCTGGCAGGCCGCAGCTGTCTGAAGCACATTCTGATTGTGTGACGCCTCAGAGCTGGCCCGGCGCTAACCACTAGCCGCCGTCCAGGTGCTCCGCTCCCGCAAACTGCCACTGGCTGTTCTGCCGCTGCCCGCTCACTGTTTGCTGCTGCCAGGCTCGATCAGAGCTGTCAGCTGAGCTCCAATCGTGAACGCTGCGCAGTGCCAGTAGCGGCTGCCAGAGTCTCTGCCCAGCTGCCAGCAGGTGCCCCGGCTATGCCTGCACCGAACCTCCACCGCCCTAGGCGGGCTTGGATGCCCCTTGGCATTTGCTTAGTTTATCTATGTTTAGGGCTGGTTCTGATATTATGAGCCATACATTACCTTTATATTTACTACCCATATCAATTGGTCACCTGGACATACAGAAAGGAAAAATCTGGTGGAAAGGTAATATGCTTAGCTTTGCTAGATAGAATAATAAGCTCATTAACCTAAAGTAATGCCGCGTACACACTAGACGATAATAGTGAATAATATGAACTATAACGATATCGTTCAACGATATATCGTTCATATCGTTTAGTGTGTATGATCTGAACGACCAACGACGCGCGCTGCAGCGGGGCGATAACAATGTCTGCTGTCGCACGAACATACAGGTCAATCTGACGTTATCGTCAGGAACTGCCTGTTCAGTGACGTCACTGAATGATATCGTTAGCGATATCATTTAGTGTGTATGCACTATGTCGTTTGGCCGGCAGTTCAAGGGCAAACACTTACGATATCGCTCATGAAGCATATCGTCTAGTGTGTATGAGCCTTAAGTTATTTAAGGTATATGTACGCTATGAAATAGAGAACAGAAATAGTGTAACCTTTATATATCTATTGGAGTAGTTTGGGTGTTTGCTATATGGTCAAATACAAATGTATGTATAAATGACAGACACCAAAAGCATCTCCTTTGGCATCCTTTCACATGCTATACATAGACAGGACTAGTGTATCCTTAATAACACACGTCGACAGTAATTAAAATGTACCGTGACCACTAAATGATCAGGAAATTGTGAAAGCTTAATTAACATAATTTAGGATGTTACACTACAGGTTTATGCCAGCCACTTTCAGGGTGCTCCTCCTAATAGGAATAATCAGTAGGGGAGAATAGCAACACTATGTCACACAGGTCTTTTTTCATATATTTATAAATTGGGGACAAGACTTATCAGGAGGTATAACAAAGTCATCAAACAGGCATTACCCATGGAAGGACCAACATATCAAAGGGCAGCTGCACAGCTCATTCAAAAAGGCAATATCCTGTATTTAATATTGCAGAAGCAGGTTTTATTTGTTTATTCTTTGCTGAATGCTGGGGGATGCTGCTTTTTGGCATAGCAGTTAAACCTTAGCACCTTCTGGTAGTTATAAATGTACTGAGCAACTCTCCTTTTTGTAGAATATTTGATTGGCTGTTTTAAGATACAGAAAATGTGTGTTAACTGACCATGTTATTACATTAACCTGAAGCCAGTAGATATTTCCTTTGGTCATCTACTCATATTGTCTCGTTTAGGTCCTATGCAGGAGACTGTGAAGGATTTCTGGCGGATGATCTGGCAGGAAAACTCAATCAGTGTGGTTATGGTGACAAATTTGGTGGAGGTTGGAAGGGTGAGAAACATATACATACAGTAAAACCACTGTGTTAGCTTTTAAAGGTGGGGAACCATATACAGTATCAGACAAGGACAAAATATGGCTCTACTAAAACTATGGAAGTTAGGGGCCAATTTATCAATAGTCACATTCTCAATGCGAACTGAGTGCGTTTTTAATGGCCAAAATCGCATTGCAGTATGTGTTAATGCCACCCAAATGCAACAAATAGCACATGCAGGGACAGGGAGTCTGTCCCTGCGCTGTGCTCGGAGTGAAGTGACACCATTAGTGGTTAATTCACTCCTCTATTGGGACTCCTGCACATGCGTGGTCTACTGACTACGCATGTGCAACATGCATTCCAGGGAGGGGGACCCTCTCCCGGTAAATTTTGCAAAGTGTGATCTATAGGCTATAGCAGCTATTGCCATCTTCAGTTGGCATTAGCTGCTGGGGGGGCAAACTCCGGAATGCTACACATTCTGGAGCTTGGTAAATCTGACATCAGCACATCCCCCTTAGAAACTTATGGTGGTTGCGGCTGCTGCCGGAAATGGAGATATCTGCTGCGGCCCCTCCTTCATACATTGGGGTGATACTTAATATTTTAGCTGGTGTTTTCAGGGAATATGCCACAAATATTATTGATAAATAGGCCCCTTAGACAGGCAGTTGAGTAGGAAGTCCAAAACAATGAAACACTTTGGTAGGACAATTACTACATCTTTGATAGTACCCAAACTAGAGTCTAGACTTTGTGCTTTTCTTTTACTAATGTCGGGTGACGGGCAGAAATATTATTAATTTGGTATGTAAGAAATGGGTTCTGTGGATATTAGCTTGTGGGATGATGCAAATGTGTGTGCCCATGAGACTAAGCCACGTGGCCAATACCATATGTTTACGACATTGGTATGTCTGGCACAAGATAGACATGGCAGATGTGACTATTGTCTCATGTTTCACCACATTCTAGCAATTATTTCTCTATGTTTTAGAGTATGTACAGTTTATAATATTTATTCATTGGGTGAGGCCACAAACTGCTTCTAAACATTATTTCTGTTCTTGCCTAATGAAATAAATGCTGTACAGTTTTGGATGTTACCTACTGTCATTTAATTATCTTTCAGGTTAAGTGTGTAAGATACTGGCCTGATGATACTGAAGTGTACGGAGACATTAAGGTGTCCCTCATAGAAACTGAGCCATTGGCAGAGTATGTCATAAGGACATTCACAGTGCAGAAGGTAAGCAATGAACTTTTAATGGAATAGATTAGGATTGTTGTTTGGTGGATGTAACATTTCCTCTCTCTCCCTTAGAAAGGATCCCATGACATTCGCGAGATTCGCCAGTTTCACTTTACTAGCTGGCCAGACCATGGTGTGCCATGCTATGCCACTGGTCTTTTGGGTTTTGTCAGACAGGTGAAATTCCTCAACCCACAGGATGCCGGCCCCATCACTGTGCACTGCAGGTATCAACTGTGAACACTTTTTCACACTGGCAACATTTGTGCTGATGATAATAACGGTCCTTAAGCATTTTTACATGGTGTACTACTGATCCCAGTATGTCCTGGCCACTTTAAAGTATTTGGCTATGCTGACTCTGGTAGCATATCACTTCTATTTATACAGTAGGGTTTTCACAGATCAGAATGTGAGAAATTCCCACTGTAGAAGTGACATGCCCCTAGCATTTGACATGCTTAAAACATATCTTACTCTAGTAGCTTAACTTACAAAAAAATACACATTTTATATAACATGTCCCTGTGGCTCTTGATATTGTGCAATTTTTGTATATTTAATGGACACAATCATTTCTGCCTATGTTTTTAGTGTAAACTGCATCTAACTCTACTATGAGTTTCCATGACACGCATTCACATTTATTTACTAGGATTAGCCATGTTTAGGGACTTAAAACATTTAAAACACAAATATTTTAATTAAAGAACTTCTATTGCTATTACCAGTCAGTATGCCTATTTTATTGGTCACTGAATTCTTATAGTCTCATTCTGACAATAAATTGATGGTTGTAGTTTGAGAAATACAGACTAGAGCACAAGACTGTAAATGATTGGATGCCTCTAGTATGTTCATACACTGCTGTGACAGGAGGCCTAAACATTAAATATGAATGCCACAAAGCAAGCACTATGGAATTGTACAACATATATAGGTTTCAATTCACTTAAGGTTTGACAAATCAGGATTTTCTTGTTGTAATTCCAATTAACTTTAAAAATTTAAGTCAAAGCATTGAGAGCAATAGATCTCTATCCAGCCTGGTGTTTGTTTTTGTAACGTCAGTTGAAAATGGACATATTTCTGCATCAGTAATATA
This sequence comes from Taudactylus pleione, assembly GCA_031769625.1. Classification (NCBI taxonomy): domain Eukaryota; kingdom Metazoa; phylum Chordata; class Amphibia; order Anura; family Myobatrachidae; genus Taudactylus; species Taudactylus pleione. Next base: position 5,135,351 of record JAUIMM010000255.1, on the reverse strand, counting down.
AACATATACTTTATTACCTAGCGCTGGAGCTGGGAGAACTGGCTGCTTTATAGCCATTGATATAATGCTGGACATGGCAGAGAATGAGGGAGTAGTGGATATATTCAACTGTGTGCGGGAACTCCGAGCTCAGAGAGTCAACATGGTGCAGACTGAGGTAGGAAATTTGAACTTATCCAAAGTGCACTTACAGGTATTTGTAAATTCTCAAATTATGATCATACTTGTGGCAGCATATACAGCAACACCACCAGCAATAAATCACTTCTGGGAACTATTATACCCAGTTCCCAAGTAGAATCAGTCAGCGTCCTCTCAAGGGACTCCTGAACAATGGACTGATCCTTGAACTTGGCATAAGTGAATTTAACATTCAATTCAATCCATTGATACCTATTACGGTAGGCTTAACATTGTTATTTGTCCTGTGCACCTCTACGTGGTGCGAGAAAAAAGTAGCAATGTTGCAGCTTGCAATGTGCTGTTGACACGCAGACAGCTCTCATGCTGAGAGGGAGATCGCAATGGCTAATTTATGCACGGCCATGAAACGGCTTATAAACAGTCAGACATGCCTGCGTTCTTCTAACCACCCCACCCCATTCCCTCCCCCAAACACTCACTGCCTGTAACGTACTTTGTGAGTGAATACTATGTGTGAGCATAACTGCAATACAATGGCTGAGCGTGCGCAGTACAGCATGTGCAATGGCTAGCAATCGCTAGATCTGCGTAAATATCTGCATTGCGTAAATCTCGCAATCAGGCCCTTTGTACATTATCATTTTGACCTCCTTCCTTTGTTTATAATTATTTTTTCAAATATCTTACTGCATGTTAACAAGTAGTACAAGCACATATAATTGTCCACTGCTTCTTTTAAAAGACCACAGTTGGCATGTCATCTGCTGTGCCAGTTAATCACTGTGTTTCTCTTATGTAGGAACAGTATGTTTTTGTGCATGATGCTATCCTGGAAGCCTGTTTATGTGGCAACACTGCCATCCCTGTATGTGAATTCCGCTCTGTCTATTACAACATCAGTCGTATGGATCCACAGACCAACTGCAGCCAAATCAAAGATGAATTCCAGGTGTGTAACAGATAAAGGCTATTAATGATATTCATGAATTATTACACCTCTTCTTATTAGAACATTCCATATAAGGACATTTTATGGTCATTCTAGCTGAAAACCTCTAGCAGCCTATCAAATTGTTGTTCCGACTATCCTGCCCATAGGTCAGTACTACCCACATTCCCCACTAGCTACAAAGTGGCAACAATGTCCAGATCACATTTGTTAGTATTGTAAGAAATATCCCGTGTTTAGCTTCCTAGCACATGTGATGTCATAATTTGTCTCATGTCATCACTGCTTTTATTTGCAAAACACAAGTATGGTCATTAACATGCTGGAGACTATACAGACAGTATGATTGAAAAGGAATACTTTTATAACATATACAAAAAACAATGTTTTCTATCATTTTTATTATATATATATATTTACCATTCTAATACATATCAATTAAAAAGTCTCTGAATGGTAAATATAGGGTTTTTTGTCATTCTTGATCCACCCTAGAACAATGGGAAATGTGTAATGCAGAATCGTAATATATTAGCAAAATGCATGGTGCCTCAATGACAATAGTTTCTGTAACCTGAGACTTCTTTATCTGTAGACCCTGAACATTGTAACACCTCGAGTAAGGCCAGAAGATTGCAGTATAGGACTTTTACCCAGGAACCACGATAAGAACCGAGCTCTGGATGTCCTTCCCCTGGACCGGTGCCTTCCCTTCCTCATCTCACTGGATGGAGAAACCAGCAACTACATCAATGCTACACTCATGGATGTGCGTATATGTATGCAGGCAATTAGTGTATTCCATACTTTGTCAGGTATATATCATGAGCTGTATGTCAGTATCTGTCACAGTGCAGTGCTGCATGTCTGATCTGCCATAGGAAGCCTCCTGATTGTCACACTCCAGGGGGTGGCCCTGATCTCTCAGCTTGTGTCTGAGATCTGACAGCTCCTAGCTGCAAAGGGAATATTTCCTAGATAATCCTGTGTCACACACGCAACACTGACAGATTATGTGATCTGATACTAGAATAAATGGTGTACTAGCCAGTTTGCAATATACACTCCCAGTATGTCGCAGCCTGTCAGTAGCTGTATGATGATACCATGACATAAACAAAGGGGCCTCTATCTGCTCTCTGTCAGTCTGTAGTGGGAAAGACAGTGCAAGCATCATGCTTCTTCCCTGTTTCTTTCAACACTGACTAAAGACCTGTCACTTTTGTATCCTGGAGATCAAAGGATCAGTCCACTATTTGTGACAGACTCTTGTTTGGATTCCTAGAGCCATAAAAAGCCGGCAGCATTTTTGGTTACACAGCATCCTTTACCCAACACTGTACCAGATTTCTGGAGGTTGGTCTTTGACTACAACTGCTCTTCAATCGTTATGCTCAATGAGATGGACGCTGCACAGGTACAGCCCCTATCAGACACCTTCTTTCCCCCATTCTGTCTATTGCATCACTGCTACCCCTTTCTCGTTTAATTTATGTGTTGCCTGAGTGCTGTTTAAAAGCCCAAAATCATAAAGATCACAATGGCAGAATATCCTAAGGATTTAATTTTTGTTTGCATTTGTTGCCATTTCAAATCCAGGAAACCAGAGATAGACAACCTGTAGCTTCCAGCAATTGCAGGTCACAGCATGCGCTGCTAGCCAGAGAGATTTGTACAGCTAGACAACTGAAACCTATATATTATTTTTGTAAATTTTTATATTTAAACTAAGATTATTAATGCCAACAGCATTAGGAAGGGCCTATACAAAGACAACACAGATGTATAAGTGGTCAGTTAGGTACAATATATAGACGGTGTCTACCATTCATTTTTTGCATACTAATGACAAGTGGCCAGTGCTGTAGAAATGTAAAAAATTGTCATGTCTTTTGTAGACCGTAAAGAGAATGGTTATTAATAACCATATTAATATAATAACCATATATAATAATAGCTTGCAGTAACTCATAGAAAACAAATCAGAAATTAGTTTGATTGATCTAGCACAGGTTATACATTTAAAGCAAATGTCTGACTAATATGGGCAGGGATGACAACAGAAATTTTTGGGTTCTGTACACTGAAATTCTTGCCCCCCAACCCCTTCACCGGTAGGTACAGAGTTAAAATAAGTAGAGCTTGAAATGGACCTAGAGAGATTGTGGAACTAACTCCCATGTCCTGTACTGCTGACTGTTCTTTAAATTTCAACAGGCCAGTTAGCGGCCCTACTTTGAGACTACGAAGAGGCGTAACTAGGGTTGATGCCCAGGATAAATAAAGGCGCTCCGTGAAAGCTGTTCTTTGGTACTCAAAAACACACACTGGAAACACAAATGAAGGAAGCATGACAGGGTTAATTACCACATGCACACACACATTTTAAGTAAATAACCAAGCCCACATACTGTACGCTTTAATATTGTAAAATAAGTGTAAGATTCTGTTATAAACTCCTGCCGCCACCTGAGATTCAAATGTTAAGCCACTTAAAAAGTTCACATTGTGTGCCACGCATAAGGCCTATTTATTAAGTTATATTTGCAGAATATATATTTCCCCGAAAACACCTGTTTTTTGGTATATCCGCAAATATTAAATATTTCCCCGAATGTACCATACAAGTATATTAAGTATCCCCCGAATGTACCATACAAGAGTGTTAAGTATCCCCCGAATGTACCATGTTAGTTTCTCTAGATGGCGTTATCCTATAGTAGCCTATGGGGTACTAATTTGCAAAAATGACCAGGAGGTTCCTCCAGAACCCTCCCCAGCAATGGCAGCCACACATGTGTGGTCAGGGCCCCTGGTTTGTGATCTAGAAGTAAATTGATTGGTTTTGCAATCTTTTCACTTCTCTACATATTGTAGGGAATGGCTACTGCCCTTATCGCGGCTGTCATAAAATGTTAACCCATCGCTCAGAGTACTCATCCTGGAATCTATGGGTTAACACACGTTAGCAGCGGATATACTGGTGGAGGAAAAGGGATTGTAATTAAATAGCTCTGGGCATAAAAGTCCGAGGCTACAATCCTTTTCTTCGCTCGGTAAGGTATCATGGCTAAATGAATCCGGCCCGTAGTAATGCATCTCTATGATAATTTGATTTGGCCCATTGAAAGCAACGTATTACATGGACTGAGAAACTATTTTTTCCTGGTCTATTCAGAAATAAGAGAAGACATGCAGAAATAAGCGTTTCTATGTAGTATAAATGTTCCAATTATGTTTCATTAAATATTTATAAAAAAAATGTAAGTGAAAAGAAATACTATCGTCATCCTGTTGTTGAGGGGATTTTATTGTTTTATAGAAATATGAATTGTTTTTTTTCCCTGGCTTTTCAGGATAAGGTCCAGCAGCTAGCATCACTAACATACTAATCAGTCTGAGTAGTACAGTATGCTAGTCCCTATCCTGGGCAGGGCTCTCTATATCTGCCACAAGCCTATTTGTTTTACAGCACTCTTAAACTGAGAGGGTTGCTTACATAAAGCAGGGCAGTGCTAGAGACAGAACACGGCCCAACTGAAGGATTTACATGTTGGTTCCGCATACTAAATTACTTAATGCACTTCACTCTTAGTGGAATGAAGGCAGATTTCTAAAACTCAATGGTTCCCTAATGTCAGGTCCTCTTTTAACAAAATCAATGAATATGGAGCTGAACTAATGTTTATGATGATTGAAGTGTGACAGCATATTTTTATTTAAATCCATTTTCTTTTATTTAGAACTTTCTACAGTAGCTCCCATAGGTTTTTCTTCTTATGGTGCATACACACGATCAGATTTTTCCTTCAGATATGAACGATAACGATTTAAAAATCGTTCAGTCGTTCATATCTGAAGGAAAATCGTTCATATCTGACATGCCTGAACGATGGACGATCAACGATGCGCGTTCCCGTTTGTCAGATAACGATATCTGACATCTGATGGGTTTGCAGTCAGACTTGGACGATTCCATTCATTTTAATGCAGTCAAAAATCGTTCAAATCGTTCAAAACTTTGGTCAAATCGTTCAAATCGTTGAATCGTTCAGTCGTTCATCTGACAAATATGACAAGTCTGACAAATCTGACCGTGTGTACGCTCCATTAGTCTGCAGGGGACATATTTCCCCTTTCACTAAACAGCAGCCTGTCCCATATCTGTGCATGTCATTCCATCACACTGTTATTTCCCTCTCTATGTGATTATGCTACTCTGCATGTTGGTCTGTTTCTATGATTGCTGATTATATCCCCTGAATCTTATTATTTTCCTATTCCCCTGTTTTTCTATCAGTGTTTTTCTTTCACTCAGCATGTTGTTATATAACTCTGCACGCTTTTTAACATTGCTTTGCATGCTTATGGATATTGCCTGAATGTCATTTCCTCTGCTAGCTGTGCCTCCAGTACTGGCCGGAGAAGACATCCTGTTGCTATGGACCAGTGCAGGTAGAGTTTGTATCAGCAGATATTGACGAGGACACCATTAGCCGGATATTCCGGATCTGCAATATGGCGCGGGTAAGCAAATAGGTAGCTACAGCATTGCTGCAATTATCTGCCTTGATCAAAAACATTAAGATAGTCTCTGTTTCAGCCTCAAGATGGGTATCGCATCGTACAACACCTCCAGTACATCGGATGGCCAGCATACAGGGATACTCCACCTTCAAAGCGCTCCATACTGAAGGTTGTGCAGAGGTTAGAGAAGTGGCAAGAGCAATATGACGGGAGGGAAGGCAGGACTGTTGTGCACTGTCTGTAAGTATATGTCCAATCAAATAAGCCAACACAAAAGTTTGAGCAGCCAGGAAAGAGGTTTTCTTATGAGATCTGTAGAAACTGGTCACCAACAGCACATGTTCAGGCATGATGCCTACTTGTCTCTCTGTATTTGTATGACTGGGATCTGGATAAACTTGCGCTCATCATCTCCGGTCTGTGTTGGTGAAGGATTAGATGCAGCTGTATTACCACAGCCACAGACTGCTTTATGTGCATATAGTTTTAAAGCATCTAGTAATGCAGACAAACATTTGCTTACACTGTGGACATGAAAAACAAATCAATTGTGTGAAAATAAAATCATAATAAGGGCCTGATTTCGGGGGTGCGCGCTAATTCAGCCTCAGCTATGTCTTTTTCCGAAGCGCGACTGTATCTTTATTCTAATGCCGCAGCTGATGGGATTCATATAGACACTCCAACCGATGTGGCTGTGCATAGATGCACCATCGGCTGCACATCGATTGCACCAGTCCTATGGAAGCGCAGAATCTCTGTCTGAACATGGCCAATGAAATCAGTGCAGCATCCGGCAAAAGCTGCAGTCGCTGACCGTGACACACCCGGGTCTGACTAGCAATCCCCCTGTTACAACCCAGAAATGCTCACTGAAATTGCCTCTCTCTCTGTGTCCAAATTTTTCCTGTGGTAACCATCGACACTGCGCTCTCCTCTGAATCAGGTCCTAAATGCGTTATAGTTACTATAATACTGTTTTTCTTGATGAGCCACTATGGCAACAGAAGGCACTGTACGTGTATATTTGTCCACATATCCTGAAAAAATTTCTTGGGGTCACGTTCACATCCCTTCAATCTCCCTCTGGAGCTTTTCTCACTACTCTATTTATCTTCTCACACTAAAGGTCAGGTGAGAGATCAAGACTGAATAAGACATGCTATAATCTTTATTTGTTTCACATATTCCTCCTTTCTTCTGAAGATACGAGCACTCTTTGACTGTGCCATCTCTGGAAGACAGTTCTTATATGCCTGAAGGAAGTGAACAGATCATCTTGTCTTTAGTCCTCCTCCCATAAATCTTGATCAAGTCACCTACCTGTCCACCCTCCTGGAAAGGCTGGGAGGCTCCCGAAAATCGGTTGGCACTCCCAGCCACCTGGAAAAGTGGACAAGTCTCCCGAGAGCTGGGGTAACCCAGACATGGCTGCTCACTTCCCCAGTGAAGTGGGAGGCACAGGTGGATCGCTTCATCGTGGCTCTACCCTCCCGCTCTGCAATGCTGGTAAGTTCAGCATTACATAGCGGGGACGGGACTAGAATGACGCAATTGCAATGTCACGCCCCTGACCTGCCCACTTCTGCCGAACCCCAACCCAAATAGTCACCCCCAGACCTGCTGAGTACCGCCACCCCACAGTGCCGACCTGACTGCCTCCTCCTCCTTCCTTTTTCTAGTTAAAGACCATGCTAAGACACTATTCAACGCTAACAATATGTCAAAGGCTGTACAATACAGAAATTAATATACATGGTATAACCTGAGTGTTATATGTAACAAAATAAAACCCACCATGATCCTGCTCAAACATGCTGCCAGACAGCTTGGAAAATATGCATTGACAGAATTGCACTGTGTTGATTGGTGGGTTCTTACACAGAGGAGGACCAATGGTGTTAGTAACTCAAATGTCAGATGCAAATATGTGGGAGGAGCTTTAGTAAAGCAATTGAGAAGTGTAATATTTCATTTGCAGCAGAGCTGCAGAGGAATATGAGCTTAACTATAAATTACTATACATTAACTACCTTTTTCCTTTTTTTTTTTACTTGAAATGTACATTTATTTATTTTTAATAATTATATAAGGTAGGATAAGGGAGGAAAAAGCAGATTAAAGGAAGAGAGAGGGAGTAAGGCCACTAAAGAGAGGAAAGGGTGTCCCTTAAGTTAAACTTAGAGGGGTTGTGGCTCTCCATAATGAGTAGTCCAGGGGTACAAATAATAGCACAGATATTTGAGGTATTGAGAAGAGTACTAAAGATATATTCCGTTGGATAAACTTGCCAGACTCTATTGATTATAGACAGCATTGAGGCGTTTCTAGGTGTTTCCATTACAGGGCAATTTGGCATGCAGTGGCAATAAGAATGTGTGTGATGAGTTTCTCAATATTTAGCTAAGGTTCTCATTTATCAATGAGTTTTATCATACGCAACGAGTTTTAAAACTTGTTGCCTATAATAATGGTGCTCCAGCCAATCAGCTCCTGTCATCTATTTGAAAAATGACAGTTGGGAGCTTATTGGCCTGAGCACAATCTAACATACGCAAAAAGTTTTAAATCTCGCTACGTATGATAAAATTTGTTGATAAATTAGTCCGTAAGTTATCTTTCTTGATTTGTTATATTCCATATGTATAGATTATTGGAGCTGATGCAGAGTTAGCAGTATGCCAGTTTGCCCAGCTTATCTTGCATGAAATCACCTTGCGCACGCCCAGGAAGCATTCTATGCAGACTTGTCACACTTGCACTTGATATTTCCTGACTGCCCCCTCCGGGAGAATCTCTTTGCATAGTGACTGACAGTCAGGGACTGTTTTGGGGCAGTTACGGAGAGTGGCAACAAAAAGCAGGCGTGTCGCAACCGTTTTGGTGGTGTCCCTTATGCAGAAAACATGGCACCAGTGTAGGTATCCATCTGCATTTTGACTTGGATCCAACCCAGAATCAGACCCACTGTCTTCATTTGTGTCTTATATTGTGTTTTGCTGCCCTACATCTGGCCAACATATCTACCTGTATGCAAGGTCTAGTCACACTTGTGGCAGGGCTTCCATCATTCAGAAGGTCAAAAACAGCACCAGATTGCAGAGTGTCCTTCTGCTTCAATTTCCAGCCTGATTTTATTCATTCAAGCCTGTTTTGAGTGTTATTGTTTAGAGCAATGATTTTTGGGCCATACCTGAGCTGGGAAATTAGTTGATCATTATTAAAAAAAATAAAAATAAATATATAACATTATAAACAAGCCCTGCAGACACATTGCTGTGTGACTGACAGTCATCACATGGCAGTATATATGGTTTATTGGAGCTGGAATATTTTAATTCAAGGCCTGCATTATCCTGCCGCCATAGCTTTTGATTGTGACCTTGATCCTTTGTGTCCCACAACTGTGAATGAAGCCACCCGATACAAGCAATTCCCCTTCTGAGGTCACTTTAACCATCCTGTATGTTACTTTCCACAGCAGCAACCAATAGATCATATAACAGCCTAACAGAGTGACTTTATAAACTAACTAACTGTCATATTTAACTGTACATGAGTTTTTGTTATGTTATCAAAGGTGACATTTATTTTCAGCTCATTAAAACCAATATATGATTAGTATTACGCAATTTTCACTAATCTACAACTACGAAAATGACTCAGGAGACACCAAAATGAATTGGACCATGGTTCACTACTTTATATTTCATTCACTACCCATTTTATTGTATTTAGGTTGTGCAGCCCATCCCCCCCTTTTTTTCCCATTATGTTAAAGTCGTGTTTTACATCACATTGTCATTAGTTGTACAGTCTACTCCCATAAAGCTGTACTTTATTCACTCAAAAAGTATCTGTTTAACATGACTACCTAAGGTTTGCCCCATTTTGCAAAAGGATGGGATGACAGCACAGTTATCACAGGATAAATCTCTTGTGTAAGCCTGGACCATTATCTTTCTGTATCACAACATAGTATTTCCTCCCCCAGGAACGGAGGAGGTCGCAGTGGGACATTCTGTGCTATCTGCAGCGTGTGTGAGATGATCCAGCAGCAGAACATCATTGATGTGTTTCACACTGTGAAGACCCTACGGAATAATAAGTCCAACATGGTGGAGGCGCTGGTGAGTGACGGCCTCCTTCTACCTCTCCATCTCTATAAGATGAGCAACACACAAATAATATACCATCATAGTGCCTCTGGTAGAAAAACATTAATGTTAACCTTAGTAACATGTGCCACAAGATGTGTCCACCTACGTTTATAGTAAAATATAAGTATTGGTACAATAGTTAAATAATAATTTCTTTTATGCATTGTAAACATATAGCTATCACTTGTCCATGGGGAAACAACATCAGCAGAGGCGCGGATATCTTCCCATCACAATTGTTGTCACTTATATAGACATATTTCTATTAAAGATACAACATTCCCACTTTCTCTCACAGGCTTTCCTGTTCTCAGTAATGTGTCTGCAGCTGTATATTTATCCATCACTTACATTTGTCTTCCATATTTACTGTCCATTGTTTCACCTCCTCTGCACCATCTGTTGGTACATAATGCCGGTAATTAGTAGCGGGGTAAATCCTGCGGCTAATTGAATCTGCCCCATTATAACCAATGCCCCAAACACACATGGCAAGAGGCAAAACTGAGCATTGCACCTTATCTCCCTCTCTGCTATTGTCCATAGTTCCATATCTTGAGACTGACTTTCACTGCTGACAAAGTGCTCATTCTTTTGACATCCAGACCCTGAAATTGCCTTACACACACATCATAGATGTTATTGAACACTTACAACTCTTATTTCATATTTCCCGTAATAACATGATTTCCCTCATTCTCTTGTTTCTATAAAATGCATGCCTTCTGATTCCTTCAGGAGATGCACAGTAACCGGAACAGTAGTTTTTATAAGGCCCTCTGCTTTGTTACAATAAGAAAGGCGATGTTCACCATTTCAATGATCAGGTTATCTATTTACCTGAACAAGGTCCACATCGTTGTGTCAACTAATTCTGTCACATGCTAGTGGTTTGAGGGAGCATAAGTTGGTGCATGGCCACTGTATTACAGGTCCAGTGACTGCAGTAGCATTTGCAATCCATACTCCTATTTGGAGGCCTACACTATGGTAACATAACACTAATTAATACATAGTTGCATGTGAGGAAAAGCCTTAAACATGTAGGATCAAGCAACACAATAATTTTTCCAAGTCGGGACATGCGGCAATACCTAGATATTGGTAGGTACATGGATACATTGTTTCCCCCTCTACTACTACCTTCCTTAGATGTTCTTTTTTCCCTCCTCAGGAACAATATAAATACGTATATGAAGTTGCCTTGGAATATCTAAGTTCCTTCTGATCCTGTCACCCTTGGGGATGGGTAGCTCTATGAAGATAACTTGGTCCTATGCAGCCCCTCTGTGGCCTGGAAGTCTTCTGTGTGGGGCAGGAGGCTGGACAGAGGCTGCTGCTGAGTCCTTACACTTTGGTTTCCATGTTGCCAAGTTGATATGCACATTGAACTGGAGCATAAGAAACAGCAGACAACTATAAGAGCACATCAAAGAACAATGCCTTTTCCTGACTTATTTACCACTAACCCACTCTTTACTGTTTTGCCAGGGTCTCTTTTCATCCCTCTCTGCTTCCCTGTTCTCTTCTACCACAAAAATACACACAGACCGTATGCATCAATTTGTGCTCTGACTCAAAAATCAGAGGAACTGTTTCTGAATCCTTAAAAAGAGCTAAAGGAACACGATACACAGATGGAGAACTCCAGCCATTTTTTAAGGACATTTGTGTCTTATCATGAAAGTAACCTCATTTACCACCTCACCCCTGGAGGCACTGGCAGGGATTTACAGATCTCTGTATACACTTATTCCTATCCGTGTATGCTCCCTTCTTCAAGAAGTGTTCTGTTACTGTTTGCAGCGGGCCCCAAGGTACAGGTGATGTGGTCTTGTCCTCTTTATAATGAACTCGTCTTTATTTATTGCTGTAAATGTTCTGGGAAGGGGTCGATTTGTATTATGGGGAAAATATGTCTTGCAATGGAGCGTCCAATAAAATTGTGATGTATTTTTTTCTTAGTAATGCCTGCTCTGTCTTGGCTTATGTACTTCTCGGTTGCTGCACTGACCAGATCACAACATGCTTCAAGAACAACATTATTTTGCAATATTACAGATAGTTCTCCTGTTCTTGTGCCACTACTGGTAACATTTTCTGATGCACTGTGAATCTCTACAAAGATGTGAGTACTACTCTTATACATCTGTCTCCAGTTTTTAAAATGGAGGAAGAGGAGATCGTATAGCCAACCAGACCCTCGTCATGTTCACAGCAACACTTGTATTTTCAGAGATTAGTGATCTTTATAGCAGAAGTGACCTGTCCATGTTAGTATTTTAGCGAGGGTAGGGCTGCAGATGACAGGAGGAAGTGCCAAGACACAAAAAGAATGTGTTGCACACTACAAAGGAAGGTTCATATATATAACTTTTAGTTTGTTTGTGTTTTGTCTGGAAAACAAAAGCTAGATTATACAAACAGTATGTTTAAATTCATTTATAGACCTGTCAGCTGTCAATGTCTGAGTGAAGTTATCAGTTTACACTATACTCTCGCCAAGCCTCTCTTCCTCTATACCTTATAGCAGTGGCATCACTAGGGTTGGTTGTCACCTAGTCCACTTACTCACCCTGTTACCCCATCTCCGGACTCCTAGTACACGTGAAAGGGGGTTTGGCCTCATGCCCGTGAAGCCACATCCCCTGTTATATGACGTTTTGGGACCGCGACCATTTTCGTAACACTGGCGGCTAACCCAGAGCTTCGGGAGCTGCTGGCTGCCCCTAGCTTCTCCGGGCACAGTGTGGATGACACAAGCATCGTCCATCATAGCCGCTTAGTGACACCATCTGAGGTGACAACAGAAATTTTGGAGGATGGTGTCACCCGGTGTGGCCCGCACACCCAGCACCTCCTTAGTGATGCCACTGCCTTATAGCTCTCCTTTGGAAGATACTGGACTGGAAGACAGGATAGCACATAAACAGCATGTTGACCCAGACAAGCGGATGTAGTCACTAAAGAATCATTTTTTCTGCCTATAAGAGATAGGTTACAGGGCAATATGTAGTAAACAAATAAAATGACAGTGACAGTTTCTCTTCAAGTGATAGAACCACTGACTAATCTGATGACAACAAGGTTTGATTTACACACTTACAAATGTAAAATTATCTATATTATATGTAAGCAGCCTAAATTCTGTCTCCACAGTTGGAGGCCACGTTCCCTAGAATAGATAGCGACCTGTGAATGATGAGTCAGTTATACTAGTATTGCTATAACAGGTTTATCATTATGTGATGTTACATTTTTTTATGCTGTCTAGAATATGCTAAATATAACAACAACATACATACAAAAGGTTATTTTTGAAACACACTTGTTAAGTAACGGAAAACACTTTAGTCCAGAGATTCCCAATCACAGTCCTCAAGGCTCCCCAACAGTTCATGTTTTAGAGATATCCTGGTTGAGCACAGGTGACTTAATTAGTACCTCAGTCAATTTCGATTTAACCACCTGTGCTCAACCATGGATATCACTAAAACCTGAACTGTTGGAGCCTTGAGGATCACGTTTGGGAACCTCTGCCTTAGTCTAGCAGCGCACATCAAGGCTACTATCTGAATTCAGGAAATGCCAACACAAACTAGAAGTGTGTCTACCGTGCGCGCGCAAGGACGCAGAAAAATATGAAGAGTCGCACTGTGCAACCATTTAAGCATTGCATCAAAGGTGCAATCTGCTACTGTTTTAAAATCACCCCTATCTGCTTTTCTGATAAATGACTACAGTTTACCGTAATTTATGGCTTAAATGAATCCAAAAAGTGATGGAACATCAGGACTGTCCTTCCTAAATGGGGCAATTTTGTTTTTGCTGTTACAGTGCAATTGGGAGAAGCCAGATATCCAGTGTTTTAGAACTAATGTAAAAATGAAGACTTTTTGTGGCTTGGAAATTACAGTGCTCCTTGGAACAGCAATGAATGCCCCTACAAATGTGCCCTCTCCACCCTATTTCTTACTTAATAAATTTGCTCCACCTGAAATTTAGTTTTTGCACTGGGCTACAAAACTAGCCGCACCAGTGTGGCCTACTCAGTACTTTGCAAGATGCAAACTCATTCCATCCAACTCCTCCCATTGGTTATGCAAAATTTCTGCCCCTCTGCAAAAAGTGGGGATTGTTAAGTGACCACCTAAATGTCTTTCATTCCCCCTCTAATTCCCTCTTCCTTACTGCTCTATCCTCACTTTCTGAAGCCTGTCTCTGCATCCTTTTTTGCTCTTCGCACTCTCCAGTCTTCTCTCCTTACCTTGCATTCCCCTCACTGCACTTGCATTTTATCCAATTTTGTGATTAGTAATTTCCAGTTGCCCTGAAGTAATGTGCAGGGTACAGTGTCTGTGCCTCCCGTTCTCTCCTAAATCCTCCATTTCCTCTGGATGCCCCCACCTTCTACTATCATCTCATTAACTCTGATAAATCAAAGTAGGAGTGAAGGGGACAGGAGGCTGCTAAGGGTAAAAAGTCTGCAAAATGGATCAAAATAGCCTGTGAACCATTTACAAAGACACAAACGTGCAAAAATGTTACATTAGACAAGCAATGTTACTAGACTAGCATAATACACTATTTTATAGCTACTACAAATGCACCTTTTTTTTAACAAAAAGAAAACATAAAAATGTAATAAGGACAGTTCCAATGACATGGACGTGGTTAAACCAAGCAGTATTTTACAAGAAAACTAATAAAACAAATCTTAATCAATGGGATGGTCCTACAACGTTAGTAGGTATGACTTTGAAGTGACCTTTTGCACTCTTTCTTGCATATCGCACATATTTAGATGGATCTGCAAACTACCAAAACTAGGTGCAAACTGATTTTACTGGGGCATTCCCAAGAGCTGGGAAATGGGTGTGCACTATGAACTGCGCCAGCTGTGGCCAAATTTAAGCAAATAAAACAAATGCAGTTCTGTTTTTGTTGTTGTTTGTAAGTGAGCCTTAGGAAGCTATTTACTAATATGTCACACAAAAAAAACAGTTTTTATGTTATCCCTGGTTAATGCTGCAATAAAAAAAATTACCTGGAATTTATCAATAACTTATTGAAATATTGGCCCAGAGTGGTAAGGATTAATTTAGTCTGAAAGAATATGTGACCAGGCTAGCTGGTTTACATATTTACAGAAGAACTGAAAGCCTAAACTAGACTTTTATATCCGGTTAGTTCATGAAAATAAATTGTTGACAGGTTAAAGATATAAAAAATATATAATAATTTAATAAACAGAGAATTATTATGATGCTGTATATAAGGGTTTGCTTTCATGAGTGCTGTCTTTCTTTCCCTCGATTTGGCAGTTGTGTGTGTTCCTACCATAGGAATGCTGCCCTGTTATTGCTGGGTGGCACAGCGACACAAGAGGGTCCTATGTGACCAAGCCTCTCTCCTAAAGAAATGTTTCTGCCTGACAACCCTTTAGCTCATCTAATATAGCTCCTTTTGATGCTGATAATTTGTTTTAATAATTCTCACCACAGCCTCTGCCCCAGGGGGTACAGGGCATAGGGAGATGAAGAAGACTTGATGCATTTAGCTGATACAATTTGGCAGCTGGCAGGGGGTCCTAGAACTGCTAGATGTAAAGGAAGTCTCAGAGCCATTCTGCAGCAAAACGGAGAAAAGAAAATACAAAAACCTTCACATCGGCTCCATTCTCTGCCTGTTTTCTACTGGAACCAAACAAATCTCTGTCCCTTGATAAAAGGAGTTTGAGTACGGGATGCCGGCGCTTGGGATACTGGCGGTCAGAATCCCAACACCGGCATCCCGAAAGGGTTAGGATACCAACACCTGTCGGTAAGTATCCTAACCCTTCAACTAACTCTCCCCGCAGCCTGAACCTAACCTCCCGCCCCCCTAGTGCCAAACCCTCCCCCTAACCCCAATACTTACCATTGGGTTGCCGGTGTTCGGAATGCTGGTGCCAGGAATCTGGCTGGTGTCGGGGTTCCGGCACCAGCATTCTGAGTGCCATTCATCCTGATAGCAGGTATTTAATCTACATCCCGAAAAAAGGTGCCTGCAGATGCTGAGGAGAGCTTTCACATGACTAAATGGTGAATTAGGGACATTATACATTACATAATTATCCTTTCCTATACACCAGGGATGGGGAACCTCAGGCCCGGGGGCCGTATTAGGCCCCCGGAATCATTTGGTCTGGCCCTCTGAGCTTTTTTCTGCTAGCCTCATCTGGCTAGTAGGCTACCTAGAATGCTACCCTGCAGCCAAGATCTATGCAGCAGTGCCACCTGGAGCGTCCTTAGGATTCTTCAGACAGTTACACTGCTGCCCTTACAGCTCCGGGCATTGCTGTAATCACCGGTGATTGCGGCCCCGCCCTGTGTGACGTCACACGGAGAGGGTGTGACCTGCACCGGCCCGCAAATAATGTTATATACAGATTTGCCCAGCTATTTTGTTGCTCATGGCGTGGCGTGAGTCGCGCCATGGACTTGTGGCATACTGTGGTATTCTTCAACGAAGGATATGCTACGGCATGTAATACAGTGCTTAACCGCTGGGTGGTGAGTGCTCCACTGTTGTAATTGCATGTAATACAGTGCTTAACCGCTGGGTTGCGAGTGCTCCACTGTTGTAATTTGTACTGAATGCCTTGTACTGAATGCCATACTGTTAAACTTACAGTAAATTGGATGGATATCACATTCACAGCATTTGCATGTTCGCACAACCAATATTTTTAATGTCACATAATGTACATACAGTACAGTACTGTACCGTACAGTAAGATCTTATAACAGGATGCAAATCACTGTACATACAGTATTGTACATACGGTGCAGTAACTGAACAGTAGAGAAGTTGCTCGAGTTGTTATCACACCTAAAGGTACTGTAAACTGCGTAATTTAAAAAAAAAAAAAAAACAGTCAGAACACCCCAAAAATTCACTTTCATTTTGGGGGCGGAAGAAAAAAAATTGGGGGGAAAAAGTTAAACATGTAGGGGTAGAAGTTACTGTACTGTATGTTGCCCATAGCAACCAATCAGATTCTACTTGTCATTTATCTACAGTAGCACCTTCTAGAAGATAATACATGGAATCTGATTGGTTGCTATGGGCAACATCACTTCTTAATAGAACTCCCATCTTAGTAAATTTACCCCCTAATATATAAAATGTACTGAGTTTAGTAAGGGTTGGATAACAATACTGAACAAAAGTAGCCAAGAATTTAAAAAAAAACCCGCTACATGGGTATACCGTAGATCTGGGCATGCGCCTTAGATACGATGACGTACAGTATTGTAGGACACACTCAAGCCAGGTGCAACCTTGATATTGCAGGCGGCTGTAGTGTAATGGTAAATAATCAAACCAATACATTACGTCGCTTGTACAACCCTTTTGCGGGTTTAAAACTTGAAAGGTTACACTTTTTTTTATTTTTTATTATTATTACACAGTCAAGGTTACACTTTTTTGTCATAAAGTACTGTGGCATAGAAATACCAGAATTTCTGGATAATGTATTAGTGAAGATTTAAAACAAAATAAACCGTACACAGTATATATTTTAAAGGTCTCGCACCAGCGGGACAGGAAAATGGTAGATGCAGTAGGGCTAGGCATTAGCCCCTTAGACTACTGCATCTACTGTACTGTACGGTAGTTCCTAGAGTCATGGAATCTCTACAATGTCTACCGTAAGTCCGGGACAGGGTCGACAGTATTGTACTTACTATAATACAGACAACTGGGCACGCGCAGTGCTATGAGACTCAATACGCCACAGTGTAGCGCGCAACTAGCAATGCATGCGGTATACAGTATGGCGTACTGTATGGAGCAACAAACTACAGTACTGTAGCTGGGCACATCTACAGTACATACAGTATAATATATTGAGTTTTGTAAGAGTTGGATAACAATACTGAACTACAGTACTATAGTGAACATTTAAAAAAAAAAAATTATCAAGGTCTCGAACAGAAGGAGAGAAGTGTAAGCAAGATGGATCACCTAACCCCTTGCTCACAAGTCTCTCCTAGTAAGAATTGCATCTGTCCTCTACAGTACTTTATGTGACATCTACAGTACCCTACGATGAAGTACTCAGGCGTCTGTAGCGTAGAGGTAAGAAATCGAACTTCTACATTGCAGACGTCTGTACAACCCGGTTCCGGGTTCGAAACCTGGAAGGTTAAACTTTTTTTTAATTATTTTTTTTATTATTATTATTAGACAGTCAAGGTTACACTTTTTATTTTTAATATTATTACTACACAGGCAGTGTGTAATACGGAGATCCCACTTTCACTGTGTGTGAATCATGACCCGCTACTGTATGATCTTCCATACTGTATGCCATGGCATAGCGCTACAGGGGTATGGCTATGGCGCAGCACCACTGGCAATGCATTGCAACCCCGCCACTGGCCACGCGCCAGAGATCCTATTTGTACCGTAACCCCTCAGAACTGGCTATAAAAGTCACCACAGCGCCAACTGTGAAGACATTGACACAATTTTGCGGTTTAAACGCAGAGTCAGTTTGTAATGCAGAGACCTCACTCTCAAACAGAGTCAACTATCAGTTATTAAATCACTAAAGATTTCAAGTCTGGGACAGCATCGACATTGATGCAAGTTTGCGCTCTAGAGCACAGTCAGTTTGTAATACAGAGACTTCCCTCCCAAACAAAGCCCACTACTGTAGCACTTTCTGAAGTCATGAAATGAGTATTGTGTATACTGTAAGTCTCGGACAGTGCAGAATGGCACAAGTGTGAAAATTCAACAGTACTGTAGCAATACAGACAACTGGGCATGCACCATGGCATAGCGCTACTTGGTTTATGGCTTGGCTCCACTGGGCATGCGGCACACATTCCATTGTCACTGTAACCCCTCCACTGGGCATGCGCTGACATTGACGCAATTTTGCGGTTTAAACGCAGAGTCAGTTTGTAATGCAGAGACCTCTCTCAAGCAGAGCCAACTACCAGTTGATGGTCATAAAAATCACTATAATGTCCATGTCTGGGTCAGCGCCGGCATTGACACAAGTTTGCGTTCTAAGGTACAGTACTGTATGTACAGTAATAAAAATCCAAATTTCGCTGTTTGACTCCCGAAGCACTGGGCATGCACTCCACATGTACTGTATTGAATACTGAATATTTTAAGTGAAGATTTTAAAAATAATAAAAAAATATGTATTTTCAAGACCTCGAACCCACGGAACAAGAAGAGGGGAGAAGCAGTGAGACTAGGCATTAGACCGCTAGGCCACATGCTTCACCCATTACTAGAGTTCTGTACTTTGTAAAGTAATGAAACCACTACAATGTCTAAGTCTGGGACAGTGCCGACAGTATTTACATTTGCGCAAGTACTGTATGATTTCAACCGCACAGTCAGTGGGTAATACAGAGCTTAATGATTTCAAACTTTTAGACATTCTTCTACCGCTTTATTATACCGTACATTCCTGATTCCATGTGGAAAACGCTGTAATACTGTATAGTGTACCGAATCACTGCTTCTGTCTACCAATCATCGGGCGGTGATACAGAACATACCGTATGGTACATTGGAAATCACACGCATGTAGTTTAGGAAAAGTGACACCTGGTGGGCAAAATGTTGTATTACACGTAATGAAATCAGACGCATGCGCTATGTAGTTTAGGAAAAGTGACATCTGGTAGGCAAAAAGTTGTATTACACGTAATGACTTTTTTCATTACTAAACTGTCTTTGGCGTGGTGTGTGGTGCGCCATGCGTGGCATGAGAGATAACGCTGTGATGCCACGTTATAGCTGGGCACATCTGTATATATCAAAATGGCCCTTGGCAGAAAAAAGGTTCCCCACCTCTGCTATACACTAATCACTAACAAATTATTCTTATTATTATCCTTTATTTATATGACGCCACAAGGGTTCCGCAGTGACTTACAAAGTACATAAACAAATGAGCACACAAGAAAACAGTTAACAGTACAAAATAATACAGGACAAGGACATGGATTATAAACATTGCAGGATTAGCGATCATAAGACTTAAATAAGCAGTGTTAGGTGGTGTTGTGGGGAGATAGGAGTAAATGATAGTATGAGAATGGGAAGGAGAAGCACGTGAGGGAAGAGGACCCTCAATAGTGCATGCAGGGGGGTTTACTTTCTAAGTACCTATAAACCCCCCCTGATGGACCGATTTCCCCCTACACCGGCCACAGTGGGGGCAGAGCCAATACGACAAGCCCCAAACCCATATCCCCAAGAATCGCGGCATTATGCAGAGGGAGCGGGGCCTAATGATGCAAGGTACTCGCTGACATTAGCATCCTTCAGCAACTGCTATTCAAAAGTGTGTATGTATGTGTACATATTGATTGATGTGTATATATTAGGGATGTGCACCGGCCACTTTTCGTGTTTTGTGTTTTGGTTTTGGATCTGGATCTTTCTTCGTGTTTTGGATCTGGATTGGTTTTGCCAAAACCACCCTTCGGTGTTTTGGGTTTTGTGTTTTGGATCTGTATTTTTTTTTAAAAAAAGCATAAAAACAGCTAAAATCACAGAATGTGTTGATTTTTCTGCTCCTAACCTCAATAACCTTCATTTCCACTCATTTCCAGTCTATTCTGAACACCTCACAATAGTGTTTTTATGTCCAAAAGGTTGCACCGAGGTAGCTGGATGACTATGCTAAGCGACACAAGTGGGCGGCACAAACACTTGACCCATCTAGGAGTGACACTGCAGTGGCAGACAAGATGGCAGTTTGAAAAACTAGGCCCCAAACAGTACATAATGCAAAGAAAAAAAAAGAGGTGCAAGATGGAATTGTCCTTGGGCCCTCCCACCCAGCCTTATGTTGTATAAACAGGACATGCACACTTTAACAAACCAATCATTTCAGCGCCAGGGTCTGCCACACGACTTTTGCTGAAATGATAGGTTCGTTTGGGCCCCCACAAAACAAGCTGGCAAATAATCTGTCCCTGCACAAACTGGCTCTACGGAGGCAAGTTGTCGTCCTCATCCTCCTCATTCACCGATTCCTCACCCTCTTCAGTGTTGTGTACATCCTCATCCTCACAGAGTATTAATTCGTCCCCACTGGAATCCACCACCACAGGTCCCTCTGTACGTTCTGGAAGCTGGAAGAGTTGATAATTCATTTTTATGAACATCATCTTCTCCACATTTTGTGGAAGCAACCTCCTACGCCTTTCGCTGACAAGGTTCCCGGCTGCACTAAACACTCTTTCGGAGTACACACTGGAGGGGGGCAACTCAGGTAAAATAGAGCCAGTTTGTACAGGGGCCTCCAAATTGCATCTTTTTCCTGCCAGTACAGGTATGGACTGTCTGACATGCCTACTTGGATGCTGTCACCGATGTAATCCTTTAACAGACAGACGCACGCTTGTCGCTGCTGCTTTGAGGATGCAGGTGCGGCTACAGCCCATACATTTCACAAAGACAGAAAAAAAATAAGAATTTTTTATTTTGTTTGGAGTGCACTTTGGGGGTTACAGCACCCTTTAACGGACAAGCCAGCCGGCCCTTTACTTATGACACAGGCGCACGCAGTCGCTGAATGGCAAAAGTGGCCAGAAATTTTTCGGGCCACCCAAAGAGTCTCCTGCACGCCCCTGTCGCTTTTCAGAAAATTTTGCACCACCAAGTTTATTGTGTGAGCAAAACATGGGACGTGCTGGAATTTGCCCAGATGTACTGCCCGCACAATATTGGTGGCGTTGTCAGATATCACAAATCCCCAGGAGAGTCTAAGTCGGGGTAAGCCACTGGGCTATGATTCCCTCAGTTTCTCTAAGAGGTTGTCGGCGGTATGCCACGTACTGAAACCGGTGATACACGGCGTAGCCTGCCGTGGAATAAGCTGGCGTTTCTGAGATGCTGCTACTGGTGACGCCGCTGTTGTTGCTGCGTAAGGTGATACATTTACCCAGTTGGCTGTCACAGTCATATAGTCCTTAGTCTGCCCTGTTCCACTTGTCCACATGTCCGTGGTTAAGTGGACATTGGGTACAACCGCATTTTTCAGGACACTGAACACTTTTTCTGACGTTTCTGTACAATCTCGGTATTGCCTGCCTAGTGAAGTGGAATCTAGATGGGATTTGGAACTGGGGACACACTACCTCCATCAATTGTCTAAATCCCACTGCACTAATGGCGGATACCGGACGCATGTCTAACACCAACATAGCAGTCAAGGCCTCAGTTATACATTTTGCTTCAGGATGACTGCTGTCGTACTTCATCCTCCTCGCTAAGGACTGTTGGAGGGTCAATTGTTTAGTAAAAGTAGTGGTGTTCCTACTTCCTCTCTGGGATGATGAACAACTCCCAGCAGCAGCAACAGCACTAGGAGGAAGTGGTTCTTGATCTTTCCCTATTTTATTTTTATCGGAGAAAGTTTGGTCCTCCATTTATGTTATTTTGATATATACGTGCGGCTAAGGCGCACACAAACACAGAAAATAATTTTTTATTTTTGTTGGAGACTAGTGCACTTTGTGGGTTACACCACCCTTTAAGAAATGAGCCAGCCGGCCCCTTTACTTATGGGACACAGGCGCACGCTTGGCACTGCTCCTTTGTTGATGCACGTGCAGCCACAGTGCACACAATTCACAAACACAAAAATATATATTTTTTTATTTTTTTTGGAGTGCAATTTGGGGGTTACAGCACCCTTTAACGGTCAAGCCAGCCGGCCCTTTACTTATGACACAGGCGCACGCTTGGCGCTACTTTGTTGATGCACGTGCGGCTACTGTGCACACAATTCACAAACACAAAAATATATATTTTTTATTTTTTTTGGAGTGCAATTTGGGGGTTACAGCACCCTTTAACAGGCAAGCCAGCTGGCCCTTTACGTATGGGACACAGGCGCACGCTTGCCGCTGCTCCTTTGTTGATGCATGTGCAGCCACAGTGCACACAATTCACAAACACAGAAAATATTTTTTTATTTTCTTTGGAGTGCGCTTTGGGGGTTACAGCACCCTTTAACGGTCAAGCCAGCCGTCCCTTTACTTATGACACAGGTGCACGCTTGGCGCTACTTTGTTGATGCACGTACGGCTACTGCGCACATAATTCACAAACACAGAATACATTTATTTTTTTTTTGCAGTTGGGGGGAGCACCCCTGATGGACAGAGCACCCCCCTGGACAACACTACAGCACCCCTTTAGGACTGGGACACTGCACAGGACTTTGGAGTGGACACAGCCCCTATGGACAACTGACTGCACAACACAGTCCAGCCAGCCCCTATGGACTTTGGAGGAGTGGACACAGCCCCTATGGACAATAGCAGCACAGCACAACACAGCCAGCCCCTATGGACTTTGGAGGAGTGGACACAGTCCCTATGGACAACAGCAGCACAGCACAGCCAGCCCCTATGGACTTTGGAGGAGTGGACAACAGCAGCACAGCGCAGCACAGCACAACACTACACTGCACTACACAACACAGCCCAGCCAGCCCTAACTCCCACCCTCCCTCTTCACTGTCCACAGCAGAGTGAGAAAATGGCGCAGACGCGGTTACCTTATATAGAATCCAAAACCCGCGAGACCCGGAAGGCGGGATGATGACGTTTTGCCTCGATTTCAGATCCGAGTCAGGCGGGAAAAGTCGAGCCTGACTCGGATGGGGGGGGGTCGGATTTCAGAAATCTGAACCCGCTCACCCCTAGTATATATGTATGTATGTATTAGTGTATATGTATGTGTTAGTGTGTATAACTATATACTGTATATGTGTATGTATGTGTTAGTGTGTATGTATGTATCTACTGTATGTATATGTGTTAGTGTGTATATATGTGTATGTATGTGTTAATGTGCGTTTATGTGTATGTTAGTGTGTGCATACACTATATATGTGTATACGTTAGTATGTGTACTGTATCCGTTAGTGTCTGTTTACTGTGTAGGTGTTAGTGTGTATGTTATATGTAATATATACATGTTTTATATACATATATATGTGTGTTTAATAAACACTCACATACAGAGTGTATACATATATAAGCATGATACATGTGTGTGTAACTGTGTATATATATATATATATTATATATATATATATATATATAATATATACACACATACAGGATGTGTATGTGGTCCTGACGAAGGGGTGCTAACCCCGAATTGCTGGAGTTTTTATATAAATCCTGTGTTTGCCCCTGGCCCTGCAGGTGAGAGCTTCCATTCTAAAGGGAAGGGGCAGACAGACAGTATTACTGGAATAAACGCCAGTATGTAAACGTCAGCAGGATTAAAATGTAAATGGGTATAATGCTTTGGGAAACCTTGGGCCTGATTCAGAGCTTAGTGCACGCAGTGTCCATGCCGCACGCAAGTGGATAATGTTTTCAGCCTGCGCATGTGCCCCAGTGGTTACCACCAAAAGACACAGTAAGAATTTGGACGCAGAGATAGGCTATTTCGTGGGGCATTTTTGGGTGGTAACAGGGGGGTAACTACCCAGATGACGGTGTGTCGTCAGCAACTGCGTATTTTGCCACAGTGGCAATGACACAAGCGACAATAATCCACAGGGCTCAAACAATGTCTGATGGTATGACGGACGATGCATCTTATTATGCACAGAGGCAGATTATCGCTGCAGTCAATGGCTGTCTCTTTATGAAATCCATCAGTAGCTGCATTACACTGTCCACTGATTGGTGGCAATGACACCGATTGTCAATGTGATCAGGGAGCACAGGACAAACGATACAGGATTAGGCGACTATTCATTACAGAAAAGGCAGATGTCTCAGCAATATACAGTATATGCACCAGTCACTGCCATCAAGCACTTGTTTGGTATTAAGAGGATATGAAACAGTCAGTGATGCAGATCAAACCTAGATCATGCCGCCAATCACAGTCACAGGTACATTTTCCAGCTTTAAGATATTGCATAACTGAAGTAAGGGTTGATGTTGAATTTATAGAGCGATAAATATATTTTTACATGGGTAGTTTACATTGAGCTAATAGAAATACATTACTTGCAATGGGCAATTTCAAAATGTTTTTATATATTTATACCAGGGATGTGCAGGCTCGGATAGGTTTGAGTTTGCACGTGGAGTTCGGATTTTTCCCTCCAAAAAAACGGAACTCAGAACGAGGCAAAACGTCATCTTACATGGACGAACATCATCATTCCTGGACAAAAGACCAGGAATGATGATGTTCGTCCATGTAAGATGACGTTTTGCCTCGTTCTGAGTTCCGTTTTTTTGGAGGGAAAAATCCGAACTCCACGTGCAAACTCGAACCTATCCGAGCCTGCACATCCCTAATTTATACATTGTACAGTCAGTAGACTAATCAGAGCAAATATAGGAACATTTATAGGAAGAAATAGTGTGAATTATATATGGCCTATGGATCCTGTTACTAGGCTATTCTTAGAACCAATTACAGCAAGTATTATTCATGTGTATTAACACAGATAAGTAGCTGAGCTATGGGAACATTGCTAAGGGGCAGTATCATGCTATGAGGGGCAGTATGTCTTATTTAATTAATATAAGTATTTAATGTTGCTTTTACACTTTCACCCCACTGAACTGTGTGCGTGTGCTCAGTACTGCAGGCAACATATTGATGTATTTACCATATCTGTAAAAGTTAAAACCTCTATAATCATTATACAGCCAGTAAATTAGTTGTAGCACTTAAGGCAGAAGAAAGAGGGGGGGACCTTAAAGAGGAAATATCGTATAAATGTAACAGTTAGGTCTTAAGAGACACTATTTATATGACAGTAGAGAAATAGTTTTATTTCAATTCTCCTTTAGATTTTTTTTGGCTTAGCTTTTCTGGTTTGTAGTAGTTACTTAATATATCCCATAATATTCAATATTATTAGCGCAAAGTGTGTATACACTTACTATGATCTCTACATGTCCAGTTTTCTCTTTTTCAGTTGTGAGACGGCTATGACGGGCACTGTGTGTCCCAGTATATTTAGGCTCTATGACAGGGACTGTGTGTCCCAGTATATGTAGGCTCTATGACAGGGGGACTGTGTGTCCCAGTATATTTAGGCTCTATGACAGGGGGACTGTGTGTCCCAGTATATTTAGGCTCTATGACAGGGACTGTGTGTCCCAGTATATGTAGGCTCTATGACAGGGGGACTGTGTGTCCCAGTATATGTAGGCTCTATGACAGGAGGACTGTGTGTCCCAGTATATGTAGGCTCTATGACAGGAGGACTGTGTGTCCCAGTATATTTAGGCTCTATGACAGGAGGACTGTGTGTCCCAGTATATTTAGGCTCTATGTCAGGAGGACTGTGTCCCAGTATATTTAGGCTCTATGACAGGGGGACTGTGTGTCCCAATATATTTATGCTCTATGACAGGGGGACTGTGTGTCCCAGTATATTTAGGCTCTATGACAGGGGGACTGTGTGTCCCAGTATATTTAGGCTCTGTGACAGGCGGACTGTGTGGCCCAGTATATTTAGGCTCTAAGACAGGAGGACTGTGTCCCAGTATATTTAGGCTTTGTGACAGGCGGACTGTGTGGCCCAGTATATTTAGGCTCTATGACAGGAGGACTGTGTCCCAGTATATTTAGGCTTTATGACAGGAGGACTGTGTATCCCAGTATATTTAGGCTCTATGACAGGAGGACTGTATCCCAGTATATTTAGGCTCTATGACAGGAGGACTGTGTATCCCAGTATATTTAGGCTCTATGACAGGGGGACTGTGTGTCCCAGTATATTTAGGCTCTTTAGCTTTTATTTTTGGGTGAGTGCATAGACTATTCATCAGGGCAGAACTAATTGAAAAGCCTTAATTTTCTTAATTATTTAAACTGAATCAAGACAAATTATCTACCACCTGTGTAACCTTCAAAGCTCCGTCATTAACTTCCTCTTTTCTGCAAGGGAATAAGGGAGGTGGTTGTAAGATAATTCTCCAGTGAGCTATCTATACCCACACAAGTTTACACAATGCAGGACCAGTGCACAGAAGCTGTGGTTAATCATTGGAAGCACAAGGTAAAATATTGACAATTAAAAGGAGATGCAAATTCCATTTAGTTCTGCAGATGAATTCTGCTCATAAGAGGTTAATGAATCCCTGCTCTCCATTGTTGTGCGCCTAGGTATCACCTGGGGAGTTGAGAGCAGATGTGCCGCTCAGTAATTAATTACTTCTGCCTAAAGACCTCGGAAAATTATCATCTTCAGGATAATGATCTCAATATTTGTGGGGTGATTGCCAGGCATTTAAAGGACCCGCAGTATTATGGAGATGAGTTGGTACGCTGTGTTACATACGTGATAGGATGTTTGTATATGTGACACAATACTCAGTTTGGAACAAACACTGGGCCTGATTCACTACGGATCACAATATAGCGTACGCACGCAGTTCAACTGCTACAGTATACTAATCCATAGCGATCGCAATGCAAACTCAGCACTACATAAGGACGCCCACTTCACCTACATGCACATCCGTAATGGTTAGCAAGACTGCGAATACATCGGTACAATCGAGTACCATCGGACCCATACACAAAGTTAAGGCAGGTCAGACCTCACTCAGGAATTGTTAACTTCAGCGCTCGCTATGAGACCTCAGACGCACGCCTGCGTTTCACCGACCACCCCCCTGTCACCTCCCACAAACTACACTTCCTGTAAATCACTCTGCGATGGATCTGCGTAGTCACTGCAATCGCAGTCCCGATCGCAGTGGCCGGCACGTGCACTGCGATGCATATGCATGCGCAGTACACAACAATCATCCGATTGCGTACGTATTAGCAACTGCGTTCCTTGCTGAATCAGGCCCACTGTGTACTTCTTTACCAGAGAACAGCATCTGACAATAATGTAACTTTATGAATAGAATAGGTGCATATGCTAAGCAGGAAGTAACAGGTAACAAATTCTGATGTATACTTCTTCCAGGCTAAAACAAATAGTACTACAAACACCACACTTCTCCCATCATAGAAAAGTGGTCAGCATAATTATATACAAATCCTCAATGCTCAGAATGTTGAAGATCTATTGATGTTTCTATTTCTTCAGGAGAGTTCACCCACTCCAAGTGGCCCAGAAGAAACCTCAATCAAACTGGGTCATCCATCTCAGGATGTTCATTTGAAGGAGGCACTATTACGGTAATGTCCTTCGGGCTAATAAGGTTAGGGGTCATGTAGAACTCAACCGACCCACTGGACTTAATGATCTGATATCATCACTATACTCCTGCCACGTGAACTTTGTACATCCAGGGTCCAGTTTTAGAGATCATCTTGCCGTGTTTTCCATTTATCTGCTCTGAAATCATGAGCAAGCACATCCTGGTCAAAAGCAAGGTAAACGATAGAGCTGATGGACCTGTTTATCCTGCACCTCTTTCCTCACATCTGGCATCACTAAGTTTCACTGCGATCTCAAATTTCTCCTTTGAAATGTAATTTCTAATTTTTAATATATAAAATACAAATTTTTGTGTATAAGCTTGACATAGATAACAGAAAAGTATCAGTTTTGTGCTGAAGCTCACTGGTTCTTTATTCATCACCTTGATACTCTCTTAGGGTCTGTATGAATATCTCAGCTATACCATTGGTGGATGGATAGTGAAGAGCTGAAGTAAAATGTTTAATTCCATTTACTTTTATGAATATTTGGATTTCAGCTAACATAAATTGCGGACCATTGTGACTACAAATCTGTTCTGGGAGCCCATTTCTGGCAAAGATAGTCCTCAGAACAGATAGTTTACTCTGATATAGTGAATTTAATTTTTGACACCTCTGGCCATTTGGAGGTGTTGTCAACTGCATACAGTCCAAGAACAGTCCTGCACATCTGCATGACCATTCCCATGGTTGTAAAGGTGCCAGTGGAGGATAATTTTCCACCTTCATGCCGTCCTTTGTCAAGCAATCAATTATTACCAAACGGTTTCTCAGCAAGTGACCTTTATGCAATTTATGCAAAATTTTGTTTTGGCGTTTAGGTGGTAATTCCCTGGAATATTGACAATGGGGTGCTCTTGCCAGAAAATCTGTGACAAATAGCATTTCCAAACTTGGACCAGCCCTTGAGAGTCAAGTACAAAAACTTTGGATAAACTGGAGTCCTCCATTGGTTCTCTGACAATTACTGTAGATAATTGGTCACTAGCAGCTGATTATTTAGCACATTGTGATAAACCTTTCTTACTGTCTTCCCCAGACTGTGGCAAGAGAGAATGTGATAGGCCATCAGCATTGCTGTGTTGTCTGTTTTCCCTGAATTTTATGACATACTAATGAGCACCCAATAACAAGCACCATCATTGCAGTCGAATGGGGATTATGGCTGGTACTTCCATTCTAGGAATGAAGTTGGAGACTGGAGCTGATGGTCAGTCATCAAAGTGAATTTCTGTTTGTATAAGATTTGATGGAATTTCTTAAATCCCCACACCAAAGTTAAAGCCAGGCTCGTGATGAATCTTTGCACAGCTTTGCTCTTCAGCTGTTAAATACTGCAATGTATATGCAATTGACCTTTTAATTCCATTTTCAAGCTGTGTGACAAGACTGCCCCTATATGGTAAGGTGAAGCACCGTATGCTAACTTGATCGGCAACTGTGGGTCATTATAAGTTAGGACTTTGTCAGATGTTATCAATTTTTCACACTCTCTTGACCATTTCCAGTGTACTATTTTGCAGAAGTGCATTCAGCAGGTGCAAGACTGTGGATAATTTATGGTAGTAATTGACAAAGCCTAAAGGTGCCCACACACTAGGCGATATTTTACACGATCAGCCCGATTCCGACGCATCGGGACGACAGATCGTGTAAAATATGTCCTAATCATGAGTGTCCACTCACGATCACGATGCCGATGCGCGTACCCGCTGGTCATACATCGCATCTTCAGATCTGCCTGCTGTAGGCAAGATTTGTCAATCTCAGTCACGATGCACTGGAATAGTTAGGAGGCACGATAGATCGTTTGTCACATTGGACAGTTTTTAACACCAAATCGTGCCCACAACTGCCAGGGAGCTGCTGGGGAGAGTTCAAGGGAAAATCTGACACGATATCGCATTGTGAACACATCGCCTAGTGTGTGAGCACCTTAAGTATGAACTGAGCTGTGTTACTGACTGTGGGTGAGGTGCTTGCAACACAGGGCCTGATTCAGAGCCGCTCATAAGCGGCCGCTCGTTCGCTCTGAGCGATGTTTGCCCAACTGCGCATGCGTACGGATCGTTATACGCATGCGCTAACCAGTCAGTGCGGCCGAAATTCATGTGCTCGCAAAATAGCGAATGCCTGCTATTTTGAGTGACAGAAAGAGGCGTATGTGGGTGGTAACAGGGGAAGGTGCTTGAAAATGGGGAGTGGAAATCAGAACGCAGGCGTGCTTAAAGGTCAAAACGGGCGTTTTATGGGTGTGCATATTTAAAACAGCAGCGTCATTGACCACGTCACTGGGTTATTTTATAGTCAGAACTGCTCGCAAAATTGTGGTAGCAAACACCAACCCCAAGAATAGCGAGCAGTTCATACCCTTGTCGATGTACTCGATTAATCTAATAAATAGCGGACATGACGTAGGATGCGAGCGGCCAGGGGGCGTATTTTTCCAAAAAACGAACGCAAGTTTTGTTCGCTCGTTCAGACATAGAGGCGTGAACAGACCGCAAACAGCGAACGGTTCATTTGAATAGCCACCCCTAGTTTTAGAACGAACGACAGCAAATAGCGAGTGGCTCTGAATGAGGGCCACAGTCTCTATTTTCTCCTGATTTGTGTAGCCCCTCCTTGTTGATCACATGTCCACTGTACAATATTTGAAAAATACATATTTGTTTTTATTGACTCTCAGTCCATATTCTTGTAGTTGATTAAGGGCCTTCATTAAATTGTCTAAGTGATCAGCATCAGTTTCTGCCAGTGACAACAATGTTATCTAGGTAACACTGCGTACCTGGTACTCTCAGTAGTGCCTGGCCCATTGCTCTTGTAGCTATATGTCAAATAGTATTGTAATAATCTTTGTGTGTTGTGACCGGACGCCTTTCGCCTAGGCCGGCCCTGGTCACAGGTTAGCGCTTTTGGACTCCCACTCACCGTCAGTGACCGCCTGTCACTGACTCTGCCCACTACACCGTGGGCGTTTAATGATGCTGCCACCACCAAACTCTACCATCGTCGTTTGGAACCGCTTTTTACGTACAATCAGGCTCCTGCCTAGGCAGCTGGAACCACTTCTGCTGCGTATGCATTGACCAACTACAGACACACCTCCTGTTTGGTGTCGGCTGTTCCCACCTGATCCCTCGCAATGGACCAGGTCTGCACGGTAGCTTGGCAGAGGGCTTGAACTTGGAGACACGGAGCTCTTACCCAGAACAGCAGGAGAACGGAATAGCGTTTTGCGCAATTCTGTTGGTCGCAGGATACAGATGTAATAGAATTTAAAGGCAAAGGTATTTATTGCTCTCAGTCTTAAAAAAGACCCTCCCTTCAGATTGAAGGGGAATTTCAGCATACAATACAAGATGTTACAGCAATTCTTCTCCACACAGGATTCACAAGGATGTACCACATACAGGAATCTTATCAGCAGCTCTTCTCCTCAAAGAAGTTACCGGGTTGTACACATACAGGGCTCACAGGCCCTCTTTTTATGTCATTCTTACACACAACATCACAGGGGGGCAAATCCACCCTGTGTTCCTTCTAGCCAATCAGGCTATCTCAGAAAACATAAATAAATATGTCTTACATTTCACAGAAATTAAATCAATTTCCTTGATACCACCCAAAAACATTTGGGGCCTGATTCAGAGCCGTTCGCTATTTGCGGTCGTTCGTTCAAAAACAAGGGGTGGCTATTCAAATGATCCGTTCGCAAATTGCAGTCTGTTCACACCTCTAAGTCTGAACGAGCGAGCAAAACATACGCTCGTTTATTTGATAAAAACGCCCCCTGGCCGCACGCACCATACGTCATGTCCGCTATTTATTAGATTAATCGAGTACATCGTACAGCGTATGAACTGCTCGCTATTCTTGTGGTTGGTGTTTTCAACCGCTATTTTGCGAGCAGTTCTGAGTTAAAAAAAAACAAGTGACGTGGTCAATGACGCTGCTGTATTAATTATGCACACCCATTAAATGCCCGTTTTGACCTTTAAGCACGCCTGCGAACGGATCTCCACTCCCCGTTTTCAAGCACCTTCCCCTGTTACCACCCACATACGCCTCATTCTGTCACTCAAAATAGCAGGCACTCGCTATATTGCGTACAAATGATTTTCGGCCGCACCGACTGGTTCGCGCATGCGTACTAAAAACCGTACGCATGCGCAGATGTGCGAACATCGCTCGGAAAGAGCGTACAGCCGCTAGCGAGTGGCTCTGAATGAGGGCCTTGGTTTCCTAAGCACAAACTGCTTGTCTTTTACAACTTTGCTTGGTATCATATACAGACACACAGGAGTCTCCCTAGCCCGCATTTCAAAGGAAAGGCTTCTTCAGTCACCACCTAACCCCACACTGCCAGACTAGGGTAATTACCATATCCATCCCTAGGTGAGGATGTCTAACGAGCAGTTTGTCTCCAAAGGTCAGGACATGTTACATTTCTATAAGTGCATTTAAACCCAGTTTACATTTAAAATCATACATTTTAAATACATGTCCTGGCTCAGTGCTGCACATACCATCTTGAGTAGGTTTTTTTTATGTATAAACACTTGGCGCCTAGCGCCGGTAATACATTTAAACATGGCGCCGAGCGCCCTTTGTCTCTTTAAATATGACGCCGCAGCACAGGGGGTTAACCCTTTCAGCGCCATGGCAAACATTTTAAACACGTGTGGTCAGCTTCCGGCCACATGTGTATTTATGGTAATCTTCATCCATCTGCCTATATGCTTGTGCCAGGTATATTTTTACGATTTCCCCTGAAAGAATCCAATCCTCGATTCTTGGCAGGGGAGACTGCATAATGTGCAAAACTGGATTTATCCTCGTCTTGGAATCTCCACAGACTCGATGCTTTACAATTTGACCTTTTATAGAACTGGTATTATTGACCAATTCACTCCACTCTACTAGAGAAAGCACCCCAGAGTTACTAACTTAAGTAACTTCCTCCTGCACTGGCTGGATGGCGTATGGAACCAGACGTGCTTTGCAGAATTCCATGGTGGTATTAGGTTCCAGAATATATAAGCACTTATCAAAGACAGATTGGATGCTCTCCAGCAACTGTTGTAGCCTTTTTTTTTTCTTTTTTTTAACACAGTGCCCATATGCAGGTGCGAAAATGTAGTTTATGAATGACCTTAAAATCACCTTTGATTGTTCTGAGCCACTCCCAACCCAATAAAACAAAGCCACCTCTGTGCAGCACATATAATATAAAGTCTTGCAGTTGGTCTTTGTATTTAACATTCACCTTTATTTTCCCCATTGGGAGAATGACTGACTTTTTTCTCAATGGGAAGTACCAATACAACTGGTTGATTGAGCAATTGGTTGTTAGTAAGCAGCTGATTTAATTACGGTCAATGCTGAAGCGGTGTCTAACTACATTTATATCTGTATTCATAGGCGCCGGAACAGGGGGGGCAAGGAGGTGACTTACCCCCCAAAAAAACATTTTAAAGGTGTCAGTATTACTACGGGGTCATAGGGAGCAGGGATACCACAGGGCCGGGCACAGAAAAAAATCACCTTTCCAGCTACTCCACCTCCTGCCTCCCCACAGCCCTTCTCTGCTTGTTTCCTCCCCCTCCCCCTTGCTCCAACCCCTACAGTGGCTAATAACTGCAGGCTGGCTCCTCCT
Organism: Taudactylus pleione; assembly: GCA_031769625.1. Classification (NCBI taxonomy): domain Eukaryota; kingdom Metazoa; phylum Chordata; class Amphibia; order Anura; family Myobatrachidae; genus Taudactylus; species Taudactylus pleione. The sequence goes on along the minus strand of JAUIMM010000255.1, from coordinate 5,101,657 downwards.
CTGGGACCAGCCCTGCAATTCTTCTCCCCTCCCACTTTATATATTCCTCCCCCATACCCCCTCCACTCCCCCTTTGTACTGTCTCTCGTCCCCCTTGGGCCCAAATGCCCCCCATTTGCAGCACCACTAACTCCCCTTAATGTGGCACCCCCGACCGCCCCCTCCTTGTTGCACCCCTGTCCCCTCCCTCTCACAGCACCCCTGACTCCTTGCACACCGCCAACCCCCCCCCCAGTTTAGTGTTAGTTCGGGTTCAGACAGCAGTCTTTTCTGAAGGCTTTCACTAATAATTCCACATACTACTGGATCTGCCATCTGCTAGTTCTGCTACAAACTGGCACTGCTCTGATAATTTCCCTAATTCCACCACATATTTTGTTATGAATTTGCCCTGCTGCTGACAGCAACTATAAAACTAACATTTCTAAGCAATATATTTGGACCATGATACCCAGTAAAACTGCCGCTTTCTATTTTTAGAATAACGTTGGCCTGATAGTATATTTCCACTTTTTCTATATATCAATGTCATTGTCAAAACTGGGTATAGATCAGGGCTCGAAGTGACCCGGTATACAGCGATATGCCATACCGCCACTTCAGCCTGTGTCTGAACTCCAACTTTGCAGTCGCGTTGGGAACTAAAAAACAACTGCTGGAGATGTGTCCCGGTGGGCAGGTCCGACGCTAGGTGTCTCCGCACCCTGCGCCGTTCCGTGTTCCCCTCGCCCCTTCCCACAATGTGACCTCCCCCTGTGCTTACATTTTGCACTACTGCCGTCAGGGAGGAGGGCGGAGCTATCCTACTGCCGGACACCGCGCCCCTGTGCGACCCCGAACATACCTGGAGCTTGCCCTTCTGCTGGGGACACATCTCTCTGGAGTGCACTGCTGGCTTGATGGAGCATCGGGAAATGGGTCCCTATGCCAGGGCGGATGCAGCCACAGTAAAAAGAATCCCGGCTCCGGTCGTGAACCAATCACGGACCGGCAGCCAATCAAAAGTAAACATCATTGGTGACCCTTTAAATTTGGTGCCAGACGCTAGCCAATCACGGCTTTCGGATCGGCAGCCAATCAGAGACAAGGACGCAGCTGCTTCTGATTGGCTGCTGGTCCATGCTGATTGTTTCACAGCTGGTGCTATGTGTAAAGCCTGGAGAGAGGATGCTGAGCCGTACGCGGAGCACCACTGACAGCCGGAGGACAGGAGGAGGAGAAACTGGACTCCGGACGTGGAATGAGAGGTAGTAGTAGTAGGTAAGTAGTGTGAGGTGCGGGGGGTGGGTGAGGGAAGTAGGTAGTGTGAGGTGCAGGGAGTGGGAAGCAGCCTGCAGGTAGTTTGAGGGTTGGCTGTATTTTCCCTTCATGCTAGGGACCTGGAAGTGACGTGAGTGAGGGCGGAAGTGCAGTTCCTGCCCATGACAGCCAGCTAAAGAAGAACTTTGTCCCCACTTACCCAAGTTTGTTGTCCCCTCGCGGGCTCGCTGCGCTCGCCACGCTTCGGGCACGGTGGCTCACTGCGCTCGCCACACTTCGGGCACGGTGGCTCACTGCGCTCGCCACATGGTTATATTCCCCCTCTATGCCCACTTGGATGGCAGGGAATGACGCTGGACACTGGCTGATGACATCAGGGTCCTCTTGGTGAAGGGGATTTACCGTACTACATTACCGTAGTGTGAGGTGCAGGGAGAGGGAAGCAGCCTGCAGGTAGTGTGAGGTCCGGGGAGAGGGAAGCAGCCTGCAGGTAGTGTGAGGTGCAGGGGGTGGGTGAGGGAAGCAGCCTGCAGGTAGTGTGAGGTGCAGGGGGTGGGAGAGGGAAGTAGGTAGTATGAGATGCAGGGGTTGTGATGGAAGCAGAGGCCGAATTCGATTGTCAAAGTCCCTAAAACTTTTTTTTTTGGGGGGGGGGGGGGGGGGGGGGGCTTCATCTAAAATTTCCATGCCCTCGCTTCAAAATTACCACTTCGAGCACTGGTACAGATCCAATAACTGCTGCCATCTCCTTATTTCAACTGATTCTCTTGTATATCAGAAATTGCAGTACACACTCTGGGCCTGATTCAGACTCGGTTGCAAGCCCTGGGCACTCGCAACCGGGTCGATGTTGGGCCAGTGCGCATGCGCACGATGGAGCCGACTGTCGTGCGCATGCACGAGACCTGGATAGCGACGGGCACTACGTCGCTCCGGGTCTCGTACCAAAGGGGGCGTGCTGTCGATGTTGAGTGACAGCATGCCCCCTTTGGTGGGCGGGCCGGGGGATGTGGCTGCCCAAACGGAGGCATTCCCATGTGAACGCCTCCGTTTGGGGGCGGCCCCACTGACATCGCGAGTGATGTCAGTGGGAGAGATTTCGGCTCTGTTAGAGCCGAAATATCTCTGGGGCTTGTGGCAACGAGACCCTACCACAAGGGTCTCGTCGCAAGCCCGATGGTCTTGACCATCGCGACCATCTTCCTGGCCGCTCGCTATACCTGTGGGTGGTCACCCACAGCTATGCGAGCGGCCAGGAGGCCGTTCTAAATAAAAAATAGCCCGGCCCTGATTCAGTGCTAGCGCTCTGTCAGAGCGTCCGGCTCTGAATCAGGGCCTCTGTCCTCAGTATACTCCTTCACAGGATCACTATATGGCTTTCAGTGACATTGAAATACTTTTGGAAGCTCCCTTGACTGCCACTATTTCTGTAAGCATCCCTAACGGGATGTAGTCAGGTTACCGGCGGCCGGCACTGAAATCTTGATGCCTATCATTAGCCCCATGACGAAATCACGACGCTTGGCATACCGAACGAAGGTAAGCTGGGTGTCTTAGGTTGTAGCCGTAGGGAGAGGGGAGAGTTAGGTTTAGGAACCCCCAGTGGACTTAGGGTTAGGCAACCCTTCTGGGATGGTTAGGCTAGGGTAAGGGGGGGTTAGGGTTAGGCACCACTAGGGAGTGGTTAGGGTTAGGCACCCCCCTAGGAAGGTTAGGTTTAGGGTGCAGGAGGGGGAGGTTAGGGTTAGGCACCAATGGGAGGAGGTTAGGGTTAGGCACTAGGGGGGTCGTTAGGGTTGGGCACCACCAAAGGCAGGGCTAGGGTAGGGAGAGGGGAGGGTTAGGGTGCTTACCAGTCCCAGTCACCGGGATTACATACCGATTCCTCTCCAACTGCCATTCACCTTTTATGTAAGCTTCTCTATCTTCCATCAATAACTTGTTGAAGCTATATAATAAGATTTTTTTTAATCCTGAGCACCAGTGTTACATCTGTGATGTTTGCATGCATGATATGTTGGAGAAAACACAATGGACTTCTCTACTGTATAACAAAATATAATAACAATGTAACTTTATGAACAGATATATAAACTAAACAGAAAGTAAGTAACAAGCTCTTTTGTATACTTCATACTTTTTAGCTCTCCTCTCCGGGAGAAGCCCAGAGGAGCGATGCCGCTGACTGTGGGTGTCATTAGGCTCTGCCCCCTCACGTGGAATGCCACAATTTGTGGATCAATCATGAGGGGATGGGACCAATATGAAGCGAGAGGACGGCCTACTCTTCCTGGGGTGCGGGGGACTGCCCGCAAATTTAGGTGTCTCCCGCAACAACTTCTGGGAACATAGGCAAGTACTGTATACTTCCGTTCAACATTATAAAGCAAATAGTTCCACAATGTTATCTATAAGTGTCATGTGGCTTAGCATGCATTTTACCTTAGCATCTGAAACACTTTGGGCTATCAGTCAGTGAGCTTGTATACTCAGAGCTGCATTGGCAAACAATTGGGTTTATCTTATAAACCAGAAAAAAGTATACAGCTCAGAAGCAATCTGTTATTTTGTGACATGAATCCAATTATGTTTTTGTAATGCCTGTAATCCCAGAAACACACGTTAATGGGTTAGTTCACCATGATGGTGTGAATTGTGAGACATTTTCTCCTGACTTTGTAGCAGCTGACTGGATTTGAGCAGATCATAGCATTTAGTGGAATGCAATGAGACAAGATCTAGGAAGTATCAACAGAACTCAACCACTCCTCCAAATACTGAGCATATTAAACCATCCAGACACATTTCATGTGTCTGATTTTGTTAGCAGCTGCAATATCATTAATATAGTAATGCAGCAGGAGGCGTCACACCTCCTGCATGCATTACTGATCTGAGCTGCGTCCTTGGATGCAGCATCAGATCATCTGCGTGTCCATCGGCCGGCTGAGTGACAATGGAGGAATGCAAGCCGTCCGCCGCAGATGAGTAACAGGGCAAGGGAAATCTCCGCCAGCCAACGGAGATCCTGGCCTCTCCCCCCCCCCCCCCCTCCAACAGCGGTGTCACACCTACAGTTTGGGTAAACGTAGGCCGTTGCCGCTCCCCCTCCCTGCCCAGAAATGGCAACAGACTGTCAATCGTAGGATCGCAGATCCGTACTGCACATGCTCAGTATGGGTCATGCGCATGCTCAGATTCCCAATAATCGGGAATCTGCGTGACCCCTGTCACTGCGTCCCTGTCACTGTGTACACACAGCTTAATCACCCCCTATGTGTGCACACCAAAACGGCATCCATCTTTATATAGTTTTTTATATATAGATGTCTTGCGTCTTCTTACACCTGGAAAGATGGAATGGGGAATGGCAGGTGCAGGATGAGTATAGTAAGGCTGTGTTCATGTCATCACAAAACAAATAAAAAAGATTGCACCAACAGATACGTCTTCTAGGTGATGTATCTTGTGGGGAGCTGGAGGGCAAGTGTAGTGATACACAGTGATAATGATGACTATTATTATTCTTTATTTATATGGCACCACAAGTGTTCCGCAGCGCCTTACAAAGTACATAAACAAATAATTTGACAACTGACTTACAGTAAAAATAGGACAAGGACATGGATATTATACATTGATATATAAGTGACCATAACACCTAGATATGCACCAGAGCATAAGCAACCAAGTGTTATGTGCCCTGGTGGGGATTAGAAGTAGGTGAAAGTAAAGTAAGGAGAAGCACAAGAGGGTAGAGGCCCTGCTCGTAAGAGCTTACATTCTAAAGGGAAGGGGCAGACAAACAGGTGTGACACAGATGGGGTAAACGGAGGAAGGAGGATGTTGCAGCAAGTTAGGATGGGAGCTGGAAGGCTTTGATGAAGTAGTGGGTCTTGAGAGCCCATTTGAAGGATTATAAAGAGGAGGAGAGTCTGAGAGGGAGAGAGTTCCAAAGGTCGGGAGCAGCAAATCTTGGAGGCGGGAGTGGGAGGAAATAATCAGTTGGCATGAGAGGCGGCGTGCATTAGTTGAGCGAAGGGGGCGGCCAGGAGAGTGGAGAGAGATGAGGTCAGAGATGTAAATTGGAGAGGATTGGGTGAGGGCTTTGGAAGCAAGTGTGAGAACCTTGAATTGGGTTCTAAAAGGAAAGGGGAGCCAGTGGAGGGCTTGTAGGAGAGGGGAGGCAGATGTAGAGCGTTTGGAGAGGAAGATGAGTCGAGCAGCAGCATTGAGGACAGACTGGAGAGGAGAGAGATGGGAGTTGGGGAGGCCAGATAGGAGAATATTACAGCAGTCCCATCTGGATATGACCTGTGAGCGTATGAGGGTTTTGGTGGCATCCTTGGTGAGAAAGGGTCTAATCTTGGAAATATTTTTGAGATGGAAATGACATGACTGTGAGAGGCTCTGGATATGTGGTTTGTAGGAGAGGGAGGAGTCCAGGATAACTCCAAGACAGCACACTTTGGGGCTAGAATAGATAGTGTGATAGTGCCATCAATTGTTAAAGAAATAGTGGGAGGTGAGGTTATGTTGGAGGGTGGGAAAATGATCAGCTCAGTCTTAGACATATTAAGTTTAAGAAATCACTGGGACATCCAGGAAGAAATAGAAGAGAGACAGTTGGAGATACGAGTGAGGGGAGAGGGGGAGAGGTCACGGGAGGAAAGGTAGATCTGAGTATCATCAGCATAGAGATGATAATGGAGGTTGAAAGAGCTAATGAGTTCACCTAGAGAGGATGTATAGAGGGACAATAGTAGAGGTCCAAGAACGGAACCTTGGGGAACACCTACTGTAAGAGGCCGTGGTGGGGAAGAGAAGTCATGAGAAGAGACAGAGAAGGACCGGTCTGAGAGGTAGGACGACAGCCAGGAGAGAGCAGTGTTACGTAAACTAAGAGAGTGAAGGATTTGCAGCAGGAGAGGGTGGTCAACAGTGTCGAAGGCAGCAGATAGGTCAAGGATTATAAGCAGAGAGTAGTGGCCCTTGGATTTGGCAGCAAGGAGGTCATTGCTGACTTTTGTGAGGGCAGTTTCAATGGAGTGGAGAGAACGGAAGCCAGACTGAAAAGGATAAAAGAGGGAGTGGGAGGAAAGATATGTGGTAAGGGGTTTGCAAACAACACGCTAAAGGAGCTTGGAGGCAAAAGGGAGGAGAGAGATGGGATGGTAGTTGGAGAGAGTGTTGGGATCAAGGGTAGGTTTTTTAAGAATGGGGGAGACTATTGCATGTTTGAATGCAGAAGGGATAGTGCCAGATGAGAGGGAGAGATTGAGGAGGTGGGCAAGATGGGAACAGGCACAAGGAGAGAGGTAGTGGAGGAGACATGAAGGGATAGGGTCAAGGGGGGAGGTAGAAAGGGGGAAGGACCGGATGAAAGCCATGACTTCCTTTCCAGATACAGGGGAGAAGGATGTCAGAGTCGGTGAAATGGATGGAGATGGGTGATCAGGGAAAGAAGGAGGTGTAGAGCAGGGGGACTGGTGGGATGTGATGTACTGACGTATGGAATCGATTTTGGATGTAAAGTAGGTAGCAAAGTCAATGGCAGTGAGTGATGAGGGGAGGCGGGGAGTGGGTGGACAGAGGAGGGAGTTGAAGGTGGTGAAGAGACGCTGGGGATTTGAAGACTGGGAGGAAATGAGGTTCTTGAAATAGGACTGTTTAGAGAGGGAAAGGGCAACACTGTAGGATGAGAGCATAAATTTGAAGTGGAGAAAATATGCCTTAGAGCATGATGACTATCAGCAGCATAACCTAGCCGTCACTGATTGGCTGATTTTTTACTGACCTTTCAAGCTGAGCTGAACTTATTAGTGTCACAGCTCTATTATATGAAGTTGCAGGCATTTATTAACATTACTTATTTGACATTTTAGGCCAAATGTAATAGGGTGAGAGTTTAGAAAATGTGAGAGTTTAGCAGTAAACTCTCACATTGGTTGAGTTTTATCTTCAAAATAGGAAAACATCTGAATGAGATTTTAAATCGTGACAGTTTTTTAAGTCTAAAAAAATATGCAAGTTCGCTCTGTTACTTTGTTTTTGGACTATATTACATTGGCAAAGTTGAAAAAGTGTCAGAAACTCTCACTTTTCTAAACTCTCACCCTATTACATTTGGCCCATAGTATTTATTGCAAGAAAGATTTCCATTTACTTTTTAAATGGGAACACAGCAGAAGTTTATTTAAATCGCATTTCATTAAATTTGTTATGTAACATGCGGCTTAAATTTATTAATACATTTTAGAAAACTATTGTCTCATGTATCAGACACTTCATTATATTATTACTCTGTATACAAACTGGGTAATTTACACTAAAAGTGCCAAAAGTCATGGGATAGATATCAAGTATGGTGTAGTACCCCCTCTAGCCCGGCGAAGTGCAGCAACTCAACGTGGCACCAATTCCACAAGTGGATGGAAGACCTCTGGAGAGATGTTGACCCATGTCATCTGGATAGCTTCCCACAGCTCTCTGATATTTGTAGGTGCAGGATCTTGGGTGCGAATGGACCGCTCCACCATGGTCCATAATACTCAATTGGTTGGTTTATGTAGGGCGAATATGGTAGCCATACCATTCGTCAGAACTCTCCAGAATGCTCCTCGAACCAATTCTGGACAACTTGGGACTGATGACACAGTGCATTAGCCTGCCGGAATATTCTATCGTTGAAGGACTGCAAATGGTCATCAAGCAATGCAACGTAGTGGTTACCGAACAATGACGTGTTCAGGTGGACCAGCGGACCCAACCAATGCCACGTGAACACACCCTACACAATTATGGAACCACCACCAGCCTGCATAGTGTCTTGTTGACAACTGGGGTCCATGGCCTCATGGGGTCTGTGCCACACCCAAACCCTACCATCAGCCCAAAACAACTGGAACCATGACTCATATGACCGCGCCACATGTTGCCAGTCCTCCAGGGTCCAATTAGCCATGCCACAAGTCCATGTGAGGTGTAGTGTCACAGTGTTAATAGGGGAACTCTGGTGGGTTTTCTGCTCCCATATTCAATGGAAGCTAAAGAATGCTGCAATGACCTGCTGGAGGAATCAGTATGAATGATCCCTACGCCGGCAGACCGGCAGCAGTGGAAATTCCGACAGGGGATTTCGGTAAGTATCACTAACACTACACCCCCTAACTCTCCCTTAGGGGTGCCTAACCCTAACCTCCGCCCTAGTGCCTAAACCTAATTCCCCCTTCCCCGCAGCCTAAACTTAAGTCTCCTGGGGGGATGCCTAACCCTAACCCCCCCTTTCCCTAGCCTAGCCCTAACCCTCCTGGGCAGGTGCCTAACCCCCCGGGAGCCCCTAACTTAAACCCCCCCCACGGCTGTCTGCGGCCGCCGCCCGGCTTACCTTTGATTGGTATGCCACGCGTCGGGCTCCCAGCGTAGGTCTAATGACAGGCGTCGGGATTTCGACGCCTGTCATTAGTACCCTGCTGGGATTTGACAGTCGGGAAGCCGGTGGTTGGCATTTCAACCGTCGGCTTCCTGACTTTATCCCCTGCTGGATATGCGTGTGGTACCTATCTGCATTGAATGTGGATGTGATTTGAGCTTGTCTGTTACCATGGACAATATTGGCCTCTGCTAGTCACTATCATTAAGCACCCGTGGTCAGCCACTGCACTGTCCATGGTGGGTGGTAATGCTTTCCGTGAGGTATTCCTGGTACACACGTGACACTGTAGATTGAGGAATGTTGAATGTACGTACTACTTTGGAAATGAAATGTCCCATCTGACGGGCATCCACTATCATGTCCTGTTTGAACTCAGATAATTGACGTCTCCTTGCCATGAGCAGCCTAGCTGGTGTTCAAACTGACTCATGAGATGTCAGATTACAACTGATGGTCTGGGCATTTCCAAGCTGTGACAGTACAGTGACACCACCTACCATTACCTTTACATGCTGCTACCCCATGACTTTTAGCACTTCAGTGTATAATTAACCACTATCAAGCCTCATCTATACACAAACATATTCCAAGTTGTTAAAACTGATGTGTACATGGCATAAATGCTACTCTGTTTGAACTGGGCTCATCTTGAAATGTGTCATACTCAACAGACCTGGGTGAATATCTTCTTTTTACGTGCGTGTTTTACCTAAATATGTTATGAGCATTTATGCTTCCACCCTTAAATGTACATATAGGATTAAAAAGTAAACTTATGATAAGCCCCAATTTCCTTTCGACTTGACATAAAAGACAGCTAACACATACAGTCAAGTGAAAAAGAAAATATACTTGCTTTAAAATTCATGTTTTTACATATCAGGAAGCTGCTGCTTCACGTGCAGAGTGACGGTGACTCCCACTGATGAAGTCATCGGTGCACTGCACATATCATTCACATGGTGGATAAGCTATGTAAGCTACCATATATAGCGGAATGTAACACTCTGACCCCTTCTAATAATAATAATAATACTTTATTGTCATTAACAACACAAGTGATGTCAACGAAAAAACAACACAGCATTATACCACGTAATAAAACAGACAGCAAATTACACTGTAATGCAACACCATATAACAGTTTAAATTACCCATTTGGCATACGCACAGCTGTAGGGAAAAAACTATTATGCAAACGCTTGGTCCGAGTGCGCACAGCTCTGAAGCACCTATTTGATGGCAATTTCTCAAAGAGAGCATGATTAGGATGGCTGGAATCAGCCAAAATAGAGAGAGTTTTTTTTTCGGAGCCTTTTTCCATATATCTCCTGTGTGCGCGGTAGCACCACTCCGATAATTCTACTAGCCGTTCCAACCACCCTATCCAACGCCCTCCGTTCAGCCACAGTACAATTCCCGTACCATAGGTCAGAACACTTTCCACAATGCTACGATAAAATTTTAAAAGAGTCCCTCTACTCACACAAGCAGATTTCAAACGACGCAGGAAAAACAAACGTTGCTGTGCCTTCTTAACCAGGAAGGCTGAATTTAAAGACCAAGATAAAGTATTCAAAATATAGAACCCCCAATAATTTGAAGGAGTGCACTACCTCAATAGTCAACCCACCCAAGCACACCGGGGCTTTTGCCGGGGTAGCACATTTCCTAAAGTCAATAATCATTTCCTTTGTTTTCGTCGTGTTTAAAAGGAGACAGTTTCTACTGCTCCATTCAAACATCCTGGAAACACCTCAGCTCTGTATGCGAGTTCATCCCCATTAGTTATTAAACCAACGATAGTGATGTCGTCCGCAAATTTAACGATCTGGACAGACCGAGACTGAGACACACAATCATGGGTGAACAACGAATACAGAGCTGCGCTCAAAACACACCCCTGCGGGACACCAACATTCAGCATCAACTCCGTGGAACTTGTTTTCTCCAACCTAACTACCTGGGGTCTATCAGATGAAAAGCTTAACAGCCATCTACAAGTGAAGCCATTTAAGCCTAAACCAAATAACTTGGTAATCAAAGCACTTGGTACAATAGTGTTAAATGCTGAACTAAAATCTACGAATAAAATTCTTACATAGGTATCCCTAGCTTCTAAGTGGGATTGCACTTGATTCAAAACAGTTAGAATAGCATCATCCGTTGAGCGATTCGCCCTAAAAGCAAACTGCCACGGGTCAAAACCTGCTTCAAAGTGAGACTTAACATGGCTCAGTACTAGCCTTTCAAAACATTTCATCACAAGTGATGTCAACTCTATAGGGCAGTAGTCATCTAGACATTTCGGAGGTCCATTTTTAGGAAGCGGGACAATCATAGTAAACTTAAAACACTTCGGGACAAAACAAGTAAACAAGGAAAGATTAAAAATAACCGTAAAAATTTCAGCTAACTGATCACTACATTCCCTCAGGACTTTACCCAGGATGCCATCCGGACCTGCCGCTTTCCTAGGGTCTACAGAACGCAGACACTGGCGGACAGCTAATTCCTGCAGCTCCAAGGGCAACTCCCCTACTCTTTGATCTAATACGTCAAAGCTACTACTACCATCAAACCGAGAATAAAACCCATTTAAATCCTCTGCCAATGAATTGTCTACACTCCCGATCTCCAATGATTTAGCTTTATGGTCAGTGAGCCTCTGCAGACATTGCCACATGCTCCTAGAGTCAGCACTCAAAATTTATATTTTCTTCCATTTTAGCTGCATAGGCTACTTTAGCCCTCTTAATACCCCTTTGGAGATCTAGCCTAGCTGCACGATACCCATCCTTATCCCCAGACCTAAAACACCTATCTTGTGCCCGCAAAAGGGAACGGACTTCTCCATTCAGCCAGGGCTTTTCATTAGCGAACACCTTAAAACTCTTTCTAGTAGTCACACTCTCCACACAGCAGCTTATATAGCCGATAACCATGGGAGTCAACAGATCCAGATCAACTGAACCATTTACCATAGATTCCTCCAAAAAAAGATCCCAATTTGTAAATTCCAGGCTATTTTTCAGATGCTCAACAGCCATATCAGGCTACACATAAACACTTTTTCTAGCCGGTCTAAAACGCCTAACAATAGGAACATACGTAGGAACCAAAAAAAGTGACACATGATCAGATTTCCCTATATTGGCACAAACTTCAGTCTTATATCCCAATTTAAAATTCGTGTAGACCTGATCCAGAACATTTCCTCCACGAGTTGGCACCCCAATGTTCTTATTAAATTTGGGCAGCACAGCTTTCAAATCCACTCCATTAAAATCACCAGCGACAATGAACGCCCCTTCCACATACACTGCTAACAATGTAGTCACGGCATTATATAATAATTCTAATGCACTGCCTCCATTTGCCTGCGGTGGAATATAAACGGCCATAATTATAACTGATGTGAATTCTCTAGGCAGATAAAAAGGCCTACATTTCAGGACAATATATTCCACCACCTCCAAACAAAAAGACTCCATAACCACAACATCAGAGCACCACTGGTTATTAATGTAGATGCAGAGACCACCACCTTTCCGCTTGCCGGAGTCCAAGGTCCTGTCTGTCCTAAATAACGTCGTATTGTCCAACCCAACTGCCCTGTCGGGTATGCCGCTATGTAACCATGATTCCGTAAAAACGAAAATTGAACAGTTCCTCAAGAAGCATTTGTCCATCATTTCGGCTCGTAATATGTCCAGCTTATTTTGCAAGGACTGCATGTTGGCCAGAAAAAGACTAGGCAAGGGGGGGTGCACAGGGCACAATCTCAGTCTTACCCCCACGCCAGCTCTATTCCCCCGTTTCTGCCATCTAAGCCTGTAAGGATGACGTTTCCAACAGCAGGCACTTGCCCAGCCACACTCCCAATGATGGTATCTACCATGGCCATTTCCCCTCTGACCCCTTCCCTCTACTAGACACTGCAGCAGGGTTAGGCCTGCTGTGGCAAAGGCAGATTAGGAGGGCAGTGTAAAGTGAGGCATACCTTCTAACTGTCCCAGCAGTCAGGGCAAAGTCCTGATTTTGTGGGAAAATTCTATAGAACCCATTTGTCCAATTAGAATCCATAAAAGTGGCCGACTTCTGCTTCTACCTGTTATTGCTGCTTTTACTACCTGCTACTCCTGGTATCTTATGCTCTGTTGGTTACATCCTAGAACATTGGGGCCTTTTTGGAAAAAGGTACAGGTATAGTATCTATTTCCCTTGCAGAGAGCCTACCAATTATTATTATCCTTTATTTATGGTGCCACAAGTATTCCGCAGCACCTTAAAAAGTACATAAGTAATACCCCTTTTCCACCAAAATTCCGGGTCTGACCCGGAGTTGGAACAGGGTTCCTATACGGATCAGACCCGGAATTTAGCCGGCACCGGCTCGGAATATTCCCGAGTCGGCGCCACTCACAATGCAGTCGGGTCTGCATAGACCCGGCTTTTCCGGCGTGAAAGTGGACGCTTGAAGTTGACGTCATCTCTAAGCGCCACTGAAGCCGGACCAATTGTCCGGCTTGCGGCGCACTGCAGGTCATCAAGACCCGGAGTGCGCCGTACACACAGCAGGGTTTCACGGACTACGCCCGTGTTAAATCCTGCTATTTACCTGGGTTGGATTGTTGGGTCACTCGACCCGGCGATCCAACACTCACCCCTTTTACACCAAGGAGCTGCCCGGGTTAACCCTTCAATAACCCGGGTTTTAGCTCCGGTGTAAAAGGGGTATGAGTGAACAAGAAACCAGTGGCGTAACTAGGGCAGGGCGAGCGGGGTGCATGCCCTGGGCGCCGTTGGACCGGCGGCGCGGGGGGTGCGCCGCCGGACACGGTACCGCCCCACCCTAGTTAGCCAGTGTAGCGCTGACCGCAATGAGTGCGGTCAGCGCTACACATTTACACAGGACCGGCGCTAGGCTTCCAGCACCGGTCCTGTGCTTCACACCTGAGCCCGTTCCCTCCCCCTGAGCGCTTGCCCAATAGCGCTAGGAGGCGGGCTCAGGCTGTGCATAACACACGCATCGCTGCCAGCGCTGGCGGCGATGCGTGTGTTAAACAGCAGCCAATGAGAGTCAGATAGACTCTCATTGACTGCTGCAGCACCCACTGCAAGAGCCGGACTTCCGTCCGGCTCCTACAGTGGGTAATGGGACTGACGTCATGACGTCTGTCCCATAATGCTGAGCGCGCCAGCCCGGGCGGGAGCGGTGTCGCGAGCAGGAGCAGAGATTCAGGTAAGTATATTTTTATATATATATATATATATATATATATATATATATATATATATATATATTTTTTTTTTTTATTTATTTTTTTTTAACCTATCTGCACAACGGGGGAGGGGGGTGGCTACTACTGGGGGGACCTCTACTGGGGGAGGGGTGGCTACTACTTGGGGCGCCATTGGGAGGACCTCTTCTGGGGGGGGCTACTCTACTGGGGACTACTACTTGCGGGGGAACTACCACTGGGGGCATTATAAAAGGGGCCTACTACTAGAGGCACTGCACTCAGGCTACCACTACAGGGGGCACTGGATAGGGGGGATCACTACAAGATGCCTGCATAAGGGGACCACTACTGGGAAAACTGCATGGGGGGGACTACTGCTGGGGGCACTATATAAAGGGCACTGCATAGGGGGGGACTACTACTGGGGGTACCATATAAAGGGCACTGCATAAGGGGATACCGCTACTGGGCGCACTGCATTGTGGGGACTGCTACTGGGGGCACTGCATAAGGGGGAACACTACGTGGGGCACTGCATTTGGGGGGGCCACTACTGGGGGTACTGAGTAAGGGGAACTAATTGGGGGCTGTATAAGGGGGACCACTACTGGGGATACTGTATAAGGGGCACTACTATGGGCCTGTATAAGAGGGATCACAACTGCATACTGGGGGTACTGTATAAGGGGTACTACTGGGGTTAAGGTGCATATGGATAGGAATGTTCAGCGTGAAAATAAAGGGGTGTGTCATGTTGACACGCCCATTTTTAAGTGACCACGCCCATTTTATTTCCGCGCACGCCTTCGGTGCGCGCACATCTCGGGTTGTTGGGGGAGGCTCCCTTTTCAAATTTGCCCTGGGCTCCAAATACCCTAGTTACGCCACTGCAAGAAACCAGTGACATGAACACTAGACGATAAAAGTGAACGATTTGAACGGTAACAATATCGTTCAATGATATATCATTCATATCGTCCAGTGTGTATGCACCAAATGGCGCTCCCACGGGGCATTAACAATGTTTGCTGTCGTGCAAACATGCAGGCCAATCTGACGATATCGTCAGAAAGTGCCTGTTCAGGGATGTGGCAGGATGACGTCACTGAACGATATATTTAACAATATCGTTCAGTGTATACACCCACTATCTTTCTCCAATATCTTTTAGCACATAGGGGTCTATTTACTAAGCAGTGTTAGGAGACAGAGTGAAAAGTGATAAGGTGCCAGCCAATCAGCTTCCAACTGTAATTTTTCAAACACAGCCTGTGAGATGACAGTTGGGAGCTGATTGGCTGGCACCTTATCACTTTTCACTCTATCTCCTCCTAACACTGCTTAGTAAATAGGCCCCATAGTCTAGTGTGTATGCCCCTTATCAGTATAATACAATGCAGGAATATTTTCACTGCTCCTTTCCTGCAAAACAATGCAGTAATCTTTTCACTGCTCCACAGGTCACACATGCGCACAGGAGCCCCGACCTCCGATGGAAGGAGCCGGACAGGGGCGGTAGGATCTGCAACCCGGGACTCCTTCCCTATTGGTAGTAGGAGTACTCGCCATCTGAAGATGGCGAATGCTCCAGCAATCAAGCTCCGAAAATATTGTATATTCGGAGCTTCATGAATTCTGCCCGCATACTAGTGTATGGGGACAGCGGGCCATTCCGCAAGCGGAAGGTAAGTAGGAGATATCTGTGATATCTCCTGCTTTACCTTCGTAATGAATGCCCCGATAACTTAATTTTTACAATGAAGTTATCAGGCATTTTCACCTGCTTTTGTAAAACTTAAGTGATGATGAATAGGCCCCATAATAATATGCATCTTTGAACACATGAGCCTGATTATTATCCTGCACAAATATCAGGAGGAGAAAGACAATTAAGTGTTGTTGAAACTGAAACCAAACCAATAAAGAAAAATCAGCACAATCAGTGATTGTTCTGTTGAAAACAAGAGGAAAATATTTTTAGGAAAGCATTTGATAATATAATTCTAAAAAGTTTGTAAGCAGGGGACAGTTTGTGTATTTTCATGTTCTGATGGTCTTAATTTTATATATCCTTTAGTTTTTTTAAGATATATTCTATGTTTCTTTTTTTTATTATTTTATAAAATATATAGTTTGCTACATATTTACGTTTACGTTTTCTTATTCAGAAATTTTAATCAAATATATTTTATGTTCAACCAATATAAGTAGCCTGATAATTTACATGGTGGTGGTGAATATTTTATATTTGATGACTAATAAACATTTGCTATTTATGAAGTAGTTGGAGTGGAACAGTAGAGGAAAGTTTGGTGTGCTGACTCCACAGCCCTGGAATGTATAGCACTACTACACTAATTGATTTTGTTTCTCTTGACTTTATTGTTTACCTATTTCTTTTACTCCCTTTGGATAACTTTTTTTCCTTTGGACCACTCAAACCCAAATCAGACCATAACAATATTTTGTCCTGGCCTGAATAATTTAAGCATCTCTACCTTTCCAGAGGGAAAATCAGCAACAACTACTTCTCTGAAATCATGCAGATGCATTTTCTCCTTGGCATGGCCATAACACAAATCTGTGTATGCCAAAGGTTCTACTTATACATAGGGGTGGTAGCAGTTCCTGATGATCAAATAATGAAGTGCACTTGAGCATCAGCACCTGGCTCAAATTACCTTCATTATGGATATGGAAGGGGGCTGCTAATCAAGTGCACTACTCGTATATTATCTGTTGAAATGATCTCAGAGAAGCAATTGTTGCTGTTCATCAGTCTGAAAGGTATAAGGCCATATAAGGAGGAGTGGGTCCTAATTCATCAAATACAATGTAAGAGACTGATAAAATCATACAGAAAAATATTATTTCACTTACTGCTGCTAAAGGAGGACTGAGTAATGGTTCCTGATGCAGGCTAATGGTTCCTGATGGAGACTGAATACTATAACAGCATAGCGTATGTTGAACAAAATCTTACTGCACATGCAGGGCCGTATTAACCTAAGTTGGGGCCCCTAGGCTTTCAGGTATTTTGGGCCCCCTACAATGTTTCAAGCTTTCACCCCACTACAGCTGGCAGCCTGACCCTGGTACTATAGTATGTTCCACTGTCCGTATTCCAAATAGTGGTAATGTCTCCCTGTGGCATGTCTGCAGTGTAGCGTCTACTGATAGTGCAGTCATACACTGGGAATGGGATGTGTAAGATGACCCTTGCTGGGAGAGGGGGCTCTTCCCGCATGATGTGTACACCATACGTATCCCTCACCCTGAAGGTGGTTGACTGGGTTTTGTATGTACTTGTGTGTGTGTCGTGGAGGCGTCCCACACTACACTTACCAGTAGGCTGCAGCATCTGTCCTGGTGTGTACACTCCAGATCTTCAATCCAGTTGGCTCTTCCTGTGCTGGGGTATCCTTGCTCTGCACTCGGTGGTGATTCTCTAGTGAGTTTGTCAGAATCCTCGCAAGTCCTGCGGAATCTCCTGCTGCTGGTGTGCTGAGGTCTGGAGGAGTGAGAATTTCCTCTTATGTAGCAGCTGTGACAGCAGCTGTGATGGCGGCAGTCACGTGTCCTCTCATGATGGTGTAACAGCGCTAGTGCACTATTGGTTCGCTGTATCCCCCCCATTATCTCAAGACAAACCTCAGCTGACTACGAGTGTGCTCTGAAACTTCTTACTGCAGTGTCCCTAGACCTGTGGGGCCCCTAGGCTTCACTCTAGTCAGCCTTATGAATAATACAGCTCTGTGGCCATAAAAAAGAGAGCACGCATATGCACTGATGCAGATTAACTTGTCTCTGGCACTTGGGCCTGTCTGTGCCTGAAGGGGGGACCAGGGAGGGATGGGGCACAGCAGAAAACCACTCTCACTACAGCTGCTGCAAAAGCCAGTTATGCCATGCCCACCTATAGGACATGTTTCCACTTCAGTCTGACTTTCTTTACTGGTATACATGTATTTTTACCGGAGACCAACCGATACCTATACACTTACTTTATAAGAACGAAGTTTATACATATGAGGTCACAGGTTACAAGATTTAGGGACCTATTCATGATGTTAATTATCTGGGTCTGAATGGGTCACACATGCGCACAAGAGCCCCGACGTCCGGCGGAAGGAGCCGGACAGGGGCGGAGCCTGTAGCCGAACCTGGAGCAGGAGCATTCGAATGCTACCGCAGTCAAGCTCCGGAAATATTATATTTTCGGAGCTTGATGAATTCTGTCCCCATACTAGTGTATGGGGACAGTGGGCCATTCCGCAAGAGGAAGGTAACCTTCTTGATGAATGGCTCGATAACTTTTTTAAAAATTAAGTGATGATGAATAGGCCCCTATATATAAAATTACGTATTTTGTGTAGCACTGTTCATTTACATATATTAGTACTAATATTATTGTCCATTATATTTTGTTTTAAGAATTTATATTGTTCATGTTTATTTTTATACTACTTTCACTTGTGGTCTTTATACATTTATTTTTTCAAAGTCACGCATATAAGATTAATTTATATTCATTTTCATTAAATATTAGTGCTGTTCCATTTTTGCTGTGTACATTATTATACACAGTCCCCTATTTTCAGGGGCTCAAATTAAATTTAACAAATGAACATAATCATAAATAAAATGTTAATTTTTAATACATTGTCAAAAATCCTTTGCAGCAATGACTGCCTGAAGTCTGGAACCCATGGACATCACCAAATGCTGGTTTTCCTCCTTTGTTATGCTTTGCCAGGCCTTTACAGCAGTAGTATTCAGTACCTAGTGACCTCAGTGACCCAGTGCCATTGGAAGCCATGAATGCCCATGGCATCACACTGCCTCCACCGTGCTTTACATATTATGTGATATGCTTCGGATCATGTGTCATTCCAAGTCTTCGCAATACTTTGTTTTTCACATCATTATGGTACAGGTTGATCTTAGTTTCATCTGTTCAAAGAATACTTTTCCAGAACTGGTCTGGCTTTTTTTAGATGCTTCTTGGCAAAGTCTTATCAGGTCTTTCTATTCTTGAGTCTTATGAATGATTTACACCTTATGGTGATCTCTCTGAATTTGCTCTCATGAAGTCTTCTCTTTATGGTAGACTTGGATAATGATATGACTATCTCCTGGAGAGTGTTCTTCTCTTGGCTGGATGTTGTGAAGGGGTTTTTCTTTACCATGAAAATGACCTGCGATCTTAAACCACTGTTGTCTTCCGTGGGCATCCAGGCCTTTGTGTTGCCGAGCTCACCCGTGCATTCTTTTTTACTGAGAATGTACCAAACTGTTGATTTGGCCACTCCTAAGGTTCACACTATCTCTCTATGTAAGATTCACGCCTGGCTTCTTCCTCATCTTCTATCTCTACTTCCCTCCCCACATCCAGTCCCTCTTCAAACCTTGCTATCTCCTATGCAGCATGTCTGGAGATTGCAGCATGTCTGGAGAGACGCTGCATTGGAGGCAGGTCAGACCTGCCGCAAGGGCTGCATGGCTGACTGCAAAAATGTCTGTCTCCAAAACGGGTAAACCTCAAAATGAATTAAAAAAAAAACAGTAACATGGCCATATTGATAATACAGTATACCACATTACACAGATAATACTATAAAAAAACATTTTATGACCATAGTATGCCCAATTTACACTGTTAGCCAGGATTTAATGTCATACCCTGCATTGTCTAACAAGACCCAATAAAAACATGACCTTGGTTTCCCATCAAGCACTACTATTTCCAGGGTATGCTATATTCCACTATACATGCTAAGATGTACCTCTGCTTTGCAGCACTGTCTGTGCATATAGTTAGTGCAGGGAAAGGCACACGAATGTCTGTACATAGGGAGCAGATAAGAACCATGTCTGTCACACACGGAGGGATTAGACACTGCTTCCTGGGAGCCTCTTATCTCAGGTGGAGAATAGGGTCTTGCCCTTGGATGAGCTGCACCTGCCTGATAACAAATCCAATTCCCCTCTAAGCTACTGTTTAAGGATAGGGAATTAACTGTGTGGATCCCAAGAGCCTGGGTATGCTCACAATGCAAGACAAAGATATATAATAGGACAAAAATAATGTTTACACACAGGAGACATAAGTGACATTAATTTATAAACCCCTGTGTTATGTCTATAGAAATAATTCTTTGTGATGTCATTACTTCAGTATACATTTGTCTATTTAAAGAATAATAATCCCGAAATGTAAAATATCTTACTTATCCTGAAAGGGAGTCAGGTATATATTACCAGCAGTGTTAATGATCTTGTCACTTCAGTATTTATTGGAACACTTTTGCATCCCTGGATGTGTCAGTAGATAATGTAACTGGACAAGTGTAGATGAAACTCACTGTGGCAGACACGTATACAAAGACAAAACACGAGATTTTAGTCATATCAATTCAGTGATGGTCATTTACAATATGGAAAATATGTTCCTTTGTGTTTGCAAGTCCCATGCACTGTTGCACACCACCATTTGTGCCTATGCTTGCACATCCACAGGTGGGTTGCAGTCCATTGAAATGTCACTTTTTAAAAGCCTGCCATTCATCACTTTTGGACCAACCCTTTCAATAGCTACAACTTTTCCTTTAGTTACCTAAAATACTGGTCTTCAAGATATCGACCAGGTTAGCCTGTTTACTATTGGGACCCGCGATCGTTAATTGCGGGTCGTTATAGTTGTAAGTGGCTTGCAGCGTGTGTTCGATATTCGATAACGATCATCCAACACATGCAGGATGATCAGAAACGATCATTATCGTTATCTGAACGTCCCCCGTCGTACCATGTGTACGCACCATTAGTTGCTCTCCTGTTTTGACCCTTCTTGGCTCCTGTTTTTTCTTTGTACTTGGCCTCCTTCTGGTCTTCATCCAATGCCCCATACCTGGTATCCTGTGATATCTTTCCTTTCCAGTTCCTTGAGTCTGGTATCCTATTGGTTGATGTCCTTTATTTTTATGCTAAGAGTTCCTTCAATCCTGGTTGTGCCTAGTGCCTCTCTGTCAGTACCAATCTCAACCAGATCATGATTTCCACTCACATCTTATACAGTACCCACATGGAGGGACATGACCTGCATAGCATTTACAGTGATACCCATACTTTCTTGCAGGGGTCCTTGATGAATGACTCTGCACCATTGGAGATTGAGGTCGCACCATCCGTCTTCTAAGCAACCCTATGTCCCTATGCCCAGAATGTTTGTCAGAACTAAGCCATTGTGGCTTGCGACATGCTCAAAAAACACTCATAACCAGTGGTAGTTGCGAACCCAGGGCTGCAGAGAAGACCAAATCTAGCAAAGGGGAGCCAGATAAAATATAACCGCTAACTGTTCCTGTAAACTTTTTTTTTTATATTGGCGGGTGTCGGCGTGAACGTCACAGCCTCATCTGCCGGGACAAAGCAATCAGCACCTCATTGGAGTTTCACACTTTGACTAGTTCACACAGGAGTCTGGACGGCAGGCAGATACACCAGTGAGGCGCTGATTGCCCTGTACCAGCAGATGCGCCTGTGATACATGGCACCGATCCCCAGTGAGCTTACGATCCTGCAGACACCTGCCAATATTAAAAAATGTTTACAGGTACAATTAGTGGTTATTTTTTATCCAGCTCCCCTCTGCTAGCTTTGGTCTGCGCTACAGCCCCGGGTGAGCAACTGCCACTGCTCGCAACACGTTTGCGTTTGACTAACTCTCCCCCAGTTTCCTTCCATAAGCGCACACTGACAATAACTCTGCATAGAAATTCTCACAGTGACCTCCATCGGTAACCAAACATGATACATGCGCAGTGCGACACAGAAACATACGCTGTATGAAAACCCTTTCTCAACTGCTCAATATTGGCATAGTGTCCGCCTCTGAATTAGGCCCTGAAGCACTAAAACCAGAATGATAGTATGGGGCCTATCACATCACGGTGAGTTCTTGACAGTACACTCTGGCCATAAATGGTTCTAGCAGGAAAACCATCTTCCCAAATGGATCCTTTCAGGGGTTGATGGGCTGGTACAATTTTATTGATCCAGGCCAGGCCAACTGAAGAGATCTACCTGCGCAGCAGGGGCTACAAAAATATGTCCATTGTTGACCAATGGGCAGCCAGGTTTCATTTCCCAGGAAACCAAGGGGCTGGAGATTGAAAAAAGGTGGTGGGGCTTATCGTGGAGTTTGTCAGGACTCCTCCTGCCCATGCTTTACTCAGAGTGACTACCGGCGCATCTGAATAAGGGGTGGCCTGGCGTGCAGCTGCACAGCGTGACCCCTGATGTCACACTCAGCCGCACAGCAGTAGGAGGCCCGAGCGCAGCATCTGAGCCGTCAGAACTAGTGCTCACCATTGCCCCTGGGCTGAAGAGAAGATGACGCTTAATCTTGAAAATCCCGAGATTGGAGGCACCAATCCCGGGATTCAAATCCTGGCATTTTTTTTCCCACTAAATCTCAAATTTCGTCCGATCCTGAGTTTGGCTTCCCTACACCATAGCCTAGCTTCAGTGACTGGTGGGCTGTGAATGCTAGCAGCATTGTTCTCAATTACAGACATTCCTCCTCTGAGGCATGCCCTATAGACCATTATCTAGGCTAATTTCCCAAATATCACAGTCTCTGTTACTTTCTGTGGTTCTGCCTTTGTGCATTGTGATTAATGTTCCTTCCAACAACCAGCAGCTGAAAATGTGGACAGAATGATAATTATGTATAAGGTAGTTGCAGGCTACTGGGCTCTTTGAGACCATGGACAATATGTGACGGGGCAGTATGTGGTGCTGTGAGGTGGACATTGAAATGGAGGTGCTGTGAGAGGTTGACAGTGAAGGGGATGGAAGAGGTGCTGTGAGGTGGTTTTATATATTGCTTCCTATATTTTAGATCAGTCACTAGAATAGTCTATTTGTTAGGCAAGTCTGGGGGGTGATGTATTTGATTATAGGGCCCGATTCAGACCCGCTTGCTAGGAAGCGTTCCACATGGACTGCCGATGTTTGCATTGTGCGCATGCGTACTCATCACAGTGCACATGTGCAAACTCGTCCAGGCGATCGGGAAGCGTTCGATCGCTGCGCTTAGACAGCCCGGCAGTATGAGTGACAGGACAAGCTGTTTGTGGGTGGTGACAGGGGTTGGTCAATGAAAACAGGGGAGTGGTAGTGCGAACGCAGGCGTGCCTGAGCGTCTCAAGCGCCATTTCAGAGGCATGCATAATTAAGACGGAGTGTCCTAATACACATCACATAGCTGAATTTTATACTGAAGCACTCGCAGTGCTTGCGATAGGGTATGGTCAGCCACAAGCGCTGCGTTTGCTTCCCATGGTACTCGATGTTAACGATGGTTGCATACACTTCATGAAGATGACATGCATATGTGGGCGTCTTAAGACAGGCTGGTGGACGTCTAAATACACACCGCGATCGCATGCCAAGACATAGTGGGCGTGCTAATGCCTTGCCATGCTATCTCCTGCCTTGCTGTTAGTTAGCCGGATTTGCATACGCTATCTGCGTGCGAACGCATCTAGCAAGCGGGTCTGAATCGAGCCCATAGTTCTTAGATTGATATTTCATATATTTCATTACACATTTAAACTGCATCCCAATTAGTTAAACCAGGCCTGCAGTTTTATTTGCCACATCCATTTTGCTGTTGCCATGCGCTGGTAGAAAAGCCAGGGCCATTTGATTGCATATGCCCCCAGGCTAAAAGTTGCCAGCCAACCCCTGCAGCAAAATAACGGAAGAACAAGTTGCTACCCAGACAACTCGCGCAGTTTCTTCAGCGATTTTTGTACTGCTAATAAAACTATCTGTGGTTACTTGTACAAGACCCTAGACTGGTGTACTTACTACTTAGCTACTGCATGACAAGTACAACTATAGACCCCAGGAGATGGCACCCCCACCAAGATCCTGCCACATATAGTGGAGAATGCTAACATTGTACTTAAATTGCAGCCAAAATTTTTTTATTATTTAAATTTTTTTGATGTTGGGAAAAGACTGTTATGTTGTGAAATTCCCATGGTGTCATCATCAGATGCTTAGGGGAGCCATATTATCTTCCCACTACAAGAAACCATAGAAGACATTGTCAAGGCGCTGCTACAGGCTACATACCAGGATGCAGCAATTACCATTGAGAAGGCCCAAAGGCAACAACAATTTTATATTGATGAACTCTGGAGACAACAACAAATGGATGCTGAGGAAACTCAGAGGCAGAAGCACCAAGACTGCAGTTAAATGGTAAGTAAAATCTGGTTGCTATGGGCAACATCACTTTTCAAACTCACTTCTAAAAACTCTCACTTTAGTAAATTTACCCCCAAAGCCTTGAAAGAGGTGGTGTAGCACTGTCTGGAAATGCTTCCACTGATGTCACAACTAGCTCCAGCTCCATACAGGCTAGTCATGTTTTGCAAAAGATGACAAAGTGCAGTGATGTAACTAGGGTCTTTGGAGCCCAGGGCAAGTTGAAGAACGACACCCCCCCCACACACACACATAGCAAAAAGAAGGGCATGTTCACATACCAAAGGGGCATGACTACTGAAAATGGGTCGTGCCGACATGACACGCCACCCATTTCTCATCACTCTGGGAACATTCCTTTCCATTCTATATGCACCTTACCTATACGGTAGTTTCTCACAATGTGGAACCTCTGAAGAAATATATCCTCCCTGGGAAGACGATGTCTTCAGTCGGTATTCACTATTCATGTAGGTCACATCATCCGGAAGATGCCTGTTTGTGTAGGAATCTTAATAAGGTCATCATCATACAACAGCGGTTCAACCAGACTCGTTCTCCCTGTGTAACTTCCTTCCCCCTGCGTCTCTCAGCCACACAAGCTACCCCTGAGTTGTCTCTCAGCACACCATTACCTCCCCCCCTGTGTCATCGCTCAGCCAAATCATTGCCTTCCCCCCCTGCGTTGTCTCAGCACACCATTGCCTCCCCCCTGCATCGTTTCTCAGCACACCATCATTTCCCCCCAGCGGCAATCCGCTCCCCCCCTGGCAAAAAAAACTAAAACACCTGGGTGCTCCAGAGCTGACAGATCGCCGGAAAAGGAAGAGTGATCACCCGGCAGCTCTCAGGATGGGGAATGACTGCCTCGGAGGGGCTGCGTGCTTCTGCTTCAGCTCCCCCTACAGTCAGCACCGGCAGGCACACTTGCCTGCCAGTGCTCATTACATTATTAGACAAGTCTTCAGTCCATGGACAGGCTCAATGGTGGCAAGGGGCAGTCGGTGCAGGTATGATGCCCTTTGCCTGCAAGGCCCCCACCCCTCTGCCACGGCACCCAGGGCACTTGCCCCGCTCAACACCCCCCCCTAGTTATGCCACTGAATGATTATTATTATTATTATTATTACCAATTGATATGGACCAATACCTACAGTCACTGCTTGCAGCTTTGCGTAAGTGGGAGATCCACAAGGACACCAAAATAGCAGACCAGCTAGTCCCACAACAGCGATCTCCACTGAATTCTGGCAAGACTGTTCCTGGGGAAAAGAGTGCTGGGCAGTGGAATGAACTTAAAAATCCAGAGACTGTAGGCTTGGAACCTAAAGATTGGCAGCTGTTCCAGGAAGTTTCCTGTCTTATAAAGAACTTTAATAAAATTATGATCAGTGGTTTGAGATGTGGTAGGTTTAGCCATGTTGCTGCTAATTGTCCACTTACATCTAAACCTATGCAATGTGATACTGCATATGTGAATCGCAGAGTATCTATCGTTGCCCAGCTTTACTGCACTGCAGAACGACTGGCTGAGCCATATAAATAAATGTGTATAATCACTGTAGAAGGCAAATAGGTAGAGGCTCTGCTAGATTCTGGTAGTCTGGTTATGCCTATAAAAGCTGAGTTAGTGAATCCCTCAAAAGATCATAGAAAAACTATTTTGTGTAACCTGTATACATGGGGATACTCAATATTATGTTAATGCTGAAATGAACATAGAAACACAATGTAGTCCCACTGTAGTCACTGTGGGAGTAGTTTATTTGACATATGATGTTATATTGGGGAGAGATTTTTCTCACTTCTATAATATATGGAAAACCCAATTTATTAAAAACCCATTTAATATATGACACAATGGCAATGGGAGTGTTCCCAGAGTCTGAAGTGTTCCCTTTTCCAACATGATTGGTGAGCTAGAAATTGATGAGAGCAGCAGTGGAGAACAGAATGATGTACCCTCTACTGAAGTAAAAAAAATTGTGGAATCACTTGACTGTATGCCTATCTAGAAGTGAGAAAAGATTTTTGCATCAGATCAGTTAAGGGACCTTACTCTAAAGGGGCCTATCCATTTAACGACATGAAAGTCTGAACGTCCAACGTTCAGACTTTCATGTCGCTGAGGTGCGGGCACCGCACTGAAAGACGTTCACTGAATGTCTTCAGTGCAGGAGCCCGACCTCCCTATCTATTAACATGCTGAACCTGATGACTGTCGTCAGGTTGATGGGCATGTTCAATAGATAGTCGGGGTCGGCAAGGACCCAGCGTGCAGGCGCATCGCTGGTCCTTGCCGGCTATCCACTTGCAGACTTTCTGCATGATCCGACCAAAACCTCCTGGTGTTGGTCGCATCGTGCAGAAAATTGGCAAATGGATAGGCCCCTTATAAAAAGACTAGAGAGAACGTAAAAGTGGTTGGGTTGATGGAAACCCAGTAGAGCCTGATAGCAGGTTGTCATACCCTCACATGGCAGTACATCAGGATTTGTTGTATCAGATGTCTAAAAAGGGAGAAGATAGTTTCTAAAGCACATAGAAGAACGCTGTTGGACCTGGCTCATGGTCACATAACTGTAGGATTTCTAGGGGTAGAAAAAAAACTCTTAAAGAATTTTTCAGCAGTTTTTCTGGCCAAGAATCCATAAAGATGTATCTGACTTCTGTGCATCCTGTCCTGAGTGTCAGTGCCATGCTCCCAGGCCACATTAGAGAAGTCCACTTGTCCCATTGCCCATTATTGAGGTCTATGTTTGAGAGAATAGCTATGGATTTGGTTGGAGCTCTAATAAAATCAGCTTGGGATCATCAGTATTGTTTGGTGGTAATAGATTACACCAGCAGATATACTGATAGCAATACCAATGTGCAGTACGTCAACAAAGACAATTGCTAAGGAAAGAGTAAATATTTTTAGCAGAGAGGGAATACCCAGGGAAATCCTAACTGATCAGGGTTATGTCAATACAGTATGTGCCCATTTATGTCAAGAATCATGAAAGAGTTGTCCAGCCAGACAACATGGATACTACTGTGCATGATCTGTTCATTCATGTTCCTTCTCAAACAGGTAACTGACTCTGTAATAAAGTAACAATGCATAATTAAAGTGCACACTGTCATGCCTGAGGGTTGGTTTGGGTTGGAACAGGCGTGGGAGGCTGAAGAGGAGATTTGAGATGCGTGAAGTAATTTAGGTGGCTTGAGCCAGGACTTCCTCTTGTATTGATATGAGGAGGTAGAGATATGGTAGTGGATGATGGGCCTGAAGGTGAGGACAGTAAAGTAAATGTCTTTATTGAACAGCAGGTTGCAATGGGACTGGATATACAGTATAATACTGAAGGAATGGGCAGAATCGGATTGGGATTGATGATGCTTAAGAGCTGGATCGGTTTGAGACCGATGCTGATAAAATGAAGAACTTGATGGATTTGAATCAGATGTTGAGGAATTAATGAACTTGATCGGTTTGGAACCGATGTTGAAGAATTGAAGAACTTAATTGATAAGAGTCCGATGTTGATGAATTGATGAACTTGATCGGTTGGGACCGATGTTGATGAATTTAAGCACTTAATTGATACAAGTCCAGTGTTGATGGATTGATGAACTTGATCGGTTGGGACCAATGTTGATGAATTGAAGAGCCTAATTGATAATAGTCCGATGTTGGAGGCATTGGATGGGACGATGGTTGGAGGTATCAGCTGGATCCGATGGAGGCTGTAAGAACAAGTCTCAGTGGTAAAACCAGACTGGTAAAGATGGTATAGGAGACTAGTTTACCAGATTTAGGAAGTGGATATAACCGACTGGGACCGTTCAGATACAAAGTACCTGGGAGCTCAGCACAGAACTGTAACTTCAGCAAGAAGTGATGTTGTACTGGCAACAGAGGCCAGTCAGGAAATTAAATTTATAGGGGAGGATCCCCAGGGATTGGATGCTGTGAACAGCTGGTCTGGGAGCAGTGCTCCGAGTGGAGGAAAAGCGTTAGGTGACAGATTCCAACATGACTGCGCCCATACTGTGGTTTAGGAGGGAACTCTGGCATGCAGCTTGTGTGCCATCATGCTGGGAAGACACGCTGTGAGCAATGAGATGCTAAGAGCCATCTCCATGCTAAGTGACAGGACACTGAGCAGACGGGGCAGGAGCAGCACAGACAGGCCTCAGTACCAACTGGGAGCGATGTGCAGTGTGAGCGGACCTCTGTGCTATCCAGGAGTGATGCACAGTGTGAGCGGACCTCAGCGCTAGCCTGGACAGGCACCGAAGAGGTAAGAAAGTGGTTTTTAAGGGCCAGAGTGTGACCCTCTAGGGATTTCCTTTGTACAGTACCTCTGTGGGCCAGTCCAACCCTGTTGGTGCTGATAGTGATAGAGCACTTCAAACAGGCCCAACAGGCACATCAAAGGGTGTAAAATCATAATGCCCAATTATGCACCTTTGCTTCTGGAGAGCTTATTTTGGTTCCCACTGTAGAAATTACATTTTGGCCAAGTGGTAAGGACCATTTGAAATTATAGAAAAAGTGGGTGAGGTTAATTATAAGGTGTACAAGCTTGGGAAAAGAAAGCCAAAACAGATCTGCCATGTAAATTTTATAAAACTCTGGAAAGACAGTCGCTCTGTCAGCCACCAGTCCCAGTAACTTTGGTTCCTGAAGTAAGAATAGCCAAAACCATCTTAACTATTCAACAACATGAGGCTAAGGAATTTCTCATAAGAAATAGAGAATTATTTTCAGACTTAACTGGTAAAACAACAGTCATTAAATATGTCAATCACTGAACCAAGGGTTAAGGTTAACCTAAAGCCCTATAAAATACCAAAAGACCAACGGGAATCTGTGTCTAAAGAAATATAAAAAAAATGTTGGAATTAGATATAATTGAAGCCCTATAGTGAGTGGTCAAGTACCACTGTACTCATGCCAAAAACCAAAAGTAGCTTACACTTCTGCAATGATTACTGTAATTGAATAGTGTGTCTAAATTTGATGCCTACCCAGTATAATAACTCGTGTGGATAAACTTATTGAGAGGCTGGGAACAGCAGAGCTCTTCACCACTCTATACTTAACCAAATGGTACTGGCAAGTGCAGTTGACAGACAAGGCAAAAGAAAAGACAGGTTTTTCCTGCACCATTCCAACCTGTTCCAATATAAGATGTTGCCATTTGTGTTACATGGGGCACCCACCACCTTTCAGG
Source organism: Taudactylus pleione (assembly GCA_031769625.1). Lineage (NCBI taxonomy): Eukaryota > Metazoa > Chordata > Amphibia > Anura > Myobatrachidae > Taudactylus > Taudactylus pleione. The sequence goes on along the minus strand of JAUIMM010000255.1, from coordinate 5,072,210 downwards.
GGATGATAGATAATATGCTAAGGCTTAATGTAGTGATCTACAGTCCTGATTGGCAGTCTCACTTACCCAAGGTACAAGGGGATGCAGTTAGGAAGCCGACGTTCGAAATGGCGACCGCCGGCTTCCCGCCTGTCAAATCCCGGCAGGGTACTAATGACAGGCGTTGAAATCCCTATGCCTGTCATTATACCTACGTCAGGAGCCTGACGCCCGGCAAACCAAACGAAGGTAAGCCGGGCGGCGGGTGCGGACAGCCGCGGGGGTGGGGGTTAGGTTAGGGGCTCCTGGGGGGGACTTAGGGTTAGGAACCCCCCTGGGAGGGTTAGGTTAGGGGAAGGGGGGATTAGAGTTAGGCACCCCCGGGGGGAGGTTAGGGTTATGCACCCCCCCCCGGGAAACTTAGGTTTAGACTGTGGGGACATGGGGGTTAGGTTTAGGCACTTAGGGGGGGTTAGGGTTAGGCACTACGGGGATGTTAGGTTTAGGCACCCCTAAAGGAAGGTTAGGGGGGGAGTAGGGTTAGTTATACTTACCTTTTTAGCTGTCGGGATCTTCACTGCTGTCGGTCCTCCGGCGTCGGGATTTGAACCACCGGAAATAGGTCATAACGATCCCGGTACAAGCAGTATTGGACTCTATACATTAAGCAGAATTGACAGCCAACCAAAAAAGTGTAGCTTAGGAATGGAAGAGGTGAAGTGTATTGGATATACCATAGGCAGATGTCTGATAAAGCCCCAATTTAATGGAAAAACAAAATTATCCACAACTCCTAAATAAGAAGCATGTGAGAGCTTTTTTAGGAATCACAGGTTATTGTAGAAAATGTATACCCAATTTTACCACCATTGCTGTCTCTTTGACTAACCTTACCAGGGGTAAACAGTCAGTTATGGTTAAGGGAAATCCTAAGGCAGAGAAGGATTTTCAGGCATTGAAGATAGCTTTGTGCACCCATCCAGCTTTGATGACCCCTGACTTTAAAAATGAAATTGTCGAGCAGAAAGATGCATCAATTGCTGTGTTGTCTGAAAGCGTGTTTATTTGTTAAGGGGTTACAGGTATTCTGCCCCACAGGTTGAAACAGGAGGGGGGATATGTGACAAAAACACTGGAAAGGTTGTCGTGGAGATATGTAAGCCCCAGGTTTTTAGCTTCTGTCTGGAAGACAGAAGCTGATTAGCAGTTTTGATTGCCAGACCACCTGTGAGAGGCTGATAAAGGGAGTGGCAGTCTCTTTAGTCAGTCTCTCACTGCCAGGGAACAGGTCAGAGAACTGTTGAGAGACACTGTGATTACTGAATGTAAGCACTGTGCTAAAGACTTCTGTTTTGTGAGACATTAGGTCCTTCCACTCAGAGAGGGGGAATCATTGTGTTTATTTAAAGCTGGACAGGCCAGGATTTACTTTTATGCTTTGTTTATTTTTGTGCTGCTAAGCAGGTACCATGGCCCAGCACTGGTGTACTACTATTACTGACAAGTACATTTATCCCAGAAGACGACACCCTTACGCTGATCTTGAAAATATATATATGTATTATGCATATATTATTATTATTATTATTACCATTTATTTATATAGCGCACACATATTCCGCAGTGCTTTACATAGAGAATATTTGCCCATTCACATCAGTCCCTGCCCATGTAGAGCTTACAATCTATGTTCCCTACCACATGTTTACACACTACGGTTAATTTTGTTGGGAGCCAATTATCCTACCAGTATATTTTTGGAGTGTGGGAGGAAACCGGTATACAGGGAGAATATACAAACTCCACATAGTTAGGGCCATGGTTGGAATTGAATCCATGATCTTATTGCTGTGAGGCAGTAATGCTAACCATTACACCATCTGTGCTGCCCACATACAAGCATGCATACAGGGATCCGTCTGAGAATAAATTGAGTCTATGGTCCTCATATAGACAGAAGTTGTTCATCATGGGAAAAACTATGTTGCACTGCAGAGGGGGCAAATTAAAAATGTGTGGACAGATTTACAGTAAGGAGGGGTTGCGCGACACTAGCACAACCCAAACTTACAGCAATAAAAAAACACCTACACAGAACTTGTGTGCTGCATGCAGAGGCTGGCAGTATTTTCCCTGCATCCCAACCCTCCCCTACCCCCCCCCCCCCCACACACACACACCATCCACCCTACATTTACACCCCCTGCCTAGCAACACTGTGTTTACGGGAGCACATCTTTAAGTGGATTTGTTCTTAACGCTCAAAAACACCCTATGTACAATACCATTGAAAATCTTGAACACATATGGCAGGCTATTACAGTAAAAGGTAACCCTCTCCAGTACTCAAAGTGCATTGTAATGAACACAGCAGGTTAATTGACCCCAGGGGTAAGAGAAAGAGCAGGGAGGGTGGAAGGGTTGACAGGTGCGATATTTGGATGCATTAAACACCTCACAAATCATTCAGGTAATTACTTGAGATGCATTAGCGTGTCTGTTCCATCTCGCTTCCATCATTTAATGGTAATTAGTCTGTGTTAAGGAAAGGCAGAGTAATTTACTGGTGACGTGTGAGATACAGCATAGTCTTAGTAGTATCAGATTCAATGTTCTGCTGCTATATTCAATAGAATCTGGGCACCAAATCTCTGCTGTATATATATTCACTGGATGGATCCCATAAAAAAGTACAGAAATGTGAATCTGTGGTAATACTTGGGCATAAAAGTATAAGACTAATATAGTGTAAAAACTTTATGTTATCCCTAAACAAGTCAGCACTAGTCGGCCAATCAAAAATTTTGATCCCCTAGGACTTGAATATGTGATTGGTTAGCAAAATCAATGTGTGTGCACGTGTAGGTACATAGTGCCTGATTCAGAGTTGTACATGTAAGCACACACCAGCTGCATCTTTGGACACAGCCGCTGTATACTTGCCTACCCTCCCGATTCATCTGGGAGCCTCCCAAATATCGGGTGCTGCTCCTGGACCCCGGAAAGGCAAGCCTCCCTGTGGCCGCCGGCCACTCTGCTCCCCCACCACCACCGCCGCAGAGGGGGGGGGGTGGTGATGCGATTCATTTTGGCCCAGACCCCTGCTTCACAATGCCGGTTATCTTGGCGTTGTGTAGCGGGGGCGGGGCTAAAATTATGTGATTGTGTCGCCACGCACCTGCTCCACCCCTCAATGCCAACCACACACCCCTGCTATGCCGATCTGGCTGCCCCCTCCTTGAAGGGACAGCCAGAATTTCGGCAAACCTGAGCTGCTGTGTGCATATATGTTCCAGGAGGCATCTGAAGGAAAAAGATACCTCCTGGCAGCATCTCAGATCCAGTGCCTGCGTCCGAAAATGCAGGATCGGATCAACATCATGACCATGTTTGTGGCATTGGCCATCTGCATAAGGCTAAGCTTATTGCAAATGGCCACCTCCAGTCTGCTTGGTAGGCCAGTAAATATGGAAAAGCAGGCAAGTCCCCGCCCCAAACGGTGATGATTGACATGCTGCGGCTTAGGGGAGATTGAGAATGTCATCGCAGTCAGAGATTGGCACATGTGCAGTGTCAAAGCCTGCGCATGCGCCGATCATTATACGCAAACCATCAGCCCATAGACATTGGTCAACTATCTTGATTGCCAAACACTTGAAAATTTTAAGTTTGGCTTTCGACATATGTGTCCAAAATGTATAAATAACCTGTTAATAGGACCGGCAAACACAGTCAGAAAGTGAAACTCAAAAGGTATGTACACACTAGGCGATCAGGAAAGACAGTACAATTACGACAACGTAATCGTACCGTCGTTCCTGATCCCCTGTAGTGTCTGCACTGAACGATAAGTCGTTCAGTGCAGGCACTGTCCATCATTCCTGAACATGCCAATCTGTCGTTATCAGCATATTGTGCTGCATGTTCAGGTGATGGACAATGTCGGAAACGACCAGCGGGAGTGCGCATCGCTGGTCATTTCTGAAATAAAAGTGCACGATTTGTGAACGATTACTGAGCGATTCCACAATTACGATGTCGTAATCGTGCAGTCGCTCAGTAATATCGCCCAGTGTGTACGCACCTAAAGTTTGAACTTGTGATGATGCTCCTTTCAAATACTGTATGGGACTCAATAATAAATGTGAATCCTTTAATTTAGTATCGGAGTTCATTCTACGGGGGCAATTCAAAATTGCATGCAATCAATCAATGTTTTAGTGTACAATATAGATGATATTCTTACTGTGCATGAGCCAGAAATGTATATCCCTTAGTCTATTTTTTTTACGTCTCTATGCCTTTCTGGGAGGGGGGGGGGGGGGTAAAGAATGTGGGGTGTCCTTGCAAAAGCCTCAACCATTACCAGGTCATGACTGTCTCAGTATGTCACATTATAATAAATAATAACAGGGAAATTTCTATGGGGTCCCCTTGGCATAATGAGACATGGGGCTAAATTCCGTGGGGAAATAAAGTACATGCACAAAAACTGGCACTGGGACTCATCCCAACACCCTTGCTGGAGGGAGTTGGGGTAAAAGTGATAAATTCTGTAGAAACATTATTTTTGTTTGTGGTACTACTGGTCACAGCTAGCCCTGGTAACTATTCATTGTATGTGTATGCTTATAGAACTGCACGTGCCAGTATACCCATTCCTTCCATAGCATGCTGGCATTTCTAAAACTACAAACACCAGCATGTTCTGGCATCCAGGATCTGAAGGAACGTGTAACACCACATAAAAAAAATACTGGAGAAAGACAAACAACACATACACACAGGGCCATATCTATAATGGGTGCAGGGCACACGGGTGCCTGGGCCAGGGGGGCCCCGTACCGCACACCCTGCACCCATATTATTGAAAACTCACCTGTCCGTGGTCCCGCGTCGGGTGTCAGCGCTGCACAGAACACCAGAAAATGGCCACCGCAGTGATTTTTCCTGCATTCTACATATGCGCAGTAGACACTGGGCACACTGTAGTGCCCAGAGTTTACTGCTTCTGCGGTGGTCAGCCAGCCGTTTCAGTCAGCAGCCGGCCGCCAGGGAGAGAGGAGGGGGCCTTACACGGGGAATGCACACGGGCCCCCTCCTCTCTTAAGACGCCCCTGCATACACACACACACTGTGCTAACCACAAATGATATTCACCAATACTCCATTTCTTTTAAAGATTCCATGGCAGCCCTTTCCATGGGTTAAGTACATTCTAGATAGGTAGTGATATGTAGTGTCCCCTGGGATGGTATTTCATTGATCGTATCCCCTTCTCCAGTGTTTTCTAGTGGCTTCCCTAAAAGAAAAACAAAATTACCAAAATAGATATTATACTGTGCAACCAAACATTCATTTAATTGGCTGAGTGGATAACATATATTCCAACCTGAGAATCAGTGCAGGATAACATATCCAGCTGATAATGATTAGAGAAGGTATTTTATAGATGTCCAGGCTGCTGCCTTGCAAAAGTCTGTCACTGAGGCCTAAGCCTTGTCTGTCCAAAAAGCTACCACAGCTCAAATAGAGTAAGCCCTAAGAATTTATGGCATTTCGTGCCCATTTTCCTTGTATGCATGTGTGATTACTTCAGTAATCCCCCTTGAAATATGCTGTTTGGAAGGGGCATGACCTTTCCAAGCTCCAGTTGGAATTGCAAGCAGCTGATCTGTATTCCTAGGATCGTCTGTCCTGGATAAATATATAGTTATTGCTCTCACAAGATCTAATGAATGCCGTACCCTCTCCTTTTATTCACCGGCTGTAAAAAAAGAGAATGGTAACGCAATCTCCTGGTTGGTCTAAAAAGTTAAAACAATGTTGGCAGTTGGATTCACTCTCAGGGTCACTTTATCTCAAAATATATTTAAAAATGGTCCTTTGCAACATTGTTCCTGAAACTCTCAACCCTCAAATGCCACTAGGAAAGCTAATTTTAATGTCATCCATCTCACATGAACTTCAAGAACTGGTTCAAATTGTGCTTGAAGTTCCTGTGCTTTATGTACTAATTTGAGGTCCAATGGAGCCACAAACAACCTGATGAAGATACACATTATTTTACTGCTCGGAGGAAACGTTTGATCAATTCTTTTGAAGCTAACTTGGTCCTCAGAAACACACTATGTGTTAACACCTGTATCGTGTGTTTGGATAATGCAAGACTATACTAAGTTCATCTTAATGAAATTCAAGGTTGTTTGGATTCACAAACAGTCTACAAACTCTGTAATACACTACAGAACAATCTTTTCATGAGAGTATTAAATATTGTTTGTGGAAAGCAGAATCTTTTTATCAGTAGATGAAAGACTTCCTGATTTGGACACCATTCTCTTGGAATGACATGATTTGCCATCAGTCAGATAACCTACCACTAAATTCACCTCGCCTGAAATATACTTTAGGCTTCTAGCTACCTATAATAATCTTGCCACTTCCACTATTATTGCTTTGATTTTGGGCTCCTTCTTGATGTATGAAGACTGTGCAGTAGTCTTAAAACATTCCCAAACAACGGAGGATGAAACTGTTAGATTTTCATACAGCTCTTATTTCCAGTATATTTATGTGAAATTTATTTTCTTCCCTTGACCATGTCCCCCATACTAAGTTTGAAAAGAAGTGAGCTCCCAACCCTGGAACCTGTTAGTTGTAACCATTCTCAATCTAACAGAAACATCCAAAATTTAGTGTTGCCACAAGAACAGAGTTTTCCTGGTTTTCCTTGATGCTGTCATACCAAAAAAGTCTGCCTGGGATCCCACAGCATTAGTTAAAGCTGAAGATTGTGCATCGTACCCACGGAACTACACATATGGTGGAAGAGATCATTTCCAACAGTTTGAGGCTTTTCGTTACTGGTATATATAGATGAGTCTGTACTTCATGTGCCAAGATTTGTATCTTGTGACATTTTTGCCAATGACAAGGTTACAATGTTTGTATGGTATGTATTATTACTTCAGGAAATTGTGTAATCTGTTGAGAAGGAACTAGTTCTTGGCTTTTTGATTTTTTAAGCCAGCTGATTCTTCAGAAAAGTTATCAATGCTGGATTGTACTGGCTTATCCAACACCATTATGTTGTCAAGATATGGCCACAAATTGGCACTCAACTTTCTTAACTAGGTTTTTAATGTCACTAGTACCTATGTGAAGGTTCATGGGGATGTTGCCAGGCCAAAGGCCAGACAAGGTAACTGCAAGTGTTGTCCCACGATGCAGCAGCAGAACATCAGAAATTATCTGAGTTAAACAGACCTATTGACCTATAGATATCCTCTTCGCTGATAAATGTGGACCACTACTGGGGGCACTGCATAGGGGGGCACTGTATCAGGGACACTACTGGGACCACTACTGGGGATACTGTATAAGGGGCATTACTGGAGGCACTGTATAAAGGACACTACTGGGGCACTGTATAAGGGTGCACTACTGGGGGCACTGTATAAGGGGCACTACTGGGGCACAACTACATGGGGCACTGCTACTGGGGACATTGCATAAGGGGCACTACAGTGGGCATTGCAAGAGGGGCACTACTACTGGGGGCATTAAAGTGCATATGGAATGGAAAGGAATGTTCCCAGAGTGACGAAAAATGGGGGTGTATCATGTTAACATGCCCCCATTTTCAGTGACCACGCCCCTTGTGGCATGTGACCATGCCCACTCCATTTTTGATCTTGCCATAGGCTCCAAATACCCTAGTTACGCCACTGCCTACATACCATTTCCATGAGAACAGTCTCTGTGATAGCAGCGTCCACCTCCAAATGACTCGCAGCATTCACACAGCCATCACTTCATACTGTCACAGTTGGTGCTAGTGAGCTACCTGTATCAGGTGATGAACTGGAATCACTGGAGGCCGGCTGGACTGGAACCATGGGTACCATGAATAGCTCTTTTAATATAATAAGTGGGTAGCAGTGAGAACTGCCTTTGGTGATGAGTGACTGGAACTGGAAACTATCAACGTTGGAGTGAGACCAGAAGGAACTTGGAGGGATGGGACTGGGACCGGCAGGTAGGCTGACTGAGCTGGTCGGGGTACCAGTAGATGAGCTTGCAGATGGATGGTAGCACGGAAGCTACTTGGTGCAGCTAATGAGCAGTGAGGTGAGTGGACTTGGAGAAACCGGACTGGGACCGGCAGGAAGGCTGACTGAGCTGGTCGGGTTACTAGTAGATGGGCTTGCAGACGGATGGTAGCGTGGAAGCTACTTGTTGTGGCTTGGGAAGCCGTGGGTGGACGTTGGTAGCTGGGTGGCTACGTGGAGCGGCTGGATAGCCGTGGGTAGACGCTGGTAGCTGGGTGGCTACTTGGAGCGGCTGGATAGCCATGGGTAGAGGCTGGTAGCTGGGTAGCTACGTGGAGTGGCTGGATAGCCATGGGTGGACGCTGGTAGCTGGGTGGCTACGTGGAGTGGCCGGTTAGCCGTGGGTAGATGCTGGTAGCTGGGTGGCTACGTGGAGCGGCTGGATAGCCGTGGGTAGACGCTGGTAGCTGGGTAACTACGTGGAGTGGTTGGATAGCCATGGGTAGACTCTGGTAGCTGGGTGGCTACGTGGAGTGGCCGGATAGCCGTGGGTAGACGCTGGTAGCTGGGTAGCTATGTGGAGCGGCCGGATAGCCGTGGGTAGACGCTGGTAATGTGGATAGCTGAACGCAACAGGCTTACGGATAGCACTGGTCTAGGAACCAGCAGGAGCCTGGGACATACTGGTACTCAGAGGTACAGCTATAGCATAAGTTGTACACCACGGAATGTAACAAGATGTTCAAGCACTGAGTGCTATTAGAGGAGGATCTATATACCTAGAGTCTGGCAGCGATTGGTGGATACAGACAGGTGGTCTGGCAGTGGCATTCTGAGTGGAGCAAGGTACAACATGCAGAGGGAGTACTCATCTCTGCAGCCCTTGAGAATCAGGACCACACCTGTGATTCCAATTAAGACTAGCAATGCTCACAGACAGAGCAGGGTCCAGGTGTTTAATCAGTGTGGGGGAAGAGCAGTCTGCACACACAGAGATGTTACAACCAGCATGATTCAGCCAGAGCAGATGTCCCAGGAGAATTACAAACACAGGCCCTCATTCAGAGCCGTACGCTCTGAGCAGAGCGCACGCTCTGAATGAGGGCCGTCCTCCATAACTATGGAGCGTCCTCCTGGACACTCGTATAGCTGTGGGTCACCACCCACAGCCTATACGAGCGTGCAGTTTGATGGCCGCGATGGTCTTGACCATCGCGACCATCAAAACTGCGAGCCGGAACCTGCGGTTGAGGTTTTCAACCGCAAGGCCCGGAGTGATTTTGGCTCTATCAGAGCCAAAATCAGTCCCACTGACATCACTAGTGATGTCAGTGGGGCCGGCTTCTGACGGTAGGCGTTCCCTTAGGAACGCCCCCGTCAGGGAGGCACGCCTCCGGCACGCCCACCAAAGGGGGCGTGCTGTCAATCAACATCGACAGCACGCCCCCTTTGATCAGATACAACGAGCGAAGGAAAGTCTTTCGTTCGTCGCGTCTGGCGCATGCGCACGACGGAGCTCCCTCCGTCGTGCGCATGCTCAGTGCAGAACATTGACCCACTTGCGAGCGGACAGCCGCTCGCGAGTGGGTCTGAATCAGGCCCACAGATCCATGGAGCAGCTGGCAGAGGTTAGTCACAAAAGGTAAAAACTAGCCAGGATTGTGACAGTACCCCCCTCTTCAAGGGTGGACTTCGAACACCCAAATAAATACATAGGAGAACATGAAAAAAATGAGACACCCAGGAAACTGAAAAACTTTCTTCCAAACATGACATTACAGGAGCTTCAAACATAGGGACACCATCACTCTAGAAACATCTCTTTAGACATCCTCTTAATTCTTACATTTATTGGGATACCAGGAGTGGAAATTCTTCAAAGGAGATGTTTCAAGACCTTCGTCAATTCTTCTTTCTGCTGCGAGAACGTTTTGTGCCAACCAACGGACATGGGATCTCTGGTAACTCCTGTGGAAATACGTGACTGGAAAGGACAGGGTCAAATGGCAGATGGTTTTCAGGGAATGGTGAATTATCATATGCAGGATCGAGTTCAGATTCCGAGTCAGTATCTAAAGGTAAAATCGAAGGTTTAGTAGGACTTGAACATTGATAGGACTCCTGGGAGGAACTAAGCGAAATATAACCAATTTTGATGGTGTTTTGGGAGTTACCGCAGTATGAAGAGGACAAGAAGGTGGGCGCACATCTCATGTTCAGGAAAGTGGAGGACTCAGCAGAGGATGATTCTTTAGTAGGACCAACAGACTGCTTAGACCGATTTTCAGAACTGAGAATTTCACTAGAATTTCGTTTGACAGATTTGAGACCAAATTCTTTAATAACAGCTTCACTGAAAGTCTTTATCTTTAGAAGCACAGGATCTTTAGACTCGATGAGAGGATTGACCCAGTCCAACGCCTTACCTCTAAAGGAAGAGAGAAGGTACTTAGTAAAGTTGGTAGGAGTGATACCACAAGCTGGATCTGCTTCCATGATTGCAGCATATTGCTCCAGTAATGCAAAGTATTGCGATAAGTCCCCATCAAAATATATGCATCCTGGAGTATGCGATGAAGTTTGTGTGTTCGAGGATTGTGGAGCACATCCAGTTGCAGGACTGGAAGAGACTTGAGGATGCTCCGATTGATGAGGAGTCAAAACAACTGAAGTTGACAGCTGTTCGGTACTTGGACCAACTAAAGGAACTGGAAGGAGTCCTGAGGAGCCAGAGACAGCAGCTTCAACAATCGAGGCTGAGAATAGACTACAGAAACGGTCATCCTCTGGAACGATATTAGCAGGAGACATTGAACTGGAACCATGATCAGATTTTGTACTACAAGACAGTTCTCCCTGGTGACTGGAACTTGAAACCCCCTCCTGAGGCATGAGACTTGAGACCCCCTCCTGGGGTGCGCGACTTGAGACCCCCTCCTGGGGTGTGAGACTTGAGACCCCCTCCTGGGGTGCGAGACTTGAGATCCCCTTCTGGAATGAGGCACTTGAATTCTCCTCCTGGGGAATAGCACTAGAAACCCCATCCTGGGGTATGAGACTTGAGACCCCCTTCTGGGGTGCGAGACTTGAGACCCCCTCCTGGGGTGCGAGACTTGAGACCCCCTCCTGGAGTGTGAGACTTGAGACCCCTCCTGGGGTGCAAGACTTGAGGCCCCTTCCTGGGGTGTGAGACTGGAGGCCCCTTCCTGGGGTGCGAGACTGGAGGCCCCTTCCTGGGGTGCGAGACTGGAGGCCCCTTCCTGGGGTGCGAGACTGGAGGCCCCTTCCTGGGGTGCGAGACTTGAGACCCCCTCCTGGGGCATAATTCTTGTAACCCTCTCCTGGGGTGAGAGACTTAAGGTCCCCTCCTGGAGTACAGAACTTGACGCTCCCTGTTGGAGTATGGGACCCAAAATCCCCTTCTGGGGAAGCTGACTCGACTTTTCCTTTTGGGGTATGGAACATGAACCCCCCTTTTGGGATGCGAGGACAGAGACTTCCTCCAGGGGTGAGTGACTCAAAACCCCTTCTTGGGTTACGAGACTTGAGGACCCTCCTGGGGTTGAGCCTCTGGAGACCCCTCCTGGGGTTGCCAACTGGAGTCCCCTACCAGAGCAGGCAGAATCCGGGCTGGGACCGGAACAGGCAGAATCCGGGCTGGGACCGGAACAGGCAGAATCCGGGCTGGGACCGGAAAAGGCAGAATCCGGGCTGGGACCGGAGCAGGCAGAATCCGGGACGGGACCGGAGCAGGCAGAATCCTGGACGGGACCGGAACAGGCAGAATCCTGGACGGGACCGGAACAGGCAGAATCCGGGATGGGACCGGAACAGGCAGAATCCGGGACGGGACCGGAACAGGCAGAATCCGGGACGGGACCGGAACAGGCATTGAGACATTGACACATTGTTATACTGCTGGAATTGCAAAGGGGACAGCCTTTGATAAAGTGGTCAGAAGCTCCACAATAGCGACAGAGATGTAAATCTTTACGCCGCTGGCGTTCAGCCACAAAGAGCTTGGAGCGCAGGTAACTTCAATGTCTTTACTTGGCATGGAAGAATCTTTGGTTCTTAGAGATTCCAAGACAGAGTTTTTAGTTGAGACAGAGGTAGCTCTGAGAAATTCAGGAATGAGCTGAAAGATTTTGCTGAGTAGAGCCTGTAGCTGTTCCAGCAGTTGATGGAAAGTAGTTAGGGGTTCAGGTAAGATTTGGGTATCATCTAGCCGGTTAGTCGGAATTTGCAGAAGCTGTAGTACTCGATGCTGTACCACCTCCTGTGAATCCAAACGAGTGATTAGGTTACGGAAAGCACTTGATCCAGGATTAGGTGCTTGATCTGCCACCATCGTTAGGCTTGAACATACTGTCACAGTTGGTGCTAGTGAGTTACCTGTATCAGGTGATGAATTGGAATCACTGGAGGCCGGCTGGACTGGAACCATGGGTAACATGAATAGCTCTTTTAATATAAGAAGTGGGTAGCAGTGAGAACTGCCTTTGGTGATGAGTGACTGGAACTGGAAACTAGCAACGTTGGAGTGAGACCAGAAGGAACTTGGAGGGACAGGACTTGGACCAGCAGGTAGGCAGACTGAGCTGGTCAGGGTACCAGTAGATGAGCTTGCAGATGGATAGTAGCACGGAAGCTACTTGGTGCAGCTAATGAGCAGTGAGGTGAGTGGACTTGGAGGAACCGGACTGGGACAGGCAGGAAGGCTGACTGAGCTGGTCGGGTTACTAGTAGATGGGCTTACAGACGGATGGTAGCGTGGAAGCTACTTGTGGCTTGGGAAGCCATGGGTGGACGTTGGTAGCTGGGTGGCTACGAGGAGCGGCTGGATAGCCCTGGGTAGACGCTGGTAGCTGGGTGGCTACTTGGAGCGGCTGGATAGCCGTGGGTAGACGCTGGTAGCTGGGTAGCTACGTGGAGCGGCTGGATAGCCGTGGGTGGACGTTGGTAGCTGGGTGGCTACGTGGAGTGGCCGGTTAGCCGTGGGTAGATGCTGGTAGCTGGGTGGCTACGTAGAGCGGCTGGATAGCCGTGGGTAGACGCTGGTAGCTGGGTAGCTACTTGGAGTGGCTGGATAGCCATGGGTAGATGCTGGTAGCTGGGTAGCTACGTGGAGCTGCTGGATAGCCGTGGGTAGACGCTGGTAGCTGGGTAGCTACTTGGAGCGGCTGGATAGCCATGGGTAGACGCTGGTAGCTGGGTAGCTACGTGGAGTGGCTGGATAGCCGTGGGTAGACGCTAGTAGCTGGGTGGCTACGTGGAGCGGCTGGATAGCCGTGGGTGGATGCTGGTAGCTGGGTGGCTACGTGGAGCGGCCGGATAGCCGTGTGTAGACGCTGGTAGCTGGGTAGCTACGTGGAGCGGCTGGATAGCCGTGGGTAGATGCTGGTAGCTGGGTGGCTACGTGGAGCGGTTGGATAGCCATGGGTAGACGCTGGTAGCTGGGTAGCTACGTGGAGTGGCTGGATAGCCATGGGTAGACGCTGGTAGCTGGGTGGCTACGTGGAGCGGCCGGATAGCCGTGTGTAGACGCTGTTAGCTGGGTAGCTACGTGGAGCGGCTGGATAGCCGTGGGTAGATGCTGGTAGCTGGGTGGCTACATGGAGTGGCTGGATAGCCGTGGGTAGACGCTGGTAGCTGGGTAGCTACATGGAGCAGTTGGATAGCTGTGGGTAGACGCTGGTAGCTGGGTAGCTATGTGGAGCGGCTGGATAGCCGTGGGTAGATGCTGGTAGCTGGGTGGCTACGTGGAGCGGCTGGATAGCCATGGGTGGATGCTGGTAGCTGGGTGGCTACATGGAGCGGCCCGATAGCCGTGGGTAGACGCTGGTAGCGTGGATAGCTGAATGCAGCAGGCTTACGTATAACACTGGTCTAGGAACCAGCAGGAGCCTGGGACATACTGGTACTCAGAGGTACAGCTATAGCATAAGTTGTACACCACGGAATGTAACAAGATGTTCAAGCACTGAGTGCTATTAGAGGAGGATCTATATACCTAGAGTCTGGCAGCGATTGGTGGATACAGACAGGTGGTCTGGCAGTGGCATTCTGAGTGGAGCAAGGCACAACATGCAGAGGGAGTACTCATCTCTGCAGCCCTTGAGAATCAGGACCACACCTGTGATTCCAATTAAGACTAGCAATGCTCACAGACAGAGCAGGGTCCAGGTGTTTAATCAGTGTGGGGGAAGAACAGTCTGCACACACAGAGATGTTACAGCCAGCATGATTCAGCCAGAGCAGATGTCCCAGGAGAATTACAAACACAGATCCATGGAGCAGCTGGCAGAGGTTAGTCACAAAAGGTAAAAACTAGCCACGATTGTGACACATACAGGGATATCACACACCTTACCCGATAACCGGTAAAGCATTATATCTGCCGATGGATGCTGACACCCAGCGGTAACCTGTTAGTAGTCCCGTATATGTGCACACCAGTGGATGGGGTCTTGTCAGTATCTATCACTGACAGCCCGTACCTTGCGCTGTACTTGTAATGCAGCTTGGACATGGCAGAGAAAGACGTCTTGGTGTAATGGACCACTGCGGTCTCGAGCGACTCCCGTCTTTATGTTGTTTTTGCGGTGTCAACTGGTGTGCACATATACAGGACTACTAACAGCTGATGAGCTGAGGTGACACAAACTGCACTTTGGGCTATATTAGACAGCAAAATTGACACCTATTGGGTTTGGCCAGTACAACAGTAACTACATTATATTATTGTGATGGGCTATTTTTCTCCATCTAACATCTAAAGGAGAGCTGGTTTTAAAGCCGCAAACTCTATATGTTTTTCAGTTAGAATCTCCAGGAAATCACCACCTAGATACTAATTGCAACAGTATCAGCTTAGTGGATACAATTAAACCACCATCTGGAATTAGTCACTGGCAACAGTAACATTTGACTTTTATATTGCCAAGATACAGCATCTTCATATTGGAATTATTACTCCCATTTAATACTACACACAGAGTCTTATCAGCTCTTTTTTATTGTTGGATACAATTTTTTATGTAATGAGAATATATTATGCTCATAATGTGAATCCGACTATAGATATTTTCATATGAGATACTACTAGATATATGTTTAAATTATTTTAGTTTATTCATTTTATGTCTTTGTCTTAATAACTGTTTATTATTGAATACATTTTCATGTATATAAGTTTTTTGTGGTATACTAATGTCCCAACATAAGTACTAGAGCAGTATAAAAAATTTTGTTTTTTGCAAGTGAGGTTGGCAATCACCTCTTTACTGCTGCATTAATACTTGATCCTCCTGCTTGCCTAACGCTAGGCTTATCCTTTTCAATTATTTGTATGTTCTATATATAAAGATGTTCATATAGTGATAGAGACTACCACAGTGCCACTCTTCCCCCTACTCTCCCTTTCATTTTAAACATCCAGATTTGCTGATTCTGATCATTTTTGGGTCAGGATTGGCAAAGCAAAGAAATCCAATATGTTGGATTTTTATGATCCTTCGACCCAGGAATTGGGGGATCGGGAAATTGCGGCAATCAGTCACAGATATATGGGCCTATTATCCCTTTTTCACCAATGTATAAATCCCCTAAATCTATGGAGATCCCCTTCTTTCTTCATCCTTTTAGTCCATAAGGAATCCATAAGGAAATTAACTACACAGATTTCACATACTTTCTTCTTGCAGAACTAATCAATACAGTGCAGCTCTTTTGCCTTGCTAGCTGACTGGTTTGCTTGAAGGCAGCTTTATGTGTGAGCCTGGCAAATCTAGTGTACTTAGGAAGTTTGGAATCTCTTAGGTAAACGTTAGTTGCAAACACTATAGATTGTAAACTTGGGAGCAGTTACCTCTTTGTCTGTTATTACCCAGTCTTGTTTTACTATTGATTTGTTCACAAATGTAAAGCACAATGGAATATGCTCACATCATAGCAGATTATGTTAATCTATATAATAAGCAAGAAAATTTGTGTGTGTATGTCTATCTGTTTGTCCTTTATTTACGGCCAGAGTTTTGTACCAATCTCCAATATGGCATGGTGGTGTAGTTGGTTTTTGCCTAGGTTTGAACTTCATCAGGGCCACACACTGTCACAAAATCCCATAAAAGTGGGACACTCTTAAATTAAGTTCTGGGTCTGAGGGGCTGGCTTCATACACACACTGTCACACTCTCATCTCTTCCAAAGTGCTGTGTTATATCACTTTCCAGCAGCCGCATACATGAAATATGGAGTTATTCAGCCCTCTCTTTTTGCAAGATAAACTTTGACATTAAACAGTGTGTATTTTTAGCATATCACTCACTGTCTCATCTTACAGCAGCTGCCTTGGGGTCTCTTAGCAGAGTGCCTGGCAAGCTCATGAGCAGCTCAGCACTCAGACTGTGGCAGACAGCATAATCAATCCACGATCTTTGATCCTAGCAAAGTTTAACATACGGAGATTACAAACAGCAGGGGAGATTGATCACAGCCATAGAGTGCCATTGCAGGTGGGCTCCCTTCTGTCCAGGAATCTGTGCATGCCCCTGACCCATACTACACATGTGTATTGTACAGGCCTGCAATCCCCAGGGGCGCCAAGAGTGGAGGGGAGCTTGTACTAATTACCTGGGTCCGGATTTGCTGGAGGGGCCAGGGTCAAATGCCACCCCCCTCCCCCCTACCTGTCAGCAGCCTAGCACACACAGCTGTGTGCTGGGCTGCAGTGGGAGACTGCTCACTGCTGCCTGTGGCAGAGGTTTTTTTTTTGTAAGGGGCGTGGCCGCACCTGTGATTAGGCCACACACCCTTCCCCAGGGCCCGGACTGGCTCTCTACGGCCCTGGTGATCCTGAAAGTCTGCTGCCGTTCCTGGGCGGGGAGGGGGTGGCAATGGCCTTCATTTCCCAAAATGGGGGTATGTCAACGCTGTTGGGGGGGAGGGGCCAGGATCTCAGTCGGCCAACGGAGATTTCCTGGACACTTTTACTCATCCCTATGGTCATTCAACCAGGTGAAGAGATCGCAGATGATCCTATGCTGCATCCTTGATCACAGCTCGCATCAGTAATGCATGCAGGAGTTGTGATACTGCTGCATTACCATATTACAGCTATTGCAGATGCTAACGCTGGGTTTCCCAGCTAGTGAATAAATAAATAAGCATGAATAGAAATTATTGCACACACAGAACAGTCAGTGATACAGAGACTTCCATGATCATAGCTGCTGACACAATCCACTGAGCTATGATGACCAGTCTAACAGGAGCCCTGACACTTTGTCAGAACTATTCAGACATAAGACACTCATTGGTGGGGTGATCACTTCTTTTATCTCTGTTTTAAATACTTAAACAAGCAAGAAGAAATAGCTTTTCAAAGATTTAAGTGATTAATAAATTGTTGAAAGTGCTTGGAGGAGTATACATTACTGTATGTGTGTTTTTTTTCCCCAGTATCTCTTTTGTGGTACGTACAAACTTGCTCTTAATGTCAACATACCCAAGCAATTTATGGCCTTGCTGGTACCACCTACAAAAATGTTTAAAAAATACAACAAAAAAATACAATGTTTATTATTATTATAATTATTATTTTTATTATTATAATTTATTTATATGGCACCACAAGTGTTCCGCAGTGCCTTACAAAGTACATATATAGGTGACCAGTGACTTACAGTACAATACAATACAATGCAGGACAAGGACATGGATAATAGACATTGCTACATTAGCAACCATAACGGAATGGGTATGAAATACCGCCAGTCGCAAGACCGGCGGTTCGATTCCCGTCAGCGGCAGCCCGACATCAGCAGAGTTCTGAGCGGCGGAAGCCCGACAGCGCTGGAAATCCCGATCGTGGATAGGTGAGTATCTACTAACCTAACCCCCCTAACCCTAACCCTCCTTAGGGGTGCCTAACCCTAACTTCCCCCCAAGTGCCTAACCCTAATCCCACTCTAAGTGCCTAACCCTAACCACCCCCTTGCCCGCTGCCTAACCCTCCCAGGGGGGTGCCTAATCCTAAGTCCCCCCCGGGAGCCCTAAACCTAACCCTTCCCCCCCCTCCGCGGCTGTCCGCTCGCGGCGCCCGGCATCACTACGACCGGGATGCCGGGCGCTGGTCTCCCGGCATCAGGGAAATGCGGCGTCTACATCTAGACGCCCGGCATTTCACCCTTGCCGGGATATGACAGTCGGGAAGCCAGCTGCCGGTATTTAGGCAGTCGGCTTCCCGAATCCTTCCCACCATAACACCCACATAAGCAGCAGAGCATAAGCAGCCAAGTGTTAGGTGCCCTAGTGGGGAGTAAGAAGTAGATGAAAGTGAAGTAGGGAGAAGCACAAGAGGGTAGAGAGCCCTGCACGTAAGAGCTTACATTCTAAAAGGGAGGAGTAGACAAACAGGTATGACATAAATGAGGTAGACAGGGAGGAAGGAGCATGTAACAGCAAGTTAAGTTGAGAGCTGGAAGGCTTTGATGAAGTTGTGGGTCCTGAGAGCCCGTTTGAAGGATTGTAGAGCGGCGGAGAGTCTGATGGGGAGAGGGAGAGAGTTCCAAAGGTGGAGAACAGCACCATTACCCCCCAGAATAGGCATTGGGTGGAACCCCAGGGATAAATGGGGTAAAACCAGGTAGTTTTGACTTTTAAATGAGTGCCGCTGGTGCCTGCAAGTCACAGGCTATTACATATACACCCAAGTGTTTTTAGCACAACACTGTTTTTTCTAGTGAGGGGCCTTAAGTAATTCAGTTCTGCGCTGAACTGGCTATGGCTGTGTCGTATCACTCGTGGACTTCACACTGTGGGTTTCCCTGTTACGGTGTGGTAAGCATCCTCCCCCGACCTCAACTGCTCCATCCAGCCGAGGCTAATAGGCTATGAACATTGGTGCTTTGAATACTCTTGGGGAGGACCACAACAGTGGAACACCACTGATTATCAAGTTGATTGTGAATCAGGTCCTTAAAGTTTATTTTAATGCAAACACATATAAGTGATTATTTTGAATTGAATTTATTGTATGATGTGTATCTCAAAATATGCATGAAATTCAGATTTTACGTCTGCACTTGGAATGCAATTGCATGCCACTCTAAATGAACCCCTATATGTGAAAACTTTCAACTAGATTCTCGCTGGGAGCATGGTTCTAGCATGATGCTCTTGACTCGATACTGGGGTGAGGATGCTGGCAGAAGCATATCAGCACCTGCGTCTGTATGACATGACGACCTCTGCATAATGCAGGAAGTATATGTGACTAAGGGGACTATTTATCAATGTATCCACCAAAAACACCTATTCATTAGGGATATCTGCTGCAGGCCCTAGTTTTCAACCGCAAAAGCAAAATCACTAATGTGATCACTTTACTTTTACAGATGGCAGGGACAGGTCTATCATAGCCCCTGTCCCTGGATGTGTTCTTTAGTATATTCTGGTGGTAGATAATTTCTTATTTCCACGAATAGTGGTGATAAGAAATTATATTGAGTCAAAAACCAATTGATAAATGGGTCCCTAATGCTTATGTTAATGCTTTTGATTAGAGTATGAGACTCCATACTATGGCCCGAATTTAATTAACTGCGATAAGCCACTTTTTGGCGAAAAACAGCTTATCGTGCAAATTTATACTTATCGGGCAATCCTAATAGCTGCAGTTTTTGATTCTATGAGTTCTCTATAGCCAAAAGTGGCGAAAAGTTTTCTCCACCACCAGAGCAGGTGATAAGTTGTGCAAAACCCCTATTTTAAGGTAAAAATGTCGGGACTTGGTGCAGAACCTCTTGGGAACCCCCTTAATGATCAATTAGGGATATAAAAAGTTTTTATTTAGCTTAATCTGGCCAATAATTACATCATTTTTGAGGTGAAAAAATAGAAAAATGTTGGAAAATGGGTTTAACATAGTGGGTCAGGTATTTGGGGGGCTGTATGGATGGGACATGTGTTTTAAACATTGCAGGTGGCTGCACCAGGTGTATTTTTAAAAAAAAATTAAACGTGCCCTAAAATGACACAAAAATATACTTGCACCCAATTTAATGTACCACTAATTTAACTGTAGCATTTATTTTGCCCCCAAAAATTCTATCATTGTTCCACTGTTATGTCATTTATTTTGAAGCATTTATTTTGCCCCCAAAAAATCTATCCTTTTTCCACTGTTATAGCAAAATGTATATAACAGCCATTATGCACAAATACTTTTATTAGGGCCACTAACACACTTCTATATTTTTTTCCTATCTCAGTTTGCCTTTTTTGGGGGTACAGACAGATTTCCCCATTTTCCGCAGTACTTTTTGCCAGTTACACCATGGACAGTTTTTGGGAGAATGCCGCATCATGGCTTTTGGAGTTGTACTGTGTGAAAAACTTGAACACGCATAGGAAAAAGACGCAAAATTATCGCACAAAAAGTCCCAAAGTGTGCAAAAACTTAACATACCTTAAGTTTTTACATTATCACGGCTAATTGAATTCGGCCCTGTGTGTGAATACTTTCACCTACATTATGTAACATGAGACTGTAATGGAACCTATCACCTTTGTTCTGCTAGACCACAGGTTCTCAAACTCGGTCCTCAGGACCCCAAACAGTGCCTGTTTTCCAGGTTTTCTCATAGAATCACAAGTGAAAAAATTAACTCCACCTGTGGAACTTTTAAAATGTGTCAGTGAGCAATGAATACACCTGTGCACCTGCTAGGTGACCTGGGAAACGTGAACTGTGTGGGGTCCTGAGGACCGTTTGAGCACCTCTGTGCTAGACCCATCCAACTCTCATGCACTTAAAACAACTCATGTTTTGAGAATTTCTGTTTGCAGAAATAGGCAGAATAATTACTGACTAAGCCTAGTAGACCGTGCATAGAGGAATCCTAAAAACATGAGCTGTTGGGCGCAAGCGAGAACAGATTTTGTGAAACACTGTGCTAGACAAAAGGTCTGGAGGTGCTGACACATTGCAGCTATTGCAATAAACGGCTGCTCATCTTTAATTCATAGGATATTCATTTATTCACTGGCACAATTTAATTTATATATTCGTTATATTGGATTTGCGCTGCAGATTCTACCTTGGCACTTTGACAGATTGCCAACATCTATTTGTTACATTGCATGTTACTGTATGTGACTCCTTGCAACTACAGAATTTAATTTGTTATTATATTATAGTATGCGATTGCTTTTAACTATTGTATTTTCTCATCGCTGATAAGACTACTATTGTATGAACTACTGACAGCATTATGTATCATGTAATATAATAATAATAATAATTTAATAATAACAACAGCAACACATACATATTATGTATTTTTTCCCAAAGATAAGTGTAGAATAATACCAAATGTAAAAACAGATGATATTAGAAATAGAGGGCCTGATTCAGAGCCAGACGCTCTGACCAGAGCGCTCGCTCTGAATCAGGGCCCTCCTCCATTAAAATGGAGCGTCCTCCTGGACGCTCGTATAGCTGTGGGTGACCACCCACAGCATATATGAGCGTCCAAAAAGATGGTCGCGATGGTCTTGACCATCGCGACCATCGGACTTGCAACGAAGACCCTGCGGTAGGGTATCCCTGCCACAAGCCCTGGAGTGATTTTGGCTCTATCAGAGCCAAAATCACTCCCACTGACATCACTAGTGATGTCAGTGGGGCCGGCTTCAGATGGTAGGCGTTCCCATGGGAACGCCTCCGTCTGGCAGGCACGCCCACCAAAGGGGGCATGCTGTCAGTCACCATCGACAGCACGCCCCCTTTGGTGCGAGACCTGGAGCGACAGCTTGGCTGTCGCAGTCCGGGTCTCGTGCATGCGCACGACGGAGCTCCCTCCGTCGTGCGCATGTGCAGTGGGGAACATCGACCCACTTGCGAGCGTACTGCCGCTTGCGAGTGGGTCTGAATGACCCCCAGAGATTACAATCTAGAAATCATTAATGATTATTCTTAGCAAAATTCTTAAAAAAAAAAAACAATATGTTGCATGCTAACATAAGAAATAGTGTAACATGAGACAAAAAAATGCAAAAAAATAGAGGAACACCCCAAAAAAACACTTTGAAAAAGGGGGCAAAAAAGTACAATGTTGGGGTACAAACTTAAAAACTAGCAAAATAAGCTTTTGGGGGAATCTGAAAGTATGGCAGGAAGTGTTTTTTGATTGCAGGTGCTTGCTGAAGGTGCGTTTTTAATGATTTTTAACATTTCACTTTTGCGTTTTTTAACCATGCTTGCACCCAATTTCATGTACCCCAAATTTGCTGCAGCTAGTTATTTTCACCAAAAAAAACTGCTAAATGCTATTCTTCACCACTTATGCAAAGACGCTATATAGAGGTGATTGAAAGCACTTAAGTACCCCAAATAGCTCCGGGGGGGCTAATCAGGGACATCTATACACATCCCCAATGTTATTGCATCTTTTGGGGGGTGTCAGGCTGATTTCCCCAAAACTGGCAGCACTTTTCACCTATTTGAGTTTTGCTGGGACGTGTTTTCGCATCCTTTGGAAATGAATACGGTGATTACCGGTGGCGTGCACGAAACGTTTCCGCGGCTAAAATACGTGAAGTCTGTGAAAAGTGCGGCATGCGAAAAGTACGGGACTTATCTCGGCTAATTGAATACGGCCCATAGTGGGGAATTCAATTGGCGTAAATAATTTATCAGATGAATAAAACGGGACTTACTCCCTTTTTTTTGTCTTCAGGCAATTCAATTAGATCTGGTTTTATTCGGCCAAAAAATGAACTGTTTTTGGGCAAATACACAAGGGATCTGTGATAAGGGCACAGACCTATGTGTTTTTGTGTCCGTGATCTCGAAAGTGGGGATGCTTTTTGGGGATTTTTTTCACCTGCCCCAGATGACTGCTTGGGGCTAATTGAATAAGCCCCGGGGATCAATTAGCCGTGGTAAATTACTGTGGCTAATTGAATGTAGACCAGGCCATGAGTCACACAGTGAGATGCATGGGAGCTTTGTGTACCTGTGATGCAAGAGAAAAATGAAAAATGAAGGCAATTGTCCTCGTTCTGAAGCATTATTAAAAATGTTAAAGGTAATTAAAGGAGTTGACACCTCCCCCACTCCCAATTAGCTAGTCCTCACCTTGTAATATTTTAGGGGTTCCTCAACACCTTGAACATAGGCCCAGATTTATCCATAAGTGATATTCTCATATATAGGGGCCTATTCATCATGTTAATTATCGGGGTCCGAACGGATCCCGATAATTAATATCCTAACTCGCCGTGGCTGCCGGAGCAATTCATCATTGCTCCGGCGCAGTGACAGCTTTTCGGTCAGTGAATCCTTTCACTGCTCGTGTCGGAGCAGTGACGGGAGTGCGCATGCGCGACCTACAGGTCACGCATTCGCACAAGAGCCCCGACGTCCGGTAGAAGGAGCTGGACATGGGTGGAGGGACCCTAAAGGATCCCTCTTTGCAACCCGGACCTTCTTCCCATAGCGAAGGAGCGGGTTGCAATCCCGGAGCAGGATCATTTGCCATCTTAAGATGGCGAATGCTCCCTCAATCAAGCTCCGAAAATATTATATTTTCGGAGCTTGATGAATACTGTCCCCATACTAGTGTATGGGGACAGTGGGCCGTTCCACAAAAGGAAGGTAAATAGGAGATATCTGTGATATCTCCTGCTTTACCTGCTTGATGAATGGCCCGATAACTTAATTTTCACAATTACAGGTGAAAATGTGCATTTTCACCTGCTTTTGTGAAATTAAGTGATGGTGAATAGGCCTCATAGTGAGTTCAAAAAGTCCGTCCACAGTGAGCGCTGTCTTTGGCTGCATAGTTGAAGCTGGCTTGAAGTTGTACTGGATGCTTTAATAAGACTATTGCTCATCTGAAAAACACCAGGACTGGAGTAGCAATGGCAACAGGATAGGTCACTAGTCCAGGAACTGGACCTATGTACAGGACTGGAATCCAAAGTGAGCACAACCTGGAACTGATTATGGAGAGCTCAACCCCAGAACATGATCCCAGGAACTTGGAGATGGAGCCCACTGCTGGAAACTCAGGAGCATACAGTCAAAGGAGACTCAGAACCAACACAAACTAAAACTGGAGTTGGAAACTCAGAACTGAAACCAGGAATGAGGAACTCAGGGCTGTACACATTATACAGAAGCAGATCTGGAACCTGCATACTGATTTGCAGAGCTGGAATTTGAACCTGAAACAGAGCTACTGTAGCCACAGATATCCTGAATTAGAGACTTTGTATAGGGAAAAGGGGATGAGCATATCCTAAGCACTGGTGGGACTACTGACAGAATCACTTGTATAGTAGATGTATTCCAAAATAAGTATAGTATGTGGGTCAAAATCCCAAGAAGTCTCTCTATGGAGGTGCACCCTCGAGAGTTGTATTATATGAGAAGAAAAAGAGAGAGAAGGATACTCTCTTTTTGTGGGGCACTCAAACTACTATAATATATATAAAACTTAGCTTTTAATATGTATGCTATTAAAATAATGAAATAATGTGACAAACATCTATACGTGAACACTGAAAAAATAAAACAAACACCACATGTAATCTGGGCCATAGTAGGTCCAGTTATGAGTGACTGATAAGAGATAGGAAAAAAGTTTTATATATATCCAATCTCTAAATCCCAATATGGGTCAGACACAAAAATTATTACACTGTGGTCAAAATGGCAAAAATATGTATATATGGAAGGGGATTTATATAAGGAAATATAAAGGATATCTGCCCTTCAATGTAATAGCCGGTGACTACCTAGCTAACTCCCTGTAAATAGGGGTAGTTCCAAAATTGCTGTCTATGTTGATAAATTTCATATATGAAGTATCATCATATGGGAACAAATGTATAATACCACAATAAATGATTTATCAAAATAACATGCGAGCATAAAAATACATAGACCACATAAATTACAGTTGTTCTCCAAATTGCTATCTAAATTGATAAATTTCATACATGGAGCATCATCATATGGGAACAAGTGTATAATACCACAATAAATGAAATATAATGTGCGAGCAGAAGAATAAAAAAATAGACCATATGAATTGTAGTTATTCTCCTGGGCACAGTGTATGTATATACATATAAAAAACTACACACACATATATACACGGGTCATAGATAGTACTTCCTGATAAATAATATCCATGATCTTAGGACAGTTTCATTCCAAGTGTGATAGAAAGCAGGATAGTTTAAAGGAGGAAAGGCTCTCCACTATTGTATGGGAAAAATGGCTGCAAATATGGCCATGGCCAAGCCCATGCAGCCACACAGTTTGTGTACAATGGTGTGTGTGTGTGTGTGAGTGTGTGTGTGTGACAGTAAGTGTGTATCAATGTCTATATGTCAAGCTTCTTTCATACCTCCCAACCATGGGCGACGGAACGGAATGGGGGGCTTGCCCCCCCAACATAAAATCGTTCTGACACCCCATTTGTATGGATGAGGTCGGGACCGATGCGTGTGTTATCGCCCGAAATTATATTGCATGGCTTACAGACAGGGGGGGGCATGGCCTCATGGGAAATGTCATGCCCCCAATTTCATCATGCTGGGAGCTTGCCCAGCGTTCATCCCCAGCTTCTCCCAGAGCCGGCACAGTGTCTGTTTGTACGTCATCCCTTCACTGCTACTCTGCTATGCAGAACAGCAGTGTCAGAGTGCCTCCCCACACCTGCGGTTGGGACAGTGCACAAGAGGCGGGACTGTCCCACTGAAATAGGGACAGTTAGTAGATATGTTCTTTAGGAAATGCAGACATTCAAGGACAAGGTGCATATTATATCCTACATTATTTGCGTTAGCAAGAGTCCCTTACATGTTCAATCAGGGGAGCACAGAATAAAATAGACTATAAGATGCTTGATTTATGTGAAGGGCTCCATGAATAATCCATTGCAACTGTTTGGTGAATTTGGTTCCTATTCTGGCTTAAAGGGCAACTGGAAGCAACTAACACTTTTTTACTAGGTAGGGGCCACCCATGTCAGAGTAAGTAAGTTCCCTTAAAAGTGGGACTCTGGAATTAAATACCTAGGCATATGGGTTTCCAAGGAATACATAAAACTGAACCTACAACCCCATATTAGAATTGATACATGGTAATAGCTGCTGCTCCTAGGGACAAGCAGAATCAATGCAAACACAGAAAGGTGTTAGTCCAACCTAGATTCATGTACTCCAACAGGCTCCAGTATTTTCTCAATCCTGCGCCTTTCAGAAAAATTATCATTATATATCCTCATTAGTGTTGGAAAATAAAATGAAGTTCCTTGTGAAGTTCCAGAGACTCGAGAGGTCTGGTACTTCCCGTTCCCGATCTCAGGTTGTTCTATTACACCTTACAATTAGCACATGTAAGACTACGGATGACTGATCCAGAGTATTATTAGCTACACTGGGAGATTTTGAAGCAGACAATAACATAGCATACTCATCTAAGAGCATATCCGACTGGTAGCTATACCAAACTCTCTGCCCCTCAGTTCTTGCAGGCCATCAGGATTTGGAACTTAACACATAAGATAGTAAGAGGGGAGGGATTAGATACTGGTATACCCATACGGGGTAACAACAGTCTAAAAATATGGTATCCAAAGAAGGAGGAGATTTATGGTTAAAATCTGAGGGGACTTCACTGGGACATTTGTATACAGGTAGCATCTTGAAGCCAGAGGTGTAATGTGTGGCCAGCCAGGGCACCTGGAGCACGTGCATGCTATTCCCCCCCCCTCCCCCCCAAGTGTGCCAGGGAGGAGGTGTGTCCAGCATGTGGGGATAAATTCACGAGAAATAAGAATAAGCATTAGGGGCAGCATCAAACTGGGACATAGAGCGCTAAATATATTCCAACCCACTAAGTAATTCCACTAATAAAATATAGTTTTGTGTGTACTCAATAAAAATACACCTTACCTATATGGTGGTTTCTCTGCAATGAGAAACCTCTAAAGAAATTTAATCTCTCTGGGCAAACAGTCTTCAGTCAGTACTCACTCTTCATGTAGAAAATCACATGGTCCGGAAGATGCCTGTTTGTGTAGGAGTAACCAATGTCATCATCATACAACAGAGGTTCTAACAGACTCGTGCCCCCTGTGTCACCTCCTGCCTCATGTTCCCTACAGCCTCCTGCCCTGTGTCTCTCCATCTTTCCAGCCTTCTGTCTTTCCAGGCCTATTGCCCGTCACTCCATCCATAACCCCCTGTCACACCAGTCCCCGTCACTCCAGCTCCATGTCACTCCAACCCCGTCACACCAGCCCCTGTCTCTTCAGCCCCCTGTCACACTATCCCCCTTTCTCTTCAGCCCCCTGTCAGACCAGCCCCCTGTCACACTAGCCCCCTTTCTCTTCAGCCCCATCACACCAGGGTTGTGTGTAGATCCCCTTCATTTAATGTACCAGGACAGAGGGCAGAAGTGCAGTTCCATGCCCTTAAAGCGCTGTTACTTTAGAAGCTTGTACCTTCGTGGGCTTGCTTCACTCGCCACAGGTTACTATTCCCGATCAATGTCCACGTGCATAGTAACTGCTGACATCAGGGTACATTTACTGAAGGGGATCTATCCCCAACCGTCACCCCAGCCCCTGTCACACTAGCCCTTCTCTTCAGCCCCCTGTCACTCTAGCCAACCCCTTCCCCTGCCCCCTCTGAGTTACCTTCTCTCTAGCATGCATGCTCCTCTTCCTGCTCTTCATAGTATAATTATTGTGCACAGCACTATATATATAAACATATACAGGTAAGCGGTATGCCTTTGCAGGATATATGTTGAGGTATATTGCAAAGGTTCTTTGGAGATGAGTGGAACACGTAACTGTTCTACTGTGGAGCTCTAACACAGTGACAAGATGGCAAAGCACATGTGCAGAAGACCAAATGGCAGCCACCTTGGTAAAGGCGGTGCTTCCCTATAGGAGCATCATGGAGGTAATAGCGCACTCCATATTTTAACTAGTGCAACTCAGGTTAAGGTGGCAGGCTGATCTAGTGTCTCTTTAGGATGCATACTGGGCGCTTGAGAGCAAATCTGATATGACTCTAATCTTTTCATTAAAATTTCAACATATAGACGCAATTATTTTATACATTTCCTTAGGTCATATCTTTCACCCATCAAAGTAGCAAAATTTGGAGCAGGACAAAATACACGCTGCCCCAAATGCAGTAACAATTTTTGTCACAATCTAGCAGTACCGTAACCTCTTTCACCAATGTATAAAAAACCTAAATCTTCATTCTTTTAATACATAAGAAAATAATAAACTGAGAAATTAGTGAATACTAACAGGAACTACCGGCTACAAATGCCAGAGTATATGGAACAGGTGGATGGAATTCTCTTATGGGCGTTTTGACCAAATGCACTTTGGTATGGCAAGGGTGAAACCATAGGCATGTTGTTCTTTGCCCTTTTACATATTAGAAATGTCTGATACAGTATATATGTGTTTAACTGAAAATGTGAACTATGCACAATAAAGAATATACTCACAGATATATATTTTTTCATTACCGACGGACATGGGGATTTAAAATAAATGTCTAAGGTGCTTATGCAATTGGAATAAGGTGAGCAGGATATTACTATTATTCTGACTTAATGACAACCGATTTGCACTATGGAGGCATGTTTTATTTTCTTCACATAACGACTACTGCCAGGATTTGAGACCCATCCAGATCGATTCATCATTGCTATTGCAACCACCGTAGGACCATGGTGTTGATTTGCGTCCATTGTACTGATCTCACCTATAAAGGGTGAGTATATGTCTATATACTTTCTTTTTTCATTTTTATCACAGATTTACACTATATTTTTTTCTATTCTCTTTTTTTTTTCCCCCCCTAAATAACACTGATCCTTGGGAGCGCCGGAATACTTCTATACAAAAAACTATCTTTATCCGGATCTCTGTTGAAAGTCCAATTATTCCAGGCTGCACCTTCTTTCGGTTCATTTATAAGACCCCATAAGGATAGTAGCGCCAATCATCCAAACCTATTTTTGCAATAAAGAATATATTAGACATTTCTGTCCTTGCTCTATTTCATTCTGTATATTTAGTAATTGTTACGTAGGTTGTTCAGTTTGTATTGCTGCTAGCCTAAGCAAAAATCAATAATAAAAACACACTTGATTAAAAAAAAAGATGATAATGTGGTGCAAATGGTAGACATGCTTTACATTTTGGATAGCTGGCAAAAACATCACCATTAAAAGTGAAGTATATATATATTTGTTTCTTCATTTTTTACTGCAAATGCTTCATTCATTTGCATAACATTTGTTGCTCCATCATAGTACATAACAACATCTACACAAGTAAATGACACCTTTACTGCACAATAAGTAGACCTAATCATTACACTAATGATTTTCACAAAAATGCAGCCACAGCTACATTTTGGTATAAGCAGAATAATAAAACATTGGATGAATAAATGACTTTTCCAATGGTCTCACAAAAAAACACTGAAAATATTTTCTGTTAAGGTCAGGTCATTATATATATAAATTAATTTACAAATAACAGAATTACAGCTTTATGTTTTGTACTTTCCTCCCCGCTACAAGACAATGTGGCTGGATCATTCAGTATGCAACCTGAGCTCCTGCCTAGGGTACTGTAGGTACTGAGAGGCTTGGAATGCTCTAATCTGTTTTAGGTTTTAGTTTTAGACAAATGGATGGGGACAAGGGACCCAAACCAGAATGTTGCCATTCTTCAGTTCTAAATGTAAACACAAAACTGTCCATTGTCATGACTATTAAAGAGTGTGTATAGCACATGGGAGAATGCTCAGCTGGACTCTGTGAATCATCCTGCTTCATCAAAGTGCCAGCTTTCTGAACACTGGAATGCCAGTATATAATATTCAGACCCTCCAACATAGCCCATTCCATTAGGTACAAAATGCTCTGCTTCTGGACTGCCTTCTTAATTTATGATTGAAGCCACCTGTGCTGGAACACCTTTCTCATGAAATAACTAGCTTAACACAGGTAACTGCAATCATTAATTATGTGGGAAGTCCAGGAGCAGAGCATTTTGTACCTAATGGAACGGGTCATGTTGGAGAGTAGGTATATTATGCAGGATGTGATATCATTTTAGCCAGGTCTAACACTGCTTATAGCTGGGCTTACCATACTATTCCCTTTAAGCCGGGACACTCCTGAATTACCCAGCTTCTTTGGCTGAGTAAACCCAGGTGAAATGCAGGCTTGAAGTCAACCAGCCACAGCTCCTGTGTAAATCATGAGTGTCCCAGTTTAAAGGAATAGTATGGTAAGCCTACTTATAGCCAACAGAGGGCCAACATAAAACTGTGCTTAACATACCCACGGCCCTGCACAGGTCAAAATTTAGCACATGTTGTAGGCAGGTTGGGTATGAAATCCCGGCGGCTTAATAGCCGCCGGGGGAAATACTGACAGTGGAAGCCCGACAGCTGCAGAATCCCGATGGCGCAGGTAAGTCACCTAACCCTAACACTACCCTTCTCCCCCTCCTAACCCTCCCTTGGGGGTGCCTAACCCTAAAACTCCTGGAGTCGTGCCTAACACTAAGTCCCGGGGATGCCTAAACCTAACCCCCCCTCCCTGCACCCTAAACCTAACCCTCCAGGGGGGTTGCCTAGCCCTACCTCCCCAGTGGTGCCTAACCCCCCTTCCCCTGGCCTAACCTTCCCAGGGTGGTGCCTAACCTTAAGTCCCCCTGCAGGGCCGAAACTAGGATTTTTGTCACCAGGGGCAAGACAGTAATTTGGAGCCCCCCATGTAATTCCCCCTGCAGTAGTGCCCATATTGTAATGCCCCCATAGTAATGCCCATATGTTAATACCCCCATAGTAATGCCCCTGTAGTGCCCACCATACAGTAATGCCCCTGTAGTGCCCATGCTCCCATATTAATGCCCCTGTAGTGCCCATGCTTTCATAGTAATGCCCCTGTAGTGCCCATGCTCTCATAGTAATGCCCCTGTATTGCCCATGCCCCCATAGTAATATCCCTGTAGTGCCCTTACAGTAATGCCCCTGTAGTGCTCATGCCCCCACAGTAATGCCCCTGTAGTGCCCATGCCCCAATAGTAATGCCCCTGTAGTGCTCATGCCGCATTAGTAATGCCCCTCATTGCCTATGCCCCCATAGTAATGCCCCTGTGGTAATGCCCCTGCCCCCATAATAATGCCCCTGTAGTGCAGCTTATTAAAAAAAAAATACTTACCTTGAACCCCGCTCCTGCATCCAGCGTCGCGTCAGGTCCGCCGGCTGCTCCTTGGAACTATGGGGGAGATGTCATGACGTCTCCCCCATAGTGCCCGTGGGGAGAGCCGGAAGCTGGAGTTCGGGAGAGAACTCCAGCCTCCGGCTCCGGCTATACCGCGTCGCTGCAGAGAAGGAGCCGGGCGCCCGCTGGTAATAAATATTACCAGCGGACGTCCGGCTTGGAGCCTCTCTGCAGCGCCGGGCTGGAGGTCACTGGCACCAGGTACAGCGGCTCACCCGGTGCACGTGCACCTCCAGCCCCCCCCTAGTTGCGGCCCTGCCCCCTGGGGGGGCCTAAACCTAACCTTGCCCCACCCGCGGCTAACTGCTAAGGATGCTCGGAATTACCTAGTTCGGTCTGGCTTCCTTCCACATTCAGGCGTCAGGTTTAAGAAAGGCGCCGGTATTTCGATGCCTATTTTAAGTCCCATGTCGGGCTTCCACAGTCGGGATATAGACCGGCGGCATTTAGTCTGCCTATCCCATTTTAGGCCATATGTCATTGAACCCTGCAAAAATACTAGGACCTTTCTTTTTTGTGCATTACAAACTGCAATGCATGCATTTTAAAAGTACTCCTTTGGACAATCCGTTAGAATTATCAGCATTCCCTCATTTTATTTTATCTTTACTGTGATTTGATCCTAATCTCACACAGGCTTTCTTCACCACAATATATATATTATCAATCAGCTTCACCACCCAAAAATCCGATTTTATTTAATAGCATACAGACTTTTAATTACTTTACTGTCTACTAACTCTCAGAATATTGCTGAAAATTATATTGAGCTAGAAACTGAGGACTTGATCAAGATAACATTAAAACATGATTAACCATTTAACGACCACAGGTCCTGCCCCTTGCCATCCAACTCACTCTTATATGTACAGCTAGAGGTTTCAGATTTGCAATGAGCTAATTTATTTATTTTTTAATAAACAAAATTCAGTTTTTAAAATATGTTTTTTTTTTAAATGGTTCTAGAAAGAGTCACTTTAAAAAAAAAAAAAAATTCTTGTTTTTTAGATAGTGTAGAACTTGCTTTGTTTGATCGGTCTCTGCTTTTGCCAGCAGCACCATATGATTTGCTGGAAATGGAATGAAATACAGCTACTACTGTTAGATCCAGATTACTCTGATTTATTATTAGTTCTGGGACCACTCTCTGATGGGGGAAAGCTATTGTATCGTCACTGAACTTCCCTTGATCATCGTGCTGTGATTGGGATGTCAAGACCCAAATTACAAAGTTCCTTGCACCCTCCCAAGAACCTGTCGTTAGCATCATGGGCTAGCGATGTCTGCAATCTCAGATCACCTGTTTAGTTTTAAGACACCATTGCTGCTCAGTTGCAATCTGGTTAATTAGTTTACTGGTTAACTGAATACAACAGGTTTTCAAAGACTTGCTTATGGAAATTTAGGGGCCTATTTATAAAGGTAGTTTTTCATAAACTTATGCAAAAACTTGAGTTTCTGCATAATTTTATGTATCACCCAGGGGCAAACACAGGATTTCTGGAGAGGGGTTTCCAAATGCTTGATTTTAGAGTGAGTGTGGACAGTCCATGAAGATGGCATAATTAGCACTTAACCAGCTATAATATGCATGATACAAAGTGCAGTGTACTGTATGTCATAATTCCGACATATACAGGGCCAGCGATCACAGTAAGCCACTAGTTGTTGCAGTAAGACCATCCTGCCTAAGTTGAATGTTTCCACAATACCAGAGCATTGGAGCAAGTCTGGTAGTCTGGGGAAGTGATAGAAGAACCTAACATTAGCCCTGGTTTCATACTGTATGTACTAGAGATGAGCGGGTACAGTTCTCAGAGAACCAGACTTGCACGAACATCACAATTCCGAGTCGGATCCCAGTCCGGCTGGGGTTATCCCGCCTTACTGGGATCCGAAAACGAGGCAAAACGTCATCAATCCTGTGTCGGATTCTCGCAGGTTTTGGATTGTATAAAAGTACCTCCCTGCGGTGATCAGCGCCATTTACTTGCTGAGTCCTGGACTGTACTGTGCTGTGCTCCATCCAGGGGGGTGTGTTGTCCATCCAGGGGTGTGCTGTGCTG
The DNA here is from genome assembly GCA_031769625.1 of Taudactylus pleione. NCBI lineage: Eukaryota > Metazoa > Chordata > Amphibia > Anura > Myobatrachidae > Taudactylus > Taudactylus pleione. The sequence goes on along the minus strand of JAUIMM010000255.1, from coordinate 5,038,748 downwards.
TCCATAAAGGGATGTGCTGTCTAGGGGTGTGCTGTCCATCCAGTGTGCTTTCCGTCCACGAGCTGTAAAAAAAAAAAGTCAATAAAGGAAAAGAAATTATAAAAATAAGTATATAAAAAAGTTAAAAAGTAGATTTTTTTTTGTGTTGTACCCCAGTGTATCCATATAAGCACTGTGATGCTGCAGGCCGTACCCCCCCAGTGTATCCATATAAGCACTGTGACGCTGCAGGCCGTACCCCACCAGTGTATCCATATAAGCACTGTGACGCTGCAGGCCGTACCCCACCAGTGTATCCATATAAGCACTGTGATGCGGCTAGTCGTACCCCAGTGTATGCTTACGTACCCTAGTTTATCCATATAAGCACTGTGACGCTGCAGGCTGTACCCCTGTGTAATATTCATACTAGTACTGTGACGCTGCATGCTATACATTAGTGTAATATTCATATATGTATTGTGATGCTGTAGGTCATACCCCAGTGTAATATTCAATTTCATACAATTATTGTGACGCTGTAGGTCATGCCGCAGTGTAATATTCATAAGAGTATTGTGACGCTACCGGCCATACCTCAGTGCAATATTCATTTTCATACAAATATTGTGGTGCTGTAGGTTGTACCACAGTGTAATATTCATACAGGTATTGTGACGCTGCAGGCATACCCCAGTGTATCCATACAAATACTGTGATGCTGCAGGCTGTACCCCAGTGTATCCATACAAGTACTTTGACACTGTTGGCCATACGCCAGTGTATCCATTTAAGCACTGTGATGCTGCAGGTCGTACCCCAGTGTATGTTTCTGTACACCAGTGTATCCATATAAGCATATGCTGGGAGTTGTAGTTCAGCCAGAGAGCTACAGGCTGCTTTCCTTTGATGTAAACAGCAAGTCTTGGCCCCGTTATCCCTAACAACCTCCCTGAGCACAAAGTAAACGTCAGTGTGTTATTCTTAATCATAAATAATGAATCTTGTGACACTAAGTGGTAGCGCAGTGTGTTATTCTTATTCAGAAAAAATCTTGTGACACTGTAAGTGGCAGCGCAGTGTGTTATTCTTTTCTTATTCATAAAAAATCTTGTGACACTGTAGGTCATTGTTATAGCATTGTAATATTTAAAATTGGCACAAATTGGCGTGCGTGCTATACCCCACTTCATTCGTGTTTGTTGATATGAAGAATGATCAGTTGAGACTTGAGAGGAGAGCAGGAACCACATACTAGTGCTGGAGCTGCTGCCAGTGCCACCAGTCATGACGATACTAGTCCATCTACATAATCTGCTAAAGCCGATGCTCAAGGGCATACAGGGCTTAAGTCAGGGCATCTAAAATCAAGAACCAATCTTTTACAGTGGTAAAAAAGAAAACATCAAAGGGAAAGTTAGCTGCAGAAAGACATAAAATTGGCAATATGCCAGTTTCACCACATGAAGTGGCAAGGAAGGCCTTGGCCTTTATTTATGACTGGTGGTTCTGCCTCTTATGATGATGTAAGCACAACTGAACATGCTGACATAAAAATCAAGGATGCTTCTATGGAAGTGCACCAGGATGAGGATATTTGTGTAGCTGAAACTAATTGAGGATGTTGATGATGAGGATGTTATTTGTGTAAATTAGACACCAGTTGATGAATCAGTTGTTGCTTATGATAAGGAAAAGCCTATTGTCATGCCTGGGCACAAGACAATAAAAACTTGGTTGTCTTGACTCATCTGCATCACCAGTTGGTTTTTTGGGGAAAGTTCAGTTTTTTTAATCATGGAAATGTATTAAATGCAAACACGGGTGTAAAATCATAATTCTCTCTGCAAAACACAGGTGAAAAATCATTAAATTGTTAACAAAAAATAATAATAATGTGGGTTCCCCCCCCTAAATCATAACCAGCCCTGGGTTCTTTGAGCCAGCCCTAGTTCTATAAATTTGGGGAACAAAATGTGTAGGGGTCTTCCGTATTTAATGAACCAGCACTGGGCTCTGTGAGCTGGTCCTAAAAATACAGGGAAAAATTTGCATCGGACTCCACGCGCGGGGGTGAAATGGCCAAAGAATTCTCACCCTCAACTAGTCAACCCCCTCTCCAGGTTACCCCAGGCTATGGTTGAAGCCTGGGGCTATCCCCCTACCCCTGGGTGTAAAAATTAAACTTATATTGTCTTCTACATGGGGACTATAGGTCCCAGCAAGCTTCCCTTGCATGCTGGTACTTGGAGAACCACAAGTAACAGCATGCGGGGCATAAAGAGACCGCTGGTACCTCTAGTCCTCATATAAAGAAAATAAAAAAATGCAATACACACTCACACTATACTCACCATGTCCCCAGTGTTTGGTCTTCCTGTCCAGTAGAATCCCGTTGTTTGGATAAAAAAAAAATATTCACCTAACCCTTGGCGCAGGTCGGTCCTCTTCTGAAGTAGCATCCCCAGCCATTAAATAAAAACAAAGAGCAATCTCGTGATCCATAGTGGACACAGAAGAGCTGTATGTGTATACAGATACAGCTATTCTCTGCAAGTGACAAGACCCACGAGGTTGCCTGCACTTGTAGGGCCTCCAGCAAATCAGCATCCGGTACTATAGTAACCGGCCGTTGATTTGGCTGTAAGTGGCCTGGCCATTAATCAGCCACCTTTTTTTTATACACAATACATACATGCATACTGCACTTATCATACTGATTTGTGCAGGCTGCATGTTCGGGTGTGTTTGGCTGCCATCAGACACAGGAAACACAGTTAGAAAACATGGTCATATACACCATCGAAAAGATAAAAAGAGTGATTGGGTTAAGCCTCAAGTCTGGGGGCTGGCTTGGGTCGCACCATGTGACTGAATTTGCCCTATTAGGATGGGTTTTTTGTATTTTGCTTAGGTATGTGAGGTTGTGTGGGCTGAGAGAAATCCTTTTTTGTTCCTGTCTTCCTGTTTAATTGTTTGTTTACCTTAAACTTGTGGTCTGGTGTGTCTTGTTTTGTCCTTGTTTACCCTACTCTGGAAGTCTGGAGGGATTTGCCCTTTTTTTTGTTTAGGATCTGTTCCAGGTTATTTCTTTCGGTGCTTTAGTGGTGGTATGTTGGCGGGGCGTTGGTCCTGTAACTAGACCCTTGCTTTGGCAGGAAAGAACGGCAGGTCACCACTTAGGGTGCAAATCTTATTCAGTTTTTAGTATTATAGTCTTTGGTGCGCTCACCTTCATTGACTTGTTAGTTCGCTGGATCACCCTGCCAGGGACAGTGTCATCACCCTACCTGGTGGGTAGTCATGTTAGAAGGTTGAGTGGATACCTATTGTTGACAGTTGTTTAGTTCTTGGTTGCTCTGCACCTTGGGCGGTGTCCCCTGGTATGCATGTCTGTGTGCTGCATGTTTGGAGTAAGCTGAATTTTGCCATCCTTTCTTTGCCACCACACTTTCGATCAGATAAGATTAATTTCATATTCATTATATAATTTTAATAAATTGCTAACTAATTATTCTGCCAAATCTCATGTCTCCGAGTCTTTATTTCATATAATTTATTAAGAAGGTATTTTATGTTACATGGTGTTACACAGGGCACCCCTCTGATGATAAAAGGTTTAACACGATTCAGCAAAACACGATTCTTGGTAAATGTGTGTGTTTCTGCTGACAAAACTCTCCTGTGTCCCTGTGATGCTGATCGTGTTTAAACTCGGCCATATTCGGGTCAGACATGATTCTTAGTAAATTTACCCCTTAGTCCTTCTGTATCTCTCTGCAGCATTTGATAACGTGACCATGGGACTGTTTCTCTGGACTGGATGGCACAATCCTTAGTTGGTTCAAATAATTTCTCACTGGCAAGTCACAGAGAGTTTCTCTGCCCCTACCACATGGTGTTCCACAAGATTCTATACTATCTCCCATGCTTTTTGCAGTATACATGCTACCACTGGGTTAAATGCAGTAATCAAATGTCAAGGTCTGGTTTACCAATCCTATGCAAATTATACAAAACTGTCCTTTGCTCTCAGTTGAGAACCCAATACCAACCCTAAATGGCTGTCTAACTAAACTCCAGGAGTGGATGAGTGCTAGTTGGGTGAGGCTGAATCCTGATAAAACAGAGGTCAAATGATAAGAATACAGCTTAGCCAAACAACCAGACTTACACTTGGGGGTACAGAATTGCAAAACACTGAACATGTGTAGAATCTTGGTGTTGTCCTGGATAGCGGCTTGACACTTAAACATCAAGTATCAGCCACAATCCAATCCTCATTCTTTCATTTGAGCTACATAGCAAGAATCAAGCACTTTATTCCCTGAGAAGATCTGCCTAAAGTCATACATGTATTTGTATGACTAGTCTAGTCTAAAACGCTTAGACTACTGCAACGCCCTCTACTTAGATCTCCCAGCAAAATAATCGCACCACTTGTGCTGATGCAAAATGCAGCTGCCAGACTATTAACTAACCAGCCCTGTTCCTGCCACATAACAACTATTCTATACTCCCTTCACTGGCTGCTTGTAAGATGGCAAATCTATTTCAAGATTGGCTTACTGACTTTTAAAGGCCAACATAACCAGGGTCCAAGGTACCTAAAGCAGCTTCTGATTCCTTACTGCCCCGCTCGCTTACTTTGACCTGTAAATGAAGGACTATTAGCAACACCAAGAATCTCCCTTAATTCATCTGGGGTCGAACTTTTAGCTTTGCAGCTCAGCTTTGCGCAGAGTTCAAGAGGCTCCACTCTAGAATCCTTCAAAAACAAACTCTAGACTGACCCATTTACTCATACATTTCACTAATGTCCATATTATTTCCTGAAACAATACAACCCAAATGCTTAAGGCCCCTACACACGGAACAATATTGCACACGATCCGACACATTGGAACGATAATTCAGCAATATCGTTCCGTGTGCGTATGCACGATATCATGCATTGCGCACTCCCGTGGGGTCGTCCGTTGCTTTGACTGATTTTTATGAATGTTCAAAAGATCAGGCGAATTGACTGATGATTCCATGCAGCGCTATGGGGGGGCGGCATATCGGGCGGTTGGGCACCGGATCGTTGATCACATCGGTGGGTACACATCGTGCCCTGTGTTACCTAGCTTTAGTTCCCTTTTCTGTTAAGCTTATTTTGTATTATTAAGAATAATAATAATAATAATATGTGTCAGAGAGACCTGCTGGCAAAGACAATGGGGCCTATTAATCAACACTAAAATAATGGTTTTAAGAACATTTTCCTTTAATTACCGTTATTTTAGTATTCATTGACACAGGAGATATCACTGATATCTCCTGGTTAAGTCCGCCTGCGTTAATTTCCACACTCCCCATACATTAGTACATTAGTATGGGGATTTTAGAAATTATGCTATTCATCAAATTCCGAAAATTACGTATTTTCGGAATTTGATGGTGTTACTATACGCCACTCTCAGGTGGCGTATAGCGAGTGATACTTACCTGCTTTCAGGTGGGCAGGTCCCCCTCGGCTCCCTCTGTCACTCCCTCGTCCCTCCTCCGGCTCAGGCTGCTGCGCTGACTGTTGTTCTCCCTGCAGAACACAGTAAAGTAAAACAAAATAAATAATATATATATATATATATATATATATTAGGGATGTGCAGGCTCGGATAGGTTCGAGTTTGCACGTGGAGTTCGGATTTTTCCCTCCAAAAAAACGGAACTCAGAACGAGGCAAAACGTCATCTTACATGGACGAACATCATCATTCCTGGTCTTTTGTCCAGGAATGATGATGTTCGTCCATGTAAGATGACGTTTTGCCTCGTTCTGAGTTCCGTTTTTTTGGAGGGAAAAATCCGAACTCCACGTGCAAACTCGAACCTATCCGAGCCTGCACATCCCTAATATATATATATCTTTTTTTTAATGTTACTGTCTTCTCCTCTTCAGACGGGAGGTTGGGGTCCGCGGCTGCAGCGGCCAGGTAGGTGGGGAACAGGGAGGTGAGCGGAGGGGAGAAGGGGGGCGTGTTGGGGGGGATACAGAATTACCGCGGCTGTAGGCAGTGCTGCGCATGCGCCGATTTTGTGAACATAATGGCGCATGCGCAGAACTGATTGCAGCTGCGGTACGTTAGAGCAGGTAGGGAAAAGTATCTATGTCCTGAAAAGCTGTCATCGCAAAAATGACAGCTTTTTGGAATACATACATATGGAGAGGAAGAATGATGAATTCCTCCGGTAATTAGGTAGAACTCCATGTGAGTTCTAAACCTAATTACCTCCATCGATTTTTTTTTTAGTGTTGATGAATAGGCCCCAATGCCTCTTGGTAAAATGAAACTCATGATCTGTTGGTCTTAGAATTTAGAGCGCTCTCCATTGTCACCATTGTACGGAAGTCCATTCCCTCTGTCACTCTTTTTTTTCCACAAACACAATCATCAAGAGATCCCCTCTATTGGACCTGTAGCAGCAGATTGCTCTGATAATGTAAGGTGGAAGTGTACCGTGAATAGTTAAGGATGCTGCATGCTATTTGTCTTCAGTAAGGTAAAGTGAATTGTACCATTATTTATTGCTGTGTTTTTCCTGTGATTATGCATCAGGTCTGCACTGATTTCACAAAGTATAATCGTTGTTGTCCATAATACAGTTTAATAATATATTTTAGTAGTTGAGTCATTCTCTTCGGATGCAGGCTGGCGCACATGATGGAACAAAGCTGGCAATCTTGTGTTAGATTCAGTAGATGACAGGATTTTATCCCTTTTACTTCAGGATGGTACAGACAGAAATGACACATGCTATGGACTGTGTAGCTGAAAAACAAAACACCAGGTTAGATCACCGTTAATAATCATTATTTATGATCTGTCTTGTACAAAGTGGTTAGTCTTCCTCAATCCCACAAATCCTTTGTCCTCTGAGGGATAAAGTGGCACAAGATTAACGAGTCTCACAAAGGGCATTGTGTGTTACATCCTTCTAGAGACACACAGCTTCAAGCAAAGAAGCCTAAAATATATTTATGTGAAATGTCCCTGTGTGGTTAGAGCATGTCTGAAAAATACAGAAACATCGGCAAAAGCAACATTTTGACAGCATTAATACAATCAGTGGTGCTAACATCTGCCATGTGAGAAGAAAAATACAAACTGAATTAAGCTTACGAGCTTGGTTTGATTCTACTGAGAACTTCCCACATTTATTATCTTTATCAAGTCTTATGTATTCTCTCTAATGAAATGGGTATTATGAAGGATACACTGATTTTTACCTGCAATTTTGAAGCGTCCCATGGACTCAGAGAAGAGTTGGTCACCACCCCGTATCCTATGCACTAGTCTGTAATTGTACAGAGCGAGATGACGCAATTCTGACAGAATTGTTCATTCTTGGCCACGCCCCTATTCTCCGACCTGCTATTTGTTGCATTAATAAAACATTGTTGCGTACTGTGCATGCGTACACGTGCGCAAAGGCACCACTGCAATCACACTGCAATCGCAGGGTCCACGCAGACCCATTGCAGAGTGATTGACAGGAAGTGACCATTTGGGGGAGGCAATGGGGGGGCGAGATGGCATACACAGCATTAGCTTTCATTGCGTGCGATAAGGTTAGCAAATTCTGAATAAGGTCAGACCTGTTGTAATTGTGCATGAGGCTCTGATGGTATTTCATGTTACTGATGGTTTTGCAGACTTGCAATGTATTATGGATGTGAGTAAGGAGAAGTGGGCATCCTTATGTTAGGCTGCGATGTCATTGCGATTGCAAACATTAGCATATTTTGGCAGTGGGTCTGCGTGCGTAATCGCAGCTGTGATCGCAATAACGAGGTGTCTCTATTACAAACTGACTGTGCATTTTATGCCGCACACTTGCGGCAATGTGGGCACTGCTGTGCCGCTTGGAGTTTGTACAACATGTTGCTAATCGGTTGTTGCTAATCGGTACACAGCAGTAAGTGCCTTCACTTCGGCACTGTAGAGAGTGGTGTGCGGCGATCACACAGTGATGGCATGTCTTAGAATTTAGTAGTGGGGTCTGAACAGTGGTGTATAAACCATCACTGAACTACAAGTCTCAGCCCAGAAAGAGGTGTCTAGATTGCAAACTGACTATGCATTTTATGCCGCACACTTATGGCAATGTCGGCACTACTGTGCCACTTAGAGTTTGTACAACATTTCGCTAATCTGTACACATCAGTAACTGCCAGTCACTGCGGCACTTTGAAATCTTTGGAGTGGGTGCTGTGATCACATTACAAACTTGGTGTGCCCTATAGGTCCCTTCCCCCAAAACAAGCAAAAGCCTATCATTAACATAATAAAGGGCACTATGTTAGCCATTTAAGCAGTCAACTCAAGGTCTTCCCTTGCAATTACAGTAATTTCTTGAAAATGAGAGGAATGGGACCATTTCTAGGACACCATCCCCCAGCCGCTAGGAAAACTGCTGTGCCACTAGGAGTTTGTACAACATGTTGATAATCAGTACACATCAGTGACTGTCGGTCACTGCGGCATTGTAGAAAGTGGTGTGCGGCGCTCACATAGTGATGGCACGTTTTAGTAACAAGTAGTGGGGTCTGAACAGTGGTGCATAAAATCATCACTGAACTACAAGTCTCAGCCAAGAAGAGGTGTTTTTAGAGTGCAATATGCTGCACATTTTTCAAAAGTGTACTCAGGACTCGCACACCGAATTATTTAATCATTTATTACACACTCAATTACAGCTCTCGATCCATGACAACTATAGCGTACCTAACGACAGGTTCAGTCAGCCTAGCAGCGGCGGTACTACAGACATTGTATTGTCTTTTTTTTTATGCATGCGCTCTGCAGTTTAGGAAAAGAGACATCTGGTGGACAGACAGTTGTATTAAACTTCCTGCGCTACAGTATGATATGATGCGACTCAATACACAGTGCGACTAGCAGAGTGTGCTACATGACACATCTGTAAATATATATATATATATTGTAACATGGGGTATAGAAATGAGAACTCCAGACAGGCAGGCACTTTTTAAAGCAGTGTCTTTTAATTCTAGCAGACACTGCACCTTAGCATATGCAAGGTTAGACCTGGATACATACAAGCACAAAACAGAAAATAAGCAAACAAACATAGCAGTAAATGTCCCAGCACTCCTTGTGTGTAACAGTCAGCAGTTACAATATTTGTGGTCCTGGCACCCTAATGCTAACTACCCCCCGGCCTATCGCCTGGCCAGTTTCTACGGCATCAGGAGCATGGAGCAACAGATGTGTGAGAGTTTTAAACCCTTCCTGTGCTCCAGTGATTATTCCAGCTGGGTCTGTGTAAATGTGAAAACCTGGAATTCCACACCTCCACAGCTAATGCAGAATCCACAGGTTTCACTCCAGCCTCCTTTAGAGGGAGCTGATTCCACCAGAATGTGGACAATTCAGCTGAGAGACAACCCCTCTCACCACAATATATATATATATATATATATATATATATATTTATATATATTGTCAAAGGTAAATAATTGGTTATGATCGTTGTGCAATTATTATCTGATGATCTAATTGTCTATGGTCTGACAATGTGTTTTCCACGACACTACTTTGCGTTGCGCAATCCGATGCGCTAAACTGCGTATTCACAACACACATACACTGATGCACATAAAGCACACATATTATAAATGTATATATACTTGCAATGCTAAATAGCGACTAGCGACTATTAGGAATCAACAAGCGACGACCGGATTTCGATCCCTCAACAAAGGTTGGACGCGTCACATACAGGTAAGAACGCAATGTGTTTTGAACCTGTTTTGTACTCAGTGTTGTGAAATCGAATATCCATTCTTTGGGTGATCTAAGGAGCGCTGATTAGAATCCAGGGACAAGAGAGAAAAGTCAGTTTCTTTTATTGTCACTTTGCGCTGCAATAGGCGATTCACAAATAGTGTATGCGTCTTCCCTGCATTACTGCCGTATGTTTAAACAATCTTTGTAATAGTTAGTCTTGTATCACTTGTTAAAATCCTCTGAATAGGTATTGCCACTAGGGAAAGCATTTTTCTGCGCAGAAAACAAAGGTATATGAATGTGAATGTATGCTTGTGATGTGATAAAGGATAAAGGAAAAACTGAAAAGGTTTTTCGATTGTTGAACTGTTGGTAATAGACAGGGCTGGCTAAGGAGTCCAAGAGGCGGATAGGGCAAGCTGAAGCAGTATACATAGCAGGTATAACTGAGCGAGAAAACAAAGGCGCTTTTCTCGGCCAAACCCCAATAGTAATCTCAAAGTCCATTGATAAGTTGTAGTTCCTCTAGGCAATGTGATCAGACCGCATGGTAGTGGAAACCGTGATTGTGACTTGGGGGTCATTGGAGGAAATCACTGGCAAGGCTAGGTATTGAAATACTTAGATTCTACCAGTGGAGAGTAACTCAAAGTAGGAAGCGGTAGACAAAGCTTGGTAAAATTCGTCTGGAAAGCAGAAGTATAGTATAGGCTAGTTTCTGTTTCCTCATTTGTGCAAAACTGACAAAACGCTTGGCGGTCATTTGTGCACAGTGGGTAGAAGTGCGTGGACGCAGCTTGTGTAATTCATCCACCGGTCAAAATCTCTAGCGAAAGCTTAAAGTTATGGCAGCACGAGGGGAACACGTGGCACGGTGGTGTATGTGCATCGCACAGCAGCGTACTCACACCGCTAGGGAGCGTGCACACGCCGCAAAGTAGCGTGTTCATGCCACAAAATAGCGCACACACGAGGCAAAGTGGCACGCCGCAAAACAGCGTACTCATGCTGCAAGCAAGACGCCGCCTAGTAGCATACCCACGCTGCAAGGTAGTGTTATCGCGCATAAAGGAGACAGCGCAAGCGCACCTCGGCCGCCATATGCGACCGCAGGTGAAAGTACAGCCGATACCAAAAATTATTAAAAAATTGTAATAAGTAACTTGTATCCTGATTTTAGTCCCCTCAAGGAAAACGTTTTGGTAGAAGATGATGAACCTACTGTCATTTCAGCCATTACACATGCTGTTAATATATTAGATGTACCACAGAGAGGAAAGGCAGCGATCCAACCAGCAGGGCCAGCAGCTGAAATTGGTGAGGTTAGTGGAGACCGTACTAGGAGAGGTAACACGCATAGCACCAAAACAATTGTTAATCCTGAACATAGTGATGTGGTAGGTGCACATCCTGTCCGTACAATTGCAGTTCCCAATGGGAAACCGGACAAAGATGGTATAGTTCCCATAAGGAATGTACGAATGCATTGTCCATGGAAAAGAGCAGAATTACATTCAATTATGTCAGATTTTCCAGACTTTAGGAAAGAGTTAACAAAAGAGAAAAGAATACCAAGTAGGTATATACAGGCGCTGGGGATGAGCTGTTTTATCTAGCAGCTACTATATTAAGGGATCGTCACTCCCTATATTATAGAAAAAACACCAACAAAGGTAGTAGCGCTAATAATAAGATTATATTACATATGAACAAATATTATAAAAATGAATTGAATTGGTACCATAGAAATAGACAATTGTTTCATATATGAATATCATTAAAAATGCATGTTTGTCACCATATTCAATGGGATATAAAATAAACATATAACAATGATAGCATGCGATCTCACCCACAACCTCAAGTCTGTGTAGCCTAGTATATTAATGCTCTTATTAGATGTCATAGGGATTGCCAATGAAGAATATGGAAATTTACTGCTGCATGATTCTCCTGGTATCCACTAGAGGGATGTCCCTTTATATTAATCAAATCACTGGGTCCTCAAATTTTGCGGTGTCCATAGGCAGCAGACTGGTTGTATCCAGTGATGTATGTCTCCTTCGTGGCTAAATCCTTTATTTGTAGGAGCTCAATTGGGGCAAAAAATATGCTCCAGATGGTGTCCGTTAGAGGAAGGTCCCTTTTGTAGTAAATCAAATCACTGGGTCCTCAAATATTGCAGTATCCATAAGCAGCAAACTGGCTATATTAGGTGGCTTCGTGGCTTAATCCTTGTAATCCCAAGAGCTCAATAAGGGCAGAAGTGTAAGCTCCAAATGGATGAGTCCAAATCGAGGCAGGTGTATTAGGGGTGATAATTCAAAGAGGCCTAACGCGTTTCACTGCATTGAGGTGCAGCTTTATCAAAGGTGTCTCATAAATTGCAAAGCTGGTGCTTTTATACCCCTCTAAGTGGGTTTATTGATTGGCACCTGATTTCAATTAGCAAGTACCAAACATTCACAATTTCCAACATTATACACATAAAACATAATAGGAAAGAGTTAGCCAAATGCCAGAAATTTGTTAAAGATTTAGGTAATGCTCATGAGCCAACTAATAAGGATTGGTGAGTGGTGTTAAGGGCCTGTCTCCCCTCCAATACTGATGTGCAGAAGTTTATTAAGGATTGTATATTGGAAGAGGATGAATCCTTGACCGATGAAGATACCAGGTAAATATAAAACGTATAATAACACAATTGGCTATATATTTCCCAATGGTAGTTAACTGGAGTAAAATTTTCACTATTAAACAAAAGGATAGTGAATCTGCAGCAGATTATTTCACCAGAGCACTGCTAACAATAACCCAGTACCCTGGGATAGCAGATATTAAAGATGATGTACACCACAGGGAAGTAGCTGTTTTGGTACTTATGGATGGTCTCAAGGATAATCTAAAAACTAGAGTGCAAACCTCTCTACCTAACTGGAGAGGGATTACGGTAGATGCACTTAGAGAGTCTGCCATAGAACATGACAAGAACATTTGCAGGAAGAAAGAGGCACTGAGTGAGAAGTTAATGGCAGTGAGCATTCAGGCTCTAGAGGTTTCACATATACAGCCACAGTCTTACAACACATACCAGCAACGGGGTAATACAGTAAGGTGTTTTAATTGTAATAAAGAAGGACACATACAGGGGTACTGTAAATTGAAAAATTGGGGGTCACCTAAGAAGGGAACACCTAGGTACACTCAGAGAGGGCACTCACAAGATTCAGGAAATTTCCAACGGTGACCCGCTCACATAGTAACAGCCAATGCTCTCCTGGAAGATGATAGTCAGTGCTAGGGGTCAGGTCATACCTGTAGTCTGCAGCCAGTCAGGTTAACTGAGAATACTAGGGAAGAACCTACAATGACAGTTGATATATCTGGTATTAAACACACTTTTCTTGTAGATACAGGGGCGACCAGATCCGTGATAACTTCTCCATTTAATTTACAGGTTACTAACAGGACCATACCAGCAGTGGGAGAGTACAGCATTACCCTCTAACCAGATCTGCAGATGTTACTATTGGGCCGCTGCAAACCAAGCATTCCTTTCTCCTGGCAGCAGCGGCTCCTACTAACCTGCTGGGAAGGGATTTGCTGTGTAAAATGGAATGTGTCATATACTGTACCCCTGATGGTATATACCTAGATATACCGGAAAAGGTTGCGCATGAGGTACAGGACATATTGGATACACCACAAAGGTTAATGTTGCACTCTGCCATTTTAGAACAAAGTCTATCTCAGGTATATGAAATGTTAATGCAAATACCGGGTTCCCTCTGGACCAGAAATGGACAGGACACTGGATTGATGACAAATGTAGCTCCTGTAATGGTTAACTTGAAAAGTGTTAGGCAAGCTCCAAAAATCCCTCAATACCCATTAAAGCCAGAGGTGGAGCTAGGGGTGTATCCCATAATTGAGAGGTTACTGCAACAAGGGATTTTAATTCGTACAGCTAGTCCAGCCAATAGTCCTATTTTTCCAGTGAAGAAGGCTGGGGGGAGGGGCTATATATTAGTACAGGATCTTAGGGGGGGTAACAAAGTTGTTGAAAGCCAATCCCTGTAGTGCCCAATCCAGCTGTCATCCTCATGCAAATTCCACCGTCTGCAACTCACTTCACTGTCATTGATCTATGTTCTGCATTCCTCTCTGTTCCTCTTCACCCTGACTGTCAATATCTGTTTGCATTTTCCTACAGAGGGGTACAATACACAAGGACTCGATTCCCCAGGGTTTTCATAGATAGCCCCAGTATTTTCTCTGAGGCTTTACATGACTGTTTGCAATCTTTTCAACCAAGAAATTGGTCTGTCCTCATTCAATATGTAGATGATTTGTTGTTGTGCTCTGATTCTTTTATGTCATGTTTAAATTATACTAAACAGGGCACAAGGTTGCAAAGGACAAATTACAGCCATGCCAGACTAGGGTCAAATACTTGGGACACTGTCTAACCCAGGGGCTACGACACTTGCCAACTGACAAAATACAGGCCATACAGACCGACACTGCTGCAAAACCAGCAGCAAATCTGTACCTTCTTGGGTATGTGTGAATACTGCAGGACGTGGATCCCAGGTTTTTCTATTTTGGCATTACCATTGCAGGAATTAGTTTCATCCTCAAAACCTGACCGCTCCATACACACTGAGGAGACATAGCAGGCTTTCCTTAACCTTAAGAATAGTCTGACAAGAGCACCTGCCCTGGGAATACCGGATTAGAAATACCCTTTGAGTTATTTTGTACGAAAGCTCATGGCTGCGCAGCAGGTGTCCTCACACAGAAACACGGTGATGCTAGCAGACCTGTAGCATACTACAGTGCACAATTGGACACTCTAGCAAAATCACTCCCAGCGTGTTTAAGAAGTGTAGCTGCAACTGCTCTTCTGGTAAATAAGAGCGAGGACGTAGTATTAGGGCATGATACAACTGTCTATACACCGCATGCAGTATCTGCTTTGTTAAATTCTGCCCAAACCAGACATGTCTCCTAAGCAATGTTTACGAAATGGAAACTAGCTCTAATGGCACCTGCAAATATTACCATTAAAAGGTGCAATATGTTAAATCCAGCACTGTACTTACCATATGTGCCTCAAGATGCACAAAGGGTGGAAGGAGGTGAGTCTCTGGTTGAAGGTGAGTTTTGCAGGTATACTGACACACATGATTGTATGGAGTATTTGAATCTGACTTTTACTGCAAGACCAAACATACTTGATACACCATTAGAAAATTTAGATTTGACATTTTACACGGATGGGAGTTGTCACAGGCAGACGTACACTGGAGAATTATGCACAGGTTATGCGGTTGTAAATGACGAGGATGTTGTAGAAGCTGAACCACTTGGTCCACATCACTCAGCCCAGGTGGCTGAACTGGTGGCATTAAGGAGAGCGTGTGAGCTGGCAGAAGGTAAACCAGCTAATATATACACTGACTCTAGGTACACTTTTGGGGTAGTACATGATTTTGGGGCTCTTTGGCATCTTAGGAATTTTATGACAGCAGCAGGCACACCAGTCGCACACTCACATCACATAAAAGGACTTCTGACAGCAATTCAGCTACCAAAGGCAGTAGCTGTCATCAAATGCAAAGCCCACACATGCGAAGAATCTGCCAAATGGGCAGCAGGATTATGCATAAATATAACAACTAACAAAGTAATGGTCTTCCAGACGGTCCTTTTCAGGTAATACAAATTGACTTCATTCAATTACCACCTTGCAGGAATCTCAAGTATGTATTAGTTTGTACTGATGTATTTTCTAATTGGGTAGAGGCATATCCAGCTGCCACTAATACTGCTGTTTTTACTGCTAAAAAGATTCTTCAGGAGTTTGTATGCAGATACGGTATCCCTAGAATCATATAAAGTGATAGGGGTGCTCATTTCATTGGTGATGTTTTCCAGAACATGTGTAAGCTCATGGGTATCAATAGTAGACTTCACACCTCCTACCGACTGCAAGCCAGTGCCAAGGTGGAGAGGGTAAATGGTACCATTAAGAGCAAACTGAGTAAGATCATGGCTGAAACTGGATTAGGGTGGCCTGAAGCCTTACCGCTAGTCCTCCATAGCATTAGAACCACTCCTAGATCTCCTCTTAATCTGTCCCCCATTGAGATACTGTTTGGGAGACAACCTCATTTGATTATAAGTCCACAGGATGATTTGAAGAGTAATAATGAGGTTACTGTGAAATATCTTATAAAAATGAGTAGGCAGTTGAAACAACAGCAACAGAAATTGAAAATGTTGTCACCTGATATGCCAGAAAGAAAATGTCATGATGTTGAACCTGGAGAATATGTTATGATCCAAAATTTGTTACGCTCAGGTTGTTTGACAGACCAGTGGAAAGGTCCGTATCAGGTGTTGATGACAAGTACCACATCGTTGAAGGTAGCAGAAAGGGATACCTGGGTCCATTCCACCCACTGCAGAAAGGTCAACCACCCGAAGGAGATACAAGGCGGAGTCGAGAAAAATAACGTGGACCTGTTGATTGCGAGCCTGTTCCGGGACTGCTAGAGACTGCAGTGAAACACCTGAGCCAGAGGCGTGTGCAGACCACTATTCCAGCAATGGAGTGGCAGGCTGTGTTTGTGTCTTTACTTCCTTCCAGGGTTCTCATCATCCTTATTTGTTTTGGGATTTCCCGTTTCTGTGATGGAGGACAGATGTTGGAGAGGGAGGTCGATGGTGATGTCAATAGAGTGGAGTTGGAGGAGAGAGCGATAAAACAATCAGGGCGGTATACGGTCAAACTCAGTACAGGAATTGTTAAGAGATCTGTTAGCCATGTAACTCGGAGACAATGTGAGGGGTTATTGTCTGATGAATATTGTATTTGCGAGTACTGTTGGTCCCTAGTTGATCAGAAATGCATCCAGTGATGCCAGTCCAAGAGTAATCTGTATTTGGGCGAGCATCCTGTAGAGGATTACCATTCCTTAGTGGGTAAGGTCCTAAACCAGACTGAATGTTGGGTGTGCTCACAAGTACCTCAAGGACAGAGTAAATCGGGATTAGTGCCATACCCATTAAAGTTAGCAGAGGTACTTGAATTATATGGGGGAAGACCGGTGGACAAGAAATTTAATATATCTAAACCCCCTAGTCTTAAGCTCCACCAGTACCAGGTACATAGATCCCTGGTATGCTTAAATATCACAAATTTCAGAAAACCAGGAAATTGGGAGGTGACCTGGAACAATCAGACAATGACTTATTCACACCGAGCAGATAATGAGCCTATCGATTCTGAACTTATAAGCAGAATTTTTGCAACTGGGAGATACTTCTGGTACAGGTACACACGTAGATACGATACAGTAATGGTTGGCAGAGTATCACAAGGGTACTGTGCAGATATTATACACACAGAAACGTGTACCAGTCAAATGGCGGAACTGGGAGCAGGATTCTTTGGAAGAATAATGTGTTCAATGATAATGATGCATTCTGTTCCTTACGTTCTCCCAGATGATGTATATTTTATATGTGGAAGGAAAGTGTACAAGTGGCTCTCTCGGAGTTCTGAAGGTTTATGTTATCTTGGGAGGGTATTACCAGAAATCATGACCCTTACACATGATGAAATGATTGGTATCCATAAAACCACGCCACCTCCATACATACACACACAGTATGAACATCGTGACAAAAGAAATATGATCCCTGGTGAAGAACATATAGCCACACAGTTGATTAATGAAACAAATGGCTTCCATATTTTGGTAGCATTAGATCCCACCAGGATCACTCAGGGAATTTTAAATTATAGGTACATCCAAGACCTGGTTAAATTAATAGACAACATCACCGAGATGTATGATGACACTTTCAAGTTTGTGGATAGGGAGCTACAGGCTTATAAAAAGGAACTGGAACAACATAGGTTATTGTTAAATTACCTGACAGCTGTTACTGGTGGATATTGTGTGACTTTGGCCACCCAATTTGGTATCAAGTGTTATATGTATATCACCAATAATACTGATGACCCCAAAGAGGTGATAGACCGGAAAATGGATGAAATCCTACAACTGAAGTGGGAATTTTGGAAGGACCATAATACTTCCTTGTATGAGACTGAGGTAAAGGTAGAGAAATGGTTCTCATGGTTAAACTCTGTCAAATGGTTTGCCGGTCTGGGAGAGTGGGTACAGGAGATGGTTGGTAGTGTAGGTAAGCTCCTTATTCTTATACTTGTCATCTTAGTAACTGGTTTATGTGTCAGATATGTTCTTACTGTGGTAAAATGTGGAAAATGTAACACCAGGGTTAAGCGTGAAAATGAGATCATGATGGTGGTGAGTGGTGGTGGTATAGGTACTAAGGTTAATGAAGAACTGCATAACAATCCTGAAATTGAGTGCGCCATCAGATAAAGAACATGTGAATAGGCTTGGTCATGTATGATAAAATATTGTAAATGTTCCATTAAAAATCCTAGATAATGTAGTATCAGTTCCCCAAAATTTCCATTATAGGTTCGATGAGGTCCCACATCTTACCAATGGTCCCCTATAGATCCGCTGAGTGTGTATAAGGGTTGTTTTACCCTTTCTTGAAATGCATTATTGACGGTTCAGTGACCAAATTGTGTCACACCGTCTAGAACATTGAATAATAATTTATTATGCATGACTAAGTAGGTTAAGAATAGAATATGATAGTTTATGTTTGCTATCAAAGGGTGATCTGCCAAAGTCAAATAATTGGTTATGATCGTTGTGCAATTATTATCTGACGATCTAATCATCTATGGTCTGATGATGTGTTTTCCACGACGTTACTTTACGTCGCGCAATCCGATGTGCTAAACTGCGTATTCACAACACACATACACTGATGCACACATATATAAATGTATATATACTTATATACACGGACACTCGTATGCGTATGCACATACTTACACATGGACGCTTATTTGTATATAGTTGCTATTGCAGACGCATATGTGCAAGATGGTTCCCACACTTAATAGTTAATAACCAGAGTTATTAGAGGTTTTGTTTGTTAATAATTATGATGTAATATGTACTTAAACGAGATCTAAGGTTTGGAATATAGTGGACATGTCATGTTTGGTATCATACTAAATCCCTGTTTAATTGCAGACATCCGTATCTATCGGCAAGGAAGTCGCATCATGCGTCCGCTAGTTATGGATGATGGGGAGTTATTGGATAGAAATGTTATAACATGCATGTAGTGTTGTAGCCAGTATTAACCAGTTGTTCGGTGGGAAGCTACACAAAGAGACCGTTGGAGAACTGAGCCATGCCCCTGATGACACTGTATGAATCGACCAATGACCAGATTATCCAGAAGCAAGAACCAATGGAAACTTGTCAACTAGTCCCTTTGTTTACTCTGAACTCTGTAAGGTATATAGGCTGTGTCCCGATCCCAGTGTTCAGACATCCTCTTTGATGATCACAGGCTTCTGGATTGATGACTGTATACTGGGACCAGTGCGCATGTGTATGTATTGGCTTGTACTTTATTATTGCTTTTTACTCTAATTGTTAACTCTTTCATCGTGTTACTTTTTCTTTACATAAATAACTTTTTGTGCTTTGGAACCACACGATTGGACTGGGAAGCAATTCTTTCTTAAGCAACTTGCAACGCTAAATAGTGACTAGCGACTATTAGGAATCAACAGATGGGGGCTCGGCCTTGAGATCATGCTACCGGAAATTAGGACCCAAACCGGCTTTTCCAAAAGCCGACACTCTTGTCCGTTTAAAAAACAGACTTCTCCTGGGGTTTTTTAGAACACATAAGCCAAAAACCTAGGACAAACATACCTGCCATTGACCACTTTACCAGTGCTTCTATCATATATCACCCCCTTTTGTTTCGACCTGTGGGGTGGAACAACTGCAGCCCCCAAACAATGGACACATGACAAAGCACCTGCATTGGCCAGCTGGCTTCCTGGCCTGTGTTCTACCCTAAATTTAAAGGTTTGTAATTCCAAGAACCATCTCGTTATTCTCGAATTACTGTCGTTGTTTTCTGACATTCACTTCAAAGGGGCATGGGCAGTGATCAAACTGAACTTCCTTCCCACCAAGTAGTACCTGAGAGTCTCTAACGCTCCCACTTTATGGCCAATGCTTCTTTCTCGACTGTAGCATTGTTAATTCATGTACATTTAGGCCCTGATTCAGAGCCGGACGCTCTGACCAGAGCGCTCGCTCTGAATCAGGGCCCACCTCCATTAAAATGGAGCGTCCTCCTGGACGCTCGTATAGCTGTGGGTCACCACCCACAGCATATATGAGTGTCCAACAAGATGGTCGCAATGGTCTTGACCATTGCGACCATCGGACTTGCGAGTGAAACCCTGTGGTCGGGTTTCTCAACCGCAAGGCCAGGAGTGATTTTGGCTCTATCAGAGCCAAAATCACTCCCACTGACATCACTAGTGATGTCAGTGGGGCCGGCTTCAGATGGTAGGCGTTCCCATAGGAACGCCTCCGTCTGGCAGGCACGCCCCCGGAACGCCCACCAAAGAGGGCGTGCTGTCAATCAACATCGACAGCACGCCCCCTTTGGTGCGAGACCCGGAGCGATGGAAAGTCCTTCGCTCGCCGGGTCTCGCGCATGCACACGATGGAGCTCCCTCCGTCGTGCGCATGCACAGTGGGGACCATCGACCCACTTGCGAGCGTACTTCCGCTCGAGAGTGGGTCTGAATGACCCCCTTAATTTCCAGCTTAAGAAGAAAATCGGGTGTTCTTCACCCTCTTTGCTTTGGGACAGGACTGCTCTGATGCCTACATCTGATGCATCAGTTTGTACAACAAACTCTCTGTCAAAATCAGGGGTCATCAGAACTGGTTGGGTGCATAACGCTATTTTTAACTCCTGGAAAGCCTTCTCTGCTTCAGGACCCCATTCCACCATGACTTTCTGTTTGCCTTTGGTAAGGTCAGTCAGTGGGACTGCAATGGTGGCAAAATTGGGTATAAACCACCTATAATACCCAGTGATCCCTAAGAAGGCTCTCACCTGCTTCTTATTCAGGGGTCGTGGCCAGATTTGTATTGCCTCAATCTTATTGAGCTGTGGCTTTATCAAACCTCTGCCAATGGTGTACCCAAGATACTTTACTTCTTCCATCCCCAGACAACACTTTTGAGGGTTGGCTGTCCAACACTGCTTGTACTCTGGGCAAGTGAGACTGCCAATCAGGACTATGAATGACCACATCATCCAGATAAGCAGCAGCATACTGTCTATGGGGCCTTAAAATCATATCCATCATTCTTTGAAAGGTAGCAGGTGCCCCATGTAGCCCAAAGGGCAACATCTTGTATTGAAACAACTGCTCTTGTGCAGAAAAAGCTGTCTTTGGCGTTCTCAGTTAACGGCACTTGCCAATACCCTTTGGTTAAGTCAAGAGTAGTTAAATATCTGGCTGTCCCCAGCCTTTCAATTAGTTTGTCCACCCTAGGCATAGGGTAGGCATCAAACTTTGACACACTGTTCAATTTCTGGAAGTCATTGCAGAATCGCACACTCCCGTTGGGTTTTGGAATGAGCACAATGGGACTTGACCACTCACTATGGGATTCTTCAATTACACCCAACTCTAACATTTTTTTAATTTCCTACGGCCTTAACCCCCGGGGTCAGTGATTATGTCATGTTTAATGACCATGGTTTTTCCCTGGTAGGTCAGAAAACAGCACCCTGATCAGAAATTCCTTAATTTTCTGCTGTTGACTTTATGACAGGGTTTTTGCCACTGTCACCATGAGCCCTGAGTTTACTGGAAGGGCTCGGACGGCTGACAGTGCTGCTCTATCTTTCCAGGGTTTTATAAGATTTACATGGTATATCTGTTCCAGCTTTCTTTTCACCGGCTGGTAAACTTTATAATTGACCTGCTCCACTTTTTCTAAGATTTAAAAGGGTCCTTACCATTTAGCCAAAAGTTTACTTTCTACTGTGGGAACCAACACCAACACTCTGGGCCTGATTCAGAGCCGGACACTATTTGCAAAGAGTCGTTCAGAAAAAGGGGCCGGCTATTTAAATTGAGCGCTCGCTCTTTGCGGTCTGTTGACGCCTCTATGTCTGAGCGAACGAACGAAACATGCGCTCGCTATTTTGTAAAGACGCCCCCTGGCCGTTTGCATCACACGTCATCTCCGCTATTTATTAGATTAATCGAGTACATCGAAAGACATCTGAACTGCTCGCAGTGCTTGTGGTAGGTTTTACTTTTAGCAATTCAGGCTAAAAGACAACCAAGTGACGTGGTCGATGATGCTGCTTTGTTAATTATGCACATCCATTAAACTCATTCTGTCACTCAAATTAGCAGACCCTCGCTGTTTTGCGAGCGTACGATTTCCGACCACAATGACTGGTTGGCGCATGCGCATTACGACCCATACGCATGCGCAGATGTGCGAACATCGCTCGGAGCGAGCAAGCGGCTGCTTACGAGCAGCTCTGAATCAGGCCCTCTGTCCCCAGGAGCAAAGTTGCATAAGTGAGCATTGCAGTTATATACCCTCTGCTGTGCCTGTTGGGCCTGGTCCAAGTGCTCTCTTACTATTGGCACCACAGCAGCAACTCTTTCTTGAATTTGAGAAACATGCTCAATAACTGTTTTATACAGACTGGACTGCCCCTCCCATGTCTCTTTGGCAATGTCAAATAATCTCCTTGGATGTCTCCCGTACAATAAATCAAAAGGGGAAAACCCTGTGGAGGATTGGGGAACCTCTCCCATGGCCATCAGCAAATAAGGTAACAAGTAATCCCAATCTCTACCATCTTTGTCCACTACTTTCCTTAGCATGTGTTTTAAAGTTTTATTAAACCTCTCCACTAACCCATTGGTCTGGGGGTGGTACACAGAGGTTCTTAACTGGTCAATTTTAAACAGGCGGCATAACTCCCTCATGATTTTTTACATAAATGGGGTACCTTGGTCAGTCAGGATCTCCTTAGGCATTCCCAACCTGCTAAAGACATGGACTAATTCTCTAACAATGGTCTTGGTTGACGTATTGCGTAGTGTAATCGCCTCCGGGTACCTGGTAGCGTAATCCATTATCACCAGAATATATTGATGGCCCCGGGCAGATTTCATTAATGGCCCAACCAAATCTATAGCTATTCTTTCAAACGGATCTTCAATAATGGGTAACGGAACCAGGGGACTTTTGAATTGTGGCCTTGGAGCATGATACTGACATTCGGGGCAGGATGCACAATAGTCAGATACCTCTTTATGGACCCTGGGCCAAAAAAACCTCTGCATAATTCGCTCAGTGGTTTTCTCTACCCCTAGGTGGCCTGCCATTATATGACTATGGGCTAGATCCAACACTGTTCTTCTGTAAGCTTTGGGAACTATTAATTGTTCCACAATACTTCCCCCTTCTTAGTCACCTGATACAACAAATCCTGACATACTGCCATGTGAGGATATGACAAAGGATTATCAGGGTCTATGGGTTTACCATTGATCACCTTGACATTCTACCTGGCTTTTACCAGAGTAGGGTCATTTAACTGCTCCACGGCAAAGACCTCTCTTCTGACCTCTAAATCAGGCAGATGATCAACTGGCTCAACAACACTTCCAAACTCAGTAGGAGGCACATCACTTAGCGAGCCCCCATCACGCTCCGCATTCTCTAGTTCGCCAATCATACTAGAAAAAGGGAACATCTCTGACTCTGAAGAAACTTCCTCTGCTACTACGTGAGTAACCTTCTCAAATGAGTCAGGGTGATTTACCTCTGTGCAAAATCGGCTTTCCCACAACTTCCAGAAGTGAGCAAAGTCTCTTCCCAATATTACATCATACATTAAGCCATGTACCAAACCTACAGAGACTATCGCGGAACCACATAGTGTCTCGATGTTCACTTCTGCAGTAATATAATAGCGAGTGTCCCCTTGTATGCAGGTCATACCAATAGTTTTCCCCTTACGCTTCAAGGGGTTCACCAGCTCAGCTTTCATAAGTGTCACCAGGCTATGAGAATCTAATAGAGCCTCTAAACGGTTGCCTTCTACAGTGAGTACACACATGTGCTTATCAGTCTCAGCCTTCTGGTCAGCAGTCTCCAGGTTCCTCACCCTCAGTTTTTGGTACATTCCATCGCCAAGCACCCTTCTCCTTTGGAACAGTCTTACCAATGCCAATGGGAGTTCGCCATTGTGCCATTGGGGCTCAGTGGGGCAGATTCAACAGCTCCTCAGCTGCCACGTACCTCTCCACCAGTTTGACTAGCTGGTCTGCGGACTTAGGGTCTGTATGGCTCACCCACTTGAGCAGAAACGCAGGTAGCGATCGCAGATACCGGTCCATGACGACTCTTTCCACAATCTGTGGTCCTGTCAGCGTCTCTGCTGTAGCCATTCTGTGGTTAGATGGACGAGGTCATGCATCTTTGAGCGTGTAGGTTTTTCCATTTGGAACTCCCAGCGGTGGACTCGTTTCACCTGAACAAATGAGGTGACTCCCAAGCGGGTTAGGATCTCCCGTTTTAACTTTGCATAGTCCTTGGCATCAGCCAGGCATAAATTATAGTAGGCTTTTTGTGGTTCTCCAGACAGGAAGGGTGCCACAAGGCTTGCCCACATATTCCACCAATTGTGATAAGGTCGGGGTAGCGAGTCCCTCTACTGGGGTAGGTGGACACCACCTTACACACAGCAGCCAGGAAATAGCACTCCAGTCATGGATTTTTGTGCAATTTCAACAATCAAATAAACAAAACATAAAATAAACCCTAGCCCGGCTGGGTACTAACTAGACAGTAAGTTCCCTGTCTAACAGAACACCAAACAAAATCCTCGTCCACAGTACCTTCTGGTTTACAGCCAACAGTGTCTCAGAGCAAGCTAACCTGCGGCCTGCTCTCCCAGGTATGAGACACTCAGCTACAACTGAACACAGCTTAAACCAGACAGTTCCAGGTGTAAGCCCTAATGAGCCTGCTACCAGGCTGAAAGGCCCAAAATCTTGAGTGGCCTGTGGATGGAGCCCTACCTCTCCTCACATCCACACACCCAGAGCCCAAACCGGCTTGTCCAAAAGCCGACACTCTGGTCTGTTTCCAAAACAGACTTCTCCTGAGGGTTTTTAGAACACAGGCCAAAAACCTAGGACAAACATACCTGCCATTGACCACTTTACCAGTGCTTCTATCACAATATATATATATATATATATATATATATATATATATATATATATAAAATATCATACAAACTCGGCACTCACATGCTTTTCAAACTGCAACTCCTTTGAACATAGGGAATGTTGGTTCCAAAATATTGCAATAATTTGTTAAGCTGGCCACCGCTTCACGGTCATTCCCATCTAGCCAGTCCCTACACTGATTCTCAGATAAATGAACTTGATCTGCCATCTTGGCCTCAAGCTTGCATACATTTTAAACAGAAAACTGGGTCCTGCCTTAAAGAGACAGGACCACACCCAGGGCTATCAGTTAATAAGCACCTGGAAAAAGAAAAAAGTTTGTCTTACATTTGAAAAACAGGGTGCCCTAGCAAGTGTGACCACAAAATTTAAATAAACGACAGGCTCAATCCACGGCACTCGACCATCTGGGGTGCCCTTGGTATGTGACCACACCATCTACATAAAAAATATCATACAAACTCGGCACTCACATGCTTTTCAAACTGCAACTCCTTTGAACATAGGGAATGTTGGTTCCAAAATATTGCAATAATTTGTTAAGCTGGCCACCGCTTCACGGTCATTCCCATCTAGCCAGTCCCTACACTGATTCTCAGATAAATGAACTTGATCTGCCATCTTGGCCTCAAGCTTGCATACATTTTAAACAGAAAACTGGGTCCTGCCTTAAAGAGACAGGACCACACCCTAGTTGGTGGGAGTGGGGTTAATTGTTCATATGTTTCATTTGCATGGTAATTATTGTTTAAGCATACCAGTTTGAATCCTTATTATTATTAAAATAATTTTATTACTGTATGTCTTTTGCAAACAATGCTTATAACCCCATTTCTATTTGTACTTTCTATTACAGTAAGTGTTTTCAGAGTACTGTTAGTGCAACAATCTTTTAATGCATCCGAATATTTGAATAAGTTTGAGGATAGATAAGCACCCTGTTTGATATGTAATTTTGTTAGGTAAGTTAAGGGTTAAAAGCTGGAGGGGGATGTGGTTAGTATTCGTCACTTGAGGAGTATAAGCCTATGGTAGGATTTAAGGGAGGGCTTAGAGGTTCCATATAAATAGCCTGGTGAGGGGAGCCATCTTCCTCTTTCCAGTTTATTTCAACCAGGCTGGCTAAGTGGCATATGTATTGTATTTTATATGTCTGTCTTTCTCTTCTTCTTTCACATTTCACACACCATTTATTTCCCCTGGTCTACCACCCTCTCTGTCTCCTGTTAATTTTATCTTTTACTACCTTCCTTTTTCTAATTTCCCCCCTGTCCTTTCCTTTCTGCACATGTTCCATACTTTTCTTCCCCCTTCCCCTGCTTGTGTTTCCATATAGTCCCTGTTACCTGCCAGTGCCCTCCCTCCCTGTCATTTCCATATACACAGGCCCCGTGTCCCCCCCCGCCCCTGGCTGCCAGGCCTCTCACCTCCGTGGCTGCTTCCCCAGCCACGCGAGGGCCATGGTCCGCTCAGGCGCAAGGCTCCACCTGCCTGCACTCCCGCTGCCGGCTCTCGATTGCCGCTCCCCCACATCGACCACCCCTTCCCCGCGGCCACCTGCTCTCAAGTGGCAGCGATATTAGCTAGACGGCCCCCACTCCCCGTCTCCCCTCACGCTAAGCGCGGCCATCCCGCTCCCTGCACCGGTGGCTAGCTCCACCCACAGGGTTGCGGCGGCCATCTTGTGCAGCCAGGCGCCGCATGGTGCTCTGCCGCACCCCTCCGACCCCCCCATGCCCCCACTACTTAAGAACAGGGGGGCACCTCCCTGCACAGCCTCCCCCCTGCTCTGCCAGCACCAGAGACCCTCTTGGTGCGGTGTCCCCTAGCGCGCCACCCACCAACTTGTCCCCTTTCCCCCCCGCACCCTGGGGTGGGGGTTACACCCCCCTTGCATTTAGGGGCAGCTGGTGCACAGCACAATAATCCTGCCCCATTCAAGCCTACAATGACGTGCCGCCGGGCTGCCCCCCCCTTATTTCCCTGCCACCGGGATGCTGCACATAAGCCCAATGCATTTTTCAGCCCCTTATCATCCGCCCCGCTTATGCACTGCCAGCCACTGCCCCCCACTCTCCTCCAGTTCGCCCCTCCACTGCTAACGCGCCCCCCCCTTTTTTCCCAGGGATTGGCGCCTCACTACAAGGCGCAATAGCTATGCCCATCCAGCCGCATGCCACTACAGCTGTTTTCCTGAACCCATACATGTTTCCACCCCCTCCTCACACCCCTCCCCCCAAAACCTGATCCCGTACCCCCGCTGGCTACAGCATCTCCTGCTCTTTCTTCTGCGGAGGGACTTTGTTGCGTGGGTTTCACCGGATATTTTTTCGAGCCCCCAGGTCACAGTTTTTTGAGCGTCTAGGACCATTGTCGAAGTCCAGCGGACAGATGGTGCTGATGTCAAATCAAGTCGTGGTGGGCGCACCGCGCAGTGAGGGACTGTTGGCGAACACAAAGGAGCCAGTGGCTGGGCCTTCCACGTCAGGATCAGGTGAGCATGGTGTTAACCCATTTGCGCAGCACACATTCCCCTTCCACTGATGATTCTAGCGATTCTTCCAGTTCATTTGTAAATCCGCGCAAGCTTAGGCGTTACTTAGTGCAAATTTAATGGGTAGCAAGGGTGCCCTTAGAGATTTAACACAGTGTCAGCAATTGAGGTACCGGATGAAGCGCGGGTTATGGTTCACTGAGCGAATACGGCTATCCTTAAAGATTTCAAGTTTTAAAGTAGGGAGCCGTTAGTGAAGAGTAAATTTGTGGATATGTTTGTGATAACGGCTGACGCACGTAGGTTTAGTTCAGGCTAAGTCAGCAGGAGTAATGGCGGGGGCCTTCGGGTATGTTATGTTTTTTGCGGCGTGCTACCTTGAGTCCAGACACAACAGGAGGGACAGGCAGTGTTTTCAATTAGGTTTCAAGGATGTTGAGGTTTGGTTTGCTCGACCAACTGCCTAGCTTGCCTGTGGAATCCTCGGTTGGTCGGAACCAGCCCTTTCTGGCCTGCCCAGATCTGTGGGCATCAGCCGCTGGTAGTGTGGAAGGCTGTGCTGGGATCACGAGTTTGATCCCAGCATCAGCCGACATGCAGGGGCAGGCAGAAGGGATGTGTCCTCTGCGGGACACATCCGTTTCCGGCGCTGGGACAGTAATGTCCCTAGCGTCGGTGCAGATACCGCGGGCACCTGGTGAAGGGACCGCCTGGTCCCTTTCACCAGTGCCGGCGGTACTGTGGCGCCGGGAGAAGCTTGGCTCCGGGCGCAAACTCAGCGGAGCTTGGCGCCAGGCAGCCAAGAAGCGGCGGGTAGCCGGCGCTGGGAGAGAGTACCTGCTCCCAGCGCCGGTCAGGCGTTGGGCGCGGCAGGCGTTTGGCTCTGGCCGCGAGCCAAACCTGGCTCGCGGGCCAGCAGCCAATCAGAGGCGGACGCGACGAGCCAATCGCGGCTCGCCGCGTCATAGCCCCGCCCACTCGCGCCGTCTTGTATTAGACGGCGCCGAGCGGGAAAGTTGAGTTCGGCGCGGCAACAGGGGCGGCGGCTGCGGAAGAGGCCAGAAGACGCTGCTGTCAAGAAAGAAGAAGACAGGCGGCGCCGGCTGGAAGAAAGGAAGAGGCGGCGCCGCTGGCCAGGACGGGCCAGCGGCCGAAGAATGCGGCTGAGGACCGGAGAGGACTGCGGGGGAGGAAAGTAAAAGAGCATCACGAAGTTCCCCCCCGCAGCCTCTTCCAACGTAGCAGGTAGGCCCTCCGTGAGGCCCACCATATACCCCCCTCCCTAGACCGCCAGGGTTGTCGGGCGCTAGGCCTGTGTAGCATTGTCGGCCACTAGGCCCGTGGGTAATTAGGCGGGCACAAGGCCCGGGGCATTATAGCGGGCATTAGGCCCTATGAAAGGATTGCCCCATTAGTAGGTGTAAGTGGCCTGGATACTAGGCCCAGGTCACTATATAATAAAGTAGGCGGGCAACTGCCCGAGCCACCCACCATATAAGGTGGTCTGGGCATTAGGCCCAGACCGCTAGGCGAGCCCCACAGACAGGCAGGCAAATAGGCCTGAGCCCCATAAAATGTGGTCTGGGCATTAGGCCCAGACCACTACCAGAGCCCACCGTTTGGCAGGCACCTAGGCCTGAGCCGCAGGTAAGACCCTGGGCGTTAGGCCCAGGGCCCTGAGCCCATTAGCTGCAGTGCAAACAGAGGCGGATGATTAGAGGTGTGAGCAGTGGTGGAGAGCTGTACGGCTTCCACCCATGAGGTAGTGGTCTCCCCAGTCACCGAGAAGAGGAGCTGGCCAGCTCTGGATAGGTAGCAGACATTTAAAGGGACAGCACTGTGTTTTGCTCTTGTGTATTTAGTCTGTGTTTGGTGTTCCGTGCAGGGCAAATGTTTAGTTTTTGTTATATCTGTCGCACTACACACACTGTAGGTTGAGGGTGATGCCGTTTTAGTATGTGTAGTTGCTTGACATAGGTTTAGGCCCTGCACGGCTGTGTTGTGTATCTCCTTACAGGGACCTGTAGGCGAGTGAGTGGACGAAGAGCAAGAGTGGACACGGTGAGGAATATCTGTGTGTACTGTCTCTCCCTGTTTGTCACTATCTATCTCCTTCCTTCTGGGCGGACGGTGAACCTTGCAACCCGGTGCAAGGACGGATCTTCACCTGGTGCGTGAGTACCGATAGGTGAAAATTCGGGATCTGAGGCCAAAAGTGCCAATGATGATCTTCACTTAAAACCTGAATTTATCCCCCGGTTCGGTAGGGCGCGTCGGTCGACGAGAGGAAGGACGGTACTCACCTCGTCTCCTTCCCCCTAGGTCATCGTGTCCGTGTTCTATTCTGAGGTTCCAGGACCATCTGCTCAACACACGGCCTGAAGGTGAGAGGGTGCGACGCAAGGTAAGTAACAGACGTACGCCTGCACGGCAGCAGGCATTGCACCGCACCCGCCCCTCACAGTAGTGCTACGCGTGTAATAACACGCAGGGTCATATGGGGCAGGCTGTGGATACAGTCATATCTGCATGCTCTGTGGGAGCATTCATCCAGCCAAGGTGTGCGCGTTGGTCTGCCGCACAGGGTCAAGGAGAATATTGCAGCAGCAGCGCAGAGGTGTTCAGAAAAGCACCGTCATTGATTAATTTGGGGGTTTTTGGCATGGGTTTGCATTTATCTTTGACACAGGAATATCCGTGGTTTCTGAGAGGAATCTGAAAGCGGAAGTCGGGTGGGGGCCCATGCGTGGCCCCTTTTGCTCCACCCACTTTTGGTACGGTTTAGGTGCACCGCCTTCAAGGGGGTGTCGTAGAAGGAATTGGGTAAATTGGGGTTGTTACAGAGTCTCTTACATAAATGGAAGGGTTCGGCAATCACACAAAATATCTGTCAGATCACTGTGCCATTTAACAAACGGGGGGAGGGCTCTACTAGCTAAGGCAGATATCGCATCTGCTTTTTGACTGCTGCCCATTTCACCCCGAGACCTTTAAATATTTGGGGTTTGGAGTTGCAGGGCTCATTTACGTTACACCTTATGGCCTTGTGGTTAAGATGACTGTTTATACATGGCGGCCGATTGGCTTTTTCATTTCGTGTACTTTAGTTGAAGGTTTTAGTTACTTTTTGCAGTAGTTGTCCATGCGGGTATTGGGACATACTGTGGTGTCCCGCTACCTGGATGTTTTCATGTTATGGGGCTAGTAGATACCAGAGTTTGCCAGTATTCAATTAATTTCCTTAGTTTAGTCGTTATGGGAGCCCCGATGGCTCGTGACAGGTAAGAAGGTTCAGTTATGCGCATTATGTTATTTGCGGATAGAAATCGATACCTTGATAGGATTATGCCGCTTGCCTATGGCGAAGGCGTGGCATTTTGGGGAGTTGGTAGAAGCATTTCATTTTGGCAAAAAAAAAAAGTTTCGCTAGTACAGTTGCAGTCGCTATCGGGCCCCCTCAGTTTGGCATTTAGAGTCATACATAGGGGTCGGTTTTTCAGTAGACGGCTAGAAGGAGCCACAGCAGGGGTTAGGAAGCCTCGTCACCTCATATGTGTCCCTCTGGAGCGGAGTGGACATGCTGCGCATTTGTTTGTTTTTTATGCGCAAATTCAACGGAGTACAGTTCTGCACACGTCACCCGTAGCCAAGTCCGAACTTAGACTGTTACGTATGCATCCTGTTCATTAAGTGGTGCATTTGAAGGGGAGTGTGGCACGGAGCCTTGGCCGGTTTCCTGTGGGGTTCAGGGCCTAGACAGGAACATCCTTATTCTTGAGAATTTTTCAATTGTAGTGGCGGTCGAACTGCGGTCCAGCAAGCCTTGCATTAGGCAAATCCTGTTTGGTGATAATTTAGGTGTGGTATAAGAAGGCTCTAATCTAGGACGGACTTGGATCCGGCCTCGCAGTGGTTAGGCATCTATGTGTTTAAGGAATATTGAGTTTAGGGCACGGCATGTTTCGGGCGTTGCTACCAAGATAGTGGACATCTTATATCGTTCAGTAGGACATTTCATTCGCTCGCGCCTCCTGCTAATTTACATGGTTTCTCCTTCCCCTTCCATGCCTGGCGGATCGTCACGCCGTCATCCAGGGACTAGCACGGAAGTCATGGGCACCAAGTACATTAAGACCTACACGCTAGTTTTGTGCGATTGGCAAGGTGTTTAGCTTCCAAAAGCGGGCAGTTTCAGATGGTTAATGATTGTATGGCAGAGTTTGTCTGTAGCTGCTATGACAGGGGTCGTTCCAAGGCGGCTTGTCTCCAGCGTTACCCAGTATAATTTTCCAAGTTGCACGTTTGGCGGATCCTGACAAATTATTTGTATTAAACAAGGCATTTAATAGGGTGGGCAAGAGAGTATTAACAAAGGTATTTAATAGGGTGGGCAAGGGAGCGTCCTAACAAAGGCGTTGCACGGAGCCCCATCAACGCAGCCCTATTACAGGATTTGATTGGGCCAGTAAAGGAGTGGCTTCGGTCAAGTGCTAGGCGCCTTCCCCCCCCCCCCCCCCCCCTTTTTGGTTAGCATTTTCATTAGCTTACTTTAGGGCTTTTAGAATGGGTGAGCTAGTTGCTGCTACTAAGATTTCTGCGCTATCAGGTTTAATGTTAAAATAAGGTGGTTATCAAACCGGTATTGAGCTTGTGCTGAATAGATGGGTCTAAGACAGATTAACTGGCAGGGAGCGAGGGATTTCTATTCAGATGCATGCAGATCCAGTGATTTGGCCAGTTGCTCTTTGGGGTACTTTAATAGGGTTTGCCCTCCAGGTGGCGGGCAGTGGTTATCCATGTTAATCTAACTCCCTTTTGTCCAGGTCGTAGTTTACGAGGGTGTTTTAGAATTATATTATAGCTAGGGCAGTGGAAGTCGTATTTAAAACAAGTAGCATTAAGTAGTTGCGCTCCTTGCGAGTTTGTTGGGAAACCCAGGGGCCTTATGCCTACTGCCGCTAGGGATTCTGAAAGGATTTTCAGCTTTTGCCCTCAAGGAGGTTTTGCTGTTTTTCATCTTCAGATGGGTCACCCAACTATTTGTTTCCCTTTCCTTGTGGTTAGATTATTGTTGTTATTATACATAGCAATTTCTGTTTGTATTAAATACCAATATCTGTCTGTATAAATGCCAATTCTGTCTAGGTGAACTTTCGGACAGGGTTGTCTGTGAGTGCTAACTGTCGGGTGTGGGAAAATTCCTATATTTACTGGGCTAGCCAGCACCCTTTGGAGTTACATGCCCAATTTTGGTTGTGAGTGCGTAAGTGGCATTGCTTAGGATTACGAGAAATGCACTGTAAGTGCCTGCTAGATGCCCCATGGGCAGCAGAGGAGAAGTTTGGGGCCAGACTTGGGAGGCAATGATTTGGTCGCGTTCGTGGGTATTGAACAGATACGGCCATTGCACGCTTGTCATTTAGCGTTTGGTGGACGCGTCATACAATACCCAAGTTTATGTCACGGGGCAGAGAGCTTGCATAGGCCCGACGGGGTACATCTCACGAGCGCGCGGCTAGAGCGGTTGACCGATGACCTCTGCAGTTTTCAATTTCATTAAGAAGGTCACAGTTTTGGTGGCGGGCCTGGTTCTGCGAACCGGGCTTTAGCGGGAAGCAGTGCTCATGGGCGGCCTATTATTAGCGCATGAGTGCCTGTGGTAGCATTCTTCCTTTGAGAGCGGCCAGTTTGTCACCGCCTAAAGGGGGGACATGGTCATTGTTCCAAGGGAGGGACCAATGCTGTGCCAATTAGGGAAGGATGGTACTGCCCCAGGTCAGTCTGTGCAGGGCGGGGATCCGCCCCTTTTTATTTGTATTGATATCCACTGGGCTGTGGCCTTGGAGCACTGCTTTCTTCTTGCCACCTATTCTAGAATTTCAATTTGATCAATAAATTCTGGCTGTGACCTCTTTGAATTCCATATACATGTGTCAGTGTGTTTATTTCTAGGTTTAGGATTAAGTTAAGTTAACAAAAGGGAATAATAAAACAAATGGGTGACTTATAGGATACTGAAATAAAGTGTTATGGGAAAGTGAACTTAAATGACTTCAGAAAAGTTTCATTTTACATCACACTGCCAGCCTTTGTCTATTTGGCTGTTTGAAATAGACACGGATTTAAGATTAAATTGCAGGGCGTATGTTCAAAGTCAGTTACAACCCTGTAACCTTTCAGAGACAAATGTCAGGTACAAATAAATTGTTGCTACGTGGGAGCGCAGTACTTATTCCAAATGACCAGCCTGAGGGGTGGGGTGGTTACAACCCCCAGCAATAAGACACAACAGAATACACAGAAAATATTTAAAGCACACCTTCATATATTTCCTTAAATTGTAATTTCTTGATAAATTATAATATAGAGCATATTATATCATATTTATTTTGCAAAGATGTTGAATTGTTATACCTGCAACTCAATATAGAAGACCACCAGTCTGAAGTCCTTAGATAGAGAACATTGAGATAGAAATACAATAAGCTTCCAAAGTAATCACTTAAATTCTGGAAATAAAATGAAGAACTGCTAGTGTGAGTGGTAGCTGGGATTAGCAACATGCAAGGGGGAATTGTTACAAGTATGAGAGTTCCTCAAACAAAGGGAGAACTTTCCTGCAAAGTCTTTAAAAAATGCATTTTGTGTCAGAAAACAATTTATTTCACTTACCACTATGTAATATAATTTATGTTCAATTTGGCCAATTTTTGAAATAAGATTATACCTTGGTGCTAGAATTTGGTCAAACCAGTGCCGCAGCATTGTGAGGTGTACATTATAGATCTGTGGACCAGGCAGCGCTGCCGCTGAGCTCCTCCCTAGATGCGGCAGCATGACATCACAGGTCATGCACGCCGCGTTGCAAGCCCGCCATGCCTGCTCCGCAAGACAGCTAGACTGCTCTCTCGTCCGCCTGCCTGCCCGCGTGCTCTCATGCTGCTGACAGCTCTTCACTGACAGGTAGGTATGTGGGAATCAATGTGGTAGATATTTTTGTGTGAGGGCAGCCAATGTTTTTTATTTGTGGGAATGTGGTTTATATTTATTTTGTGTGGCCTGTCAATGTGATTGTTTTTCCTGAGGGGAGCAATGAGTTTTTATTGTTTCTGTGGGGGCCAGTCAATGTTATTTTTTTCTGTGGGGGCCAATGTATGTGCATTTTATTCCTGTGGGGGCCAATGTATGTGCATTTTATTCCTGTGGGGGCCAATGTATGTGCATTATATTACTGTGGGGATCAATGTATGTGCATTTTATTCCTGTGGGGGCCAATGTATGTGTGTTTAATTCCTGTGGGGGTTAATGTATGTGTTTTATTCCTGTGGGGGTTAATGTATGTGTGTTTTATTCCTGTGGGGACCAATATATGTGCATTTTATTCCTGTGGGGCCAATGTATGTGCATTCTATTACTGTGGGGACCAATGTAAGTGCATTTTATTCCTGTGGGGGCCAATGTATGTGTGTTTTATTCCTGTGGGGGTTAATGTATGTGTGTTTTATTCCTGTGGGGACCAATGTATGTGCATTTTATTCCCGTGGGGACCAATCTATGTGCATTTTATTCCTGTGGGGGCCAATGTATGTGTGTTTTATTCCTGTGGGGGTCAATGTATCTGCATTCTATTCCTGTGGGGACCAATGTATGTGCATTCTATTCCTGTGGGGACCAATGTATGTGCATTTTATTCCTGTGGGGGCCAATGTATGTGTTTTATTCCTGTGGGGGTTAATGTATGTGTGTTTTATTCCTGTGGGGACCAATATATGTGCATTTTATTCCTATGGGGGCCAATGTATGTCTGTTTTATTTCTCTGGGGTCAATGTAGTATGTTTTATTCCTGTGGAGGCCAATGTAGTGAGTTTTATTCCTGAGGAGGCCAATGTAGTGAGTTTTATTCCTGTCGGGGCCAATGTAGTGTGCTTTATTCCTGTGTAGACCAATGTAGTATGTTTTATTCCTGTGGAGGCCAATGTAGTGAGTTTTATTCCTGTGGGGGCCAATGTAGTGAGTTTTATTCCTGTGGTGGCCAATGTACTGGGTTTTGTTCTTGAGGAGGCCAATATAGTGGGTTTTGTTCCTGAGGAGGTCAAATTAGTGGGTGTTATTCCTGTGGAGGCCAATGTGTATGTATTGTTTTTATGTGGGAGCCAATGTGTATGTTTTTTCATTGGT
Organism: Taudactylus pleione; assembly: GCA_031769625.1. Classification (NCBI taxonomy): domain Eukaryota; kingdom Metazoa; phylum Chordata; class Amphibia; order Anura; family Myobatrachidae; genus Taudactylus; species Taudactylus pleione. Next base: position 5,003,050 of record JAUIMM010000255.1, on the reverse strand, counting down.
CACGCAGGCCGCATCGCCGGATGGTGTGCCTTGGCAATTTAATAATCTTGCGTAGTGTGCCTCGAGCTGAAAAAGGTTGAAAAATGCTGGATTAAACAGTTCTGGTTGCAACAATATGGATAAGGATTACAAAATAATAATACCCCCTATGGTTCTTGTAAATGAGTTGTTTCAGTTACGTGGCCCATCAGAGACAACACCGCCTCCAAGTTGGGACTGCAAAGTCCATTATTGCTGGTAGTGTTCTCTCATGAGAATTTCACAAAATAGTCTCACAGAAAGACCCCAAGAGCAGTCAGAATATCATTTATGATGAAAAAAAGAATAGGAGATCCACTTTTGTAATTCCATTGCTTTGGGCATTTTAGTTTATAGTAATATATTACTCCACATTTTTGTTTTTCTTTACATAGGTGGTACTTGTTGTATCACTTGCCAAGGAACACCTTCTTATCAAAGCATCTCACATGCATTGAGGTAACCTTCAGGGCTCTTATCCTTTGACATCGCATTATAGGCTAGAGACACCACATGTCAAATGCAAGTGTAGGAGTACTCCAATGCAGATGGGCAACTTTGGAAAAATTGTGCCATTACATAAACCATCTACTGGTTCGCCCAACCATCTGGCATTACTTTCCTTCCATACCTTAAAATAAGTATTTTTATCCGCATACTATACACTGTTCTCACATAACTTATTATTGTAAAAACAACTAATTTTTATAGAAGGACCCCTGTTCTACTTGGTGACATGAATCGCTTCATTACTGCTCCACCCCTATCATTCACTACATTTTGCAACAAGTGGCAGGACAATCTTATCATCAAGGCCGTGTCCATTTCACTGTAGAAGTGGATGGAATCATGAGGGTTGTCTACATTCCTGAGATCCTGGAGATCTCTCTGAAATTCTCGGAAAATAGGCTAGTATGCTTTAGAACAGTGTTGTTTTGAGTCAATTGTTCTGCCCTTCTGTTTGAATTAACCTATTCACACGCATCGCTACAAAACACGTATACCTGGCTGCAATGTGAACAGCCACGTTGAGCAGCAACTCGACTTCCAACACAGCCACTGACGCTTTCAAGGCTTCATGTGGGCCTTCACATCACATCCGCCTGTTCCCAACACTGCCTGGAAGTGAGGCCACTTAAAGAAGTTTCTTACTTCTTCTATGCCGGGAAAATCACAAATAAGCCGCGCAATCCTATATGGCGGCTGCGGCTCCAGCAGCGTTGGAGGCGAAGGGGGTTTCAGTGTAGACATCAAAACTGACCTTAGTATATGCTAGCAATTTGACATGAAAAGCACAGTCAATTAACCGAAGGTAGATACCTCATTACTTAAGTGTTGATTAACTATGTTTCATATGAACTATGCAACGTTTATGCTCCAACTAGTTACAATTTTTTTTTTCCGCTTACTCCTTTCTGAGTCATATTCACACTCTGATGCCGCTCTCGTAAATTGTGGAGATTTCAACTTACTGTAGTTACTTTCAAACACTTATATAGGTCATCCCCAGCCAATTCTAGTGGTCATCCTTTGAAAGTGGGAATTCCCTACTTTTCTCACCAATTACAACTCACTGATGTGTGGAGAGTTCATCATCCTATAGATAGAGAGTATATATGCCTCTCTGCTGCCTATGGGTCCCTCTCCAGGCCTGCTACAGAAAATGAACCCCTTGGTCTCTCTGACCATGGATTGGTTTGGATGTCCCTCTATCACTGATAAGGACCCTTATCGACACTGGAGATTTCCATAATTTTTGTCCATATTTTGACGTTTTGCAATAGAGTAGAATCTTCCTGGCAGACATATAACCATGATAATCTTTCCCATGAACGGATAATCCTCTTTTATTTTGGGAAGCTTCCAAAGCTGTAATTTATGGTGATATTATTTCCTACACTTCTCACTCCCATAAAGGATTTTTAGGACTTTATAAATCCTCCCAATCAGCCTTGACTGAAGCCTACCAAGTCTTTAAGTCAGAACCTACTCCAGCTAATAAATAAGAAAAAGTCAGTTTGCTGAGGTGATCACACAAATGTGAAACAGGTACTCTCTCCCACGAGACTTTCAATTCCATAACTTTAGCAACAAAATTGGACTATTTATTCTACTATGTGGTTCTAGGCCACCAACACTCATTATACATTTAAAAAACACTAACGGCTCCCTTACAACAAATAGTGATCAAATTACAGATATATTTTGGTCCATTTGTGCTAATTTATAAATTCAATCCACTTTATAGTTAAGCGTCAAAGCATCCTTTTGGGAAGGGTTGACAACACCAAATACTAAGTCTGATTCAGCCGTCTTACTTACTCCCCTATAACTAATCTTGATGTTTAAAAGCATTAAAGCGCTCAAGTTAGAGTAAGGCGTCTGGTTCCGATGGTCTGAGTGGAGAACATTACAAATGCTATCAGCCAGAATTAGTGACACCCTTGCTAATGTATTTAATTATGTTTGAGATAGCAATTTATTTCCTGTTTATTTTAATTTGGCAATCATTAAAGTGCTTCCTAGTAGAGCATTAGGTTAACCTGGGGCATAAAGACATAGGGCCTGATTCAGAGACGGACGCTCTGACCAGAGCGCTCGCTCTGAATCAGGGCCCTCCTACATTAAAATGGAGCGTCCTCCTGGACGCTCGTATAGCTGTGGGTCACCACCCACAGCATATACGAGCATCCAAAAAGATGGTCGCGATGGTTTTGACCATCGCGACCATCGGACTTGCGACGGAAACCCTGCGGTAGGGTTTTCCAGCCACAAGCCCTGGAGTGATTTTGGCTCTATCAGAGCAAAAATCACTCCCACTGATATCACTAGTGAAGTCAGTGGGGCCGGCTTCAGACGGTAGACGTTCCCATGGGAACGCCTCCGTATGGCAGGCACACCCCCGGCACGCCCACCAAAGGGGGCGTGCTGTCAGTCACCATCGACAGCACGCCCCCTTTGGTGCGAGACCCGGAGCGACAGCTTGGCTGTCGCAGTCCAGGTCTCGCGCATGCGCACGATGGAGCACCCTCCATCATGCGCATGCGCAGTGGGGAACATCGACCCACTTGCGAGCGTACTGCAGCTTGCGAGTGGGTCTGAATGACCCCCATATTTCACTAATGAATACTGATTACAAACTGTTTACAAAACTTCTAGCTGATAGGTTGATGTTGGTGTTACCTTTTATAATCCACTTGGCAGGGCCATAACTAGGGTAGTGCGACCAGTGCCATATCACAGGGCACCGCAGGGCAGGGGGCGCTGTTTGGGCCTGTCAATTTTCCTGTTTATTATCATTCTCACTTGTAGCTTCCTCTTCTTTTATCCCCAGAATCTCCTGGCCTCCGCTATCTCTTCCCTGGCCCTTCCCCATGAGGCCATGGCCCTTTTTCAGGTGCTCTATCTTGTGTCCCTATTAAAAAAAATGGGGGGGAGGGCAGTGCCAATGCTCTCTGGCACAGAGAGCTCTCTGGGGTGTATAGGAAAGATTCCTGAACTGCACAACCTGAATATATATAATGGTAAGCGCTACCTGATGAGACTAATTGCAGGCACAGAAACAGACAAATCTCAGGTGCACAACTCCAAATTACTGATAATATATAAATGCAATAAAATTTTGCAATCAACCTCTATTGAATGAAAAATGTTATTGCATTTATATATTATCAGTAATTTTGAGTTGTGCACCTGAGATTTGTCTGTTTCTGTGCCTGCAATTAGTCTCATCAGGTAGCGCTTACCATTATATATATTCAGGGTGTGCAGTCCAGGAATCTTTCCTGTAGATGCCTTCAGTCTGGACTAGCACCCCTCTCTTATTGGTTTAAAAGCATGGAGTCTGGTATAGTATATGCACACTAGTAATAGGCAAAATTTTAGGTAAGTCCTTCAAGTTTATATAGTGTAGTGCAACTTTGGGTTGATTTTTGGGGCGTGGGTCCAACGGATTGCTTTGGTCTGCTCCAGGGCATCACATTATAACACAGTTTTTCTTTTCTGCACAATTTTAATACTTTGTTTCATTATATTTGTATGTTCACCTTTCTATGCAGCCATAGCTGCTCTAACTTTTTTAACTTCACTTTTCTCACTATGGCAATGCCCTGGGGTGGCTATTCTGCGCTGATTTAGGGGTTTCCTGCGCTCTGGATTTGAACCCTAGTATGTTAGGGACCTACCCTAAAGAGGTTACCTGGATATGGTGGGTAGGCCCATAACCTTGGCCATGATTATGCTAAAAACCTCTACTGATTGCAAAATTTTATTGCATTTATATATTATCAGTAAGTTGGAGTTGTGCACCTGAGATTTGTCTGTTTCTGTGCCTAGATTTATATGGGACCGTCACTCCATAGTTAACACTAGACGTGTCCTTTCAGCGATTCACTGGTCATGATCCTCAGGAGACCAGAACCTCAATGCCATACTCTCTTTAGATGCAGGAAAAGCATTTGGCATGGGCTCCTGGGATCATTTCCATTTTCTCTAAATACTGTATGTTTTAGACTGGATGTTGGACTGTGAGGTTTTGGCTATACTTCTGATTGGTAGCCCCTGCCCATTTTTGCTCACAGTAGAATTGGGCTGTTAGAAGATGCATTTTGGGACACAGACGCATAGATGCATGAGAAAACCGTATCATTTATGGGTGGTCCCGAGCAGGTCCAAATAGCGGATAATGGTGATCACAGTTGCTAGCACTGTGATTGGCTGTTTGCAATTGCACTATTGACATGCTGTGGAGGTTTCTTCCTTGCTCGGGCATATATTATGCTTTTAATTTTTTATTTGTTTGCATTGTCACCAATTTTAGACAGGGAGTTGTTCAAATCACACAAATGGCTACAATCATAGTTGTAAGTGCATCTGACCTATATCTGGCATAAACCGGGCTTGTATATCTACAGGTATCTTGTGATAGGTGTAGCATTACATATGCATGCAATTACGGATATTTTAGTGAATGCAAATTGTGCCTGTGTTGTCACTTGTAAAACGTAACAGGATATACTGGTATTAATGTTTACTGTTGTTAAAGTTATATGGCATATTCACACACATTGTTATGCAGTATTCATGCTCTGTGTATATGCAGATTATATAGTTGCATTGCATGCTCCCTTATTGGTCTATCTACAGTATATGCCTCTCCTTGAAAATGTAACCTCTAAGACTCCATGTTATCCTGCTGTGCTCTGACTGCTATTGATATTGAATTATAGTGGTAATATTGCTCTTTGCATGTTAGAGCCTCTCTACACTGCAGGCATTTAGTGTACTGGCCTCTCTGGCAGTGTGTGTTGGCATCAGACACTGTAATAGCTCAGTAGTGCACTGGATTAGCTATTGATTCTGCTGCTCCCTGCAGAGCCTGTAAAACTGCTGGCCATTAAGCTACTAATCCCTATGTAATAGTGAACACAGCTCAGAGTAACCTTTCCTGCCCTGCGCGCACGCTGCTGGAATATGCACGGAGAGCTTGCTGAACCAAATATAACTCTCCTAGTCTCTCTGTCTTTCTGTTTATCTAATTTTCCATGTCTCTAAGTCTCCCCTCCATTCTGTTATGTATCTCTCTGCTATATTATATCCGCCCCATTGAGCCTCCTTGTATACCCCTCCTTCCTCTGTCCTTCAGGGATCCTTTCCCAACATCCCAAGGGTTCTTATCCTTGGGCAGACAACTGACACAAAGCCTTGTTTGTTAAATTAAAATACTCATTAGGGTGAAAAATAAGATCAGCCATCAGTACCTCCGCTTCCTAATTGCAGATGATTCACTAACGAGGCAGATAAAAGCCTACCACATTTACTTTAATTATATAGACACCGACAAGGAAGAACTCCATGTTACAGGTCAGGGCCAGCAGTCACATATTCACATGTTTAAGCAGGTAGTGTTCATGTAACAGACATGCCTGTCATTGTGTAAGCACAACCAGAGCCGTGCGTTGAGGTGAATGGATGGAGAGACACTGGTTAGTACCAGAGCCAGATTTAGACACACGTATATGAACCATACTTGCCTACACTCCCAGAAGTCGCGGGAGGCTCACGATTTTTCGGGTAGCTCCCGGCACCACCGGAAGTGTAGGCAGATCAGAGCCGTAACACTAGACTTATTGGTGCCCTGTGCCAGAAAGAGCATTGGCGCCCCCCTCATTTTTCAAAGGGACATAATGCACCCAAAAAAGGGGAATGGCCTCATGGGGAAGGTCCAGGGAAGAGATAGGGGAGGTCAGGAGATGCTGGGGATGAAATAAGAGGAGGCTACAAGTGAGAATTATAATAAACAGAAATTTGACAGGCCCAAAGAGCGCCCCCTGACCTGTGGTGCCCTGTGCGATGGCAGCGGCTGCACTACCCTAGCTACGGCCCTGAGGCAGATCTCCCTCATCCTGCCCACTTCCTAGTGAAGCAGGGCAGGATGGAGATATTTAATGGGGAATTTGCGGGTCCGCGAGGAGGGGGCAGAGCTAAAAGGTGCTATTTGCGTCATTTAGCCATGACCCCTCCTCGCAGACCCATGAATTGCAGACTTTTCAAGTAAAGGGATCGTGGCATAATTGCGTTAACTGTATGTCCCCCGACCCCCAAAACGGCCTGTGGAGGGGCTGCTCCCGGAAAGCATATATAGGAAGTCGGTAAGTATGATATGAACCTGCCGCACTTGCACAAATCTCCCTCCTTTACACAGATCTGCCCTCCGCACATAGATTCCCCATAGCACAGTTGCCCCTCACACATCTACCACTAGCACAGAGAATCCCTCGATTGCACAAAAGATTTACCACACACACACAGATCTCCCTCTAGCAGCGGACCCTCCTCACTTTTTTCTCCTTTGTGTGTTTCCTGTCTGCATATTCCAATTTCCTTCCTTTCTCAGTGCTGCTGCTAAGCCCCGATGCCTGAGTATTTCCTAAACTGGTCACCTGATCATCAGAGCCGTCTATCAGAGCTCAAGGCATGCCTCCATTAGCTCTTTTTCTCTGTGTTTTATTGGCTGCTTCGTGGCCCAGCCAACCAGCTCCATGCAGTGTCTGAGCTATCAGAGCTGAGGCTGAGCTCTTACTGCCTCATCTCTCGTCTCTCTCCCTGTATTTCCAGGGAGTGCTGCAATTTTGACTATAAAGTTTTGCCTATAAAACTGATCAGAATAACATAAAGAAGATATTTATAGGTTATAAATATCTTCTTTGTATTATTCTAATAATTTTATAGTCGAAACTCTGCAGTCTGACAGGGAGTATGACAAGGGAGGCTCTGCCTTCTCCTGCCTACCCTGACTGCACATCCCTGAGCACAACTTATACTGTACTGTATGTCTTACACGTAGCAACAGTGTAGCTTGAAAGTGACGGCTACATATACATTGCATGCTTTATGTAGAAAGTAGAACATGCTTATGTATGAAATGCTAGTTAATAATCTGAAGCAACATTCCTGTTCCTTTGTGAACTTGTGTAGGCATCCAGCTTTAGCAGCCAGTATGGCATGTACAGTAAGTATCAGCAAAAATGTAATACTGTAAATAAACAGTCACATAATATGGAACGATTTTAAGAAGCTACACATTATTCTGTGTTTCTTTCATCTGCTCCATTTGGATTTGAAGCCCCACTAAGTAAAAGGATTTAATTTTCAGGCTACTTGTCTATATGCAAACTTTAATAATTCCAACATGTCACGTGTCCACCCAGCCAGCACACCCCAGCACATCTACAGCTAGACTGTGTACTATGGCATTGGCTGTCACATTGATATAGGGATACAACTGTATTTAGCATTGCAGGAAACATATTTACTGACCCAGGGTATAAGAGATAAGTGAGCAGGTGTGTTATATGCAGGTTGTCTGACTGTGGGGTGTCTCGTCTATAGTCTTCTGGCAACTGAACTGAATGAGCTATGGGTGCCATATAGACCTACAAATGTGTCCTCATACACTGTGACTTCAGTCACATCAAACAGCCTCTTTTGACACACCAGGTCCCAGGTGACTCAGCCGCACTGAGCGTCTTTTTCTCTCAAATGTGTATAATTACATTTTGTACATCTGTGTGCGAATGAGTCTAAGTGGAATATTCATCATTACGTATTTTTCACAAAAGCATTGACATTTTCACATACTTTTGTAAAAAATAAGTGTCAGGGCCATTCATCAAGTTCCGAAAAAAGCATTTTTTTCGGAACTTGATGGTGTTACTTAACGCCACTCCAGTGGCAAACGCTGGATTTCTAAAGGGGGGTTTCCAAATGCTTGATTTTAGAGTGAGTGTGGCCAGTCCATGTAGAGTGTAGAATTAGCACTTAACCAGCTGTAATATGCGTCATACAAAGTGTATTGTGTGTCATAATTCCAGCATATACAGGACCAGAGATCACAGTAAGCTATTAGATGCGGCAGTAGGTCCATCCTGTCTGAGCTGAATGTTTTTATTTTAGATGTGGGCACTATTCCTGAGTATTACAGCAAGTCCGGGAGTCTGGGGGAGCAGCAGAATAACCTAGCACTGCCCTGGACATATATGTACATATTGGGCTCTATAGCAGCACATTCCTAACAGTGAATGTTTTCCAGATCTCCTAGTTGGTGCATAGGTTATTTATTACTGACTAGTACATGTTAAAAGATCAGCAGATGGTGCTAATTATTTCATTTGTGATACTGTGAAGAACATGCAGCACTAGTAAAATTCTATTACATTACTATTTCTATTGTGGTCATGGTGTGGGCTGGGGAGGGGGTTTTCCAGGCAGACAGAAACCCCCCCATGCAGTTGCCTAAGCACTCTGAGATGGCGGTCAGCCCCCGATAACCTTCACAGGCTGCTGTTTACACGGCAGCCTGTGAGGATTTACATGGCAGCCACAGCAGAGGAATCTATTGATGTCTCTCCCTGCTGTGTCTGCACTGCCGAGCCACGGAGCTGAGCTCTGGGGCACTGCAGACATCATACACAGGCGAGAAGGCAGCGGTGGGTGTCCTTATGCTCTGGTAAGCTTTGGAGCCATTAGCATATGTTCGCAGTTGTGTTCTGTGCGAAATCGCAGCTGCAATCGCATTAGCATCTCTGAATCAGGCCTTGAGTTGTGTTTCGCTGCGTCTGCAATGTGAGTAAGATGCACAATTTAAAGAAAAAAAGCTACGCTACACCTCAGTTGTGCCAGGTGTCTCACGCCATATGGAGTATTTAGGCTAATTGTATAAGGAGGACACATCTGTATAGGCCTGAGTTGCATGTAAAGCAGACACAATTCTAGCCACTTCCAGCAATTGAAAATCCATGCAAATATCCACCTGTATTCTGAGTCACCCACATCTATGCAACCGCCCCAACACCCAGCGGCCGTCATCACTATTAACTAGAGGTGTGCACCGGCCACTTTTCGTGTTTTTGTTTTGGATCTGGATCTTTCTTCATGTTTTGGATCTGGATTGGTTTTGCCAAAACCACCCTTCCCTGTTTTGGGTTCTGGGTTTTGTGTTTTGGATCTGTATTTTTTTGAAAAAATTACAGAATGTGTTGGTTTTTCTGCTCCTATGCTATTATTAACCTCAATAACCTTAATTCCCACTCATTTCCAGTCTATTCTGAACACCTCACACCACACAATAGTGTTTTTATGTCCAAAAGGTTGCACCAAGGTAGCTGGATGACTATGCTAAGAGATACGAGTGGGCGGCACAAACACGTGGCCCATCTAGGAGTGACACTGCAGTGGCAGACAGGATGGCAGTTTGAAAAACTAGGCCCCAAACAGTACATAATGCAAAGAAAAAAAAGAGGTGCAAGATGGAATTGTCCTTGGGCCCTCCCACCCACCCTTATGTTGTATAAACAGGACATGCACAATTTAACAAACCAATCATTTCAGCGCCAGGGTCTGCCACACGACTGTGGCTGAAATGATTGGTTCGTTTGGGCCCCCACAAAACAAGCTGGCAATCAATCTGTCCCTGCTCAAACTGGATCTACGGAGGCAAGATGTCGTCCTCATCCTCCTCATTCACCGATTCAGTGTTGTGTACATCCTCATCCTCACAGAGTATTAATTCGTCCCCGCTGGAATCCACCATCACAGGTCCCTCTGTACGTTCTGAAGCCTGGTCTCCCTGGAAGAGTTGATAATTAATTTTTATGAACATCATCTTCTCCACATTTTGTGGAAGCAACCTCATACGCCTTTTGCTGACAAGGTTCCCGGCTGCACTAAACACTCTTTCGGAGTACACACTGGAGGGGGGGGCAACTCAGGTAAAATAGAGCCAGTTTGTACAGGGGCCTCCAAATTGCCTCTTTTTCCTGCCAGTACAGGTACGGACTGTCTGACATGCCTAATTGGATGCTGTCACTGATGTAATCCTTTAACAGACAGACGCACGCTTGTCGCTGCTGCTTTGAGGATGCAGGTGCGGCTACAGTCCACACAATTCACAAAGACAGAAAAATAAAAGAAGAATTTTTTATTTTTTGTGGAGCGCACTTTGAGAGTTACACAACCCTTTAACAGACAGACGCACGCTTGTCGCTGCTGCTTTGAGGATGCAGGTGCGGCTACAGCCACACAATTAACAAAGACAGAAAAAAAAGAATTTTTTATTTTTTGTGGAGCGCACTTTGAGGGTTACATCACCCTTTAGCAGACAGATGCACGCTTGTCGCTGCTGCTTTGAGGATGCAGGTGCGGCTACTGCGCATACATTTCACACACAAACACAGAAAAAAAGAAGATTATTTTATTTTTGTTGGAGCGCACCTTGGGGGTTACACCACCCTTTAACAGACAGATGCACGCTTGGCACTGCTGCTTTGAGGATGCAGGTGTGGCTACAGCCCACACAATTCACAAAGACAGAAAAAAAAAAGAAGAATTTTTTATTTTTTTTGGAGTGCACTTTAAGGGTTACAGCACCCTTTAACGGACAAGCCAGCTGGCCCTTTACTTATGACACAGGTGCATGCTTGGCGCTGCTCCTTTGTTGATGCACGTGCAGCCACAGTGCACACAATTCACAAACACAGAAAATAATTCCTCCACCATTCTGTCAGTGGTGACAGTATCATATGCAGTGACAGTAGACATGTCAGAAATTGTTGGCACATCCTTCATTCTGGACCAGATGTCCAAACCGGCCCTTGACTTATGACACAGACGCACGCTTGGTGCTGCTGCTGGGTTGATGCACGTGCGGCTACTGCGCATACATTTCGCACACAAACACAGAAAAAAAAGAATTGTTTATTTTTTGTGGAGTGCACTTTGGGGGTTAAACCACCCTTTAACAGACTTATGGGACACAGGCGCACGCTTGGCGCTGCTCCTTTGTTGATGCACGTGCAGCCACAGTGTACACAATTCACAAACACAGAAAAAATATATATATTATTTGGAGTGCACTTTGGGGGTTACAGCACCCTTTAACGGGTGAGCCAGCCAGCCCTTTACTTATGACACAGGCGCACACTTGGTGCTACTTTGTTGATAACCATGCGGCCACAGTGCAAACAATTCACAAACACAGAAAATAATTTTTGATTTTGTTTGGAGTGCACTTTGGGGGTTACACCACCCTTTAACGGGCAAGCTAGCTGGCCCATTACGTATGACTCAGGCGCACACTTGGCGCTACTTTGTTGATAACCATGCGGCCACAGTGCACACAATTCACAAACACAGAAAATAATTTTTGATTTTGTTTGGAGTGCACTTTGGGGGTTACATCACCCTTTAATGGTCAAGCCAGCCGGCCCTTTACTTATGACACAGGCGCACGCTTGGCGCTACTTTGTTGATGCACATGCGGCTACTGCGCACACAATTCACAAACACAGAAAAAAATATATATATATTATTTGGAGTGCACTTTGGGGGTTACAGCACCCTTTAACGGGCAAGCCAGCCAGCCCTTTACTTGGTGCTACTTTGTTGATGCACGTGCGGCTACTGCGCACATAATTCACAAACACAAAAAAAACCTTTTTTTTTTGCACTTGGGGGAGCACCCCTGATGATAGAGCACCCCCTGGACAACACTACAGCACCCCTTTAGGACCGGGACACTGCACAGGACTTTGGAGTGGACAAAGCCCCTATGGACAACTGACTGCACAACACAGCCCAGCCAGCCCCTATGGACTTTGGAGGAGTGGACACAGCCCCTATGGACAACATCAACACAGCACAACACAGCCAGCCCCTATGGACTTTGGAGGAGTGGACACAGCCCTATGGAGAATAGCAGCACAACACAGCCAGCCCCTATGGACTTTGGAGGAGTGGACACAGCCCCTATGGACAACAGCAGCACAGCGCAGCACAGCACAACACTGCACTACACTACACTACACAGCCCAGCCAGCCCTAACTCCCACCCTCCCTCTTCACTGTCCACAGCCGAGTGAGAAAATGGCGCCGACGCGGGTACCTTATATAGAATCCAAAACCTGCGAGACCCGGAAGGCGGGATGATGACTCGGATCGGCCTCGGATCGGGGGGGCTTGGATGGGTTCTGATTTCAGAAATCCAAACCCGCTCACCCCTACTATTAACCATACTCGCCTACTCTCCCAGAAACTGCGGGAGGCTCATGATTTTTCAGGTACCCCCGCATCCCTGGAAAAGTAGGCAGTTTTCCCGCATCCCGACCACTTCCTAGTGAAGTGGGCAGAGTGGGAAGAATCTTACTATGATTTGGTGGTGTGGCAGGCTTTATGATATGATTATATTATAATCATCTGGTCCCGTCCTAATCACTGCCCTCCTTCATCTAGTGAATGAACCTTCTCCCGGGAAGCTACATTTAAATGTTGGCAAGTATGCTATTATTGCAAGTATGCTATTATTGCATCTGTACCAGCCTCATCTTTGGTGCAGGAGTTCTGACTGAAATCAGACAGATTTTGACATTCACTCAACTATGTCTATATGCCAATGACATGCCCATGGGATGTTTCTATGTGCGAACACCCAGCAAGGACTATTTGCCTGTAAAGTTAACTGACTGAGATGCGTATGACTCTGAATTACTCCTAAATGCTCTAAGTTTCGTATTCAGGCCGTCATACATACAAAGTTTATTAAAAATTGCCAGATCCGTCTGCTTTCAGAATTGTGTGCACCTTTGAATCAGGTCCTGTATGCATGTGTCCAGTGCTGTAACAGGGCTTCCCAGTGCCCAGTGTTGGCCCCACCCCCTAAGCACATGACGTCAGACAGAGGGGGCTGGGCTGCCAGCACCGTGAAGTGCCACACTGTCCGGTGCACCCTTAGGATGCACTGAGCAGCTGTATTTACAGGATGCAGGGTGCTTGGCTCTTTGGGTGCTCCAGGCAGCATTGCCGAAGTGGTACTGGCGTCAGGGTGCCATTCCAGACGCCCTACCAGCCAAAACCAAGAGCCGCGGGGCAAAGACGGTACCACCTACAGAGTCCTGCGCTCTGTACGGCAGCACCAGTCGTACATCCCTTAGTTACGGCCCTGCATGCGTCTTCCATGTTGTTATAAATATGTTATCAGTAATTGATTTCAGATTGTTTTAGGACCTATAGGATGCAGTTTGCCTTTAAGGGATAGACTGTGCAATGCTGCTTAGTATTCATAGCAGGGATCATTTTATGAGAGAAGCGTCTTTGGAGGGACAAATAGTTTGATCATATGGAAATGGCTGATGAAATAATTAAAAATGAGTCTATAAAGGACAGTTCTGGATGCTCAGCAGAGGAACAAGGTGACCTGAAGAAAAAACCCACAAACTTAACGAGCGACTGGAAAATGTAAGGAAAATGACTGATAATAATCTGGCAGAAACAAGAGGTGAACAGCTACATGGGGAAATGGCAGTTATATATCACTGGAGAAGAGGAGGACCTGGGCAGTATACAGAAGTTTCCATTATAAGTTTATCAAGGACTATGGGGTTACCACAAGGGGATAGTACTTGCTTTCACCACGTCAGGGAAGTACAAATCTGTGTTCCTTACTAATCCCTCATCATAGTATAACCTCTGCCCTTTCTCAGTTTAACACGACTTTTACATAAGCCTGTTATGAATCCAGATGGCTCTTCACAGTCATATAAACAGCTAAATACCTAAATGTCACTTTCGCTTAACCAAACAATACTTCTTTACTACAATAACATTGTAGCTGTCAAACTTCACTCACTATTATGATCTTGCAATGCAGAAGCGTCTACTCATTTCTTTTTGCGCAGTTTCTGTTGAGACTGCTGAACTGAATCTGTCATTCATTCCTTTCATAAGTCTTACACTTTAACAGAAATACTGAAAATAAAGATTGTCTTTATGGGATACGAAATACAAAATAAGAGAAAATGAAGGTATTGCGTAGTGTAGCTACTTGTGGAAAATGACCAGATTAGCTTGGCCAGCCGCAGGAAGATTGCACAGCAGAGCCGTAACTAGACTTTTTGGTGCCCTGTGCCAGAAAGAGCATTGGCGCCCCCCTCATTTTTCAAAGGTACATAATGCACCCAAAAAGGGCCATGGCTTCATGGGGAAGGGCCAGGGAAGAGATAGGAGAGGCCAGGAGATGCTGGGGATGAAATAAGAGGAAGCTACAAGCAAGAATGATAATAAACAGAAAATTGACAGGCCCAAACAGCGCCCCCTGACCTGTGGTGCCCTGTGCGATGTCACCGGCTGAACTACCCTAGCTACGGCCCTGTTGCACAGACCTGGTTATTCAGTGTTGTCTCATTGTGATCCCTGGCCAGACAAATTTTCAGATCAGCCCCACTGAATCCTATCACAATTTGATCAGTCGTATCGTGTGTGTGACTTCCAGTGACCTTTTTGGAATCCATTTAATTCTTACTTACAATTCATATGGTTATTCCAGTATTGGTCAAGTAAGTTCTTGGTGCTTTGTTGTTACTCTATAATATATGTTGGGGATTATAAAGGCTTGCTATTAATATTTATTAAATGTAAAATAAGCATTTTCTTACGTACATAGATTCTGTTATTACTGATTGATTTAAGGAAGTAAATGAATATCTATCCTTTTTTTGTTTATGGAACATATTCTTTTGCTACATGCAGCACTTGTCTAAATGCTTACTAGTGTGTCAAAGCAAATACATGATTGACAGCAGATCTCATGCATTCATTTGCACATTGTAAGCATTAGTGACCTTATATCAGAGAAAAGTATATTGTTGTATGACAATACATCTCCATGGCCAGGTGGAATGGCAGTCTGAAACACTTTTAATTACTTTTCTTCTTGATAAACATCTTGCAGTGTCAGTAAATAAAATATAATAACCAATTAAAATAATAATAATTATTATTATACTATAATTTCCTTACTGCTTAGATTACTAGTAGATGTATTATTTATTCTATTATTTATTGATATTTTTACCATCCATCCTGTTAATAGAATTTCTGTTTTAATAGCAGACATCCTTGAACTGAGGTGTCGTTATCCTGAGGCAAAGGAATTTTATATGAGTCTATTTAGGTGTAAGTCTGCATGTTCTCATGATATGCTGTCAATCAACCAATAACAGTTATTCACTGCATAATTAAATATAAATATAAATTTAATGAATATCTGTCCTAGTAAAAAAAAAGTGGGTGTATATGAGCTTATTTATGCAGCTTCATACTCTCTGTCTCATTATTCTGATCTTCATTTATCTTAATATAAAACCATTAAAGTATCAAAAAACCTTCACACTTTCAAATATAAATCATGAAACAAAAAATTATTGTTCACCTTTAAGCCGACATTGCACTGCAACTCTGTCAGCAACAAAGTATTGGCTACCCACCCCATTGCAGACAGAATCGGTATGCAATGCCGACTGTCGGGATGCCTCCTGTCAAAATACAGACAGCTGCATCCCGAGTTCCTAGCCCAAACCCCGCTAGTGGCGCCTGACCCTAAACTTCCCCCCCTAGGGGTGCCTAACCCAAACCTCCCCCCAAAAAACGTAACACTAACCCCGCTATGCTACCTAAACCTATCCCTCCTTGCTCCCCCCCCCCCCCCTCCACGGCTAACACTAAGGGCGCCCCGGCTTACCTTTATATGGGCTGTCATCCTCCTGGATTCCGCCGTCGGGATTAAGACAGGCATCAGTACTGGGGCGTTTCTAGAGACAAGGGGGCCAGCGTGCAGTCTCCGATACGGGCCCCCTCCTCTCTGTCCGGCGTCCGGCAGCGCACTGATCTGTGCGCGGCCAGCGCCTGAGTTATAGACTCTGGGCACTAGAGTGCACCCAGAATCTATACAGTATGCGCAGGTCACCGGAAAAATGGCCGCGGTAGCCTTTCCCTGTACTGCGCATGCGCAAACAACGGGAAAATGGCCACAGCGGCCATTTTCCAGTCATTTTTACAGCGCCAGACCCCCGCGCCGACGTGGGACTCCGTAGAGGTAAGTAATACTATGGGTGCAGGGTGTGTGGTGCGGGGCCCCCCTGGACCCATTAAAGATATGCCCCTGCATCAGTATTTCTACGCCTATCTTAAGTCTTTTGTCGGGCTTGTTAACATTTGGATCTGATACAGGTAAAAATTCAACAGTTTGAGCTACTGTGACATCACTGGATGTACTGCAGCCTCTGCTCAATTTCATTTTAAAAGATAAAACTTAGCTTTTATTGTATATTTAACTAAAACAAAAGAGTTCAAGAATAAATCTTATGTACTAATCGACTAGTAATAATTGCTGCAAGTAGCGAAATATGGATTAATATAATTAATACTAAATCAAAAACAGTATCATACTGTGATCCATATGCTGGCAGTCCTAAAAGCTCTCCTGAGTAATATAAGTATGATACCACTATATAACACACTTCCAGGTACTAATTACTGCAAACTAAATTAAACCATAGTACCACTTTTTATATTATAAGTAGTGGTAAAAATCAAACAGGGGGTTATAGAGTTGCTGCAATTGCAGGCACAAAAAACTTCAATCAAATGTATTTATATATCAATCTCCATGTTAATCCTATCCAGCAAATTGAGATATATAAATTATATATGTATATGGAGTGATGATTGTGTGATTATAATAGGCTGGTCCCACTAAAGTGAGTATTGGATATATGCCTTATGTACACACATCGCTAAATAACCTTATTTAAACAAGATAAAACAGGCAACATTGAGAATACAGGTATTGGAGATATTCACATGAGTGGACCTGGATATACATATACACAGATATATATATCACTTGTGTCAGGAAATAGAAATGAAAAGAGAGACACTGAAATACAGACATTCACATAAATGTACCATCTGGGTTCACATGCGTTGACCTTCAAATCCACATTACATATATTATGGATACAAGAGTTTAAAGTGAATGCATGTGTAATTATATTCAGCATCAATTGGTCATCAACATATAATATCCTGTGTGTCCACCTCCAGTGTCAAGTTTCAAAGCCGTTACAAGACTCCAGTATCAAGTATCAAATGCAATTTCAAGACTTCAGATAAGCCAACCCATATAGGGAGTGTTATGGGGGGCATCCACTACAAGATCTGAAAACGACTGCACGATTACGACATTGTAATCGTGCAGTCGTTTGTCAGTCGTGTGATGTGCCTGCACTGAACGAGCAGACGTTCAGTGCAGGGTCATCCATCATCAGGAAACATGCTGAGCCTGACGATATCGTCAGGTTGACCAGCATGTTTGCATGATGATAGATGTCTAAAAGATGTCTAAAAGACCAAATTTTCAAACGATGTTCGAACGATGTTTGAACGATTATCGAACGATTATTGAACGATTTTATCGTTATCGTTCAATCAGTCAACTTTATCGTCTAGTGGATACCACCCTTTAAACAATAAGAAGAGCTGTTAATCAACAAATACCACTCTGGTTGCAATAACCAACATACTGAGTTAATTGGAAGACAGATTATTCTCAATATTAAAGCCTAATATCTATATTGCTGGCAAAGATAGGGTTAATACATGCAGCTGGAGTAGAGTGAAATAACACATAACAGCACTGATGTCTGAATAACTAACCCCCCTCTACTCCTCACCATCATATGGTAAAACACAGAGGATAGTATAGGAGAAGGGGAGCAGTCTGCATCAGAAGAAAGATAGAGGGGAAGTATCAAGCTGAGGGGGATAGTGACAGTCTGCCCTGTTACCCCTGGTAGTGCAGGGATGTTGATGCCACTTACCTGCTCAGCGTTACTAACCCTGAAGGAGGAGAGATGATAGGAGCCTGCTTGTAGCGTTTTCCCTGGAAGTGGAGAACTGGCCGGCTTGCTGATCACGTGTGCGCACCACTTGACTGCAGAACTAAAACACTGACGCGCGTTTCGCTGTGAGTGTTCGCAGTGCAGCTTAGCCATAGCTGCTCTTACCTTTCTTACTTCACTTTTCACTTTTCTCATTATGGCGATGCCCTGGGGTGGCTCGGCTGCTCTGATTTAGGTGTTTACTGCGCTCTGAATTTGAACCCTAGTATGTTAGGGACCTACCCTAAAGAGGTTACCTGGATATGGTGGGTAAGCCCATAACCTTGGCCATGATTATGCTAAAAACTTCTATTGATTGCAAAATTTTATTGCATAATGTATAAATACATTATGCAATAATGTATTTATACATTATTGCATAATGTATAAATACATTATGCAATAATGTATAAATACATTATTGCATAATGTATTTATACATAATCAGTAATTTGGAGTTGTGCACCTGTGTTTTGTCTGTTCCTGTGCCTGCATACATCACTTACCTACACCCACAACTGGGGCAGCTAACTATCCTCGAGAAACCCTATTGTGAGTTCACTACTTTCAAGACAGGCTGAGGGCACGGATACTTTGGAAGGCCTACAGATCTATCCTGACCTATTTGCAAGTACTTTAGCCAAGAGGAGGTCTTACCATCCTATTACTACTGCTTAAGGCATAATGACATTTCATATTGCTGGGAATTCCCTGTCAAGCTCCTTGTTAACTACAACTCCTCCTCCTATGTTATCTTCTCTGTTGGCATTAAGCTTCTGGTAGCATGGGACATTACTGTGTTACCTAGAACTACAGTATAAAATTATTCACTGGTTGTTCTTTACTCTGGTCAAATTACATACCATATAGCTTGTGCAATCAAAATTATGCTGGCGTAATTGTTTGGAAGTGGGTGATATTTTCCATATCTTTTGGGGATGCCCTTTCATTCACAACCTATGGTATGTGGTCTTTCATTTGGTCTATAAAGTTTTAAAGGTTATGTTACCTCACTTCTCCTGCACTGGCACTTCTCCAAGTGTACCCCTATGGTTTGACTAAACACAAAAGTTAAGTTTTGGGCCACATATTGTTATCAACCAAGACTGTACTATCCCAGTTTTGGAGGAATCCTCTCTCGCCTGCCATTTATAAGATTGTTCATAAAATACAATATGCTTTTCTAATGGAAACATTGAATATTCTCTATTCCACTGCAGCCTCTTCGCCATTGATGAAAATGGCATGAATTTATTACAGATGGCAAAGGGGCAGATATGCTGTTATAAAGCCCTTCTTCCTCCTCTTAAACTTTGGCCCATCAGCACCATGTTCTCCAATGTAAAATTGTCTATTTATTGGCCTGTTGCTTTATACATTATATACAGTATTGTTCTCGCTTACGATCATGATTTGTATAAGTGCATGTATCTGTGGACTGTAAACCTCACCCGCCTTCCCCCCTTCTCTTTTATGTAGTTTCTGTTGTCCCTAAGTTTAATCCTTTTTTTTATGCTTTTCATCTTATTTAATTTTCCGACTGCCTTTTCTGTTAACAAAAAAACTAAATAAAATGATTGATGACAACAAAAACACAATAGTAAAGGAACAGTACACCATTATAATTGAAGAAAAATGTCAGACCAAATAGGAATCAAAAGATCACCCACAGTCTTACAGTGGAAATGCGGATATACATGAATGTTATGTTTTGGGCCACATATTGTTATCAACCAAGACTGTACTATCCCAGTTTTGGAGGAATCCTCTCCCGCCTGCCATTTATAAGATCGTTCATAAAATACAATATGCTTTTCTAATGGAAACATTGAATATTCTCTATTCCACTGCAGCCTCTTCGCCATTGATGAAAGTGGCATGAATTTGTTACAGATGGCGAAGGGGCAGATATGCTGTTATAAAGCCCTTCCCAACTGGGGTAGAACGGCAGCCACCACTACCTGGACCATCTGAGAATATGAGCAGACTAATACTTCTTTTTCACCAAAAACCCAGGTCCGACCTGGGTTTTTGGACATGGTTCCAACCCTGGTCAGACCCAGGTCAGACCCATTTAGACTGCACCTTCGATCTGGGTTACTCCCAGGTCAGTCCTGTTCACACTGAACTCAGGTCTGCCCTGCTAAACCTGTGAGGTCATAAAAAGTGGGAGGTGAATGCTCCACAACCACCAATCCGCTCATTTTAGGCATGATCCAGATCAGATAACCTGGGTTGCACCGTTTACACTGCACCATTACCTGGGTCCATCCTGGGTCCAACCCTGGTAGCTACCTGGGTTGGATTGCAGGGTCACTTGACCCAGGTTACTTTTCAGGGACCCTTTTACACTGAGCTGCAACCCGGGTAGACCCTGCAAAAGCCCAGGTTTTTGCTTTGGTGTAAAAGGGGTATAATATAATAAATGTCTTATCAAAGCCTGCATAAGGAACATCACATAGTTTATTGTAAGATCTCTTCATTGCTTAATTGTGTAAAACGTAGTGAAAATATTATATACGTTATATCAGAAATAGGTTTAAAGAACTAGGACAAAGCAATGAACAATAGGAGGCTAGTTCAAAACGGGTAGCTGAAAGTCCGAGCAGGAAGACTTCGAGGGAACAAGGAGGTTAACAGCTCTGGTGAATCAGATTAGGTCATGACATTAGTGGTTCCTTCGAGCGTGGGGAGGTGGAACTGTGTTTTTCTCGCCATTTTAGCTGCCATTGTTCATGAGACAGGGGAGCGGAGGATCCAGTCAGATGTGGTTTTTGAATCTCCAGAGTCTCACAAAATTTGTCAAGATCTTCAGGGTCTTGAAGAGAGGCATGACTTCCATTCTGGGAAGCTTGGAAACCCCACACTGAAATTTAATGCCGTCCTATTTTAGTAGATCAGTAAGCGACTTGAGTAGATATTGTTGTTGAGGTCAGGGAAGATGTGGATTCTGATACCATTAAACTTCAATGCCTCCTTTTTTATGGCTTTGTTGAGAATCTATTCTCTGACAGTATGGTGATGAAGGCAGCAAATTATGTATCTAGGGGCTTCACTTTGCAAGTTTGGAGTGGTATGAAGGCAGTCAGCATTAGGAGGATGTGCTGATGCTTATAGTGCCATGTGGAGGTTTTTTGGGGTACCTCCAAGGTAAGTTAGCTCTCAGCTTTTATATGTACTGTTATCATGTAATTATATGACCCAGAGTGGGTGCTACCATTATGTAGCAATAATTATTTTGGGGTGAGCGTTTGGGAGTGGGGCCCCCGGGGGGGTTCTGACTGAGCCTTTCTCATGGCATCACCACTTAATTCACATAGAATACCTTCATCACTTCTCTATTTGTTTGTATATTATTTGTGTCATTTTAATTCTTTCTCATTTCATTAACACTTATTGATTTATACTTACACATCTTTTCTTTATACTTCACTATCACCTTTTTCCATTTTTCGTGTGATGCCCTGGGGATGGCCCTTGGTTGGAATTTTTTTGGGGTGCCTTGCTTCTCGGATGTGAACCCCTTAATGCTAGGGACGCCAGTATAGAGGAGCCTTGACGATTGGCCTGGCGCTTATTCATATATTTGCAAATGTATGTAACTAATACCTCTGAGTCGCTATTATCATGTAGGATTTAAGTATTGTTTTTGCTGCAGTGTGCTGGGGGGCAAATCTCTTTTTTTTCTGTGTTCAGTGTAAACCCCGCCCTTTACAAGCACCTGTGTTATGCAATTTAGCTGATCTGAGCAACTACCATTTTTTTTGCAAGTTTGGAGAGGCATGAAGGCAGTCAGCATTAGGAGGATGTGCTGATGCTTATAGTGCCATGTGGAGGTTTTTTGGGGTACCTCCAAGGTAAGTTAGCTCTCAGCTTTTATATGTACTGTTATCATGCAGTACATCAATTGTAATTATATGACCCAGAGTGGGTGCTACCATTATGTAGCAATAATTATTTTGGGGTGAGCGTTTGGGAGTGGGGCCCCCGGGGGGGTTCTGACTGGGCCTTTCTTATGGCATCACCACTTAATTCACATAGAATACCTTCATCACTTCTCTATTTGTTTGTATATTATTTGTGTCATTTTAATTCTTTCTCATTTCATTAACACTTATTGATTTATACTTACACATCTTTTCTTTATACTTCACTATTACATTTTTCCCTTTTTCGTGTGATGCCCTGGGGATGGCCCTCGGTTGGAATTTTTTTGGGGTGCCTTGCTTCTCGGATGTGAACCCCTTAATGCTAGGGACGCCAGTATAGAGGAGCCTTGACGATTGGCCTGGCGCTTATTCATATATTTGCAAATGTATGTAACTAATACCTCTGAATCGCTATTATCATGTAGGATTTAAGTATTGTTTTTGCTGCAGTGTGCTGGGGGGCAAATCTCTTTTTTTTCTGTGTTCATAGACGAAGAGTCACAGGGTCTCCAACATAATATTATCTGGATCGGCCTGCGTGATCTCATTAAAACAAAAAATTGTAAGGGCATTTTTAATTGCTGGACCATGGACATCCTCAGGAACTCCTGATAGGAAGGTTGTTGTGGTAACCTTGGCTGACATGGCGATGTAGCACAACCTGAAGCTCCCGAGCATGTACAGAGACAGTGTCCTGGAGTTTAGTTTGGTGGTCTATGACAGCTTCAGTGCACACCTCCAGGTCAGTCAGGTGGTGGGAAATGTGAGAAATAGCCGCTTGTAAGGTTGCAATCTCTACCTTCACTGTTTCACTTAGCCTTCTCTCCACTTCAAGTGAAGTCTTTCTTGGATATACGGTCTTGTTTAGTTGGCACAGAGCAAATGTCTTCCAGGTGGGCTTCATGACTAGCAATATCCAAGTAGGAAGATTAAGCCATTTGTTCAGTACTGCCTCATTGTTGAGAAGAAGGGGCAGGAGAGAGTGGTGGTATTGACATCTGGGGTTAGATATCGGAGGAGGTTTGGTTGCTAGCTGTGAACGCCAGGTCTCCAATTTGAGGAGAGCCATCCAGGATGATCACCAAAATGGCAGTTGGAGGAAGATACCAGTAGTGGGACCTGAGGTCAGTGGCAATTGAAATGGCATTGGGGACCTCTGCGGCAAAAAGAACCAGGATTTTGTGATAACTGGTGAATGTGAAATACAATTTGGGTGGTTTTAGACAGATCACTTGGTTTTATGCTAATTAACTTTAATGTCACTCATGCTCAGATCTCTTGTCATGAAAAAAGTATACAATTATTACTGCTATATTTTTTTAATTTTAAATGTGAGACAGCATATTTAAGAGAAAAATAAGTGAAAGACATCCTGTGGTTGCAATGCCCTCTGTGTATGCTCAGCACCGGGAAACGTTCAGAACTCTTTATCCTGTGGCGTTTCCACAATGTACTAAACTAATTACTGAAATTAATTTTCAAGGTGTTAATGCAAAGGAGAAACTATTTTGTGCTCTTGGGTGATGAAGTTCTGTACGCTGGACTAGATTTTTTTTCTGTTATATTCCCTGAACTGCTCATATTTTCTTTATTAGCAAAATAAAAATGATAGATCTGCACTACTGAGTGAATATAGGACATATTCCTTGGTTCAATAATTATCACAGGTGAAATGTGAATATCTCTGCTTTTCATTGTGTGTATGTGGTTATGTAATAAACAGGTGTAAAGTGTGCTAGACCCTTAGGAGTAAATGTATAGCCTAGTAGAGGCAGGCACCCACAAGTATTGGTGATTAAGCTTCTAGATTTACAACCAACCTTAGTTTTGCTATTACATTTTTTGCTGTTTTAAATGGGTTGGGTATGGGATCCCGGTGTTCAGGATGCCGCTGGTAACAATACCGACAGTGGCATCCCGACAGTCAGAATCCCAACACCATCAGGTAAGTACCCTAACGCTAACCCTTACCCGTCCCTCCCTGATGCCTAAACCTAACCTCCCCCTCACCGCACCCTAAACCTAACCTTCTCCCCTTAGTACCTAACCCTAACCCACCCCATAGTGCCTAACCCTAACACAAGATACCTACCTTCTGGATTCCGGCACCTGTATTTTCACCATTGTCATCCCGCATGCCAGGATGCTGACTACCTCCCGTTTTAAATCTAGCAGCTAAATCTCCAAAAGCTTGTGGGTGCCTGCAATTTGCTGGCTACTACATTTACCTAAATGTGAAAATACAGCTTGAATGCTTTTTTTAACCAACTTGTTTATCTAGTTTTATTTAACTGAAGTATTCCCTATAAAGAACAATACATTATGGATAAATGAAGATGAATGTGGATTCTGCAGAACAGAATAGATTGCTTAACTGAGGTTGGTCTTAAAGCAAACTGCTATAGCTTTTATTTACACTGCATCATTTTGGTCTCAATGGTTACAAAAAATATGTTCCTCTTTTTACTGAAATTCTGAGCCTTGGAAGAGCCCTAAGAGGCTGCTGGGGCATGCAAAAACTTGGGGATGTCACCCCACCACTGAGCATGATTCATACTACATACTACAAGTATTTTTGTCCCTTATGGCTGGGTTTCTAATGAATTAAGAGGAGGCTTCTTATGATGCAATTACACTGTGCCTAAACTTGGGGAACTGAGAAACGTCTGATATCTTTACCATGGATAGGGTGTTGGAATTTATTTGGCATGTAAGAAAATTGAAGGAACGTATTGAAATCTTTTAATGACATCTTTTTGGAGTACAATTTGGAAGTGAGGAAACTGGACAGGGCCAACCAAAGAATAAATACAAGATGGTTGTCATGAAGCTCCGGGTATGGCTCCCGGCTTATGCTTGCTGGGTCCTTCGGTGGCTCATCATACCACTGACATGCTGGCCAGCATTGTCCTCCTCTCTCTATAGGGGCAGGCACCTAGCACTTTAGTAGCTTTGTACTTGCAAATTCAAACAGTCGTTCTATTTAAACCCTCCTCTGGCTGCTGCAAGCAACAGATTTCATCAGAGCATGCACCAATGAAAGGGAAATCATCAATAGTTGAACCATCGATGATCAGTGGCCTCACGTGAGCAGTGGAAAGGAGTAAGGAGTATGTTGCAGCACATGTGCAAAGAGGAGAAACCTGAATTGAGAACCATTGCTTGTTGCTAACCATCTATTGCAATCTCTGTGATCAGTCCACATCTTGCTGACACCACTCCTTGTTTACCACTGTCAACTTATCATGCTAGCAACCAGGGCAAAACAGACACACCTGGCGTACTGGGCACAGCGAAGCGCAAACTTCCTTGCAGGGATCCACAGTGAAAACCACTGATGCACAATAAAAGCATTTAAAGATTATTAAGACTTCGTTTTCCTTCCAATCAAGGGGTTTTCTCTTTCCAGGAATATGATTGTTAGGTTAAAATATATGGTGGGTAATCAGACCTAGTTTATAATATTGTTTCTGATTTATAATATTGTATTTATTCATACCATTATATTTTACCCTGTCTCTGTAAAAGGATAAGAGATAGGCAAAGATACATGTTTGGTTTGGAGCCTTACTCCATCAGGGGCCTGGGCTAATTTTCTTGCCGGATATTGGCATGATGGAAGGGTAGAAGAGCAAAGAAAGGAGACACCACTGGGTGTTAGGGATCTAATAAGCCAACTAAAGCTCATTTTAAAACATAACATGCAAAAATTGCCATCCATTAGGATTATTAGTGATAGGCCACATTTGTTATACCTACTGCACTTATTGATTAGTGAGTACCCTACATGTGAAGAAGGAGTGCACTCCCGTGCTGCCTCCCTCCCTCCCTCCAGGGTTAGGACTAGACTATATAGCGCAGATGGACCTCTGACGTCACACCCACGTGACCCGGCCTGAAAGTGGGAGGCCCGGGGATGCTAACGGAGGACCAAAAGTGTCCCCTAGCGGGCTCGCTACGCTCGCCACGCTTCGGGCACGGTGGCTCGCTGCGCTCACCACAATTATTTATTCCCCCTCTATGCCCTAGTGGATGGTAAAGCAGGAGTGGTCCAGCCTCCTGCAGCGGTCACGTGGTGGATGCGTCACAGAGGTCCTTTCTCCAACTTGGAAATAGCAGCAACCCTCCCTCCAGCACTATCCAGGTTGGAGAGAGGCGGCGGTCACTAGGACCCGCCGGGACTCAGCTAAGAAAGGACTGACCTCTGTCATGTGTGACTGCTCATGCACGGCGTCTCCGCACGTCTTTACTTCCCATCGTCCATGAGAACAGGTCAGACCAGGAGACATCTACCACTGTGTTACACCAGTGTAATCCCTGTCACTGTTGTTCTACCTAATATATAAAAAATCTGTGAACTGGTTAAGCATACCACGTATGTACTAACAGCCACCAGCACCAACTACCAACTACATTTAAATAACATCACTCACCAGGGCCGGATTAAAGGGAGGGCGATAGGGGCGGTTGTCCCGGGGCCCCCACACATAGGGGGCCCCCCGTAATTGTCCCCGGCCAGCCGGCCCCATCCCCAAGATGAACTGTTTTTATTTTCTTTTATGGTGCCACCTGCTGCGGCCAGCGATTAAGCTCCGTCCCCTGCTGCTGCTGGCCTGCTGCCTCTGTAGTAAGCAATAATGTGTATATGCATGTGTGTATCTGAGTCTATGTGTGTGTGTGTATATGTGGGTGTCAACTGTGTATATATATATAAATATATATAATAGAAACAAGCTTGAAAAAAGAAAAAAACACAATATTCCCTGTACAATCTGAAATTCTAAGAGAAGATACCCATTATAAAGTAATACAGCATGTGTAATCCTGGGAGACATTGCAGTATGCATATACAATTTGCCAGCAAAGGTAACCATGCGTAGCACTAAATCGAGCATCTAATGTAAAGTATATCTAAAATGAAGTTAGCAATCCAATCATCAGTTAATAACTAAAAGAAGCAAATAAAAAAAAAGTATTCCCACTAAGACTATACAAGTAGACATCTAAGAAACTGAATAACTCCCTTAGGCATTTCATAGTAGAAGTGAAATAAATATATGTATATATATATGGACAAACAAGAGGAGACTGCTTGGGACAAGAACATTAACCTCATATTTGTATAAATTTCTATAATGGCAAGTAGCACAGCAGTAAAGGGATGAAAAACAGACAGGCCGGTATCCTATTAGCCACGATCATTTTTCTCAAGAAAAAATTAGGCTTTTAATGTGATTTTTGCCCGATGGACATTATCAGGCTATCCAATTAAAGCCCATTTTTTTGTGAGAAAAATGTCTTGTTTTCGTGAGAAAATGTACAGGATCCATGAAACCTGTGTGTTTTCGCGATCGCAGACACGAAAAAGGGGCTGATTTCGGGGATTGTGTTTCACCAGCCTGAGGCAGATAAAACACAATCCCCGATAAGTGCCGACTTTGGGGCTAATTGGATAGCCCTGTCGGCGGTAAATAGCCACGACAAATTGCCGGGGCTAATAGGATACCGGCCTAAGTATGGAACATTAACATAGCCCCCATTACTTTATTTTCCTTATATTTATACTTGTGATCTGAGCAGGATATGGTATCTGACAAGTCACTTTCCATGTTATACACGTATGCAAAAGCCAAAGCAATGTACTTTCCTTGTACATTGTTCATTATGCTGGTGACATTCCCACTCATCCTGTCACTGTCTTAGGGCCATATTCAATTAGATGCGAAAAGTCAGTGGCCAGACTTTTCACCGACATCGGAGGATTTGGGTGCGAAAAAGTATTGCGCTCGTCCCCGCATGTCCCCATATTCAGTTTCAAATTGGCGAAAACGGGACCCGGCGAAAACGAAGTGAGCGAAAAGTGCTGTCATTTTAGAAGAAATCAGCCTGACTGCCCCCTAAAGATGCTGTGACATGGGGGTTCACTATGGGTACCCCTGAATAGCCCTACTGAAGGTATTTTGGGTCTTTAAATGGTCTCAATAGGTGCTGTTTAGTGTATTTGAAAAAGTGATGAAGAATAGCATTTAGCAAGTTTTTGGGGGGAAAAGTGAGTAGTCCCAGCAAATTTGGGGTACATGAAAATGGGTGTAAGCATATTTTAAAGTGGCTAATGTGAACCTTTAAAAATCGTGAAAATTCCACTTGCTGCAACCACCCGCAATAAACAAAAGAACACCTGGGGCATACTTGGGGACCCCCCCCCCCCCCTGAGTCTATTACGCTCGTTTAGAAGTTTGCCCTCCAACTTTGTTTTTCTTTCACCCCCAAAACGAAAGTACTTTTTTGGGGTGTCCTGGGTAACATTGAAAAAATTTTTTGACACAGTTTATCTTTGGGAGACAGTCCAAGGGGTGCTGGGTGGTTACTGGAAGTATGCACCTCAAAACCCCAATTCTGCACTTTTTTCCGACAGGGTTCTATCCATTGGCTTTCCGCACTGGCGAAAATTCAGAAGAATTGAATACAGGGATAAGTCCAGATTGGAGAAAATTACGTCATCGGCGAAAAAGTATCACCGATCACGGCTTTTCGCCGGCAATTGAATATGGCCCTATATATATATTCAGGCAGGGCTAGCTATTATCATTGAGCTCTTTTAATAATGGGAAGTAGAATACTGTAAATGTAAAATATATTTTTATAGTAAGGTCATGATATCATCCCCAAGATCATGATGAACCCACAAATTACCTAGATAAAGGATGACAACCCCTAATGGACTGACAGCCATGTGATTCTCCCCCCCCATCCATGACTGGCCACTTCCTGAACTGATTCCACCACACACACTCTGTACTTATCTGTGGTGTGGTGAGGTGGCAGATAAATGGGTGGCAGCAGCAGAGTGGTGATCCAGTGGCAACTGCGCATTCTGAAAATGTTTAAGAAACTCCTACGTAGCAGAGTGTACACACAAAGGCACTATTGTGATCAAGATGGACGGTAACAGAAAAGCGATGGACAGTGGCTAGAATTGCACACAAAAGTGGTTAATTCAGTGGACGTGTTATGGGCGTGTCGCGGGCACGTCAGTGAAAGCAGCTGCATACACAAACGCACAGACGCAGGAATAGGAAGCCGTAGTCAGTTGGATAAACTGCACCTGCCATAGAGTCGTAGATGGGTGATAGTCGCTGCTACATGCAACTCAGAATCAGGTCCACAGAGAGGAGCATACATTCAGGTGGCCCAGGCTGGGCCTGTTCTATGGGGCTGATTCAGTACAGAACGGAATTGCAAAGCTGCACGCAAGCAGCTTTGCATTTCCGTCCTTGCAATTATGGTAATGTAGCAGGAGGCATTATGCATCCTGCATGCATTACTTATCCGAGCTGCATCCAAGGACGCATCATCGGATAATCTGCGATAACATCGGCAGGATGAGTGACCCATGGGGTCACACAAGCCGGCCACCACAGATACTATAAAGAGGCCAGAAAAATCTCCGTCAGCCGACGGACATCCTGGCCTCTTCCCTCCCCCCCAACGGCCATGGCGACCCCTCCGTTTTGTGAAACGGAGGCCGCGCCGCCGCCCCCTCCTGTAAATCACTGACAGTCTGCTGCTGCTCTGCATGCGATCCTGCAGGACCCGATCTGCACATGTGCAGTATGGGTCTGGCACCTGCGCAGATTCCCGACCATCGGGAATCTGCGTTCAGCGAATACGGCCCAATGTTCAGTGATTTTAGGCTTTATATAAGGCTTTGTTTGGTTGTCCACTATCCTCTTATATTATCTCTATGTGAGTTGTAAGTTACTGTATGCTAATGTTTTTATAGTTGAGTGATTATCTGCCGTATGCATCTAAATCGTACAACGTATGTTAAGATACATTACCTTAGTCGCTCTCAGCGAGTACTTATTCGCAGTGTGATTGACAGTCAGGGAGTAATTGAGGATGGTAACAGGAAGTGTTGGCTAAAAATGCAGGTGTGTAGTGACTGCTTCAGGAACGTGTCACATTCTGCATCTGTGATTCCGTACGCAAGAAATATGGCACTGGCATCTCAGTTCCTGTGGCCATACTGTGTGATCATAGAGTTACTCAGGACTGCTAACATCGAATGATCTGCCACCGATGCTGCGTCTTTGTACGCAGATGCTTAGATTTGCAATGACACCAGTGGGCGCCTCAATACATATCTAGGGGGCTGTACGGCACCTGTGTACGAGATCGCAGCTGCGGTGGCAATAGCGTACAGCTCTCAATCAGGCCCATATTTACTAGCACAGTATGTATATATTTAGTTTGGAAAAAAGTACAAGGGTTAATATCTAAAACATTATGCTCAGTTCTGTATTGTTGAAGTTTGCACAAATAACCACAGCAAATATGCAGTAATTAATGTCAAAATAATCTGTTACCATAACAACAAGGCCTAAAAAAACCAGGTAGGGAATACATTACTTTTAATTTACGGTAATGAAGATTTTTATGATCACCTGCCATAAACCCACGTTAGTGACTCGGAATGCTAAGACCCTCTGCAGTCAGAAGATTACAATTAGATAGAAACCCAGCTTTGTCTGTTCCTGTCCTGATAATCTGCATCATTCTTGCCAACTTTGCTACTCCCAGGTCGGTACAGAGGGGGCGTAGCGGGCGCAAAGGATTTGTGGTCTGTACAGGAGACTTGGTAAGAAAACAGGTATTGTATAGCAGGGCTACGTTGATGCGATTCAGTGCGAAACGTATCATCGCCCCCTCCAGACTACCCACATGTGCTCTATAACTGAGTGGCCACAGGGGAGGTTTGATGAGACTGGGGGGGGGGGGGGGGTGGCTAGAGGGGGGTGCGGAACATTAGAAGGAGGCCCAGCATTGTCCATTTCTGTCCCAATAAACTACAATTAGGAGGTCACTGAATATTAGATAGAAATCCAGCATTGTTCGATTCTATCCTGATATAATCTGTGCTGACGTAGGTATGTATACAATGAAAGTTAGTCTATGTAATTGTGGTGAGTTATGAGATGTATCCATTGAACAGAAAATATTCTTTAAGACATATCAGTAAATCAACATCAGATAGTATTTGATGTATCATATGACTTATCACACAGGTAGGTATTTGGTAGCCAATGGGTTAACCAATTCTTATCAATGTTAAGTGCTGCCTGACCCAGTGAAAAGGATCTTGGGAAAACTCATTTGCATTTTGAGGACCTCTCAGGGATCCTTGTTAATGATTATGCTAATTAACGCGGGATCGAGCATGACAGTTATATGAAGGGATGATTTGCAAAAATCATATTTTTCCGGCGAGGTTATTATGAGACTCATTAAGCAGAGAACAGAACATTAGACAGAGAAATTCTGTCCTGAGCACAGACTCTCTAATTATTTGCTAAATGGACTAATGAAATTGTGAGGAAATTAAAGCAAATCGGGTGCAGAATGTGAGGGAGGGAGAAGTGAGGAGGGGGAGCGCTTCGAGCAGGGTCCCCCCTTGACATCACAGTTTAATTTGATTCCAAACAAATAGAGCTCTAAAAACCATTTGGTCTCTTGTATCTTTTGCTACCGTTATAGCTCAAGGGCTGGGAGTCATTTTAAAACAACATAGATTATCAGTGGGTTTTATATTCTCAGTCAGTACAATGTTGATACCACAGCCATGTATTGCTTCCTGTAATGGGAATTTGGGGAAGCACGTCTAATGCTGTTTTTTCTGTTTCACTGTAATGGTGGCACACTGGCTCTTTCTGCATCCACGTATTCCAAACCAAAAGCCCAGCGTTTATCTACTTGTTCTAAGCAAGAGGACTGCATCCCCTGAACAATTTTGGTAGTCTATCTTTTCCTATCACTATAGGGCCTCGTTCTGAGTTGGACGAAAGTCAAAATGTGGTCGGATCGTGTGGATTTCAGCATACTGCACATGCGCTGGATCAGGCAAACGTACACATATTGAGAATGCAACTGCATGTAGATTGATCCATATATTGACGGACTACACTTTCCATGACATTGCAGGAAGTCATTGGCTTTGTGGGAGGGTTGTGGGCATGTAGGCTGACTTCCTTGCTTGGTCGTAACAGAAAGGGTACATCTGTTTCAGATGGATATTTTGCTGTTTCAAATGATTCTTTTGTACCCAGCAAAACAGGGGGCGGGATTGGGTCCACATGCAGTTGCACAGATTTTCCGTATACACAGGCAGATTATCAACATTAGCATAAGGAAGTAAGTAGACAGTTATGGGCAAACAGAATAGTGGCTGCTGTGTACAACTACCTAAAGCAGATATGTGCAGATTGGTGGGGCTACAATCCCAGTATATTTCAAACCTGGAATCACAAAGATAAACTATTGAAGGTTTATGGGCCTGATTCTGAGTCACACGCAAACTCGCACACAGCAGCTTCTTTTGCCCATCTGCGAGTTTATGCAAATGGTCTACAAACTCCTTCCTCTGTGTACACAAGGTTCTCTATGAGCAGTATGAAGAGAAACTCCTCTAGTGATCAGATCAATGCTTTCTCATACAGTATATTGAATAAGTCCTCAAAATGTCTTCATCAGTTGTCTGTAGACAAAATATACCCAAGCTTGCTGAAACTCAATATTGAAAAAACTGTCTCCCTCTCTGTTGACAATGTCTCAATCTCATCCTTTCCATAACTCTGATGTCTAAGTGTCACCTTTAATTCTGTTCTTTTATTCAAACTTCTATCTCTCACATACAATGGTCTCGATCTTAAAGCTCCTCTATACATCTCCAACCTCATTTCTTAAAACACTCCCTCCCGCTCTCTTAGCTCTGCTAATATTTGCACCTAACTGCTGGAATACACCCCCCCTCCCCCAATGCTCCAATATGCTTTCATACAGCCTTCAAGCATGCTCTTAAACTATTTTATTATTCTAGCTTACCAACCTTCAGTCTAGCTTATGACTTTCCAGGCTCATGCTGCTCCTGTATCTTTTCAACCTCATCCCCCCAACCCCCTGTCTCTTCAACCTCATGCACCCCTGTGTCTCTGCAGTCTTATGCCACCCGTTTCTCCAGCCTTATGCCACCCATGTCTCTCCAGTATCATGCATCCCCAGTGTCTCTCCAGTCTCATGCCACCCATGGCTCTCCAGCCTCATGCATCCCGTGTTCCATCAGTCTCATACCACCCCTGAGTCTGTTCAGCCTTATGCCACCCATGTCTATCCATCATCATGCATCCCTGTGTCTCTGATTCTCTTTCATTTGTTTTCCCCCTCCGTCAATCTCCCCCATCTCTCATATCTGTCTCGCCCATTTCCCTCTATCTTTGATCTCTATCGCCCCTCCCCCATGTTGAATGAGGAGCTCTCCTGCACTGCCTTCATCCTCAGTGCAACAGGTAACTAAGCCAGTGGACTCTAAGAACTCCAGGAGCTCATTAGGAGGCCTGACCTCCTTGTTCACACTTATTTCATCCCTGAGATTCCTAATGATTGGACGCACCTTTGAGACTACCACAGATATACCACCCTGCAGAGACCGCAGAGTACCACAAGTACACTTTATCACCACCGCTACATTAGAGGGGCATAGGCTACTATGCTCTGGTGTTTTTATCACTCTGATGCCCAATGCACTATTATTATCCTTTATTTATATGGCGCCACAGGTTCTGCAGCGCCTTACACAGTACATAAATGAGCACACAAGAAAAACAGTTAAAAGTAATACAAAACAATACAGGACAAGGACATGGTTTATAAACATAGCTGCATAACACAAGCAGCAGGGCATGAGCAACCAGGTGTTGGGTGTCGTTGTAGGGAGTTAGCAGGGGCGGATTTCCCACAAGGCAGTACAGGTGGCCGCCTAGGGCCCTGTGGTCCCAGGGGGCCCGCCTCTCAAATGCCGCTGGCAAAGTGGTGGGGTAACAAGGCCATGGAGGGAGGGAGGTGGCTGAGAGTGGAGGAACAGGAAAGGCGGGGGAAAGAAGCAAAGGGTTGGAAGGGAGACTGATGAGAGAAAAAAGGGGAAACAGCAAGTGGAGGAGACAAGAGGGGGAGGATGGGGGTGGATAAAGTAGAGGATTATGTGGGCACTGAATATGGGAGGTGTTTGAAGTAAGTGTTTGAAGTAAGTGT